>JAZDUA010000064.1:47500-1375000 GCA_038098605.1 Gryllus longicercus | reverse complement strand
TTGTTTATTTAAACTAAGTTTTAATTTACCTCACAATTGGCATACAATCCAATAATTATGTCTGAAGAACAGCAGAAATTAAAATATAGGCTACTGTAAGGAAGTATCGGAAAAGTGTCAGTCACAAAATTGTAATGTAGCTAGTTCTCCCCAGCTTTTCCGAGTACGCTCAGCCCCACGGAGGCGCCGGCGCGGTCAGTCTGGACCTCCGATGGCCGCGAAGGCGGCGCGGGAGAGCTGGCACGCGGGGTGGGCGGGTGGACGGGCCGTCGACATGTGTCCGCCCGTTAGCGCGCGACAGCTGCGGGGCGTCGCGCGCGGCACACAGACCCACTGCCCGGCGCCGCCGCCGCCGAGTCACGCGCCGACGCCCTCCCTCTCGGCCACTCGCCCACCGCCCCGGCCGCCCGGCCGCGCCCCGCGCCCCGTGACGAGTGGGCATCGCCGCGCCGCCGTGGTCAGCCCGGGACGGCCGGCGACTCGGAGGATGCGAGGCGCTCGGCCAGTTTTTACTCCGTGCCGAGCGAGTGTGTTCATGATTCTTGCTCCCAGTGGGATTGGGAGTTATGTGTATACCAACAACCGGCCGCGCTCGCGCAGGTGGATGCGACATCCGCCGCTGAACCTCTGGGCTGAGGGAGGTTCTCGACAAGAACGGATTGTCTACGTAAGCTGGATCGAACGACGCCATTGTGCGGAATTATTCAGTCCGGCTTCTCCGGGCTGGAGTTTCCCTACTTTGCTACGAGCATCTCCCGGCTGGTGCTGCTTTAAAACACCACAGCAAACGCGAATCGTTCACTGTCCTCCTTTGGTTACTCTTCCATTTCCCAATCTAAAATATTTCTAGTATAATTTGTGGTTTGCGCATTCAGTTGATGAACACCTTAACAAAGCATTTTGAGGATCATGAATACCTCTCTTTGATATTCTGATAGTCTTACATTACTTCGGTGGAAAGAATCTCTCAGGGTAGAATTTCAAGAACGAAAGCCCCTAGACGACGAACAGTGCGGGGCCCCTCCTTTTAGTTTTGTAACTAGTAAAATAAGTAATTTTTTCCATACTTATGAATTACAAAAAATTTTAATATTTTACTCTGGCCCCTATTGTATTTTATTACAATCTATCACCCCTCCGAGGTTTGCCTCTAACCAAAGTTTGTCTCGGCGGATGTCCGCCCGTGGATGTTCCACACTGTTAGATCTAGATTATCAATATTATTTTTTATATTTTAGTCAAATAAATTCTTATACCAGAAGTTATCCTTTTGAATCTGATTGTTCAAGTCCTTTTAATTGAAGAGTCCCAAGGAATCGCCACGAAGAATCTTGAAAGATTTCTCTGATGTTTCTAACTGACTTGTGATTCAAACTCTAATATCGAGAGACCATTGAGCACAAGACGTCACCCCTATTTGTAATCCGTGCATCCCGGAAGAATCATCCCGGGTAAAATTAAATGCTCTTAACGAGCAAGAAACGACGTGTCGCGACGCTGTCTCGCGCAGGACCGGGCTCTTCTGGGAAATTAGGCTGCCACGTCCTTCCTGCTTCGATCCGTCTCTTTTCTTCCCGTTCCAAAAAAAAAGTACCTCCTTCTCGGTTCGGTCGTTCATTAAGGTTTGTCCGTTAAAAGCGTTGAAACGAACCTTTCGCTGTGACGAATACTCGCTGTCTTAGTCGGTTCTCACGAACGAAACGGGCGACAGTCACTGAGCAGATCTGTAAACGCCGCTGCCGCTGTCGTACGGGATTGGGTGTCAAACCGTGACCCTCCGCGGAACGTAAACGGTTTCCAGCTAACCAAAGATCTGTTGCCGTATGACAGGAAAGCCGAAAAGACGGCACGCCCAACGCATCCGCCGCCTGCGCGCGACCTGAACAGGCGACCTTCCGGCCACGGGAAGAACGAGGGCGGGGCACACGGAGAGGTGAGAGCGGGGAATGCAGATCAAGGAAGCCAGGGGGAAAAGCAGAGAAAACAACAAATAGAGAGAACGTACGAGTGGATGGATAATGGCGAAATACCGAATGAAAAACATGAGACAAAAAAATAGAATGATTTGGTAAAGGTAGGTTCACTGCTCACACAGCCTTCTCCTACCGTTTCAAAACAGAAACCAAAAAATAAAACGAAAAACACTTCCGCAACAGAATTTCATTTCACTGGAAGGAAATTGAGAAAGAGTTTTACGTTTAACTCGTGCTTTTACTACTCTTTTTCAAACGTTATTTAATACTACTTCAAAAAATATTGGAATGAATAAAAAAAATTATGAGGAATCAAATTTTTAAGAATACACTTAGATTAATATAAATAGGAATCTTATAAGTATTAAGACTATAATAAATCTGACATAAAAGAACAAAGTTGAACTATGTAAAACAACGTTCATTCTTATGTATTACAAATTGTGACTCTGTACAATCATCGTTGTTTCGTGTGCCTTTTGTTGCATTAACGTGTTCGTGATCGCGTGCTTTGTACGTGCCTGGCCGAACGGTTGGCTGCAGTTGAATGAAATGACTGGAGCGCCCCTCTGCTTTTCTTCTTTACGAAATCTCACTCCCCATCTCTGTATTTCTGAAACACGTACTGGTTTGACTATTTTATTAGAAAGAAACCATACAGCCAATGCAAATGCGTCACTCCTAGGAGACTAAACGAGACGAAGCGCGTGCCCAGGACCGGCTGGACGAGGGCGGAACGGGGGAACGCGGGCGGAGGTGTTGGCGCCAGCGTGCTCCGGGCGTGTCCGTCGATTCGCGCCGCCTGCCGCGCTGACGTCTCGCGCGACGCGCTACTCAGCCACCTTCGCCCCAGTCTCCATCTCTCAGGTCGCGGCTCCCCTCCCCCTTTACTCCGCCCCCCCACGCCCCTTACAAATGTCTAGTGGGCTGTCTGGTCGGCCACATCCCGTCACCGAGCCCGGTTCTTCATTTTGTACCGTCGTATTTTTGTTCACCTTCTAAACCCGTCTCTGAGCCCTCTTCTTGACAGAACGTTAAACTTTTTAATACTCTTAAAAGACCATTTCTTATAAACGTAACAATACCGCCACCTCAGGAAATCCAGCACTCCATACGAATCACAACAGTGCAGATCTCTCCGATAAATATTAACATCACTAGTACCCATTAGCAGCAAATCAAACGCAACCATTGACATCAATGTGTTCTGTATCACGTGAATTGCTATCGGTTCTCGGGCGCGTTTCTCGTGTTTCTTTGCTTCGTTTTCGTTACCGCAAGCGCCGCCATTCTGGGCCCACCCCCGCCGTCTCGTCAGGGCGATGAATGAAGCTCCTGAAACGCGCAATCCCGCTATTTCGAGCCTCGCGACGCGACGGCCGACCAGCGCTCCACTCCACCACCGCCGCCGCCGCCGCCGCCGCCGCCGCGGCCCGAGGCATGAGAGAATGCGGGAAGTAAAATATGCTCCGTTTTTTACGAAGCCTTCCCCCAATCCGTCTCTCTCTCCACCGTCTTTTAGGTTCTTTCCCTCAAGTTCTTTCTTTTCTTTCACTCTGGAGATTGGGTAAAATAAAGTAGAACTTTCAGCGGTTCGCTCGTGACTGTTAGATCGGTTTCGCGCACACATGCTCTATTGAAGGCGGCGGAATGTATGAAACCTAACAGTTTCAAAATACAGATCTATTTTCTCCACTCTGCCGTCCATGTTCCATGAGTCAAGAAAGAAAGCGTTGAGATTGTCACGCGAATCGTGTGAATGGTCACCCAACCTGTTGCTCTATATTCGAGATAAATGTGTACTTCACGCCGGCTATTGAAAATGCTTGAATAGGACTCCTTTAACGCGTTAGCAGCTATCTTGGGTGCCGTTTGTTAGCGTGATATAAAATGAAGATCACGAGAATGATCACTTGAATAGTACATCAATAGCGACAACCGCAGAGTCTGCGCAGATTCTAACAAAGGAGTAATCATATAACGTATGTGAATGAATGTTTCTATTACATATTCGTAATGGCGAAGGTACGTCTGGAGATCGCTACTCAATACAGGATTCAATTTAGAATTTTCTACACAACAGCAATCAACTATTTACACAAAACAATACGCTCCAGTATCCATTACAAGAATTCACATGAAAACAGCCAAAATTATCAAATCTTATCAGAAAAACTAGTTAGTAAAGTGAATATGATATATCAAAGTCTGCGATCACAAAAAAGAAAGTCACGAAGATAGTGTGTTTAAAAAAATATCGCTAAGCTCATTAATATCCTTTTCTACCTACGAATCTATGAACCAACTTCGCAATTTTTACGTTTACTTCCCATTTGTTAAAAAAAATATTTTTCTATTCATGTAGGGCATAGTAACAAACTCAATTTGGAGTCGAGAAAATCATCCGCAAGCGGAAGCGGCTCGCCGCGCCGGAGAGGCCAAATCGGGAACGGGCGCCGGGCCGGGGCTCGCGAACGCCGGGGCTTGGGCGGCTCCGCGCTGCCCCAGCTCGACACTCGGGCCGGGAAGTGACGCAGCACTTCGATTCTCCGGCCGGCGTGCTATTAACAGGAAGCCTCTCCCCGGCTCTCGCTGCTCTCGCTCTCCCTCTCTTGGGCTCTCTTTCGCTCTTGTTCTTTCCGCCCCCCCCTTCCTCTCCCGACGTCCTCGCTTGGATGCCGAAATGAGTGTAGCATTGCAGCTCAAGCCCCAAGGGCTACGCTTGGGCGTCGACTCGCTGCTCGTCGTAACCTTCTAAACAAAAAAAAAAGAACATAACTGCTGGGCAAAGTGTTATTTATTTTGAACTGTGAAAAAAATTATTTTATTCCTCCACTTTTACTTCCTCGTGCATTAAACTTATCATTGTCAGTAACGTGCTTTTTTCTTCGAGTGCCTAAGTGTTTTTAACGCCGTGGTACAGGTTCGAGAGTGCTGACTACGCCGTGATGCTATGCGGGTAAAAACGACGATAATACGCCGACCGTTGGTTTCGATTTAATACTGCATGGATGCACGTGCCATTGGCACAAGAAAGTTGTAAGCTCTCTCTCCCCTTCTCCTCTTCCATCTCACGGTTGCTCTGAGTTTCCATCTATGAATTAGTCTTGTATGTTTTTGCAACCACGGTATAACCATCAAAGTTAAGAAACAAATAACCATTCCTAAATCGACATGGCGAATTTATTTCCTATCACAGAGTCAACTCATCACTTTCCAAAACTCCTTTGTAGACCATGGAATTGAAGAATCAGGATTGTTACGGGCGTTATACCGATTATCACATCTTGTATCATCAACAGAAAGAGAAGCATTATCTAAAATACGGGAAGTCCGCAACCTTCTACACGTTAGAACAGCAACGAAACAACTACCGCTGGCAAGAATGCGAGACTCTAGAAACGAAACTATCCCCGTCAAGTGGCACAGACTATTTCGAGCCCAATAACAAGCGAAGAAGGACGCTAATACAAGAAACTCAATTCGGAACCTACAGAGAGAATAAACCCACCGTTCCAATTGTGGCAAAGGAAACAGGACAAATAGCGATTGGAACAGCCGTTGGAGAATCGAAACCGCAGACGTCCCGAGCGCTAGGTGGGCTCACCGCATTCGCCCGATTAAAACACGCCCCGCGGTTTCCGTTCCTCACCTACGCGACCTTCCAGCGCTGCCCAAGGCCTGCGACAGGGCTCAGCGCTCCGGGCGCGATGTTCGGGGCGGCGGAGCGGAGGCGGCGGAGCGGGGACGGCAGAGCGGAGGCGGCGGAGCTGGGACGGCGAAGAGCAGGGACGGCGGGGTGAGGGACAAATGACGGAACAGTGGCGGCGATGGCTAACGGACGGCCGACTGCTAATTAGCGCCTTTGAGCTCCGTAGTGGCACCGGGTTATGCGCATTTCCAGTCGCCCGGAAACCCCAAGGCTGCGCAGTATTTCATTTGCGCCAAGGCGATCTGAGGGAGCGGCGGGAGAGAGGCTGATCGTCTCCGCTGCGTGCTCTTCTACGCTTCCTCGTTTCTCTCTACACCACTTTCCACCCAGTGCTCTTTAATTCCTCCGCTCATTCGCAATGGAACTCTGACCATTTCTTTTTTCCCCGGTTTCACCGTGTCTTTCAAAAACTTCATTGAACATTGAACTTTCAATTCATTGAACATTCAACAAATCCAAAATTTCCGAATAATTTGCTGTAACTAACACATTTTACTGTAATCTAATTCATTCTGATATTTTATTTTTTCAAATAGATATTTCTCTCTCTTACCCCTTTTCTTGAAAACAACTGATTTAATAATATAAATGGCGTAAATTCTCCTGAATTGTTGTGAATGACTTGGGAACATATTATTTGTATTAATTTTGACGCGATAAAATATATTAGAAAAGAAAAATCTATATAAGTAATTTCCCGTTCCTAAAAACTTAATAATCTACAATATTACCAGATGAATTTGAGGTATTTGCCGGCTGACGATGATAGCACGCGGTCGCAACTCCAGAGAGATCTAATTGATGCTGTCCCAGCTGCGGACGACGCGCAAAAACTAAGAGCTCCATTGCGGTTGGAAGAAATACGGTCTCTTGCACCTTGGCCCACACGAAATTACATGTCTTTATAATGACAATTTCAAACAACATCCCCTCGTATGCGCGACACGTGCTCAGTACATTGATGCATGGGAATTTTCACGAGACTTTTTTAGCAACATATCTTCACGAAATGGTTTTAGCATGCGTAACAGAGTGTAACAGTGCGGTAAGTCGAGCACATCCGTTTCGTGAGAACGTAATATACTCGTTCAGTGCCTTTGTAAAGACAACTTCTTAGGCGAATAATAGGTAATTGAAGGGATCCGAATGGTCGATGACTAGAATCATGAAATTATAACGAAACACAGGAACAAAATCTGCGTTTAAATTCAATCAATGATGCCTTACTTTGCGTGGCGATACTCAGGCCACTAGGGCTGCTCTTCCGCCAGACCATGTAACGGTAAATTCCGCTTCTGCTAAGCACCATCCAGCAGAGAAAATAGGCATCAATCGGGCAACGAAACAAGCAACTTGAATTTCCCTAACAGGATTTTTCACCTTGGGGAAATTTCACATGTATCAATTCTACAACCTAAGACAGCCGTCTTTACTTCCCCTCCGTACATTGACTTCTTTTTTTCGTAGAAAGGCCTTTTTTGCCCTCGTCTTCGATCGGAATTGAACCCGCGAACTTGGGTACAACAGTCCGATGCGCAAACCGTTATACTATCGAAGCCGCCTGAAGCGAAAGGAACAGGCACCAGTCCCTGGCAAGTAGGAATAGAAAATGACGTATCGATGAGACAGTCAAGGGCGATCAAAGCACGGAAACTGTATGCTGTACGGTCGAGCAAAGGCTGCGTCGAGCGCCTTCGACCCGAGGTGCGAAGCGCAGCGAGCGGGGGGCGGAGGGACGGGGCGAAGGATCGTGCTTCGGACCACCAACACGCGGAGGTCCGTGCGGCGCTAGGGGGGGGGGCAGCAGGGGCGGCGACGGCCGCGCGGCGTCAGAAGCGCCGAGCGCGGGGCACCTGGGGATGAGGGGCCGATCGTGGGGGGCCCGCGCGCGGGGCCCCTCCGGGGCGGGCATCTGTCAGAGCGCGCCGCCCACGCGTCAGGCGGCGACGGCGATCGCCCCGCGTGCGGTCGGACGGGCGGGCGAGCGGGCGGCGGGCCGCCGTGAACACACGTCATCGCCGCCCGCGCCCACGCCCGCCCCCGCGATCGCTCCGAGGCTATCGCGCGCCTGCGCTACAAGCGCCCGGCATTAGCCGTATCGCGCCGCGTCGACCGTGCATCCGCCGTCCGCGACGCGACGCGACGCGACGCGACGCTTCACTCGCCGCTGCTACGTCGCAGGGGCTGCCCCACGGCCACGGAACTCTCCATCGAAGTCCGAAACAAAGGTGGGGAGTGCCACTTCAGGAGGCGCTGTAGATCAGGAACTAGGGATGCGACATCGATGTCGATGTTTTAAAACATCGATGATTTTGTAGAAACATCGAAGCTTGAAACGTCGATGTATTAACACCGACGTTTTTTAACATCGATGTTTTATGATGGATTTTTTTTTCTTTTCCGATGTTTTTATTCTGAATGAAAAATTCCTATGATCACAATACTGTGAAAGTTAAAATATGAAATAATAGCTGACAGTAACACTAATATTTGTGTGTTGGAACCAAAGGAACGTTCTTTGCACTACATTCATCGACCAAACTCTCTTGCCCGAGATGACCTCCATGTCCTTGTATTTCCTCTTTCTTAATTCTCTCATACCCTTATTCGGGGAATTGATAAACATGACCCCTCTCAAATTAAATTCTAATGCAGACGAATTTAATGTTAGAGGTAACGAATCCAGCCTAAAAACATGCAAGTTCGAAAACATCAATGGTTTTTAGTCGATATATTTTGAACATCGATGTTTTAATCTGGTTTGCTGACGTCGATGTTTTGTTATCGATGTTGATGTAGTGATGACTGCATGGAACTCTCCATTAAAGTCTGAAGTTAAGCTGGAGAGTGCTACTATAGGAGGTACAAGTGTCGCCGGGTTCATCTGTAGTTTAGGCCCGCCAGCTTCATCACATGAAACTTGACAAATTTGTGATAACTACATTAAGTATCTTCTAAATGTTCAATTATTCATAATATACTTGTATACACAGAATAAATCGCTGAAGAAAGCACGAACATCGGGACTTTTGCAATATTCGCGCCTGCTTGTGTCCCAGGAACCCACGCAGCAGACACGCACGTTTTAAGCGTCATTGGCAGCAGAACGTATTTTAGATCCTGTAAGAAGTTGCTACAGGAGATCGCGACACTGTAATGGTTTCCACCACGTTGTATGGGAGTTGCAAGGCCCTGGGCTGCCCTTCGGCTGGCGCGTCCTCCCACGCTGTCACTAGCAGGAAATTTCCGTCTTATACCTCATTTTTGCAAATATACAGCGGTTTTCCCCGCTCAGCACTACCAACATAACAATTTTTCCCACCACAAATACGAGCATTCCGTCAGCACCCCTCCCACTTCAGTAGCATCTATCCTCATCGTCGCCATTACGTCGGTGCAACAATTATCCTCACTTATCCTCAGCTGACCGTGACCTCTTGCATACTATTCTGTGAAGTCCCCTCATCCCTTTTACGACACCTATCTCAACCGAACATCATTACCCCCACATTACTTCTCAGACCTAGTATCTCTCTGCCATCACAACTGCCACCGCCTACAACAACACAACTGTCTCTGCACGGCGACTCTCTCACGGCGGTGTGAGTTTCAGCAACTACCGCCGAACCCCTTCCCCCGCCCCTCTGTCGTCGTAGCCGTCGCGCTCAGCGTGGGTCGTATTCAGGCCGCGCACTCGTCACGTCTAGGAATGGCAAAGCGCTGCGCCGCGTTTACGCCATCTCCCCGTTACGAGTAATGGCTCGGAACACGCGCGGCGCGGCGCCCACAGATACAAACACCTCTCGCAGCACGCACGCGCACCGTTCCGTTCAAGAGGAGACGATTTTGCATTCGGTGGCCTTCGGGTTTACGCCACAGGCGCTCGGGTCTCTGGCGCATTG
Source organism: Gryllus longicercus (assembly GCA_038098605.1). Lineage (NCBI taxonomy): Eukaryota > Metazoa > Arthropoda > Insecta > Orthoptera > Gryllidae > Gryllus > Gryllus longicercus. The sequence goes on along the minus strand of JAZDUA010000064.1, from coordinate 1,365,413 downwards.
GAGAACTTGATAGAGAAATACTTTCGCAAATACTTAGTTCAAAGACTCGCCTTCGTCTTCTACAAGGAAATAAAACATTAAAGAATTTCTGCCATGTGGAAATGAAATGCAAATTATCATGAGAGGGTTTTGGGTATGTTAAACATTAAGGACGAATTTTATTTTAATTTTTAGTGCTACGTTATTGCCCGTTATTGTCTTCGATACGGAGCGCGATATTCACTGCACATGGGTCGTGGTGACGAGAGGATCGTGGTGACTGGGAACATATGAAAAAGTTGAATATTGTTTCATGTTCTCTTATGGAGGAAATTAGGAAAAAGAATTATGAAATGAAATTTTGGGAGGGAAATATGAAATTTCAAATCGAGTCAAGTTAACAACCAATTAATTAGGAAATACGTAAATAATACAATTTGTAATAATTAAAATTAGGTATAAAATAAAACCATTTACATATCACGGGAATTAACTGGATCTAACGCCATTGGTAGTTAAAAACAATTTCTGACACTTGTAATTTTACCTTTATTGGCTGCATTTACAAAATAAAATTCATAACATTGTATACAATTAATTTACGTAATCCGGGATATCTTAGAAAACAGACAAAACGTGCACGGTGTTATAGTACACTTTTCTATGAGAATATTGTTCAGGCAACGTGTGGGACCACCTCGAAAGCCTGCTCCGCCGCTCCGTGGAGCTGCCGCAATCAGAGGCACTAGGCGGAGGGGCGGAGCCGCGGTATCTTACAGCCAGCAGCTCCGTCAGTCTCTGAGCGGCGCGGCGCGGCGCGGCGCGGCGGCGGTCTGGCTGGGGCGGCGGCGGCGGCGGCCGTCAGGCGTCGGAACACCCGGCGCGCCGCCGCCCCCGGGCCACCCCCGCCGCACGACGCGCCGCTACCCTGCAATTACCTTGATATTTCAATATAAACATTGCCGGAAATCGGGGCGCTGGCCCGGCGGGAGGGCCTAACATCTCCATCGCGGCCCACGGCGCCGCGCGGAGCCGGACCTCTAATTGAAACGACGCCCGCGTAGGTGCGCCACCGCGCCCGATCCGTACCGGAGGAAGGCATTTTCTCGAAAGAACCGAACGCACGGTTTCACCGTCTTTCGCAACTACTGGAGATTATCTTATTTTTGTTGTGCGGAGTTGTTCGGAAAGTACTTCGTTTCGGGGTTCATTTGGCTTCTTGCAACAGTTCGTAAGGCCTTGGATAGAAGTAATTACGAACGGTATATTCAAGATTCATTTTTAATTACGTGTAGTGATGTGCAAATCTTAAAGAAAACAAAAAATTGAAAGTTACTGGAATGAATTGAGCAATACATTTGTAATCGTTTTTCTTGTTTGCGCACAACAGCAGCAAGCAGCCTGACAAATCAATTGCTTCATAGTGAGAAGAATGTAGAAAATAACTGTAACCACGTAAAACTTGCGGATTATGATTGATCAATCTGGTGAAACAATTCACTGAGAGCTTTCATTTCTTAATGCTCAAAAAAACTATAATTGCGTCTGCTTCTGAATATTCCGTACCTTTCCTCAAAGTCATCCTGCGAGAGCATTAGAGTTCCTCCCGGCAAACACACTGAACGTGAACAGATTTTCTTCGTCGAAAACACACACACACACACACACACACACACACACACACATACATCTATACTTCACCCTAGGAAGCGAAACAAAATATCCACAGACCAATCTCGTTTTAATTCGCTCAATAATGAGGGACTAAGTTGGAAAGAAAAAAAAAATAACGATCTCCACCCCGCCCCGAAATGCCGTTTGAGGCGTTGCCGCGATATCGACTTATTTATCAGCGCGCGCCGCCGCGCTTCCACGCGGGAGGCGTCGTCGAGCGGCGTGGCGCGGCGTGGCGTGGCGCGGCGTGGCGCGGCGTGGCGCGGCGCGGGGCTCGTGGAGGCGTCTGGCACTGAGAGACCGGCGCATCCATCCGTGACGGATTAGTCCGCGGAGGCTGCGGGGGCGGAGTGCATGCGGAGGCGCAGGCGCTGGCGACGACTGAAGCTGAAAGAATCGGGCGGCAGTTGCGTGATGCATAAATGGCTGGTGCTACTTTGAATAATACTGTGGAACGTAAGTAGTACATGCGGAGATGAATGCGGAATTCGCAGGTTAAAGTCGTGGAAACGTAAAATTCTATAGTAGGTTTCAAGTCTGATTTGATAATAAGCGCGTACTAACGTAGTGAGTTGCAAGAACCTATATTAATCATTCATGCTAGTATTCAGAATAACCTCTGGCATTCATTCAATCAGGCGAATATTAAGAACAAGGTAATAAAGACAGTCCGACTAACGGACGAAAATAACAATTAATTTTGTTAGAGGAAGGTAGGACTTCGAGCAAGTGAACTTCGTTTAAAGAACGTAGGTAGGTAGACGTCTGGAGGAGTGTCCGAAGGCGGGGTGGAAGGCAGCTGGGGCGTGGTTTGGGTGCGACGCGGGAGCGGGGCCGGGGCCGGGGGCGTAGATGCAAATGGGCGGCGCCGCGTGGCTTGCGCTAGAAACGGCGGCGACGGCGGCGGGAGCGGGAGCGGTGGGAGCTGGGACGACCGATGCGCTCACACGGTGTCACCGGGCCAAACACAATAATCCCGGGCAATCTCTGGCTCGGAGATGACCTCATCGCTGCATTCAATGGGGCCCGCACTTGAATATCGTTTAAGTTAGGTGGGGCGCTATTGACAAATTTGTATATTTAGGTTACCGTGTACCCTGATTAAACCGCCAGGTCGAAGACCAAGCCCCCCTTTGGGCTCTTCGGGGTTCTCACGTGCACACAATCGAGCGAGAACAGGAGCGCCTGCCCTTGGCGGTGGCGGGCTCCGCTTCGATTATGCCAGTGGGAAGCGCGGGCCGATGACGGGCACGCCCACGCCCACGCCCACGCCACCACGACCGCCTCCGCCGCCGACACCCGCCTCCGATACAGCAGGCACAACGCTACCGCTTCCATCACCGTTTCCAATATCGTCCCCAGCACCCCTTATACGCAACACACTACCCGCACATGTCAGGAGGCCAGACGGAAACATTATGAGATCCTCCCAGTTGCTGCAACGCCTCGCTGGGAGAGAACCTGGAGAAGGGGAATCTCGCAAGCCGACGAATAGGTCGGCACTGTATCTCACGTTTCACAGGAGGATAAACGCCTCCCGCGATATAACATGCATTACATCTACGGGACTAAAAAAACGAAGCACTTGCCGAAAACACTAAACAATCAATCAGTCAATTCACCATCTCCAATAGCATCCCCATTTCTCCACTTCACCAAATCCACCATCACCGCCACCGCGTCTGCCGTCGGTGAGTGGGATGACACTGAGCGCGCTGAAGCGCAACAAGAAACGTCGGAATAGCGGGAACGTAACCGCTTTGCTCGCGGAAAGCCCGGATTCGAATCCGCGCTCGACCAGAACTCTGTCGAAACGCGTAGAAGATTCGCCCGAATGGTGCAAGTGTTCTGAAAGCATCACTTAGTCTACGATTCCCACGCGGAATGCAGGGGGTGAGACGGAATAAGAAGACAAAAAAAAACGAGGAACCACCAGGAAGTCGAAAAGAGACCTGAAAGACATGGCCAAACACACAACTAGGGCAAAGAGCTTTATTACCGTATATGTAGCATTTGTTTTGCTCTGGTTTGTATGTAGCAAAAGCAGCACGGGCGCGGAACACCGTGCGATACGCGAGGAACGTAATTTGTAGCTTGGCTCTCGGACTGCGCTGACGCCGCACACGTTATCCGAGGACGCCATCTTTAGTATTTCTTTTTGGTCGTACACAGATTCATTGTGGCCTTTAGTTTCTATTGTAGTTAGGGTCCCACATTCTGTTATACTTACTAAAATTAGATGTATGTTCCACGGAACGTAAAAGAGTTGGGAATAGGTATAAATATCTGACAAAAAATACAAATATTTTCAAATTCCTTTGAATCTATGATATTGAAAAATAAGTATGTAATAGAGAACAGTAACACTGTTCCTAGTAATCGCTGATTTCCATAAATATTCTTAAGCGATCTATTATTTCTAGCGTTTATTTCTAGCGATCTATTCTTAAGCATCTAAATTTTCTTAAGCGAACAAATATATTCCTTCATGTTACAGTTATTACTCTTCAAAAGCACTTGGAAGAGTGACCTACAGAAACCTACCTACTTGTCACTTGCATTTTTGGCGATGAATTTTTTGTTCTATAATTCTTTATGGATCACACTTGACGGTAAAACATCGCTTTCTGTCACATTACTACAATCAGAATTAAATACCTTCGGAACTAAAAAAAAAACTCCAAGGACGTCTACGTAACTCAAAATGAGTAAGTTTCCTTGATACTTCATATTTTAGGATCTGATACAAGATAATTTATTACATATATTTCGACAAGCACAACGGTTATTACGCTTGAGAATAATCCCATGGCAAGAAGTGCTAAAAACGAACGAGCAACTAGAAACGCTACTCCACCATCTCTTGGCTTATCTCGACGACCACGAGCATCCGTTCGTGACGCTCCCTGCAACCCCACACGCGGCGAGGCGGACTTCGGATCTGACGCGCTGGAGGTTCTCGGACGCCCAACACTTCAGGTTATTTTGCTCAAAATTTAAAGAAAGGCACTAAATGAAGCAAGCTGAACACCGGAAATATAGACTCCGAACAAATTGGTTTACCCATGACATTCTGTTCAAACCAGTATTCCAGCATTATTTCCATTTTGTAATCATAGTTTCAATGATACATTTGGCGAGTTATTCATTGTGTATTTAGTAAACTGAATGAAGAAGCACAATTGAAATTGTGACTAATGATGGAAACGTAGAAATTTATTGTGACAAAGACATTTAACACATCAATATAAAAATCTCGATAATATAACTTTTAACACCTTTGTTATTATTGTTATAATTGTTATCATTATTGTTATTATTATAATTATTACACATTTCATTATTTTAATATATCATTATCATTACGACGATGTAGGGTAATTCCCGTATCACATCACGTCGCGTCCCATCGCGTCTAGTCGCGTCACGTCGCGTCAGTGCCGCGGCGTGAGACTAGCGCCCCATCGCGCGCGCGTCCAGACGCGACCGCTGGCAGCGGTGGCAGCGTCTGCACGCACTAACCCACTTCGAGCCAGCGGCCTCCACCGCCACAATTCGGCGGCCTCCGCCGGCCCCCGGGGTCAACGACCGCCCGGCGGCCGCCCTTCCAAAAAAAAAAAAAATTCTATCACCATCACGTCCTCACCGGGAACGGTAGAGCTTTGTTTTTGTCCGGACTCCTTTTTCAGACCGTGCCTGCCTCCGCGGCCGCGCTGTGCGCCCAGTGGTGGGCTAGTTCCTCCAGGTTCCTCGCCGACACGTTGGATGTTGGGCAGCTTGCGAGGAAAATGCCGCCGAGAAGTTAATTTCGTCGCGGGTGGGAGGGGGGTGACCCGTGCGGCGCGCTCGTCCCCACTGTATGAAAATGGGCGCTTTTGCGAGATCTCCGGACGATACTGTGCGAAACGCTAGTCGGCGCAGGCGTTTGTCTAAGAACAAGTGAAAGTGTGCGGCGGCCTGTTGCGGCGCATGGGAACACGGTCGGCCGTAAACAGCACCTGACACCCGTTTAGGAGAATTTGGAACACTGCGCAGAAAGCGAGTGTAAAAAGACCCCCGTGCAAAAGACGCTCCGTTAAATACCCTTTGTACCGAGTCCGCCCCGAGACGGGTTCGATATGACGCGTGATTGAAAAGAGATTGAAAATTAAACGCTTCTGCAACTCACTCTCCACATTCGCTCATTTCGGCGGCGACCGTATTTACTCAGAGGAGGACGACAAAAGGAAAAGGATGCACTTGTTATATCGAGAGCTGCCCTGGCCGGGGCGTCGGAAAAACCGTTGGAATCGAAACTTTTTGGGAGGAGGTCGTTTTCCAGAGAGTCTGATTTTACTCCGCTCACCTGCAAGAATCCGTAAACAAGAAGCTGCCTGCCGCCACGGCGCGGCGGGAGCGGGCGGAGGGGGGAGTGGATGGGGCCGGCGGGAGAGGCCGAGGAATCAGGAGGGAGTTCAATGAGGGAGCGGCGGAACGAATGAAGAGCGGGAGCTCCCGGAACGAATCTCCCCACCCCCACCCCCGGCGCCCCGCCCCGCCCCGCCCCGCCCCGCCCCACCCCGCCCTCTCGCGCCACTCTCCTCCGCCGCCGCCGCCCACTCTCCCCTTGCCCCGCCACCGCGCCCGCTGCTGACCACCTTTCATAGGGAAATCTTTTCTACACCGGAAGATTGCAGGCCACTCGTTGTTTCTTGTTCTTTTAGAACATTGTTGGGTTTTTGTGACGGAGCGCGCGGCCGTCGGCTATTGTCCCGACCGCCGTCGCCTAGCGAGCGCCGAGACAGAGGTCGGTGCGGCGCGGCGCGGCGCGGCGGCGGGCAACCGTTGCAGACGTTCCGAAATGCTCGTACACTTCCAATCAGTCGGCGGACGGCTCGCAAAAAGACTGATCGCCTTTCTGAAGGTGTTGATTTACAAGTAAATTAATTTAGTTTGTCTGGATGCGTTTATAATTCGTCGCCAGTGACGAGCAAAGCAAATCGCTCTGAGAATATGAATGAAACCTAATATAGATTAGCACCGAAAGTTTAAAGTCCTTGCTTTTATTAATACATTGTCCTCCTTAATATTAAATGTATGGTAATTTTCATTGTAAGCAGAAATTACTAGTGCATTACGAAATTTGCATGCTTCTGAAATATTTGTATCCGAACTTTACATTAACTTTAAGACAGAGTAACTGTGTTAATGAGGTGATACTAATTCACTAAAGTATTAAGTACGTTATAATAAAATAACAATTTCAACACTAGTACTGATAAAAACATTTCTTTTTTAATAACAATGAGACCTCGTTCTCAAAGAGTAGATAAAAATCATACACGTTTATATTTTCTCCATTAAGATGAAAAAATGTTCAAAGCAAAATCTTACATCGTCATGTGAAATCGTAGTTGAGAACATTCCGAGTTATTGCGGAACATGTCGATTGTGTACATTTGTAATTTGAATCTGGGTTTGCCATTCCAATGATCTTCAAAGAATGATACTGAAGTCTCACGCCGTGACAAATATTTTTTCTGCAGAAATAATAGTACAATGTGGTACGCTTACAACAAATTGCTGTTTTGCAAAAACTTGCATAGTTTTCGTTGCATGTCACACGCAACTATGACAGACGTACTTACGAATAAGTAGTTTTCGTGCATTCTCTTACGATGGTGCAACACAAAATTATATTACCTGGAAACCCTTGGATATGTGGTTCTGTACAACACTACTTCTCATGTATATGGATGCACAAGAAAACATACGTGTATACGAATGAAAAATATTTTAAAATTATTTGTTTCCTTTATTTAGAATCATTTCTCTACTACGACATTATATTAACAACATCGATTACAGAAAAGATAATAGAAAAATTAGAAAAATTCTTAATTACGTGCTTTCACGAATAAAATTTTTCACCAAGGAATATGCTGTAATAGTGTAGCAAAAGCTATTTTTATTGAATTACTGGCATTATTGTGTGATTTTAGTGTGAGTTGTATAAAGGGTCATAAAATAAATATCTTAATAGGAACAAAAAATAGGCATATTATTTTGTGTGAAACGAAATAATTGTTGAGCATGAAAAATTGGCAAATTCGATTGTTTTGTAAATTATCAACTATTGGGTAACAAGTCTGTACAAATAATAAATATGTGATCCATTTCTTGTTGGTTTAGTGACATTTTGAATAATTGCATATACAAATATGGAAAAATTGCGTTCACATTATTTATTCTTATTCATTTTTGCAAAACATTTCGACGATTTCTTTATATTGCCATCAGTTACTATTGCCTTTCGGTTAATGAAAAATTCCTCTGTTAATTTGACTTCACATATGTGTTATTTCCGGAGAGATCGTATTCAGACACGTGTACATGTAAAAGAACTATGATCACACATACACACACGTACACACTCCCGTATACACACTCTCCCACACACTTACACACCAAGACTGTGGGTCGTAATTCATCGATAACCGGAACTAACATTTCCTCACTCCAATAACATATCCACAGAGTGCCACGCGGCCGGCGCGCGCGGGCCGACTTTGGCGCTCCCTCGGTCCAGCGGAGCGCGCCTCGCATCCCATCCTTGGCTCTTCCTCCTGTCAAATTGCCTCTCGAACGCCAACAGGTGCGGCCCGAGAGCGCCCCTCGTGCCCACTCACGCTCCACCGCCCTCGCGAGACTCAACCGAGCTCGCCGGAGCCGAGTCCACACTTGGTAGATCACGAATGGCCGAACGGAACTAACGATGAACGAACCGCACGAAGACCACAGCGGACACTGAACGAGAGGAGAAGCGAAAACGAACAAATCATGTTCCCGACTTCGTTCACGACCCCCTTTCATCATCCACAATTGACGGATCCGTTAGTTGTACGTGTTGTTAGGCGATTGTCATATACAACACTTACACTTAGGCTTATCGCTTTCGAGTGAGCATCGGACAAGGTTTCGAGTATGTAGATCGTCGCACAGAAGAGCCCATTATTCAATCGTTTACATCGCGTCTCGTTTGATCGCTACACGACGCTGCGAAACTGTTAATTCTCCGCCTACTTGCCTTTGGCCGTTTCTTTCGTCCCGGAAGGAAAAAAGAACGGAGATGAATCGCATCAATAGAACACACTCCACCCACGCGACTCGTGGTTGGAGCTATTCACGGCGCCCGTTTGATTTGCGAGCTTCCTTCCTATTGACGGGTTGGGGGCGGGGGAGGGGAGGGGTGGGAGCGCGACGCTGCGCACAAAAGCGAATCACTCGAGACATGCGTTAACGACGTAACTATTTATAAATAATCTAATTATAAGCACCTCCTTTATCGTCGAGCGGCGGCGTTTCTTGCGGGCGGCGGCGGCGGCGGAGGAGGAGGGTCACAAAACACGGCGGCGGAGCCTGCGCCGGCGCGGGGCCGCGTTCATAAATCAACAGCGCGTTGATGAGACAAAGCGATCGCGCGGCGGCGGAGGCGGCCCCACATGAAGCGGCTGGCGGCAGCGGCAGCCAATTGGTTCCGGGCGCGCTTCCTTCGTGCACAAAGCGACCGGCGGAGAGCGCCGCGGCGCTGCCGGCGTGTTCTGAAAGCACCCGCGCCTGCGCCTGCGCCCGCGCCCGTGACTCACGGAGCCCGCCCGCCGCCAACCCCGATGGAATGTTGTAATCAGCCACCTCCGGTTGCGTAACGATGTCTCTCCCCGATTTATGTCGCCCCCGTTTGGGCACACTCGCAGAAGCGTCGATTGTTCGCAAAAAGGGCACGGGTTTTCGTTTGTTTACAGTTTGATTTACGAGTGACTGAAGTACCACCGATATTTAGCTTATCAGGCAATTTATCCATAATTATCAACTTCTATGGTGATTAATTTTACTTCACGGTCCTAAAGCAAATACACATTTTCATCACCAAGAAGAGCTAGATGTTTTTAATGCCTTAATATAGAGAAATATTATCTGTTCGATGTTAACTTTCAATTACATAAATTAAATTGACCGGTTTACAACCGGCTGGCGAGAATTCTAAAGTGATCGATTTTTAAGATCTGGAACCGATTAAAATATTTTGACACTTCTCGACGTGGTTCAAATACAAACCATTCTGTATTAAGGTCTTTAGAAGAGATAAGGAAATAAAAACTTCAAAAAATTTAGAAACTCTACAGCAAATGAAATATCAGAATTACTTCAGGAACTCGGTTGCCAAAATGAAATCATTAACGCCCCCAAAATTACCTGTTGAGTCCAAATTGCTCGCCTCCAAACGCAAATGCAAGTGAGTAATGTTGAGCGTGCGGGCAACCGGCAGGCCAGGCTTTCGAGACCCGTGTACCAGGCGGCGGGACGGCGTGTGAGAAACGCCGCGTGAAATCGGCAGGCGGCGGCAGCCGAAAGAAAGAGGAACTGCGCGTTTTACGCGGGACGGCGGTTTTACAAATCCCCCGCGGACAGGCGCGTGATGTTTCCATTACGGTAATGACCGCCGCCTATTGAATTTGACGGAGGGAAACGCGCGCTCCGCAGTTGCGCGCATTTGCCGCCGCGCGGCGCTCCCGGCGCGGCGCGGCGCGGCCAAAGCGCCTCCAACAAAGCTGACAATTCGCTTAATATGACGGCTCCCATGACGACCGCGAGGGGGCGGGCGGGCGGACGGGCGGGATTGGTCAACGTTTCCTGCGCCCCGCAGACGCAATCGTTCGTGGCCACGCCACGGTCCACATCCCGTCGGTTTCTTGAACTCCTGTGAATGAACAGCCCGCGCCGCTGCAAAAAAAAAAAGCGAGAAGCGCGCTTCCGAAACTTTTGATTGCTGTAACTGTGAAGGGTATCCCCTTTTCGCGCCGGCTCGCAAGAAAATGATAATTTCACCCAAGAACGACTGTCGCCGGGGCGATGTAATCCGAAGTTTTAAGAATGGGCGCATCAGTATTATAATAAAAAAATATATTGCAGTTCTCGTGTATTAGACGCTGCACTTAAACGCCGCGGCTCGTAGACAGAGAAACCTTATTTAAAGTCGTTTGAATAAATCTACATGGTTGAATATTGGTTCATTCCTTAATTATTTCTAATTGTATTAATAATTTGAAAAGTTTATAGTATTAGAAATATTTCCAGTCAATACGTTTGAGAATAAAACACATGTGTTTCTTCTGGATAGTATTTCATGGGTGCCCGACCTGCTAACCGAGAGGTTTTTATGAGCTACTCCGAGAGAACTACATTCGCCATAAAGAAGTCGTGTAGCGTTATTGTCTCGTTTTGCAATGGGCGCCCATGCTCTTATTTTTCCACCTGTAATATCCCCCACCCGTACTTAAAGTGTCTTGGCGTTGCGATGGTGTAACATAACGCGTCTACTTCCTTGACCAACCTCACAAGCTCTTTTTGGAAGTTCGGCAAAAGCCTCGGGGACTGCACAAAACGAAAACGCCAAACAGTATAAACTTGCAGGCGGACCTCCTTTTTAAGTGTCTTCCATTCACAGCTCCAGTCCATGGAAATTCCAAAACAAAACCACTCCAACGTAAACTTTCCCTTCGAAGGTTTGGCCACCTGGAATATATTATTACAATTTCATGACTGTAAGAAGTATTTGATGAACGATCTAAGATTGCAATTTTGAGTTAGATTACAATTTGTAAAGGGGATCATGAACACTGTAATTCTATTGTAAATACATGCGAGATTGCACGAACGCAATAAAAGCTTACTTCCATATAATAGCGTGTTGTATGACGTTCATTGGGTTCAATTGGGTCCATATATTAAATTATTACTTTTTATTCTCTATTGAAGGGAACTCTCGAATCATGAATGCCCCATCACGGTCTCCATACCCGCTTCACAACGCATTTCTACGAACACTTCATACCCACAATAACAAACAGACAACTGACAACGAGCAAACATCCAACAACAGACTCTTAACGACTCACGCTCCCCGTTGGCAGACGTCCGCTCTGCGGGGCACTCGAGGAATTGCGAGCAGTTCGCCGGTCGGCCGCTAGGGGCGCGTCGGGCGCGCCGCCGGGCGGGCCGTGCGCCGCGCGCGATCGCCGCCGAAATCACGAGCCGTCCGCGTAATTGGACGTGTGTGTCACGCACGCGGCCATCACGCGTCCGGTGCGCGTTCCGGACGCGTCCTCGTCCGGAGTTTCGCGCGCCGCCGCCGCGCCTTCGTCGCTGCGGGCGCCCTCCCGACCACCTTTTCCCCGCCACCGACCGTCCTGATTAACCTCGATAAAAAACATGGAACATAAAGCTCGCAACGAAACAACACGAGGTCGTGAGGTAGAAAGTGTATTTACCGACGAACAAACAAACCGCGCGTGATTGAAGAAGCCCGGTCACGCTTCCCTGATTTGTGACGTCCTTTCCTTTCAGCTTTCACATACGCCACGCAGGCCGCCGGCCGCCACAGGGGTTGTTTGGAATCCCTTCGCGAGGGCGGGAGTAAGGCAGCGCCATCGAAGGGAACATGACGTGAGGGTGGCGACAATGTACGTTCCGCACCATAGAATAACCCCCTTCCGTATTTTGAAAGGATACATTATTGAATTTGGGAGATGTAGAAAAATCACTTATTGGATGGTAACGCATTTGCTGATAGGCTCTTCTATTTTTCTGGGCTTTTCCAACAACACCAACAATTGTCAAAGCAGTTCAAACGTATTGAATGTATAATACATTCATTTACAAAGCTAATAGATTATTTTCTAATACTTTGAGAGTAGAGACAATGCTTATTACATCCTCAAAAAATTTATGAACAGTCTAGACCGAAAGGCAATACGATGCGTTTTTTGCAATAAATACTGTAACAAAATGCAATAAAATATATTCAATTACTTTTTTCAAATAATCAGCGCAAAACTACATATCAAGAAGCAAACCAATGAACGCATTTATCTTCTATGCATTCTCTAATCAGAACTCTTGCTCCTCTGTTAGATCGACAGCAAGGAATAAACAGACCCGTCGCCCCGGCAGCTCAGGGATCGCTTCCCTATTCAGCCGCGGCTCCGGCTCTCACGGCGTCCGGGCCGGTCGCGTTTTCGTGTTCAATCGCAGGCAGAATTTCCGCTTGTCGGACTTCGATGCAAACAAGGTCTGTTTTCCGCGCACGCGCGGGACCGGACCACGGTCGCTTGCGCGGACGCGAACTCTCCGACAATGCGGGATTGCACGCACGCAAATCTCCCGGCGCGCCACAGTGGACGTAAAACGCTGCTCTCGACGGGAGCTGTATCGCTTGCCCGAAGAATAACTAAATACTTTAAAAATATGAGTTGACACAAAATTAGCTATTGAATCCATAGATTCGTTAGAAGTGCGAGAGTTAGAGTTCACACGGCTTCAAATTGCATCCACACTTTTCAGATTTTTATATTTGATATAAAATAATAGATAATTCTCTCATTAAAAGTTGTAATAAAAATGCTAAAAAACGCATCCAATATGTTCATGTAAATAATTTAATATCTTGTATCTGTTCGTCGTAGTATCTGACCAGGTCGTGAACAAAAAGCTGAATAAACAGTTACTAGTACGATTTCCAGATGCAGTTGAATGTTTTTTAAACGACCAAATTTTCTGCCAGGACGCTACACGTACAAGACGGTGCAAAGCGTTTGGCATAGTTAAACTTGCAAATGAGGCGCACTGTGCTTCTCTGAGCGGGCGGTGGCGGAGGCGGGGGCGGAGGGGAGAGCGGGTGACCTCCACGCCCGCGCCAGCTCACGCGGGAGGACAGCACTCCGCACTTAGGAGGGTATTGGCTCGTCCCCGCTTCCGGCCGCCGGCGGCGCCGGAAACGCGTTTATTGTTATGGTCCCCGGCGCGTCCGCCAGGCGGCGCGGCGCGGAGCGTCCCGGCGCCCGCACTCTGCCGCGCGCGTCGCGACGCCCGACGCCCGACGCCCGTTGCCACCCAGCCACCGACGCCCGCGCCGGCGCCGACGCCTGCCCGAAGGATTCTCGTCCTCCAGTGAAGTGGATCGCAGAGGCCCGGACAGTGGGCACTGCCGGCGCTACGCAGGGGCAATTCGAGCGATCGCCCGGGGCCCCGCAAGTCAAGGGCCCAGATGATGGGACTGATGGGAAAAAGTGGTTAAAAATTGGAAAAGAAATTAGAGCTCGAGAAAAACGTTGCCGTCGCAGTACAGTGGCCTGATATTTCACAAAATTTGCTATTACCTTTTTACCTTCAATAGTTTATTATTGTCATTACTTATAAAGATAGGACGCTAAGACATGAATAAAATGACACTAACATTAAAATAGGATCTATTGAAATTCATATTTACTATTTCATGTAGAACAACGGGTGATGTTACTTAACACAACAAATGTTAGCGTTATGAGTTCACCATGGAAATTGTATTATTTAATCACTAAATTCTTTTACTTAAAAAGATTATTTAAAATATATTCCCCAAAACGTTTTCAATCTTAAACATTGATTTTTTTGTTATTCGTTAAAAAAATGCATCGTGCAGTTTCTTGAGATAACTTTCACATTTTTAATTTTTTCGAGAGGTGGGCTGTGGCTTCTGGGGATTGAGCATCGCCTCGGGCCCAAAATATTCCAGCTCCGGCACTGCTCCAGTGAAGTGGACCGGTGGGTCGGACGGGCAGACGGATGTGCTTGCCGCGGGCCGTTTATTCGCCCGCTGTTGCCGGCGTGTTGGAGCCCAGCGGACGCCGCGGCGCGCCGGCGCTCGCTGTTAGGATGCGCTCGGGGCGCACAAAGGATTTTGCCTGGCGATGTCCCTGGCGCAGAGTGGTTCGCGGTCGCACTCGCTGAATCTTTGTCCTTGCGAGTTCGCGATAGGTGAGGCATTGTTCGGAAGTGAGATCGCGGATGCGACACTGATGCGCTGCTTCCATGCGTGTTGCTGCTGAAATTACTCGACGTTGCTGTTCTCTCATACTTGCCAGTACTAAATGGCAAGTGCATTTGCTGTGCATTTGCTGGCACTAACTGGTAATGCGTTACGAAAATTCACATTTTTTCCTCCACCGAGTCAAATATATTAGTAACTACTTCACAAGGCTAATGAATTAGGAACTTATGAAAAGTTTTTCTTTTTATTTTTTTTTTTTTTTTCAGTTAAAACACTGAAATAAAAATATAGATAAGTTGAAGGAATATAAATTACGATACCCATTACAGTAAAAATGCTTTTATTAATAATAATTTATACTAGAAGAATTAAGCTGGAATACAAACTACAGTTAAATATTTCTAATTGTATGTCGTGTTTGAAATGAATATACATAATCTGAATTACAACAAAATTAAACGGTAGAAAGAATGGAGAAAAGAACAAATTGCTTTAAGAATGCAAAATCAACAATATGTTCTTTTCAAATTTTGATTAATAAAAATACTGAGAACAAAGTATATGGTAATACAATGGGATACTTGAAGGAATTTCAATGAGAATTTGAAAGAATGATTTCATGAGTTTTGGTTTATGCACAATATGATGAAAACGTACTCTGAGAACAGGAAATTACTAAAATCCGATTGATGTACGTGAAGTGAAGCAAATGTGAAATGACCAACCAGATGCGCTTTCTTATACCTTTATCCATATATCCAAATGTCGATTCCATAGATACATTTTTGTCGAATTTTCAATAAACTCGACGGTTTTGTAATTGTAGCCACAATGGAAAAGAAAATTTGCTTTGAAGAAATTTAATTAAAAAACATTAACTACGAAAATTACTCGAGTTTATGCATTAATACTAACACGGAAAATAGGTATTAAAGTGACACCTACCGAAGGTCATCTTGTAAAGTTATTTTGAACAATAAATTAAATATATTCTAATGAAAAAAATTTGTAAATGAATTTGAATAATATTCAAGATCAGGTGTGAGAAATGAAAAATTGTTCGGGTGATTTCTCGCCTTAGAGAGAAGAAGAAATACGAATTGTCGAGTCAGGAGACAATTACTTCAAGATACAAGGTTCTCGCTTGTGATCTTGAACTAATTATACACGATTTGAATTTTTGCTTCTGCTTTTCGGCTTAATTTTTTTTCTTTATGTAATTTATATTCAAAGAGAAGCAATTGGTTTTCATTAGAATCTCTATTACTATCCTATGAAAAGAAACATTTTACAAAGCAAAGAATTTGTCACTAATGGGATTATAAAATGAACAATTCAAAGAGCAATTTTCGGGAAAACTGTTTTCTGTCGCTTGACACTTTAATTCACTCTCGCAGCGGGGAGGGCGTTTACCCTGGAAATCCCGTTCATGGAATTCGGTCTTCAGCTGTCTCATTGTTCAGTCTATCTGGTGTCCGGACGAATAATGAATGGCGACCCCACCGGGGCTCCTTGTCACCAATTGTCACCAAGTCACCAAGAACATGTCGAAAACACGACAAAAAGCGGCGGAAACAAGGTTTCCAATAAATAGAATTAAAAGACTTCTCCAGTCAGCACGAGGTGGATATGCCAATAGTCTTGAACTGCCTGGCAGGCTCGTTTCCCCCCACGAAATACGTCGCTTTTAAAAACTCACTAATATAAATTGAGTCTGGAGGCTTCAGAAATCGCTCACTCACCCTCAGGGAGGCCAAGACAAAAGAAGTTCGTTTGCGACCGCGTTCCAAGGATTTTCAGTCGCTTTCTTCTTTTCTTGTACATCTCTGGATCCTCGGGCATGCATGCGCACCATCGTTTCCTTCTTTTTCTGCCGACGTAACCGCTGAAGACTTCTATAACTCATGGTTTTTCCTGACAAAAAGGAGAGAAAACAGTTATTAGCACTCAACTTTTCATCGTTTAAAACACCTTCCATGTCGAACTAGATATCTTGAAAATAAAAAACGAAATGTATGTAAAAAATTGATAACAGGAAGATAACATTGTAGAAATAGATATTCCCCAAAGATTTAACATTTAGTAGTATATTCAGAGTACTTTATTCAGTACTTGACGACTATAATCGTTGTGACAGTCTATTATTGCCGATTATTGTCCGGTATTCTTCCGGTCATGAAGGACATGTGTAACTACCACGTCCGCACAGCTATGTCAAGTCATGAATTGACGAAACACAGAACACACGAAGAGCCACTACATGAACACGATGCCGAAAGGCATTTCAGGCAACAGTATCTCTTACACAACGTCAAATTTAGGATGTTGGCATTGCGCAACACATTATTAGCTTTAAACCCCAGCGGGTAATTTTGGAGCCTCCCCCCTCCTTTTTTTCTAAAGAAGTCAAACCCCGTTTGCGGCGCACAATGGATGACGCGGTGGGTACCCGAGTAAAACGGTCCGCGGGGGAGCCGCGAGTGGCGCACCCCCTCGCTCTGGCTTCCCCTTCCTGTCATTACTCCGGAATGGGGAGCAGCCGGCGGGGGCGTGGCCGATGCGATTCACTGGCTGACGTCTTCATCGCTCCGTTCCCCCACCACTCTCCCTTGCACTGTACCGTGCGAGGAGAAGTTTCAAATTATTGGAACGGTGTGTACATTGATTGGCATGCAGTACTTATGAATGTGTCCAATATTTTTGAAGAATAAATCTAAACTGATTTGACATTAAATAAGAAATAAGAATCATTCATTCCTACCATGGACGTGCGCAGATGGAGAGGACACAGATGGAGGGGAAGGAGGGCCATGGTTCCATTGTAAATTTTGAAAGGCCCCCTTAGCTTTTACGTAATAAAAGTTATTTCCATAAGTAGATTTAATCCCCGATTTTCCCCTCTAAATCAATCATTTTGTGGAGTTTTTACACTGCACTTGGGGAAGGACTATCTGGCACCCTTGTAATTGTTTCAACATAAAAATAAAAATGTGTTTATTACCTTTATTATCACAGTAACGCTTTCCATCTCCTTGTAGTATGTTTATTTATTTACTAGTAAAATATGTCGTATATAATTAAAACAAGTTTAATAAAAAACGAAGACCCAGAAAAGTATTCGGCCCTCCATATTTCAAGATGTGGACGCAAATGGTTCCCACATTTCAAAAAATATAA
Source organism: Gryllus longicercus (assembly GCA_038098605.1). Taxonomy (NCBI): domain Eukaryota; kingdom Metazoa; phylum Arthropoda; class Insecta; order Orthoptera; family Gryllidae; genus Gryllus; species Gryllus longicercus. The sequence continues at coordinate 1,347,739 of JAZDUA010000064.1, read as the reverse complement.
ATATACATTAAAAAGTTTCAGCAACTAAACAATAACCTTATTTACAGTTTATTACAATTCATACTCCATACTGAAAACATGGAAGAATATTCCCTATCTAATCATTCAAAATTAGTACTTTTTTTACTCTAAATGCAATCTATGTTTACAACCGTTTATCCACAATTACTTATATCTTCCGATACCAATTCGCACGCAACGATCGCAATATCAGCCACTCACTCAACGCAAACCAATCATCCTCGTTCGCAAACAAGAAAAAAAACTAAGTACTGTTAATCCCATTGACACAGCGAATGCTGGGCACCGCCGCTAATCCGCGGAGACGCGCGGCGGCCGGAGTGCACAACCGCCTGTGGCGCGAACGTCGGGAGAGTCCTCCGCGGGGGAGCGAAGCACAGCGCTGCGGTCGGCCCCTTCAGACGGCGAAATTGCCACTAGCAAGGCGGTCCACGCGGGCTTTGGAAGTGCGCGTCCCGCTTCCTCTTGATCTGAATCGCCTACTTGCGGTGTACCGGCCGAAGGATCTTGGGAATGAGATTTTCGATGGTATCGTTCCGTAAGGAACGTTGTCGCTTCGAAACCAAATACAGTATTTTGTGATTTATGGAGTTTTTAATACCGTGTGTTTTTCAACGGCTCGTACACAATACACTATTATGATGCTACAAAATGAGTGCTGAGTTAAAATAACTTAAAATGCATACGTTTCTCCTATAGCTTAATTTCTCTTTTATTCAACATTGATTGCATCAAAAAATTTTACTCGTCCTCTCCCGTCCTACAAATTGTAAGTAGTAATACTACGTCCAATGACGTTTGTCATATATTAATTTTAATAAATTAACCAACTTTAATTAACATGTAGGTTAAATTAGGTTTTAAATATGCAGACGTATTCTAGATAAAGATAAAGGTTTCCCTCCTTCAGCACCTCGAAAAATAAAACTTCCAAGTTTCGGGTTCTACCTATGCCTAAATCCTCCCTCGCCTCAACCAAATTACGAAATCGAGAGCTTCCGATCTTGACGTAAAGCAGCCCATTCCCGTGTGGTATGCAGCGAGGCTCTCGGAACGAAAAACCCTGAACGGCCGCTCTCGTCGTCGCGAGGGGGCGTGTGAGGCGAGGGCGAGGTGAGGGCGCGGGGGCGAACGTGACGCCTGGGTTAGCCGGCGGGCGCGCGCGCGGAGGCGGCCGCCGTAACAGGGCGTCGCGAACGCGCAAGTGCCGGAGCAAATCCGAGAGCAGGCACGCATTCCCCTGCTCGGCTCGGCGGCCGACGCGACGCGACGCGACGCGGGCGACGCGAAGCGACGGAGGAGGCAGCCAGCAGCCTGTGCGTGGCCCCCGGCACCCGAGCCACGCCCCCTCCTCTACCCACTTGCATTCCTACGGGGAATGGAATCTCATGGTGCTTGCCACAGTCTGACCACCGCGCGCTACACACGTGTGCCGGTCTAGTTTGAGTGTTTGTGAGACGAGATGAAGCAGTCGACTTTACCAACATGTTTTAAAATGTAAATGATTGTCAATTTTCGATGTCTAAGACATTAAAATGTTAAGACTAGTGTCAGTTTCAAGTACAAATGTGAAAACTGTTACATATTCGGGAATAATTATTAATACGTAACATGAATTTCGTTATATAAAAGGCGAAGACTAAAATTAAATATGATAATAAATTAAAGTGTACACGTGTTACGAAAGTTGCTCTTTTATAACAAATTTAGTACAGACGGCATTTCTCATCTGTGCTCGTATTCAAATTCTAACACCACATCAGTAAATCAATATCTGTTAGACATTTATTAATGTCACGGTAAGATTGCAAGCAATCTATATGAAATAACGATGGGAAAATGTTCATACATTTTGTGTTTAGTAATGGCAAATAAAAAATTAGCGGAAATAGATCCAGATTCTAGATAGCGGAAAAAATAATAATAAAAATAAATAATAAATAGGATAAAAATTAGCGGAAATAGATCGTATTCTTTCAGTAAAAATAGCGCCTTTTTTCTGTTTCCTATTCAAAATTCCCGTCCATATCCAACTTTGTCACAAAGTTTTTGTCACTTTGTCACTTTGTCAAAAACAATCACAACTTTTCGACAAAGACTTTTCTTTACTGCCTGCCTAAGATTGTTTTCTTAGAGTTTCCAAAACAAAGCTAAACCCTTCATTATGTTATGCAATGATGATACAAAATAAGTGTGACAGGAAGTAACGTAACATTCATGACAATACTTCTAATTCTCGTTACGAAACCCATTTTTTTATCTGTTCAAAAAGCAATCGCAAAAAATTCGAAAGACGAATTCGATTATTTACTTCGAATGAATGATTAAAATAGCGTAACCCACGCGGTAATACTCCAGTAAAAACTGATCATATTTTCAATTTTATCTTACAAGTACTTTTTCTAATATTTACAATGCTTTTCTCAACCTGCAAATTAGATACATCAATGAAACTGCAACAATTCAAGAGAGAATATTCCTAGATTTGAAAGTAACATAATTAAGTCCGTGACGAGTACTTGAATGTGAGTAGTCGGATATTAACAGTCCATGCTCCTGAAGATTGTATGCAAAAAGCAACGTAACAGGGAGTAAAAGCGAATCCAAAACGTACGAACGACAAAACAGGGAATTAAAGTAAATTCAAAAGAACAAAAACGAAATGAATACTTTCGGAAATCAGATCGGCATAAACGAAACGGCCGGTCGTAGGCGGTGGGCCGATAGAGCCCCTGCCAGCCCGTGCCGGCGGCGGCGGCAGCGAGGGCCTCGAAAGCCCATTGTTGAACGCGCGCCGCCATTGGCGGACGCCGGCGGCGGCGTGCTTCCTCCTCAGCGCGCTTCCGCCGCCGCCGCCGCCGCCGCCGCCGCCGCCGCCGCCGAGCGGGCGTCGCGACGCGCCCTGCTCTCTGCCTGCGCTAACGGTCGTCCACCGGAAGTAGTGGCCGGCGGAGGCGGAGGCGGCGGCCGACGCGGCTGTCTGTTCGATTCTCGACAGAGGTCTCCACGGCGGAGGACCTTGCGAATCCCGTGCCCTTCCGCGTTCGCACGAGGTCGAGCGACGATTTTACAGCACGCCCGGAAAAGCCTTTACGTAAGGGTTTACGAAGGCTTAATGCTTCCTTGGTAATGAATCGTCCATGGCTCGTCAAGGTTTGAGAGTCAAGGCTTATACCAGATGGAGGAACAATTTCGAGGAAATAAATTTTGGCAGAAAATACACTATCCAATTTAGTAAGTTTTTTCCTGAGGTCCATGCCAGTTGTAATAACGTATGTATACGTAATGTTGATCACATAATACGCTTACAGCTTGTACGTGAAAACAAAAACTACAAAAAATATACAAGAAGAACAAAAACATCGGAAGTTATATTGGAACCACATTCAGAGTGCAAGTGAGAAGCGATTACATTTCATCAGGTCTTTATTGCGCAGACTCCCGGATCTCCCTAGAACACAAACATCTCCCGGATCCATCAGGGACCACAAACCACGGCACGAGAATCGCATAACAGTTCCGGACGAAACCATCAAGCAGGTGTGCTGGTGCATTTCGCCCGCACTTGCCAAAACGACGTTATTCCAAGCACCAGCGATTGCAACTCGTTAGGCCGTGTTATACGCTGAGGTGCAAATAGCAGCGCAACCACCTTGTGGTCGGATTCTTTGTATGTGCTGCGGTCAGCTTTCTCACGGCGTGCTGCCACCGACCGCCAACCAACCACCGCCAACCACCAGCAACTGCCAGCGAGTGGCTCCGCGCGTACCCGTGGTTTCACCGCGCAAAGACCGAGTTCGAAAGATGACGTGTTCCGGATAAAAAAAGAACACCGCCCGCAGAGCTCCATAAAAACACAACGCGCTATTCTTAAACGTATTGGGGCCATCGGGATGAGGAATTTTAGTGCCTTCACAGCGTTAAGTTCAATGAACCTTGACAGCCTTTTGTGTTTTTCTGGGCAGCATTGGCACACTTCAGGTGAATAACGTAAGGTGGAGCAACCCGAGAGAGAAAAAAAGGAACCAGCAACAGGATAGCGAAGGAGATGTGCGTTCAACGGTACTAAATTGAAATGACCGCATTTGTGAGGAATCGGATGAATCTATCTTGCTTGTAAATTGTCATCCTCATTCTTGAAATTTTCTAAGAAGACGACGACTAGCAGTACTTGTTTTGTTTTCTGATTTGTTCTATTATATACAGAATGTTTTAATGGAACTCTCATTACAATGGTAGAGTAGAACTTCTACAAATGTAACTATGACTTCTCCATTTTTCTTTATAACGCATTCCCTTTTTTTACACTCCAGAAATCCGCAAGGAATTCTTTCTTCAGTAAATAAAACACCAACATTTTAAATTTTGTTGCAAACGCGAGATATAGACTCTACAGATATCGATTCCGCAACAAACCCTATTTTATTGAGTATACATTTATATGAAAATACCTGTTTTTACGCAGAACATTCGAGATAGGGTTCCAACGCATCCCCTTCCCCCCTCCCCCAGAATAATCGTGGGCATTTCGTGACCACTCCAGTCTCAGGCGAAAGCGGAAATGACGTAATCACAGGTCCCAGGATTAACTATCTTCTAGGTCTATTAGACAGACAAAGAGAGATGAACCCAGGGAAAGAGCGAGTTATACAAGTGTTGCAGTAAAAATACCTGACAGGCGCGGGGGCAGGGAGCAGCGGAGGGGGGGGGGCGCAACCTTCCCACACACAAGCGTAATCTGTCTGTCACTCCTCGACTTTCCCACATTAATAACAGAGAAGAGGGGAAGACAATGGGAGGCACCGCGGGTTCGTCTCCTTAACAATTTACTTCACTTCGAATATAAACACGGGCAGCGCACCCTCGCAGCGGTACAAAACTGTGTTTTTCCACTCGCCGCTTTTGTGGAGCGCGCCGTGCTCTTTGAGGTTGAGGGGCCTACGGAATCCTCCACTTTCCAAGTGCGCGAATCACTCACAGTACAAGTCTCCTTTAGTAGGCAAATGCCTTCACCTCTCTGTTATTTAATATACGTATGATCCACAGTTATCCATTGTTTTAAATTATGAAATTTTTATAAAATTGTTTACTCGATAACCTTGATAATATTAGTCTTTACACTCATAGTTAAAAAATAACTAACTAGTAGCATCAGGAAGAATGTATAATGTCCTTCTGCCGTTAGGATAACATCCGTTCATTGTGAAGTTAAAAGTGGTACTTGCAATATAGATAAGGCTCTTTGTGTCAGTTATCCTTGTTTCGCGATATAGAATAAGCGTAACCTTTCTCGAAATCACGATGTAATAAATTTCAATGTAGCAATTACCTCTTCGGTTTCACGCTGTATTATATGGAGCTGTGTCCTCACAGCGTTGGGTTTTGTGCATTCTGTGTTATTATGTTGTTTGCCGGTACGTAAAGGAGTTTGAAATCCCATAATTACCTTAACCGGTGTATATGTTTAGTCACGCCTCATTTGGATATCGTGATTCATAACGGCTACTTCCCACAGAACGGTAGTTGGATCGTTTGTTTAACGTGGTAATACCGTTAATTTACAATGACTACGTACAATATTAATTATATTACCAAAAGTATACCTTCTTTTTGTCAATACCCTTTGAAGTACACGTCCTCGACGTAGTTCTTCATATCGCCGGTAGATGCGCGCGATAGCGTCAGGAGTGCCATCTTGTGGCGCTCGGGAGAAACCAAACCGTCACGGTCGATCCCGAGGCGGCCACCGCACGCCGCTGCCGGGTCGTGTTTCTGTCACAATGTAAGGCTATTAATTTTAAAATACCCACTTCTCCATTGGTCCATTAATAATAAATAAAAATAGGGAAAAATTGAAGAGCCTGGAAAAGGGAATACTAAAAAAAATTGAAAGTACCAAAGTGATGAATGGGTAACTTGGACCGGAGACCCTTTCAAGCCAGTCGTCGATGAATAAATGATTCACAAGCCAGTAATATCGACGCAACGCGGAGTACATTCCCATTTCCTTGTGTGTACATACAAACTGTCAGAGCTGACAACACCACATAACATCTTTCTCGAGCGCCAAGACACTCAGCAATTGTGTGATGGCGACTGTCTTTTGGAAACATCAATATTGATGCAAAGCCTTATGTGGCATTTGCACAAGGTTGGGAATTTCCCCTATTTTCGCATTTCATATTCATGGATGTATTTTGTCTTGTTTCTACTTCTTCCAAAAGCGAACTTACGAAAATAGATAAACCTGTGTTACGGAATAAATGAAATTACTTTCAGTAATAACAGTACATGAAACAATGTCATTTAACACTGCTGTGAGATTTAATAGTATTAAAACAATAGTATGAGCAAAATTGTATTCTCTCTGAAAGTTTATAACACGTCAGTATCAATTCTTAAGGGTCTAATGTCAATTTTTCTGAAAGTCTCATATTCTCTAATCATTAACACAACATAATATGTATACGTATCAACGGGACACACTTATGAACGTATCTTAACTCACAAGTGAAATATCAAGTTAACGCTTAAAAGTATTGTGTCGCATTGAATCAATCATAACTAGAAATATACGTACTGCAACAAATATGAAAATAAAAGCGTAACAAATGCATCTGACTCTTATTACAGTAAGGGCTTTTAAAAGAAGTGTCAAGTAGCACCCTGCAAACATCGAGAAGACGAACCCGTAAAACATATTCTTTCCTCTCCCTAGAGCCGCAACAAAAAAGAAAGAAGAGCACATTCCACCAGGGCCAAATCTGCTTCTCCGTCTCGCGAAGGACGGGAAAGAGCTACTTAGGGAGTTCAAGTCGACTAAATAAATAACCAGCAGAGAGCTCATGAGGAGCCTGCCTGACAAAGGGCGCTCACCGCCGCCGCGGTCATCTGCTGTAACTAATGCCACCCTCGCGCGCGGGGGCCGCGCGGGGGCGGCGACGACGGCGCGGCGGGTGACAGCCAGCAGGAAGCTCGGCGAGGGAGAAGCAGCAGCTACCCCTAAAGACAGATAACGAGGATGGCGGTGACAGGTGGCGCGCACACTATGAAAAAACGGGAAGAAAACGCGGAGAGGGTCATAAGCTACTGGATGTACGAGACGAGTTGGAGAAGAAACGCCACCAACAAAAACAAATGAAAAATTACAAATGATTAAGAAGTGAAAATAAGGAATATTTACTAATAACAAAGTAGTAAGCCAGGCACAAAAAAATATGCGTGACGTTAGGAATACAATGAAATCGTTATTTATGCACCAAGGGCGTTACAGGGGTTCTAATAATTGAAATTTTTACCTAATTTTAATTATTTTTACTTAATTTTATTGATTCAGATTTACGTATTAACTAATTAAGTAAATGTTAAATATATTTTTTGTATTTTCACATTGTCCTTCTATAATTCCCTTTGATAATTACCTCTTATAATTCTCTCCATAAGAACATGTAGGATCATTCAACTGTTTTCATATTTCCCTCGTAACCACGATCCTTTCGATATAGCTAAGTTACGTAGATTTTTCGAGCTGCGTATCGAAGGCAATAACAAGCTATAATGTATCAGTAAAAAATAAAAATTATTAACCACTATAGTACGTAACAGTTAGTAATACCGGTAGTATTCTTTAATTTGTTTCACGTAAAACTGAATGTTAGAGGAAATATTTCCTTGCCCCAGATGACAATGCAGTGTTCCCTGGATATAGACTCCCGGATCCGTAAAAGCCAGATCTCCGAGTACAATTAATAGCACGTGATTTATTCGTCAAAATCTCCCGAAACAGATCCAGACGAGCCCTTAGGAAGCGACCGGGGCCAGAACAAAAAAAAGAGTGGAGCGCCGGGTGTGGCGTGGGAGGTGCAGCCTCCGCCGCGCTCGCGCGACGGGTGACAGACGCGGCGCGAGCAGCCGCGCGCGGGGACAGCTGGGGCGGCGGCGGTGGCGGCGGCGGCAGGCGGCGACATGCTCCGAGGATCAAGAGGCGCCAGGAATGCCCGCCGCGAGACCGCCCGCCACGACGCCTCGCGAGCGCCGCCGCGCCCCCGCCGCCTACTCCACCCGCGCCCGCAACTGCCTCCGCTTCCGGTCGCGCCGTCACCGCCGCCACCGCCGCATGCCAGCCCGCAGCCGCGAATATCACTCCTCCCTACTGCCATCTCGACTCCACTCCGATGTGGCTGTCTTTTTGTACAGGTGGGATTCTGATGTACAAGAGGCCACTCGGCGCAACAGACAGTGCGGGATGAACAGTTTGCTTTTCGGATTAAGCCTCAGCCCTTTAATGAACGTGGGGTCGTAAAGCAATTTCATTTTATTAACCAAGATTGTTTACAAATATTTAAAATCGGCCTTGCCGACCTATCTTCTATTTTAATTTTGCCCAGAAGTTCCACTCGTTTTTCGCCATTGGGGATGAGCTAAAATCAACCTAAATTCTAAATATATTTTGTTTTGCCTTTAACACACGGCAACGGAAATATTTATAATCAGTTATTATGAAAACAAGAAAATAAAAATAAAAGTATTCTTGAAACCTATTTATGTTTCATAACCATTTTTTATTTCAAATTAAAGTTTAAATAAGTTTTCGCACCATTTGCTTGGTTTCTGACGCATATTGAATATTCATTGATTCATCGCTTGTTGGCTGTAGTTGTGGTACAACTCAAAAAATACCAATTGAGTTAATGCACTCTCCAATATTGTAGATTTGTCTACCTTCCAGCAGCAAATCTTACAGTACAGCATTTCACCAAGAAATGGCTGAATTGGGAATGCAAGAATGATGAATTTCAACACATGGAAAAACTTCAAACTCATTTATCTCAAAACCTGATTCTTTTAGTTGTACGACTATTGCAGACCACGAACGATATACTCAATAAAACGGATTTAAATCTGAAGATTCCTAGAATATTGAAGGAAAAAGAAATATTGAACCGTTTGCGCCCACGTCGGTCTCCGTTCCACGATCCCCGTCAGATTCATTGAGCAACCACCACCCCCTTCGCCCCACCGATCGCGCCAACTGCGCACTATATCGTCGCCAGGCCTTATTCTTGACCCATTTTCTCAGGGCTTTCCTGTTTTCCCCGGCCACGGCGACGCGTCCTTCGGGGCTCTAGCCTCGCTTCGACGCGCGCCGCCCCGCATTCGCAAACGGCCGCGCACAGCCGGCGCTCCGGCCAGGAGCCGTCGTCATTCGCAACGTCGCCCCGGCGGCGGCCAAAGACGCGTCGTGCTGCGTCGCGGCGCGCCGCACCGCGCTGTCGAGGGCCGTCTCCGGCGGCGGCGGCCCCGTCGTCGTCATACGCCGCTGGTCACAAGGCGCGGCCGCCGCCACCGCCGCCGTTGCCCCCGCCGCGCTCGGCGCGTCGGCCCGTCCACGCCAAGAGAGCGATGATGGTCATAATTTAATATTCCATACTTCTTCATCTCCTCGCCGCTTATTTTTTTCTTTTCTTCCTTCCTTCCTTTTTTTTCCGTCACCACTCACACGCCCCCACCACCACGCCGAGTAAACGCGCCGTTCTTATTGGCCGCGCTGTCTTACGCTGGCACTCCTCCATAATGCCATTCGCCCTCGGTAAACATGACGTTAATAACTTGTAAACAGGCGGCAGCTCCGTGTGCGGACCGCTGAGGCCCGCTCGCTGCCTCCGCCGCCACCGCCGCCGCCGCCGCCATCGTCGACGCCTCCACCCTCCCCAACGCCGCTAGTCAACTGCAGGAAACTTTCTTCTTTGCGCGACTCCTATAAATTAATACCCGTATAGTGTTTTAGCACGGCCGTGACAAGTTCAAACGCGATTGGTTTCGGAGAGTAAGAGGGCTCCGCAGTAAAGCAACGCCATTTAATTAGCCGGTAACAGCTGGCTTGGCCGTTTGTGAAATACTTATTCCCCGATACCACCCACGGTTTCACAATCGTGAGTTGCTTTACCGGATGGCAAAGGTTTCGCTAGTCGACGCATACCATACGTTGGCAGAGAAACTCGTTCGTTCCAAACCAGCTTCCCGTGTTCCCTTCCTTGTATCACGGTGTTAGTGAGAGTGTTATTTACACCTTCATGAAACGCGATACGCGAAATATATCGTGTGACGGAAAAGACGCGAAAAGCAATACTTGTACCCCTAAGGACAAAACAGTTGAAGCTGTAGAAATATAATCCCACGCTGTTGCGCTGCTCACAATAGAACGTCCTTTAGACTCTCCGGACCCTGTTTCGGAGCTTCTGAGGCGACGCCGCCGCTAGTGCCGTCGTCGTGTGCGTGGGAAGATCCGCGAGCCTTAACACTGGGAGCCAGTGTGGTCTCAGAAGAGGGCGGGAGCGCTCACACAACGTCCGATTCGCCGCGTCTAGAGCGTTCGACCTCAGCATTCACGCAGGGCGACCGATACTTCATCAGTCGGAATTTTTGCAGCGAGCCGACTTCCCCTCGAAAAAGTCACACTCTTTAACATTGACTGCCACAACCACCTCACCACCAGCACTGCCATTTGCAGCTTACCTCTCCACACACACACACACACACACACACACACACACACACACACACACACACACACCGTTTCCATTTGAAACCTACGTTCAGAGCATTCTCCGCGATGCACGTCGCAACCGTCACCGCAACCACCAGTGTACCCACCACCGCCCAGCCTTACCCCCAGCCCTCAACGGACGCCCACCACCCCGATTTCTCTGCACGGCGGACTCACCCCGCTGTCACCAGTGCTGACGGATGACCGTGTAACTCGGTGTCAGCCAGGGAACGCCGTCCCCGCCGCGGCGCGCGGCCCCGCCCCCTCGGTCGTCCCTCGCCCGCCGCTGGCGAGGCCGCGAAATTAAAACAGCGTCGGCGCTGCCCCTTCGCGCTGGCGGCGGCGGCGGCGGCGGTGGCTGCTGTGCGGTGATTCCTCCAGGGATCGTCCCCGCCTTCGCATCTCCCGGGCGCCGGCGCCGGCGCTCCTGCTGCCGCCACCGCCGCCACCGCCGCCTCCGCCGTCACCGGGGTGCGCTGTTCATATTTCACGGCCACTGGTTCCATCTCGCGCCGGGTGATGCAATCAGAAAACGAGGGCGCGCACCGTTACGCATATATCATCCGAGGGTGACGTCTCATAATGCGCGCATTAAGTCGAGATGTACACAGCAAAAGAGGCTTCCGCAAATGGAGAAAAATACTGCCGGCGCTTTTGTCGCCTCCGAGACGAGAGTCTAATTTGTATGCGAGACCCACGGCGCGGCGTGTTGCAAGCGGTGATGCGTTCGCTTCGAAGGATTGTGAACAAGGAAGGGGTGTCTTGACTCAGTCAAGAAGTGTATTATCTATTCTAAATCTGTATAAATTGTATTCCATTACATGGGCATTCGAAGAATAATTTGAATGCAAATGGCAGCAAGGATATCAAGAGACAAAGAAGTATGAAATTTGCAACACTACAGAAGTTGAGTAGTTAGGGGTATTTAAAAAATAAATTGATACATAAACTGTCATCAAAACAAATGAAACAAATTTTGCGCTCAGTGGTCTTGTTTATTGCTTATTCATATTAATACCAGTTCATCAAAACATAAATGCTATTCTTCTCAAAACAGGACTACTGATCGTTAATTCCAGTGGCTATGTCAAAGCGCTCGGCACGTGTCGTTACACTACACGGCATCTTCGTATTTAACTGTACGAAGTGTCGCGAGGCAGCCATTTGGGTGTGGCTCGTTGTCAAAAATATTTATACCTGATGTTTAGATCGGCCTCTCAAAATTATAAATAAAGCAAAGCCAAGCGTCCGCATCGAACGAAGACCGGCGCGCCCTGTGAAAGTGCTACTGCTCTGCATAGCGCGTGCTTCGCAAGGCGTGTCGTCGGGGCGTGGACGCGGCAGGGCGGACACCGGCGGCAGAGACAACGGCGCGCGCCGCGGGGCGATGTCGAAGCGCGTCCGCCAGCGCTAATTTAAGCAGCGAGCATCGCCTGAATTATGGCGGCGCTGCCTGTCCCGTCGCTCCGCGCATTCATAAAGCGAGCAGAAAATTGGTTTCGGACCGTTGGGTCCTCTGGAGTCGAACCAACAAGACCCCACACGCGGCGCGGAGGCGACTCGGAGCCGAGCAGACGCGGTGACGCACGCGGGCCGCGGTGCGAGGGGGTGGCGAGGCGGAGTGGGGTGAGGTGGGGCGCGGCGGCGGCGGCGGAGGGGTTCTGGGCTGTTGGGCGGCGCGGAGCATGGGGTGCAGGGCACCGGGAGCGTGGCGGCGGGCGGCGTCACGCTCCAGAGCGTGCGCGTGTGGGTCGCAGACGTGCCAGAGCGCGTGCTCGCGTTGTCGCCTCCGCACCCTCTGTCCCTTCCTCGCTCTCTCACTTTTTCTCCCATGTGCGACACTTCCCGTTTTGCCTTTTCCTCGCTTCCCGCCTTTTTCTATAATTTGGACATGTCAATTTCCGCTATTTTAATTGTCGATCTTCTGATTTCTCACTCATCTCCATCACACTCTTTTTCCTTTCGAAGTGTATCTCATTAGATCTCTCAGATATAACTGTATCCAATCACAACCTTTTCAGGTATATCCTTCCACTATCAGTATCGACAGTAATACATTGCTCGTGGAATTCAATAGTAGCACAGCTCAAAAAGTTCCAATTTTGTGTTAAAGCACATTCCAATTGCAGATTGGAAGTGTGTGTGCGAGAATGATGCACTTCAACACAAGGTGAAAACTTTAAAGTCATTAATCTCAACATCTGATTTTTCGAATTGCGTCACTATTTTAGCCCACCAACAATATTTTGATTTACTCAAATCTAATATAATTAGAGCGAAGTCTCAAAATTGTCCCTCTTCTCACTAACATATCCCATGGCCCAACTCTAAACATATTTTCTCTTTATTTACTTATTTTCTGTTTATTCTTTCGCTTTTATCGTAATATTTCTTTCCATTCCTTCTTATTTCTCTCCGAAACGCTCGGGCAGTGTAGCCTTGACACTCGGTTCGAAGCCCGGTAGCCGGTGCGCTCAAACATTCCGGCTCGCGCACGCAGACGCCAGTGTCAGCGCTGGGAAACTTGTCGGATGCATGTAGATGGACCAGATACACGTCGCTTCGGGACCCGGGGGCGTGCGAGGCATGGGTAATGCGCGATAACTCTTCGTCCTCGGGGCCACGCGCCGTGAAACTTAGGACGGATAAACAGGCGACGGAATCCCAAATGACGCCGAAAGCTGCCAGAAGTCGAGGCGTAACTCATCAGCATCGCCCGCGCTCAGATTCAGGCGTTGGCGTCGGGTTCCGCGAACGCCCATGACTCAAAGCAACCACCCCTCCGTCGCCGTCACGTCTGAGTAAGCGCATGAAAGATTGCACTTGCGACTCGCTCTCGTACACTGCTTACGTGACGGTCATACTTTCGAACGTGTTGCGGAAACAGGTTGATTGTGAGCTTTCTTTTCGACGTCTAATCGTAAATTCTGAAACAGCTTCTCGGGTTGGAAACTGTGCTATTACGCAGAAAATCATTGGCTTAAATCAGATAAAGCAATGTCTTTACGAAGTGTTCTCGTCGTTTCCAAATATCATACGAGACTTTTATTCTGTCATAATTATCTTGTTCTCTCCTTAACAGTATGCGAGTCATGCTGAAAAATGCTCCAGCACAGGTGCAGGACGATTTGTAATTGCTAAAATAAGTAAATAAATGAAAATAATGGCATGCGAGTCATACCAGTAAATTATATTACATTCGCTAGCCAATAAATTCTCTCATCGAAAAATTTTATTTCCAGAAAAAAAATAAGTTTTTTTCGGTATTCACTAGTGGAGAACCAAAAATTTTTCGCAACAACATTAATATTTGTTCTACTTATTAATACAACGTTATTCCGTAGTCATTTTCGAAATCATCTGCTGTGACAAAGCGTTGCTACGCATTTATTAAACTAAAAAATGTATTCAATGAATAGAATAGAATAAAAGAATTATGAATGAGTCATTGATTTTCCTACGCAAGCAACAAATTAAAAGATCACACGCACAACCAAAGCCACGTAACATTTGCTATCTTAAGGAGACGCGCTTAGTTCAGCGTCCTCTGTGGATCGCGGGCGGGCGGGCGGGCGGGCGGGCGAGCGGTCGCGCAGCGCGAACACAGCCAGGGCGCGTCGGCCGGAAAGGTGCTAACAGGTGTCCCCGGTCGGATGAGGCGCCCGGACCACGGCCGCCGCTACGCCTGCCGAGCGACGCAGTCGAGTAGCGGCGGAGCGTACGGCGCGGGGCGAGGCGGGACGCCACGCTAGGACACGCCAGGCCACGCCAGGCCGCGCGCGCGCGAGCAGCCACGGGCCGGGACCGGGCGCGGGCGCGGGCGGGGGCGCGGGCCGTCGTGCGGTACGGAAGGGTGGCCAAGCGCCTAGTGTGACGCCCGCGGCCGCCACTGATGCAGAGACCGCTCCCGCGGCCTGCCCACCGGCCACTGCCGCCGTGTCGCACGGGGCCCCGGCGCAGTGCGGCCGCAAGCTCACCTGCCAGCGCACTCCCAGGAGGGGTACGACAACCCCAACGAAGCATCAGTTTCTAAACACCGATGCTCGACTTTAAAACATCGGCCGAAACCATCGATGTTATAATCATTGTTGGTTTAAAAACTGGATTATGCCTATTGAAGTTCACATGGGAGAGGATTTAATTTGAAAGTGGTTTAGTTTATTAATTTTTAATCGAGATTTAACTGACACATCTACGGTTAATTTGACTCTATAATTCACAATAACATACTCTTCTTTATTAAGAAAAACACGAGTTAACTATTTTTTTCGATAACTAAGAATCTATAAGAAACTTAAATATATTACTCTGCTATTTTTGTCAAAATTTAATCCGACTTTGAGATGAAGTGGATGACTGAGGGTCGTACAGATAGTAATATTAAATTTGTCACAAAAATGTTGATACGAACTATATGATTACAATCTCTCCAATAACTTTTCAATAAAATGTAATCTGCTGCGTCGCTATTTGAGAAAATCATTAATTTATGTGTAATAAATTATTACAATATTAAGCTGAAATACTTGCTCGTGGAAGTATACACATTACGGTATTTCTTTAAGTTATGAGGAGAGGTCCGGCTAAAAATGATCTTGAGAACGAATTCTAATATAGAATTAAAAATGTCGCGCTATTGTCTTTTTTCTGTTCTTAATGGTTCAGATTTACTTAAATATCTATATCTCTTATTTTGTTCTTTGTAGATTTTCTATCTTGTTCATTTATCTGGGCGTACATTATTTTATGTTCTTCAGCTAGAAAAGTACCATATTCTAATTGTGTAGCCAAGAATATTTTCTTGTACTTTCTTATTTCCCACAAATTATCACTTTTTCTTTTAATGTCAACACCAACACGATAATACATTTTAAATTACAATGTATCATTTTTATCGTCATTCCTAGGTGTATACACAGTAAAGGAATATAAGCTGCATGCTTAAGAGCAGTAATATTGCGAATGATAATTTATCTCGACGTCGCATAATAATATGATTAATCCGTAGATTAGACCGAGCATGGTAACTGAAGACAAATGTCTTAATACACATTTATGACGACGGCTCATAATTCAGACGCAGGCACTTCAAGTCCGCGCAAGACAAATTCCTCTCGCAGCTGCATGTGCTACAGGACACAGCCTTCTGGAAAAACCTCGAAGCCGCGCTACCCAAACAAGCTGATCTCCAATGAAGAGAACATCCGGGACACCACGGAACGCGCTCATTATAATTTTAAAACTTAAACAAATTTACATAGCACTGCAACATATCATAAGGCGCGGCGCCCTGGGGGCCAGGCCGTCCGGGCGACGCGTTAGCGAGGGCGGGCAGCGCGGGGCGACAACGCGGGCCCCGCCCACCGCCCGACGCCCAGCGCCCGCGGCGCCGGCGGGGCGGAGGCAGGGGCGCGGGCGGCGTGTCCGGGAGCGGCGGCAGGAGGTCTGGGCACGTGCGTGGACCCGTGTTTAATGGCAATGTTTAGCCGCGGCCGCCACCGCGTGTTAAGATCGCATACTTCAGCTCGAGCAGCCCGTGGCCGCAGGACACTGCCCTTGAGGCCGCCGTCGCCGCCGCCACCGCTCTTGCTCCCGCCCTTGAAGCCACCCGGCACTCTGCTTCCCGTGATCATTGCCACGTCCCTTCGCCCCCGTCCGTCACCCGCTTCCAACGCCTCAAGTCCGCTCTTGATCCCCCCCCCCACACTGTCTCTTTTAACAGCCGCCTACCGCTTGCCGCCTCCGCTACAAACCCCAGAGGCTGACCCGCCACCAAAGCTAATATTTATCCAGACCCTGGCGGTATTATAGTCGTTACTCATCCCCGTCCTCCTCCGCGCGGTATTCCGGCAGTCTCTCCCCGTGGAAAACGTCCACCCGCAAGCGCAGGGTCGCCGACCTCGGCGGGCGGCGCGGGTAGTGTTTCAACCACGGATGAGTTCACTAGACCGTCACGGCTATCGCATCCGCATCTTCACAACCAGATATTCCGCAATCGACCACTGCGCGCGGCTGCGGCGCGTAGCGCGCCGCGCGGGCGACACCACAGTATTTATCGCCGCGAATTTGCATGACGAATTATCATAACTTTGCCTCCGTCGTGTTATGTGTGATATTAATAGTTTTGTTCCTTTGTTTTGCAGGTAAGTACTCCTCGACGCCGCGCGGCGGACGCTGGAGCAGAGGTGGTGCCCGACCGCCGGTAAGTGCCGCTTCGCCGACTCCCGGCAAAAGTGCAGTCTTCGTACCTTCTGCCTTTTTTTCTCCCCCGCCTCGACTCTTGCGTTTCCTCGATTCGTCTTTTTCCTCGTAACGATACATATTCACCGGCCGTACCTGCCACTGCGGCGGCTCGAGAGCGCGCCCGGGACAGCCTTGACCTTTAACCAGCCGGACGACTCCACCGAATTTTTGCGGCGCGTCCGCGGCGGCGAGCGTCGGTATGTGGAGCGCGCCGCGCCGCGCCACCGCCGACTGCGCTGCCGTCGCGTCGCGGCACAGCGCGGCGCGGACTGGTTCTGCGAAGGCGGCGGATTCAGCTGCATGTGTATGAGGCACTTCCTCCCGCACTCCCACGCCTCGCAGCCTTCTCGCTAACAGGAGGTTCCCGTCCGCGGAGGGTAACTGACGGACTCCTAAATCACGAACGAGACTTCTGGCCAATTGTTTTTGCAAGTGAAAATTCGACGGTAGTTTACATAACACGGAATTAATTCACTTCCGGAATGTTCTCATAATTTACTCTGTTTAAACAAACATCGTATGGGTACCCTTAACCAAATGCAATACCAATCAAAATGTAATTTTAATTCAATGTAAACAACGTGTGTAATTAAGATTATTTTATTCAAAATCAAGATATGAAAAAGTCATTTTGTCATCGCTCTTTCTGAATGAAACATCTATATTTATTGAAGTATAAAAAAGGAAGGATGATTAAACGAAAAGGTGCAGAAGTTATAAACACAGATTGTGATTTTTAAGTGCTAAAAATTAAAAACAGTGGTTGGATGTTTCACAAATGTAATGATTAGACTTAACATAAAATGTTAATTCTGTTCCACTCCATAAAATTAAAACCGATAACAATGAACAGTCAAACGACACCTGAAACCTTACACCGTCAAAGTCACTACAGATAATATAAATTATTATGACTAACCTCTGACGCTATCACCTAATTTATTGTTTAAATGATCCATTTCAAACACAACGCGATCCGAAAAAACCCTCAAAATAAACAAAACTTCGTCATTATTTACCCAACCAAATCCGCTCGATTCGCCCAGATTCTCCACCGCACCGTCCGATCACCGGCCCACCTCGGCGGCGAATGCCCCCGAACGCTTCGCCCGGCCGCCGGAAGTGCGAAGCGGGAGAATGTCGACGCGCCGGCCGCGCCACCTGGGGGGTGGGGGGCGGGGCGGGGCGGGGCGGGGCGGAGCGGGAGGCGCCTCCCCGCCGCCGCGGGAGACAGCGCGGCGCCGCGCTGGCAGATGCAGTGAAGCGCGATGCGCGGGGCCGAGAGCGCGGGGCCACGTGGGCGATGAAGCATGCGGTCTCGGCGGCCAGTGGGACGGCCCGGCCGGTTTATCCCCATACTGCCTCGGACCGCCGCTCCCCCCACGCGCCTCTTGTACGTCACTATTATCGTTCTGCCAGGTAAGCTTCGAGCACTTTTGCTTTACAGCTTGGTGACGACCGTTTACGATAGTGTACCAGTCCCGTTTGTAATACAACCCACCGCGCTGAGTGGTGGTTATTACAACTCTCCGAGCAAACTCGTTGATGGTTTATAAAGGACCCCGTTTAAAAGCTTTGTGCATAAAATTCACACAAACTACAACAGGCCTATAATTTCTTGACCTTATTCGCTTACCTCTATAGATTGTACGCCTGAGGCGGCCCCATTATGATGTAAATTCATATAAAAGATGTCGTGAACATTTTGGCAATGAGTACTCTTATCAACTCAGTGAGCGAATTATAATTTTATGATTAAATATTAGACTTCGCGAATCACTTTGATAAACACTATGAGAACCGAAGAGCATTTGCAGAAATTGTGTAAGTCATGTACTTGGATTGCGAGAGCTAGTACGACGCAGGCTGCTCTCAAAATAGCCCTGAGGCAACGCGGCAGTTCGGTGCCTGAACCCGCGGGCAACGGTGGCGGTGGCTGCGGCAAACCAAGTCGTTGTATTTATAATGTAATATATTACGCCATTCCTCATTCACAGTCTGTGGTTCGAGCCGCACACATGCGTGAATTCGTCGGCACGCCGCCTCGAGACGTGAGGGAGGGGCTGTTCCAATCATTAAACTCGTAAGGAATTGGAGGTATCTGCCGCATAGCCTCTACCGACGCCGTTTGCGAGCACCAACGCACCAAAGTAGCTCGGCACTGCTTCAGCTACTGCCAACTTTGCCTTGTTCCCTCTGCCACTTCCACCCTTCCGACCCTTCACACATCCCTCCTACCCCGCCCTACCCTCACCCACCCTGCCGTTGCCAGAAACTACCAAAGCTTTTTTTTAAATTTTATTTTCGTTGCCGTCGCCTTCACTCCCACAACTGTCACTGTCCCCACAGGCGAGACGGACAAGTTCTCGAACCGCACGTCCCACTCCCGCGCGCCTTCCGAGAAATTAGTCTCGTTAAAATGGTGATCGACGTCGAGATGCGCCTTCGCACCAGGCATGCAAATCTCGATTCGTATTTACATAACGACTTGCTCCTTTTTTTTTTTTTTTTTTTTTTGAGACGCCGCCGCAGCGTCCACCCCTTGGCCCGAGGCGAGATTGTTCGCTTTCTACGTGGAATATTTCCTCCGCCGATTGGGTCGGAGGTTCAAGGGCGTGAGCGGTGACGAGATGGCGGAGCGGAGAGGGTGACGAGCCGACGTGCTGTCGCTCAAGCGTCGCGCCGCAACCTCCAGGCCGCATTTTGCCCCTCCGATCCGCCACAACCTGGGACGACGATTCATTTTTCAAAGTCGTTATTTCGCGAGATCCGATACCCGGAAATAACCTATCAATATCTCTTTTCCTCGTCGCATAGCGAGTAACAAGCGACCTCTTTAAGAGGACCTGTGATGTGTAGGGTACGATACGTGTGATCTCTTCTATTTCGATTCGTGACCAAATGACTTGTCACGCCGCGCGCAAGAAAGTTCTGTGCGTTTGGATGACTTATGATGCGATGTTCGCGCGAAGTATGTGACAAGTTGCTAACAAGGCGATTCATCTTCTATCAAATTAGATGCGCTGTCATTCATGTTTTCACTTTGAGCGTTTTGTGTCGTCGGCGAAGGAATCACGCATGTGAGTTTGCTTCATTTATCACAGGACTGCGTTCTAAACCTAGATGTAGATTAATATATCTGTTTCAGTTTGGGATGAGGCAAACATCTAAGCAATTATATTAACTTTCGCTGCTAATTTGATAATGTCCTTCGAAGTTTAAAATAAGGTTAATGAATGTAAACCAAAAGTTAAGAAAGTAGTTTCTCTGAAAAGAACAGATAATGTGCATCGCCAACAAGAAAGGTTTTTTTAATACCTTCATTTCTCTGACAGATATCCAGCAAAAAACAAAAAATGTAAAAGTATTTTCCCCCATTTTAATAGTCATTTTATTTTAAGGAATTCAACATTAGTATGAGTTTATAATTTTCACTTTTACTCAGACTCGTAACAGTAATGAAAGAACGATACTGAATGTTCTGTCCGCTAGTAGAGGACACGTCCTACCATATTGTAGAAAGCCCACATACTCGTCCTTTTTTCTCTTCTGGGATTTTTGCAATTACTGAGATAATTATTTGGAAATGTTCATCTGTGTCGCCGTCCTCGACTCGCTATTTCACACACGGTCCTGGGCAGGGGTGACAGGGTCACACTTGATTGCTCGGCAATTGCCGGCCGCTCTTCTGTTGAGGAGGGCCGGTCCTCGTTTCACTAGACGTATTAAATGTTCCGCTCTGATTAGTCACGGCGGCGCAGAAGCAGCAGCAGCGGCAGAAGAAGAAAAAAGAAGAGCGGGCCGCGCGCAGCCCTCATAAAGCGAGGAAGCGCTCGGGGCGGCAGGAAGCGCCTCTTGTAGACGCAGCCCTTTCCGCCGGTCCATTTGTCTGAAGCGGGCGGCCGCGCGGCCCCCGGACATCAGCGCGTCCTGGCGGCGACACCGCCCGCGAGGGGAAAAACGCCGCAGGGCCGGGGGGCGAGGCTTGCGAGTCCCGTAATGGACGTATCGGATTTTTCATCGCGGCCTTCACCGCCGCCTCGGCCGGCCTCCCCAGCGTTGGTGCCGTCGTCGAAGTCTACGCGAAAGCGCCGCCGCCGTCGCCGTCGCCGCCGCCGCCGCCGCCGTGGCGCCCAAACACAGCACGGTGACATTCTCCACCGTCCGCTGCGCAGCCCTCATTTGTTAATGCGCTGTCTGGCGGCGAGTGCCGGCGCCGGGGAGCGCTCCCTCCCGCAAGAACAAACCGCGTCCGCCCGCGGACAAATGATGCACGTCATGGCCTCCTCCGACGTTTCTCCGACTGACTCGGACGCGAGGCAAGCGCGCTACGAGAGTCCCGAGCAGTTGGTGATGAGGGAAATGGTGAGAGAAAGAGGGAGGCTGGAAAATAGGTTGCCTAGATGTCTCGAGATACACCAAGAGAAGTTGGCGACAATGTATTATATTTGCTTGTCATTATTCTAGGAATATAGTATTGTTGACGAGACACGCTAATCGTTTTCCAAAAAAAAAATGAGGGGTGAAAAAAAATATTTTCGAAAAGCGTATTGGGCACCGAGTTAATAGAAATTATAAAAAAGGGAAGTTAAACTCTGGTAATTGTAATGATTACTGCTTTTGCGATATAATGAATGTTGTGAAATATGTGGTAACATTTGTGGCGGATATTGACAGACGAAACGGAAGGAAGATAAGAGTTACAAGGTACACACAGGATATTTCGATTATGTATCGACAGCATGTAGCGATCATTCTTCCAGATAAGACTTTCCTCTCAACTTTTTTAATTCTCAATATTGGTGGTCCGACAATTTTCTTCCTTCAAGAATAAACGATAGTACACGGAACTTAATATTTACTCTTCCAAGGAGCAGAGGACTTCGTTTCATGAAGGCAGAGTAGAGAGCACGTTAAGGAAGGTTAACACAATTCCCCAGGTGGCGTTCTAAAAGCAATCAATGATCATTTAATATCCTTCGGTTATTTTGAGAGCGAATTACCTACACCTTCGGAGCAGAACTAACAACTCCATTAACTCAATTAATAAGTACCTCCAAAAGAAACAAAAACTTTTCTCTGGTTAAGCTTCCCGCAATCTCATTTCCAGCTCTAAAAACGAGGAAACGTTGCAGGAAATTGCGTCTTTTAACCCTGTTCTCCCCTTGCCTTTCGGCACAGAAAACGCGCCGAGAACACCCAGTACGTTCGCACCCCGCTCTTCCCTCCACAGGGTCCTTCATATATCTGTAGAGATTACTGCACGTGATACCATAACATTTCTCTGGAAAAAAACGAGCGGTTCAAAAGGTCGTTGGCCCAATTTTGACTTCCTGAGGACGCGGCGGGAAATCGAGGGGGTACCACTTTACGACCGCGCAGGGGCCGGTGTAAACATTAAGGCACACAACGACGCATGAGCAGCCCCACACGAACGCGCCCCACGGGTAAATCAGGTTATGCACGCGGCGACGGCAGGCGGCGGACCCATCGTTAAGATAACATTTACAGCGGTGCGATTTTATCTGGCGTTATTTCAACATCACATTTTGAACTAATTATGTTCGGACGCCACTATCTCTTTCGTATTAGAGATTGAATTTAACACACGTTGCAATTACAATTTGTATGGCCTCTCTCCGGAGCCCGATCATTACGTAATGGTCTTGTTCCTCAAAATCGTCTCGCTTCTCTCTGTGTGTTTTTGGAGATGGCGTGGTTGTCCTGAGAATCGGTTCTATATGCTGGTTCATGTTGTCTCGTATTTTCTGAAACAACGTGTTATGGCAGTTTAAACATGCTCATACTGCCGGGATAGCCTGCAATTTTCAGATAAAAATCGTTTGAAGGAGATGATAGAAACTTACATAAAGCTAAATCGTTTATAGTGGACTGAAATCGAAAATACACCTTAGGTGTTTGTTTTATGAACCTTTTACTCAACGCATTGGCTCTCACACGATTTCTACAAGGCGTCTTCAAATTCAAAAATATGAATTATCTAAAAAGCTTTTAAAAAAAATAATTTATTTTTTTACCATGAGATTTCTCAGGTCCGCCATTCAATTTAGATTATTAGTACTGACTTTTTATAGAATTAATTATGTTTAATTGTAGTTAATAGGATAATAAGACAATGTATCTACTTATAAGAAAAAAGTGGAAAATTATTATCACTGCAATTTCACACACATAGTGGATAGATGGTATCAAATTTGTAGCTCTCATAAGAATTGAGTCTATATTATTTAGTAAACAATAACACATTTTCCGTTTTAAAAGCATTTCAACTATCATATTATAAAATAAATATCAAAATATATTGAAATGATTTATTTGGGCATCTTGTGAACACTAATTCAAATAACTTACAAATTGTGTATTCCCCCATAAATATAATTATATGTACGAATTACAATTAAGATTGTCATTCTGGAAACAACTTATATTCTGAATATATCTTTCGCCCCCTTCCATCAGCAACAACTTGAAACAGTAAGGAATTCCGTCAGTTTCCCGTCCGTTCCCTACGAAACCTTGCATCTCTGACAGCCTCCCCCAAACACGCAGTGTGCCGCCGCAGCGGGATACCGACAGTTTAACGCTCGCTTGGGCCGGGAGCGTCGCGCGACCCTGCACTGCGGTCAGTCGGCGTCCCCGTCGCCGTCCTAGCCAACGGCCGGGGCCGGGCGGGTCTTCTTCAAAGGCGCGCGGTGGCGGCGTGATCAGCCCGCCTCGTTGCCCCTCGTAACTCCCGCGCACCCGCACGCTGGCGCCGCCCCGCTCACCCGTCCCGCTCCGCCGAGCCCCGCCCGTCTGCCCGTCCCTTCCCACGTCACCCCACATGCCCCTCCCAACCCCATCCTGCCCTACCCGCCCCGCCCCACCCAACCCCGCCCCTCCCACCCCGCCCTTCGCTGCCCCACTCCACCCCACCCCGCCCAGCTCCACCCCGCTCTCCACGTTCCGCCTCACCCCGTTCAGCCGTCCCGCCCCCGTCCTGTCCCGCCACGTCTCCTGCCACGCGTCGCCCACCCCCGCCCATCCTTCTGCCCCACTCCGCCCCATTCCGTCCCGCGCCACCTCACTCTTCCCCGCCTCGCCCATCCCATCCCCTCTCCGCCTCCGCCCCGCTCGGTTCATCCGCGGCGGTCATCACCGCAGGCCGCGCTGAGGTCGCGAAAGGGACGAGGCAACTCGCTTGACGAGCGCGAAGCGCGCGCCCGCGCTGACGGCCGGGACTTTTGTGGGTAACTCAAGGAGACGAGGTGAAAACCTGGTTCGGCTGGAAGAAAGAGTCCGGCTCCTGTGGGTTATCTCCATCGCGACCCGTGTGTGAAGAACTTGTTACGACGTGAAAATCGTAAAAACATGTGCTGTTAACGGCCTCTTTATTTATTCACATGTATGCGCTGGCAAACGTACATAAACATTCGTGAGCTGTCTGAGGAGAGAGAAGGTATATTGTAGAGGATTCGTTTTATCTTTTTTGCGTCGCTGTCAATCCCTACGCAGACTCACTTCAACAAGATTATTCAATACTCTGTTGAAGACAAATGAAAGTAGAAGACAATACAAACATTAATTCATAAATTTTCAGTCTCAATACGCCTACTGTATCCGTATTGATTAGATCCTACACATTACCAAGAGTTTTGAATAGAGGTTTCTGGTGTTGTTCGCCTTTATCACTATCGTGGAGAAAGAGCATAACACTTTCATAAGAAAATTAATCATTTGTATTAATTGTCAAAGTAACGTTGCGCTGGGCTGCAGCAGCAAAAACGCTGCTTCTTAGTGTGTAAAAAGAATTGGGACGGTGCAGCAAAAAAATGTCTGTTCTGAAACGTCACCCATGACTTCTTCCTCATCGCATTACGTCATCCGTGTCGTAAGCAATAACCTAGTTTGGCAATAGCCTCAGATGTGTTAAATTGCGGATTCTAATAATCAAATATTTGCATTTATAAGTCAAGATCAAAAATGTTTAATTGCTTTTGAATTTTTTCCGAGACCCTGGGTCTGCAACGAAAAAAATGACTAGGATACAATGGATAGAGACTGCTTAGTTTCTCGTCAATTTACGTTTATATTCGAAACTATTAATATTGCATATAACATAATGACATCGTTACACAGCTATTTTCCTATTAAAATAATTGAATAATTTAAAACGAAGCGCAAGTAGTACACAACGTAACCACTTCCTTCACAACCGCAAATGAAATCCGATATTGTGGCAAAAGAATGAGCAGCTCGTATGAAGTAAGAACCGGCGGCAGTAGAGCACCGCCCGTGATATTGGCGTTGGGCGTCGGCGATGGCAGCGGAGGAGGAGACGGCGGCGGAGAGAGGGCCTACGCCCGGGCCGCTATTATCTCTGCCGGCCGCCTCGGCGAGGGGGAGCGAAATGTCAACGAGTCAGCGGGTAAAGGGTACAGCGAGCATTAGTTCGCGGCCATCCTACGAGAGCAAAAATAAAGCCACCCTCCAGACCATCAGCTCTTGTCCGCGATGCTCTGCAGTCCTCATGCGATAATTTAGGCCACCTCGCGCACGCCGCGGCTGGGAAGCACGTTGCTGGAAAATGAATAGTTTCGTTTCAATTTATTTCCGCTCGCATGGATAAAAATATTTACCAACCTGAATGCGTGTCGAGAAAAGTCTCACGCTTTAATATACGTAAACCACTCTACATGGTAATTATTCATAAGCATGACGCAAAGCCGACACCTGTGAAATCCACCTGCATATGTTTGAAACTATAATGCAATGAATGTACAGTGAAACCGATAGGAAGAATATTTAAATTTAGAATTACCCAGTGAGATAGAGTGCATCCCACGTGCGAAAACGTGCTAATTCCATCCCCCCCCCCAAAGTAACGGCTCTCTACAACACGTGACAAGAGCGGAACCGAGTTTTATGTCGCGTGCAAAAGCCATATCCACACGCACGCTCGCGCGCCCGCCCGCATACCGGTTACTAAACTTCGCGCGTCGGACTGCGCTCCTGGACGTCGCCGGGGGCCGACGGGGAGCTGCAGACACAGGAAGCCGACACATCTGCCTCCGCAGCCGCCGCCGCCGCCTCGTCGTAAAAGCGCCTTTGCCACCGCCCCGCGGGGCGCAGTGGGTCGAAATGACTAGGTCCCAGGATTTCATCTACAGTTTTCATGCTTTCTGTAAAGTGTATTTAACCCATTTTAAGTTGCCATCTAATTCATTTCTAATCGTGTTAGTATCCGGCTACACAATAATTGAAATAAATAACATTCAACGTTTTTATTATTGAACTTGAGCAAAGTTCTTCTTAAAAATGCGTATTTAAGAACTACTCTTCAAATTCTTAAATATTGGCTTGCAAATTTGCTTCATTTCAAAGAAAAATTAATTTCAAGATAAACTGTTGCAATGATTAACTTGTTAAGTTTCTCAAGATATTTTGATAAATACGCGATGTAGTAGTGAAATGTTTTGGTAACAATGCAACGACAAAGGCTGTTTTTATTCTTTTGTTTAATGTATTGTACTATTTAAACCACCATATGTATGATTGAAATAGAAATATGATTATTTGGATCGTTTAACTTTCGTTTTATTGTTCGAAAACGCTACTTAATGCACTCTCTAATACAACTATGTATAATCTTAAAATATATATAATGTAAAGGAGTTCCTACTACCCCTCATCACACACTTGAAAAGGAAAAAGGTTCACTCAACGCAACAAGAAATCAATTGCGTACACTTAATATATGCCTCTGATCTCTATGTAAAAGGTATTCTCCTGATATTTTGTCTCCCAGAAGAATTACATTTATGTTTTCAACTTCGATTACGCATTATTACTTTGAATTCTCGGAAGCTTTGACGAGAACACATCACCTATAGTTCCTGGTACTTCCTTCCATGCTTAAATGATAATGAATAAATAAATTCCTTACAGCTTAAATGGTGTTCATCGCTTTGTTTATTATAAGACATGCATTTTTAGTTTATAACATTAAATCAGTATGAATTTAATTAGTAACAAAATCACTAACGTTAGATGCTCAGTCCAGAACACGGCAACAGGCGTTGCTGAGCAACCATGGGTCCACACAGAATTACATCGCCACTATCCCAACTGGGATTCAACACTTCCCCTCAAGATAATCTTGCGTTGATAATCTTCATATGCTCAATAGTTTTCTACGTGCGCCTTTTAGCCTATTTCGGACCATTGTACGAGTCACCAAAGCTTCTCGCCCCCTCCGTTGCCCCCTTCCGCCATCTTCTTCCCCGCCTCGTGCGGCATCGCTCGGCGCCGCGCCGCGTTTTCCCCCGTGTCGCGTTTAAATACCACCCACGACGCTCCCCAGAGCCGCCCTCGTCTTGGTGGTACGCCCGCCACCGCTGGCAGTTACTGAGCAGTTAGTGCGCGTCCGAAAGCGTCCTCGAGCGCGCGTAAGATTTAGTTGCTGTGCGGGGAAAGTTGTTTTCTGAGGGTGCACGTCGGCCGGAGAGGCGATGTTCTTGTAAGGGAAATTCTCCGTTGCAAGAAATTAAATGTCTGGGCGGAAATACGAGACCTTTTCGTATTTGCATGATATTCCATTTAAGTGTAAATATATTTTTATTTGTGTAAATACAGACACATATTCTATTTTGAAAAGATGCTATATTTCTTAAACTATTAAGAAATAGATAATTACATCAACAACGTAGTTAATATCTTTCGCAAAGTTTGCCATTATCGACATTTCCTGGTTATTCAAGACGAGACTAGCAGTTACGAAGTAAAATCTGTTGATACAATTGGACAAGAAAATGTCAATATTCTGCGTGCGTTTATAAGCTGTATGTATTTCTTCTCTATTTTTTCACCTCTCTTTTGTTCTTTCTTTCGGGAGAATTCATTAATTTCGGAGGGGAAATCTCTTTATTCATAATAGCGCAGAATACAGAAATATGCCTCAGTAAATCGTCATCATTAAATTTTAACATTGTCATCATAGAAGTAAGAAGTTGTCATCCGAAATTAAATCTCTTCATTGGCCGAAATTCAATGAAGACATTTTGTTCCGCCAAGCCACGGCATCGAACGGACATCGACCCGCGCGCCTTCAGCCAACAGCGACGGCGGGGGGGGGGGACTCACGTCAGCGAGCGCCGGGTGATGATTGAGCACCCACGACATGTTCAAGAGGCCGACGCGAGCGGCGGGGCGGGGCGGGGCGGGCGGCGGTGTTGCAATGTGTGGCGGGGCTTTTCGAAAGGGAAGGATTTCGTCAGGCGTTTCCAAATATGTAGCGGCGCTGGCTGGCGTCGGCGGCGGTGATGGCTCCCGCGATAGGGGCTGCAGTGTGCGCGCGCGCGCCCTGCATCCAGCGGGCGGGCGCGTTCCTTCGCGCAGCTAGCGGCCACTCCGCGCCGCACAGTGGGCGCGAGTGGGATGGCGTTGGGTTTCGTACGTAGTTGTATTAAAACCATGCGTATAAAATGCGTATTTTATGCTCTATTTAGACATTTTGTTGGTTTTTATACACAACGATTCAGCTACTAACTGAGAATATCGTTTTATTTCTTTTTCTAAAATGCTCACATTACAAAATTCAGCTTCATGTCCTATCGAAATTCAAATTTTTGAGAGATACTTGAAATTCTGTATGATTTATTAAACTACTATCCGATGAAAACAGTGCTCTCTGATATTTTAAACATTTTTCAACAATTTTCACGGTTGCATGGGATTGTAGTTCCGTTTAAATTTAAAATGCAAGTATTTAAATGGACAAAGTTTTCGTAAAAATTGCAACCTGGCACTCCGAGGAACAAAAGGGTGCAGCGTTTTATTTTCATATTTAAATAACATGATTATATATTTTTACTTTAATGCTGCGTTTGGCGAATTATTTACTTCAAATCCACGAAGGTTTAAAAAAACCAGTTTGTTAAAACGCGTTTTTCATCTCATTTCAGCCCACTGTGATCGGGTGGCGGGTGGCGGTTTCCAACGCGGTAAAAGGGAAGTAGGGCCGGGTGTAATCGTTATGCATGGTCTATTAACCGTGCGCCGGTCTGCCGCCTACTTTCCAAACTCTTAAAACTAATCCCTCGATTCGTCGAGTGTTATAAAACAGACGTCTTGTCTCGCACGGGGGCTCGTAACCGTGCGCGCCGAGTTCGTGGGGTCATGTTGAAGTTGGGCTCACCCGGAAGCATCCCTCAACTCCTTCGCGCCCAGGGCTGTCAAATGTAGTTCTCCGCACGTAATCCTACTAGTAATGGTATAATGTTGCCACTTAAACTTACCTTTCCTTCAAATATTCCAGATCCTTGGAAAGAACTGTAAATATGATTGGCTGATTATGTGCTTCGCTTCAAGAATGTTCTTAACACATTACTTTAAAAAACCTTTCGTTTTCCAATTTTTTCATTAGTTCTAATATAAAAAAGGTTAATTTCTAACTACAAATTTGTTTGAATTACTAACATTAAGGTTTTGACTGAGTCATTAATGTCTTTTTTCATATTAAATGTTTACAATCGTGAATCAGTCAGGGAAAAATTGAATGTTTTTGTGGATTTTATAAAACAGAATTTAGAAAACACACAATACACTAAAAAATTAGTATCCTAATTTTCCATCATTCACCTTCAAATTCGGGACGAGACAATTACTTACTTGCGGCAATCTTTCTCTACTACAGAAAAATGTTTATTTCTCAGTACTGTCCATGCGGAAAATTCAATGCGCATTTTAAGTGAATGCAAACGACTTGATTTGATTTCAGATTCTTCGCTATATAATTATGCTAATTTTTGTGTAAATCATATAATTTTTCTTTTTGACCAAATCCTCTGCATTTTTTTCCATCGTGTTCGTTGGGCTGACGTCTTTTATGCAAACCTGCGCCGCCGACGATGACTGCCGGTTTTCGCGCGAGCAGTAGACATCGATCTCGCGGCCGAAACAAGCGCATAGCGCCTCTCGACGACATTAATCAAATTAAACTTGCGGGGAAATATTTTCCTGGGCGCCCGCCACCGCACAATTTGCTCTAAGTGCCGGCGCGAGCGAGCGGGCGGGCGGGTGCGCGGCGCGTGCACCTTGTTTTCTTTACGCGTCTCCGCCCCGCGCCGCCGCCCCTCGACGCCTCTACCGACTCCGCTGCCGCCTCCGCCACACCCAACGCCTCTGCCTACTGCTCACCGCCCCAGCCTCCGCCTCTGGCTAAACCACCACCGCTTCACCCTACGCCACCGCCTCTGCCTACACCTCACTGTCTCCGTCCCCGCTCCCGCTACTGCCTGCGCCTCCGCCACCACCGACTCCGTCACCGCCTCCACCTCTGACTCCGCCACCGCCGTTACCGCCACCATCAACACCACCTCTGTTACACCAACGCCTGTTCGACTGACTCTGCCTCCTCCAACGCCTCAACTACCGTCTCCGCCTCCGCCAACGCCACCGTTATCACCTCCAATACATCCTTCGTCACCGACTCCGCCCCCGCCGTTTCAGCCACCGCCGTCTCCACCATCGCCTCCACCACCACGCCGCCGCTTCCGTCTCCTCCACCGCCTCTGCTTCACCACCGCCACCGCCATCTCCGCCTACACAAACGCCACCGTCATCTCCAACACCTCCAAAGTCTACCTCTGCCAACGCTGCGGCCTCAGCTTCTACCATCACCTCGTCCGCTTCAGCCATCACAATCGCCTTAGCCTCCGCCTTCGCTGCCGCCGCCGCTCGAACGCCTACATCAACAGCCTCTCGCCGATTACCCTCGCACGGCGCTCACGCCGAAGGTGGGGGCGGCTTATCCATTAGGCGCAGTAGGCACACCACACCGCTCAGGACCAAACGAACATCTTGGCCCTGAGAGCACCCCGTTATTCACTTTAGAGAAATTCTAAACAACCACCATACCTTTAACGTGTTTTCGAGAATTCGTTATTTTAAATTTGAAATAGGCTCACATAGAATCTTGAAGTTCCATTGGAGCGATCTCTGAATGAAATAGTTTACTAAACAATTTTTCAGATGATTTTTTTTTCTTTTTCTCTTTCGAAGAAAAGATTTTGAAACTACTAATTATTTATTTCATTAAATTCTTATTTCGATTTTTTATTTTATTATTATGATTTTATTGAATATTTTTTATTTAGAAATAGTGAGCTATAGAGCAATGAACACTTACTTGACAACATGCTTCCCTAACTAGCAGAAGAGCATTGTACATACGTCTCGCACTCCTTCGATTCACTCTCCCGCTGGCGGTGAGGCTACACCTCTGAAGTAAGACCTCAAAAGAAGTTGGACTCCCCATCAGATGAAGCGACAAGGAAAGTAATTGGATCCGGTTATCTCTTGGCGCTGTACATAAGTTTCGATTCAAATCTAGCAGCTTCAGAAATTAAAAGAACCGAAAGGAATATCGTTGGCTTAAAAACTCGCATTCCATTACCAAGGAGGGAATGCCGGGGAACAATCGACATATCTGACATTTTTTCTGTCGTGGCTTGTTCTTGATAGTTCCACATACTTTCACGTTATCTACACCTTTAATCAAATAGAACAATGGGATTAAAGATTTGATCGAACTTGTAATTATTATTATATCCTGAAACACACCAGAATGAGAGGTGTAGTAACGTTTCGCCAAGTATCGATTACGAGCAACGCCTAAGAAGCATTGGGGCGCAGTACGTCATAAAATGGGGAGAAAAGCCTTTTTTCCATAACGGTAATTTCAGTTGATATCTCTATCAATTTATAGTGGTTTATTTTAAAAAATGCCCGAAATAAAAATGTGAAGCTAACATTTTACTCAGTAGATATCTGTGAGTTTCATAATCCAAAAGTTTAAAAACGTTTTGAATTTTGTGCTGCAAATATTACACGTCAATGTATAAAATAAATATCACTAAGACAATGGTATCTTGGGGCGTTTTCATCATAGCGAGGGAATGGGAAATTCGGCAATATGAAACTATTTGCTGCACGAGTCATCCGGGAATCAAGTGTTTGCCATTTGTACCTCTACCATATTCCCGCACTATTTCCTTCGAATATTCCACCGCGACTTCTTTAAATTGTAATTGCAAGTAGAAATTCAGAATTAAAAGAAGACATATACATCATGATTAACGCTAATAACATCATAACATCATTTTTGGTGTTCAGATATCAAAGTGAGGATTGAACAAAAAATATTTGAAGTAATTTTAATTGAATTCGAACTAATGAAATAATTTGTGTAAATAAAATTACTATAACAAATAAAGTTACATAAATTCAATTAACACATCGTCCCTAAGTCTAAAATCACACAATGCTGGCTTTGTGCAAGAAAATCTGATGACAACGAGCATTAGCCACGGAGGCAACCGGAAGTCAAGCGGGCGGCAACTCACCCTTTCACTGTCCGCTACTCGCTCGCCCTCTCCCCCCCTCCCGCAACTAGTCGTGCTGCCCCACGCCACACGGCATCACGGCACGTGTGAACGCCCGCTGAATGGGGCGAGCGCCACCAAATACCCGTAAAATCTCTATTATATTAATGGAATTCGTGTCACAGCGCTATTTACGCGTGCATTCGAAAATCAATGGCAAAAAACGAGAGTTTTTACTCGCCTGGCTTGAAACGTGTAATCATATGACGTGAGTAGCGTGAGAAACACGTACGATGTCTAGTAATTGTCTCGTCGTTAAAAAAAGCTGTTAGTGACACGGACAGCGTACTTGACTTTGTGTTGTTCTTTCTTGCAGAAAAAGTGTGTAAAATGTATGAGAAACTTCCCATCCATATTTTGTTGCAAAGTGGCAACTTGGCGCAATAACTGAGAATTGTAGTGCGCAATGTATCTTGCTACCTTTGAAGGAATACAAATTCGTTATCGGTCTAATCAAAAATTTTAACCAAGAGAAAAATTTGATGACTCATTAAAATTATAATATACTGTTTTATTAGCATGAAACTAAGGATTTCAAATTAAGAGGAGAGAAAAAGAAACCCGCTCTACTTGCGGACCGTGCCTTTTCGTGCAATCCTCTGCAGTCGAGAACTACTGTTCGAATATCCCAACAGCTTCTCGTGACATGATCCTCAGTCTTAAGCACGTTCTGAGTCGCTCTGAGTCGCAGCCAATTTGTAAGCCGCATCCGCAGTGCGTTTTTTTCCGAATGCACTTCTTGCGGCAACAAATGCCGTGCGCCTCCTTGGCGACGTGAAATGCGAAGGCGTCTTGGTCAGCGCCGCAGACGCAGACGCGAGATGAGCGAGTGGCAGGCGGCGGCGGCGGCGGCGGCCGCTTGACCTTAATCCCCGGCGCCGCATTACTCAGGGCGAGGGGCGGCGGAGGCACGGGCGTCACCAGGGCTTGATTTACTCTCGCCCACCACTGCCCCTCCCCCGCCCCGCACGGCGCCATCTCCACTTCAACAGCTCCAGTCCCGTCACCTTGAGCCGCCTTCAGAATGTATCGCTTCAATCACCGCTCTCAGAGCATTGCCGATGACTCTGCAGCGATCGGGAGATCCATGGGTTTGAGTCCGGATGGTGTCAGATTTTCGATACTAGCTAGACAGTTTGGTCGAGGTCAGCTGGGCCCGGAGTTCTAGTGGTCGTCTGCTCTGAACGGTGGTTTTCCATGGTTTCGTTGAACTTGTCCTAAACTCTACCCTCACATACACATGACGGGAGACCAGTTGGGAGGTTAGAGCTTGATACGTCTAGGGCTATGCTTCGTTGGGGGATATGCCCGGAGGAGAAATTCTCCCTTGAGTCGGTGCCAAATCTCACTATTCAGCACGGGAGGAACACCGCCATCTCCAGGCATACAAAACATTCACTTCACTACTGTGACAAATGTCCGTAGCGGTTTATGTGCCCAAATACATCAGTCAATTGCAAAACTACAATTAATCGATTTCACTTTTTGAACAATTGCATTTTGGAAACAAGAAGGAACCATCGTTGGGTTATTTAAATTTTGTGGCTTTTAATTTCTTTCTTGTATTTGGCGCCCGTTTTGTGTTTGGGTTTTGGGATCAAGATTTTTATTCACATTAAGAAAATTTATGTTAAAAATATTGTACGCCTAACGTATTTAAAAGACTAAAATTCATTTATTTTTACTATATTAAGATCAGTATCTAGATTACACACACTATAAACAATATCTATCTGCAAACACATGCAGATTAACATACTAACAATACTTTCATGAATTACATAGACTGACTTTATTATTTAATAATTCTCCAGCTAGCCTCTTCCCATTGCGATATTTTTTTTCTATTTATTTCTCTGCGCGCCTGCATCCTCCACGCTTGCCATCGCCGTTGCGCCGGCGCTCTCCAAACGTCTGCTCCGTGCGTTCCTGTGGCCCGCAGCCGTCGCCCCTGATGACCCTCGAGACGGATGGCCGCCCCGCTGCGCGCCTGCCACCGCGCGCCCCATCCGTCGCAGCCCACCGCATCCGCCGTCCTCCTCCACCCTCTACTACAACCCCCGACTAGAGGCAGTTTCCAGATTTTGTAGGTGGTCGGGTACAACTTATATAGGGTAATGAAAACTATGGATTTGTATTATGGACAATGACATTTCATTATTTTATTTTCACAACAACTAACTATTGAACGTTTGATATACAAATGATCAAAAATTCAAAATTTAAAAAAAATCATATTTAATTTTGTAACCAAAATATTCCTGGGGGCGAAAACCCCCTGATCCATCTCTCTGAACATGACCTTCCTCTTCCCTTATCTTCACCCCACATCTCCCCTAACCCTACCCTCTACTTCCCATCTGGGGAATCTTCACAATTATCACTTCCGCCGCGACTAGCGCTACGCTTGTGGTCACGTCCTCTCGGCCTCTCTCTTCTTCTGTTGCTGCTCTCGGTAGCGCTCGCGCGACGCCCGCGCCGCGTGCTAAGAGCGCTCACGGCAGCGTCGCCGCCTTAGCAACGTGCAATTCGCGCCTTTCCGCGTTATGAGCGTGCATTAAGGAAATGAATCGCTCACGTCGCCGAAGAAGGTCAAAGTTGTTTTCTATTTTAACGCGCACTTTGCCAAGGAAATCTATTCGTCCTACACCACAAACAACGTCGACAAACGCTGAACGAAAATTACAAGATTATCGATTTAAGAAGGCATTACTTCAGGATATATGTGTTTATTTATAAATAATAAAAATTCCACTGAGAAAGTTGTAGAAATAACCAAAATTTTGCTTTATTATCTCGTAAACAAACTACTTTGTTGAGTGGTTACGCTAGAAAAATCATATTCTCGTTTTTAGATAGATTCTTGCAAGTGCCAGATAAAAATGAAGTGTTTATTACTAATATTGTTTCACTTTTAGCCGCAAAAATGTTGAATATTACAAACAAATTTATTTTACAAAAAAACTGTATAAATAGCAAGGCCATATTGTTTGCATCATAAATATAATGCCCACTTGCAAGTGTTTTCTTGTAAATCAATACCAGCAGGAAATAAATAATACCGCAATATAAATTACCACAGAAGTGAATGGAAACAATGTATTAATAGAATGGTAGAGTTCGCATCCAGAATGTAATTTATACTGAACAAGCGTCTCGGAGAACCGTTACCACAAATACGGTAGCAACTTTAGTTGGAACATTTATTCCAATACCACGATCTGTCTAACTTGCTAATCCAGATCTTGTAAAAACTAATCCTGGCAACACTACAACAGTAACAAGTATAAGGTTTTGTTGAAAACGATACCGCAAAGGGCACGCGTTGCTACAGTTATATAACACTAACATATCATTTCCACCCCACCCCAACCCCACCCCGCGAGTAGGGCGTAATATTACAGTTCCATGACGCGACGCCTTAAGTTACGCGCTCCTGCTCTCGGCAAAGAACAAATGCAAATACGCGTCTTCAAAAATCACAGCGAAACCAGTCGCCTGAAATACAAGTGGACAACGTCTCTAACTGAAGTACCTCGTGCGTTTGTTGCAGTCTGCAACGTTACTCGACTCGAAAAGGAACGAAATCTTAAACATTGTTTTTTCTCGAGTCCGCTTATTATATTTCTAGTGTTTCCCTAAGTCCGGATGTTCGGTCGCGAGTCCAAAGTGTTTCGAATGCCTCGTCGATCGACCTCCGAAGTCGAGAAGCCTGGGAACTCCTTACGTAGGGCGGCAGCTTCTCAAGCATCGTTGGAATCCGGCGTGAAAACGCTCCAACCGCAAGTCGAAGGCGCGGCGTGTGTATTCGTAATTTTTTCCGTAATCCGGGCGGCCTTCGATCGTTTTTGTGCGCGGCTGACTAAACCAGTAGCACAACGCGTCGAGGCTAAAAATTACTCTCTGTCAAATTGACCTTTTAACGCGAGACAAACACAAGGTGTCCGCCGGCGGCTTATCTCAGGTCCTATCGCTCTGCGAGAGGCCGGATTACCATCGTCGCCCATTTAAAAACGGCCGCGGAGCGCCCATTTAAAAACGGCCGCGGAGCGAACAATAATTCACCCTGGTAAAGGCGAATGTGTGTGCGCGCGCGCGCGTTACAAAAGGTGAGGTGGACCATAAACACCAACTTTTTCGGAGGGAGACAGCATTCCGAGAAAGAATTTTCTGCCAGCACTCGAGAAAAGCACATCAAAAGGCTCCGGAGACGAGCGCTGAGGGTGCTCGCCCCGCGCCGCCGCGCGGCACAAAGGAGGGGCGGGCGGGGGCGGAGGTCGAAGAAAGCGGGGTCGCCGCGGCGGGGGCGGGGGAGGGAAGGGGGCGGGGCGGCTGTCGCGACACGACGGGGTGGAGCTGGGCGGGGCGGGGCGGGACGAGACGGCGGGGCGCGGGGTGGTGCGGGAGGCAATAATGACGTTTGACTCGCGAGAGGGGACTAGAAAGAACTCATTCAAAAGTGGGAATGTTTATGTCGTGCAGCCGTGGCTGTGAAAGCCACTCGTTCCCGGCCGCTGGGGCCTCCCCTGGGTATCCGGCGAGTGTCCTCAGCCACCCTCTGCAGATGCTGATCGCGAGCCACGCGTCGCCCTCGAGTGCGAGGCGCGTATAAAAGCCCGTCGACTGCATTAATCGATAATTATAGGTTGATACGAGATGTGAGTGCAAAATAGAGTTCTGCGTCTCTGATACAAATTTAAAGCAATCAATTAGCGATGTCTTCAATTTTTGTGTTCCTCACTGGTATTATCTGTTTTCAAATGTATTCTCCAAACAGAAAAGTCATTCAGTAATAGAGTATTTATTTCTAGCTAATATGGAGTCACTCTAAAGTAAATAACACGGAGTAAAGTCCCCGTAAACACGGAAACACGGAAAAGTATTTATGGCAAGTCATGCTGTCTTCAAGAAATTGCTTAAAAGTAATTTCTTGTAACTACCAAAAGTTAAAACGATACTTCACTGTTCCGATTGCAAAACAGGTCAGTTACAACCTCCCAAATTCGTTTTTAGTCGTTTCCCGAACCTCCTCTCCCCAGGCCGAGTCGATGGAATGTAAGCCGCCACTTACACCGATAATACTATTTAATAGATAAATAAATAGCGGCTCGACTCACGGATAACGGAGGCAAGAGATTCCTACTCGACAATCGCCATTCTTGCCTTGGGGCAGAATAACTCTTGTTGAATGCTTGGCTGCCTCCTACCTGGAATAATGGACCCTCCGCTACAAGTTTGCCTGCAAAGAGGGATACAATAGCCCACGAACACCTTTTCATACGTTTTCACAATACCGCCCTTGATGGAGTCAACTATATAGTTGGCGAGGTTCCGGGGAATCTAGCCCTAGAGAGGCCGGTAGAGGGGAGACGGTGGGGTGGGTGTCATACTTTGCTGAATGACACCTGGGTGCAGTCATTGTCTCCTTTAGAGGCCCGGTGCGGCTCCCACCGCCGCCGCCGCTGCCTTTGGTGGTTGTTTAAAGCGACGCGGGAGGACCCTCGGCAGCTTTGTTGCTGCGTCGGACAGTGCGCCCTGGAAGCCCGAGTTCATCGTTCCCTGGAGTCTTCTCATGAACGCACCGCAGTCAAGCGAGAGCTCCTTACTCACCGCAACACTGCTCAATCGGTTTGCATAAAAAAAGTTACACTCCCTAAGTATGAATAAAACGTTATCATTATGTTAAAATGTTATCACAAAATAACGATTAAAATGATTTTAAAAAGGTAATTTGAAGCACTTATTTGGGAGATGATTTAATCTGTTTACGTTTCTTAATTAATTAAGACAAAATTAAATAGATATTTTAGGTACAATCAGATTTTACAGGTTCTTCAGATTTTTAAAAAGACTTCCACTAAAAGTTTTGACTGTATGAATACATTCATAGAATAGTTAAAAAATCTATAGGTTTAGTAGGCAAACTTCAGCCAAGCGTTTCTCTGAAAAAAGTCAGAAACAGGAAATACATACGCTTATTTGAAAAGGATATCAGATTTCATAATGCTTCAATAGCCCTGTAATTGGCAGCAAGTTTACCAACAACTTTGACATTTATATCCTATATTTCATACTATATCCTACATTTCATGTTATATCCTAGACAGATGGTAGTAATTCAATAAACTAGAGCAAGGAGGGTGAGATTCAAACTGCGACGCCCCCTTCCGAAAAAACACTAGTCCGAGTACACAACTGCACGCGAAGTAGGGTATGGACGCGGATGCAAACAAGCCAGGTGACAACAGCGTCCGTCTATTTTTGCGCGTTTCCTCGTTTCCCCGTGGGCACGGAACAATGGCGTGGAAACGCCAAGAGCGCAGGGCAACCGTCCAGGCGGGCGGCGGCAGCCGGTCGGTTCGCAGGCGCGCGCTCGCCCTCGCACGGTCCGCGGAGTGTCAAATCGCCCCGGCCCGCCCTCGCCCTCGCCGTCAGGCCCCCGAACGCATGCACGCCTGCCCGTGTCGCCGTCACACGCCGCGGAGCCGCGTGCAGCGAACGCGTCGTGGATCTCGCGCAGCAACACGCACAAACGGGGGCTGCGCGGGCGCGGATCGCGTTACGGCGCTGCGCGGCGGCGGGAGTCGACCCGAGGACCCCGACGAACGAGGCTGCGACACTCCGTCGAAGCAACACAGCTTGGGGGAAAAGAGTTACTCACAAACGTACGATCGATTTAGCATGACGTCTAATAAACTGCAAAACTTGACTTAAATTCTTTAAAAATTAAGCAATAGCTATTCGTCTTAAATTTTTAAAATATAAATAGTATAATAAAACATGGTTTTTGCATTTAATTGTTCTCAAAAATAAATCAGTTAACTCACAATCTACCTTTTCTTATATTTGCATTGCGCTGAATTATCCATGACGCACTAGTCTCGCATATTAGTGTCTCTTCATTAGTTATATTATACGTTAACTGTTTCCTAGGTCCAACGTGAAATTAATAAAATAACAATACGCAAGTATGAATTTAGAAGAGGCCTCATTTCCACTTACAACGGAGGGCAGTTGCATTTCGTTAATCACTCACCGATCGCAATAGCCGGGCCGTATTTTCCTATCGTTTAGCCTACTAGGCAACCGAGGGTGAGGCGTCGCGGCGACAAAGTGTCGGCGGCGGCTGTGAAGACGAAAGGCGGTGGCGGAGGCGGTGGCGGCGGCGGAGGCGACGCGTGAGTATCGCTGGCCGGAAGGCGGGCGCGCGCGGTGTCAGGTGGCGGCCGCGGCCGCCCGCGGTAAACCAGCCCGTGTGAGCGCGCCGCCCGCCCCGATCACAGCCGGGCGGGTTTCACCGCCGGCCGCTGGGACGCCCCGAGCTCCCAAGGTGCCGGCGCTGACTCCGACGCCGCCACCTATACCGCCGCTGTAAGACCTTCCCGGCGCCGTCTTCAACAGCTGGGGATGGGGAGACCGATTGTCGGAATATTCAATGTCCAAAATCAAGGACTCTCAAGATCAAATTTTAAAACAAACAAAAGCTGTTTGGTTATATTACAGAAAATCGTCAATTCCGGACAATATGAGTTGCATGTAAATATTAAATAACATAAGTTAAGTATCGCACTGTTACACAGGCATAATGCAAGCAAAAATCGTCTGTGTTTGTGTACACTACTTGAAATAGGAATAACCAATAATAATTTATTTATTCCTCACGTAGGTATTCAAAATTACTGACAATTTATTCATAGTCATGTTCATATTATTATTATTATTATTATTATTATTATTATTATTATTATAAAAGTTTTATAATACAGAAATCTGTCTAATGTGAACATATATCACGGTCCTGGCAAACATCAATTCTTCAATCTTACATTGTATTGTTCAAAATCTTAACGAATACGGGAACAAAATATTGGCCCCTTTAGATTCGCCACTGAGAAAGTTTTTCCGTATTATCATATTCACCCCTCCAGTTTCTCGGTGTCACTTCGCTTCACCGTCACCAACGTCACCACTCTCCACACGGATTTCCCATTTCCCACACCGCCTGGTCGGCCGCGCTGACCACGGCGTCCGCCGCCTTCTCGTCGGCCAGCGCTGCCCGGTGCCTCCCACGCCCCCGCCAGGCCGCGCGCGCGACCACTTCCTGAGGGCGCCCCCTGGGAGCCGCGCTCGCGGCTCTTTCCCTGCGCGGCGGCGGCAACGACGACGCGAAGGGACGCGCGCCGTTTTAAATTTAGGCGCTGTTGAGAACGTGCCAGCGGCCGACGTCGGCGACGGACCGGGCGGGTAAGGAGGCGTGTTTTTTTGCGCTGGACTGTGCTCTCGGCGCATCTCAGTGTCCTGTTGATCGCCGGCTGCGGAAGTTGGCGAGCGGGATTTCGGCAAAAAAAAGGTAGTAGGTCGTTTCCAGTGTGGGAAAGTATTGTTGGTCCTGGTTCTGCTGTACGTGAAAATGTTTGTGAGCAAGAAATACCGTTTCGTGACCCTTTCTTCAGGGGACTTGTCACTCTTGACGGAGGGGAAAAATGACGACACTGAAGAACGAGAGGTATTATTTACAACAAAAAGTTTCGTAAAAGACAAAAGATACAGATACATTGTGGTTTCAATAGAAACGGCATTCGTTATTCAATGTTATTTCTTCTTCCCGATATGACTACTGGGGGATGGTACGGTTTTTCAAGGGGTCGAAAAGATCCCGAGAGAAGAGAAGAGAAGAGAGCCCAGTGGGTTGAAAGAGCAGTGCTCTTTGGTCGGGCGGGTTGCCGGGCCTGCGCCGCGCCGCGCTGGAAAGCGGGGTAGTGGCGACGGCGGCAGCGGCGGCGACTGATATTCGGCGGCGCGGGAAGGCAGAAAGCTGCCTGTGACAGCCGCGGAGCTGCGAAGCGGAGGCGCTGATCTCGGCTTAACTCCGGGCAGACTGCCTCGGGGCGGCGGCGGCGGCGGCGGCGGTGGCAGCGGAGGCGGTGGCGGCGGCGGCGGAGCGCAGCATCCGTGTCGTCATGGTGACGGCGGCCACGCGCCGCGTCGGGGCTCGGCCACGCCCCCGTCAACCCCGCGGCGTGATGTTTGACCGCGGCAACCAATGGCGTGTCGCGACACTCGCCACCCCTCGGCGCCCCGCGCCGCGCCGCGCCGTGCTCTCTGACGCTGCGTGCGCCGCGCCGCCGGCGGTGGGGGGAGGCCGGCAGGGGTGGCTGCCGCGCCCCACCACCCCGCGCCTCGCGCGCCCTAAACAATATCATCACGGTGTATACTGAAGTGGTGTGTATAGCCTCGGAGCATGGCGGCGGGCGGGGTTTGAGGATTGGCGGAAAAAGACACTGTTGCTTTATATAACCGAGTGGGGGATTGTGGCTCTCGGGAGCCTGTGTGTGCTGCTCTTTCTCCTGGACAAAAAATATATACGTTTTTTTTTCTTCTTCTTTTGAGAGACCGTGCGCGTGTGTTCGCGAGCGCACGGGAGTCGTGACGGCGGCAGCAAGAAGCTGCGCCCGAGGGGAGGATTTGGTTTGTATTATCTGCTTGCCTGAGTGGCGCACCGCTCCGACCGCGGCGCCCCCTCCCCCGCGCCGCGACTTGGCCGGCGCTAAGGCCGCGATTAAGCCAACACGCCACAGTAGCGCGCCGGAGAGCCTGCCTTCAGGATGGCCGTCGTGTGACGTCAATTGGACACCCACCACCGCCGCCGCCGCCGCCACCGCCACCGCCGTCGACGTCGTCGACGCCTCCACCGCAGGGGACCACGTGAAGCCGAACCGCCTCCGGGGCGAGCAGTGGCGCGGAGCTACCTGAGGGCCCCCCTCGCACGCTCACAAAGCCACGGTCGCGGCCGCGGGCAGCACAGCGTCGCCTCCCGGCGCCCGCGCAACGCCACGCCACGCCACGCCACGCCACGCCGCCCATCGCCGACGGGTGACTTCTCATTAGTCGGCGCGTCCATCGGCCACCGATCGCATCGGCGCCGCCTACGAGGAAGTCCAGCCTTCGCCGAAGTCGCCTCCCGAGAACCCACCCGAGGCCTACGTGCTCTGAACGTGTGCGCGCACAGTGTCAGTTCACAATTTTTTTGCTGCGCTCCTTCCAACCGCTTCCGACGTGACATCGTTTGACCGTTGCATGGAAACATTGCTTCCGCAGCACGCCTCCCGTTGAACGTTCGTAGTGCGTGAGACGTTCCCCGGCAAAGTGCTCGCGCCCGCTGCAAGACAGCTGCCCCGCAGCGCGGACAGTGCCAGTGCCAGTGAGAGTGAGGGCGGCGGGAGGCGAGCGCGTGTGAGCGGCGCCCGGCGACCCAGGGGCGCTTCGCCCGCCGGCGTCGGGCGGCCCGCGTCGCCGCCGTCGCCGCCGCCGCGCCCCGGCCGCCGCCCGCGGCAGCCGCCGCCGCCGCCGCCGTCGCTTCCGTCTCGCGCTCGCGGCAGCCTCCGCGCTGGCCACGCTGGATCCCACAAACTTCAGCCTGTTCTCGTTCCGGCCCCCAGCCATGGACCTCACCACCGCCTACCGCTACAACCAGAACATGATGGAGTACTATACTTGTAAGAGTAAGTCGTGGCCCGGCGAGGGCGGCGACGCTGCTTGGGTTGGCGATCATTTCATTTGAATATTTGGCATTTGAGTATTTTATCGTGGAAAGGCCTGTCTCGTAATTGTTTTGTAGTGACACTGGCTTCAGTAGAAGATAGCTCCCACACCGATGCTTGTCAAAACACTGACGAAGAGCATGAACATATTTCGTAGAATATGCTTGAATTTTATTACGAGACATGCCCCTACATTTTGTAATCGTTTTAATTGTCATTTGATGTCATAGTTGGAGTGTATTGTGTATGAGGCATTTTTCACCAAGCTAACACAATATATTATTTTCTTTAACTAAGAAGAACATGTTGACACTCAGTTCATTGATATGTCAAAATAGAATATGACCGTGAATAATAAGTAATTATACATAAGTTCAGAAAATTAATATTATTGTGGAGAATAAACTCTCTGCACATTCTTACGCTCATAATATTTTCTCGGCTCATGATAGAAATTATTACAACATTAAAAATATTGTAACTGACACACGAAAGTATTTTTCTTCATCGTCAATAATAATGTCACTTCTTTTACACGGAAATCGAGGAGTATTGTTTTTTACACTATCATTTCTTAATGGATTTAAAGGTTGTCAAACAAACGTTTTCAAGTATTACATTAAAAAATCACAAGAAAAACAAGGAAATGTAGCTTGTAATATAGAATATACATTACCGATGTCAATTCTTGATTCTTCTTATTTTTGTAAATAGCAGTTTCATATTTTTCAAAATCGTTATCTTACAAATCTTAAAGATAAAAAAGCAGAACATAGCAAAAGCTGATATATGAAAATTAACAACCGCTTTTTGACGTTTCTCTGGTAGCACGAGGCTCCGACGTAGCCCGTCGCCCGCCGGGCTCTTCCTTCCGGCGCGGGGGCCGGGCGTGGCCGGGCCGGGCCGCGGCGGAGCGGGGCCCGTGCGCGGGGCTTTTTCCGCGCTGTCCTGCCGCTTGGTTGCCGCCGTCGCATTGCGTATTCCGGGCTCGCGGCGGCGGGCGCTCCTCCTCTCCGTCTCTCCTCGCGCGGCGCCCGCGAGCGCCGTCTGTGTTATGCCCGGTTTGCGCTTTTCTCGCGGAGCACTCGTCCGCGCACCCGCGCCTCCTCGTCCGCCCCGCCACGCCCCGCACCGCCACGCTCCGCCCAGCGACGGCCCGCCCGCCCTCCGGGGGCCCTAACGCAATTAGGCGCTCGGGCGGCGACGCGTCTGCCGCGGCAGCTGGACCGCCGCCCGCACCGCCCGCGCCGCCCGCGCCGCCCGCGCCGCCCGCGTCGCCCGCCAGACGCCCTCGCGTTCGCCCCGCGCCGCAACGCCTAGCGCTGGAAATCGCGCCAGAGTGCCCTTGATGGCGGCGCCGCGCGAGATGGAGGCATAAAGTGTGTTGTGGTGGCTCCGAATGTGCGTGAGAGGCGAAAAGAGGATTACGCTG
This sequence comes from Gryllus longicercus, assembly GCA_038098605.1. Classification (NCBI taxonomy): domain Eukaryota; kingdom Metazoa; phylum Arthropoda; class Insecta; order Orthoptera; family Gryllidae; genus Gryllus; species Gryllus longicercus. The sequence continues at coordinate 1,303,513 of JAZDUA010000064.1, read as the reverse complement.
ATTGCTGTGGGCGCGACACTTCCATAGGGGAGGTTTTTGGCCTCGGAGAGTCTCTTAGCGAGGTACTGCCATATTTTAATTTTCCCACGAACTAATAGCTTATGCTTTGGTTATTGTTTTTGTTTAACTTTTGCATGATGAAATAAAAATACAATGTTTGAAAGTTTAATTTACGAAATTATTTCCCCAGCTTTTCGAGAAAATGATATTTTTTGCAAGGCGTTAATTTAATTGACAAATGACACGTCGTAGTAAAAAACTAGATCGAAGCTCTATGTAATTAAATAAAGATACATTCAAACCGTGAGCCTCATTTAATAATGAAGTTAAAATTAGTTCGTCTATGATCCAATTTTATTTTAGACATTTTTTATAAATGTGTTTATAACAAAAAACAAAATGTATTAATACGTCTGCTTTGTAATGCTTGCAGTACCTGCTGATGGCAATGAAAAAGTTAGTGAAATGCTGTACAAGATAACATAAATATTGTAATGTTATTTTGTTTTGAATTTTTATCTTTTTAATTAAAAAATAAAATCTGTTTATAATAAGAAAGGGATCGTAGAAAAACTAATTCTAGCGAGATCAACTGACAGTAAATTTAAAATAAATAAAATTGACGTTTCCTGTCGAAGCTAGATTTTAACTTTTTCATAAGTAGTGGTAGACACTGAGAAATCTACTCAAAATCCGAAAAACAATATTTAATTGCAGTTATAGTAATATTTAGGTTCATTGCAGAATAGTGCGGGACACACAACAGTGTGATCCTTGTTGACAGGTTTCTACAAATGTATGAATCCACTGAATTACCCCAAAACGCAAACTTATTGCATAATACCAAGCAAGTATTTTAATTTCATAAATATGTAGTACACAATTTATCGAACAATAACGCACATATTTTATGGGCTAAAGAAATGCGAATTCAGCATAAATAGTCACAAAACATTATCGAGGGAGTTTTTCTTTGAATATTAACTAATGCATGACTTTTCACGATAAAATTTCCCGCAGGCACGCTTTTAAATATTTAAGAACCGAAAATCTAGTAGTTACACACTTCTCTACTCAACACTAACATTTGCACAATAAATCTATTGAATTATAGTTCTTCATTCTTGAAAAACAAAATAAGAAAGCTCGCTAAAGAATAATCGCTGATCACATATAAACATCACTCCAGTCACTTTGGCACAAACAGACACTTGAAAAGGCTGTCACATTCGTCGCTTATGCAGTATCTTCGCACCGTTTGTAAGACATCACAAAAAGTTTCCACCACGCCATAAACAAACTGCAATATTATTGAGGAACGTGCGATGGCAAAAGTTTTACACCGACTGCTGGCTGCCGGGCGGCAAGCAACCGCTAGGCAGCGAAGCGGGCGGCGAGGCGGGCAGCGGGCAGCCGCGACCTCCGGGCCCCGGAATTCCCTGGGGCTTATCTGCGCGCGTATTGTGCCCGCGGAGGCGGCCCGCGCGCGGATCGGGAGGAGCGGGCGGAGCGGCGGGAGCCTTACGTCAGAACCGAATCCCCCGCGCGATCGCCCCGCTCCGCTCCAACCACTCCGCTCTGCTCAGCTCCGCTCCTCGCCGCCCCGATCGGAATCTGGACCAGTCGGGGGCGGGGGCGGCGGCTGCGCGGGCGCGCGGGTCGTGGGGCGGCCCGCCGATGCCCATCGCCTGCCGACGCCCCGAAGTGTTTGTTTTGCCCATTAGAAGCGGCTACTCTTGTAATTACACGCTCTATCTTAAGTCCATCTTAAATACCTCAGAAGAGCGGCGGGCAGGACGATAACCGGCCGCCTGCCCGCTCGCCCGCCCCGCGCACCCAATGCGACTTAAAAGTGTTCCAGTAGGCCTCATGAAATAATTAAGTATAAATTTGATTTCGGTTGGGGCTTCGACTTTCTTGGCAAGGCACGACTCTGCGGTTATGAAGGTACTTTTGTGTGTATTTTTTTCCCCTTAAAGCGATCGGAAACGAGCGATCTGTGTGTATGGCTGAAAATGTACCCTTGAGAGAGAGGAAACCTAAAAAGGAACACAGGAATGGATTATAACGATGAAACGTCCGGCAATCACCTAATGAACTCCTGTAATTCTTACAGCAGGCATCCATTATCTCCAACACATTTTCGGCCTGGCGGAGGTGGCAAATTACTATAGCAAATGATTATTGCCGACCGTTATGGCACATCTCGGTCGTTGGGCGCGAGGCCACGCGTCGGGCGGGGCGGCGCGGCGTGGCGCGGGGTGGCAACCGCACACAGGATACGCGGCGTCCACCAGCCGCCGCCGCCGCCGCGGCCGCCGCTGCAGCCGCCGCCGTAGATTAATGAACGGCGAATCACGTCCAAACGCGGCACCACGGCGCGAGTGACGCTCTCAATGCCGGTGCAATCGATCACTGCGACGGGCGACGCCGCCGCCGCCGCCGCCGCCGGTGGCCGACGTCGCGTCGCGTCGCGTCGCACCCCGCGCGGGCCGCCCCGGCGGTGGCGCCGAGCTCGCCGCGCCGCGCCTCGCTGCGGGCGCCGCCATCGCTGCCCCGACGCCGCGTAGGGCTACCGCGCCGCGCCCCGTTAGAAGGAGGCTGCTGTAAGCTTTTCCTTTCATGCGCGCAACGTTATTAGGCTACCTCGCTGGTTTTGTTAGACAGTTACGAAATGATAAGAAAACGCTAAAATTTTTAACTTTACAATTAATTATTAAATAGAGAAAATAATTATTTTGAATTTTTAAATGCAGTTAAAATTACATTATATGGCGCGTTTATGACATAGAAAATAATTATGATGGTGAATTTAAAGATGTTATTACATTTTTCTTAAGTTCTGATGAATTTAATAAAAGTAAGTAGAAATCATCGCGATATTTTCATGAACATCATTTTTCTGTTTGTTGATAGAAATTGTCGTAATTTTTAAGTAAATATTTCATGTAAAGGAATATATTTTTAAATCCGTTTTACATTAGGGAATAGAATTTTTTATGCATTCTTTGGAATAAACTTTTTAATATAACTTTATTAAGTATTTTATTATTATAATATTACGTAATAAGTGAACTCGACTGACATTGAATCTGTTCTTACTAACAACTAACGTTTTGGAAGAAATTTCAAATTTGTCAATTTTATGCGTGACTTCGTGTGTTCGGGTGTATTTACTTGTTTCTTTTGAGAGGCGATAAACTTAATAAAAAAAAGTACATAAAATAGCATTTCAGTTGTTTACTTGGACATTTTAACGTCCATATTTTATATGTAGTTCTTATAAATATCCAGTAAAACAACGATTTTATAATTCATATATTGCAATACCAGTATTATATTTTTGCACAAAATTCGCTCAAATATGAAAAAAAACACTTAAATTGTCGTATTCATTTCCTCAGAGTAGACACTTCATTCGATTCCTTAAGTTTCTTGTTTTAATTCACTCCAGTTTTATATCTTAAAGATGAAAAAAACAGAAAAAGCAAAACAAGTCTCCTTCGACTTAAAATCCACCTCGAGAAGGCGCGGCGCGGCGCACGCTCGACCACCCTGTGCTCACCGGAGTGCCCTCACGTTCTCAGGCTCTCTCGCATCGGGAAATTCGAGACGCAGATCAACGCACGGGCGCGCTCCCGCCCGCCCCCTCGCACGCACGCACGCGGCGGCGGCGGCGGAGGAGGAGGAGGAGGAGGAGGAGGCTGCGCGGAAGCGGCGCGAGTCGCCCGCCCGCGCCCCCGGATTTTTTTCCTCCCGAATGGAGCGCGAAATGCGCCGTCTACCGCCCTCTCCGCCCGCCCCGCCCCGCCCCGCCCCACCCCGCCCGGCGCTTCTTGCTATCCCCGCCCCCGCGCTCTCGTAGGCGTCGGGGTTGGCTTCGCCTGCAGATACGCCTCCTCCCCGGCTGTCAGTTCCGTAGTATCCATTGCTCATTGATATTCCTGGTTCTATTCTATAGATTCTACATATCTGATTCTGTGATCGAACAATGGCGTATTCTTGATTAACACACTATTCACATCACTTTTTAAAATATTTTTTCTTCCTCTAACCCTTCTGATTTTTCGTCTTGTTTGTATCTGTATACATCAACATTTTCTTGCTTTTCTTCAATGCAGTTGCACGTTAACGCCTCTGCAACTGACTACCAAAAGTCGCCAAATCGTCGCCCCACTGTCGTCACAGTAGAATTGGTTAACTTCTCCGTCTCCTGCAGCCAATATCTGCATATGCCACCTGCGTCTCCGCCGGCCCCGCGTGGAGACCTGCTAAGGAGCGCCCGGGGTGCGAATTAGTTCTTTCTCTCACGCGTCCCCGCGCGCGGGTGGGTCCCCGCCCGTGCCGCGCCGGGGAAGAAAGAGATCCGGCCCGGAGCGGGGGAATGGATCTCGGGGAAAGAAAACCAGACCAGGCAGATCTAATTTAGTGGAACAGAAATGGACCGGGGTGCGGGTGCCGCGCGCGGTGAGGGGTGGCATATAGCGCCGCCTGCTGCCACTGGCGGCGGTGTACTTGGGTTGCTTATTGGTATTCTATAGAGCTTCTCACCAGAGTCTGGAATAATGGAGCGAGAGAGCTGCGGACGAGGGCTAGGAGGAGGAAGGAGGAGGAAGGAGGAGGAAGGAGGAGGAGGACACGGTGGAGGAGGAGGAGAGGCGAAAAGAGCGAGGAGGGTTCTGCGAAGACGCCGCCCGGAGGGAGCGGTCGGAGGGTGGTGGGTGGCGAGCGGCCGGGCGGGTGTTCGGAGCAGACAAACAGTCGGCCGCCTGCAAGAGGAGACGAGGTGGTTTTCTAGCGGCTGCTTCTGCGGGGCCACCAGGGCCGCGCCTTCGACGCCAACTACACGCCAGTGACGAAGCAGCCGCATCCACGAAAGATGCGAAAAAAGGCACTACAAAAGTGAAGTCAACTTTATAAAGATTTCTAAAAACGTGCGTAAAAATATTGAGTGTATTGTGCAATCTGATAACGTTTTTCAGTTGCTTACAGAAACCTTTCTCTTTATTGGAGACATATTGTAGCGCAACCAACCTACACCGAGACTTAGTTTTGAAATTAAAAATAACGTTGAAAAAATTGCAAAATTAAAAAGTTCTGTAAGTTGTCAACCCTTGAGTTTTTAAGCCACTAGTCAATTACTGTGAAACGTGGATTCTAAAACTACTTGAAGCACTTAGTATGAAAAATAAAGAACACGTAATGTTGTGTATTGTAAGATGAAGTAACCTGCGTTATTAAAAGTGACGAAGGAAAGGTCCAGACAGTCTTCCGACATCGATGCTGCCATTAAGGGGTTAACATTATGCTTCGCGTGATCCATTGACGTTGGTCGTGCGCGTTACGTATATGGTGTGCGACGGCACGATGCTGCCCAGAAAAAGGATTTTTTTTTTGCCCGAGAGCAATGACCGCACAAGCGAATACTTGTGGTTGATAATAAAGCCACCTTCTATATTCCAAAGACATGTTCAAAATTAATATTAAAGGGTAAATAAGGATAATTATTTTTCAGTATTATTCTAATAATATTATTGATTCAGTTTAGGATAAGTCTGACGAATGTGTCTTAAAAACTAATTAAAAGATATGAATATGAATTTAGACAGAAATATACAACAAAAAACTTTGCCACTTTTATTCTGCTAAAACATTCACCGCAGTAATTGAAAACGTTTAGTGAAAAAAATTGCGATCTTGAGTGATTCCTTTTAGATTTTAAATTCATGAGCATTTAACACCTATTGACATCATTTTGTCTTACCTGTATTTGATTTACAATGCAGCAATTGCATGCTCTTAAAATTGCAGTTGTAAAAATCCCTTTATATACTTCTTGTAATTAACTGTAGATCACTTACTGACACATTCTGATTGACTACTCTTTGGGTAAGGTGAATAAGACGTTGTTTGTTTTCCATTCAAAATAACCATTACTTGACAGAGAAGTCCAAAACATCACCTAATAGTATCCAAAAAATGAAATTTGTTTTTTTTTTATTTGTTTTGACTGAGAGCGACGGTTTGTTTCTTTGACGGTTTTCGGGGTTATAGGAGTTACAATTGACAGCGCCTAAAGTGCTTAGATAACTTCAGCGAACGAAGATAAAATATCCCGAAAGCAGATTCTGTGTCACACACGAGCGAAGTCGGCGCGAAGACGCGCTAAAGGTCTGCAAAGCACAGAGTGGGTGTATCGTGGGGGAAGGGGGGAGAGATGGGGGTGGGGGGTGAGGATAGCGGTGGCCGCCGCCGGGGGCCGCGGGGCGCTAACCCGGTTAGGCGGCTGAGTGGAGGCGGGAGCGGCTGCGGACAAAAGCGCACCCGGGACGCGCTCCAGGCCCCAGCGGCTGGAGCGGGCAGAGCGGGCGGAGCGGGCGGCCCGGGCGCGCTGGACGCCTCCGCCAGGCGACCGCAGCTCGCGCGCGGACCAGCTGCCACCTCCGTATGACACACGCGAGACAAGCCTTCCCCAATGATGTTCGCCTTCCACGACAGGGAAATACACCGGATATAAGGAAATGTTAATAGCCAGCCGAGAAACACCCCGATAACTGTATTGCATTTGATAGATGGCGGTCGAATTTGACAAGTAATTGAATTTAGGAAATTTACGATAATAGAATGATGTGTCTCAAAATAATACATGGCATCTAATGAAATCACAGCCTCTAAAAATTCATTACAATACTTATTTTTTGATAATATACTTATGGAAATATTATATTTATCAGATAATTTCTAGCTAACTATATATGCCGAGTACTTTACGATTGTAACTTGATTTTTAACGTTTTATTTTGATATTAAGAAAGTTTCTTACTTATCTTTCTCTAAATGAAAATTATCATTATTGTAGCTATTTGTATGCTTTTTAGAAACTGTGAATTCAGAAAAAATGTTTAGTATTGTCATTCTCGTATTGTGAATGACTGGCGATTGCAAATACTTTTAGAAGTCTACTGTCTTTTTCTAATAAAAATCCGCCGTATATAAAAACATATTCCCCACATTTGATTTTCATATACCGCAATAATAATTACTTGCAAATGACATCAGACTAAATGCTATGAACGTATGTTACGTAACATTTTATTTTTTCAAACATGATCATTTTGTTCATGTTCCTATTTTATACAGCAGTAATTTCCTTCATATTCGTAATATTTCGTATTTAAATCGACGCGTTCCAAAGAATTCTGCATGGACCCAATAGACAGAGGCAAATTCCAGAATCCGCATGCTTCTAAACCGCCTGGCCAAGGCGCAGCGCCGGCCGAGCGCGCGATGGCTGCTGCGCGCGAGGGGCCGGGCGCGATGAAAAGGGGCCGCGCCGCGATCTCATTGGCGCGCCGCGGGGGGAGACCGAGCACCGGTTAGGGAGCGGCGCGCCCAAGACGCACGGCAAGGAGGCGACCGGTACGTCGCACCCCGCTGCCATGGCCGCGAGCCACAGAGAGGGCAGTCGGTGTGGTGAAGTGTTGAATTCGGGAGCCGTGTGGAGTTACGTACACTCTTAGGGCTGGTGAGTAGAAAAAAATCGTTATGATGGTGATTCGCGCAATCACTACTTTGTACTTTGTTGTAGTTCGATAGATGGATTGGATAGTAGCGAGTAAATTGAAATCGTCATGTAGAATTCGTTAAAGAAATAAATTTTAGAAAGAGGAGCTATATGATGAAAGATTCGTCTAGGTCCGAAAAGATTTTACGACAACTGTAATCTTTTGAGAATACACGCAGATAAGTACTCCTCCAAAATGAGTACCATTGATACAGAACCAGTCATCTCGAAGAATGTCGTCCAACTGTGTACACAAATCCAAGTCGCACGGAGGGGAGTTTCGTTCTAGTCTCCGCGCTTCCCCGACAAATAAGACGCGTTTCTCAGCCATCCGCCCCTCCGTGGGTGAGGAGGGGAAGTGGCCGTGGGGCGAGGGCGGGGGCGGGGGCGCGCGCGGAGGGAGGCGGCGACGGTTGCGACTGATCCGAGGCGACAGGCGCTGAGTGTCCGGCCGCCGTCGCCGCCTCCTCCTCCACCGCCCCCTCCTCCTCCGCGGAGAAGACGCAGCCGCCGCCGCAAAGACGCGCGGGGCGGAACGAGCCGCGGAGGCAGGGCGGGGGCGGTAGCGGGGGCGTCGCCGCCTCCGCCGCTGCCGCAGTGGCGCCCCGCCGCACCTGCCCCGCCGGGCTCCGTCTTCACGTGGCGCTCGCGGCTCGGGACTCGACGACAGTGCGCGGCGACGGACGGCGTCCGCGGACCGGCGTCCCACGGACGGCTCCACGCCCGGCCCGGCCGCCCGCATGGCCGGAGGCGGCGCGCCCACGGCGGCCGACGCGCCGCCCCCGCCCCCGCCCACGCCCGCGCCCGGCTGCTACTCGTACCTCCTGGCGCTGCACCGCGCCCTGCTCAAGCTGGGTGAGCCCCGGCCGGCAACGGCCTCGCTGTGCCGTTGTGCGACCGGATCACGTGACTCGTGTGATGTACGCGCGGATGGTATTCTTAAGTTTTTTATGTTGTGTAGCACGTTGAACTTCTGCAATTCCGCGTTGTGTACGTTAGTTTGGTTGTCAAACCTTATATTAATATTTAAAGTTAATTTGGTCTGCACGACTTTATTATTATTATTATTATTATTATTATTATTATTATTATTATTATTATGGATTAAAATATTTGTTAATTTTAGGCAGCCAATTCAAAATAATTTTTAATTAAATGTCATTAAATAACAAATATTATAATCCATAACATTTGATAGATGGCCACAAACATAACCTATTTATTATTATTATTATTATTATTATTATTATTATTATTATTGCCAACGGAAAATTACATTTTTAGTACTACACAACTGTGTTGCAATTTTCATACGTGACAGTTTTAATCTAGATGAATATTGATTCTCAATTTATTACTTGAAACCTCTTTGTGTCATTTGGCAGCAACTTATAATGTTACTTGGTCAATTACAACGCAATGTAAACAATACTGTTTTTTTTATATTTGCCGTTTAAAATTATTTATCTAGAGCAATTGAGAGTCTGTAATTTACGAATATTGTAATTAATGTATGCATGTTTCATGGTAAATCGTATAACGTTTCAATTGAAATTCACTTATGTTTAAACGCTTTATCTCTAGAAAATATTTTCACAGGCTTTCTCGGAAATTGTGTTCGATAAAGAGTGTAGCACCTGCTATCGTGTAATTTGTACCTGCCACGCGGCGTCCATTACAAGCAACACGCAACCTGCGTCAGTTTGCTCGCGCACCATGCGCTCGTCCAGCTACCGGCGCGGTTTCGAGTGCGACTGTCAACACCCGCAGGAACATACGTTCACGGAAGAGCGGCTGCGTCCGAGATACGGTCGCGATTACAGGAGCGCTAAGTGTTTGTTCTGCACAAATTGAAAACGGCCCATCCGCGACGCCACGCCACGGCGATGGCTGATGCGGGGCGGGGCGGGGCGGGGTGAAGCGGGACCCGTTCAGGCGCGCGATAAGGTCGGTGGTGGCCGCGGAGAGGCGTGGTGGCGGGGTGGCGGGGAGACGCGCGGGTGAGCACATGGTGCGCGCTGCCGTGCCGCCGGGACACATGGCCCACGCTTGATTCGATAAGAATCTCCCGCGGCCGGCGATGCTCATCGCCTGCCCCATTAACACAAAGAAGCGGCGCCGGAGAGGGCGCGTGGCCGGGAGGGCGGAGGCGGGCGCGCGGAGGGCGCGAGAGATAAAACACGAGGGGGCGGCAGCGGAGGGCCAAGGGGTGCGCCGGCGAAATGCGATTAGTTTGCGTGGTGCGGCTCCAGTAGCGATGGGAGCGAGGGCCTGTCACCCCCATCACCACTCTCAACCAACCGCCTCTTTCATTACGAGCACCATAATTACCACTCCCGCCAAAACAGCCGGCACTGGTCCGATCCCCACCCCTTAAATCACTATCACCTCCATTCTTCATCGTTATCATCGTCAGCATCATTGATGCTGCCATCGCAAACCGTATCAACCACTTCCGTTACCAACAACGTCTGTTGCCAGCGCGCGTCTTGTAGCTTGGTGTTGCTACCACTGTCTCCCTTTGCGCCATCGCTACCACTGTCTCTGTAGCCACCACAACCAGCCGCCGCCGACGCATTGTCCCGCGGATCTGCCCCCGGAAATTAAGATTAACACGTTCGGTCGCGGGGCCGCCTGCGGGGGGCTGATAAGTGAAATGGGCTGAGCGCCGGCGCGTCCGGAACGCGCAGCCAGAGGGGCGGGGAGAGGTGGGGGAGGGTGCGGGGAGGTGCGGGCGGCGGAAGGTGGTTAGCGGTCCGCTAATCCCCGGGCGCTAATCCGGCGGGGAGGCTTTGCTTTAAACTCACCGCCCTCCCGCCGCGCGTCCAGCTTAAGAGGCTGTTCGAGTACGTACATGCGAGAAATGCGTGTTCCTCTCGTGTTGTCGGGAGTAATGGATGTGTTTGTTCTCCAGCGAGTGTGATTGTATCGCAACCCTCAAAGACTGTACGTTAATATCTGCTGGATAAAAAGATTAATTCGCAAGTTAGGGATTCTTATATATTGTGAAAGGAATAAAAACCTTTTTCAAGAATATTTTTTCCACATCGTCTGTCTTGCGGTAGGTTAAAAGCACTATTTACTAACGTTCACCTGAATCTAACATTCTTATGTTACTGAATATTATAGCATGCTTTATGAACACGTCATACTCGAATTTTTTTTAATTTGCCACTGCCCTTATACTTCGAGATCAACTCTCTTGTACATCTTTTGCTACTTTTCCTTTACCATGTCAAGTCCTTTCTTTCAGCAGCACAAATACATCATTGAACCTATACACTCTCTTCTCCCACGTTTACGCCCTGACATCCGAGCTCTTCATGCGTGCGCTGTCATATGCTTTCGGGGGCGCGAGGGCGAGGGAGGGGGTGCGACCGCGCTCATCTTGCGTGGCGACGAGCGTGTGACGGGAGGACCACAGATTGGATTATTCCCGGCAGCGCGCAGGCTGCTCTTCACACAAATTGCAGGATAGTGGGCAGCGAGACGGGAAGCACGGGGAAATATGAAGTAGATGAAGGGCGTGATGGGTGTATTGGGGGTGGATGGATGCTGGGATATATGAAGATTCAGTGCAAAGGAAATGTATTATGCGAAAGATAAGTTTTAAAGAGAAAATTAGGATTGTGGAAGTGGACATGATGAATTGTATGTACGTATGAAGGTAATTGTGTCCGTGTGTGTCTGTGTGTGACGGGCAGACGCATCAGGCTACATGTTTAGCCGATATTACGCGGATAGCGAGAACCACAAGGACGCCGACTGTAAAGATGGAGAAAAGATAATGAAGTGGTGTACAATGAGCAGGATAAAAAAGCAGACCAAAGGACAAACAAACACTGGAAGTCGAAGGGGATAGAGGCGGTAATAAGAAGCGCAGAGCCCTACTGACGCAAGCAGGTTGCAGTGTATAACTAGACACAGGGAGGGTGGGTGGCGAGTAAAGGGCTACGCCAAACAGCGTGGGTGTTGCAACGGCCGGGGGGGGGTGAGGGGTGGCGTCATCCGCGAGCGGCAGAGGCGTGCGGGAACGCGCTCGGACTTTGACTCGGCGGCGCGCTGATGGCGGGCGACCGCGGGCGCGGGGGCGTGGGCGTTGACGCAAAGCGGCGGCGGCGGCGCGCGGCGGCCGCCCATCTCCCGCCACATCGCGCGCCTGATCGCGCGCTTGCCCCCACCGCCGCCCCCGCTCTCGCCGCCTCGCGCGCTCGCCTCTCCGCCGCCACCACCGCCGCTGCCGCAAAGATAATAGCATTACTGTGTCAGCGCGCGTTTGCCGCCCGGCGACGCCACCGCCGCCGTGGCTGCCTGCCCGGCGCGGCCCCGCGCGGCGCCGGCCTCCGAGGCCGGAGATGCAGAAGCGCTCCCTCTCGCGGAAAAGCTACGGCGACGAGCGAAAAATGCGCGAAATTAGCCGTCTTATTCACGGGACGATTTTATCTGTCCTAGTTGGGCATTACTTTTAATGTGTATTTGTTATTGTGCGTTTGTTATAATGCGTATTTGTTTTAATGCGTTTTGTTATTGTTTAGTTTCTAATTTGATAAAAAATTTAGTTTTTTAAATGTAGTGCGCTTTATAAATGAAGCACCATAAATTACAAAAAAGGTTGACCCTCGACAAAACGATGTTGTATTCTGTTAAGCGAGACTTCTAAGAGAAATAATTGAGAAATTAAAAAAGGTTATATTTTAGCAAAATAATGTCGTTATAATTGATATAAAATTCAAATTTGTACTTATAATAGTTGTTTAAGAAATGTTTATTATTAAGGTCAATATTCTTATAAATCTATACTCCAGCTGAATGTTAATGGAAGGTTTAATAAGTGAAATATTATAAATCAGAAACAAAACTTCATATATTATATTGCAAGTACATAGATAATGAGCTGCGGACTATTAATATTGTTATTATTAACATTTTTATTATTGCAATCATTTAATTTGTCAAGCCCAACTTGTTTATTACCCCCGAAAAAATCAGAAAAGCACTATTGCAATCCGTTGACACGTCAGAAAACGTATCTTCCTAAAGAACAATAAAAACACAATCGGTAATTTACACCTATGGCAGTTAATGAATTGCGTGTTTGAAATTGAATATGTCAACCATATGTCCCATTTCGCAAAATGAAGCTTCGGTACAATGGGGAACTAATACAGATTATTTGGATTGATCGGAACTTTAGGTCATATGTTGTGAAGCGACGATCGTCTATTGGATTGCCTTCTCGACACTAATTTCCTAATTATGGCATTATTTTCAATCATGGAGCAATGCATCGTTACGTTTGATGCAATCTGTAACGTTATGGTCTCCCAAATATTCTTGACCAAGTTACATCTTCATAGTAGCGTGATGGATTTTATTACGCTGTCCTACTAATTGAAACTGTCGGTGGTAATTCCTTTATCTTGTTATGGAAGTATTGACGGGCATAAAAGAGTTATTTGAAAGTAGATTAGTACTGTGTGGCTGAAAATAAATACACGCGGAGAACTTTATGTTGTTGAAAGGTTTTCATGACTTGCAATGATTCTACATTTTTGTTGTTAAAAAAAAAGTACGAATTCGGAAGTGCGACCCCACAAAACCTCCCACAAGGGGCAATTTAAAAGCAAATTGATTTTATTGGAAAGCATTCAAACCTGTAATCCCGCCGGGTCCTAAATAGGAGAAATACGGGCAGGATACAAAGAGCACAGCTCCATTTGAAAACCCGCTCACTTAAAAAGCCGTATTGATCACATACGTCTGGCACAAGCCGGCCATTGGCAACACACACACTCACACAATAGCAGCGCGGATATTCTCTGAGCAGGACAGGATTATAATTTTAATGCAAATTAATTTTCAGCCTCCAAGTGCGATTACATGCACCGCGGGTTACAAAGCGCTAACTACGGGTAGAAAAACTCTTCTGGAAAACGCAATACTGCTATATCGATACATTTTTAGAATATTGTGTTTCCACTCGTATGTTGCACAAACAACAAGTAAAAGTCGCTGGGGCTGGCACAGTTTTACATAAACGTCCATGAAAACGTCAGCACGTTTTATATGTATCACTGGGGTTTTTACGAACAAACTACTCGTAATTATAGCAATAAATTATTATATGCAATGTGATTTTTTAATAATTTTATTTTTAATTCCTATAGCTTTCTTTAAAATAATATGTTCTTCAACATTTAAAGAAATAAAATGAAATATTTTTCAAATACAATTGAAAGGAATTTTCAAAAATTTAAATTTTTGAATCAAATTCTAATTCGTAGCCTCTTCCAAGACATGTTGGTTTGATAGCTTAAAAAAAGTGTCCCCGACGGCACATGTGCAAGAGACGCGGCAGCGGGGATCCAGGTATAATTAACCCCGGCGACAGCGCGAACGTCCCCGCCGGTGGCCACACAACGCTTCGCTGTGCCTTTCCCGGAGGCTGCCAACTCGCCTAAACGACTTCAAAGCCTCCTGGCAGCGCACAATGGACCGGCTGTCATATTCTCGCCGAGGAGTCCTTCATCGTTCTTCTCCCTAATTGAACACATACTCCACAATCATCAGCGTTGTCTCGTATCCGAGGAATATCTTCAGGCTTAACTATGAGACCCGTCCATTTCCTACGGACACTGCGTCCGTGTTTTCCACACTTCATTAACGCGTGTTTGAGTTCTCTTGATCTTAATCGATCACGCTGCAGTCGATCTCCGGACAATCCCACTAATGATCGAGTGTTTCCCAGCTAATGAGTGCCTCCAACGCGCGCTATCGCGGCTTCTGTGCATTGCGTCCCGAACGGCCTCTGTAAAGAGATCCGTAACAGGCATTGTGCGGACTAATCCGTATGCTTTTAATTGCAGCGCTTTCGGGGACCGCGAACGCCAGATGAAAGGGACACGCTTTCCTCTTGTCGACAGCGTACACCTCGGGATAATGGCGGCAGCACTAGGGTCTAATTAAAACACTAATTGGAGAATTAGCTCTAATTGTAGAGCGACAAGCATCATTTAAACGGAGGCTCGCGCGGAAGCCAGCGCGACGGAGCCGCGATTGGCTGCACTTGTCGCGCCGGCGTCGGCGCTGGCGCGGGCGGGGGCGGGGGTAGGCGGAGGGTGGGGTGAGGAAGGGGAGGGGCGCGGGTGGGAGGCCGTGGTGAGGATCGCGGGACGATACAGGGGACGACGGTGACGAAAAGGCCGAGGAGGATCGGAGACGAGAGAGTCGGCGGTGTAGATGACAATAGATTTGACAATGGGTGTTTGTGTGCGTGTATCTGTGCTTGTGAAGAGTACTAGAGCGTAGACAACGAAAAGAAGAAAGCATTTAATAAGGCATAAATGGTTCGACTTGGTTCGAAATGTTTTGTCGCTAAGTATTATTATAAATGCAACAAGATAAAAAACAAATAAAGGTTGGAAAAGTTTGAAATGAACGGCAAAGACAATGAAGCTGGCTCGAACGTTAACGTAGTGTCAGTGTAACCAGCTTGGGAGGCAGCAGCAAGCGGTAATTGTGATGAGATAAAAAAAAAGAAAATGGTGAAGAACAGGCGGTTCGCGGGTCGAACGCAGAGGTCGAATATGTGGGCGAGGGTGAACGGCGCGGCGGGCAGTATGAAAACGGCATCGGAAGAGGCCAATCCCAGCGCCTCCGCCCCCGCCGCCTCCGCCCCGGGGCGCTCGCGCCAGCGCATCAGTCGATCGCCGCTGCACCGATCAGACGGCAGATAGCGCGAGCGGCGGCCGCGACCGCGCCCACCGCTCGCACCCGCCCCCGCGCCCGCGAAAGGCACCCGGCCCACTCGCCTCGGCGTGAGCAGGAAATTCAGACCGGGGAAACAGTGTGTGTCCAGACGTAACGAGGGCTTTCGCCTCACCTCGCCTTCGCCTGCCAGGTTGGAGCTGCTGTACAGTCATCGCTACCGCCTCATAAATTCATTTCCCCGAGCCTGTAAATTGTACAGGTTTTCTTATTATTCCAAAAATGTTTTATGGATCATTTATTTCTTCGTTGTTCTACACTTACGTTACGTGTTGTAATGCTTTTCTATTATGACGGAGATGGTTGGGTGCCTTAACTAGGTTTCCTTAACTTTCTTCTCTTCAAAAATATGCTCTAGAAAGCTTTAAAAATATTTTTACATTTCCAGGCGCAAGTCTGTAAATGGCTCAATGGAGAAAAATATCTAGTATCCAACGTGTCTCGTGAACATGCATTTTTTTTGTTGACACGGATGTAGAGAATTTTTAACTGTTTTTCTTTTTATTTATAGTTGCGTAGGTGCGCTTTCGAAAGTATCTCCGCGCGGGCCCTCCTAAACCACAAGGGCGTGAGGAACGCCGGGGCCTCCTCCCAGGCGCGAGCTGGCGCTCACTCGGCAAACATAAAGTTGGGCTAATCACAGGCGCGGAGAAAGGTACCGACAGAGCACATAATAGTTAATCCGCGCCAACGACCACTCGCGGTACGGCACACGTGCGCGCGCGCGCGCGCGCGAGGCGCTCGGCATCCCGTCGGGTGGCGGCGGAGGCGGCGCAGGCGGCGCAGGCGGCGGCGGTGGCGGTGGCAGCTAGTGCTGGAGCGGTGGAGAAAGAAGCAGTGGTGGATGGGGTGGCGGAGGTCGAGGGGGAGGCAACGCGGGCGAAAGGGCGGGAGCGGTGGTGCGGGTGGGAGCGGTGGTAAGGGGCGAATGCGGGGGTGATGGCAGCTGTGGGTGTGGCGGTGGCGGAGAAGTCAACGACGTTTACGGTGGCGATGAGGAGGCGGATGAGAACGCGGTGTAGCCGTGGGCGGGGACAGGGGTCATGGGTTGAGGGGGGAGGGAGTAGCGGAGGCGGATGCAGGGCGGTGTGGCGGTGAGATGGGGGCGTGGAGGGGTGAGGCGACGGGTCGGGGTGTGTGTTGGTGCGCGAGCGCGCGGGGGCGCCGTATCGCGGGCGCGATCGCGGGCACGCGGCGGTGCCCGTAATCACCAGGCCCTCTAATTAGTGCGCGTTAGCGCCCGCGTCCGCGCGCCTTGCTGCCCTCTCCCTCTTCATTTCCAACTGCACTCATCGAATGCGTGATTTTCTCTATCTCCTGATTCAGCTTTATCCTTCGTTTCGTAAATTCACCTCATATTTCAGCTTTCTCAGTTTAACGACTTATTTACTTTTTTTCTCTTTGGGATCCTGCAATACTGGCAACACCTGGCTAACCTTATGGCCATGACATTACAGTATTTCTGTCATTATATTTTCCTTGATTTTTACGTTTTCATCATGGCATCATTGCCATTCATCCCTTAGATCAATGAAATTATCGCTGAGACTCCTTGATTCATCTATATTATATCATTCACTAATTTTACCTTCCTCATTATTATGAGTATTTTTGTGTTACTTCGGTGTACCGAGTCTCTCTTTAATCGTAACATAATGGCACTGACGTTTGTTACATTATCTTAATTTGTAACCTTACTGTAGCGCATATTTTGGAACGTCAGAGACACGACGGGTTTTGAGGGCACACTTAGCCAAAAGTAGTTAGAGGCAAATTAGATATGTAAAATAAGCCTAGACGTGAAAGAAATGTACTTAGAAAAGTCACTGGAGAGTTACATATATTTTAATAACAAATAAACGACCATGGAAAATCAATTATGTTACTTACACATATGGAGAAATGTTTCAATGTTTGTATAACATTTTCGTGATTTTTTTTTTTTTTTTTGAACACACTTGTTTGTACAAATGGTTAGAGATTAAAAACTATCAAACCGAAATATCACTCTTTCAGTTTACATATTTGATTCATTTTACTCGCATATCCACTATTTTCCTGATATCAACATCCTGATTAAAAGATAGTTGTGCTGGACTTGAAGTCCGCTATCACTAACTTCTAAATCACTGCAATGATCAAATTCAAGCAAAACTATTGATTAAAAATACTGTTTATACGAAGGTATTGAAATTACGTGATTCCTAAGATCAAAGATATTAAAAAGAAGAATGAAGATAGGACATTGCAGGTTGCAGAACTATTTTGAGGGCACACTTAGCCAAAAGTTATTTGTTCACATTTCAATTTTTCTCGTTGTATTCACACTAATTTTTTGTGTAATTATTTTAAATATTTGTTACTCTCCCACTTAACCGTATTTACTTCTTTCCCCGGAATTCGAATTATGGTTATCATAGGTGTTCGTTCTCTCCCTCGCATCTTCACCGTTCTTTCTTTCTCTCCTGCCTTCTCGTCGCCCCACCGTCCTCCCGGCGCCCGCCCCTGCAACATCCCTGCGCGACGGCAGCGCCGCGCAGGAGGGTAGCGGCGCCGCCGACAATCCGGCTGCGCGGTGCAATAGCGGCCCAAGCGCCGCGACGCTGGCGCGCCGACGCCGCTCCTCCCCCGGCGCGCCCCTCCACGCTCCCCTCCATCCCTCCCGCGCCGCTGCCGCCGCCACCCCTCGCAGCGCGCCAGAGAGGGCGGCGGCGCTTCGCCCTGGACGCCGTGCCCGCGGCGCAGCGCCGCGACCGACACCCGTGTAGCACGTGCAGCTAGCGTGCCGCTCCACTGGGGGGTGTTTTTGCTTTATGTTATATTCCGGCCTGTATTTAGTGTTTTTAGATATTCATACATATTTATTAAATGAACAACCCTTTATGACACAATCATTTATTAATAGCAGGAGAGGTTGCTCAGGTCATCAAATGATGTCACTGTACTGACTCTGATCGGGAGGTCCGAGGTTCGAGTCTCGAATGTGGCAGGATATTCGACATTAGCTAGAGAGCGCTTGGGAACTTAGAGCTTCTCCCGGCTGGGGCGGTGCCCCGCTGGTGGGAAGTACGTGGGTGGGGAAAACCCCACTAGCCTGCGATAAGTAGGCGCCGGATCTCACCATTCAGAGGGGAAATCACCACAACCACCTTCACCATAACCACCTCCCTAGAGATAAAACATACACTACACTTATGGAAATAGTGACCTTAGCAGTTGACGCGCCCGGAATTAGCCATCAATTAATTATTCATGGCTATACACATTCAACTACATTTGTCATTTCTTTAAAATAAAGCAATAGGTATTCCTCATATTACTTTGGCCCTCAAACTATTTTACGAATCCACTTCACTTTAATGGCATACGCACAATTATAGACAAGTGAAATTCACATTATCTTAAATAGACGCAACTGATTCAAAACAATTTACTTACTATTGCATTAAAAAGATTGTTTCCAGATTCTTTTCTATACTGCATCGAAGCTATTTAAATTACACGGTATCTCCACGTTCTCTTTATTCGATCACTAGCACACGGGTAACCAATATTGTTAGCCTTATAATTATATCGAAGGTGAAGAATTTTTCCAAAGATGCTCTCGATTCTTACTGGAGCATTATACGGGAAGGAAAGAACGAGGAATCTCGTACCGCTTTGAACCAACTCTTTCACCGCAGGCACATTTATCGCACCGAAACGACCTGCGAACAGCAGTTAGAGGTCTTGATCTTCCGCACGCAGCCCAAATTACATGACAACTTCATCATCGTCGAAAACACTCATTGTGTTCTTTTTTCGCGCACTAAGAATGTTGGCACTTATAAGTACAGAAAAGGCTTATCGGCAATGAAGGTGCGGCGCTGGCGTTCCCACAGCTTACAAGAATTCTGCGAAATGACGACGACTATCGTACATCTACAGTGAAGGAAAACATGTAATAAAGTTGATTTATGGAGTCAAAACTAGAGTTTAAATTGAGGTTGAAGAGCCCAAAGAATTCAGGATAGTCTTCTCTTTTCGAATAGTTAAATGACCGTGCAATGTCCAGAATGCTTGTATTTATGACTTTATCTACTTTTCTGTACCCAACCATTTCGGCAAGTTTTAGTAATAAGTACATGAGTATATTACATTTAAATATATAAGAGTAGTACAGTCATTTGTCTTTTCGATCTTCAACCTGAATTCCAGAGTGTATTTGGTTTCATAGAATTCGAAATAGAATGTATTGCAATAGTTCATTTTATTTATCATTACGTTATCTCAATGATACTAATATTTATTATTATTATTATTATTATTATTATTATTATTATTATTATTATTATTATTATTATTATTAATAATAATAATAATAATAATAATAATAGTATTAGTATTTATAAACTATTATGATGCACCAATCGCTCTAAAATTAGGTTTCTGCTATCACCTTGGTTCATTGCCTCTTCTCCACTCCACATCACCCTGCCGGTAACTCGCCCTCTCTTTTTCCACGCCCACACAGGCAGGCGCTCCTGTCTCTCACCGCACCGCCAGTCGTCGCCCGACCTCGCACCACCGCGCCACCACCCTCCACCGCAGCCCCGCCCCCAAGCCGCACACCGCTCCACTCCACTCCGCTCCGCTCCGCCCCGCACTCCCCAGCCTACTCCGCCGGCGCTAACTTGTTGGCCTCATTTTCACGAGGCGGCGCCGGCAACGCCGCTGATTTTACACGGCGCTGCACACAGCATGATAAAACTTAATAGCAAATACTGATATCATGGGCCCCAAACCGCACTCCAGCTCCCGTGAACATGTCACGATGTTAATTACACCAATTAGGGCGTGGGGCGCTGCGGTGGGCGGGCGGAGCGGCGTGTCGAGGGCGTGTCGGCGGGGGCGTGTGCGGGGGCGGATGGAAACTGCAGCACGCCCCCCGGGGGCCGCCGGAGAGGGAACGCGGAACTCGCCTGGGTGGCCCAACCGACTAACGTTATGTCGACGTGGCCCGCACACTCGCTTTTTGTTGCCTTCGTTTTTGTTTTTACGCGGGGCTGTGATTAGATAGGATAATGTAATAATTCGTTACCGGCTTAGACAGTTCTGAAGTGAGTCTTTCTCCGAGTAAAAGCGGTCTCAAGTTATACTTGGAAAGAAATGAGTCTAATTATATATTGCGCTATTCAATTACAAATTTAAAAATGTGTTTACACACATGTTCTTAATCAAAGATAATCGGAGATAACAGTCTCTTAAAAATGCTCATGATTGTCGACGTAATATTCGACCTTCTTTTAAATTCAAGTGAACAAGAGGTTTTATTGATATAAGACTTTCTCCAATAAATAACTCTGCGGAAGATACATAATTTGTGCTACACGTAGGAACGTTATTTGCAACACCGTCGTTCGTAGGCCCCTTGAATTGGCTAGTTTGTTCGGCGGGAACGTGTAATTTCTCAGCGGATAAAGCGGGGGAGAACGCTTAACCGAGAAATTACCACGTTTTATCAGGTCGTATTTTATGATAAACTGTTCTCGTCTCTATATAATTACCTCCGGGAATCTTGCTGACAATAGCAGAGTAGAGTAAAATTACAAAACGATTTTCTACGTCGTGAATTCTTGTTAATTATTTCGAAGTGCTTGTGACGATGTACTGTATATGATCGATTGACGGATACATTGGTTTTAGAACGTGATTTAAAGGTCAAAGTTCCAATACACTAGTTTACCCTGAAGAGAAATGAAATGTTTAAACTGACACAAAATAAACAATTATAATGCTTTCATAATGACCCTCAATGGCCAACATACTTTGTATAGTATACGTTGAACAATAATATTACGATAAATAGGCTTTCCATTGAAAATAATATTAAAACCTCAAACGAGAGGAGATTAATGATTGTTAAATGATGGTGCGCATAATTCGCAGATAATGTAGAGATGAGTATCCCATTAATAATATTTAACTCATAGTTACAAAATGAACCAAAGGAATTTTTTTGTTTAAAAGTTCGTTTTTAAAGGAAATCGAAAATGCCGAAAAACAGAAAATATAATTTAAAATAATTCTCATATCAAAAAGGCTTCATTTTCTTTTCCCAGACTTTCTAAGAAATAAATTGACTACTCAAAGCGGACAATCGTAATATAAACAAACAAAAAAAAAAGTGTACACACGTTCTACTTAAATTTCAATTTCATGTACCCCCTCGGATCTCAGAAATTCGGCTGCGCTTTGTCTCGAAAACTATTCTCGTACGCACCCCCCCCCCCTACATCACATACTACATGACGTCATGCATCCGGCTGGTAGGGCTGGGCGGCGAACGGCGCCGTGGGGCGGGTCGGAGCAACGCCCCCCCCCCCCGCCCCCCGGGTGCGTGCGGCCAGGGTGGCATCTACTTCCGGCGCACGCTGCGGCACGCGCTTCGCCCAGCGGCATCGCGACGTCTCCAGCTTCCAGCCAGCACGCCGGCCCGGCCCGACAACCGTCCGGCCTGGACAGGCGGTCGGACCGCCCGCCAAACAGACCGTGACAGCCTAATTCCCGAATCTTCTTCGCTTGAACGTGTAACGCGTAACGCCGCGCCGCGCCGTACGACGGCCGCCGCCACTGCCGCCGCTGGCGGGGAGATCCCGCGCTGCGTCCTGCGTGCCCGGGAAAAGTGGCGAGCGTCGCGGGAATTAATAGCCCGTGACAGACGCGCCAGTGGAATGGCGCGGGCTGGTTTCTCGACGGACCGGTAGCGCTTCCACAGATCGTGGAGAGGCGCTGACAGGAGATACTTGATTTTCGCTGTTTTTCTTTTTTTTATTTGTAGGAAAGTGTCTAGGGAGGAAACAACGAAACATCGAAAATAAGCTCTTAAGTCAATTTTAATCGTATTTTGTCCAAGAACCTCCTTCGAGATTTCGAATGGCTGAGCGCTCAAAATCACAATACTTCCTAAGCAAAAATTGGCATTTCATCAAAATATAAACACTCAAAAATAAATTGTTTTTTATTAACAATAGAAATAAATGTTTTTTTCATAAAGCAAACTGAATTCAGAAATTTAAAAAAACACCCAATTTACACAATTTAATTGCGTTTCTATTTGTGTTAATATTTCTTTGTAAACAACTATATTCACTTCTTTTGTCAATAATTTACAACAATTTACATATTTCTGAAGTGTTTACATATTTCTAAAATGTAAATTGTTGGATAGAAAATTTTTAAACCAACTTTTGAATGCTTATTCCGGATCAGCCATTCGAAATCCCGAAAGAGTTTATTAGACAAAATACGCTTAAAATTGACTTAAGTACTTATTTTCAAAGTTTCATTGTTTTCTCTCTGGGGAATCTCTATAAATTCAACACATTAAATTACTGGGTGTAAAACCGTCTATGAATGTCATAACTACGAAATATCTCTTCAATGGTATTCGGTGATGCTTACATATTGAAGGTGAATATGTAGGCGATGTAATCTCTACTTTCATAATTTGTAAGTATATATTTAAAGTAGTAGCCTGCAGTAGCAAAAAATTCTGTTGAACAATACCAGTGGTTTGCTACTTGTATTATACTATACAAAATGGCGTTCAAAAAGTAGCATGCAAACTGCTCATGGACAACAAATAAATTACCCCCGTCTAGTACTGAAATAAATAAAATATTTTATCAAAATCTTCACAAATACTGATGCCGCTAAGTATAGTTTACATTTTTCCGTCCATTTCGAAACTGTGTTTGTCGATTTCCGCGAGTTACTATGTATCTAACGAAACTATAGACTCCCTCACAGGGCTTAATTTTCTTTCAAATTCTGCACGCATTCTATATAACTAATACATATGTAGGAAATAATGGATCATATCACAATGATAGTTTCCTTTAATTATTCTGTGTTGCTTCGTAGAGAAGACAAATTCCATTCAAAATAATTTCGAGCAAAACAAGATTTATTTGGAAAAGCAAAAAATCTTTGGTTTTGCCGACGGAAATAATATTAATAATAAAAGTAATTATAAATACTCCTAGCACATTTCAAACATTAAAGCTTCAATGCCGTGCTGCATGGCCATCTCAAACCCCTGGGATACCCGCGGTATGCGGCCTGCTGCTGTTTCGTTCCCGCGACATTGCGCCCCCGCCGCGAAACGAAATGCGTGATTCGCTCCCAATATCGATCGATTTTAAGCGAGACGTGCTATTTCCAGTAGTTACGTTAGCTTCGTTAATTATCTTTGATTCAACTTTCGATACACTATTGTTCTAAAAAGACTAAGAGGAAAAAGTCTCGGAACGGGACGAAAATAAAACAATGGCGCGATACCAAGGATTGCCTTAGCGCTACTGGAACCGGTTACGAAATTCGGAAAGGGAAAGTTACACAACGTGCGGTTCATTGTTCTCGTGTGAGTCTGCCGCCGACTGCTTGATTGACTTCACGGACAGGGCGTTACTCGCGGTGCCCCAGCCTTCACTCGCCCCGACCGCTCCCGAGCAACGGTCACGTCGCGGGGAGATGTCGCACCATCGTCGAAAGTAATTCAGAACTGCAAGGTCCCCAGTCGTCAACCGACTTTATTTGACACTCAATTTTAGTTAATCTTCATGGTTTTCATTTTAAACTATGTTGTACAGGCATTTTATGAATTAGATTCACCACGATACAGATAAATATGTTCATATGAGAAACGGTTCCTTTAAATGCCGTTTGTAGTATGGCATGAACATAAGTATATGCATGTCAATATGCGTGACAGCTTAGTACCGAAAGCATTGTGCGGTTTATTTAAATACATTAATATTTATGTATGAATATGTAAATACAAACATAAATATTTACTCATGATTCATTCTCAAACGTCCCAACCTCTTGCTTTGCAATTTTGCTTTATCCCCATCTTTTTATTCGTATTCCCTCCCGTTCAGATGTATCCTTCGTCCGAAGAGCCTTTCATTTGCCTACCGTAGAGAATATGCGTCTGAAAAAGTATTTTTAAGTTCCGCATTCCCAACATTTCATTTCAAATATTTCACTGTCATCCTACATCTCACCTTACTTCGGTTGGCTGAATACACACAAAACGACTGTACTAACCAGATGGTCAGAGAATAGAGCAACGAACTGAAGTACCTTGCACTCTAGATACTTAATATTTTTGGATTCCGCGGCATTCAACTTGTCGCTAAAATGCACCCACAAAACACCTCGACATTGAATATAATACTGAATTTTGAGAACATTGTAAACGAAAAGAACTTAATTTTGGCCCGGTATTTATTCACTTCCTTAAAGGATTTCTACATGTATTTTTAAATTAGATGTAAACATTAAATGTAAAAGCAATTAACAAATTCTTTAATTCCTATAAACAAAAATTGAGAGGACGAATCTTTTGCGAGTCACCACATGAAGTGATACGCCTAGCGGAGCTGAACAGATTTGAACGTGGCGGAGTGGACCGGCACAGAGCGAGACGGAAGATAAGGGTGGAGAGAAGTGAGGCGCGAGCATTTTTTGATCAATAACTAAAACTATCGGATAAATGAAACGAGTGTGCCATGCACGTATTTATGTAGAAATACGTTAGCGACGAGGGGAATGATTCAAGGTAAGCAGTATAATTCAGTATTTTGGAGTAAAATGCGTTCGAAATCTTGCGTTAGCCGGATTCAAGGATGTTTTATGTTCATCACGGAGGCGAAGCGACGACCCTTTCTGTCAACTTGAAAATTCGCGAGCCAAAGGAATGAAATCGGCCTCATCAAGCTGTTTTTTGAGGGGGAGGGGGGAATGTAAGCTAACGTAACCTTATTATCCTTAACATGAAAATATGTTTAAATCATTACCTCTTCATGAATCATCTTGAATTATATCGAGTATTCCGCACGTATTTCATTTAATTTAACGGTTTTTAAAATAATTTTATTATTCAATGTTGGATAATTACTGAGATCAGTACAATGTACTTTTTCGTATGTTGTGATAGCTCACATTATAGTATACAGTAATAAACCTAACTACATTACGCAGGAACTACAAGAGCCCTTACAGTTAACAATTACTGAAAAACATTCTCAAGAAGGCTTGGAAAAAAATATATTTTTAATTTTTATTGGGACGTCATGAGGCCAGGTTATAGTGGACTGTATGGTTTATTGTATTTATGTTAGAGAAAAAAGTATTAGAGAGGAGGGAGGGATGTTTGCTTTAGCCATTTGACGAAAACAAAATGCTCGCGAGCGTGGGGGCGGGGCGCGGAGGAGAGAGCGGCGAGGCGCAGCGCGCGGACGCCGGCGGCGTGACGCCGCTAACGCGGAGCGTCGGCGGCGCCGGCCGCACGGCGAGCGCGCGACGAATTTAGCCGCGTCGCCGCGTGAAGGATCCAACGAGCTGCAACCCCCCTGGCGCGCGTCCCCGCGCGGGCAGCCGACGACGACGGACAAGCGGAAGACGAGGCGTTTGCGGCGACTGCGAAACGAAAGGCTCTTGCTCCCCCCCCCCCCCCAATGTTTCCATTTCTACCAATTTTCTTGCAACTATTTGTTTTTGCGACTGGGACTTGCGACTTTTTTCATTTTCTGCTTCTGTTCATTCTCAAACGTTTTGTTCTTGTTCTACTTCTTGTACTTTATCTTCTGCTATTTATTTTTCTTCAGACTTTGATTTTCTCCTTTTTGTGTGATGTCATCTTCATTCACATGATTTCTTAGATTTACCTGTAATTTTATTTCTATGTTGTACTCTCTTTTCTTTGCTGACTTGACTGATAATCTCTGTCAGTTTATTTTATTTTCGTGTGGTAGAATCCCTGACATCCATCTTCTTTCGAATGTTTTTATTGATGTTTTCTGACCTTTCCCTCTATTTTTACGTTATACGTGGATCACGCAGTTGGCTAAGGAACAAGTGTACCGTTAAAATCATCTTTCTTTTGAAATAATATTTATCGCATTTATGAGAAGAACTGAAAAGGCGTCAAAATACCAAAAATACCCGCCGTGAAATTTTATTCCATTGCGTACCAACAAAAAAGAATGGCGGGCACAAAATTTATATATTCTGCAACTTGATACCATTCGTTTAACGCTGAACACAGTGAAAAATAAAACATGTCACTAGCGCAAATATGACTCAAATACATCTTTCATAATGCATTTACAAGTGACGATATACCTCGACAACAATGGATTGAATTGTAATGTTTCGCTGCTGAAGAAAATATATGATTTACATTTAAAATGAATCTTATGTAATTTGAATAAGTATGGACGAATACCAATAAATATGAAAGATAGATCTCTTCACACACCCCTCAGAGTCGGACCACCACATGGAATTCAGAGCACTTGCTACACCAATCAATGCGGGATCCTCCCCGGTTTTAACCAGAGACATTAACCGCACGTGCCCGGCGCTTGCGGCCGGCTCGCGAACGGCGCGCCACAGAACGGGCTCGCAGCAGAAAAAGACCGGGCGGCGTCCGGGTGCAAAACAGCGAGCGCGCGCGGCGTCGCCGTCGGCGGGCGCGTGTGCAACCGGCTGGGCTGCGGCAGCTGCGGCGGCGAGGGCGCGACGCGACTCGACTCAACGCGGCGCGGCGCGGAGCACCACAAGGGCCCGTTGTCGGCCCCGGGACAGGTATGCGCGCGCCGCCCAGAATAGGGCCCCGGGCGGACGCCTCGGCGGCCACAGAGACGCGCTGTGCCGCGGCCCTAATGAGCCTCCGGCAAGGATTAAGAAGCCACTTTTCAAGAGCTGCGCGCACAAAGCGGTCGCGTAGGGGGGCAGCAATTTAGGGAGCCCGCGTGTGCCGTTGCACTCCATAAAGCCGAATAATTGACTGGTTTGATCGCCGTTTCGAGAGCCGCAAACAAAGCGCGGCGGCGACAGGAGGCGCTTGTTCGCGTGTGCGGGGCCCCGCGCCGCCCGCGCCCTGTTAAGTGGGCGCTCACACGGGCGCCGCGCCGCGCCCGCGCCGCCCCGCTCCGCGTCGTCTCCCGCGGCTCCGCACCGCCTCGCGCCGCCTCGCCCTCGCCTTGGGCTCGATCCCTTCGCCCCTCACCTACTGTGTTCCTTTCCTCCTCATGGCCTCTCTCGGTCCCTGCCGCCCCCGGTCGCCCTCTACCGCTCCTGAGCGTTGTCTCTCACCCACCCCTATCCGCCCCACCCACTCCTCAGTCCCCATTGTACCTCCCCGCCGCATCTCGAGCCCATCCGCTCGGCGCCACATCACACCATTCCACCCCGCCACGCTTCACCCCGTCGCGTCCCGTCCCTCGCCCGCTTGCCCCCACCTCGTCCCCTCGTCGCACCGCCAGGCCGTTTTTCTGTTTTCTGTCTGCGCGCGTTGTTTCGCGGGACATTTTTCTTTGCTCCTCTCTTTTTCCCGCGCGTCGGCTGACGGGTCGGCCTCGAGATGTACCAACGATCGCCCTGTTTCTACCTATTTCTGGAAGTCGGACGGAGATTAACCAGACGCGCGTGACAGTGCGATTGTTCGGGAAATTCGGGCAGTTAGCGCGTTTTCTCTCGCGCGGCTTTGTTCTGGGAAGCGAGCGGCGCGGTCGCCGAGGGGAGAGCCTGACGAATCGACGAGCCGCGCTGAAAATGCGAGGCTCCTCGTGACCCACTAATATTTTCCGTCATTAAGCGCAAGTCGTTTCGTCTCGACCTTCAGCTCGAGTAAAAGTACTGCCAGAGAAGATTTCGCTCGGATATTGTCTCAGTTCCAGTAGCTGCATCTCTACGATGCTACGGATTATCTTCTAATTTAAGTGACCTCTTTCGCAACTTTACATTTTTTTAAGTATTCGACATACAATCTTCTGCTAAATGCTGTTAAATTTTTCAGATGTATTTCAACACAAACAGTGATTTTCAAAATGCATTATTGGTGTAGACTATGAATTAAGATGTGTAGACTATGAATATGTAAAAATATACAAATAGATAAATGTAAATTTTACATAAACAAAGGCAAACTAAATTGAGATTGGATTTATTGCAGAGAGAATAAGTGCGAGAAAAGAAATAACATTCTTAAAAAAATCAGAAGAAGAAGAAAATAATAAAATTACGGTTCGTTTTCTAATAAAATGTGACAGCAAAGCCATATTTGTCAAGACAATATTACTTCAACAAAACAACCAATTTGAAGCATTGGGATGCTTGAACACTAAGGCAAATGTTAGAAAGCAATCACAGCTATGCACCGGTGATAACCTCTTTGGGAACTCATAACGTGCACTCGAGGACAATACAGCCTCCCGAAGGAGCCTAGCAGTAGTCAACGCGCCCTTAAGCAAAAAGCAGCCGTGAACGAGAGCAAATCGCGCTTTTTTATAGGGCGCTCTTCGCGACCGAAGTGCCAGCGAGGGCCCCACGCGATCGTAGCAGCAGTAGCAGCAGCAACAGCAGCAATAGCAGCACCCAGCCCGGGGCTCTCGCCATTGTGTGAAGAGCTCCCGCCGCCGGCCCTCGGGTAGTCGTAGTGGTAGTGGCGGCGCCGGCGCCGGCGGCAATATGCTTGCACCCTCTGAACCACCACACAAATCAGACTTAATGACACCGCGCGCTCTTACTGCGCGCGCTCCCTCCCGCGCCCTGCGCCGCCGGGGGCAGCCGGGCCCCCGCCCCCCTCTGCCCCCCCTCGCGCCGATTGCTGCCCACCCCTCGCAGCACCAGCTCTGCGTCCGCGGACGCCGACACCCTCTTCCAGACACGCCCGCGCTCAAGTGACGTGCTTTTATAGGCGCTGCTCCCCGAGAATAGGAGCACTCTAGAAGTGGATTGAAAGATTTTTTATCCAAAGCGATCGTAATGCTTGACATTTTAGGTTTGAAAATTTTAAGTATAACGCTTTTACAGATATTGTTTTAAGAATTTTCGGTATGTCTGGTTTATGAACTATATATTGTTAAAATTCAATACCGAAATGTTTAAAAAATCTCATTAATGGGAAGTTTGGCGTTGCGTATTTGACACAGAATCCTTACGAAATCTAGTATATAATGCATTTATTATATATTGATCTTTGCAGATGTGTTGTTGGCAACATTCCAAATAAATGAATTAGAAACTTTGTCTTTGCCAACATTATTATTTATTGTAAGAGCCACTTTCGATGACTTAGCCATTATCTGCTCTTACAATAAATACTATTGGCGAAGACAACGCCTCTAATTCTTTTATATGGAATTATTATCCAATTTTATCTACCTATTTCTCACACAGGCAAGATGTGACGAAAGGAAATATGTCTTTCACTTCATGGGATACTGAAAATCACAATACAAGAATAGATACAAAAATAAACGTCTAAAGCACACCCAAAATGAAAACACCGCTGTTCGTTCCATTCAATTCTTTCCACAAACCAAAACGGCTCCCTCAGATGATGTTCCATGTTCCTCGTTCACTTCCGAAGGATGAAGCTCGGAATCTCCACAACAACAAAAGCTATTTTTCAGTTAAGTGCATTACACTCGGCAACACGACTCCGACGTCAATGCATAACAGAAGCGAGTATATTTATAAGGGAGTCTATGAAAGGCCGATCATCTAAGCGAGACGCATCCCTCAGGGGAGAGGGGACGAGGCAGGAGAAGAAAAAAACGAGACATATTGTTTGGCCCATTTTTTCGGCATTCGCGTGATGCGGGTCCCCCCCGCGCCTTTCGATGGACGACCCAGCGGCCGAGTGGAGTCATATGCAAACGCGCCGTTCCGTCATTGTCGGGTGGAGGGGGGGAATGAGTGACGAGGTCGAGAACGCATTCATTAACGAGGGGAATTTCTCGAATGAACCAAAACATCTGCAACGGAGCGCAAAAATAATTGGTGTGTGAACCGGTTTCAGAAACGCCATATGTTTCTTATGTGTGCTTTCCGGGTTATGATGCAGAACGAACTGTGTATATCGGTCAAGTTCATACTCCATGAAATGAATGACTTATTTCTAAAGCGTTTTGTTTTATGTTTAAAGATGAGAACTTAATTTAAAATTCTAAAAATAGTCATCATAATCTCATAAGCCTTAAGTGTTTCAATTCAACTAAATTTAGTAAATTCAGAGAGATGTAACCAAAAGTAGTATTAAGGGTACACAAAATACAAGGGTACACTATAATATTTTACATCATATGTTACAATGTCGCAGAATATCTGGTATTTTTCTAAATTTCTGTCGAATTAAGAGCAATGAAAAACACATTATAAAGTCTGGTATTCTGTTCACATATTTAAGTGTCACATTTACAGTTTTTCTCCATGAAACTTTTGGAGGTTTTTATAACGGATCTCGATCTCGAAAGGAGGATGTTATGAACTTGAAAGAAGTTCGTCGGGCATATTTTAAAAAAATGTTCAACTGTAGCTTTCGAAAATATTCCACGATTTATATAATTTTTCATTTGCCTTAAGGGTATCTCTTATTTCTGGTAATTTAAAGATATCTAATAATAGAGTCCAATGATATAATTATAAATAATAAAGTGAGGCAACACTTGAATCGTGCAAACAATACTAGCGCGTAAGTCATAAAGAGGAGTTTTTCAAAAATTTTTAATCTCCAATCGATGTGAATCAACTTGAAGCTCTGCGAATTGCAAAGAAATCTTCGTACATTTTATACGAAGCTAATATAACATTATCAAATTTATCTCACAATGATTCTAAACTTTCCTCTACATTTTGTAATCGAGTCCAGTTTTCATTAATATCGGAATTTTAGAAAAGTAGTAAAGTACTACTTTTTCGTGTCTCCAACAGCTTGATACATGACGAAAAATATTTTTCTTAATACAACGCACTCAGCTATATTAGCTTTGTGAATGATTCAATGTATAGTTGTAAAATAATAGTAGTTTGCGCTAATAATGAATCACATAGTGTCAAGTTTGCAAAAAAATATGTAAAGATTTTCTCAAAACACGGTTCCCACATTGTCATTTTTGTAGATTTTAAACTTCGTGAGATTAAATTCAATTACTTGAATGACCGTATCCAACCTTTATTAACCTTTATGCAAACTTCAACGTTTTAATATTTTTAAGTATACAGACGAAATTTAATTTATGTCGTGTTTAATACTCTTATTCTCTTACGAGAATCGTTACTACCCATTTTCTTTTTAAGAAAAACGCAGTACTTCTTTTAATAATGTCAGAGCTGAGCAAGGAATCACCGAATGACCTAAACGTCAAGGCCGCGGCCCCGACTGCTCGCCGGAGGGGACGCTAGTGGTCGCAGAAATCTTCCTGACCATATTCTTGGCCGGTTCCAATCACTCTAACCATCCTCCTTCGACGCGATTACTACGTCCGCCGCTTCCCAACCTCCACCACCGTTCCAGGTGGCCGTGCGCCGTATGACGGCCATCTCCGCTGGCGATGTCACAGGAGGCCGAGGATTCCTCCCTGGCCGCACCGGCGACCGCGGCCGCTCATTCTTAGGCCGCCGAAGAATGCGGTGGAGGCGGAGGGGGCGGCCAAGGGCTTTTTGTGAATGAACGCGAGCGGTTCTTGCGCGCGCCCGCGTCTGGCGCTGCGGTCGCGCTGCGGTGGCTACCGGGCGGCGGCAGTGGCGCGGCCCGGCGACGTGCCGCGGTCCCGTGGTCGCGCCACCCGCCCACTGACTCATCGCCCCGCTAATGTCGCACTTCCTCCCGCTCGCACAAGGAAGAGGAGGAGGAGGGCGGGGGCCGATGGGGCGGGAAGTGCGCAACAGGGCGGCTATGCAATTCTATTGATTACAGTCTGACGATATTGTGTTCTTACGGAAAATTGGTTGATCGGATAGGAGAATAGTAGTAGTGCAACATAGGAGGAAGGCGCGACTAAGAGACGGGACTATACGGCGTGTGAAGGTTTTTCATTTCGTTCATTTTATTTCAATTAACAATATCATCGATTATTCACAAAACTTGTGGACCGAACCATCGTAATAAGCACAGTCGTTACAAGCGTCTGATAAAGATGATGTCTGCGAATAGGAATCACTGGCTAGTTGTTTGTTCTCCAGGGATGTGTGAAGTTTTTATTTCGTTGCAAAATATGACAATTTTGAATTATTTCTCGCTTTATTTTCTAGTATCAGAAAAACCAGTACTTTGAGAATCGATGCAAATCTATAGCCACAGAACCTATTCCAACCCATAAAATATTTTTGTCATGACAGCGTTGTGATCCATGACGAGGTGAAGTCTTCAGTTCGAGAATGGCCGTCGACGAACCGTTGGCGGTGGGGGTGGGGGTGTCGGTAGCACCGCCAGGGAAACAGCAGCTGGAGGCAGAAGCGGCGGCGGCGGCGGGGGCAGCGGGATGGCGCGGCGCGGTGCGAGAACCGCTGGAGCGTGGCCGCCTCACGGAATCCGGGGCTCCGCCACTTCGGTTCGGTTCCCGCTGCTGCTGCGGCGGCGGTGGTGGCGGAAGCTGTGCCCTCGCCAGTGAACCTGACCGATCGGAGGCAGATGCACCGGGAAGATTGCAAAGTGCACTGGTTGTTTCCAAGGGCTTCCCTGGCATAAAATAATTCGAAAAACGTTCCACTGGATTATTTCCGTTTTAATCTACAATTTCTAATTCATAAAATATTATTTCAAACGGTCAACTCGTGAAAGAACTGAATCCTTTAATGTTTTCCGTTTGCTTGTTTGAATAGTTAGTTAAGGAATAGCATATTAGTTTTCATTTCTCAAAGGTTTACTTCAGAAAACAAGAGAAGCGAATACTGTGCTCTATAAGCCATCCGCCGGGGCCCATGGAATATTTCGTAATTTTGTTTCGTTTCAGCGACTTCGCCTCAGCTTCGAAGTTCCCTGACTTTATTATTTGCTGCGCTTCCAGACTAGCAATTCTGCAGCCACTCCCAGGGCCGCCGGCATTAAGGCGAGAATCAGCAATGCATAAAGACTTTTTCCGTAAGGCAGCCGGAGCCCGCAACGAGACGAAGATGTTTATTTCCCTTTCATTAGCGACCTTCTTGCGCATTCCGAGTGAGGGCGCGCTCGTCGCCGCGAAGATAACTCACTTGATCCGAGGGCGCGCCGCGGGGGTGGGAGCGGTGAGGGGTGGGATGCCTCCGACACGGCGCGCCGGGCGTGGGCGGGCTGGCAGCGGAGCTCGCGCCCAGGACTGGGCGGGTAGGAACCTGCGCGGCGGTAATGTTAGAATGCGGGATGTCGGCGTAAACAGGAGCACTTAAGTGAGGGGACTGGAGGTGAGAAGAATGTCGATGATCTATAAGTGAAGAATATATAAAAGAAAAGGTTTCGCGTGAATGGAAATTGATATTTTCAGTCAAGCAGGGGAACTAATCGATAAGTATGCGTAATGGGCTATTGTGAGTAATTACGAATACACTTAGCTGAAAAGAAGAAAATGCAGACAACAATCGATTTCCGACTTGAGAAGGAAAGTCCGAAAAGACTCAGGAGGCTGATAATGCTCCTTGCCAAAACATAAGTTCGTTGTTTATGAACTATAACTATGGGAAATAAATGTTTAAGTGCTGACCTCGTTACCAGACGTCGCTAGTATTGAAAGGCCGTCACCAACACCCTTGAGGGCTCCTCTGATCTGGGGACAGCAGAACGCAAGGCCCTCCGCGACAAAGCATACATGAGAGACAAAGCACACAAAACAATGCCCAAGGCGGGACTCGAGCACGCGACCTTTCGGACCGAAGCGCTGAGTCTGTACACGTTTTTAGCCACCTTGTCCATCCATATCCGCCAAGAATGTAATAATTTCATTAAATTTGTCTCGTCTCTTGCGTAAGGAGCAATCGTGTTCCCTCCTCTGCTCTCACCACCGCGAACGCGAGCAAAGACGTAGGTGGTAGCACCGGCAGCCAGCGCGACGGGTTACACAGCGGCGGCGACGTAGCGACCGATGGGGTGCGGAGGGGGGCGGGAGCAAGCATGTGGGTTCCGCATATCGCTGAGTCTTCCACAGAAAGCGCCAAGTTTTTTGGCGAGGCGCTCTCGCCGCGCGTCGCCGCGCCCCCGCATACAGATGGGGGGCGTCGGTGGCGGCGCCACCGCATCGCGTCGCGCCGCGCCGGGGCGCCTCGCGTGCGTCTTTTGTATGCGCCGCGCGCGCTCTCTCGCGGTAAACTCGGTGCAGCGCGGCCCACGCGCGAGCCCCATCAGGACACCACTCGGCAACGCCTCCGTCACCCAGAAGCGCCCGGGGGCGTCTCGCGATGACGTTAATGAAGCCACGAAAAAAAATTTGTGACATCTGTGTTAGTAGAATAGAAAATAATTGAAAAATTTATTATGTTACTTAGGTGTACATATACGTATTTCTGGTGGTAGCGTTTTCCAAATACAATTGTAAAAATACACAATCAGCAAGCATTAAAATAATTACATATCTTCTTAATTCAATATTAACAGAATTAAAGTCTTAACCCTATCCTGGTAAAGCTGACATACTAATAAAAAATAAAAGTTATAATATAAAACAATTACGAATAGTTTTAATGTTAGCATACTCTACAAAAATTAAAATTTATTTAATATACTTTTAAATTTTTTGACATTCTGAGGGAAAGTCTCCAGTACCGTTGCAGGTAATTTGTTCCATATTTTTATTGTTCTGTTCATAAATGAGAATTTACCTACATCTGTTTTCTGTTTTCGTTGCCGAATTTTCGAATAATGATCCTTCGGCGCGACCTATTTTAGCTTTGATAGTCTTACCTACTCTTCCGCCCTTGGACGATCATCTCTTATTGATTTGAATAATTTACAAAGTTGCGATTTCTCTCTGCGTTCTTCTAGCGTTCGGAGTTCCTCTGTGCGTTCTAATGGAGAAGAGACGTTTAAAAAAACAACAGCTGTGCTAAGCGCGTACACGTTTTGAGTAGAAATTGTGATCATAGCAAAGTACTACATTTTAAATATTTTTGTTAAGTACGTACCTTCAGTCTCCTATTATTGAATTAAGGGTTCTTCCACATGTGAGTCTGAGGCACGGGTAGACAATGAAGTGTAGTAAAAAGCAGGCGAGATATGAAGGAATTCTACAACTAAAACAAATTCTAAATATATGAATATAGTACTCTGCTTTTTCGCTATTCTTCATTACTCTAGTATTATAATTATTGAAATTATGCTAACTATGCTAGCTGATTAAAAAAACTAACCAGGTAATCAATTTTGTTGCTTCTTAGTATGGTAATTACCAAGAAGTCTGCATTTGTTTTCTGATGAATTCAAATAGTAGAATGTACTTAGCGAATAACCATAAACAGGAATCTTTAGTACTTTTCTGTATTTTTCTTTGTGGAAAATGAATAAACGATTCTATTCTCAACTATACATTAGAAACAGTTAATAATTAATGGGAAATAATAAAAATGCAAATTACTGGCGTAAGTAAAACGAATACATTAGAGACTTGCTCCAAGTCGTTGGAATCACAATGCTGACATATCGTCCCAAAAAAATGGAGTTCGTTAGATGAAAGAATGAATGAATACAGCTTTTTCATTGGCCATTACACGCACCATGGAGCTCCAGAGCAGCGAGAGGGCGGGGAGAACGTGACTCACGCTGTCCATGTCCAGCCATTTGTCGTCGACGATCACTGGTAGCGGCCCCCGGAGGGGCTGTGCTGAGAACGGCGGCGCCCTTGGATTTGTCTCGTCTTTTTCACCGACGTTTATTAATCACTCCATCATTTGGAAATGTCTTCATCTAATGTTAATTCTTTTGTTTGAAAATGTATTAATGTGATGTGCAATTAATTACTGCGAGAGCTAACCGAACCCTTCGAATGCTTTAATGAAGCATGACAATATTGAAGTCCAAACTACAGTTATATAGATATCTGATAAATTAACACTTTTTCGCGGATTGTTTGTTTCCATTAGCAAATAACAAGATGATTTTCTAGCAAAAAGTATAGAAATATTAGGAACAATAAGTACTTTTTTCTTCGAACAAATATATCGGATCCTCCAGTCGCATTTTTATTAGTGAAGGCCTTGTAATGTGTAATAAAACATCTGTATTTTGTATCTTTTTACTACGAAGACTCCTTGACGACAGTCTGATCATCAGCGCACCCAACAACAGTCCTGCCAACTTCAACTTCGAAAGCCAAAGTAACGGTGCTCTTTTTCCTTCTTCCAAATCCCATCCATCCGACGAGGAGTTGGCGAAGCGGCCCTGCTAGCGATCTCGCGACACGCGAGCGTGGCGTGCGGAGGACTGACGAGCGCGCGTGTTGCAGGTCACGGCGGCGTGAACCAGCTGGGCGGCGTGTTCGTGAACGGGCGGCCGCTGCCCGACGTGGTGCGGCAGCGCATCGTGGAGCTGGCGCACAACGGTGTCCGCCCCTGCGACATCTCGCGCCAGCTGCGCGTGTCGCACGGCTGCGTCTCCAAGATCCTCTCCAGGTAAGCGCCAACAAGACACACCCACCCTTTGCCATTGACAAGGTTCCAACTAGCGAAACGAATGATTATGTTTCTGGGCACGTCAGTTGATAGTGTCATTAGTTCTATTAGTGCAAGTTTTAATCGCGGAATGAGACAGGGTTTCATCCTTCTAGGGGTGTCCCCTTCCAGGTATCTCCCCCAGTGAGGAGGTGTGTGTGTGTGTGTGTGTGTGTGTGTGTGTGTGTGTGTGTGCGTGCGAGCGTGTGTGCGAGCGTGTGTGTGAGAGACTTGTTACACGTAGGGCACACTTGTGCTCCAATCTGTGGACAAATAACTACTGTACAAAATCACTACAGAAGGTGGAAGGATGACGAAATGGCTAGATAAGGATCGTTTACATTAATTGACTCGAAACGAAAAAAATGTCAGTTGGAACCTTGTTTTTCCAAAGGATCGAAAAATATTTCTATCATTATATTAGTTTTTAATATGAATTATTTAAATGAATTAAACTATTTAAATTAATAGAACTTGCAAAGAATAATTTTAAAAGAAATTTAATTTTTATTCCATCAATATGCAATTATCTTTAATTCACATGTACTTTAATAACAATCTTTTCTTCGTTATATTATTATTTGTAATTAAAAAAAGTTTGTTATATGATCTCTGGTGCTCATTTACTTCCTGCGTTTGTTACCATTTCGTATACTTATCAATATTAACAAAACTGCATTTTTCATATTTCTAAAGAATTGGCAATTATGTATGCCGAGATACATTTATTCCGTTTTCAATACGTTTTTTAAAACTATTTTTACATTTGAGAAGACATTGCTTAACTGCATAATTTCTCATTATATTGTGTTTATTATTTATCGACTTAATGTTTAGGCCTCCAACAGCATGTTTAAGTATGCTGTTATTGTTGTTACCAAGTAGAGCGATTTCAGCTCAAACAGAGCGAACATCCATCGAGAACAGTGCTTCGAGGCTTTTCAATGAGAGGGGTGAAAAAATCCAAATATAGGAGTGCGGCTAACGAGCTGCATCCGCTAATTATTTTTTATGCCAGTGACTCCGTCACTGCGGTTTACGGTTC
Organism: Gryllus longicercus; assembly: GCA_038098605.1. Taxonomy (NCBI): domain Eukaryota; kingdom Metazoa; phylum Arthropoda; class Insecta; order Orthoptera; family Gryllidae; genus Gryllus; species Gryllus longicercus. The sequence goes on along the minus strand of JAZDUA010000064.1, from coordinate 1,265,690 downwards.
ACGCGACGTTGCTCGCCGCTGTGACCGACCCCGCCCGTCTGTCAGCTCCCGCTCGACGTGTCATTTGCCTTTACTGCAGAGTAGCGACTGTGCTCGTGGCAATGGAAACGGCAACGGAGGGGGTAGGGATATTGGAGAGAGCGGTGTAGATGCAATGATGACGGTGGTGGAAACGGCAGCCTTTGGGCTGACTGTTTACAGATACGAGCAAGAGCGGTGGGAAAGACAGGAGGAGAGTTGCTAGAGGTGGCAGAACGTAGCGAGTAGGAATAGTCACGTCGGTTGTACGAAAAGATGGCGATGGCTGTAGCGACATTAGTAATGGCAACAGTGCCGTCGGAGGGTGATGGCAGCTGGAACAGCAGACGCTAGAAACCCGCACTCTGATTAACGCGGAGTGCTTAACGTAATAGATACATAGCCGTTTCTCTGTGTGGTTAGTGCCGTACAATTCTCATCCCTCGAGCTCGTTCATTCTAGGTCATCACGCTCCGTTTTCTAACTTCCGCTGCCCCATCATTCTTCGTTCTTCAAAATCTTCGAGCATGACGGATTAAACATACACAATACGGGTTTTCTGGCTGCACAAACAGCCCTTTGGCTCTATGGCCAATTTTCCGTGCAAATTGATAAGATTAACGCCCTTACGGTGTTGTGAGCACTCCTTAGATGGAGACTGACCTTATACAAGCAGTGTCCGAAAACGACGGGTACTGAAACACTGAAATTAAGTGTTCTGCATTTTTAACTTACTTACGTCATACTTTACCGTTGAAAGAAAAAAGGCGTTTTCAAAAAACAAAGAACAACAGCTCTGTGTGTTTTCGTATCTTCTTTTGCTGGCATCGCTCATTAAAAGCAGTTACCAAGTATAAACAAAAACAGTTCCAACTTTCTCTAATTTTTACAAAGGTCCTTGCGAGGGAGGTGGAACGTCAAGCCTGAGAAAGAATTTATTCCAAATCGTCACTTTATTTCTTGTTTTGAACAAGGAAACATTGGAGTTAAACGCTTCTTTGTCGAGTCGACGCCCCCACGAGCGCGCGCAGAAGAAGAAACCAAACCCGACACACCGCGAATCGCGGCCAAAGCGCGAGAGCAACGAAGACAAAGACGCGAAACGGACGCGGGCGCTCAACTTCTCACGAGCCGCGACTGTACGGCGCATTAACAACCGTAGCGAATCCGACACGAGAAACACCTCGGGGCAAAGAAAGTAAATAAATACACAGACTGTATATATTTTAATGACGCAGGCGGGCGCGCGCGCGAGCGCCCGAGCCCTGAAAGCGAGGCTTCGTTTTCGTAGCCGAGACTAATCCAATGTTGATAAAAAGGTTGAGATGATTTTACGCTTAAATACCTGCTCATACACACGGCCACGCTTCCCGATTGTTTAGATACAAATTATCGAAGCGTTGCCGGCTCGCGGGACTGCGTGCCCGTGATTGATTTAGTGCAGTGGAAAGGACCGGGCCGCGGCCGGTTCGAGGGCAGCTCCGCGCCGGCCCCTCCCCCGCGTTCACACGCCTCGAAAGGCCGGATTCCGGCGAGCGGTCGCGGCGAATTCCTCCCGAACCATCTTGATACTTCCCACCGATCCAGCCGTAGGTCGAACAGATTTATTGTGGATTGACAATACAAATATACACTCCCCCTCGGATAGCATCGTATTATGTATACACCCTTGTATATGGCGTTATCACGTGTACGAGCCTCGGCCATAAATTACGGGCGCGATGGGCTGTAACAAATCACTTCTTCCGAGTTCATATGCGGGCTGCGCGAGATAACGCGCGCCCCGCGCCAGGTGTTCGTGCGCGGTCTGCCATCTTCGCGTCGCGTGCTCCATTTGCAAATAAATGAACCCGAGTTGGAGCCCAGAACTTGCTTTCCGTTGCAATTACAGGCAAGACGCCTACTGAGAATAAAAATAGTAGATGCTCGTTTTCTGATAAACAATGCTTGCGAGGTTTTCTCTCCCTGAAGGCTTTCCCAGTTTAAAGCTGCCATTAATCTGTATGTCTTTCCGAGGCAGAAGTTGTTCAAGGCCATATGGTTGTACTTACACACTTACTCATGATCTACATAATCTGTTATCGGCAGACAACGCTGAAGAGGAAAATACAATAAAATATAATAAATATGTTTGTATCATTCTAGTGTCACCAAATAATAACGAAAAACCCTGTTTAAGAAAAAAAATCATATTCATGAACCAAATCTCATAATTACTGTCGAACAACAGAAAAATAACGAGTTCAAAGGGAATGAAGTCACGTTAGCATAATAACAATACCAACCGTTCCGTCATAAATCAAAAGGTATCTCAGTCAGCAAGACCGTCTTCCTACTATCACAGATCACTCTCGCGTTCGAAAAGCAACTTCGTCCGGAACGCGAACTGTAGCGCGTTGCGAACCCTCCCGCTGCCCGGCCCGTGCATAAGTCACGTGTGGGGCGGTTGCCGCCGCCGCCACCGCCGCTGCTGCAGCACACGTGGCGCTGCCACCCCACAACCGCCGCATTGTCCGCGTGTGGAGCGGGTGGGGAAGGGCGCGGGGCGGCGGCTTTGAGTGTTGCCGCCGCAACCGCCGATCTCGTCTACGATACTCGCGCGCCCACGTGTGTCAGACTCCTAATCGTTGCCGCGGACGTGGCTCGCGATTCCCAACCCGTGTCCGGGCATGCCCGGCATTTTTGGATGGCAACTGCGAGGATTGGAATCTATATATCGCCGTGACTCTTAACGTATCTGAATATCGCAGGGAAAGTTTAGAACACGAGAGGTGTTTCAGGGGTTCAGAAACTGTTTCAGACAAGGTCTGAAGAAGAAAAACACACAAAACTTCGCCAAGAATTAGTACATTCCCTACAAATTCGAGATACTTTTGGTATAATTTAAAATTTCAATTATCATTTTTATTCTCTAAAAATCTTCCATCAAAAACCGTTTCTGCTGTGCTATTCCGTGTAAGTTGTCCGTGTTGTGTGTATGTTACATCGATTCTTTTGAATTATTATTTCCTTATGTTAATTTCGTCACATAGTATCAATAAAAGGAGTTATGACCGAAGATCTGTTATAACTTCTTTCAAAAGCCTATAACTATACTGAATCGGTAATATAAGAATTTAATGGAGATAATGGAAATGGAATCGTGGATTTTGTCAAACGAAGTTTACTTCGTTCGTAAAAATGATGCCTTCAATTCTCATCCGCTACGGTTACAAATTGCTTACCTTTCCATAAACACATCGGCAGGAACAAATGGAGATTTGCTTCCCACAATCGTATTTCCTGGAAATGGGATTATTGTCGAACTGCGGATATAACTCACTTAATTTGCCTTATTACGGGATATACGATATTGAGCATGGTCCAATTAATACCCTGCATCTCTTTTGAAACACGTCACAATTGCACTGGTAATACATTTTCCAAAAACGATGCTGAACCCATCTGCAAACTGGTATTAAATTACCTTCCGAAAATCGTTCCGGTTGCAACCCCGCTCCTAAAAGAGAAAGCCACCGCCCGGAAAACAGAAAGTAAACCAATGAATGTTCCACCTCGGGGACATCTACACCTTTAAACCGATTACCTCAGCTCTACTTTTCAGCAAAAGCAGTTAAAATGATTGCTTTGATATTAACGTGTTTACTGTGTATATACCATGTTACTCACTGAATACGCTGGGACTGTACACGGCCACAAGGCGTAAAGGTATTTAAGTAGAGAATATACGCAAGATCTCTCTGCCCAACCGTTCAATGAGAAACCAAAGGAAGACATGAGCTCTTCGATAGCGCCCAGAGCATCGTCGGCGCCGGTTCCACGCCCAGGGGCTCGCAGCGTCCCGTGAGAACGCGCGGAGGAGCGGCGCCGCGCCGGGGCCAGAGAGGATCTCGACGAGGTCACGGGAGCAACGCATGGGAACCACAAGACGAGCGCGCGCGGGGGCGGCCGCGTGACACGCGGCGCCGGAAGCGGCGCGGCGAACGCCACAAAAGAGTTATCCATATTCAGGCGGAGGGCGGGGCAGCGATGCATATGCATGCGTGCGCGGGCACGGCCGGAGAGCAAGGCTCCCGGCGCTGGGCGGCGCGGCGCGGCGCGGCGACGACGGCGGCCAGTTTTAATGGAAGAATGGGGCGCCGACCGAGTGAAGGGAGGGCGGGGGCGTAGGGGACGGCAGTCGGGGCGAGAGGGCGACGTCAGTGGCGAGCGGGGGCGCGGGCGGCGACGGCGGCGGCGGCTGCGGTCGCGACAGCGTTCCTGCATCTCCCGGCACGTGGCGCCTTTTTAGGCGGCCAAAGAAGCGGTGGCGGCGAGGGCGGCCGGCGCGCCGGGTCGGGGCGCCGTTGCTCTCCCGAGGAGAGGGAACGGCCCCGCGACCGCCTTTCAAACTCTCGCCGCCGCCGCCGCCGCCTGCGCGCCCCGCCTTGACACGAGATGATGTCACGGGCCGCGAGCCTCCCTCGTGAAAAGGCGATTTACCCCCCGGGTGAAATGACGGCCGGCTTGCCTCAAAATCTCGACGGTGGTGTTCCAGAACCACAGACTTTGTTGGTCGTCCATCGTATTTAATGCTCCGTTGCCGGGCTAGACGTGAATACGTATTTCCAACGTCGTTTCTTCCTAAATTAAGCGACTGCCTCCTGCTTGAAATGACTTCATGAATGTCTTCGGAGCGCGGAAGTGTAACAGATTTTATGAAAACCCATTTAACACGAATACACTTTCAAGATTTATGTTTATGTCAAAGATGTGTCTTAAAGAAGTAACCTAATGTTCTGGTTCAAAATCCGAACGTCCAAACGCAAGCTGACGTCGACTTCACAAAGTCACCCAGAGACTTGGAGTCGCACACAGCTTCCAGAGAGCCCCAGACGAGGGAGAAGAGAAACAGGCGGGCGGTGGGGGCAGCAGCGCACATTCTGTGGTGGCCCGAGGGTGGTCAGCCAAGTTACAGGCAGCGCGGCGCTTTTCGTGAAGTTTCCAACTCTGGGGGTCTGCGGGCGGCCACCGCCCAGGCGCCGCCCCCGCACCCCGCTCCGCCCCCTTCGCCACCGCCGCTGCCTCCCTGTTATTGTGAGCCAGCGGGCACCGGCCGGAAGTGAAGCGCGGACCCGGACGTCCGCGCGGCCGTCGCCTCTCCCTCGTCCTTCCTCGTCCCGCCCTGCCCTGCCCTGCCCTGCCCTGCCCCGGCCGCCACCGCCCACTCCTTCGTCCCAGACGCCCCGCCCGGCGCCCGTCCCGACGAGTCTTCCCTCGCGGTTGCTATTTATGGGGCCGTCGGGGCTCCTTCGGCTCTGCCTCCGCCGCCACCCCCGCCCGCCGCTGCAGCCAGAGCGGCGTAATCTGTGGCCGCGTCCTTGCCGCTGCCGGCCAAGTGTCCTTTATAAATTACGGCCGAACATTCATAATACCACCTAAGACACTGCCAACTTCGGCCGTTTCCTGCCTTGATACATCCTGCGGCGCAGACGCGAGACCCGGGACCCTAGGTATCGCCGCCACCCTCGGCCGTGTTTGCGGAAGGCGCGGGGTGCAAAACAAACCCCTTGCGCGATTCGCCGAAACGGAGGGCATAATTCAATAGAATGCCGGTTTCCAAAAACAAGATATTTTTGTCGAATACAACAAATATATTTTTCCAATAAATTTTCCCCCAGAACACTTCAGACAGAATAATCGATCATACAGCAATAGAAGTTTTCCTTCCCCATTCGTACCTCATTAATGCGCATTACAATTCAATGTCGTACACCAAAATTTGCTATTCAGCGAATTTAAATAATTATCTCCGAGTGCTCCGAATGCTGAAATAAAATAATGCGCTGCATTGGGGTAAAATTTGCAAGGAATATTTTTCCTCCCACGCATGACGTCCCTGATAACAAGAGACCGTAGGGGTAAAGTTTCTCCCACCGTCTCCGTTAGAATGTATACCCTACGGAGGGAGCCACCGGGCTTTTTTCAGCGGGGGAGGAATTGATCTTAAATTTCTGCCCCCGCGCGGGTCCTCGGCCACTTTCTCTCGCGTGTCTCCCCGGCCATCCTCTCATCTCAATTTACGATCTTCGCCCACTCGGTGGAGGCGGCGCAGGCAGCGGCGGCGACGGCGGAGGCGGCGAGCTGTGGTCGCCGGCCGCTAACGCAATCACTGCTGCTTGCTCCCCGATCTCCCCGCACCCTACCGAGCGCACCGGTAATGCGTTTTTCCTCTCTCGTTGTTCCCTGTCCCCCCGCGAGTTAAAAAAAAGGGGGAGGGAAACAATTTTTATAACCACATGTATGCGGTCGAGGCCGGTGGCGGCGAAGGCGGCGGGGTAGCGGAGACCTCGAGGGCGGTGGGGCTGGGGGCGGCGCCCGACCGGAAGTGCGCGCGGGCCCGCCGCCGGAAGTGCATTCATTCGTTATGATGGGCCGGGGCCCGCGCCCGGCCGCGTGCCCTGTGACAGCTAAATCATAATCTTGGGCGGCGGCGGGCGCGCGGGGTGCGTCTTGGGCGGTGGGGGGCCGGGGCGCCCTGCGGAGCGGTGCATGAATGCAATCGCATTATCGGCCCCGGGATGCGGTCGCCGCCCCCGCCGCTGCAGCAGCCCGGGCGCTCGTGAAATGTAGCGATTCCGCTCGTAAATTGCGCGTTTGATTAACTACGACCGGTTGTTGTAAAGGAGAATGCATGCATTCGACGGCCGGCATTACGTCCGTTTTATCGGCGCGCCCCGTATATTTTACGACAAGAGCACTTGTTTTTCTATAGTCTGGATTTGATGGTAATGCAGGCGAGCACTCGAAACGTATTTTCAGCGCCGCTAAATATTTTTATTCAAGCCGGTGGAGGGTCTACGCTTTAATTTTTCAAGGAATATCTATTGAAAAATTAAACCATTTAATATTGGAATTGTGTACTCAATGTATTTTTTTCTTGTGGACAGTTTGGTGAATAATAATATTTCCATTATTTTTATATGTAATTAAAAGCATGGTTAAACTCAAAATTTAGGATATTTTTATCTTTTACTTCCGGTGAATACATGCGATAGCTCAAAGAAAAAATGAACATTTATGAACCAACGTCAAAACAAAGATTTCCTAAAAAGCTAATTCAATTAAAAAATGTTTAAAATAAAAGTGGTTCAATATAAACAAAAATAGACGTTTAACATAAACATCGAAATCCTCCCATTACTTTGAACAAAAATTTCTAGAACAGTATCCTGGCAGAGGCAACGTTTCACCACCCTGCGCACACGGCCGTAATAAAGCCTTCTCACTTGTTCAGGCAGAACCTGCATCTATCATTGATTTGCATATCACACTCTCTCGTCGCCAAAAAAACGCGAGTGCTCGCAATATAAGAGAAGCGACGCGTACGTGAAATAAAACGCCAGGGCTTCCACACAAACGAACAAATGAAGAGAAAGGGGGAAAAAATCAAAGGATTCGCCGGCGCTATTCCATCTCCTTTGTTGTACGCTCAAAAAAAGGGGGACGCACGGTTTGTTAGAGCGATATAGAATATCCTTTATAAATGCCATTAATAATTAACGGCGAAGTAAGTACAGTAGTGTCTGCGTCAGCCCGGTTATAGACGAAACTTCAAAACGCGGCGGCGGCGGAGCGCCGGGACGCTCAGCGCCGCCGGCAAGTGGGGCCGCGCGCGCCACCTCAACACAACTCCGCTCGCGTCGCGTCGCGCCGCGCCACATCGCACCACAGCACACCGGTCTCTGACAGATGGGTCAGCCGCTCAACCCTCTTGCTAGTCTCGCGATCGCCGGCCCGCACTCTCACCCTCTCTCCCGCCTGCCCCCTTGTCCTCCCACTCGCCCGCCCGCCCGCACGCACGCACGCACGCGCGCACGCCATTTTTCGCCCTTTCAGCCGCCCGCCCTCTCGCCCTTCCGCCCACTCACCCGCCTACTCGCCCGCCTTCCCGCTCGCCTGCACGCCCTCTCGCCATTTCGCCCTGTCACCCGTCCGTTAGCCCTCTCGCCCGCCATCTCGCACACCCGCTCACTCTTTCGCCCTTTCGCCCTCTCACCCGCCCTATGGTCCTCCCACCCTCTTTCCCTCTGGTCCTCTCGCCTTCTCGCCCTCTCGCCCTCTGGCCGTATCACCCGCCCGCGCGCACTCGTTGCTCCCGCGCTGCGTTTTGAAATGCATCCCCCGGGCCATTACGCCGCCTGAAGAATGCGGCGCTGTTTATAAACGACGGAATTAAATGCCAATCGAGGCTCGAGAGGCGCATTGTGCGCGCGCAGCCGAAGGAACGCTCCAATGCGCGGCGCGCGCGCGCGACCTTTGTGCGCGGCGCTGGTGGCAAATTCATCTTATTCGACCAGTTTTCTGAACGGTAAACGATTGTGTTGTCGCAAACAAAGAAAAGTGCGCGCGCGCGCGCTCGGGGTGCGGTCGGGGCGCGTCATAATCGCCACCTGCTGCGCGTTGGCGAGAATGACGTGGGGCCAAAGAATAAAAGGGTTTATTTTTGTGGAAACTCTCATTTGACATTTGGGCGACACAATTGCGTATCTCGAATGTTATTTCATAAACCGAGTTTGCTTTCATGAACCCGAGAATATAAACTTTGACGAGGCTAATTTCAGTTAACGGCATTTTCACTTCAAAAGTAATGCTTTAAACTCCTATAAAAATAATAAGAAAAGAGAGGATTAAGAACGCCCACTATTAGCTTTGAGAAAAGCAAGGCATATCACAAGGCAATATGGCTCACTGGGCGGCGCCGCGGGAGTGCGCGTGTTGAGCGGCGGCGCCAGTCCCGCCTTCCGTCAGGTGGCGCGCGCGGAAGCCGCAGCCCGTTGTGCGGGGCAGCGAGCGTACTGTAATAAGTCTGATAATGCCATTTGAACAGACGGCTCCTTTGGGAATGCAGCACTCACTCTCTGTGTGCCAGCTTTGTTATGAAAATCGACAGCGGCGTGCTCACGGCATGGCTAGCTGGCTGCCAGCCGAGTTTGGATGAAGCTTTGTAAAATAATATCATTTGTAAAGTTGTAATGTTATTCGTTTCGGGCTGGGGATCACTCTTGTGTTTTCAATATTCCGCTGCATTATCGTGGTGCCGCGTTCGCTCGCAGGGGACTCGCGCTCGCGCGGGCGGCGGCGGCGGCGCGGGCGAGGGAGGGGGAGAGGGGGGCGGAGCGAGAGGGGTGGAGTGGCGCCGCCGCGGTGGAGCGTCTGTGTTGTTGGGTACATTACAACTTGTCTAGGAGGGCCGCCTGCTCACGCCGCCCGCCCGAGCGCGGGAGGAGTGGCGGGGCGGCGTGGCGCGCAAGGGGTGTGAGGGTGTGCGGGAGCGCCAGTAAAACGGCTCCGAAGTCTGCTCGCTGGATTAGCGTAATAATACGTATCCATCGCCCGTGATGCGGAGCAGTCACAATGCGATTATCGGCGGGAATCAAAGACTGCGCTGGCACGACGGCGGCGCGAGGGAGTGCTGGAGGGACGGGGGTGAGAGGAGGTGAGGGAGGGTGGGGAAGAGACGGTGCAGGAGGCAGCCGGTGGGGACGGCGGGACAGGGGTGGAGCGCAAAGCGCGACGAAGATGAGAACAAAAGATGATTACTGCCGGGCGAGGGCGTGGGTGGGCAAAGGCGGTCGTGGTTGCCACCGAGCCGCCTTCGTCGTAAGCCAGCGTGACACTTTGTGGGCGGGGCGTTCTGCCGCCGACACCGCTCCGCCGTAGCCTTCGCCGTCGCCCTCCCCTCGTCTCGCGGCGGATTCGGCGGCGCCGTGTTTGTTGCGCGGCCGACGATTGTGCGCTCGCTCTCTTTCAAAATTAAGCGCCATTGTGCCGATAATTGGGGGACGCGGCGGCGACATACGCCGAGAGACAGGCGGTTCCCGCGCGGGCCGCGCGGTTTGCGCCGCGGCGCAATTAAGCGCGAAGCGGAACGCGCCGATAGATGCGCGGATTTGTCTTCGCGTCGGGTTTGACGAAGCTGTTGCGGTGTGATGTGTGCGAGGGAGCTCCCCTAGGGAGCCCTGGGTAAAAAGTATATTGGGTTCCGGAAGAATGCATGTGGCAACATCGAATGGGGGTTTATGGCCGATTCGGATGATATGTTTTTGCTCAATATCTTCCGTTTCCGTTTGTAACTTGAATATTACAGCATTGAATTTATTAATGTACGGGCTCGAATTTAAGTTCATACAGAAACTGAAAATTTCCATTAATTACTTATCGTTAAAAAAAGAAAAAATATAACATCTCTGGCAAAATTTGGGAAAATAAGAGAAGAATTTTAAAATTTGAGAATTCGAAATTTTTTAAATTCGCTTGATTTGTCAGATAATTTGTATTTTTAATACGCAATATATATAATATTTAATTTTTAAAACCAGGTTTTATATTCTGTTTTCACTGTGATCAACCGCTTTTTAACGTTCTTTTCTGCGTCACAACTTTATCAATAATTGACAACGCACTCTCGCACATTCTTTAACTACGTCATCACATACGTCAACAACCCATAATTGAGAAATTTACTTAATAGTTTGACAAGTATGTCTGTCAAGCGTCGACGTTTCTATCCAGTTTTGAACTCCACTTTTTCAAAAGACAACCTGGAAAATCCTCAGCTGTTTGGTGACAATCCCCCAAAAGCCAGATCGCTCGCCCTGCTGCCGCCTTGGATCGCCCGCTCTCCCATCCCCGCAACCGCCCGAGCCGCCGCGTCAACAGCTAAGGCTGTTGCTATTGATCCTGCGTTTCTGCTAGGGTGCTCTCCATCATTTATTTACCAAGTGCCGCGCCGCGCCGAGTCGGTGGGTCGGGCCACGACGGAGGCAGTGGTGGCGACGGCGGCAGAGTCTGTTGGCAGAGGAGCATGACGTCATGTTGACAGCGGAGCGCCCGTGTGCAGGGGCGGCGTGCAGCGGCCTGCGGATCCTCTAGAATTCACTGCCCCCGCAGATAGAACGCACGATTGATTCTTGAGTCCTTAAGAAACTTCTTTCGAAAGTAGTGTAGTACATATGGCACTATAACATTGAATACTAATTCTATAAATTTGATGTTTTACACTTGCTTTTCAATCGTGTCAGGCAGTTCATTGGAAGTCGTGAAAAAAGTACACTTCGAAGTTGTCTATTTTCTATTAAAGAGAGAGCAATTTAATTAAAATTACTCTTAATTGTAACATTCTTTAATTGATAACCGTGTGATGTTTAAACTTATTTTTAATTTAGTAAAAGCTATGTTGGTGTATTAAGTAGCATTTAATCAAGTTAGTTGATGTTTGAAACCAAGTTTATTAACCGTAATTCTGAAGATAAGCAAACCTCATGAATAGTGCGCTGTTAATCACAGAAATTAAATACCCATTAGTGAAATTAGGGTTCAGACAAAACCACACAGTGATTTTTTTCTAGATACTGTTTAATAGTTGAAAGATAATAAAAAGAGAGACAGAATATTCTTTTTAATAGTTAAAAACAATTGGTAATTGAGTCGTTTTCATCAAACCCGAAATTGTCCCAAACAACCAACCAGAACTCGCTAACGTTGAAAAAACCCACAAGTACAACCTGTCGCCAGAAGCCACTTCTTCGCAATGCGTTCTCGTAGCGAGGCCATCCCGGCCCAGACGCACGCCCTCAGCGGCCGCGTTTCCGCGCGACGCGGAGCCGTCGGGGGCGGCGGGTGGCGGGCGCGGACGATCCGGTTACGCCTTCCCGCACGGGTAACGAGCGCTCTGCCTCCGCCGCCGCGGTGGCTCCGCACGCAGTTTAAAGTTTAAAGCAATAAGGGAGGCGCCGAACCGCAGGGCGCCGCGTCGGGTCGCCGGCAGCTTCAGCCCGACCTCGCGAGGTGTTTGCAGCCGACGCCGCCGACGCCGCCGTCGCCCGCCCGCCCGCCCGCTCGCTCGACGACTAATGCTCTTTTTAACGTTTCATTAACTTTAATTATACCGCGGAAGCAGAACGGCGGGCGGTCGGGCGGGTGGTGGCGGCTTGGCGGCGCGACAGAGGCGGCCCTCGCCGCGCACGCCTCTCTCGCCGTCTCGCTCCTTCGTGTCGTCAGCTGCTCAAACAATGTTCGTCGTCTCCGTCGCGCACCCGCGTCACCGTTTCTTCGCGTTCGCCGCCTCTCGTTTTTATCGCGGGCGACCGCCTCTATGTATCTGCTCTTGTCGTCACGAAATAATTAGGCAGATTCCTGCCGGCTCCTTTGGTCCCGCCGCCGCCGCCCCACCGCCGTCCGTCCGAGGCCCGTCGGGACTCGGCGAAGCACAAAGCGCTGACAGGGGAGGTGCAGAGAAATTATTGGTAGAGATTGATATTTTGCGACAGCGAAAACTGTTGACGGTGATGAAGAAATAGGTGGAATATAATAGGTATAGGAATACGTCAGTACATCTACAATGGCTTCCACATTTTGACAGGTGATGTGTACATTACTCAGGCTCTTGGCTATTTCAAGTGATTGTCATGTAAATCTACATCCAAAACTTACGTGCTGTAAACCTGGAATAACATAAATAACGGTTTCTGCATTTTCGTAGTAGTGAAATCGTTTCACAAGTGATTGCAGGAAAGTTGTTCGTTAGTGCGGCAGCGTTTGCGATGGAAAACGGTCAACGGAGAAGACACTGCGACATCTGTTTTGCAAACAGTCGCTTCTCTGGGACGACCTCCAGCAATTACTCGGGTTCTGTTTCTCTTTCCGCCGAATATGGCTCCAACATGGCGTTCGCTGGCCTGTGATTGGCGGAAGAATGCCTCTTGAATAGGCGCGCGGTGTTCACGTGAGAAGCTGAAGGGAAACAGGAAGTTCATCGACGAGCAAAAAATCTAGCCTGACGTAATTGTGTGCCGTCGAGTCGAGTATACTCTCCGCCCGGCCACATTGATTATCCTCGCACGTAGCGCCCTTACAAGCGGATGTCCAAGGAGTAAAATAAGTTTCTTTCGCTCTAATTGTTATTCTAAATGGTGAAGAGCAATCCAATTACATTTTGCGATCAATTCTCAATTAACGAGAACGTGTACCCTGGTTCTTTAAAAAAAATATGTCGATGAATGTTTATTTGGTTTGTTAAAAAACTGAATTTTCAAAGCAAGTGAGAATTTCAATTTTATTCTTAATCTTTAATTTGGAAACACGAAATGAAGGGGGCATTTCATATTACGTATGCACCATAATATATTAAGTAGCTTCCGACAGACAGATTGTAAACTTGTAAATTATCTTAAAAACAAATAAAGTGTCTACAAAGAAACCAAATCTGGACAATTGAATTTTGATATAAATTTATACTTTGTAACGAGAAAGGGAGGTTTCCAAGCGCACAAAATCTACCGCGATTATTTAAAGCACTAACTATGCAGATCCATATTATATTTCTGAATAAGTAATATTTTTGAATATATCTACAGATAATATACGTTTTCAAAATTGTATGTCTTCAGACAGAAAATAGTAACAAAGAGAATAACTCGAAGTGATTTTGTCTCTTTTCTCAGGTACTATGAGACGGGCAGCTTCAAAGCAGGCGTCATCGGCGGCAGCAAACCCAAAGTGGCAACGCCGCTCGTCGTGGACGCCATCGCCAACTACAAGCGCGAGAATCCCACCATGTTCGCATGGGAGATCCGCGACAGGCTCCTGGCGGAAGGGATCTGCTCGCAGGACAACGTCCCGTCCGTCTCCTCCATCAACCGGTGAGTACCTCGTGCACGAGACAACAAGTGACTTGGGCAGTGTTTGCAGATGGAAGCATGAGAATGTGTGAATGTTTTTCTCGAATATTTAGCGTTCCCAAGTGCACCTGAGACGTAATTTGAAAGTCGTTGCTGTTTGGCTGAGAGGGAAGAGAGAAAAAAAGTGGAGAGATGCAGAGGTAGGATTACCGCCCGTTTGTTTAGAATTTTCGTAACGCAATAGCTCAAGGTTTGTCTCAAAACAGGCTGAAGAGTAAGACCATCTGAAATTACTGCACTTCGCAATAACATTATAATTTTCTTGCGTTCATATTCAAGAGAGGAGAGAATCAGAAAATCAAAAAACCTACAGTTTACTTGAAACTTAAGTTTTAAATATTTTTAATAACATTATTACCACAAATATTTCTAACGACATAACGTCATCTGAGAGTCTGACATTTTCAATTAGTGAAAAATATATAACAACAATTGGAATGAGTTATGACAATTCCTTCTTTAGCAAAATCGTCCGGTCAATCAAAGTAATATGGAAGTGAAGCACTTAACACCAATTACATTACCACTTCGTGATTGGATTGTTACACGAGGATGAACGTACACATCTTTCACAGCAGTTCATTTATTCACCAGCAGCTGCACTCGGCCTCTCAAAAGGCACTCGGCCCGCGTTACACACACTCGACCTGCCACCGGCGCGAAAAAGAGCATGCACGGCTCCCCTACCAGGCGGCGCGCGGGCCCGCCCCGGCCCGCCCCCGCGGGGTCCTTGATCTGCTGCTCGATTTATTTAATCAGCCCTTGCCCTTTGCCGGGAGGACAATGCGGCAAGCACTTAATCATCGGCGGACGCCCCCGGTTCCCTCCTCTCTCTCTCCCTCCCTCAGCGTCCCTCGCGCGCCGTGCCTCCCAAGGCGCATGTCCATTACGGCAAATTCTGCCAACAAGTGAACGCGCGAGCACGCTTATTAAAAGCGCGGCCCGACGCAGCGCGAGAGGGGAGGGGGCGGGGCGCGCGAGAGGGCGCGAGCGCAGATGTCGGCGCGGCGGGTGTCGAGGAGGCGGCGCGGCGGGCGCGCCCTCTGCGTCCCCCGAGGACACTTGTTCGAACAGCGCGTATCTACCCCTGGGGATCTCCCTCCCCTCCGCCCCTTACGCTCACTCGCACACCCGCGCGCGCGCACGCTCACCCGCCCGCCGACTCGCGCGTCAGCTCTATCGTCCCATCGCAGCCTTTACCCAAATGGCCCCTCCTACGTCCGCCTGGTGGCGGTGCGATAATGTCGAGGCGGCGGACGGGCCCGCCGCCGCCGCCGCGCCACCCCTGCCCGCCAGAAACAACCAATTTCCTGGCTCTGATTTGCAGCGATTTCATCATCTCCGCACCGAAAGGTCATCTCTCCAGGGGACGGCGTATGGCGAGGGTGACACTGGGTCACTTGGTATTTCCGCTTCATAGATATCATCGCTGAAGGAAAAAATCAATTTTTCCAAGACGACGACCTTCAGCTGTCGTGTGCTCTTCTTTATGCCGTGAACTGGAAGAATTTGAATAAAATCTACTTCATGCTCATATGCCCAATGCACATTGAATGACAAAAATAATGTAATGCTAAATATATTTATTATAAACCAAAATTATTATTGTAGAATACAATGGAAAAGTTTATAATGCGAAGTAATTGGTTCAAATATAATTTTGTGCACGTTCATTGCGATTTTAGAGAGAGCATGTGTGTTTCATATTCACAAATGTAATGAAATAAACTCAACCAAAATAGGTTGCACCTTTTTAATTGTACGGAATACATAGATTCGTAAAATGATTCCTCTCCTCGTCAGTATGAAGCACGGCCCAGCCCGCCCGGGGAAAGTTGCCTGGGCGGACCGCAGGTAACGAGGCTGCAACTGCCGGAAGTTCCGCGCGAACATCACGTATTCCGCGCATGCCGCGTGAGCGCGCGCGGGCGGGCCATCGAGATCGTGATTTGGGGGCCTCTCCCTTGTCCCCTCCGGCCCCACCTCGCCTCCGCTTCCCGCCCCGCCACGCCCCGCCCCACCCGTGGCCGCCGACCGATGTGTGTCCATGCGCGACCCACAGCAACGCCGATCCCTCCCGCCGCTTCCTCCTCATCCCCGTCCCTGCTCATGCCGCCGCGGCCGGCCCAGCTAATAAGGTCGCCCGCCTCACCGTCGCCACCGCCCCCGCCCCGACGCTGCGCCGTCGCCGTCCTCGGACCCGCTCCGCGGCTCGTGACCAAATTGCTCCCGGAACAGGTTTCGATTTAATTTGGATTGTTTGGAAATCGAAAGCAAATTAGAGGTTCTCCGAGCGAGGACCACACAACTTCCGTCTCTGGACACCTTGCTCCCGTATTTCCGAATTCGTTACTGATTTCTCATCCTGGATAACAAATGCGACACAAATCTCTTTTCCAAAAAAACACTCATTTTCTATGACTTATTGCGTATTACAAGCATTCTCGCCTAAAAACGTACGTTCATTACTTCAAAATTAATACATCAGTCGTTGATCACCCATATCTATCGTTGAAATGCATTGATTCTATCACGAGAATAAAATCGACAATATTGCCTGGCTCTGGATGCCGACCGCAGCTCAAATTCGCTCCTTCAGCCCCGAGAAGAAATGTCCGTAACGCGCGTCACTTCGCCGCGATCAACAGCCGCGAAGGGCCCGGGCGCGCCGTCCATTTATCACCCCCATCTTCAAAACGTTGTTCCTGCGAGCTTTATACGCTGCGGGAGCGTATTTTTATTCGCGCTCGGGCGCGCCGTCCCCGTCGCGTCTCCCCGCAGTCGGCGCGGGCGACCGCGAGAAGGCGCGCGGGCATGTGTTATTGCCTTCTCTTCTTCTCCTCCTGCCTTCGCCGCCGTTACCGCTCGCGCCCCGCGCCGCCCTCGCCGCTTCGGTGTGAGCGCGCGGTGCTTCGGTGTGCGTGCGATGCTCCGTCTCGCTCTTTCTCTCCCTCTCCTTTGCAGTGTCTCCGTCTCGCCTCTATCTGCAGCCGCACGAGTCGGCCTACCAGACCGCCATTTTGTGGTTCCAGAAACCCAAACGAGCGAAACGGCGACGACCGAATGAAATGTCGGGCGGCGGCGGCGGCAGCCGCGGCTGCGGGAGGGTGCGGCAGGCGGCGGCGGGGGCTGGCGGGGATCGCGGGGCGGCGGGGGCGCGGGCGGCGGCAGTGGCGGCGGGGACGGGGATGGAGACGAGAGCGGGGACGGCGCGGCGAGCGGAGTGTAGGGGGAGCCGCGCGAGCGAGTCGGCTCGTTTCTTCCACCCCCGCTCCGCTCCGCTTCTACGCCGCCCCCTCTCTGTCTCTCTCTCTCTCTCTCTCGGCGGGGGCGGGGGCGATGGCGCTCCCGCCTCCACTCCGCGCCGCCCCCCGCACGGCCTTGCAGCCTCGGTCGGGCAATCTTAGCAGCGGCGTTCGCGGCGTGGCGCCCGGACTCGTGCGGCGCCTGCACTCCGCAGCCCGTACGCTCCGAGAATATCGCTAGTAGAAACACGACCACATGTAGCATCGAACCGAGCATTGCTGAGATTTTTCAATTCTCAACTCGCGAATGGAGTTTCCGCTCTGGGAAGAGTACTTTGGATCAATAATCACAGGCTATAAAATTGTCTTCAAACCTCACAATACAATAGCACTGGGGCTTTTTATATGTTGTTAATAAAATTTCTTAGACACATTCGTATTAATTAATATTACTGCATTATTTTTGTGTGATGTTGACTAAGAGTTTTCATTTTTTGTATTTCAAAGGTATTTATCTTCAAGAAAGACAATAATTCCACAAGGTTTCCAGAATCGTTTCACCTGACTTAATTTATTTGGGCGACGTTACTAATACTAACACATTTAAAGATTTGGTTTTATCGTCCCTTTGCGATATAGAGAGAGGTTTTTCTTCCGTAGAGTTCCCCCAAAATTAGAAGAAGGCACTCATATTCCTGATCAAGTGGGTCCCCCGCGGAGACACTCGGGGACAGAGCGTCTCCGGTTGAAAGCCTCCGCGCAACTCTCCGCTCTCGTCGTAATGGAAGGCGACCCTAACGCGCGTTTTTGCCGCGACGCCGTTACCGCTGCGGCGGCGGGTGCGATGTCCGCTTCCTGCAGCACCCCATCATCTCGCTCCTCCTCGGTCGGCGCTTCCCCCTCCGTAGCCTCCGCCCCCGCCCCGCCCCCGCCCCGCTCCCGCCCCGCTCCCGCCCGCCGCGCCGTCCTCCTCGCTCCGCCCGCGCTCTCGGCTCCTTCCGCCCGTATTATTGATCAAAATGGAGCTCCGAGACCGCGCAGACGAGAGGTATCGGATTAAGAAAACATTTCCAACTTGGATGGAGATCTCGGAATTAATTGCGTAACCGATCCGCGCTTGTATACTTGCGTTACAACTTGGCGGCGAGAAACAGTTGAGGGTGTAAGACGCAGAGAGTAAGAAATTGCCGATCAGAGCGATTAAGGATTTGTTAAAAAACTGTGAGAAATAACTATAAAGTCCTGACAATAAAGACGGATAATGTTTCACTCTCTATAACACAAAAAAGTATCTAGAAAATTAATGGTTTGTGCATTTATTTCTTGCTGTGTTATGGGAAATTCGTATACATTTATCTATTGTTAAATTCCAAATACTGATCTCTCATTATTCATTAATTCATACATTATTGGTATTATTTTATTGATCACATAAAAATTCGAGTTATTTCAAGTATAATCAGTGATAGTATCATCGCAAAACAATTATTAAAATGGACCGAAATCTCCTTCTTCAATTTTGAATATCCACCGTGGATTCCTTGGCAAGCACATCCATTTCCGACTCCGCGTGGCCGGCATGAATGAGGCGGAATGGCGCGTGGCTCGTCAATCCGCGCCACAGCCTGACGCGCGGGGCGCCCCGTAGGACGGCGTCGCTGGAGCATGGGAGCGCGGCGGCGCGGGGGTGGCTGGCGGGGCGGGGCGGAGCGGGGAGGCGCAACCGTGCGGAGCGAGCGCGCCCCTGCCGGCGGCGCTGCGTATGCAGCCACGCGTGGCCGCCCCGCCGGCTGCGTTGCCTACGCTGCGGGCGGCCCCCGGCGCGCGCCACAGCCGCAGAGGCGCCGGCGCCGTGACAGCAACGCCCAGATGCGACGCCAGGGCCAGATGCCACGCGACCTCTCGTCGGCGACGGAGCGAGCCCTTAATGAGCCCTTTTTTTCACGCGGTGTTAGGGCAACCCTATGGGAGCGATTCGATCCACTGAGCAGAGCTATTAATTTTTCTAAGATGGATAGTTGACGCCTGATTTATATTTGCTGATTTCGAACGTTAAATGATACCTCAGTCTGCCTTCATCTTAATATCGTAAATACCTGAAAGGCTGGTAAGAAAAAGGAATGTACATCGCCTTCATAATTGAATTCCTAACCACTCGTAGCAATTACCTTAAGAATACTTTAATTAAATTGATTCTTAATATTTATTTTTGATAACCATAAAAATATTAGCCTAACTCTTTGATGCACAAATTTAACCACAGTGTTACTTTGTGAATTCCCGTTATCTTGAATAAATCCATAATTTCTTTAATACACCAAATTTATAAATTAACAATACGTGAGATAACTTATTGCATTATTTGCATTCATTTAGAAGAATTTTTATTTGTAAATCTACAATTGTTCACTACCAAAATCCTTTCGGGGAAGAAATGGCTGGCCTGACGCTGGTCTTAGGTGTAATCGAGTGTGCAGCCGGGCGGGGAGCCGCAAGCGCGCGCGAAGGTGGCGACGTGCGCGCCGCGATGCGTGAGCGGAGCGCGCGCGAACCAGCAGGGCGCGGGCTGCGTATCGGCGCGCAACGCGCCGGCGTGCACGGGCGATCGCGCAGGCAGTGGCCGGAGAACCGCAGGCGGCGGAGACGCGGCGCGGCACAGCGCGGCGCGGCGCGGCGCGGCACAGCGCGGGATGCGCGGAGGGGCAGCGCGGGGCGGGGAGCGGGTCCCGTGCGCGTCGAGAGGGGGGAGGCGAGGGCGGGGGCGTCGGTGGGGGAGCGTCGGGGCGTCGGTGTGCATCTCGGCCGGAGAGGCAAGTGGCTGCAGCCCGCGCAACCGGAAACCCCCGGCTTACTTCTTATTGATCCTCCCCTCGTGGCCCCCCGCACGCCGCCGACTCAAGTCCCCGGCGCCCCCGACTCCGCCCCCCGCCTCCACCCGCGTCTCCTCTCCTCCACCCCCACCGCCGCCGTCGCCCCCCCCCCCCAGCCGAGGGGAGGCGGACCGCCGCCACCGCTCGCTTGCTCCTTGCTTGACTCCGGAGAAAGAAGAAGTCAGTTGGGATTTTCTGTTCGCCCTCCTCCAGGAACCTTAAAGGGAGATGTTACACGTTTATAACCTTCGAGGATTTAACTTTCTGTCGGCTTTCAGGAAGATCAACGTCGTGTTTTTCCCCGTCTCCGCCGCAGGACGAGCATGACGTCGCGGGCGGCGTGAAGTCGTATTTCTCCGCGCGAAAGAAAACCTCGCAGGAGATTGCTGAAGGTGACGCTCGCTGACGCGGGCCAAGCCGCGCGGCTGGGAGGCGCGGGTCGTTTCGAGGCGTTCGCGAGGGCGCGAACGTCACTTGCTGTCCCCCCGACAAGTCGCGCCCAATCTATTTACCATGGCGGCCGGAACGTCTCGAATCTGGAGGAAACGCGCGGCCATCGGGCGTTCGTTTTACGGCGTCTCGGGGTTGATGGCGGCGCTTCGCGGCCGTAACCGAGGGGACAATTTTCGAAGGTAATGGCGGCGGCGCGAGGCGGCCGGGCAAATGGCGACGGCGAAGACGGCAACGCCGACGGGGAAGTCTTTTGTGACTCAGGCGGCGGTGGGGGGGGGGGGGGTTGCACCGTGGAATGGCCGCGCTCCGGACAGCCCGAGTGCCTTTGCGCTATGGCCTGTGTCCGCGCCGTGCCGCGCGCCTCGATCGTTGCAGGCGCCCGTTGCTCGACACTCCGCGAAACGGACGTCTTTGCCGGCGAGAGGATCCATCTCCAATTACGGCTTCAGACGGCTCCGAGGAGAGGCCCTTAACATCAAAGTATCGAGTGTCCCGTTCGAGATTAAAGCCGGCAAACAATTTAGTTTCTAAGTGGTTCCCTGTAATGACTTTACATTGCGTTGACAGTCGCTTCTCTCCTGCTGACAAAATAATTTAAGTATTCTGCTAGTTTATTTGTATAGCCTATATACAATAAATTTCTCTGTAACCTCCATTAACCGTCTATCAATTAACAGTACAAAATAATACATATAATTTAAAGCCACAGTTATGTGCGGTCTTATGATTCTAAACCACATATTTAATGCGAAAAAAAGACTGGAGAAGAAAAAGAAACAGAAAAGAAATACGTAGTAGTTAGTTGTCTTTAGTAGTTATTGGTGTTGACATCAGAACAGAAACCTACAAATAGTACTAATCATCAGCATCTAAACTCTCTTTTCATAAAATATTATTGAAGAGTAATTCTAATGGGCACTGTTCTAATTATTACATTATAAGAAAGTATGAAATTAAGTTGCGCTATCACTACAAATTCTAATGCATCCATACTTTACATTTCACATTAATATTACTGGCATTTCACGTAAGCCATAACATTCTTGTTGCGCAACACAAAAATTTTATCTTTTTGAAATGTAAAACTGGCTGCAGAAAATACGATAGTACCACCTTTCTATAACTCTTCAGAGGTCGCGGTAAAACGAACCCGATCGTCCCACATCTCATCGTCCCTCAGAAGAAGCTCCTCGCTGCACCTGCCGAGGAGCCACCGCCCGGGCGCACTTTCTCGCCCACCCCCGCTCCATCCCAGCCCTCCCCTTCCCTTCTCTTCCCGCCCCCGCGATGACCGCGAGGCGGCGCGCGCAGCGATAGGCATCGACGCGGAGCGGAGCGGTGCGGCGGCAGAGGGCGCGCGATGGTAATCGGCGGCCCGTCGTAGATGCCGGCGCCCGCCGTTCACGGCCCCGCCCCCGCCCGCCCGATAGCATCGCCCGGGCCCGACGCCCGCGCGCCTGCTCGCCCGCCCGCCCGCCCGCCCGCGAGCGCGGAGGCGAGCCGTGTGTAGTCCGGTGTGCGCGTGACGCCCCGCCTCCGGATCCCACACCGCCCGCGCCCACCAAACACCAATTCACCCACCCATCCTCCCACTCACCGCCCACCCACTCGCTCACATTTCAATCGGCCCAACCCGCTCGCCCGCCGCACACGTCCGCGAGCCCCGCCCACGCACATGCTGAGTGAGCGCTCCGCGCACGGACAGCGCGCACGGCTCCGCGATTGCCATCGGTGCAAATCGAAGATCCTCTCTCGGAAATGTTAGAAAGTCGAAAGTAGTGATTTGACCTTATAGATACGTGTATTAGACAGCTTACTGCCTTCATAGGATGCTTGGGTGGTCTTCGTGAACACCTTGATAGAAATGATAAGGGAGCCAAAGAAAGGCGAAG
Source organism: Gryllus longicercus (assembly GCA_038098605.1). NCBI lineage: Eukaryota > Metazoa > Arthropoda > Insecta > Orthoptera > Gryllidae > Gryllus > Gryllus longicercus. The sequence goes on along the minus strand of JAZDUA010000064.1, from coordinate 1,243,491 downwards.
GGCAGAATGATTTTTCCACTGTGGCATATTCCTGTTTCAAGAGAAGAATGAACAACTATCATTTGCAACAATCTACATGGAAATCTTAAAATTTTGTTCAACTTCTCGGTACAAGCGTACAACTATTACAAAATGTATTCACAAAATTAATAATCGTAGCTTCGATTCCTCTTATTTCTCGTAACTTCAAGTTGTAGAAAAGGCGATGGATAGAAGTAAAAATTGAAGGCGGTTCTCGAGCTGCTGCAACAGCAAATTCGAGCATATGGCGCGCCAAACCCTTGAGAGCCGGAGTGATTACTCGGCGCCCGTATTGTTCGTGCGGTCGTGTCGGAGCTCGCACCGCATTCGCAGCGGTCGTCCGGTCGTGGAGTGGCGTAGTGCGGCGCGGCGCGGCGCGGCGCGGGCGTCCGCCCACGGCTGCTGGCGGGAGGCCATGTTCCCGGAAGCTGGAAAGGGCCGCGGGACGGCGAGGGCGGCGCGGGGGCGATGGGGGCGGCGGAGAGAGGACGGCGACGGCGCGGCTGCGGGACGGAGGGGGCACTGCGGCTCCATTCCCTTCCTGGCATCTTTTATGTCGAATCTTTATGACCACGCGCCATCTTGGCAGGAGCCTCTTGATGGGACAGTGAAATGACGCCATTTCTTTTGGCCGTCCGTCGGCTCGTCTGTATCGCGGAGAGCGCGCGCCGCTGCGCCGTCGCGCTGCCACCGCCTCCACCACCTCCACCTCCACCGCCACCGCCGCCGCCGCCGCCGCCGCCGCCGCCGCCGCCGAGGGCGCCTGCCGGGGGCGGCGTAATGTATTGCAGAAAGCGTATAAACACGAGACGCGGGGGACGATAATCCGCGGGGGAATATCGCTGCAGCGAACCCAGGCTGAGATGCGGCGCTCGTAATATCTCTAGAATGCCAATGGGCGGCCCGAGGGTTATAAACACAGCGTCGGCATATAAAGAGCGAAATGCTGAAAGCGGCAGCACTTAGAATACCACATGATGATGGAATGTTTACTGCGCACAACGGCAATGTGGAGTACGCGCACTTTTCTCATGTAAAACGTATTTGCAGGATCGTTTGTTCAAACTAAAATCATCCTAGTATTGTAAACAAATACGTTTTTTCAGTATTATATAATTATTATTCTCTCCTTATGAGTGCAGTGACTAATGGTTTACGTTAAATAACGAGTTTTAATGTCATTCGTTAAAATGATATTGTCAATATTGCAGTATTGGCAATATCATATTAACGAATGACTTTAAAACATTTAGGCCATGGCCTAATATTCTCAATCAAATGAATCTAAATATTGTACCCGAACTTCAACACGTTATTTCCGCAAAACTTCGCATAACACAGGAAACCAAAATACGAACGCCATTCAATTTCGGGAATTTATCTCTCAATCTCCGTCGGAGAGAAAATTAGGAGCGACCGTGAAAAAAAAAACGGCCACAGAAGAAATCGTCAGAAGAAAACCTGCTGAGCGCAGCGGTCAAGAGAGATGCAGATCTCGGACACGTAACAACAACCGCCATCGCCGACGCCTTCGTGCTCGCCCATCATCGCCCCTCCCACCTCTCCACTCGCGCTGGCCGCCGCCACCGACGCCGCCGCGCCGCGCCGCAGCGCCTGGTCCGCGCTAACCGCGGTGCGCTGCGGGTCGCCGGGCGCGGACCTGTTTTAAGAAGAGCAACCGTGCGCCGTCGGGACCAACAGCGCCGCGGATATCTGGACCGCGCTGGAGCCAGCCGCTATGTGGTGCTCCGCGCGGTCGTGTTTTCACCGAACGCGGACGCAGATGTGGACTTCGGGTGTTATTATTACGAGAGCGTTTTTACTGGTAGATATTTAAAAAGGAGGAAGTAGAACGTATTCAGAAGAACAAAATGGAACGTAATGTTTTTAAAAACTGAAAATTGTAGTGAAAACAGGTTAAAAACAGTAGGCCTTTTTAATTATTTATTGTACACAATTTTTCTGTTATAGGAACATTTTAAGTGACTTGAAGACTCAGTGTGTGAGATGAGTACAGAGGCTCTAAGATTACTTGTATTAATGACGTACTAGACGGTAAAGAAAAAGGTACCCCTGTGCAACTGCACTAGAGGTCGATGCGGCCCAAGAAAGAGGTAGAGGTAGGGTTATACTTATTCCTCGTCGTCGGCACAAGGAGGAGGTTGTGTGGGGGCCACTTTTACCTCCAGAAAAGATCCTGGTACTCACTTGGAAAGGAGGCTGGGTCGACCTCAGAATTGCACTAAACAAAAATCGCCAGATAAGAACCCAACCTATGTCTGGATTCGAACTTTATGAACAACTAACTGATCTAAAAGAAACGTATACACTACGATTCTCCCAAAACGTAAAATTATTATCATTACCGTAACATGTGTATCAAATTATCAATCGTCCGTTATGTAATTACAATATTGTGTACGGAGTCGAAATACGTTCTCTTGAATATAGGCGTATGCAAATCAGCTCTGTTCAGAGCGTCCAAAAGTTCTCTTGCCCTGCCCCTAAAGCAACCAGAATAATCAAAACGAACAAACACCTTGACAGACTTGGCTCCCGGAGTTCTGCCCTCTCAGCATAATAGAGCTGTCGCCGTCGCTGGCATATTTTAGGCGCAGATGGTACCTCCTAGCTTATTGGCCAGCTGTTAAAAAGGGCGCCGAAGTCGTTTGACACTTTACTTCCGCGCCATTGGCACCCGCGTGGCTGCTGAGCTCAGGGGCAGGACGGCAGTGGCGCAGTCGAACGAAAGAGCACATCTGGAAGGGCGAAACCTTTAATCACAAGCAAGCCAAAGTTCTAAAATACAGGTCTGAGTATTATTTCAGTTTTATAAATGAATGAACAAAAAATATTTGTGTAAATATTTTAGTATCTCTTTCGTTTTATAATAAATATGGTACAGTTGATACGACCAAATTCTAAAAGAAACTACATGATGAAGTTCAATTTTTAATATTAGCAGTCCTCAGAATTAATTACATTTGCAAGATTGATGTTTTAGATAATTGAGTTTCATTGCAATGTAGTAATCTTAGTTTTAATTTTAATTACTGCGGACTTTCTCATATTCTACCCTTTTTTTTGTTTCCTAAAACGAATTTTTATCACCTACCACAATTAGAGTATAACTAACATTTGTATTATAAAATGCAATTATACTTTCACACTGCTTACTCAAAAGTTTAATAGCCCACTTACATCTAGGTATTTGTATTTGTGTTTAGCCCGTACATGTCCCTTGAAGGGCAATTGGCCGTGGCTCCGATATATCCTCTGGGGTTCCCAGTCCGTCACCCAACCAGGAACCCGCAATGTCTCGAATTCGCTTAATCTTCGTGATTTCACGTTGTTAACGAATTGTGCTAGCGACGCCGTTTTCGCGGTCGGAGCCTTTCAGGAAACCACGAAAATCCGGATGATCGGCACGGGAATTGAACCTGGACCTTCCGAATGCAAAGTTAGCGCGCTATTCCCGAGTCACTCGGTTCTATCTAGGTAATTGTAGGTAAGTCAGGGTATTGTAATTGTGATCAGATTTTCCCGCGATTACGGCGATGTGAGTTCTCCCATTTGATACAAGTATTCTTTTTGTGTAGAGAGAGTCATTAATGTTCAATTCACTGCCCCTTCCTCGTCATGGCGAGGTGTCATTGCCACTCCCGTGAATGCTTGGCTAATTATTTCGCCCACTGTGCTCTTGGGCGGTGCCTGTGTGGCAGCTCGGGCGCCGACAGTCGTCTCCGCAGCCAGGCGCGCACCCCGACGCTTGTTGTTTCCACCAGATTTAACAGGAGGGTCCTCCGCATCGCTGCCTCCGTATGATGTCATCCATTATGTACACAAAACACATTTAAAATGCACTCATGTTGGTCTTTCAGCATTGTCAGCGAGTTTTTATTTCCAGCTAACTTAATATTTTCCGTCGTGAGTTGTTCATTTCTTCTCGTCGAGTACCTTCAAGTCATCTGGGAGCTGAGAATTTATTATCCTATTTTGAAAGGGGGTCTTGAAGAACGCTGCGAGTTCAACGGATGCCTGTGAGCATAAGCTCCCCGCGGAAATTTTTCGTACGCCTTTTATGTTCTTGTAGTACGAGGCTACCAACCGGCGTACCTTTGCAGTGGCGTCACATCCAGCAACGAAAGAAAACGACCGCATTGAAGTTATTTACCTTCTTCTTTTTTTGCAAGGTAACTTCACAATGCTACACTCATGGCCATTATAACTCAATACCAGCAGTTCATAAGACTCGCCCTCATGATGAGAGGTGGCTAGAAGATAAAATAGTAAACGGATGTAGTAGTATGGAAGTAGCATGATTTATCAGAGGAATAATTAATAATTCGTATAAAACAATAGGGCCAAAGTTATTGTGCTATAAAATAAAATTAACAATAAATGTCTTATTCAAATTATTAGCACGTGGCCTGGAAATCAAGCTTAATGTAGTTGTTCAACTTTGAATTACACAATTGTTCACACAGATCTACCGAGAAATGAAGCAGTTGTTCTACAGAGCAACGATGCATATCAGATAGTCCCACAAGTGAGGGGCTCTCCTTCATACGGGGCGGTGAAAAAGTGACGGGTGCAACGAGCGGGAGTGAAGAACGGCACGCCCTTGCTTTCGCCCCCAGTCGTCGTCGCCGCTCCAAATCTCAATCAGCGTATGCACCCTCTGGCGCCGCCGAGGCGCACTAACTGGCTGCAGCAAGGGCTATCGGGCGGAAAGTGCCACCCGGCAGCACAACTGTTGCAGCCGGCGCCCCGGGAGCCCCTCTGTCCCCCCCGCCACACCCCTCCACACCCACTCCCCTGCTGCACGTTTCGTCTGCTCGCTGATCTCTAACGCTTCTAACTTACGTTTTTCAACCTTCCGCATTGCATATTACTACGTAGAAAATGGTTTCAGCATTTTCATAGTTGGTCGTACTTGAAGTCGTATTCTTTGATGTGCTGATTGAATTAGGTTTCCGCACATGTCAACTGCTATAGTAATTAGTAAAGAACGTATTCACATGCAATCACATATTGGTCTTTCTACGCACAGTTTTCAAAATTGTGGTCGTGACGAATCATTACGACCGTAAAACAACATTGAATTTCTCGTTATAAATTTTTACATATTTTGAACTGAACTTACACTATATTACATTTTTTCTGCCCATTTCTTGATTTTTTCTGAAAACATTCATTGATTTTCAATTCTAGTTTTCACTTTAAAAATTGGCAATTTTTAATGCAAATTCAGACGTGCATACCGATGACCTGAAGTACCGTACGTGAAGACGCGGCCGGATATACGACACCTGTTTGAGTCCACCACCGCCAGCACGAGTCTTGTTATCTCGGCCGCGAGAAGTGCACAACAACGCAGAGAATATTACCTTTAGCTGTGCAAAGTATTCGTGAAGTGCTTTTTTCGCTTAAATCGCAAGTTTGAGAAGTATTGGTGTTGCGGACATGTAGCACTCCGAAGAGAATGCTACAGTGATGTTTGCTGGACTCTTGAGTTCCCACGATTGTTCGGTAGCTCTCATGGTTGCCAATAAAAATATGCATTCCAAAAATGAATTCCGGTTTGACGTACCGAGGACGAGCAAAAAACCATGTATGCATATTCATTAATTTGATGTATAATGTATTTATTCTCTGTTCGGAACAACTTTTTCACACCATGTTCTATAATTTCACTTCAACTTTCATAAAACTTAACACAAATATTCGCATTAATTCAGTTGTTTTCACCCTATAATAACTTACTTTCGTCCTTCTTACACATTACATACTGATCGGCACTGACGACCATTACTATTAGACCCATAACATAAATGTTTTTCAATCATTTATGTTATGTGTACATCAGCCACTACAATTTAAAACTATTTCTTCCTTGTTCCATGGCTTCCTCAATCGCATCCAACTGAAGGTGGTTACGCGCGAGCTCTCTCGTAAAACCAACCCCCGCTGGCAGGAACCCAACCGTACTTCTTCCCTGTCATTGGGATATGCAAGGAATGTCATCGACCTTCACGCACTGGAGCGCTCCAGCAACGACAGTCTTCAAAACACTTCGCGTTCCGCTTTGATTATCGTTTTCCTACAGACTAAATTAAGGATTTAGAAAGGTCCGGCGGGATACCGCGGTAACAATCTCGTATCCATTGGGCCCGCTGACGGACACGCGGAAGGCACGTTAAGAAGTCGTTTCGAGCGAAGAAAAGGCGGCTGTCACCCGCTGAAGGACTACATTCATCCCCGACGGCGCTCCACTCAATACCGTGCATCCGCCGCGAACCGCGAACCGTTTCCTTCATTCCTGCAGATTCGTCGAGCACCTGTCCCTTGCATTGTGGTTTACGTCAGCCTTACACGCCCGCGTAATGCACGATTGGTCAATTGTATCGGCATTAAAGCCTTCTTCCAGAGGCGGCCGAGTTGCCTTTGTTCCTGGTCGTCGGCGAACGCGAGGTATAGACACAATTCCATTTCACACTCGGAATCGTAATGATCCTTCGTCATGACTCGCCCCGCCGTCCTCACCTCGCCGCCCCCCCCCCCCCGCCGCACGGCATCACGTGTTGCGACGGCGGTACGGCGCGGGCGCGGAGAATCGCCTCACGATCACGATATTACCGCCAAAGCTTGTTTCTCCGTCCTCCGCGGCCCAGCTAACGCTTTCCGACCACGGATGCAATGGTAAAAACGCGATAGCGAAACGCGGTTAAATAAACGAGTTCCGTTAGCATCCCAGAAGCTCAATTTGGTGGGGTTAATTTGTTGTATCGTTTCTTTAAATTGTGTTTTTCGTATGATTTACTCTGTTCTGTACCAATTAAACGTTGTTTAAGTAGTAGTTAGAGAACCGAGATAACAGTACAATTTGATGAAATATCTGTTTTTACCTACACAATTTACTAAGGTACTGGTGAAATAAGAAATATTTTTAAGTACTATTATATTTTTTAAATACTTGCGATATTCAACAGAATAACAGTTTTAGTTATTTATTTACAACGTTTATATAAACGTCAGAATTTCTTGTGTTTATAATTAGCCTCATTCGGTACAGTACATGCGTTCTGTCCTCATCTCTTCAGTCAACCGAAATTTTTAGTCTCAACTGCCCGACATATGCAATCCTCTCTGCTCCACATTGAACCTCAAAAACCTTCCATAATCCCCCATATGTACACTGAGAACCTGATCTTGTGTGTAGAGAATGCCCTCCGCCGAGTAACTAATATTCAATCAGCATATCAAGTACCCGCCCGCCCGCCCGCCGCGCGAGAGCACGCGAGCGCGGTAAGAGGAGAGCGGCATATGGTCTTAAGCCCGTGCGCTGTGCGTGCCTCCATTACGCGTGTCACGCGGGCCGGGCCGGGGCCCGCGCGCGCGGCGCCTAAGCAGCGACGACAGAATTATCGTCGCCTCGATCTTGTAATACCGAAGTGAGCTGTATTCCAGATTATGCAAATGGAGCACGCACTCCCAATGGATACGGACTTAGTGAACCAGCGTGATCGCAGATAGGCTTGCGGTTTAGCATACCCGCCGCACCGCGCCGCGCCGCATGGCGTCGCGTCGCATCGAGCGGGGACGCCTCGAGAAAATCGTCGCTGACGTCCGCGGAGCAGAGACGTCACCGCGAATTATCGCGATCAAGGCGCCGTCTGGCGGAGTTGGGAGGGGAAGGGGGGGGCGAGTCGGAGAGGGCGGCGATCGGCGACTGGACGTCGGGGGTCCTGCCATCCTCAACCCTCGGCTCCCTCCTTCCCGCAGCCGCGGTGACACAGCCACCGCCGCCACCGCCACCGCCGCCGGCCGCGTGCGTCTAAAGTGCTCCGCCACCAGCGTCGCCGGCGTCGCTCCCGCACTCGCTAATTACGGTCTCTGTGTGCCCGGCTAAGATGGCCGTAATGCAGTTAGGCCAACAAGCCGGAGGAGGTCTTAGCCAACCTCCGGTCCCTCTCGTGCCACGCCTCTTCTCCCTCTTCCCGGCCGCCCCGCATTATCCGAAGCAGCTCCAGCTAGAATAATCCGATTTCGCAGCGTGTGCCGGCGTATTGGGCGGCCGCTGCACGACGCCCTTCGTCCCCCCTCTCATCCCCTCCCCTCACCCCCACCCCGCCGGGCGCCTTCTCGCAGGGCGCGGCACGGGCCGTCGCTCCCGTGGGTGGGTGGCCTGGAGTCCAGGCGTCCGAGCGGGCGGGCACTATGCGTGCCACAGAGGGCGCTTTCACCTTTCATCTGAGCCGCGCCGGGGCGGCGCAGTATTAATTGCTGCTACTTTGACGTTGTCCTTCATGTGCGGATTCGCAGCGGGCCGGCGCGTCGCCTGATTAGCGCGGCCCTGCGCCACTGCAGCGGCGTGGCGCTGGTAAGCGTGCATGCGAGTGTTGGAACGCGACCGATGGTAGCGGACACTTGAACCGTTGGTAACGCACCCGTCCTAGCGACTAACTACGCTGACAAGTTGTACGTTATAACCCATCTGAGAGAAGAGCGGTATCGCTTTGTCTTTTAAACAACTCTAAAGAAGAATGGTTCATTTGAAAGGTTTACCTCTAGATCGTTCTATGCAACTTCGAGTTTATTCTGAATAATAATTAGATTGAAGATAAAAAGATTGAATCCGACGTACCCTCACCATAGATTAAACGACAATGGTTTCGAAGCGTAGCAACATCTCAATATTTACACAAAATGTAATAATCGCTATAACAAGAACGTTAGTAAGATTACCTTAATTTCAACGAAAATATGGCCGAGTAATTACTAATATACATCCTGATGTGTTTGTTGCGATAAAGCGTGCATAAATAATGATAACAATAACGTCTAAAGAAAGACACCTACGTTTAGATGTGCAAGATTAGAAGTGAAAAACAGTTGGCAAACTGACTGTACACGGGGGGGGGGGGGGGGGCTAGGCTTCAAGTGGGCGCCCCCAGGCGGCGACGGCTCGCAGCTCTTCTTGTGATATTGGCGCGCGTAGATGAGGGCATTAGCAGCCAATCACGGGCCACTAATCCCGTTAGGCCGAGGGGCCGGTAGGGGAACACCTGCCCCCACAGGGACCCGCCCGCCTGCGTTCGCTCACGCCCCGCCTCTCGGAAGACTCAATCGCTGAACGCAGCTGGCGGACCTTCCCTTCAATGCCGTAGCCATTGGCACGCTCTCTGGCGCCTCCGCGTTGCTGGTTTCCGGCTCAACACCTCTCTCTGGGCACGACCACCGCTTCATCCATATCCACGACATGTAGAAGGACGACATTCCTGTCCCGTTGAACCATCATCATCTCATAAGACATTTTCACAACGTAGAGAAGAAAATATCCATGTCTCTGAAAATGGAGCTGCAGGAAGATCCTGGCGTGAATCACTTCATTTCCATTGCCCGCTGTTCCGAAAGCCTTCGTTGTTTTCAATTCCTTCAGTCACTACCACCAGTACAAATTTCTCAACCATCTCCATATCCTTCACCGTCTCCGCGTCTCCCTTCCGCCCCCTCCCGGTGTCGTCGCGATCTCCGCCTCCCGTCCCCCTCCAACGCCGCCCTCTTCGCTGGCCTCCTCCGAAGTTACGAGGCAGCGGGCCGCGCCTCGATGGTAATCGACGCATATGTTCCGCGTGTAAAATCTACTCCTAAACGCTGCTGGCGATGATTTGTCAGCGCTGAGCCGCGCGCTGGCGTCTGCGGGCGGAGCGCCGCCCCGCCGAACGGTCGCTCTCGCGCGGCCGCGGGGCGGGTGGGCGGGCGGGGCCGCCACGGAGCGGTTTCCGGAGCACAGTTTCCTACTTGGACCTCGAGAAGCATCAGATACGTTCGCCAGAGACAAAACGAGGTCGATTTCGACAATGGATTTTCTTTATTTTCAATTAAAGAAGAAACTTGGTTCTCGGTCTGGTGGGAATAATAAGAATATTCTAATAATAAATTTGATATGCGGCAGGAAACAATAAAAATCGTTGGTTTCATTTATCAAGATACTTTTTATTTTAATTATTATTTTAAATGATATATTGAATACTAAATCAAAATCAATAAATCGAATAAATCGAAAGAAAAAATTCAGTCGGTTTCTTTAAAAATAAAAGTACCTACGTCAATTACAGTAATTTCTCGAATTCAAGGAACGTGCACAATGATAGCTTTAAACATCTATTCCCCTCAACTGAACACCCACCAGCGGACTAGCCAAGCTACTTTACGCCTGCCACTCGAAGGTGCGAATATGAGCAAGGGGCTCAACAGCGGACAAAGTAGCGGAACTAAATCGCTCTGGAGAGGGCCGAGACAAGTCTCAGGTAAGGCAAAGGGCCCTCCGCGGCAGCGGCGGCGTGGGCGGGCGCGGTCTCATGGCCGGAGAGGCCGACCTGCCGGGCCACCGGCCGGGCACTCCTCCACAATTCTGCGCATTCGCCGCGCGCCCGCCCGCCCGCCGCCGGCCGGCCCGCCGCTAGCTCCAAGGGGCTGCAGCTGGCCCCTTCTCCATTACACGGCTCAATAGCTGGAGCTGAATGGCCGGCGCGGCGCGGTGCGGCGTGGCGCGGCGTGGCGCGGCGCGGGGCGGCTGCACCCCTTGTCCGGCGCGCGCGGTCACTGCCGCCGCTCCCCGGCCGCCCCACGGACCGCGCACAACATCCATCAAACAGCAATTGATGAACTGCGTCGCGACTTCATAGCGTTCAGCTGCCCCAACGGGGCAGGTAGTGGCGGCCGTCCCGCGCTAGGGCCGGCCGACTAGAGGCTCGACTAGTGGTTCTGTGGCTACTTCCGACCACTCAAGTTAAGCTGGAATAACACGAATGTAGTTGTAGGGGATCGCTTTTCGGGGAATTAGTAAGAGATTATAGTAGTAAGAGAATTAAGAAGAAATGGGAAATAAAAAAAAAGGACAGCTGTTGCCCATATTGCTGAAGCTGTTTAAGTGAAAGCTTTTTTATGACTTTTTGTCTAAAACTCTCATGTATCTAATTCGAAAAGTTATTTGTTTGGATGTATTATCTCTTCAGATAATTTATTTTCTGCAAGCAGTTCTGGAGAAAATGTTCAAGGAGCTGTTAAAATAATACAAGTCACATAATATTTATTCATTCATTCATTCATTCACTCATTCAATTTCTATTTCTAACAGGAGGCAAGAGGTTTCATTTGGCTTTTCGTATGCTTGTTGTCAATATCAAATTTGTGAACTCGTGAACGTCTCCCCTCCGTTAACTCGAAAGCTACTCGAAGTTAATACGCCCGAAGAGAAGCATTACTCTCTTGCACCTGAGAAACTGCCACAAAGAGAAGGACTCGACCCACCACACCTACTCCAGGCCTTGGAAATGCCGGACTGAGAGCTATTGAATGAGAAGGGAAGGCTCATTCACAAATGGCTAGGATAGCCGCCCTGCTGTCTGCGACTCTCAAAGAAGCCCATAAATTTTCATAAATACCTTTGGTGTCCTGGCAAGGTCACTCGAGAAGAAACCACAAAAATGCTTACTCTCTAGAACTCTTCTGTGCAACTGTTGCTTGCCCGAAAATAGTATTGTTTTTTCTATTATTTGTTAATGATTATGTACGAAATAATGCTTATGTATGAAATAAATAAGAACGACTATTAACATCTGTTTGAAAAGTGCGCTCGTATATTTCGATTCAAAAAATGTAATCATAGCATTTTCTAAACCCTTCATTCCAAAATAGAATAAATTTCATAGGAATAACGAATTTCACATCTCCGTTAGGGTTAATACTTTCTCTCATTTTCACAACCTTGTAATCGTTAACCAATTGGCAACGAAAAAATAAGATTAGGCAATAATACACTTTTCAGTGACGCGATTACTTGGCCAAGACTTGAAAACGTTCTTATTCCTCCCCGTCCTTCGTATTTATCTCGCCACCTTTCCACCAATCAAACGGCTCCGTGCTCCTTCTCCCGCCCCAACCCCTACTCTATTAGTTCTAAGAGTCGGCAATCCGAAATGGGTTGTCGCGCTCTCCAATGCGTCCCCCTGGTGCACTTAGGGGGACGATATTGTTCCCCCAAGTCTACTCAAGACCATCTTCCAGCCATTCTTCTTGTAACATGTAAAGTTCTACCTTTATAAATCGCTTCCTTGCATTGCTTTTTCCTTCTTCGCTCCGGCGCACGGCCCCTTTCGCTCTCTCCAACCCCACGGCCGCCAACCCCTCCGCGCGGAGGCCGCCGGCTCCTCCAAGTTCGGGTAGCGCCACCACCCCTCCCCCTCGCGCCCCGCCCCCGCCCGAGAAACGGCTGCAGCCATTCCCCTGATCTTCCTCGGAGATTTAGTCTCCTCCCAAATGTTCTTAGCTATTTCACTTCTTTTTCCTCTCCGGCGTTCATTTCTCTTGACAGGGAATTTCGTTACTCCCATTCCTTCATCCTCGTTTCAACTTGGGAACCTTCCTTAATATTTACTTCTCGACTTCAATAAATTGGGATGAGGTCGTAGCAGGAACGCACCCCCTTTTTTCTGCTCGTCCCATCTCGCAGCGGCGATATCCTCCGGGCTCATCCACGGGCCGTCCCATTATGTAGGTCGAGCGTCTGGAAAGTTCCGGCGTGTCGTTGTCTTGCTATTAGCCCCCGAGTTTGAGCATAGGGCGTTTCCGCGCTATCGCCGCTGATGGCATTAGCCAATAATTACTGTCGAGCGGCGCAAACAGGGGCCTGCGCTCTCCCTGCCCGTGGCCGACATTTTGCACTTGCGTCGGGAGCTACGCGCGAAGAAGCCTCAAAAGCATTATCTTGGGATAAGAAAACTTTTATAGAGATTGTTAAGACGAGTTTCGTGTCTGACGTGTGTACAACAAAAGAAAATTGATTGTCAGTTCATTCTTTATAGTATCAAAAATTGCGTGAATTAATGAAGTGAATGAATATTACAACAATAAAAATGAAATTAATTCTAATGTAAATTTATAAACATGCCTCATTGAAGGAACAATAAAATGTATCGATCGATTCATTATTTATAAAATGCTGCATTTGTCTTCTTAAGTACTAAGAAAAACAAATTCAAGAAAAATATACTTAATGTTGTTACTGTATCGGATAACGGAATTGGAGAATTAGGCGAGGAGGTTGAATGTAAAATCAACCTTAGTCACTTGCATTGGTTGACACAAACGCGCCACGATCTCGAAGGACTGTGACGCTATCCATGGCCTTCTACCAATGAAACTTTTACGGTATTTTTTTTACTGTTTCGATTTCTACGGATTTCAAGTTTCAATTATGAAGGCTGTCATTTGCAATAGTAACGTCCAGTTGACATAAAGTAATGAAATTTAACTGAAATATTTCTAGAAGGTTGCAAAAGACATTTATATTCTTTGAAACATGTAGATCAATACTAAAAATGTATCCACTCGTTGAAGGTGGGAATTGATAGTTTCAAGAGTTTCCACGAGCCCTGTCAGGTCCCTTGAATCCTCTTGAACTGCAGAGCGAGACGCATATGGTGTACTAAAGCATACGGTCTACGCTCAGCTACCTTTGTGCTCAGGTGTAACAAACAGGATTTGGAGATCACTCACGCTCGTAATAGGGTTGCAGCGGCGATAACCTCGAGTGCGTGTTTGGCTGCGGGGGCAGAGGTGCTATCTGCGATATCTGGGAAGGTGACGACGGCAGCAGGTAGCAGAGGGCGGGGTGTCGCACGCGAGCAAACTTGATACGCGAGCGGGGGGGGGGGGCGGCGGCGAGGGGGACTGCCCGGCACCACGAGGGGTGCACCACGCTGCCGCCAGATGGCGCGAACCTACCCCGGTACGTCCGCCGCCGCCGCCGTCGCACCAAATGAGATGCGAACCCTTTGTTGGCGCACAAGCCGGCGGCGATCCCAGCATCTGCGCGTCTTTGTTTAACCCGTAGCCCAGGGCCGACCATTGTTTGTCCAATCTCGCCCCTCTGTGCAACGTAACACTATAGCGCGGTGTATTCTCAAACTCATTTCATTCATCAGCTACCTGGAGAGGGGAAGCGAGCCAATGAGAGATGATTACGCTCATCTTCAGATAGATTGCAAATGAAGGTGAAATAGAGTTAATGCTTCACTAGTCAACGACACACATTCTAAGTGAGTATTTTGGATATGGATCATTAACATCTTCAATATAAATCTTCAATAACAAAGAACACGAAAGAAAATATTGTAACAGTTGTCATTATGAACAAGCAATAGCAAAGAAATATTTATCTTGGCAAATAATATTACGCAGTGTAAAACAGTAAATGTATTGTATTTTTGGTATTTTACCCTCTTGTTGATATTTTGTGATCTGACTATTAAGCTGTTCTGAAAGCGTACCACATTTTTAGAGAATGGTCGACAAGATTCCCTCGGTTTCCCTCCTCAAATACGTCTGAGAATCAGTACACAAAACCGTAGTCTCCTCCGTTGCAACAAACCCCAATTTCTTTTTGTATACTTGTCTTGAGTGACAGCCCACGAAAACTCTCCTTAAAGAGTTACGTAAACCGGAACGATTTAAACAGGTGAACAAGCGCTCACCCGCGGAAATCGTCAACTTCGCGTGACGCCGCCGCCGCCGCCCCCGCCGCCACCCTTCCACTTTTGTCGCTCCCTCTCCCCCATCCGCATTACCGACGCTCTCACAGTCCCAGAGCACTGTCACCGTCCCTGCCGCCTCCGCTTCCCGCCCACATGACCGACTGCGAAACCCGATCCGCGCGGCCGCGAGCACCCCCCCCCCCTACGCGTGGCTCGGCGGGCCCACCCGGAGCGCCGCGGCCCCCGCCCACCCCCCGGACCCGCCCCTCAATTAAGTAATGGCGTGATTAATACACGACGGCGGCGCGGTGGCGGTGACGGCGACGGCCGCGGAAGAAGGAACGGCGGAAGAGGCGGCTCTAGAGAGCTCATTGCAGGTGGTGAAGGGGTTAATAGCGACAACGACAAGTGGCTGCGGCAATAATGTTCGTAATGGTGGAGGCACGGACCACGGCGCCAACAACAACAACTGGTCGGATGGATTCTTAGTGATTCCGGCCGCGTTAACTGCTAAGGGTATTAGTCCTGTAAGAGTAGTGCATTTTTTTCTCTCGGAAAGGTGTGGTGGTAGAGATCTTCCCTTCTTGGATGGCGAGACCCGGCGCCGACCTACCGTCGATTAGCGGGATTTTCTCCGAGGTATCTCCCACTAGCGGGACACCACCTCAGCTCAGAGACAAGCTCTGAGCTCCCGACCGGTCTCCCGACCGATGGTAGTGTAGTGCATGAAAGTGTGTGTTGTGTATGTGTGTGTGTGTGTGTGTGTGTGTGTGTGTGTGTGTAAGGGGAGAGGATAGAACAACGAATGGGACAGAAAAATCGCGCGCGGTTTGTGGCCCGTTTGGTAGCGTATTGCTCCGGCATTCGCCTGGTATTGGTCGGAGAAACCATCAAAACCTACAGATCGAAGCAGCCAGCCGCTAGAATTTTCCTCCAGACACGACTGAATTGGACCTAGCTGACGAAGCTACAGTCAAAAATCCTCCCACCCTCGCTAATCGAATCTAGAATCCTCCGATCAGAGGCACTAGTCGGAGGCACTAACACTAGTCGGAAGGAGGGATAGCAGACGGGGCAAGAAGCGGGCACGGAGATAGCAGCGGCGATGGAGGCGGTGGCGTCGGTTGCGGCGACGGCGGTGGCAGCGACGGCGGCAGCGGTGACCCGCGAGACCGGGGCCCTCCCCGGCTGACCGACACCGATCAATCATCAATTTTCCTAATGAATATGAAAGCGGGCGAGCGCGGCTGCGGCGTCGCGCGCCTGTTAAAAAGCTGTCGGCGCGCGGGCGCTCGGGGCGGCCCGCCACGCGCCGGCCGCGTGGCCCGCCGACGCCCTCCGCGCGTGACGCGTGCGCGCGCCCTCCGCGGCCCGCCCTCCGCGCTCGCTAAAAAATAACGGGTAAAATTTCCAATCAAACAAGTGTCACAGTGGGGACGCGTCTCGGTGACGGCCTGCGCGGGGGCAAACGAAAAATGAAAGCCTCGGGATGAGACGTGAGAAGCAGATACAAAGAGCATTGAATAATAATAATAATAATAATAATAATAATAATAATAATAATATTTTAATACCTGTTTACTGTTGCAACAAGTTTAATAATTGTAAGGGAATATCATTATAAGTTTTAACAATAATAAGAGAGTATCATTTACAACGGCATTTCGATGGCTGAAAACCAGACTGTTTTCAGTCCAATTTCTAAAGACAAGATTTCTGTTCCATTGTAACCAGTGTCGCTGGCTATATGTGTGCATAAAATCAAATTGTAAATATTTCACCCCGAAAGTCACAAGAAATCCATTCCATACTAACCCATTCCTTACTTTCATATTACACAAAACTTGAAATGATTCTCCTTAAAAAAAAGTAGTAAAATGGACTTAGAGCAGTCAGGTTCTAAGTCATCGATTTATTGTAATTACAATTATAATATTAAAGAAATGTATAAACATTTCTGAAAGATCTTAAAAGAAGTTTAAAGTGGAAATTTAAACGAAAAGAGATAAAAATATCGGTGGAAGATCACATATCAAACAAAAAATGCATGATAAGAGTAGATTAATATGAAACTCCTACGAAAGAAAATTATAACCACACTTTGAAATAGGCTCGAAATTAGTCAAAAATACGAGTTCGGATATCGAGGAACATCGTTTAAATACAAAATATTATAACTGCGATAACGATAAGTTTCTTTTTCGTTTTTATGTTTACCAGTGTCATGTGAAATTAATGTATGATTTTTGAACAACAAAATTATAAGTGAAAACCTGTCGTCGATAACTATTCCATGCTGACCTCACGCAAATTATTATCACTGTTGCAGAGCTGCTTTACAAAGAACAAAAACAGTAAATTTAAAGACAACAATTTGCACTCGGCAACGAATCCACACTTGACGAAGAAAGAACAAAACCGGCTCATCCCATTGGCATTCCAGCGTCCGGCGAACTAGGAATCGAAGGTTCAATAGGGTTCCGATACAGTGATTCTGTTAGCACCAGCGCACATTGTGTTCAAAATACACACATTGAATATCGTGTAATGTACTGTTTATTACATTGTTAATTCCCGAAATAATTGTATTGGACACCCATTCGTTGTAATGGCAACTATGAGTGCGGTGAACCAGATCTATTGCGGCGCCCGCTATTGATGGCGGGAATGGGCAGAGCGCGCCACTGGCGGATTAGCATACAGCGCGTTAAACACGCTGCCGCCGGAACGTTTAAGAGGAGGGCCTGCTTGTCTGGCACTTTGTGAAAAACGATATTTCATTTCGTTGCAGAGAACTAGTTATTATTTTATTATTAAAGTTCAGTAGTTCCTTTATTCACGAGTAGACAATAAAAATGAATATTGTACTCGTATATGTGTCACCTTAATTTTTCGTTTGGGTTATATTCCTTACTATTAAAGTGTTACACAGAGAATTTTATGCTATTTTCGTTAGATTATATTTATTCCTTTACAATATCCAAGCCCTAACAAATTTCTCTCCAAACGTAAAGTTTATCCACTGATTGAAAATATTCTGCATTGTGATGTCAACGCGTCGCCTGCTGAGTGATAGTTTCTCTTGCGCTTGAGGAGAGGCCTGTTTTCGCGGTGTAGCTCCAGCGTTCACCACAAATGTGCACAACCTCGAAATCAGTTATCTATGGTAGACGGTCAGCAAATCGCCTAAACAACAGCGCGTCTCCACCCTGTCCTGTATCGAGAATGAAAATTCGCTGCGAATCACAGGGGGGGGGGGGGGCACGCGCATTTAATAAACGCCCCCTGAATTCTCCGGACGAAGTTGGCCCCTGTCGGCCCCTGTGGCGTCGAGGTCGAGGGCGCGTCCTGCGGCCCGACCAGGTCCTCGAGGGACAGGCAGGGGGGCCGCGCCGCGCCTCGCCTCGCCCGCGGGGACGCGCGACAGCCCTGCACTCTGGTGACGGCTGCGGGCGGACGCTGTGACAGTTGAACGATTTATGTTTGGCAACCCGCGAGGGCACTTTGTTGTCAAATTAGAATAGTTGCCGCATATAAATAGGTTGAAGCATTGTTTTTAGGTTTTCACGTAAACTGCAATAATGAGATACTAATAAATGCGCTAACAAAACAAATTAACGGAAAGCAACAATTCTGAAAAGGAAGGCGAGGGTGGGGGACTAAATTTGTGAAGAGGGTCCGGAAACGTTTTACAGGAAGCAGTTTCCAGCGGAGGGTATTAGCATTATTACGATATTAATGATATTGGTTAATTTTTGGCATACGTAATTAGGAGTCATTGGGAAAATATGGGTGGGCGTGTTTTATGGCGAAGCCGCGAGGAGGCGGAAAGGGCGAGTGAGGTAGGGTGAGGGAGGTGAGGGGGCGGGAAAGAGACGGAGTGACGCGCAAGGGCGAGGGGGAGGAAGGAAAGCAATGACGCTTGAAATTTACAAACCTCGCACCGAGCGGAACAGCAAACAACAAAACATGCCCGTCCCTGCCGGCCGCCCGTCGCCCGCTGGTGCCCGCCAGCGCGCTCTACAATACCCGCCTACGCCAAAGCGCCGCCGCCACCGCCACCGCCACCGCCACCGACCCCGTTGCATCGCGGTAGCACAAAACAACAGGCACCCGCCAGCCCTGCGCCCGCTTTGTTGTTCGCTCTTCATTGTTTTCGGTTACGTTATAGCCTTATTTTTTTAAAGCATCAAAAATTGCTCAATTAGTATGTATGCGATTTCGGTGAATAGGTGCGGGTGACTCCCTCTCTCATCCCAACGACTAAACCTGAGTGCAGACAAACCCGTGCGCCCGGCTGCTGGCAGTCGTATTACCCGCAGTGAAAGCATTTTTTGTCGAATTTGCCAGAAGACCCTTTCGCTGTGAAGTGTTCTCGTCAGTGGCAGTATTTCACGAAACATACGTTTTGCCACAACTTTTTGTTCGCCGTTGCATTCCTTTCCAAAAATCAGTGTCCTCTGTTTTCAGCATGCTGTCGCTGATTTACAGGAGCAAAATTTAATAAATCTGAACGCCAATGAAAAGAAAATCGAAAACCTTTTGATATTTCAGTGTCAAAAATTTGCATTAATAAACATACGAATCCTATCTAAAACCGGGAGGTCTTTTATCTTATTATTTTATGAAATTCTAATTATATAGGGAGAAAATGTCCAGTAATTCTATAAAGTTAATAACAATTTTTAATAAGCGTAAGAAGAAATGTTCAGTTTATTAGTTTCTTTAGACGCAAAGGATTGGAATGAATTAGATTATTTACTCATCAAAGATCGCCCAGTCCTCAGGTCGCGTTGTAGTGTACATGTCTGAAATTCTAAATTTAGCACTCTAGTTATTGTTAATTATACACGATCACCCCCATCACAAGTCCCGATAATCAACATTTTATAAAACACGACACCGAAAGCGCCGGAGAACGTCATCTCATCACACGAGATTATCCACGACGTGTATCCATCACGGGTGAGGCAGAGGTGAGACCCTCGCCGCCCCCGGCTGCCGTTGCCCCGCCGACCGCCGTCAGTGGCCGCCGAGCCGGGGCGCTGTCGCCAGAGAGAAACTGCAGAGAATCGGCTGCATTAGCGCCGCTTTCTAGTGGCGCCGGTGGCACTTGCGACATATCGCGACGCGCGGCTTCGAATCGGCACCGCGCAGCCCGACACCCGGTCCACTCGCCCGGAGCACAAATTCTTGCGAAAATCAAAATGCTTAGAAACGTAGAAAGATGGTCGTAATTATTTTCAGGAAAACACAAATACTTTACTATTACTGTTACAATACTATACGACTGCTCTGAAGAGAAATGATAATGTGCACAAACAATATTACTTTTCAAGAATATAATGGTACAGGATACAATTAAAGTTCTTTAAAATACCGAATTTATGGTATTTCTCTCACTATTCGTGACACTCTTCGTGACAAATTATTCTTGTCGATTTAAGCAAATTTAAGAATTATTTGATTATTGATTGTTACGACGAGGTTTTGTCTATGAATAAGAACTCCCATCTCTTTAGTGACAATTCGCAGTTCTTGTTTGGTGGCGCCCGAAATTAAACACTCGTCAAGAATTTCATAACGACGCGTGTGAATGATTTCTGTTTTCGCCGAGAGTGCGCGACCGCAATCAGCCGACACGCCCCTCGCGGCGCCACCAGCAGTCGCTCACAGTGTGGCTGATGTACGCGCAGCCGGCGGCGGCGGGTGGGCCCGGCCGCGCCGGGGCGGTCGGGGGATCGAGGGTCGAGGGTCGGATCGTGCGAAGCGCCACCACCACCGCCCCGCCCCGCCGCGTCCTTCCTCGTCCAGCCCCTCCCCGCCCCCGCCGTTGCATCACCGCCCCCACCCAGCCTCACGTGTGCCGCTTTCACTTAGTGCGGAGGCCACGCGGTCAGCCGCCCCCGTGGGTCCCTGACTCGCCCCTTGCCCGGGCCAGCCTCTGCCTTCGCCGACGCCCCCCGCTCCCGCCCCCGCGCGGCCGCCGAATTCGATGCGATCGAACGCGTGATGCTAGACGGCATCTTTCCCTTCCCTCATAAGAATAGGCGATAACCTCATTGGCATGACGCATTAAATGAAAAATAAAAATTATCCAAAAAATGTTAAATTTTTTAACATCGAACATTTTGTTAGTCAATTCTATTCCCGTAAAATTAGTTTGGAATTTTGACAAAGAGAATGTTGCCGATGAAAACTTTTTAATTTCATAATATTCGGTCACAAATATTACAATCGAATCTGGTAAGGATTATGCAGATAATTATATCTTTTTTATATATTAATAGTTGCCACAACTAAATATTTCTTCCATTGTATTTCCTAAAACGCAAATTTTGATCCGCATTCTGCAAACGTCGACTATTAATTCGACATTATCGAACCCCAAACATGTGTTTCCATCAGGGATTCCCTGGGTCTTCAAGTGTTGATTGCATCGCCTTAAGCAATAATCCGGCTACTTGACGGGGACCGCCACCCACTCAGCACGAGTTAATGCGTTTGAGTCAGGCGGCCGTGCGCGCGAGGGGCGTTGGCGCTTCCCACCCCTCCCAATCGGGCGAGTAGGGGTGGAGTGCGGGGGGGGGGACACGCGACTCGCGGGGGGGGGGACGGAGCGCTCGTTTATTTGTAATGACCGCGATCAGGGCGTCTTTGTCGGGGCCGCGTGAATGGGGTGGCCCTCGGTTGCGACGCGTGCGCGGGGGTGCGCCTCGTCATTAATCTCTCGTGGCGGCGGCGGCGGCATCGCGGGGGCAGGCGCGCGCGGTTCGATTCGCGGTGGGCGCACGCAGGGTTTGCGGACCGGGCAGGAAGTGGCTGCGGTTGCGGTCGATGTGTGGTGACGGCGTGTGATGAAGTAATTCGACGATGAGTTTACAGGCGACGCCTGCGAAGGAAGTGGTGGTGTCCGGGAAAAGGTTCTGATGGAGATGTGGTCGTGAGTGGGCGTGATTATGATCGTTGTGAATGTAGAGAGGTAGTGAATTAAAACTGACAATTTCGAAAAGAAACGCCTTATAGAATAAAGTTATTTGTAGGTATAAAAACAAGACAACGCCGAGTTGGCGACTAATTTGACTGCTTTTCAAATAGATTTTAATTGTTAGTCTTTCTTTATGTCATTAAGAATTAAAAAATAATTAAAAAAGAAATGAAAATGAGTGAAGTTCTTCGCCCTTCGCTTGCTGACACGATGCACAAGCCAGATGTAGCAATCAACTGGTTAGAGTAACGATCGTTTGCGCCGTCACACGGCAACCACTCATACGTTCGTGCGTTGTGTAGTTGCGGCACTTAAGGCGTACTACAAGATTTAATAGATTATTTTTCTTTTAAGGAGCATTGCAGACGACGTAAGCAGTAATAGAAAAACAAATTACGAGAGACATTTCATTGAACTGCTACATTACAATGCAAAATAGTTGTATTACTTACAGGTTATTCTAAATCTCATACGTAGTATATATGCGCTGTAAAATAGCGATTGAAAGAGCGAATGAATGAATAAATGAATGAAATACGTGAATGAAATAATGAATGAAAAAGTGATTTTATGAGTGACGAACGAGTAAAAGAGAGTGAGTGAATAAATGAAACATGTTCGTGATCTAAGAATGGAATGTACTCATTTTATTCCGTGTTTTCGCCAATATTATTTTCTGTTCACAGCAACACCAGGAGTGGATCGGAGTGAGTGAAATATTAGTTCCTAAAGGCGTGCTTGTCCGCAGGATCGTGCGCAACAAGGCGGCGGAGAAGGCGAAGCACGTGCACCAGCACCAGCAGGCGCAGGCGGCGGCGGCGGCGCAGCAGGCGGCGAGCGCGGGCGGCGGCAGCGGCGGCGCGTCGGCGGCGGCCTCGGCCGGCCACGGCGCGTCGAGCGGCGGCGGCGGCGGGAGCTCGGCGGGCGGCGCGGGCGCCGGCTCCGTCTCCGTCATCACGCACGCGCCCGCCTCCTCCGTGGCGCACCACGACCCGCAGCGTCCCGGCGCCTACAGCATCAACGGCATCCTGGGCATCCCGCAGGTGCAGGCCGACCCCAACGGCAACTCCATCACCAAGCGCAAGCGGGACGACCACGCGGGTGAGTGCCGTATCGATCCGCGCGACGTGTCCCGCCGCGCAGCGCCGCGCACTTTTGGTCTTCTGCATGTGGAGGGGGGGGGGCAGCATTTGGAGAAAATACAATATGTCGAAATGCAATGGCGCGGGAGAATCGAGGAACTCATCAAAAGGTTTTACGGACCTCATTTTCACCCATAACTCATTATTCTTAAGTGAGGCATCCAGTGCGATCGGGAGCTAACCTTCAAAATTCGAAATATCGATTTGTGATCGTATTCAATATATCGAATGAACACATTGAATATATTGTAATTAGATGTTTCGAATTTTGTGGATTAGCTCCCTCTCACTGGATGCCTCAATTATTTTTGAGAAAATTTAATTATTTACCTCTCTCCATATTTGCTCAAATATTTTATTAAAAAAGTATTGTCCCAGGCCCACAATTCTTGAAAAATGTGTCAACATTTTATGGAAAGGTAAAAGGAAGTACTTCAATTATGTAAATTTATCCGTGAGTTTTCTTCATCAGTCTATCACAATACATCTCCCTTATACAGAAGTCAAAACAGTGTGTTCATTGGATAAAAATAGATAGCGATTCGTCATTATTTTTTTCAGATTTGAGATGTTTGTTAACTAAACAACAAACGCCC
This sequence comes from Gryllus longicercus, assembly GCA_038098605.1. Classification (NCBI taxonomy): domain Eukaryota; kingdom Metazoa; phylum Arthropoda; class Insecta; order Orthoptera; family Gryllidae; genus Gryllus; species Gryllus longicercus. The sequence continues at coordinate 1,220,204 of JAZDUA010000064.1, read as the reverse complement.
AAGGATCAGAGGATGGACGTGTTGACAAAACACACAGTAATCGAATAACAGAGGAGCGTGATTGCGTCAGGGGATAGGATTGTCGGGATTTTACTGATCTCTTGTAGAGACAAATTAAAATAAATTGGAGAATTAATGGTGGGTTGATCATTTAAGTACATATCCCGAAACCGCGGAAGTATAAAAAGTGGGTGGAATGACTATGAATAATTAATCACGTGTCATATTAGCACAGGCTCATTTACATTACTCAGAGTATATACTAATGCTTGTAACACTATATAACGTCCCTTTCCTACGCCATGCTTTAAAATTTTCATGGATATTAAAATACATGTTCATTACTACTAACTCGATAAAATTAGCATAGAATTTACCGATGGTGTCATGTTGTGTCATCCACACCGAACAATTTTACACCCTGGTCATCACCATGTGATTTGATATTCAAAACAGCTCGGTTAACACATCGTTTCCCATACGTGATCTGTCACGATAAAAGCTAGCCTGTGTGGATGCTGGTTTTCATATAACTCGGTTTGTTCCTAGCGCCTCCAATTAGCATCGTGTTTCTAGGTTATTTCGTTCCGATAAAAACGCGCCACGCCCGTCCACCCGCCCACTGCCGGGGCTGTCGGCAGCCGCTCGCCAATTAGGAAGGCCCGGCCACCGCTAACGAGGACATAATGAGCCCTCCACGTGACCCGGCAAACAGTTCTGCGTCGGTGGCAACCTGAGAAAAACAAATTTACCGCGATTATGCTAACGCCTCGGGGGCTGATCGGAGCTGTGCGGGAGTGAAGCTAGGACAGCTGGTAGTGGAAACTGTGGAGAGAATGAAACGGAATGATGTGATGTGGACACGACGGAGAGGTGGAAAGAGGTGTGAATAAGCGGTGATAGGGGTAGGATGACACTCATACATGGTCGATTTGTTTCGTCCTGGAGAGTTTTTTCCAGGCATATCATCTGTGTTTCAAAAGACAGTTCTAAGAGTAGCATTGGGAAGTATAGTGATGGTCTAATCTACGAATTCTCCAAAAGTTGTCGCATATATTCCGAAACGTTCTAAGAATATGCTCAAATCCTTGTTGCAACAAGCCTGTAGGCCCGTTAAGGGACGGCGTTAGCGGGTGAGGTGGGGAAGGAGCTGTGGTAGAGTAAGCACGGGGATGGTGCGTGGGTGGCTCGGTGCAGCACGCCGCGTCGTGATGCGGGGCGGTGCGAGAGGCAGCGTGGGGGAGGAGCAGAAGGAGGGCGCGGGGCAGGGCGGGTCGGTGTGGAGCGATTTGGGGTGGCGCAGGGTTGGAGGGGGCCGGGCGGGGCGGGGCGGCGCGGCGCAGGCGGCAGGCACGCGTTTGAGCGAGACGCGATAGTGGCCAGCGCTATGATGGATGATTATGCTAATGCGACCGACAGAGCGCGCGCCTGTCGCTGCCCCCAGAGAGTAGGATGCGAAATTAATAACGATTCGCATTCACAAAGAGAAGTCTTTTGCTGCACTTAATCGTGCCGCTGAACACGATGGCCACGCCCGCCGGCGCGGCGGGACCGCGCGCCTTTGTGAACGCGCGTCTGTGCGGCGAGTGCGGCCAGCGCGTTTGCACAGAGCCGCTGCCGCCCCCGCACGTAACGCGCGGTCGCGTTTGGCGACGGGCGTTTCCGAAAGCAACCACCGCATTGCATATCCAGCACATCGGCAAAATCAGTCCCCCTTCCTATCTTTTAACCGCATCATTCCCTTTCTTCACGGTCAATAATAGTTGCGCGCATTGGAAAGACGAACTAATGTAGTGTTTTTAAATATGCAGCATTACAGCTAGTATCAGAAGTGTATGGAGAGTTTAAATAAGGCAAGGCATTTTATTAAATATTTGTAGAACTGTAGACATTTCAGCATTTATTATTAAAATTTGGTCATAAATAGAATAATAATGCACCTCATTTTATAAATTTACACTATCTACTTTGTGAGATTTGGAGATCATCAAAAGTGAACATAAACATATCATAATTTTCGAATGAACGAAGTTCATTTGGTATAAAGACTTTTAACATAAATAATAATAACATTAAATTATAATTACAATAATATTAGTATTATTATTATTTGTTCTTTCAGTTAACACTTCAGAACGATATGTTGGTATTGCACTGATATGGTTAGCTACGGTACAATAAATTAAAACTAATTATAATGTAATCAAAATCTTTCAAGCAGTATTCGACTTTTCGTCAATAATAAGAACTAATCAAAGAATAATATCCAAATTCCAAACACCTCACGAGTATATAATGCAACAACCAACCACTGAGTTCAGAAATTCCGCACACTGCGTCGGCAAAAGAGCCCTCAGGCGGGCACAAGCCAGTCGCAAGGGCGCCGCATGGCGAGGGTCACGCGGGTGGCAGTCTCGCCTAATGGCGCGGGCGGCGCGGCGTGGCGGCGCGGCACAAGTTAAAACACCTTATTTTTGCCTCGGCTGCCGCCACATCTGGGGAGGAACGTGATTAGCGGGACCCACCGCAGGCGGCGAAAGGAGCTGGAGCGGTGACGCGCGAGACATGAAAGTGCCGGGAAGGCGGATGAGAGGGAAATGGAAAGGGAAGTAGGAAGAGGAAATGAATTATGGACTATCCTGGATTGGCATTTTAGAGACATGAATATTGCGAGAAGATGAAGCCTAGAAATTTACGAAGATGTAAAGGTAGTATTGACAGCTACTTTTGAGCTATGTTCTTCCCTGATTACTTTAAATAAAACTAAATATCGTAAATATATTGCTTCAGTCCTGACAGTGTCAAAGCTTCATTGATTGGGCAATAGCTTATAAAATAATCTTGCCATCCCCCTTGAAATGTTTTGGAACTGAAAGAAAACGCAGGATAATATCATAACTAATGAGATTGATTGAACGGAGTGCATTCCTGAATGAAACAGAAGTAATGCTGCGTTTGGAGGGGAGGAGCGCGCTAGTGGTCGCGGGCTGGCAGCGCCGGCGGTGGCGAAGAGGGTGGCCGCAGCGGTGGGGCGGGGGCGGCGCGAGGGCGGAGCGGGGAGGGCGCGGAGGGAGCGCTTGAGGGCGCATGTGAAGTGGCGGCTAATTAGCCCACCAAAGGCGGAGGCGAGGCGAGTGGCGGGGGAGGCGGCGGCGGCGGCGGCGGCAGCTGCTGGACCCCTGCCAGTGGCCACCGCGCCGCGCCGCGCCAGCGGGAGCGGCGGAAGAAGCGGAAGCGGCGGCTTTGCGTCCTCACAGGCGCTCGCCGGAGAGGAGGAGGAGGCGCGGGAAAGCTCCTGCGAAGAGGCTTTTTACTGCGGCCGCCCGATTTACACCGCAAAGCCTCGTTATTCATGCACGTCCAATGAAAATCGCCCGGCGATCACGGGGCTTTTCGGCACGTGCGAAACTTGGCACTACTACATCTTAACTAAATTATTCTTATGAGCATTCGTTTCAATAACTCAAATAAAATATTGCTATTTATTAGTTTGCAAAGTTCAGAAAAATATGCAAATAGTGTCTAGTGGAGTAAAGTATAGAATTGAACAGTTTGAATTGTTCTAAATCTAATAAACACGTGGTATGTATTGTACAAAATGAAAATATTAGATATTTTTCAATCCCAAATAATGCGTCCTTTACTAGAAGATACGGCATCCGTAGAAAAAACTTTAGAAATTAGTAATTTTTCTGTGGCATCCTTATTATTTTCTTTATTTCTTTCCCTCGAACACTTTTGATAATATTCCCAATACCCGCAAATTAAACTACTGAATCATTATCATAAATAACGTCTTCTAAAATAACGCAGAACGTCGAACAAAAGAGGAAGCGAACGAGGCAGCGCGGAAGCTGGCGGGCGTTGGGGCAAGGTAGGGCGGATGAGCTGTAGCGTACAAAGGCTGGGGCATAGAAGCGCCCGCCTGCGCCGGGGCGAGGCAGGGGCGGAGGAGGAGGAGGGTTCCGGCGCGCACGCTATCGGCGGCGCCCAGTCGCGGCGTCTGGCCCGGGCGCCCCGGCGGAGCCGCGCAAGCAAGCCGCTGATCCAGCGCCCAACCGCTCCGCGCCGCGAATCTCTCCGGCCCGCGAAACACACGCAAATCCACCCGTGGAACTCTACTCGGATTTCTTCCACGAAAAGCAAACCACGTGCTGTGCCTATTCCCTTTCCTGCTTTCGAGGGCTTTTTAAAAAAATGCTTTGTTCTCCCGTGAAATTGCTTGCTACCAAAACGAAAATCATTATACGTGCAATGATATTCCGATAACAAAGAGATATTAGTGTATAATTTCCGTTCATGACCCAAATAATTTTTCAGAAGCCACCATTTCTATGTTTATTAATTAAAGATCTTTTTAAAACCTTAAGAGAACCTTAAGAGAAAAAAATTCGTAGCAGTTGGGGCGTAGTATTAGAGTAGAACCACTCGAACATCACGTATTATTTAGGTTACTGTACGCAGCGTCTTATTTATCTTGAGAACAGTGAATAGATGATTCATTTAGGGGGTGCGTCAAAATACTAGTGATAGATGACCTACGGTGAGTCCCTTCTAACAGAAGGTGATCAACTTTGCGACTGTCCATGCAAGTCCCCGAGGTGCAGACCGACAGATGGCGAAGTCTTTGGCATTTTTCGTCTCTCGCTCAATTACACGGTAACTAAAGTTGTAATGTATGCGCAAGTTGTCACCATGTAAATGATAGTAGTAAACACTACTGGCGCAGCGCGCTACTCTGTAGGAACCCGGTGGAGCGTGTTTGATTTATGTTGTTCATCTCGGACCTGCTCGCATTTGAATTTCGCCGCAGACAATGGCGCGTTGTATCACTTCACCCCGAGCTCAGAAGCGTCGCCCGCTCCCTTGGCACATTGTAACAAGTCTTATAGAGTCCGTCGCTGGCCGCCGCCGCCTATACACGGCTCGGGGAGTAATCAAATTGTTGTTAGAGCTCTCTCCCTCCCCGCGGCCCCGACGGGCAGCCCGGCGGCGGCGGCGGCGGCCGCCCCGCTCCTCTCGGCCTCCGAGAGAGGACGCGGTGATCAACGGCCAGAAGCCATGTCATCCGGGCCGCGCCCCGCTCTCTTCTCTCCCCCGACCCTCGTCATAATCATTATGTGAGCGGCCCCGCCGGCCGCCCAGCTCTCGAGCGCAGCGTTCTACATGACCAAGCGGAGACAATATGCCCCTCCCCGGCCGCCCCCGCCGGCCAATCCCGGCCTGAAGAGGCCGACATGAAGACATCAGGGCGAGCGCCGCAGGGCGCCGTAGGGAGGGCACCGCCCCCGCCGCCCCGCCCCCGCCGCTGCGCCCCTCCTCCCCTGACCTCCGGTCGGAAGCGCCGGCCGGCCCGGCGGGCGGGAGGGCAGGCGGACGAAGCTCGCCCAGGCGACGCCCCGCCGGCGCGCTCCTCTGCCAGCGCTCCCGCCCCCGCCCCCGCCCACTCTGCCGCCCCGCAGCCTGCTTTTCGCGTCGCCTGCCGCTCACAATGACTAAAGCCTTACCGGCACTGAAAGACTCGTGTCTTGATAGAATATGTTGAATGGAATATTTAAACCTCACACAGTCATTTATGCAAAACGTCCAATAATGCCCTGCATAATATCATAGGGATTATCATACAACTTGTCTGAAAAGTGATAATAAAGCTAAGCTCTACAACATTACTACATTGAAAGAATGTAATTAACGAATAAGAGTGAACAAGATACCTTAACTCTTGATTATTTGACATTCCTAAATGTAATTAATTTTTGTTCTTTATCATTTCAAATTCATACAAGTGTGACGTCAAAACGAGAATTACAAAACTGGCAAGTCCTGCATTCGCGATATCATCTTTCTCATCTTTGCAACACCTAGGAGCAACACGAAGCGGAATCTGGAACGCATAAGGCCCGCGTGCACGCCCAACCTCCCCTTCCCTGTCCCTCCTACGCTCACCCCCGCCCCTCCTCGACCCGACCCGCCCGGCCCCGCCCCTGCAGCACCCCGCCCCGCCCGCCTTGCCCCCGCCCCCGCGAGGAGCAACGCCGCACTAAATAACAATCATTGATTTACATAGAGCCGCGGACGCCTCGGTCACGAAACGCAGTGGAACAGAACAGCGGCGGACGCACGCGTTGCGCCGCTGATTTGTGTCTTGCAGGCGTGAAACACCGCGCGCCCCCGCCGCCCCGCCAGGGCCCGCCCCCGCGGACGCTGCCGCAACCGCCGATACAGTCGCAATCACCGACGCCGTTGCAACTTCGCCTCTGTTCCCAGTGCCAATTCCTATTCTGCTCCTGTCTTTCCCCACCGCCGTCCTTGTCACCTTGACCCTCCCCCCCCCCCCCCAGCGTTTAATCGGCACGACACTTTGGAAAACGTTTGGCAGCATTTTCTCTCGTTCTTCAACTAGTTTTACCTTTGAGACGCCATTTTTATTTCGCCGCCCCAATTAACATGCACCCAAAGTCGCTTCACCCTTCCAAATCCACAACAAATACTATTTTATTGCACGATACCCGAAAGGTGTTTTCAAACCTACCAACTAGACAAACATGTAATGCAACTATTACAACCGTACATCTTGAATCTAATTTTAATCTAAGTATCTTGTCAATTGAACATCACCAATTGAACAGCACCAATGAAAGTATATTTTGTTTTAGCCATGAATATGATTATCCCTAAAGTGAAGTACTCGTGTATCAACAACTTGAAAGACGGGAATGCCGAGCAAGTAGCAATAATTAAAAACAAAATATGTCGAGGCGTTTCGCTACCAACTACACAGATCCATCACATCGCCGGCCTCGTGGACATCCCCGCCTTCGCGGCCCTTCCCGCTTCCCCAGCGCCGCCCACGCAGCCTCGGCTGCCGCGAGCAGGCGCGAGCGGCCGCGAACGTGCGGCGACCCCGGGGTTATCGAGCTCGCGCCGCGCCACGCCACGCCGCGCCGCGCCGCATCGCCCACGCTCTTTGTGCTTTTTGCGCAGCGCCGCGCATAAATAAACGTGAATTATATTTTAATTTCGGACATTATCTAATGGGCACGGCCACTTGTGCGGCGCGCGCGTGACCGACGGGGCGAGGGGCGGGCAGCGGGGCGGAGCGTAGAGAGACGCGGAGAAGGCGGGAACGGGGAGGCAGGAAATCAGAGAAACAAAAGAATTAGACCGGGCGGAAGTGAGGATTGCGGGATAGCGGAGGCGTCCAGGTGGTGGAGTTGACGTATGATAGAGATTGAAGTAGGATGAGGGTGTCCAGATTGATATGATGGACCTACCCGGTTGAGGCAGGGTGAGGATGAGGTGGAAATCGGTTCGAGAAAACTGAGTCAGGACTACTTTGAATGGAGAAGAGAGGATCTGTAATGAACACAGGCTCGGTGGAGATTGAGATATACTCTAACAACGTAACGCACGTGAAGAGAGGTGAAAGACAGCTGTGAAAAAGTGGAATAAAGGGGTCAGTCGTAAGAGGGGATAACGAGATGGATACAGGAAAACTCACGTTGGAAACGAGAAAACGAGTGACTGTTGAGAGTATTGCGACTGTTGTGATATTCCAGGGAAGATCGTTCGCGCAAATGCGATGCAGCGATGCCGAGCGGAGCTGAGAGACGCGAGCAGCGAAGGATATTGATGGCTTTGCTTTGCGTCAGCGGCGCGGTCCTTCACCGCCGTCCTCGTAAATTAAGATGCGCCTCCAGGTGAAAGTGGAAGGCGATTGCGAAGATTGCGATGTGTTTTCCAATGCTCTGGCCTATGATGCCGCAGTGTTTTCTAATGTTAAGAAATTGTTTGTGATTTAGCATGTCATTTACTTCGCCCGATCATTATCGTGGCAACATTTTTTCGCACAATTTTAATTCTTTGCTTCTTTGCACAATAATAATAATAATAATAATAATAATAATAATAATGGTTCTGCGTGTCTAACTAAGAATATTTTGCTAAACGTTCGATTAAGATGATTGGTTCCTAACGAATTAAAAGTACAAATGACATATAATTAAGAAGTCAAAAGTTAGAAGTAAACAAAAAAAAAAGGAAATCATATAAGGAAAAAAATAGATCGAAGGTTTTGCCACACTAAGTTTAACTGTTGAACTGTCACTTCCACTTGTTAGTACGATGAAGCTGCTGATATTGAGATAAATTGTTTTTCACTTTGACTTCAAGAGCTTATGCATAAAATTGTAATACATGGCGCCGCTAATTTGTGATCACTGATCTAAATGTTAAATTAGTTATTTGGGGAATAAACACAATTAAAATGATTACTCACGACCCCTTACGACTTAATCTAATGATTTTTGCAACTAGCACGGCAAAGTGACGTATGAATGCAGAATCATGACTCAGGTTAATACATAAAAGAAATATGAATTGCAATTTCTTTAATATCAAAAAGACTTCATTTCTCGAAAAGTCCTCTATCAGCTTGTTTTCAAACCACGTAAGGGTGAATGGGAGAGCATTTATGGCTTTTTATGGAGTTGTATTCTGCTTTGTGTAGCCCGTTGCTCTTTTTGAAAAAAAAATCGTTTCGGCGTCCGAGTGAACGCATTGTTCCGCGGGGTAAGACCCGCTGTCGACTATTTTCTGTCGTCACGCATCGAAACCACCCTCAAACGCCCCCCGTCCTTTCTACCCCTGCTTCTCCCTCCTCCACCTCTCAAGCTATGGGGACTGATGTCTACGTGCTATATGTCCAATTGCCTATTTCAAACGTTTTCGTAAAAAATTCGGGAATGCAGCTACATCAATTACAAAACAATATTTGTATAATGACCAGAATAAACTTATACTAATGTTAGAATAAATTTAAACAACATTATTGCACAGTTCATGTTCAATTGCGTAGAATTATCACACAATTTGCATATTTGCAATTATTTGCAAATATTTGCGATACTAGTTAGAGCGCTTCTCAGATTACTTAAAGAGTTTCAGCATGCAATCCCTATTCGAAATGCAACATTTTGAGAAATATTCCCTGTGATTGTATACCAATGAAAAAGCCTTGAAAAACAGTACGCAATAATTCTACAATGTACAATAAAATATTCTGAGTTTTCAATATTCCTCTACAACTTACAATGGATCAAACAAAAACGGTGAATTATATAATTCAGTATATAAAATAAATATTTAACACCAAAACTAATAGTAAGATAATTTAGCAACATTTAGCAAAATTTTCAACGCAGACTAGATACAGCTTTATAAGACCTAAAATCAAAAATTGCATTAATGGAACTCAACGCTGAGATTGCCCGACTCCGAAAAGACGAGTGTTGATGAAGGAGCTGTTGGGGCCCGCTGCGCCGCCAGTGCAGCTCATTGTGGCGCTGCGCGGCGCAGACTGCGCGCCGGGTCCAGCGGGCCTCTAGGCTTCCTCCCCTCAACTCTTGCCAGCTGCACGGCCAGCCAACCCCAGCCCAGCCCAGCCCAGCCCAGCCCAGCCCAGCCCAGCCGGGCCTAGCCCTTGACAGCATCAGCGTTACACAGCACGCGTAGCCTGTACATTAACTCTGCCATATAACCGGCTCCCCTTGCTCGCCCGCCACCGCCGCCGCCACTCTCCGACACTGTCGCCGAGCCGCCGCCACCGACGCCGGCGCCGCCACCGTCGCCGCCACGGTCTCTCCTCCTCCGTTTCTCTTCACTCGCAAAGCCACAATCCGTGTTTAGCCTCTTTACTTCCCTCCTCGCTCCCCCAGGGGGCCCTCAGTTTCGCTACTCCTCGGCCGTGGAGCTGTAGCATTCAAGCTCTATATAGTTTCAAATATTGTACTGCCTTCGTGGTCGCCCCCCGCCGCCCTCACCGCCGACGTCGTCGCCGCCACGGCCTCTCTCTGCTTGTGCGCACTCATTTTCCCCGACTCGCGTCTCTTCTGGAGCAGAACGCACACGTTTCCTGATGCGCACAATGCCTTCACTCCCCTCCCGCTCCCCCTCCCCGTCTCGTCCCCTCTTTCGCGCTTCTCCTCCTCCTCCTCCTCCTCCTCCTCCTGCTGCTGCTGCACGCCTCCGTCCTCCGCTCCGCGTGTGTCAATCCGCTCGCCGCCTCTTTCTCTTCCATTTGCCTCAAGATGGCGGCGCGGCGCGGCGCGGCGCGGCGCGACGGGGCGGACGCGGAGCCTGCTCCCCGCGATTGCCTTCCTCACTCGCCCGCGTCCCCCCGCGCCGCGGACCAGCCGCCCCCGCCCGACCGCGCGCGAGGAGGCTCGATTGTGCGCGGTTCCATTAATGCGTCTAAGAGCCGTGTCGCGCCCCGATATCGAGCGAATTGAGGAAGATTTTTTTTTTTTAACAGCGAAGATCGCGGCCTCCCGGAGATAAAGGTTATCGTAAGTGATTGCATACAAAGAAAACGAAATATCTTTAAAAGAAATAGTACCGTATATTGTCGGATTATCAATGAGTTTTGTAAATGATAATTAATGGAAGATGAAACACAAGATATTATTCATTTTCGACGTAACTACCTTAGATACGACAAATTTGGAAAAATGAGTGAGGAATCGAATAAGTATCGTTTGTACGTTTAAGTACAGCTATTCGAGCACTTAACGCGTGAACGTCTCAATTTAATATTTATTGAAGAAAATCAAAATATAAAATTTGTATCTATTTATTTAATAAATAACGGTGGACTGATAAAATAAAAAAATAGAAATTCTAAATAAAATTGCCAAATATAGTATTTTTACGAAGAAAATTCAATCAGTTTTAATTGTTCTTATAATGTACCTGGAACAAGAACGTGTTGCAAATCCATAGCAAGAGTGTAGTTTTTCGCTTCTATCTCCTCCGTTTGCTCTTCGCTTCCGGCTGTCTTTCCGTCTTCCGACACCCTCCACCGCCTCCAGCGTCGCCTCGCCAGCGCCACGGCATACGCCCGAGGCGGCGCCGCCTCCTTCGCCCCGCCTCCACCCCCACCCCCTCGGCGGCTGCTTTTGTGGCCGGGCGCACGTGCGAGCGCGCGCGCTCGTGCATGCGTGCGTGCGTGGGTGTGTGCGTGGGCGGGCGGGCGGGCGGGCGCGCGAAAGCTGCTGCTGCTGCCTCCGGGGGATGGCGGCGGGTGGCGCTGGGGAGCCAGGCGTCGCTTTGTCACGCGCCCTGAGCACGCTCACATATTGTTACGGCAACCACCGCCGCCGCCGTCGTCTCTGCCACACGCGCTGATGCCGACGGCGGCGGCGACGATGGTGGCAACCGTCTTTTCCGTCTAGGGCTACTCTCTGACTTGGTCTTGCCGGGGGAAATCGTCGCGGCATGAGGCTGGAGAGAGAAACTGCTGCTGGCGGATTCTTTCGAAAAGTGAATCTAAGTAGAAATCATAAAGTGAAATTTTTGGATGGCAGGAATTGTCGAAAATAAATATAAATTTGGAGATTCTAGTATTCTCAATAATAAAAAAAAATCAGAAGATTGAAAGTTAATTCTGAGACAGAACCGGCAGTAATGATTACTCTCATGCTTAATTATCAGGCTAACCATACATTAAATTATATGTAGGTAATTGTAACACTTCATACTCATATATATATAAAACATTTATGTTGAAATTATAGGATTTCAAACATTTTGAAGAGCGTTTAAATATAACAACAATAGTTTCATGATTTAGAAATAATCAATTAGTTACCAATATTTAAAACTGAATGTCACGTATTAAACATATCATCAAAGTCTTAAACATAATTTTAAGAAGAAACAACACTAATTATCGGGCACCGAGGAACAATGCTCTCAACTGTTAATTCCAGAATATTACGAAAGGGTTTCCCTCAGAAATTTAAATTAAAAACATTTTTAATATGAATGTTTTCCAAAATGTCAGAAACATATCGAAATTAATAGAGACGTCACCGGAGAAAGTAAAAGTACGGGATTTTTTGGCACAGCGTTCAGGTCAAAGCTCCATCATTCGTTCTCTCTACAGCGAGAGAGGTTTTTATTTTTATTTTGGCAAAATCGATAAGCATTCAGCTACGCGTGTTTCAACAGCACATTTATGCACCTGTAACCAATTTTATTCTGAAAAATATCACTCAGAATGGAAATTCATTCAGTTTTTGTTACATTGAAACGACTGCAACAAACTGTATTAAATGTACGGCAGTGCATGTCAAAAATGTTTTCATTTTCAAACGGTTTTTGTGTTATGCGATATTGAAGTGCTGTTTCATGAGGGATAATAAAAAGGTACATGTTGTGGTTTCCACCAGAGGGTGGAGCAAATGAATTAGTTTTGCTACGTTGTTTTTGATACTGGCGAAATCACATGATTAGAGTTTCCTATGCACAAAATTTCACAGAATACAATGCAGAGCGTAACACTCGTCGGCTATACTCTCCTCACACTGTTATCCTCAGCTTTGTATATTTTTCTCAGAAGTACGTATTGCACACTATTCGTATATAAATTGTGGTAATAAAATTCAACAAGGCCCTGTTTATTGTGAATGAGAGGAGATGCTAATTATAATGGTTTGCTGAACAAAATTTTTTGCATAGACCTTTATCAAGAGAAATAGAATTGAAATAAGTTCCAAGAACCTGGTATTATAAACAAAATAATAGAATAGAAGTGAATAGTCACTATAGTTATTAGTCGAACTAGTAGTAACAGACATTTCTAAAGGCCCAAATAAAAGGGCATTCCCACGCATCGTTGGTGTTAGTCTCAGCGATTGCAAGCCCAGATTTCAGTTTCGACTTCTCCCCCGGAATTGCGAATAAAAACAGACTTGGGCATGCAGGACGCGGAGAATCCTGAGCTCTGGAAAGCGCCCGCAGAGACGGCGGAGGCGGTGGTCGATGTGCTCATTGATTGGTGGCAGCTTCCCCTTCGTGGGCACCAAGTTTGCCGACTTGTCGCTCGGCGGCGCGATGGCGCTGGCGGCGCCGGCTGCAGCGCTGGCAGCGGCGGCGGCGACGGAGGCGGTGCCGTGTGCGGTGCCGCGAGGATGGTGACGGGTGAAACAGACAGGAACGGGAAAAGAAAAGCCAGAAAGGAGGGAATGCAGCGAGATCTAAGGCAAGAATGCACAGAAAAAAGTGAATAGTTGCTGAGAGATCAACTGCAGGGATGGTTCTGAGGAAGATGTAGCCAACGACAGTGCAGTTGAATTAAATATGCAAATAAAATTAGAAGTGATGAAGGTAAATTAGAAGGTTTGAGAGGTTGACGGAGAGTCACAGTACTGTCTCAGCAGGACGTGTTGAAGGCGTTCATGCGATGAAGCTTCAGAAGGCGACGAGTTGACGATGGAGGAAAGTGGAGGCCGACGAGACCGAGAAAACAGGCAGCATCGGAAAGCGGGCGGAAAGCGGGCGGAATGCGACTTGTCGACTGGCGATGCAGGAGCTACCGCCACAGCGCTGGAGGCGAGGGCGGCGAGGACGCAGAGAGCGATGAGGGCGGTGGATACGGCGGAGTGGGGTGGGGGCGTCGAGGGAGGGAGGCGAGGGTGGCGACGCGGGACGCAGTCTTCCACGTCATTGATTCGCGGCGCGCCCTTCTCAAGACCCGACCGCTGCGCCCTGCGCGCTGAGATAACCCGGCCTCAGGCCACTTAGCGGCTGCTCGCTGCGCCTGTGCACAGACAGCGCTCTCCTGCGAATTCCCCAGTAGGTGAAAGGGTATGGGGTGATATGAAATGTGGTGAGATATTTGCAAGCGTTTAAATACTTATCAACATTTCTGTGAGCTGGAAATGGAGTTATAAGAAGGTCTTAGGAAACATAATTCGTTGGTGTGTGACTCGATTCGTATGTACACGTAACTCGCAGCATGCCATTTCTCATAAATTTCAAGGATATACAAAAGTGCTTGACACAAATACTTCGAAATTAACATCAACTATTAGTAACTGGTGGTTGTTTTCGACTGCAGCAGTTACCCTATTTTTACTTACAAACGCGTTCTGACATTATGCTCGCAAATTAAATATTCCCTGTTTTCATGTCGATTAGAGAAGATAATTGTGAAATTAAACATTCGTTTACTCAAAAGTGTTTTATCCGTTCACTCATTCCGCATTGCAGGTAGTTGTTCGCTGTCATTCGTGAACTGGTGCGAAACGAAAATAGAAATGATTTGAAGTCCTGCATTTTAAAAGCATTAGTGAGTAACCTGACGTAAAGCTGGCGATCGACTTGATACAATAAATATAATTTCAAATAAGTCGAGAAACCGGTAAGAGCAGCATTTTAACCGCGGATCTCTGCCAACACTTCAACAGTAGGTTAACTGCTAATTACCGACGAATTAGAGTAAGTGACTGCAAAATATACAAAACTTTCTCTGGAGTGGCACGAGTTCTAGTCCCACTGTGAAACAGGCATGGTTAGAAAGGAGGAAAAGGCAAATAACTGCACAGCTTTCACTCGGCACCAAAAATCAGTTGCCATAATCTTCGAAATACGTACGCTATTATAATGAAATCCTTTTTACTAGAACAGAACTTTCTATTTGTCGAATTATCTACGAAGATTAATATATTATTCAAAACACAAACTTTCTCTAGTTTGCACGATTTCTATTGATCTTATTCGACTTCACTATTTTTAGCCGAAAATTGTAATACATATTTTCTCCGATAATTGTTAATATTACTTATAAACTCAACGTGACAAGAAGATGGATTCACATACCACGAACATTTAGTAGGCACGGTTCCGTTATTTCTGACATGGCGAGGATAGTACACGTTCGCCTTGTAATTATTGGAATTATTTTCGAACAAATATTTTCTAAAACTACATATACATATGTCTATAATATATTGACATAAATTGGAATTATTTCATTCGCCTTATCTAACGCCCTTCCCGGCTCATTTACTGCAGAAAAACTCCACATCACCAGTTACGATCCCCAACCGCGAATCCCAAACAAGCGTGTGAAACAGTCGCGTACCCAGTCTGCAGGGGATGAATAGTCAGCGTCGGACCATGGGATTCGACAACGCGACCGTGCCGAAGGGGGGACAGCGGAGGGGGACAAGTGCCCCCGCCCTCCGCGTGGCGCTGACGCTGCGCGCGCGCGCGAGAGCATCAAATTAATAAACGCGAGGCGGCGGCGCGGCGGCGGACCCGCTCGCACGCCGGTTTGACGGATGGCGCGGCTATCTGCGACGCGCATCCACCCGCGCCGCCTCACGGGCGAGATGAAGCGTGCCCGATATCTGATAGGCTGCCGGCATGCTCGCCCGCCGCCTCCCCTTCCCCCCCTCCCTCCCTCGCGCCCCAGCACCCCCCGCCGGGCGCCAGGACGTCACTCACAACATCATCAGCATTATTAAAACCCAATCGAAACTCCTCCCCTCCTCGCCGCGCCGCGCCGTGCCGCGCGCCGTCGCCATTACCGTCGCAGCCAACGCCGGCGCCGGCCCCGCCTCCGCTCGCACGTGCACACTTACATGTCACGTGTCTCGCAGACTCCCTTTCGGGATGGTTTTGATTAATTCGGGTTCCCTTTTTTCCTGGCGGGTATTGGAGAGAATGTCAATCGTTCATTATGTCTTTTTTTTAATATAATTCATTAATTTAGTTCCTGTTATGTGCCTGCCTTTGTTTCGGCAGAGAGGGAACAGAGTTCGTTGGAGAAAATGTGTTCATCAAAATCGGTTTGAAGTGCTTTGTTTTTCCTTTCCTCTCCCCTTCGTTTTCCACGAATGCTACTCGGCAAAGAAATACGACGGGGAAAGTCCCTTGGAATTTTTTCGATTCTATCTTGGTGGTCATTTAAAAACAGATTTCCAATTTCATAAAAATTAATTAACGGCTAGAATCTGCAGACTCCAATATTTCTCTCCTCGTTAAGAGTTCAATTGAATATCTCGTGTTCGTGTAATTCATAACAATGAAAGGCATTTTCCCATTTCGGCCTGTCATCTGTTCTTTTTATCACACACTGTTATATCGGGGACGATTTATAGCTAAGTAATACCGAATTTTAATTTGATAAGCCCGGATATTGAATCCATTACTGTGTAAATTTCAGAGAGAGAATGAAGAATAAAAGGATGCTAGATGGGGGTTTAGATACAGAACTTCTCACTCAGCATATTTTTTCAATTTTTTGCTGACAATGAAAGTCCAGGCAGATATTTTTACAGCGCGAATTTCAAACTGGCACATGTTCTTTCCCCTCTTCCTCTCGGCCGATATTTTTAAAATAGCTTTGTGTATACCTTTACACTATACATATATCATCCTTCACCCTTCTTCCCCCGCCCGCAATACCTCTCATACGAGCCACACACTGGCCTCTTTCCTCGCACCCCGCCGGCACTCTATCCTCCCTCTACCCACGTCACCCCCACCCACGTTGCTCGCGCCCCTTCAAAACACTCCCCCAATAAAATCCCACTCGATCATCATCATATAATGCGAGCTCAACACTCGTAATCCAATTTCCCTCCCCCGGCGCCACCTCTGGCTCCCCTCGCCGCCCCGCGCTCGTCCTCCTCAGCTCGCCCCACCCGCTATCAAACTCTGTGGGGATTCAGCAACAATCTAATCACAATTTTGCAGCCGGTATTCGGGCCCAAGCGGACATCAGAATGTCGCTGGGCAATTGAAACGCGACAGTGGCGGCGGCGGCGGCGACCGGGGGCCGAAGGGCGGCCGGGGCGGTGGAGAAGGGGCGCGGCGAGCGCGGGACGAGGAGCGGAGGGGCAGGGAGGGCGGCTGCGGGAAAGGGCGACGCGCGCGGCGCGGGGGTGAGGCCGGGGCCGCGGGGGAGGCAGGCGTCTGCGCGTCTGTGTATGTGAGCGGTCGGAGAGGGGACGTTTCGTTGTGTTTGCAGCGCCAGCAGTAGGCCGTACACTTGTTGGTGCATTATTTTAATTGGATAGCCTCATCCCAGTCCGTCTGAGCGCGGGAGTGTTGGTGTGCGAGGGCGAGTGTGAGCGTGCTTCCTATGGGAGACATTGCAATCTATTGAGGCCACTACTGGTGTGATTTTCTCTTGCGCCGCGCAGTTACCGGCGGTGGAGTGAGGAGGGCGGCGGCGGCGGCGGCGGCGGCGGCGGCGGAGAGTGCGGGGCGAAAGGGGAAGGGAACCAAATAACAGTGACCATCAGTGTTAGGTCCATGCAAACATTTTAGCCCGCAGGGATCGGAGGGCGCCCGCGGGAGCTTTGTATGCTACATGATAGCAACTAAATAGAAACGGGCATCATTGGACGGTTTAATTATCTCGGCTACAATGATGAATGTGGCTCTATCCGGGAACACGGGCCAGCGGCTCGTAAGGAACGACAATCGCAGTTCAGCCCCGTCCCGCTCCCCGCAAGAAAAAGTGCGCCGCTCGGCCATTGGCTGACCAGCGGGTGAAGCCGCACCCGCGGGCGGGGGCGGGGAAGATTGCGGGCGCCCGCCGAGGTAGGGCGGGGCGGCGGCAGGACGCTTCACAGGGAAGCTCTCGCCGCCACACAGAGCCGCGCGCGCGACGGTGAGCGACGCTCTCGGAGGTCAAAGACTAATTGAATTATGAGCCGCAAATTCGAAACCAGAGTAATTCCTGAAAACACAACGCGGCCGCCGCAAACTGTTCTAATTCCATTAGCGGCTTTGTTCGCCTGTCATTCCGCCGACGGGTAAGGATATCATCCTCTAGAGAGCGTCAACACGCACGCCACAATTTAATACCGTCAATTCCATTTGGCATCTGCGGAGCGTGCCGCGTCGAGGCTCCCCGCCGCAGAACGTGCTTCACAAACAGGCGAGCGGCGCGGCGCGGCGCGGAGCGCGCGTCTCAGAGCGCGCTTATCTCGACGTGTCGAGCGCGCGGCGGTCGAATGGGCACTCGAACCGCCAGCGTGACGATTCGTGGCATTAGCGGCTCGTTAGGGGGAACGGCGAAGCGGCTACCGGTTGACGCCGCGCTCCGATCTGCCCTATGCACGCCTGCGAAATGATTCGACGCATTTGAGGTGGCCCGAATGGGTATTCAGAGAGGCTCGCTTCTTCGACGCAAGCAGAGGGTGACAAGCGAGAAACAAATGCGCGGGAGATAAAGCGTTGTTTTGAGATCGGATAAATTTGTTACCGCGAGAAGGAAATTTGGGAATAATCCACTAACATAATTGAATATCATATCTAATTTATTAAGAATGTAAACTTATTGTTTAGTTCTGAAAAGAAAACCACAAAGTGTGTATGTATACACAATATTGAACGAATCTTTAAAAAAATACGATTCTGAAAACAACTGCATGCTGGTGTAACACAATAATACATACTAATAAGATTACGCATTTTAATTAATCTGGCAAATTAAATTAATTCATTTATGCGTTTACACATATAATCGATCGTTGTTGGGTTTTTTTCGCTGCAAACAATAAAATAATACTATCATAACCAAACCAAACAAATGTTTTCGCCAATTTGACATCTAGTGGTCAAGTAATAATTATTTTACATCAATTTAGAATGCATCATCTCCATTTCAAGCCTTACTACTTAAAATTATTTTTCTCTTTTCTTTTCTTTTCTCTTTTTCTTTTCTTATTTCTTTCTTTCTGTTATTTCTTTTCTCTCTCCCTCTCTCTCTCTCTCTCTCTCTCTCTCTCTCTCTCTCTCTCTCTCTCTCTCTCTCTCTCTCTCTCTCTCTCTCTCTCTCTCTCTCTCTCTATCTATCTATCTATCTATCTCACACACACACAGAGGCACACACACTTCAAATTGTAACAAATAGAGGAGCTAGAATGTAACATCGTAATCAAAATATCCAATTTTCATTGTAGGTGTTTGAATTTAATTTGTTTTCAGCGTCTCAAAAATGTATTTCTCGCGACAGGAAAACACATATTGCCTTTGAGGCGTTTTTTTCTTCGTCGACCAACGTACTACCTTCTTATCCCAGCCCTTTGAATAACAAAGTGATTTTCCTCTGACAATTTTGTTGCTCTTGATTTCTATGTCCAGAGGAAATTCTTCTTAAGTATCCTCGCCCAAAGAGTGCAAATAAATTATTAAAAATAAATTAATTAAATGATTGGTAAATAGACAAACTATATTTTATCCTCTTATACATTTCCTCTTTTCTCTTCAGTATGTAAGCAAATAGGAAAAATACTTATGCTATTTAGATGTCGTGTCATTTTTGAATTCAAATATTTCTTTTTTTTAATATCGGCGCTTCTCTGTTATTTTCAGATGAAAATCGAGACCTCAACGGACACACAGAAGACGAAATCAAACGACAGCGAACACAGTA
Organism: Gryllus longicercus; assembly: GCA_038098605.1. Classification (NCBI taxonomy): domain Eukaryota; kingdom Metazoa; phylum Arthropoda; class Insecta; order Orthoptera; family Gryllidae; genus Gryllus; species Gryllus longicercus. The sequence goes on along the minus strand of JAZDUA010000064.1, from coordinate 1,200,967 downwards.
CAATGGTGATCAGTTATTTTCGAATGTAAGTATTAATTTTATTCAAAATACTTTTTTCTTTCACGGTATAAAAATTATTCGTCAATTAACTGTCACGAATTGAGAAAAAATTAGAATTACGATGGGGTAAATCAATATCAGCATGTCAATATTTTGGGAAATAGATTTTAATAGTAATATACAGATGTCCCTTAAATAAACTGGCAACGAAATTATGTAGACATCATCATTTGAATAAAATTGATGCAAACTGTTTCTCGTCGAACATTTTCGTTTTCGAGAAATCTATATTTCTTTATACTGCTTCCGGAAACACAGTTCAAATACTGCGTACTGCATATGCGCTGCGATGCGATTGGAAATAAAAGAGAGAGCGAAACGTTTTGACTCCTGGGAAGCCGGGAAAACTGCGCCACTCGAAACAGAAAAGTCGTCCCGCAGCTTTTTTTGTCGTTGAATATCTCACCCCACCTTAAGTACACAATGCAACGCGTGTTCCTATGCATCACAGAATATTGAACTGTGCGCCCGGAAATAGCGAATAAGTCTACTACTTTTAAAAACTAAAATATTAAACGTAAAACCGACTGGATCTTTCCTCAAATAACGTTTAAGATAATACTTGTTTTTGTAGGAATATTTAAGGAGCATCCCCTATGTATAAAAAGTTACTACTGTAGTAAACGTAGTTTTTAAAAAGTGTCCACCTTGTCGATATTTTCAAAGACAACCATTTCGTCGGAATTATTCAAAGTAACAATAAATCACCATCATTATTTATTGTGTAGGCTCAATGTCACAATATTAGATCCAGAAATTTTATTTCCTTGGAGAACTCGTATCTAATCTTTTTGAGTCTCCCGGGGATTCGTTTGCCTGCTTCCCCCAGGGGGGGGGGTGAACGCCCCCTTTTTGTGCGTGAAGAATGCCGCCGCCCGCCGAACCGCGCCACTCGGCGCGCGGCTGCGACCTCGAGGCGAATCGTAACGGTTGTGGGCGGCTGTGTGCGCAGATCTGGTCGAGCAAGTGGAGCATAAAGGACGAACATAAGCTGCTGTCGGAGTTGGGCAGCGGCGCCGCCAACGGGGGCTCGCCCTACTACGACACGCAGCCGGGCGCCTTCCCCACCGTCACCACCACCTCCGACATGTACGACAGCATCAGCACCATGACGCAGTCGCAAAGCACCCCGGTCTACACGCCGCCCATCGGCTCGGCGCTCGGTGAGTCTCCTTCCTCTTCCTTTCTTTCATCTGCTTCTCTGCCCCCGCCGGAAGTCGGCCCGAATCGGGGAGGGTGAGAGGGAGCGAACAATTTGAAGACAAAGTTCAAAAAATTGTTATTTTCCTCGTTAAGGAAGTTTCAGCTTATTAGTTGATGGAACTTGCAGAACATTACCTCAGCCAAAAGCCATTTCTTTAGTTTGGTGATAGCACGTGTTATCTTTTAGGTGTGTAAATCTCTTAGTTTTTTCATAGATCTCACATTTTTTACTGGATCTATTTTCTGTCTTCAAGGACAGTTAACGACGTTTCCGATTTCGACGGTAGGTGAAGAGCGATTTTCAGAACTGGAGCTGACTTGGTCCCTTCTACGTGGCTCATCAATCAGTCAGCGAATATACAGTGTTCGTTTTAAGTTACTTTTATTTATCAATAATTGAGATCCAACTAATTATTTGTGGTTCGTTTGATCATCGCTGGCCCATTCCCGAAAATACACATCCGCCAGTGAATGAGCAACTTCGCATTCTGCTGACTTTGCTGGAAACAATTTTATTTTCTAGGAGAAAATTAAAATTCAAAGCATTAGTATTTTTGCATCACAGACCGTGCCGCTTTACACTATATTACCAAAATGTATTCAAAAACTTTATTTAAACAAACTAGAATTATTATATTTACTGATTTACAACCGGTTTGTGTAAGATTCAATTGAATGCTAGTATATAACGATGACTGGTATTGAAAATATATAAAACGAGTCACATTACCGCTTTCCTATTCGCAACCCTTCATTTCTTTGTTTCTTCATTTTTTTTACTGTTTATACTAATTTTTTATCAAAATTAATTTTTCAGTCTCGGATTTGATGTTTAGTTGTTATGATTTCTCCTTAGACCAATGTTACTAATTTGTATTCCTTGTTTATAACTCAAAAATTAAAAAATGCATGCCATATTAACTCGAAAACCAGAATCAACTCATATTTTAGTTTATTTTATCACGTATATAATCTCCCATGTTTTATTAGCTCACTTATCTTGTTTAATTAAAATGAGTTTGCTTCCTTATTCATTTTCTTTATGATTTTGTTTTGTTTTTTGTTTGTTTTATTTTTTGTTGCATTTGTTTGATAAGTTGGTTGCAACCCTCCTACAGGTCCTGGCTCTCTAACCCCCTTGGCCCCTATCACCATGCCGGAAGTGAAGCTGACCCCTAGTGGAGTTCTGGATCCTTCCATGTCGCCCTACCAGCCAGGTGAGAATGGGCGTCACCTCGTTAAGTCTTCGCGGTTCTCTATGCGACTCTACATAAATGTTACATAAAAGCATTTTAATATATAACCCTTAATTTAGCAACAAGAGGATCTTCCTTATCAATAGTGTCTGTATTTAATACATAGGGTACGCAATGAAAAATAATTTCATTTAATTGCTTTTAAAGCAAAGGTACGCACATACTCGTAGATAAATTTGAGTCGCATAATACGAACCAGTTTATAATATGAATATACGTCGGAAGTACAGCGCAGTAACTGTGCATTTTTCCCATGTGCTGGGGGCACAGGAATTGTATTGCTTAAGTTAAAACACACGAAGTCATCGTACCATATGTTCCATTCCTTCATCCCAAGGCCCTGGGGACGAACCGCAAACATTCACGGCGACATGCCCATCGCCCCGTCTCCCTCACTGCCACCGCATGCAAAGTGTGATTATGTGATGCCCGTTTCAATGTTTGCATGCATGCATGACATAACATTTACCATTATAAAAATTATCCTTAACTTTTGTTTTATAATTTTGTACACAAATAAACAGTCGGGAATGGAGATTGGGTGTCTGTAACACCGCAGAGAAATGCGTATCCTATGGATAAAAATACAGACCCTATTGTATCTTGTACATTCTTCGTTCATAACTTTAATGAGCCTGACTGACAATTTTTTTGGTTAGGGATGAAATTTTTTGTTCATCTTAACTCACAGTAACAACAGTATTAACATATGCAACAGTCAAAGTTAAAGTTGTCGAAGAAATCATTTTTCTCATAATCTTTCTCTTTGGAGTGTTTTCTATTTTCGCTTATGGTACAGTATATGTTATTGTCTTCTTTCACAGTGTGAAGTGATGCTAACAATATTTTATGTGTTTATCTAATACGGTAGCATGTTGATTTTTATGAGTGTGTTTAGATGTATGACTAGCATATAGTTAACTATTTAGTATAGCTTCACTGGCATGATTGCTTGAACCGCTCAGCATTGCGAAGGGAATTTTTAATAAAATCATAGATGCCTATTTTATTGGGATAATTTGGGATAATTGGGATAATATTTAACTCGAATGACAGTGAATCAATCATTAAACCCAGTCAAATATCTCTACATAAAAATAGAAAATAAAATTAGACCTTTTTCTTAATATGTGTATTCATATAGACTCATTATATAACTGTGAATGATGCCTAATCCATAAATCAATTTCTCGAGTGCTTCTTGTGATTATTTTAATAACAAACCAGGCGAAGATTTTTGGGAACGTTTACTTTACTGCCGATCGAAAGATAATTTTAATTCATTAGGTACTATTGCAAATAAGAACTTCAGTTCTATATTCGACCTCTGGAAATGTTAAGATGATATTCACAGAGTAATTATTTTGATATTGATGTATACGAATTTACGTATACAAAAAGCTTCCACTAACAACACAAAATAAAATATTTTGTGAACTGATGTGAAGTAAGTGATTGATTCATAGAACAAACTTGCAATCCCGTAACTCAAATAAGCCTATACGCCGAGCACAAACAGTTCCCAAAAGTCCTCGCGAGTGGTGCACGCGTTGTGTCTCCCTTATGTGTTTGCATGCCCTTGTGTGTCGTCGGCTGCTGGCCTAGCGTAGTGTTTGTGTTTTGCACGGCAGAGAGCAGCACGTATAACGGTGTTAGCACGAGCACGGTGGGTGAGGCGGGCTCGTCCCCGGGGCTCCCCCTGTCCCTCCCCGCCGACCCCGCGCCCACGGGCGCGCCCTCCGCCGCCGCCGGCGCCGCCACCGCGGGCAGCGGGTCGCCCGACCCGGGCTCCCTGACCGTGCTGCAACCGGCCAACAACGGCGCCGCCGCCGCCGTGCCCTATTCCGCCATGCTCCCTAGCTTCGGCCATTACTCTACAGGCAAGTGTATTCCGCCGACACGTCCCCTGTTGCTGACGAACGCGACTCCACTCTGAAAAGACGTGGCTGCCGGAACTGCAGCTTGTATTTTTCGTTGCTAGCCCCCAACTCAACACCAACGGTTACTGTCTGTCAATAAAGAAGATTAAAATTTCTTCCAATAGAACGTTTTATTTCCCTCGATGAGGAAATCGATCGAATTTCCAAACTCAAAAATAAGGTTTTAAATTTAAAAAACGTTAACAACAAATCATTCTCTTTCATGGATTTCCAATAATCTACTGTCAAACTCACTACTTATTAAAGTTTGATTGTCTATTCTACAAAATAAAACTTGTGAACAGAAGAAAAATAATTAACTGTTAATCATAAAGTATTAACATAATGCAATTACTTTTCATTCCGAATTAACCAGTAAAGTCATTTACAAAACTGCTCAGAGGTATGTTTAAAATATCAAACAATGTCTACAATCGTAGTCGACTACATTTTCCAAGTCTCTCACTGAAAAGTGTTACCTACTTGCAATTTAATTTGAGGAAGTACTTCCTATTAAACATTCTGAAAATGCAAGAGATTGGAGTTCTGAAAGTATATACTACTACTTCTAAAATAAATAGAATTCCTACTTCTAGAGAGTTGTAGACCTGAAGATAGATCCCCATGTTTATAATGTTGTCATTTTGATTTGTCTCTTCTGCTTCATTGCAAGGTTAGCATAACATCACTACTTCCAACAAATTCGTATTAAAAGCTTTTTGTGTGTTGATGCTTGCATTGTTCTAACACAGCATGATGAATGAATTTGTGGTATTTATAACTTTAAAAAATTATATAAACGTAAATTATCTTACTCTAAAGAGAGCAGAGGACTCTTTTTAATTTAAATTCCAAGGGGAACATGCATGAATTTTAATTCAAAATTAGATTAACCAACAATCACACATTCTTAAAAATATCAAGATAAAGTCATCCATTAATACTCATAGTATGTAATTGGTATTAAGTAGTTCTTACCTTCATAACTGTAATGTTTCACTGTTATGAAAGCAATTCATTACTTCAAATGTTAATGAAGTAGACATTAGGAAATGAATAGTATTTAATCTTGCAGATAGAAAATAAGTGAAGCTACCGTTTATATGCAAGGTCCCTGTCATTTTTTTCATTAAAAGAAAATTGAAAGACATTAGCATTTTTTTTATATTTTGAAGGGCTGCATTACTGTTATCTTTGAACAATCTACAACATTTTCAATTTCTTTAACAGTTTGAAGCAAGTCATAATTACCAAAAAAATTAAACATTATTTCTTTTATATCATGTCTACAAAAGTTCCAGATCTATGGTTTTTATCATTTGTTCAACAATGAACCAGTCTTGTCTCTTCATCAACATCAATATCTCTCCAGAAATTTGTTTTATAATAGCAGCTATTTTCAAATATTGTTTAAAATTCTCCTAGATATCAGAATTAATTTATTTTGAAATCTCTAAATTATGGCTTCAAATAATCAGATGTTGATCTCAACAGTTCACATTAATCATATTTTCCATTCAATGAAGACTTTAAAAATTAGCAAACTTCTATCTGAACTTTTCAATTATGCTATGAAACATAACTTTAACAAGCTTATCATCAAACATTCAAAAGAAACACATTTCTCTATTAAATTAAGCATTTAAAGATAACTGAATCTTAATTTTTTCCCTCTCTTTTTCAGTTGGGAGCAGTGCGGTCAGTGGAAGTGTAGTGCCTGTCAGTGATTATTCCTACAGCTCCCCCTATTCACAATACACTTCATCATATGGCACATATGGTTATGGTGCCGGCGGGTTGCTCAGTAAGTAAACAGTGAGTATACCTTGACAGAGTTTTTGTTTTTTACCTAACCTCAGTGCTCTTAGTGGTGGCTGGCTCTACATAATCTTTACAAGTTTCTGTATTATTGCACTCTGCACACAATACAAATTTTTCTTCTGTAAGTTGTGCTGGTAATGTGCTACCCAATTTTCACAACAGTTTGTCGAAATTTACAGTTACAATAGAGAAAACATTGTTCGCAAAAATATTTCTTTGCTTTTTTTGTAATACAGTATTTCTGTATTGTCACAACATTTCGTCATCTTCAAAATGTAAAAATGCAATAATTAACATGAAATAAAATAGCCTACTAAATGGAATGGTGCTCATGTGAAATAACCAATAATTCTCTTCAAATGAAAGCAATACTCCTGACACAACCAAGAGCAAAAGGTCTGCTATCAAAAGAGCACAATAAATCCTTTAAGTTTAAATTATGGGTGTGGTTGTGGATAGTTATTACCACATTGCTGAATTAAACACAAGGCTTATATGGTTCCTTGCTTCCTCCTATATGCACTAGTAAAATGTAAATAATTGAAAAAATCACACATTTTTCAGGGCACAAGAACATCATGGTTCAAAATTTCTTATCATGAAAATGTGTATATTTCTGAGGTGTTGAATTACAGAGCCTTCACTTGAGCACTGCACCTTCACATCCTTATAATCTCCAACTCCTACACCCATACAAATACCTGTCAAGCACCATTTCTTTCACTTTCTGTTCTTACTCTTTTTCTTACAACTGACCTTGTGATTCAAAAAGACAATAAGTTTTAATGCCACTAGCCATTTTTAAAAGAATGAATTACTGTATTTCTTGAGTAGTTTTAGCATACTATTTAAATATTCATCATTGTCGGCCTTTATAAAAATTAATCTGTTGCTGTAGTGGATACCATCATGCAAAAGTACAATCTGTACATACTTTATGTCAGCTACTACCCTTATAAATTTCATTCAAAATTTCAAAATGATCCCAGTAGCTTTGTGTTCATGCAGATCATATATCTTAATGCTAGTAAAATAAGAGAAAGATAATTTTAAAAATACTTTGTAAGAACTAATGATAAAAAAATTTTATATATAGAATAAATGAATGAAAATAGTGTTTAAAATTTAAATTAGAAGGTTAATATTAATAAATAATTGTTGGACATTTAAAATTATATATGTAAATATTCCATTCCTACGGATCTGATTATTCTTCAGATTACTTTTTTGGACTTGAAAATAAAAACTATTTAAAAACATTAATGAATTTTTAAAAATTCAATACCCATTACATAATGTAAATAGTACAAACGGTACGTATTTATATACACTGAGGTGCCAAAAGTCATTATATAATAAGATACCTACCTAAATCCGTGCAGGGCATCCCTGAGTAACGCGAAGGGCAGCAGTTATTGACATGCAAACCATAAATCAACAAAAATCCTCGAACGAGGCGTATAGCCATGCCGTCTCAATAGCCGCACATAATTTTGTGTTAGTTGAAAGTGGAGGATCCAGAACACGTACGGCTTTGGGCCCTGTGAATCCGCAAGAACACAATGATCTAGGGATTCGAGACTGATGAGATAGGTGACCAAATCTTGCGTTGGAATTCTCAAGAATGCTTTTTTTATAATTTTTAAAAAAAATTATCTGTTGCGTCAACTTAGATGCAACGAGTCTCCAAACCCCTTGGGGTGCGTTGAGCGCGTCGCGCTTTTTGGAGTGATCTTTTAAGTTTAAATACTTTAATTGTTAAATCTTCGGAGTTTAAATTGTTGCGCGAGAGTAATCCTCCATTAATTACGTAGTACGTTACGTCTCGTCTCAAAAAATAGTGCTTCTCAAAAAAAAAAAAACTGCGAATTTCACTGTAGTTTGTGCGCAGTTTCATCCTGGAAAAACCTATCACGGTCACGGTGTACGAAGACCACAATGAAGATAGTCACCAATAGCTGAACATAGCGATTACGATACGATTTGTTCAAGGTCAGATTTAGTCTGAGCAGAAAACCCATGCCATGTCATGTAAATCAAGTTATCGTGAGCCTAAGAAAGGCACCGCTTCCGATGGTACGCTGTTAGCAATGGCACTCTTATCGGTCTGCTATATCCTATCGACACAAAATTGCGCTAAACAAAATTGCGTTCCCTGCCCTCTTAAGACACAATTGTCCTGCGCTGATTGTTTCTGTGGTTTCATCTAGCTAGCCTGTTTGATGTCGACTGTGCTCAGATTTGTCCGGTCGCAGTTGTTCAGCACACGATGTCGCCCGCTGCATTGATTAAGGAAAGAACTCCCTTCAATGCGGAACTCGCGATATACCATTGACCCTGTGGAACGAGGAATGCTCACTCCACTCCGATCTTCTCTGGAAATCGATTCATTTAACGTATACTATCATGAAGCAAGGTGCCTATTATCATCATGCTTACCATCATCCCTCGCTCAAATTCTGATTATTACCGTCGTTTACTTCTGATTATTTCCGTCGCGACCTTGCATTGACACATAGAAGCCCAACTGATGCCCATTGTGATGCTTTGCACTATTAAGTTTCCCGGAATGCTATCCCGACGTGAAGTATTTCCTTATCGTTATCTCATTATTTTTGGCACCTCGGTGCAAGGATATAAAGACGCATTATACGTACTATGTGGGCCCACGTATACTAAATAGTATTCTACGAATACACAATATCAAGTGAAACGAAAAATCCTTCCTGTATTCACAATTACATAATGCTCATTTGAACACTTCAAGCACCCTTTTGTTGTAACATATTTATAGATGTACATACATTCACCTGAACGTTGGTTTCGTCTTCACTCTCTTATCATGTCAACTTCTTGTTTCAGGTGGCTCATCGTACTACCATTATGGAAATGGAGTAACTTCCTGTGCAGGGTTGAACCAGAACCTATTCACACGTGCTGCAAGTTGTGCCCATGCTGGAGATGGAAACAGTAACAGCAGCAACAGTACTGGTGGCAGCAGTGCAAGCAATGGTACAGAAGCTCGTTCTCCTCTGGCAGCAACGCGTGCGAGTTCAGGAGCAAGTGCTTCCTCTCCGACAGGCAGTGCCTGCATGAAGAGCGAATACATAACTACCGACCTTCTCATGGGCTGACAGCACCGCAAGATCTCACAAGAGTCACAAAGCTATGAAACCAAAGATGTCTGCAGCAACCTTTTGCAAATAATGAAAAAGATGATTGGTTGTGAGTTAAGTTTGTGCAGTAGTGGTAAAAAGAACTTGGATCTCAGTACAGAATCCTCTTAGATTCATACTGCATTGAGTAAAAAATCCAGAAGAGTGAATCAGTGCATCAGCAAAGAAGTGATCAATTATAAACTTCTGAAGAGACAATACCAAATTATCACGTTTTTGTTAACAGTATCAGTGTGACACAAGACCAATGAGAAAATGAACTTTCATTACTTATTGCAATAATGTCATATCCGAGGCCTATTACAGAAACATTTGTGATAAGTATAGTATTTCAACATACTGCATGCAGTGCCTGCACTAAAAGATTCTGTAAACATGCTACCTCTTTAAGGACAGAAACTAGCAACCAGAGAATTGAAGGTGCTGTGACTGTGAAATAACTGCGCAGAATCTTAAGTAATATTGGACCTTATTGTAGATAAACAATTCATAATAGCTAGTGAACATAGACTCTGAAGACTATGATGACAGAAAAACTGCCTCACAAAATGAATGAAATACATAAAATATTTAATTTAATTTTTGTTACTTAGTAAAATGTGTTTTTGAAACAACAGAATGAACATCAAATAACTATCCACAAGAAAAATTAGAATCATCCATGAAGAGAAGATTTATCATTTTATTTTTTTGTATTCATGAAAACCAAAGACTTGTTTCTTCACCCCCTGCCGTACAGCCTCATTTTGTGTCATAATGTGTAAATAATTATTAGTTGTACTATGTTTTATCCCACCATTTTTGCACATGCACTTGTTCACTCATTCACTTGCTCACCAAAACACTTCACCTTCACCTATTCACACATAATCACTGCCCATCACTAGACCACCATGCACTCACTAGCACTTATATATTTCAAAATAATAAATCCTCAAAGGCAATGGAAGCTTTACAAATTTGATTTGAAAAGTGGGACAGGCATACTATTAACTATTGTTCTCAGAGATCACCATGGGTTTTTGTAAACCTTAAAGGTGGATTCATGCTCTCTTGAAATATTGTACTTTTTTATATTTCAACAGATGGAAGCAAATTTCAATTATTCTTTCTTAAGTGTAAGTTGATAAAATTTCTGTGCATCTTCAGAATATAAACTAAATATTTATCTCAAAGTATATTTTTTTTATCTTGTCACTGAGCATAAATCCTCCTAACAATATTTGAAGGGAATGTGTAATAATTGGTTTAGAATCATGTAATAATGAATTGTGTTTTCTCATCTCAAGAGAACTACTTTAAACTGGTAACAGGTATAGAAAGAAGCTAAATTGCTTCAAAAATATTTTTAAATCGAATTACAAAGACTATTGTAATACATTGCTCTCTAAAAGAAAGAAATGTTAATTTGCAAAAGATAATATTTCCTTTATTCAGTTCTAAATGATGTTATTTTGTATTTTTAATGAAAATCACAAGTCAAAAGAATATTTATTTGCAAGAATGCATCTCAAATTAAATTCTTTAATAAATCATCATGTTTAATGTCTTCAGAACAAATTGGAAGTTTTTAAAATTATAAATTAACACAGTGAAAAAATTGAAAGTGTATGAGCATATCTTAATTACGGTAACATTATCTTGTACATGATGGCAGATGAATCTTTCATGCCAAAATCTTCACTTTCCAGGATAATCTCTGCATATGACAGTTACAAATCTGCATATTGATCACAGTTACATGAGAGATTGAACAGAATCTTGGGTTTTGCATAAAGTTTTTGTTGTAGTACATTCATACATGCCTGTTTTATTTATAAAATCTACAGATGAAATATAAATGCAGTAGTTAAATGAAATTTAATAGTACTGTATTAAGAAAATTACATATCACTTATTTACATATGTTGGAATCTTCCTGAGGATATAAAACAGGAAACATTTTCATTTGTATATTTAAGTCCTTATTTTCAACTCACTGCTAAGTTATTCTATATTCTGGAGGTTTAGCTTGGTGTATATCTTGCATCTGGTAGAGTTACATGGATAAATGTTGCAGATTTAAGCCTTTTTAAGGCTGAGTATTAATTCTTTATGGTGATGAATGGATTGAATGGATTCTTTTATTTGTGCAATTGTATTATTATTTATGAGGAAATATACAGTTTGTTTTTCCTCTGTATGATCAACTTAATAACTGGTAACAAACAGAAATATTAACTAGGGTCCCGTGAAATGAAGAAACCAATTTCAGTCCTAGTCAGTGAGTGAAAAAGCACTCTTCATGTTGTGGTTTCCATGTCAGATATGCACAATAAATATTATTGTATGTAAGAAGGAATAGAACTTGAGAAAGATATTTCAATATTTTATTTATTATTCAAGTTTTCATTATTAGGAGTGTCAAATGTAATATTGTTTCTTTTCTACCAAAGAAATATTGAGCAATACAATTCCCACGCATTGTATTTCTTTGAATTATTGTTTTCCATTGTAATGATATATTTTTATATCCAAAGAATATGCATGCATTGCATCCATTATTATTTCTAAAACACAACAGTTCCTTATTTGCCTCATCCACCTCTCTCCGCCTTTTCTTGCCATGTTCTCATTCACGTCCTTGTGTTCTCATGTCCATCCAATACTCACTGTTGACTCCAGAACACTTCATAAATTAATCCACAAACCTCAGCCTATTTTCTTACCAGTAATGTGGTCTGATATCATGTACACTAGACATAGAAGATTCAATTATTGTAAAGAATTAAAGAGATATCTGATAATAATTGTAAAATGTTTTCATTTCCACCATTAATTTCTACAAAATCTCCATTAAATTTTACTTTAAAAATATATTATATTGGTGAAAAAATGGCATTCAGTTTATTCTCCTGCATGAAATAGAAAAGATTTAATCCTTAACAATCATGATTGAAGATGAGGTTAAAAGCAATGAAGAAAGCATAAGGTATTATGGTAAAAATTAGTGTTTGCTTCAGAAATTAAAATTTCTCTTTTTTATATATATTTTTAATTAGAAAACGTTTTTAGTATAATGGTTCTATTGTAAGTACTACTGAGATTTTTGGAAGTAAGAAGATATCATAGCAAGAAACTTAATGTTCAATGAAATTTTTGATCAATTGAAGCTGAGTTTTGTTAAAACCAAAATAAAATGTTATTCTAAAACAAGAGAGAAATCTGTAACATCTTTTTCCCACTTTTATTGTGATTTCGTCAATAAATATTTATTCTATTTCAAGTTCCTGAGACAATTCAAAAAATTTAGCAAAGTTTGCTGACATGATTTAAGATTTGTTTGGCTTTCCATATGGACCCTATATTAATTAATTCAGGGTAAAATTGCAATTGCAATAAACAATTGCAATGGTAATTACAGGGATCAACAAAAAGTTAAAAAAAGATCCCATTTATTTCACATCAATTCCTTTTTTTTTTTATTGGGTTCACATTACATCATATGAAATGAATAATCACATTATTGAGTTAATTAGTGATTTTTAGATCATTACAAAATCTTCATAAATGGTAGAGAAACTTATTAAAAACACAATATTGGTCAAATGTGATAGAAACTTTTTGAAAGCACCTATTCTTATGAGTAGTTATTTTTGTGGTCCTTTCAAAATCTATGAGAATTTTCAATAAATTTAGGATGTACTATTTTCATATTAAATTTCCTAAATTTGAAAGTGATTAACAAATGATCTTTTTCTATACAAAAGAATTACATTTTATGATAAATTAGTAAAATGATAATAGAATACACAAATTCAGATAAATAAACTATTCCTTTTGTTGTTAAAAAATTTGTGTAAAAAAAAATGATTTCTTCACTGAATACATTACTCCAAAACTTGAGTTTATATATTTCTCCAATATATGCTTATCAGCTTCTCACCCAATACTCTATTTGAAATATCGAATTCCTTATTATCTTTGCTGCAATCCACGAGAACAATAATTTCTCCTGTAATCAGTACAGTTATTTTTAAAACACAAAACGTCTCTGTAGAACTTCCAAGACAAAAATAATTAACAATTATCCCATAAGTAACATCAGAAAAGCTGTAGTGAAAAGACAAGAAAGCAGAAATCAATGAAGACTTCATAATCGATTCGATAACAGGCATTCAAAATAACTTCAAAAACAGAATTGTTTTCAAAATTACAATCAATTACAGTACACGAAAATAGTTACAAGGCGTGCTGCAATACACGTTTTAGCACGTGAAAACTCCAAGGCAATCCGATAAAAGTCATTCCCGAGTCCTTCTGCGCCTACCCAAAACAACAAAATCAGCTTAAAACCAACTTTCTCTGTAGAACCAGATGCTGATGGAATTCTCCACGGAGAGTGGCAAGTGTGCGTCTATGTGCACGTTAGTGTGGGTGGGTTTTGATTCAAAATTCCGTGTATACATTACTACGGGCACTTTGGTGCCTATTATAAAAGGCATCCCTGCGGGAGGGAAGTGAGTGTGATGTGTACGCGGATGGGGAAAGACTCTGTAAGTGGCTCCCGGTAATGGCTCTGCGGTCGGCTGAACAAAGGGCCTAGCTTGCTAGCTAATAAAGCCTGTTTGTCATCATGAATATGGAGCACTATTATGCTTGAAGCCACGTCGCGCCGCCGGACGCGAACACACAGACGCAGCAGACAGGCGAATACGAAATATACACTGTGCGGAAGATGGGACCCCTCTCAGTGACCGAAAGTTCCACGTGAAAAATCAAAAAAGGAATTGAGTCCCTTTCCCATGTCCAAAGGTGACTCAGTTCTTCAGCAACTAAAGCAGGTCTGTATCATGTAGTCTGTAGCTCTATTTCATCTAAAGCCATGTTCTAGAATTTTGATAAGAATTAAACAAGACCCAATTCTACTGTTATTATTAACAGCTTTAGATTTTCAAAATTCAAACATAAGCACATAGTAGTGCAATCTCTACTCTGAGTAACAATGTCAATAATTCAAATTAGTATACGAAGTATAATTTGAGTGATAAATAAATATCACCTACCAAAAATATTTATCAAAATATCGACACTACTAGCATTAAAAAAATAATCTCATTGTTTTTATGTAAAAATGCATTATTGATAAACTAAAAATGGAATAGAATATTCAGAATGAAATCAGCTCTGTAATTTTCATCGCAATAAAAATCAGCGGCTAAATAACAGAAGTATCTTCGAAAATCGAAACAAAATAGTTAATAGTCAAGTTAACAGTACATATATTTCACCAACTTTTATTTTTCGTTTTTTAAATATTCTTCTGAATTACAGTGCAAAACTGTCAGAATGACAAGAATATTTGTGATACTCGAATGAGTAAACATTTCTTCTGTTATGTTTCTTGGATGAATAAAAAATAGGGAAACTTCATTGTAATAATCAGCGACGACGATCAGCAAAGGTGGCTCAGGGCATCAATTGATGTCACTAAAGTGCCTCTGGATGGGAGGCCATAGGGCTCGAGTCCCGTCGGTGGCAGGATTTTCGACATTACCTACAGAGCAAGGTCGAATTCAATCGCTGGAGGAGAATTCTATCGGCCGGCTGCACTGATCGGTTGTATTCTTCAATGAAAACCAGGCGAATGCCAGAGCAGAACAAACGGGCCAAGGACCGCGCGCGATCTTTCCTTCCTCTTCCTTGTCCTATTCACATCCCTTACACATACACTTACATGGACTGCACCACCACATGTCCGGAGACCAATCAGGAGCTTAGAGCTTATCGCGGTTGTGAAGATGCCCCGCTGGTAGGAGACACCTGGTTGGAGGAAACCCGACAATTCGACGAGTAGGTAGGCGTCGGATCTCGTTATCAAGCAAGGGAAGATAATCGCCACTTCTCGAGATAAAATATGCACTACGCTTACAGAACTAAAGTCTTTAGCCATTGACGCGCTGGAAACATCAATCAAAACGATGATGACGACTACTACTACTACTGCCACTATCACTCATAAAGGCACATTGAGGAGAACTATCAATTCTCCTTTATATGTAATAGCAGCCTTCTCTTCCGTTACTGAACATATAGTAGTGTTATTCACTGAAACGATTGCATGGCGAAAGGAAAGAATCCAGGAAGTCTGAGGAAGAACATTAAAACAAAATTTTATCAAATAAACAGTATTACTGCTCAGATGGAATACACTCAGAATTAATCATTCAATGTTACAAGCATACCAACAGACTACCCTTAATAATTCCTGCACCGTGTTGATATCTAAGACACGGATATCTGTAGAAAGTGTTTTATATGATTTTCGCATACCGTCGCGACCTGTGTCTCGTCGGAACACTAAAAAATCGCCATACGTGTCAAAACGTTGTTGAAAAGACTCCGAGGATAATCCTGGGAGGATTACTTGCGTGGTACATACTGGAACACGCCTTGCCATTCCTGAAATCTGGTCACAGAGGATTGTCGCACTCCGGTTTGTTAAAAATCAGTCTTTATTTGGTCCCCAACTCCAACAATTATTCAAAGCTTTGCGTTTTACTTCATTTGTATCTGAAGAAAATTTTTTATTCGGTAATGCGAAGCACTATATTTCGGGATTCGACTTACTATAAGGATGAGGCGTGGACGTAGCCAGGTTTCTCGTCAGGGAGATAGAGATATAGAGAGATAGATAGAGATATAGATATATAGATAGAGATATAGATATATATAGAGTGAGAGTGAGAGAGTGAGAGTGTGGCTCCTAAATTTCCAATATATTGTTAAAACATGTATTGAACACTATATTAACGGAAGAATTTCATTCAATGGCAAAAATACTCGTTTAATTAAATAATGAAAATAGATGTAAGCATAATTAGTGTATTTTGTTTGAATTAATATAATGTTCCAAGTTTTTACGTTATACTGTTTTCTTAAATTTTTCGTCCTTTTCATTGAAAAAAACATTGGCGACCTTTTACAGCAAATCTTGCCATGAACCTTACCGTAATGCAACAAAATGTATGAAATACAATTTCCAAATAATAATCAGTATTCCCACACCGTTTTAAAGTTTTCCATAGATATCACAAGAATGATACATACGTACAAGAAAATACATCGAATACTTACAGTTGATAGTCACAAACAATCGTGTCAACAATCACACAGCATGCTAGGCTAACTGCAAGACCAATTGCTGATCCATTTCCCGAGAACTTGCCAAGTTGCGCAAAACGCCATCTTCCCGTTTCCACTCTAGCCGCGCATTTCAAACAACACAAATATCGTAGCTTTTTATTAATATAGGACAGCTGCGATTTATTCAATATACAGTGGCCTCCACTCTTTTAATTTTTTTCTCTTTTTTTTATCCTTCTTTTAGGTACCGTTGGTACCGTTCACTGGAAGCTGAATAGGAGAGAAATCAAAATTCTCTTTACAACTTTAATATATTATTATTATTATTATTATTATTATTATTATTATTATTATTATTATTATTATTATTATTATTATTATTATTATCATTATTATTATTTTGAAGAAGAAACGAAATATTTTTAACAAAACGTTTGAGATTTCGAATAACTTCTTAAGAAATCATTTGAAGCATGAAGCCCAAATAAGCTTTGTTTAACGTAATATAAAGGATTCAAAATTGACTTCGTACCCCTGAATTTCAGTTGCGTGACAATTTGATAAGTTTTGTGAGATATTCTCTTCTTGGAAATAATAAGCGTGTTCTCATCCAGGAAGGAAAGTGATGTTATCTAGGATGACAAAACTTTCAATAAACATGGCTAGAGATTGCCAGCTCGGCACTACAAGGAGTTTAATTGATTATTTCGTGTTTCCAGGAACGTCAACAGATATTTTTTCAAGTCATATTTTATTAAAGTACCATTTACAATCTGTAAGTATGAACAATAAGTAAATTGGTTGACCAACATTATTAACATTGATTGAAGAAAATACTCATTCGAATCTGTCAATTAATACCATATTCATGTATAACATTTCAAAATTTGTAATGCGAATTCAGAGGCTTCATTTTTTAAATGTCTAATTTCTAACAAATGTATGGCTTAAGTATTGGTAAGGCATTCTAATGTTCGAAGAGGTTTACAACGGGTTAGTCCTGTAAATATAGTATCTGTTTTCCCCACGGGAGATGGTGATATCCCCCGATGAATAGTGAGATCCGGCGCCGACCTACACATCGGCTTGCGGGTTTTTTCCCAACCAGGTATTTCCCACCAGGGGTCACCTCCCCTGCCGGGACAACCTCTAAGTTCCCGGCGGATCTCCCGAGATGTGGTAGTGTAATGAAAGTAACTGTGAGTGTATGTAAAAGGTGAAGATAGGATAAGAAAGAGTAAGGAAAGATCACGCGCGGCCCGTGACCCGTTTCTAGGGCACTTATCCGGCATTTGCCTGGCATTGATTGGAGAAACCATTAAAAACTACTGCGGAGCTCAGAGCGGCCCGCGACTGAAATTCTCCTCCAAACAGCGACTCCTAGCTCTGAAGCTAGTGTCGAAAATCCTGCTATCGTCGGAACTCGAAACCTAGGGCCTCCCGGTCAAAGGCAATTTCAACTTACCTAAATGGTTATCTTCAAAATATAAGGAGATAAAAATAATATTACGTGCAAACGGTGTTTTTAAGTCGTACTGTAGAAATATCAGAGAGTCTTCATTTCTGTTCTTAAAAATCGAATTTTCTCACTTTTGAGACTAAATTACGTTTTCTTTTAAATAAATAAACGCGCAGATTCATCTTTGTTGCTTGCCAATCAGAGACAAAATTCACGTAATTCATTACAAACACGTAAATGCCAGCGAAGAAATTGTTTTATTTAATTTTACTTTCTCGCCCTTACGGAGGTACTTCATACGATGAGATAGTTATGTAATTGAGCGCCGGAAAACGGCGAATTTTCGGCAGAAAAACTCTTATTGCCGGGCTCTGGTAACGAAAAAGTGGATACATCCTGTTGGTGTGTACAAATTGCTTCCTCTAAGACGTGGTGTACCCAGGATTCATGGTTTGCGTGTGCCTGACACCGAAAAATCGATTGACGGCAAAACGTCTCACTGTCCATCAGCGGCGGCTGGTATCGCAACAAACTTGGGGATTGCAGCGGCATCGAATGACTGAAATATAACTTTCAAAATTCAGAACACTATTATAAACCGTAATAAAACGTAAGTAATTCATGCCCAATAATTAAAACTAAGTTAAATAAGACCACATTCTAACATTATTTACATAGTTTATGCGTAATCGCAATGTTCTCCTCCCGCGCATATGGTTCTTGCTTTTATTTCCACTGGGCACACGAGTGTTTGTATTAGTTCTGCATTGAGACTTTTGCCGGAAATAGGATTCATACAACACAAAAATGAACTAGGCTTTGAAAATACGGTGATCGCACCCCACTACTTTGCAACAAACACTAATATTTGAACTTGAATTTCACTACCCGTATATATATATATATATATATATATATATATATATATATATATATATATATATATATATCGCAATAATGGAAGATCTGTATTTTTTTTTCAGGAATGTGTTCTCTCCTGAAGTGAAATTTGTATTAGCATATTGAAAACTTCATTTCTTGAAGACGTAGTGTACTCGTACAATAATTAAAATTTCATAATGTGAAGTACGTTTGTAGCTTAATTTAGACATCAATACACCGTGTTTATTTAAGTTAATATTTCATTTTTATTTGAAGAGATAATACATCCGCCTTTCTTTTTGATGTGCGAATTTTTCAATCACTCTCTAACTGAAAACAGTAACTTCTATTATGAGATTTCTCTCTGTTGATAACATGGCCAATGAACAACAATCTGTCTTGCGGCCTGCAGTTTCTTAGAAACATAGTTGTACGTTTGAAGGTCGAAAAACATATATCAGCTTCAGAATTGTCATTGTCAGGTCATGGGAATTGGAACTAGGATTTCTAATAGTCTGGTGACCACTGAAAGTTTCTTCTAACGTGGACTCTTTGACAAACTGACACAAACTACGTCTGCGTGCTAATCTCCTGAATTCTTCGGCTCTGCAAATTTTTTGAAGATTTAAGCGAATTCTTTTAAATCTAAAAACTTGATAAGATCGTACAATCTGAGCAAGAATCGATTAATGGGGATGAACTTGCAACAGCGCATTAATTAGTATAAAGATATTTGAGACTGAATACACAGATCTGAGAACAATTGCAATGAATTGATATAAAAGAAAGGGCTTACTTAATACAAGTGTTTGTTATAGTCATCTACAAAAGAAAAAACTTAGCAAAAAATTACCACATAAGATAGTACAATTGCATAACGAATGACTTCTTTGAAGTCAGGAAATAAATAGATGAAGGTTTTAGATAATGTTTCGGAATTTGTAGAAATAATTGTTCTATTTTTTTATACTTTGTTTCTAACTGTTACTGTTCATTGTGATCGTGAATGATCTAGTGTGATCATTTAAATAAAGCTTATAAAAATACATTTTTTACTGTTGTTACACACTGAGAAGACAAAAGTCTTGGGAGAGCATCATGCAAATATACAAATGACAGTAGTACCGCGTATAAAATGTATAAAAAGGGAGTGCATTGGAAGAGCTTCCATTTGTACTCAACTGATTCATATGCAACAATTTCTGATGTGATCATGGCCACACAACGTGAATTAGCAGACGGAATGTTAATTGGAGTTAGACGCATGGGACATTCAATTTCGGAAATCGTTAGGGAATTCAATATTCCGAGATCCAGTGTCAAGTGAGTGCCGAGAATACCTAATTTCAGCATAACCTCTCACCATGGACAACACAATGACCGACGGTCTCCACTTAATGACTCAGAGCAGCGGCGTTTGCATAGTGGTCAGTACTAACAGACACGCAACGCTGCGTGAAATAACTGCATAAATCAAAGTGGGAGGTACGACGAACGTTTCCGTTAGGAAATTTGGCTTTCATGGGCAGAAGACCGACTCGCGTGTCTTTGCTAACAGTACGACATCACCTACCGTGTCTCGCCTGAGATCGTGACAATATCGATTGGACCCAGTGGCGTAACGTGGGTGTCAGCCTCACGGGGCGGAAGAAAATTTCGTAGCCCCCTTATTTAGGTATTTCAATTTGAAAGCCTAAAATATACAGTAATTCTAAAGAAGAAGAATAAAAGTACGAGTTGGACATCGTAGAACATTTCGGAATAATTACTAAAAAAAAAATTACCTACTTTACTTAAATTAACTTGCTCTGTATTTTATTTTTTAATAAATTAAATATTATACAAAGTAACAGTCAAACATACTATTACATAAATAAAAAACGTAAATAGTCGAATGCATATGTACACGAACAATACAATTTTTCATCAAAGTTCAATTATTTAACAATCTTTAATGTACACATGGGCACTGAAATCAAAGATTGGAAAGCGCATACATATATATGATTACGACTGACGTTTAATCAATAAAACTTTTTTTCGAGTTGTCAAAGCATCACTCATGAATGTCCCTGAAATGACTTATCCGCACTGTAATAAAATTAGCCGGTGTTATTATACCACTATTTGAATTTGGCGACGCTGAAAACTGTTTCAAAAGTTTTTTCATCTGATGAAAAGTTCTAAAAATCATGAATAGCTTTGTTCAAATAAGTGTTTACAATCTGGTATTTGACTGTAAACACTTATTTGAATCGTAGTAAATGATAATGTTACTTCCGTTCAAAAATTTCCAACACCAAATGACCTAGCATGTTACCTCCAAATGGGTTATGAATTGGTAATATTGCAATTTCAACATTGTAATCGCCGCAAAAAACATGTAGGAATGGATGAGGTGAACAAATTAGTACACTTTTTAGTGTACGTCTTTTTGTTGCTAATATGCACAAAAATGCACATAAAAGATCACCTGTTAGCTGTTCTTCAGCGTTATTCTCTAATCCTAAAATAAGATCATTTTCAATTAGTTTCGAAAATTCTGTCACAAAATATTCTACAATTACATTGGTTCTTAATCGTGCAAACACGTGAAAGAAAATAAATGTACAAAGTCAAATACAAATGTACTTTTGTTCTCTTACTCACAGTTCTGATTTTATCAGCATTCACTTGGCGTTCTTCAGATCCAATAAGTTCCAAAATAATACGGCGCAAGAGAGATGGGGCATAGCATCTCCGAGGTTGCGATGAAATTTGGACTTTCCCGTACGACCATTTCACGAGTGTACCGTGGCTATCGGGAATACGGTAAAACATCAAGCCTCCGGCATCGTTGTGGCCGCAATAAGATCGTGCAAGAACGGAACCGACGACGACTGAGGAGAATCATTACACGTGACCTAAATGCAATCGTTCCGCAAATTGCTGCAGATTTCAATGCTGGGCCATCAACTAGTGTCAACATGTGAACCATAAACGAGACATTATTGATATGGCATTTTAGAGCCGAAGGCTCACTCGTGTACATTTGATGACTTCGCGACATAAAGCGTTACGCCTGGCCTGGGCCCATCAACACCGACATTGGATTGTTGATGCCTGGTCTGACGAGTCTCGTTTAATATTGTTTCGAGCGGATGGACGTGTACGAGTATGGCGACAACCTCATGAATCCATGGACCCTGCATATCAACAGGGAACTGTTCAAGCTGGTGGAGACTGTAATGGTATTGGGCGTGTGCAGTTAGAGTGATTTCTGACACGTCTAGATTCTATAACAGGGGAGACATACGTAAGCATCCTGTGTGATCAACTGCACCCATTCATGTCCATTGTGCATGCCGACGGACTAGAGCAATTCCAGCAGGACAATGCGACAGCCCACACGTCTAGAATTGCTACAGGAGCACTTTCTTGAATTTAAACACTTCCACTGGTCACCAAAATCCCCAGACATGAACATTATTGAGCTTATCTGGCATGAATTCAATGTGTTGTTCAGGAGAGGTATCCATCCCCTCGAACTATTACGAGTTAATGGACAGCCCTGTAGGATCCATGGTGTCAGTGTCTCCAGAACCATTTCAGATATTGGTCGAGTTCATGCCATGTCGTGCTGCGGCACTTCTGCGCACTCGCGGGAGTTCTACAGGATGTTAGGCAAATATACCAGTTTTTTGGCTCTTCAGTGTATATAGGTGATGTTGGTCTAATTCTCCGTATACCCACAAAGATCGCGGCGCTATTATATGAAAAAACACGGCTTTAGAAATTTCTTAGAATCTTCTGACTGGATCCGAAAACAAAATTGTCAGTTCCCCGCCAGGAGACTGAGGCGCGTCGAATGATACCTCATATGTATCGATTGGTGCACGGGAAGTGTTCTGACCGTGAGTGAAGGATTCGCCTATGCACACACGTACACTCGTATCTATCAAAGACTGTATAGGGATATTCGACATTATTCTTTATGTGATAGATATCATTTTCGCCGAATATTAGTAATAAACAATCTAAACGAAAAATAAAATTCGGGGAATCGCTACAAGTCAATACAGACGATGTAGCCAGAGAATGGATGCAAAAGATTATTATACATTAATTTTAAAAAGTCATAGAATAAGTAATGAAAGATTCCGTGTTCGTTTTAATCGGTTCGAATCATAGGTGCGACAAAAATATATGAAATATTTTCCATTCATTCAAGATATTATTATTATTATTATTATTATTATTATTATTATTATTATTATTATTATTATTAACGCACCCGTGTGATAACTCCCGCATGTTGAACCCAACCTTTCCTTATCCTTTCCTTTAAGAAGGAAAGTTGTTAATAAAACGTTTTTTTTTATTTAAAAGTATGTATAAGTGTAACTTCTAATATCTTTCAGAATATCAAACAAAAATTAAAACAATGTAATTGACGTTGGAAACAAATTTTCAATAAAGGATTATTCAGTATTGTAGAGATATGTTCTTGCAACAATTCACACTTCCTTAAAAACACATTTGAAGTAATTTTTCAATCTTCCTTGACCGTTAGCTTTTCGCTTTCCTTGATAGTCACAAAAGTATTAGTAAAGGGTTTTACTCTTGAGAAAGCCAAGTCAAGTTGTCCATGCGAAAATACAGGATCGGGCAAGTACAACCCTACACTTTGCAATATTATTTAACGTTCCTGGATTTGTTGAGGAACAGAGGGGGTTTTGGAGGGCCAGGGTGCCAGCATGCTGGGGTGTGAAAATTGAAAAATTATTTGTATACTAAAAAGTATTGGATTATTTTCTGTGTTCTTACGTACCCCAAGAAAAACAATTCCTAGCCAAAAAATAATACAACTCATATTTTCATCTTTGAGTAATGAATACCATTTGTTTCCATTAGAAACAATTCAGTAGGCTTAGACTTCACTTCGGTTCATGGGAATGTTGTTGCTCAAACGATGTTTACGTATTGAATATCTTAAGGAAACGACACCTTAAGTTTAATATCAAACGCTGTATTATTTACAATATGCGTTTACAGCTGGGGATTAATGTACAGACTTCCAGGTACCGCCAACATTTAAATCGTGCGTCTGAATTGTGATCGTTGGCAGCCGTCGAGTGACTTGCGCTACTCTTTCTGTAATTTTAAATTCGGTTGATTTCTTAAATTAATTCACTATTATTCTAGGCTAGCGCTTTCTGATTTTTGTTGTTCATTTATTACAAGCTATTGTACTTTAACTAATTTAAAAAGTTGTGTTGTGACATAACACAAGTTTTTTCCAACTACCTCCGAGTACCCGTGCGAGAACTCTTGCATGTTAAACCCCACACTCTTCCCTATCCTCTTATTTCCATTCTAAGCCGTAAAGTTGTTAACGAAACGTGTTTATTTGTTTAAAAATGTATAAAAGTAATTTCCAATGTTCTAACACAGTATCAAAAAAAATAGAAAACAATGTAATTGATATTTAAAAGAAATTTTCAGTAAATATTCATTCAGTATTATCGACATATTTCATTGAACAATTCACAACACTTCCCTGAAAACAACATTTGAAGTAATTATTCAATATACTTGAGCAGTTAGCTTTTTTGTTTTCCGCGATAGTCACAAAAAAAGGTAAAAAAAGTTATTTACTCTTGAGAACTAGTGACTGAACACGATGACTTGAAAATTTCATCGAATCACTACTGATAATGAAAATGCTGGTACAGGTTAAACACAAACCACACCTAATATGACACGTCTTCACTCTTCACTGTACACCCACATCCCTCCAGAATTAGGTACACAGCGCTTGTAAGTCTTCGGCAAAACGTTAAATGAATGTTTTCACTACACGCATAAGAAACAATTTTCATCGGTATCAGGCAACTATTAATAGTACTTCTAGTTGTTGCTGCGAGGGTGAATCTTGAATTAATAATTATACAAATAAACCTCATCAGTCTGCGCAAACCACGGAGAGCTGTACACAGAGAGCGTAAATATAAGATGGAGAAATCTAAGCCTTCTAAGCGTGTCGTCACCAGCAACGAGGACTGAAATATAGTTTGTACTGGTAGTATCGATAAGCGCCGAACCGGCAAAAATTTAATTGAATGTCCAAGAATATATCTACCTGTAAATTACAATGTGAGGTAAGTTCCTTTGAGGTCTATGGCTGCAAAATTTTAGTTTTTGAGGCCCTTTAGAAGTTATTTAATAATATAGATTCAAAAATACTGATAAGTGTTGAGGGTTGAATTTGACATGAATATTTAGATGCTTTTTAAAACAAATGCTTCATATTTTTAAATTGAAAGTGCAATTCTTCTTTAAAGACCTTACTGATCAAGATTGGCTACGCGTGAGAGCGGCAAAAGGTACGTATACTACTGAAATAATATAAGAGACTATTATTATTTATTGTGGAATTTTGCCGACCTCACCCCCTAAGTGCTACCTGGGGCAGGCCGCCCCTGACGTCCCCACCACGCTACGCCACCGATTGGACCCTAGACGATTAGAAAACCATGGCTTGATCAGATGAGTTCCGATTTCAGTTTGAAAGAGTTTATGGTAGGGTTCGACTGTGTCGCTGGCCCCACGATGCTATGGATCCAAGTTGTCAACAAGTCACTGTGCAAGTTGCCTTTATTGTTGATGTTGAATAAAATTAAATTACTTGCTTTGAACATTTCATTATATTTTTATAAGTGAGATATTTAAGGAAGGGCCTTTCAGTAAATGAAAACCAGAAATGTGTAAACCTATAACTTTTAAAAGGTTAATTTTGTTACAAAATCTTATCAAACATTTTCTGTAGAAAACTCTATTTTAATTCTGCAAAGAGCACAATTATTGGTAGGATTCATAGTTATAGAGATATATCTAGAAAAAAGAAAAAAACACCTTTAAACGACCCTCCTACCCCCAGCTCACACTCATACTCTAGGATTTTTAGTATAATGTGCTGTAGGTACCAACAAATAATCTTGAAAAGTTTCAAAATTCTTGGATTTTTTTTTTCACTCGATTTATATGATTTTACTGGGCTATTGTTTAGTACTCTACACAAAGTTTATCCAACGGAGGAAGTACTGGTTTAGGCTGTTTTTACATGAAATACATTTGCAGCAATTCATGGACTTCATGTTTCCGAACAACGATGGGATTTTTATGGATGATAATGCTCCATCTCACCGGGCCACAATTGTTCGTGTAGGTTTGGAGAACATTCTGGACATTTCGAGTGAATAAAATGGCTACCCAGACTGCCCGATATGAATCCCATCGAACATTTATGGGACAAAGTCGAGAGGTCAGTTCGTGCGCAAAAACCTGCATCGGCAACATTTTCGGCTATACTCGTAGATGCATCATGGCTCTATATTTCTGCAGGAGACTTCCAATGACTTGTCTATGCCACTTTGATTTGCTGCACTTCGCCCGCCAAAAGAAGGTTCGACACGAAATAAGGAGGTATCCCTTGACTTTTGTCACCTAAGTGTCACCTAATTGTTTTGTCATCTCAATGATTATGTTTATCACATCTATACATTTGTAGCAATTAACGAAACTAGTGGATCAAGGATATAATTGTCTCGTGTTCAAGAAAACAATCGACAATAGAATAGTTTATTAAACAAAAGAATCGCACATTATTGTATTTTTACTTTCCCGTATACACACGTATATACAGAGAAATGTACGTAGTATAGGGCAAGTTGTGTAATGCTGCACGAAAAAATGGTGGATTTTCGACAGAGAAAAATCACTGCCTGACCCTGATAACGAAAAAGTGAATAAATTAATTTGCTAACACAAGAAAAAATTCCTCTAACACGTGGTGTAGCCATAATCCCAGTTATCTGGTTCCTTGATACCGAAAAATCAATTGACGACAAAACGTCCGTCTGTCTGTGAACACTACTAGCGCCTACACCATGCGTAGCACATTTTTCCAAATTGAGGAAACACGTGTTCATCTGGCTCGTGTCGAAGCTTTGAGATTTTAAAAAAACATTCTTTAAATTTTGGGGTACTTAACATGAAGCCATCCGGACATTTTTAAAATTTTCTTATAAACGGCTTCAATTTTTTTAAAATTTCTTGCAAGATTAGAGTCACATACACTTACAAACGTAGCATAGGTCCAATTTTCACGGTTACCTCTAAATTTTCGAAAATTGCAAAAGTATGATTTTTTCGGCGTCTTCCTACAACTACAAAAATGAATTTTGAGGTTTTTCCTTCAAATTAAATTTGTTGTCAGTAATTAGTTATTTCATAAAGGTCATCTACATACACAAAATCTGTTGTCAAGTTTGCAGTTGTATAAACTGGGATCTAACAGATTATCAGAAACATATTTTTCATGACTTTTCTTTTTATGTTCGTGAGGATCAATAAATCAGTCTGTCCTTTTCCGTCCTGACCGCAAGATTTCCTGACGACGATGCTGCTGATGATGATGACTGCTCGATGTGCAGCGAACCAACTGTGATGCTTGGATCCATGCTGCCTTCAGTGGAGATCGGGTTTTGAGATGCCTTACCACTTGTATCCATCGGTACACTGGTTACTAACTCTTGTTGTACTTGATGCACAGCACTGCTGGAGAAACAACTGATGTCTACATTGTGTAGTGTTAATAGGGCCTGCGATACTACAAACCCCGTGGATTGATCGACTTCATTTTGCATTAACTATGCAAAATTAAGAAAAGCTATCGCTTATTTGAATGAAACGATAAATGATTATAACGGCAAAAGCTGCGAATACTACGCCACTTAGCCTTGTTGCATGTTATCTAAAGACTGTCTCAACACTGTGACGGCTTATCGCGCGGAGCGCTTTGAGGTGTTACTCCGGCAAGAGCTGAGCACGAACTGGAACATACAAAACAGTTGCCTTGTAATGTTTATATAGAAACATATATTCGCCTACAAAACGAGCGGTAGATAACAGAGCAATTTGGGAAGCAGAAATGAACAAAAATTAGACTGAGTGTGGAGTTTTAATCTCTTCAAAAATTAGGGGTCAAAATATGGAAGTGTTAAGCAAATACGGGGAGGAATCAAATGAAGTAGAAGACGTTGTTTTATATATGTGATTATTCTCCTTACTACATTTGTACTCGTACATTGTTATATATGTAATTTCTATGTTGACAATGTACACAAACCTTTTCAAAATATTTTTTTCTCGATCCTTATCAAGTAAACTATAGAATATCAGTTTTCGCACTCGAGGTAATCTCGGACCCAATGACCTCGAATATTCGCGGGTAGGTACAAAATAAGATTTATTAAGGTGTAAACAGTTTTTGCGCACAATATGCGGCGGCGATAGTGTTGCGGCGGTAATGGTGTAACTGTTAGCGTATTGGACTGTTATACCCACATACGTACGTGGATACAAACACAATCGAAGCCGTGGAAGAGCGAAAAATTATTTTGAACGCCTTCCTTCGGAGGGGAAGTAAAGCCGGCTGACCCATGTAAGTAGATTTACTGCAAGTAAAATATCCTCAAGCCTAAATGAAGCCTCAGAGCTAAATTCAAATCGCATTTTCCGTCGCCCAAGAAATATCTTTCTCCGCTAGGTGGTGAAAGGAGCGACGCGAAATTTGCGTGGTCAGACGGAAGAGCAGGCCTCATGGCCTAAGTATTGCCACGTACAATAAAGCATCAATTCAATTCATTTCAAAACCATTGTTGATGAATGTTGAATAAAATTAAATTACTTACTTGCTTTAAACATGTCATTTTTATAATGGAGATATTTAAAGAAGGGCCTTGCAGCAAGTAAAGACCAGAAATTTTTAAGCCTCTAACTATAGAAGTGTTAATTTTGTTACAAAACCTTATCACAACTTTTATGTAGTAAATTTTATCTATTTTAATTTTGTAAGGAGCATAATTTTCGGTAGTATTTATAGTTATAGAGATATATGTAGAAAAAAAGAAAATAACAACTATAAACACCCCCTCCCTACTCCCAGCTCACCCCCACACTACAGGGGTTTTAGTATAATGTGCGGTAGGTACCAACAAACAATCATGAAAAGTTTCAAAATTCCGGGATTTTTTTTCACTCGATTTGTATGATTTGAATGGGATACTGTTCAGTACTCCTCTCAAAGTTTAGTTAACGGAGGAATGACCCCGGACTAGATGCGAAATGCTTAGACGAATATTGATCCAAATTATGGTTAAATGACAATGGTAATGGAATGAAGGTCGATGAAAATACGATTGAGAGAGAAGAGAAAAGATGAACAACGTGGAAATCAGCCAAATGCAAAAAAACGCCCAAGTTCATCACATGTTGACGGAATGCGAAACGCTGTCAAACAGCTACTTGATCAGCAGGTCTAGCCTTGGATCACTCCTCCTCAGAGTAAACATTTGCCATAATAAAACATAGAAGTTCTTATTTTCATTTTCTCCTTAGTTACATTGAGGCCACACATCCCCCAAAAAACTCATGAATGTACTAAATCTAAAGTTTTAATGAGCAGAGAGCATTTATATGCAAGCGACAGAAAAAGAAGACCACCCTTGTTGAAGACATCTCCCTACGGTTTTACGCTCGGAATTGTCATACTCAGAGGTCATTTCGGAAGCACTTCGGTCATTGTCTTGCAGTCGTTATTATTCTCCATGTCTCGCTGGCTCGAGAGTTTTTGTTCCCCTCCGCCTTTTTACACCTATGCAAATTTGCAGCTAGACTTTACTTCCTGTTTTGTTTCTTCCCTCGCGGACCCACCCTACGTGTAAATCACTGCCGTGGTCATTTAAATACGTAGCACGCACCACGGCCAAGGATAATGTCGTAGAAAGTCATTATTTTCAAAAGACCACGTTTAATTACCTTCAGTCGTATTATTATCTCTTGATAGTGTGAGCATAAAAACGAAAAATTATTTTATTTTAATATATACAAAATTGTATCTTTGATAGCAAAGAATACAATTTTGTTTTGCAAGGTTTAAGATGAGATCGTAAGCTTCAAGAACAACACATCTTCCTTGAAAATGTTTTTCTATAAAATCGGAGATGCTGAAACTAATATACATGCGTTTTTAAACCGTGCATATGGGAGCGTATTTGCTCGCATACCACTTTGCGCACTGCAGTCTCAAGCTCACCTTGAAAACCCGATTTGAGAGTCCTTCACGCAGTACAATTTCCAGTCATTTTTCGGTCAAAACCTGGACATGAAAATTATGTGTGATTTTATTCTACGTAGTGTCAGTGGTGAAAAAACAAAGGAATGAATTATTTAATAAATTAATGATGCAGAAACGTCAGTATTTTATATGTAGTCAGAAATTTGGATGTAAATCTTTCATCTGCGCTAGATTTGCAATGTTCATATCATATGGCGCATCATGTTCCCGTCATTTAGTTTCGTGCCGTTTGAAATTTAAAGTTGTGACGTTTTATGTTGATGTATGATTTTCGGCTTTTGACTTGAATGAGCCGGCAATGGCTTTGGCAGCAGAACACAATCCCTAACGCTAAAATTAAACACTAACCTACTCTAACCTTACCTAGTATAGCCCAAATTAGCTTAACCTACCCTAGGATATCCTATCATATAACCTAATATAACCTAACCTAACCCAAGAACAAACACCAAGGAATGCATAACGGCGCACCGTACTGAGTTGTTTCAAGTCCCACCAGTATCGCTATGATGAACTTAAACTTTTAGTGTGAAATAATGAAATAAAAACTATATGTACTGTTTGTATAGCCTTGTTTATTTTGGCATTTATGTGTGGAAGACGATAATATGCCGAGTGCGCGCCTAGTAAACGTTTCTGTATTATGAGTAAGAAAAGGGGTTTTACGGAGGCACGCTTGGGGTTGTTTTGAAGGATAGATACTACTTTGACAGCTACGTGTACACGTATACGTGTAGCATACGTGAACAAAGTAATTACGGAGTGTATCTGGTTTAAGGTGCTAGAAAAGGTTGGATTAGTATTATCCTTACCCCTTACACACACGTACACTATTATCATGCACTACACTACCGCACGTGTCGGGAGACCAATCAGGAGTTTAGAGCATGTCCCGGCTGCGGCAGTGCTCCGCTGGTGGAAGATAACTGATTGGAGAAAACCTGGAGAAAGCTGACGTGCAGACCACCGCCAAATCTCACCGTGAAGAGAGGGAAGATTATCGCCACCATAGTGGAAAAAATCATGCACTACACCTACGAGACTAATGACCATAGCGGTTGACGGGCCCGGAAACATAAAAAAATCAATCAATCGAAGTCTTTGCAAATAGTTGTGTCTAATATGTCCGGGGGATTGGCGATTAGATAGATAATGCGTAGGTTCAGGAGGAGCGTAAACTGTTAAATTACGAGCGTCGTTCCATAAGTAATGCCTCTCATTTTTTACATTGGCTTATGACCTCAAAAACAAATGTGAGTGGTGTCATGGTGGAATTTGATCCTTCCCGTTAATATTCGTTTAATTGCTATTTGTCAGACAAAGGCACAGTGTCAGTATTCTAAAATGGCGTCTAGCCGGAACTCGCGTAAGAAGTACAGTTATGTGATTGAATTTCTCACTTCGGAGGAAATTGCACAGATTGATATCCACAGACGCTTGCCGAACTTTTACGAAGAACATACAGAGGATGTCAGAACAGTGTGACGATGGGGACTGCGTTTCAGCGGTGATGACAACGACGTTAAAGACAAACCACGTTACGGTCATCCTAGCACCGCTCCACACCACGTAATGAGGGACTCGATCCCCGCGAATAGGCGCATCGCCACCAGGGAGCAGTGTGCGCTGATCGGTTGAAATGCATTAGAGGTAATGTTGAATAAACTGAGTGACCGAAAATTTGCGCAAGGTGAGTCCTGCGATCACTTATGCAGGAACACAACCAGTACCGAATGGAAGTTTGTGAAGAACTTATGACCCAATACGAAGCTGAAGGTGGCTGTTTTCTGGATCGAATAATCACTGGTGATATGACATTGTCTCACCATTATGATACAGAACCAAAACGACAATCCACGCAATAGCGCCATAATAATTCCCAGTTCTGATCACCTCGGCTGGTATAGATTTTAACAAGCGTGTCTCTTTTTCATCAGGCTCTTGTTCCTCGGTCGACAAAATGTATAGGGAAAAGGGGGGCTATTTTGAAAAATAGTTTTTGTTCAAAAAACATCGATCAAACACATTGTGTTGATTGTGTGTAATATTGTTTTTATTTATTTATTGTAGTTGCTATAAAAATAAATGAAGGGCATTTCTTTCGGAACGATACTGTATGTTTAATGATATAAATTAAGATAATTTTACTATTGGGGGAATGAATGAACATAACTTCACGCACAATGCTCACTATTAAAGTCTCCAAAGTCTATGGTAGTGTCCGAAAATGAGAAAAGAGTATCAAAGCAAAGCACGCGTATTTTAGAGCTAAATTACGTTGATTATAAGCATTTCATAGTGTTAATGGAGGTCAAGAGGTTTGATGTAATGCGATGTTTTCTAAACCAGGCGTGAAAAGAGGGGAATGCAGATGATATCATGGAATTTATTAATTATTAGTATTATTGTGACTACTGGCTGGAGGCTGAACAAAAAGACCTGTCAGCTCTGTGCACTAAATAACATTGCAATTGAATTGGTCAGGTTTCCTACATATTCCCTCAACAAGAACCGCATATTATCGTATATGTTCCTCTGCACGTTTTACCGGCTGGGATAGCTCAGTGACAATATCCGTTACCGCTGCTTCATCGCTGAGTGATCATAGGGTTCGAGTTCGGTGGGTGTCGAAATTTCGACACGAGCTAGTAGCGACGATTAATTCAGTCACTGCCTTGAAAAAAATTCGAATATACCACTCTTTTAACAGTAGCTTTTCGAGTTTTTTTCGATCAATTCCATGTATTCGTACCCTAACAAAAGGATAACGTGCGATCTTTTCTTCATATTTTACTCTTCTCCCCATCTCCTACTAAATCCAATATTTATTGCATTACTTTTATCACTATCGCCATTTTTTGGTCTAAATTGACTAGTCTATTAGATAAAATCAACGGGGAAGGAAAATCTGAAAATACAATGCTATCAAGTCGATGAAGAAAATAATTTCGTGCAGAAGAAAGATGTTGCTAAAGTGACGAAGAGAAATGTCGACGCCTGCAAATTGAAGAAGCAGAGAGCGGCAGAAGGATCGAGAAACATAAGATAGAGAGCTAGGAGGGAGTGGAAAAGGATGAAAACGAGTTTTACCGCAATTCCTCAGAAAAATCACTTCCTTTTTTAAACCGGAGTCTTAAAAAATCAAGGGGCCCTGAGAGTTGGGCCTTAGTGGTGTCATTAATCGTATTCCTCTCGAGAGCGCGCGCGCGAGGGTCACAAGAAAGTACGTGGGTGAGGAAGTCAGGGAGATTTAATGCACGAAATGCGCGAGAGTGTGAGGAAGAAAAGAAGAAAAATTAGAAAAACAGGCGCGAAGTTGAAAGTTCTTACGCTGAATCATTTGCTTGCCGATAAAAAGGACAACTCGAGATGTAGAATGAATCGAATTTCATGATACCCAAACCTCCTTAATGTTTCCGATCCGCATTTCCCAGTGTCTATTAAATACTGTTTCAATAACAATGTGTTTGCAATCATTTCTGCTACATGTGCTGTACTTACTCTACTTTCTCTTTAAGGAGGGATCCTACTGAGTTTTTAGACTGAAATATGTCCAAACACCGAAATTGAGGTTTATGTACTACACAATAGCCCATCATGTGGGGCATCCGGGAATACATCATTTTTAGATGTGCGGCAATTTTAAACGTCTTGTGGGGTCTTTTAACTGACATCTACGTAGCCCCTTTATTCGAGTACGCCCCTTTCTTCAGAAAATCTTCCGTTTTTTACGATTCCCCACCCCTTTCAGGTCGTAATTTGCACAGACTTTTGCTGCGTGATTTGTGCTGCACTCTAATACAATTATTGATAACTACGTGGTCTTCGTTGCTATAGAAATCACGTTAAATATATTTCTTTCTCATAAATATGTGTTTCAACGTTCTTTTTCTACAAGAAATTCAAATTAGAATCCTACTTGCAGCACCATTCCCAAAGACCATTGAACAGAGATCTTGGAATAAATCCACTTGTCACACATATTGCTAAACAGTCATCTTCCTTCTTCACACGACTTTACTCAGCCAACATATCATCTCACTTCACCTTGGGAATTGATAGTATTGATCAGATGAGACTTGTAAATCGCTTTGCTAAATCGCAAACTCCTTTTAAGAAACATCGCCTACCCTCCAGAACAGTGACTACTTTTCCAACCATAACTACTCTTTATGTTGATTAATCACCCTCCCAAAGATTAATTTTACTTAATAAAACAGGAATTTCTACCTGTAGGATAGAATTTATTGGTATTTCGATTGAGAGTTCAAATAGTTTCTCTTGAAAAAAAATCTTAGAGCCCAGAAGGCTAGACATTTTTCTTTACGAACACGGATAATGAAGTAAAAGAAATAATCTTGATTTATAATTCTTCAAAATTTTCATTAACGGATTTTTAATTATTGAAGTCATTGGAATCCATTCGTGATATTATGTGATATGAATTAAGCTAAATTAGAAGTATTTTATAAAATTACAAAAATTAATTACTTTTACAAAATTATTAAGTGAAGTTCATTTTTTTATTCTGAATGTTTCACAGAATGAAAGTGTATTTTGGGAAATAATTTTTTCTAACAATTAAATGTGTATGTTTTAGACATTTTGATATTTACAATTGATGAAATCTTCGGCCAAAACTAAAGGCACGGGGGCAAACTTTGGAGAGCATTTTTGAAAAGGAATACGTAAACTGAATAGTTTCAGAAGTTTCTTCATTTTAGAAATAAACACAAGAAAATGGATGCCTGATCACTTTAGCCAAATGTTCTAGGCTACTAATATTTTTTAAAGATTTTTGTACAACAAAAGAAATAGCTTAGGGAGACAATGCCTAAACTCTATACAAATGCGTACAAAGTATTCGCCTCTATCTACAATGAAAGTTTGGCTTTCGGAATGAAAGAATAAACAAATTTTCTTGTGAGGAATTAAACATTGTATAAAGTGTAGTGTTTGTATATCTTTAATTTCAAAACAAAGTGAAATCAGTGTCAAGAGCTAAATATTGTTGGTTCTTACTATTTTCCAAATTATAAAACAATATAGACATCGAGAAACATTCTATGAGAAAGGAATCAATCCGATCAATTATTCATTGAATTTATCCCTGGGTAGATAAGAAATAGAAACGTCCGTTATACAACTAAAACATGGCTTTGTTTATAAGCGAGGTTCGAGCCATCAGGACCGCACATCCACTTAACATAAAAAGTAGTAAAAAATACAGACGAGTAGGGAAAAAAAGTAGAGTATAAATGAGTAGTTGGTGATACAAATATTATTTGAAAACCACTTATAAGAACATAATATATGAACTTTAACAGATACAAAAGAGTAACACAATTATTTGAAAGCATTTTAAAATACGAAGGTGGAAGTTGAAGATAAAATTTGAAATGAGTAACAGCTCTATGATTTCGTATTTTAAATATTTCCTTTTCGAAGCGAAAGGCGTGGGAAAATAATCACACTCACTTGAGGAGTGCAAGCCCGCACCTAATTAGGAGTCGGCAAGTTCATTTAAGAACAGCCACCGCACCGCACCGCGCCCCGCCGCGCCGCGCCGCGCCGCCGAGGAAGCGCGAGGCTGCAAGTTCCAGCCAGACGAGGAAGCGGCGCGCCGCATGTATATGGAGCCACGGGCGAGTTGGCAAGTCGCTCGCAAGAAGGGGCGCGGAGCGGCGGCTGCGAAAGACGCCGCAGTGGCGACGCAGAGTGGCGAGACGAGAGGCCGCGCCGCGCCGCAGTAATTGGGAACTTGGCGGAGGAGGGCGACCACATTGTCGTCCGCGCGCCGCCCGCGTGATGAATAGTTAACAGGCCTTCCGCCCTCGCCCGCGACCTCTCGTCGCTGTTGCTGGGGTGTGGCGCGATGGCACAGGTGGTGGTAGGTGTGGAGGCAGGGGACGAGGAAGGCGAGAAGGAAACGGACGACGTGGGGGAAATAGGAATGAAAGAGTTAGATGCGGAGGACGTGCAGTTGTAGGGGAGGAAGCGGATGTGATGGAGGGAGAAAAGACGATGGAAAGAACGGAGAAAGTGAAAATGGAACCGGCGGAGGTGTTAGTTGCAGGAGAAATGGAGTTTGCAAAGACGATGAATATCAACCGTGAAGGATACATCAACGAAGGCTGTACAGAACTGGGACAGAAACTGACGAACTGCAAGTGTTACGACAAAACACGATTCTATCCCGCGGTCAAAGGGTAT
This sequence comes from Gryllus longicercus, assembly GCA_038098605.1. Taxonomy (NCBI): domain Eukaryota; kingdom Metazoa; phylum Arthropoda; class Insecta; order Orthoptera; family Gryllidae; genus Gryllus; species Gryllus longicercus. Next base: position 1,164,674 of record JAZDUA010000064.1, on the reverse strand, counting down.
AGCCGAATACGAGGGTGAAAAGTGCCCCCAAACCAAATCGATCATCGTGATGCTCATATGAAAAAGAATATAAAATGCTGTAAATTCCCGAAAACTCAGCCTCCTAGAGCAATCTGTTTCAGGGATACGAGAAACGTGTTTTTCATTTTTATTTTTTTCTCAGCTTCTATTGCATGTTTCAGGCTGAAAAAAATTGCAGACTGGGACAAATAGTTGAATTTGAAGGTATTTTTGTCAACCAAGTTTCATGCTAGATTTAAATACAATAAATAAATAAATTTTTGAAATTGATTTTCAATGTGATAACGTTGGAATACTGTCTCAGTTTTTTTCCCTAGAAAGTTTCTTATAACATTCTATAACATATATTTTTTTCGGATTTTTAACCAGTAACTGTGCACGATAGTGAAAAAACATTAAAATCAATTTTATCAGTTTATATATTTGAAATTCGCACCCAAATATGATTGAAAAGAACCTTTTTTTATCAGTATTTAAACATAGATTCAATCACGACATATGAACACGAAATCCCGTTTGTGTTACATCAATTATGTACCACAATCAATCGGAATATCCATGGTGGAAAGAAATGGGTGGGATGCTACAACTACAAAATTCAAGATAAAGATATGTTTAAATGAAATCTATTCTTTAACGACATATCCTCAAATATGATCTTGATCAATTTTTTTTAAATAAAAGCTAAATATAGGCAATTTAAATTTTTGTAAACATTTTTTTCTCTAAAACCACTCAAAAGTTTTTCTTTAAATTTTTTTCCACGAATAGAATAGGAAGGCTTAAAAGAACGACGCGGGTTTCATTTTCGTTAAGCTTTCTGAATGTTTGAAAATTGCAAATTTAGAATTAATACGAGAAAGTGCTAACTTAACACCACTAGTTATGTACGTTTTTGATGTACCTGATGAGGGAGAAACGGAAATTTCCCAAACATTGCACGTACTCAACCAACAAAATGACAAACCCCATATGTTGAAGAAGTGTGTATGTGTGAATATGTATTTTATGAATGTTTTAATAGTTTGATCTTTTAATTTTTCTACTATCATTAATACTGACTATCCAAAAGCAAACAGGGACTGATATTAATGTTTATAATACATGAGTCGCGATTTCCTTTCACATACATCTCTGTCTTTATTGTCGAAGTAAAATAATTTACCAATTAAAGCAAAATGATTTATCGTCGCCAGTAATGTAAACGGATAGCGGAACGTGTTGTTAGAATACCGGTTGTCTAATGTTTCTTCGACCCTTTACAGAATAGACAAAACAAAATTCAGATTCACAAGCAGTTATCGATTTATCAAATGGTTCTGAAATAAAGTCAAAATTTGTAAATGATTACACAAAATCGTGCAAAGACAATATCGAGAAATATGACATCGTCAGCGTTTTAGAAGATTTGAAAAGGGCCGTCCAGTACCGACCATTAACGTTTTTTATCGGATTTGAAAGTCTAAATAAATAATTAAAATACTAACAGGTCTTTTATTTAGACGCGTTAGATTTTTAGTTTCTTTAGAAACTAAAAATAATCAATTTTAGTTTCATGAGAAAAATTATTATTGCAAAATTAAAAGATTTTCAAAATTTGGTCAAAGAAATTTATGTCCCGTTCAAACAGATCCTTTTACTTTATAGAAGTACCAGGAGGAATAAGATATATTTACTTTGCTTACACATTAAATGTGTGCCCAACCGTAAAGGTTGGACGTAACGTAAAGGTTGGATGTTGGATGTAAAATCTGAATCACATGTAGAACATTGTTCTTAATATTGCAAAAAATATTCATGACAAATGATAATTCTGTAATTATATAAATGAATAATTCTGTAATTAGTTAATCCAAGTCGAGTTTCCTCCCAGCGATAATGCCTTTTTCTCTTTTCTTTTTTTCTTGTTCCTTTTTCCTTTTAGAGCCTTTTTCTCTTCTGCTTGCAACTTATTTTTTTCAACTAGTGGTATTTCCTTTTTAAGATTTTCTTTGCACGATATTGTCGTTGTTGTTAAAATATCACTTTGTTCTTCCCTCTTTGCTGATTTGACTTCAGTGGCTTAACGTTCGGGTCCGCAAGGCCCGCATTGCGGGCGGGCCCAGGTAAAAGAGGGCCTACTTTTACGCAGAAGGATTTGCGATTGTGAAAAATATTAATTACTTGATCTTTCACTGATACTCTGCACTAGTTGATACTATCAAAGATTAAAAATCTACCAGAATAACGATTTTTCCCGCTTTGGTCACTTATATAACCCTGTTTCTAAATCAATATAATCTGTTTGTAACATTGATTTCTTATGAATTATACCCGCACATTTTCTTGAGCCCCGGAACACCTACCCCCCGGGATACCCATTCCTCTACTAACATTAGTTGAATTCAAAATAAATTATAGGAACGAGCGTTGTTGGCAAAATTTGACGTTAGGATTCGCTCCGACGTTTACATTCGCTCCTGTGTGGTTGAAACTATTTTGCCTCGAAAAACGTGCTACAGATTAATCATATAATAGTCTTGTCGTCACAATAATCAAACCTTCTATACCTCCTGCATCCAGCGAAACGAGGGCACAAAAAAACGTGCCCAGATAAATAGTACTCGTAGCCGGATGAATATGAATTTATAAAGGGATATTTTTTTATTATTTACGGTACTGACACTACTTGTGTTGTATATACTTTTATAAAAGGGGCCTGGATAAACGTTTTGCGGGCGGGCCCGCATTCATTTCGTTACGGTATTGCTTGACTTCTAAAGTTTTGTTTATGGAAGATAACTCTTCAACAATATTCTTGAACGGAAATAGATGGTTCTTTTGAGAGAAACCGACACGAGATGTAGATGTGCAAGTGGTGAGCGTTCCATCTGCGATTTAGAAGGAGGCATTAAAGTGAAGGTAAGAACGATTTCTCATGTACAGGAAGATGGATTGCAGTGAATTCATTTCTTATTTCTAACATTACTTTTGGTTGGTACTGAACGAAACTCTCAAGATGACATTGACAGCAATTACACGTTAATTACGAACACACCTCGTAAACTAATACACACCGAACAATATAGTTGTAATAATTTATATTCTATCAAAATCGGAACTCACCTTCAAACTGACAAGGAAACATCTCCAGGTGTTCAGCGCATGAAATAAAATAAATTTTGGTAACTTGTTTTCAGTCTGTAGTCACCTAAACTGACATTCAAAGTCCCAACTTTTCGATACTTTGAATATATTTGTGAAATATCAGATATGAGTTATAAGTCATAATACATTAACCCTTTGACCCATGAACGTTATTTTGGTTTATTTTAATTAAAAGTTTATAATAGAGAGTTTTGGAGGTCGCTAAACACGAATCTAAAGTCGTATTTTTGAAATTCAAAATGGCGGTTGTAATATGAAGGACTTAAATTTACCTAACAATTTGTCAACATGTCAATTATGATTTTGTTAATTTTCCCGACTTACTACAAAAAACAATTAAGTTTTTTGGAACGTCATGCAAAGTTGCAGCTACCCTTGGGTCGAATGCATTTCCAGACACTTCACGCAGGTAAAACAACATTGGCGAAAGACGTCGGAAGGACCAGTCATCTTCATTTGTAAATATCTGACTTGAAGTTAGTGTTTAATGACTCAAGAAACACTAGTTTGAGGAAAAACGAAACTTTTATCTCTTCGGTGGTCTTATTATCCGCCACTTTGAATTTCGAAAATCCTTCTTCAGATTTGTGTTTAGCTACCCCCAAAAAACATCAACTGTTAATTAAAATAAACCAAAATAAAGTTCACGGGTCAAAGGGTTAATGTACGGAGCACTTACAGCTAAAATCTGGAATTTCAAAACTTTATTTATTCAAAGTATCAAAATAGTTTAGGGGCTTTGAATGTTATTTTTAGTAGTACCTATAGCCTGAAAAAAGTCACTAAAATATATTTTGTGTTAATATACGCTGAACTCCTGGGGACGTTTCCTTGTGACTTGCAGGGCCACGAACTTAGACGAACTTGAAAGTACTATGAAAGCTCCCGACCGGTCTCCCGGCATATGTGGTTGCAATGCATATGTGGTGCATGTAAGTGTAAATGTGTGTAAGTAAGGGTGATGATAGGACAAGGAAGAGGAATGAAAGATCACGCGCGGTCCGTTGCCCGTTTGTTAGGGCACTGCTCCAGCATTCGCCTAGTTTTGCTCGGAGAAATCACGGAAAACTACCGATCAGAGCAGACAACCGATAGAATTCTTCTCTAGACAGCGACTGAATTCGATCTAGCAGTCTAGCTAGTGTCGAAAATCCTACCATCGTCGGGACTCAAACCTAGGACCTGCCGGTCAAAGGCACTGCAGTGATGCCCTCAGCCACCTCTCCCAGTGTTACTCATTGGATAGGACGTCATGCCACAGGACAGCCACAGGATAAGATATTCTCAAATCATAATACCCGGCGATGGTCAGATTTTAATCGTTTTTTTAAACGTTCTCACAATTCCACGTCATAACGCCAATGAATAAGAAATAAAATATTTTTAAAAACAGTAAATGAGATGTGTTCACTATTCACATCTTCTTGAATTTTCAGTGACGTACTACTGTTTTAAGTAATCAAAAGCTTACGAGAAGAAATTGACAACTCTCAATTCAAAATAATTCTCTAGAGCCGCCTATGATGTACAATACTTTTTTACTAATATATATTTCAGTTTCATACCAATTGTGTTGCATAAAGACAAAAAAATATACATGTATTTCACTTCTGATACACTGCCTAACAACGATAAGCCTATCAACAAATTCGATGTTTTATATCGCAAATACTATCAAAGTTCCCCGTCCCCTCAGAACAAGAGAAATAACCATTTTGCTGGAAAGAACGAGGAAGCGTCGGAGTCTTAAAAAATTAGGCGCTGGGTGAAAGTCTCCCCTCGCCTGGCTGTCGCGTATCTTGTTTTAAATACGTCTTGGTTTACCGGCGGACCATGAAACGACCGCGACTCAAGTTTCCCCTCAGAAGTTGGAACTCCCTCCGGGACTTCACGATGGATACCTCTAGGACTCTTAAACCGAGAAAAGATAAACAGGAGAGAGGACGGCCCAGGGCCCACTATAATTCTCGAGAGCGCGACCTTCCGTCTTGCACACTGTTTCACCCCGCACCACGGCGAATCCAACCTTACTTCTCCCACATCCACTAGGCAGAATAAAGCAGTACTTTTCGACTTCTTTACTTTTTCGACACTTCTCGATTGGTCATGGCAGCAGAAACAACATAAAATAGTGGTGCTGGCACGTACTTTCTCGCATTGTTTCTAAATTTACAATTTTCTAAAATTCAAAGAGTTCAACGAAAATGAGACCTGCGCCGTTCTTTTAAGCGTTTCTGGAAACAATTTGGAGCGGTTCTGAACTTTTTTTCTTTCTTCCTGGAGTTTTTTACAGCTTCAGAAGATGACGATTTCGGCTAACAGCGCCGGGTTCCCACTATGACCCTCACAGGGATACATATGAACCTTTACAATAGACAAACATGCGGGTTCCTCGGTCTGCGGTCAGCAGACTTACAAGGCTTCCGCGACAACCCGACATACAAGTACATGAAACCCAAGGGGCAAACGTCCATACCCACGGCCGGACTCGAACCCGCGACCTTTCAGACCAAGGTGCTGAGTCGGCACACACTCCAGCTACCTCGGCCATCAAGGTCGGCGGTTTTGAATTTTTTTTATTAATTGCATAAATTTCAAGCACGAATTACGCAAAAACTACTCGTTTTTTAATGTACATATTCTTTTAAAGAACTGATTTTTTTAAATAAATTTTGTTTAAGCAAAACTCTATATTTTCAATTTTGTATTTTTGACATGTTTGTCAGTTTGTCATTTCCAGAGAGTTCACTGAAAATGAGGCAAGCCCCAATTATTAAAGCATCTTTTGATACATACGAGCAGAAAATTTAAAGATGAAAGACTATAGCTGACTAAGGAGGTAAAAATTGCCCTAAACCAAATCAATAATCGCGATACTCATATGAAACACAATAAACAATGTCGTACATTCCCAAAAGATTCCCAAATTTGAATTTAGCGCCAAAATTGGTAGACAAAAGTACCTTCTTAGTCAACTATTTTTTCCCCGTCTCTGCACCTTTTTTTGCCTGATACATGCAATAAAAGCTTAGAAAAACACGAGAAAACACGTTTCTCATAGTATCTCTGCAACAGATTGCCCTAGAAGACTATTTTTTGTGAAATATACGACACTTTTATTCTCTTTCTATGAATATCGCTATTACTGAACTGGTTTTGGGATACTTTTCACCTCGCTAATCGGCTGTATCCTTTTGAACCATTTTTGCAAAAAACAGCAACTGAAGTTGTCGATATTTCCTGCAAAATTAAACAAAAACTTCTCGTATTTTCGAAAAATTGAGCTTGATCTTATATCAAGGCCTGTTTCTATCGAACAGATTTTATTAAGGAAAAACATTCCTATCTAGGTAAACAAAAAAAAAATTGCAACGAAAAATCAGGAATTTTAACGAAAATGAGATCTGCGCCCTACTCTTAAGGGTCCTTTATGCTACTCAAGGACAAAGCTCAATAAAGAAATTTAGTGCTAATTTTTAGAATATTTTGAAAATGTTGAGACTTGAAGTGAAGTATCATAGGGGCGGATTTTGATGATCTAAAACATTGCCAAAAATTATCAATTAAACGTTCTTAAAATGTTTTGAAAATGCCCTACAAACAAATAAAAATGACGAAAAAATTTGATCAAAACCACTTCAGATGAACATCTCAAGCTGTTGGATATGTTGCTGATGTAATCGAGGTTTTTTCCTTCTTTTCAAGTGAACTCAGATGGCAAACGTTTGGTTTGTACCGTTCTTTAAAAGAAAATCTCTGCCTTTATTTATCGCGAAATCGGCCGAAATGACAAGGGCGCCGATAGGCCGCACATGAACCTTGGGTTACATAGCACTCACAACGGCTGACATTACAATATATGAGCGAAGAAATCGAATAGGCTACTCAGGAATTCTGTGGAGAACATTTATTACATCTTGTAAATATTGTTTGAATCACGTATCGTTAAAATGATATTTAAATCAATGAAATCAGCAAAAAATGCATTAAAAATGAGCGGTAAAAAATTATTAGTCAAAATCGACGAAAAATGCACAAAAAATACATATAAAACTGGGTTATTTCCTTTTGCAATAACATAAAATTAATTTCTATACTAAACGGCATTGTTCAAGGGTGAAACGAAACTAGTCGTGCTACAAAATGACAGAGACTTTCCCGTATTCATTTTCTATTTTCTTTGGTCTCGTCAAGCTACACGAACGTATCACATTCTCTTGTCAATTGCCATCTATCGACGCCCAAAATACACATTTTTAAATTTTCTTAATTTTTCGGTTTTCTAATAGTAGAACGAAAATATTATTTTAAGAATATTAAAGAACAGTAAAACCTTGCCCAAAATGGCAACTTTCTTTGAAAAAGCTGAAGCTGTTTTTAAAAAAATGGCTTTTAAGCGCCACTTGTAAACGCGAAATTTGAAGCTCTTTTCACAGAAAACTATTGGGTTTCCGAAAAATTCCATTTGAAGTTATTTCAAGCATATTCAGTTACAAATGCCATAGTATTTACAAATCGCTGGAAATGTGCGAATTAAAGGCATGAAAGATCTTTCGCGGAATTTGCTAGTGTAATTTTTGAAAAAGAAATAAAAAATACCCTGAAATAAACTTTACGTCATGTTAAAGAATGCGATTAGCACTATCCCTTCGAAAAGTTTGAAAAAAATTTGGAGCCGATTTTGAGAAAATGACGTTTCAGCATTTCTGAAAGTATGGAAGTTTGAGCTAGTTTTCACAGATAATGGTTGAGTTTTCGAGAAACCTTATGACATTTTTTAAAGCACTTGTATTTATATATATATAATAATGTGAACATATTGATGCTACTGTAAATATGAACTGTAAATATGAGAGACATGTCAAAAAAACATCGAAGTGATTTTTGAAAAAACGAAAGTGTAGAGCAATATGACGTTTATGTCATCTTATAAAGTACATTTAGCATTATCCCTACCAGAAGTTTAAAGAAAAAATTTATAGCCGTTTCCTGTTCCTGTATTTTTTTTTAATTGTACATATTGCGCGCAATATTGCGCGAAGACTAGTAAAATTTTCAAAAAAGTGTAAATAACCTTAATGAAAGAACTCACTGTAGAAAAAAATGTCTTTCAAGGAAAAATCTCTATCTTTAATTTTGTAGTTGTAGGAAGACACCGGAAAAAATTCATACTTTTAAAATTTTCGAAAATTCAGAGGTAACCATGAAAATCGGACCTATGCCACGTTTATGCGTGTATGTTACTCTATTGTTACAAGAAATTTAAAAAAAACAATTTGGAGCCACTTTTCAGAAAATTTTGAAAATGTCCGGGAGGCTTCATGTAAACTACTCCCCAAATTTCAAAGGATGTTTTTCAAAATCTCGAAGTTAAGACTCGAGCCAGATGGACAGGAGTTTCTTCAATTTAGAAAAATGTCCTACGGACGGACTGACAGACATTTTGAAAAAAACACTTTTTCGGTATCTAGGGACCCCAAAACGTGTATTTCCGTTGAAATCTCGATATCGATTTTCCGCATATGTACGTATAATACTCCGCCCGAACTGTTTAAACTCACCCAGCTCCTTCCACCGTCCTCGGCTGTCTCGCTCCTGCCCATCTCACTCTGCCATGGTCGTTAAGATAACCATTTCCATAACCTTGAAGATTTTCACAAATTCAGAGAGTAATGAAAACATTAAATGAAAAACGCGACTTCAAACTGCATTCATCTGCACCATCTACCGCAGCACACTTAAGTTGCGGTTCCGTCGTGAAGGCTGTAAAAAGTCCTAGTGAGCTATAGAATTGATTACTTTCATCTTATCCTTCATGTCAATATTTCAAAAACTTTTTTTTTAAATATTAATGTTTATAGAGCATAAAAGTTATTAATGCACTCATCGGAAACAAACAGCTTTCAAACAGCACCGTACTTCCTAAGATTCGATGAGTATGACTAAGCACGAAATCCCTATTAAAAGTTCCAATTTTTTTGTTGCTATTTTCGAAAATAAAGAGAGTCCTTCCAATTCGGTATCATCACCACTATCTAAACAAGTTCATTTGATATATGCGAGGAAAAAATTAAAGAAACTAGCCACAGAATGGCACATACCTTCCCAAATTAGTTTTCTATTTCCTATGGTATGGGTTAGCTATTGTGACTTGCCAAGTACTCTTGGCAGCTGCTACCTATCGTACATTTTTTTGAAAAATTTCTCACTCCCCTGTTTCCTAATTGTAGAACGGAAATAGTATTTTAAGAATATTAAAGAAGAGTAAAACTGCGTCATGAATGGCAATTTTCATTCAAAAATTTGGACCGTTTTTTGACAGAATCTTATTTTTGTTATTTTTTTTTAAATTACACAAATTGCAAACTATATTGCTCGAAAACTACTAAAATTTTCAAAAAGCTGTACATGACGTTAATGAAGTAACTAATTATGGAGAACAAATTTCATTTGAAGAAAAAATCTCTATCTTCAATTTTGTATTAGTAGGAACTCGCCGAAAAAAAATCAGTTTTGCAAATTATCGAAAATTCAGAGTAGTTAGTGAAAATCTTACCTATGCCACCTTTATAAGTGTATTTTACTCTATTCTTACAAGAAATTTAAAGAAAAAATTTGGAGCCATTTTTTTATAAAATTTTGAAAATGTCCGTGGGGCATCATGTAAAGTACCCCTAAAAATGAATGAATGTTTTGCAAAATCGCAGAGCTTCGACTCAGGCCACATCGACAGGGTTTTTCAGTTTGTAAAAGATCGTATGCCTAGTTTACAGGCTAGTGTTGTTCACATACACCAGACAAACTGACGGATGGACGTTTTGCCATAAATTGATTTTTCGATATCAAGAACCCACAAAACATGGATTCTGGCTACACGACGAGTTTTTCTTAATTTAGCAACGAGTTTTATTCACTTTTTCATTACGAGAGCCTGGCAATTATTTTTTTTCTGCCGAAAATTCGCCGTTTTTTCGCGAAACATTACATAACTTTCCCTACACTACATATATTACTCCGTATATACGTACGTATATGGGAAAGTAAAAATTTGAAGCCGTTTCTGAGAAGACATTTGTTTAAAATTTTAAAATTGCATGTTTGATGCAAAATTTTCCAACTATTCTCATATTTTCGAAATATTGAACGCGATCTTATTTGAAGATCTGCTTCTGATGAACACATTTCATTAAGAAAATGCATATATTCTTCATAATTGTAGTTATAAGAAGACGACGAAAATTTTTGAATTTTTGCAAATTTTCGAAACAAGTGATTTAAACGAAAGTGAGACCTGCCCATTCTCTTAAGCGTCCTTTGCGCTTTGCGAGGTCAAAATTTAATTAAAAAAGTATGATTTTATTGCCATTTTTAAAAATAATTGAAAATGTTCCAGGGTCTTCATGTACAGTACCCCCCCCAAAAAAAAAAAAATTATATCTATTTCCATTTTCAGTGAAGCGCGGCTCCAGCCTGATCGACTGGGGAATATCAATTTTGGTGGAAATCCTGCTTAAGATTTAGCAGCTGCGTTGTTTACAGACGGACAGACAGGCGGATAAACACACGTTTCGCTATCAATCTTTTTTATTGGGTGCTAAATGTAAGCTATGAAATGACAAACTATATTTTGCTCTATTTTTTTGTTTTTCCAAAAATTACAAAAATTAATTTGTTTTGACTTGTCTGTCACATCGGTAATATTTGCATTAGCGCCGGTTTGTTTACATTATTGCATTTATGAGCACATGTTCTTTAATTAATATCATAGAGTTTCTCGAAAATTGAACATGGTCTGGGAAAATGAGTTCAAATTTCAGCTTTTAGAGACACGTTCAAACTCCATTTTTTTCAAAAATGCCTCCAAATTTTCTCTTCAAACTTCTCCAACGGAGAGAGCTAATTGCACTGTTTAATATGACATACAGTTCATTTTGGAGTATTTTTTGTTTGTTTGTTGTTGTTTTTCAAAAACTACACAAATAAAATTTCTTTCAAATATCTCTCATGCCTTTAGTACGCACATTGCCGGCGATTTATATACATTATTGCATTTTGTGAGAGGATGTACTTCAAATGAATTGCTTCGAAAACTCAAAAATGTTCTGTGAAAAGAGCATCAAATTTCGCATTTACAGTGACGCTTTAACGTTGTTTTGTTAAAAATGACTTCAAAATTTTCAACGAAAATTTGCATACACGACGAGGTTTTACTCTTCTTTAATATTTTAAATGTGATATTTCGCATCTACCATTACGAAACCGAAAAATTGGGAAATTTAAAAAAAGAATGTAGTTTGGGTGGCGTTAGCTGACAGGTCGGAAGAGGATGGGGCAATCGGAAAGCTAGCCCAGACCAAAAGAATTAGAAAACTAATACGAGAAAGTTTGTGCCATTCCGTAGCACCACTAGTTACTTTCTCGTATACGTACGTATATACGAAGTAATATACGTAATTTAGAGGAAGTTGGGAAATGCTGCGAAAAATGATTTCGGGATTTCAAAGGAAATACGCGTCTTAAGGTCGCCTGATACCGAACTAGTGGTGCTACAGAAAGGCACAGACTTTCCCGTATCAGTTTTCTACTTCCTTTAGTCACGGCTAGCTATTTGGACTTGACACATACTCTTGGCAGCTACCATCTATCACCGTCAAAGAACCTTTTTTTTTGATTTATCAGTGTCCTAATAGTAGAAAGGAAATATTATTTTAAGAATATTGAAGAACAGTAAAACCTCGACATAAATGGCAATTTGGAGCCGTTTTTAAGAAAATGGGATATAAGTGCTTCTGTAAATTTCGAAATTTGAAGCTCTTTTTAACAGAAAATTCTTTTAAAAATTACTTTTGTGTACTTTTTTAAAAAGAAAAGAATACCTCAAAATTATTTTTATGTATATTTAATAGTTCAATTATCACTAACCGTGCGAAAAGTTTGAAGAAACAATTTGGAGACGTTTTGAGAAAATGGCGTTTGAGCGTTTCTGAAAATGTGGAATTATGAGCTCATTTTCACAGAAAATTGTTTAGTTTTCGTGGAACTTTATATGACTTTATTTAAAACACATATACTCATAAATACAATATTGTGAACAAAGTGCCTCAAATATAAATATTAACGTGTCAGACAAGTCAACATTATTCTTGTAATTTTTTAAAAAACAAAAGAATAGAGCAATATGACATTTACATCATTTTATAGAATACATTTAGCAATATCCTTAACATAATTTTAAAAAAAAATTGGTGCCGTTTTTGAGAAAATTTTGAGAATGTCCGGGGGGTAAAATACCCCCAAAAATTAATGAATGTTTTTTTAAAATCGCAGAGCTTTAACTCAGAGAAATCGGCAGGGGTTTCCTTCGATTTGCAAAAATACTACACATGGTTCAGACCCTAGTGTTGTTCACATACGTCAGATGGACGGACAGACAGAGGGTCAGACGTATTATTCTAATACACATAGTTTTGACGTCAAACAATTTTCGGTATCAAGGACCCACAAAACATGGATTCTGGCTAAACCAAGTGTTAGAGCTTTTTTTTTTTTTTTTTTTAATGTAGCAACTGTATTTATTCACTTTTTCATTACTAGGTCCCGGCAAGAATTTTATTGTCAAAAATCCCCCTATTTTTGTGCAGCATTACATAATTCTCCCTATATGACGCATATTACTTACATTACTCTGTATATTCGTATGCATATGGGAAAGGAAAAATTTGCAGCCGTTTTTGAGAAAACTTTGAAAATTTCCAAGGGGGTTCGTGCAAAGTACCCCCAAATTTTACAGAATGTTTCTCAAACTAATTTTTGGAAAAAATCCTGTGAACTGATACGAATTCTTGTTCCAGTGTTCACAGACGGTGGAGGAAACAGTCAGCACTCACAGGACAAACCGAATGACAAATTAGTTTGTAATAGAGAGTGGACTAAATGTTTACCAGCTGCAGTTTTCTTCCTTTACAATAGCTCAGGTAATCATTAAATTTTAATATTAAATGAAAATGTCAATTTTAAATGACAAAACAATAAACAATATGAATAATTATTTTAAATTTTAATTTGATCTTATTGCCAATTCAAAAAATATTTCAATTTAAAATTTATACATTCATTACAAATTATGAAAAGCAATAAATGGAATTGTTTCCATTGACCAGCTATTTCATTTTCTGAAACATACTTTCATAGTTTAAAAAACACAAGTCATTAATTTGTCTGCAATGATGCTTATGTCAACTGAATAAGACTTGACAACAAAAATATAAAATTCATTCAATGCATTTTCAAATGAAGTCATTTAACAATTCACCATTTACATTTAAAAAGATATGAATCATAACTTTTGAAGCTCTCTAGCCCTAACATAGAGAAGATGTGCTCACCAATGCCACCAAAGCAAAATGAGCAAAGTTAAAAATTTTATTTACATAAGAAAACTGTGGAAGGTATACATTCTTGGCTTCAGGAAGTAATATTTTTATACATCAATAGATATTAAATTATTTGTATCAGTAATTACTTTCAAAACATGTGATGATCAATATATAAATTAACATAAATTACAATTATATTACAGAATAAATCCTTTCTCAATTGAGAATTTTCATGAACTATTTCAATGAACTGCGAACGGCACACATAAAGAATAACAAATGAACGTTAGAATTTGCATCTGAATTCAAGCATTCATAATATACAATATTCCAATACGTAAATAATGATATTTAACAGCACATTATTAAAATCATTCTCTATTTAATGCATCGTAAAAGCAATAATCTTTATGGGCAATATATTGTCAAACCATTGTCCAGGAAAACAAATGTTATTCCTTACTCAGTAGATAGGTGGATGAACGAAATAGAAATGAAAATAAGTAATTTTCGCCCCCCAAATTGATCTGAAATCTTGTTATTATTCTACGATTATGCAATGATGTATTTGACTAAGTATTTAATAACTTTATCAGCAGTGAACAATAAATCAAAAGAATACTAAGAAGAATGCATTTAACTCATTTAGTTTTTGAAACTGAAGGGATTATACATACAGTAAGGGCATGATGAAATTGCTTACCTTTTGTATATGAAATGTAAATTATATGTGTTACAATTGGTTTCCAACAGAAGAACTGACAGACATTTTGAAAACTAACACTTTTTCGGTATCAAGGTCTCACAACTCATGAAATCTGACTACATAACATATTAGAAGTAATTTACTACATGTTGGAACAGGATTTATCCACATTTTCTGTATCAGAGCCCCACAATACAAGCTTTTCAGCTTAAAAATCACCGCAGCACTACATAACTTTTCTTTATTTATTTTACATAGCATTCTCTACCCTACGTGTATTACTTCTTATTACATATATTATCAAAAATAACTAGTGCTACAACAGCACATACTTTCTCGCAATATTGTTAATGTTTATGTAATATTATGTGACAATTTTCTTTAATAATTATTATTATTTATTTGTGGCCTATTCAATTGCATTATACTTTTTCATGGAGTTGAATATAAAAGTACCTAATGTAGAGGCAAGATACCACCATTTAATTGTCAGGTAAAATAGTTACCCATAATTCGGTAAAAGTGCGATCATTAACTTTAATTAGGTAATTGAAAAATAATTATGAAAAGCATAAATATAAATGAAATAAGTTTAAATTCATGGAGAATGAAAAATATCTTTAGGAGAATGTGATTGGATTCGAGGATGAGGAAAATAGTTTTCACCTTAAGTCAAGTTTTGAAAAACAGGTGAAGTTCATAATTTGTTATAGAATTTTTTTGTGAAGTGATGTATAAACGAAATGAAAGAATCAATTTGAAGTTATGAATGAATTTGTTTATTGGATATAAACCAAGGAGTGTGTAAAATTTCGTGATGGAATTTATTTTGAATTATTTGAAATTTGTAAGGATTGGTAGTAGATGCATTACACCAAATACGGCAGGCATATGAAAGAGAAGCCCTAATGATAATTTTATATAACAAGATTACACAATTAATTCTAAGTTTAAAAGTTTGTAAAAATTATTATTTAAAATATAAAAATTGCATGTTTCATAGAAAATTACAAAAAAAACACTCATCTTTTCAAAAAATTGTAATGATCTTATTTAATGATGTTTTTGAATAACACATTTCAATAAAAAACAAATCTTCATAATTGTAGTTGCAAGAAAAAAATGTTGAATAATTGCAATTTTGGAAAAATCAGGGATATAAACAAATATGAGATATGCACTCTTCACATATCCGAGATCAAGATTTAATCCAAAGATGTTTCTGCCATTCTCTTCATAATTTTGAAAATTCTCCTGGGGTATCATGTAAAGTACCTCCTTAAAATGTCTGTTTCATATTCATGGGACTGTGACATTAGCTGATTGGGGAATATTAATATTGGTGAAGCTAGTTGTTCACAGACAGACGTTTTGCTGTCAATCTAAGACCCACAAAACATGGATTCTGATTTCACGTGTTAAGAGGAAGTAATTTACTTTACACAGGAGCAAGATTTATCCACTTTCTCGTTACCAAGACCCAGAAATTATATGTTTTCTTGCTACCAGATACCAGAAATACGAATCCACAAATCCTTTTTAAATAAAATAAAGAACTGAATTTTCAATTTCAATTTATTAAAGCTGTGAATTTTACAGAAGTCCCAACATGCTAATAGGAATTAGAATGTTAATACCAAATATTATGAATTAAATTACAGTAGCCCATAAAGGGACAAAACAGTATTTGCCACATACAGACAATTATTTCATTAATGCCGAACTAAAATCTGCAAGATGAAATTTTACATGATGATTTATCAAAATCTACATGATTTATTCCATGCGCAAAAAAACCATTAGTGTTAAACACAAAAAGCATTGCAAACAATTAAATCTTTGACAACATACTACACGTTTAAAAAATTGTGCTAATCAAAACAAATTGTATTATATAATTCACAGCTTGGTGACTGAAACAAATATACATTAAAACCATTGATGAACAGCAAATAAAATACATAACAAGAAGGGAAATTGTACAGATCATACTCCATCACAAATTGCAAAGGATTATTTCTCAAATGAAACCAGAATAGTAAAAACTCTTATGATCAATAAAATTTTGCAAACATGCACAAAAAGGGTTAAAAAATTATTTTTGTTTAAATTCAAAAACAGTCTAAATAAGTGGCACATAACAGCAAAATGCTGCAGAACGAAACCACTGAAAACGATTTTCCAAAAAGCAGTATGCACTGCTCAAGAACCACAAATAAAACACTTCCATAAAACAATGCAGTAAATGTAATATTTTAATAAAAACAGTCTTCATGAATACTGCAATAACAGTGTACAATTTATTTACATTCAACAATTCTATACATACCAGGATATCAAAAACATTGCTGTTACGTAACGCAACATGTGAATAAGCAAAGATTTAATGGTGGACAACCAATGTTCTTGGAGCCTTGTTATCATATGACATCAGCTGATTCATAACCAGTGATGCACTGAGTATGAGAATTCATGCAATAAGAGAATAGGTGGAATAATACTATGAAATATTTGCATTTCTCAGTACAAATTAAAACTGTTTCATTGTTTTAAGATTTTTCTGAAGTTCTTGAGAAACCTCTACTTCATCATCATTATAGTGTGCTAAATTTTCCTTAGACCAAAATACCTAAATGGGAGTTTTACAAACATGTAAAAAACACTCAAAAAACACTGAAATGTTTATGATTTCAAAATTATTTTAAATATAACAAAACCTGTCATTTTAAGTATTAAAATATCCATTATAAACTCAATTTCAATCACAGAAAATACAAATATAATAATGTAAACCAACAATAAAATACAAACTTCATTTGCTAGTATTCAAAACTCTAATATAATTCCAACAAGCAAGCACAAAAACAACAGACATACAAAATAAACTTATCCGTTAAATGCAAACTTTACTGCCTGGCTATAAAAACACAAAGTGTAATATGTTTTGTTGTGGATCCCATAATCATTTCCATTGAGTGCTCATACTTCTTCACTGTTTAAAATTGGGTAATATGAGAATAACTTCCTATAGACCCACAAGCCCCATAGGGTTGGTTGTTGGCTCAATTATGCCCATATCTAAAAACCCCACACATGGTCTAAAAAGAACTTGAAAAACTCGTAGAAAAACAAAATGTTTGAATTATTTTTTTTTAACTATTTCAAATAAAAAAACAAAACTTACAATTGCATGAATTGAAATGTTCATTAAAAACTCAACTTCGCAACAAATGCTTACAAATAAGTAGTGCAAAACAAAGTAAACTGAGAATAACATACAAACTTCATTTGCTAATATTAACAACTCCAATTTCATCACAAGAAACTCATACACATAAAACCAGCTGAATGAGCATGGATTACTATTGCCAAGTAGGATTCTAATTGGAAGTCCAAGGCTTGAGTAGCAAGTGGCAGATTTTCGTCACTAGCTAAGAAGCTAGGACGAATTCAGTTGCTGTCTGGAGAATTCCAGCAACTCACTGCTCTGATCAATAGTCTCTCGTGGTTTCTTCAATCATTATCTGGTGTATTCCTGAGAAGTACCCAAACAAATGGGTTATGGACTGTATGCTATCTCCCCTTCCCTCATCCTTATTCCTTCTTCTCCCTTTATACCCACTATAACTATGCCTCTCATGTTGGGAGCTTCACACTTGCCTCGTGTGGGACCGCACTTCACTGGGGGATACCTATATGGAGAAATCTCCAGCAAAACACCATGTAGGTCGCCATCAGATCTCACCATTCGGTGTGCAAAATCACAGCCACCTTTTGGGATAAAACATTCACCACACTTACAGGACTATTGATAGTATCTGTGACCGAGTCCAGAAATATCAATCACACAAACTACAAACACAATGCAAGTACAAATTTAATTTACAGTACTATGCAAAAAATTTTGCAACTTTGCTACTTCTAATGAATTTATTTACTTATTCACACTGTACAATCATTTTCTTTCAATTTGTTTTCCTAGGCAATTGCTATTTTTTTTTTACCTGCAAGTAATAATAATGAAAATTTATGTAGCTATTAAGGATTATGAGTTTGAAATCTTAAAATAAGGGAGGGTGGGCTAATCCTTGGATATACAAAACATGAACTTACTGAATGTACTTCAATTTCTTTTCAGATACAGAAAATCAGTATTTTATGTGAACCCAATTAACAATGTAATATACCCCCATAAAATGCAAATACACTCAAAAATATCCACCAGGTTAAAAGTATTTACCTTTTATTACAAAACCCTGTTTTTTTGCAACCCTGATCATTACAATAATGATATTTATAGAATCACATATGCAATTTCAGTTGTTTGAGAAGTCAGAACTTGCTGCTTATAAATAATACATCAAAACAAATTTTTAAAACTTAAAATAAATGTCATAAAAAGTAAAGGAATTTATGAACCAATAAGTAATAATAATAATATTATGAATAATAAAATTTAAATAATAAATAAAGAAATTAATAATAAAATTTAATATTATTAAAAGCCCTGAGGGCAATATATACTAGTTTCATTCTTTTGCTAACATAAAAGATGGTACCATGATGAAACTAGGGATTTTCATCATGGTACCAAATTAATGTTGAATCAACATTCCTTGTCCTTCAACAGGACTTCATGATTGTAAATTAATCATGGACATTACAGGATTTCACTGTTCTAAAAATCCAGACAATCTACATATGAAGAAAACAAATATCCAAAATATAGCACATCTCTATCAAATAAAAATTTTAAATTACAGTTTAGTCATACCCGCCCAATTACACTCCTAACATAAAAAAAAAAAAGCCTGTTTACTATTCTTGCTTCAATGCACTAAGATTTTTAAGAATGTCCCTTCCCTTAAATTGAGCAGGAATATGAACCAGCATATGAAGATCTCAATCAACACACAAAGAAAAAATAATCAAGAAAATAACTATCACATAAACAATTTTTCTCTTTACAAATCATAGGTGAAAGTTTATGGCAAAACTTTCTGACTCAACATTCACTCACCCCTCTCTTTAACCTATTCTTTTCCAAGACATCAAACATAATTTGAATTACCGCATCATAAAAAAGGCCCATTGATTTTGTAGTGCAAAGACAGAAGTTTGTGATTTCTTTCAAAGTTTTAGTTACAGAATCTCTTTTTGTCTTTCATCCAGTAACAAAACTTTATTTTTTAAATAAAATTGAAAGCACAATGCACTGTGGGCAATGATAAAACATTATATTCATAAATAAAATTACTTAAGAAGTTAACAAATCCTCTCCTGCAAAAATCATATTACGCTTGGGCTCCAGTTGTATCACAAGGAAAGAAAATGGAACAAAATGTACAGTTTTGAAGAAAAAAAAATATTTTTTTAAATATGATATAATAATTTTGATAAGCTAATTTAGGATTGGTGTATGCAAATCGTAGAGACCTGCCTTGCCATAGACTTGGAATTGCACAAGCACCCACATTGACTGAAGTTTTTGTTGCATTCCTCTTCTTATCCCTCTCTCTACTTTGCCAATTTTATGAATATATTCACCTCTCTGTAAAACTAAAGTCTTACTAACATACTTAATTCTTTGAAGTATTTTAGAACAAAAAATGTCTGAAATTTTCAGAAATAAGCTATACAGTTGGCACGGGTAAAGATGAATGAAGTGGAAGGATGCACACGTTGAAGACAATTCATTTTTACAATGAAGGCTATGTTCTGTTTAAAAAAATTAAAACAAAAAAGCATCTTTATGTGGAGAGACCAAGCTTATACTTCAATTCATTTGGTGCCCTTTGACAGTTCAGCAGCTCTTTCAGTCATCCAGTTGGGAGCTTAAATGTCTCTACAGTGACATTTAAGCTCCAGATTGGATGACACCAAAACAGTGGATTTATATCAACAGACTCTATGTTTAAATCGAAGTATAAGTAAGATAACCAACAACTCTACAAAAGTTAAACAGAAACATGAGGTAACAATTTTACATTACTATTTTATTCATACAACTAAAATTCAAGTCAAGTTACAAACATTTTTATGAAAAGTTTTGAGAGCTTCTTCAACAAGAATGAAATCAAAATATTGAACTTAACTTAATAAAATTAAACAAAATTCAAACAGTTTAAAAATATTGAAAAATATAATTAAATATTGCATGTAACAATTTTACTGCAATAATACTGAAAACAGAATTTTAGTCAGCAATTCTTGAGACATATTTTATACAATATACATAGTCAGTTTCTCCTTTATATAAACCATTCCCTAATACTTTTAAATGCAATTTTTTCCACCTTTTTAACAAAAGGATGGTTCAATTTGGTACACCATTTACTGCACTTATTGTACTGTGAGGGAAGCATAAATTATTATAATTTTCACAGCATTTTCAATTGTTTCACATATTCAAAGGTATTATTGGCCATGTAACAGGATGCTTATTAGCACAAAACTGTCTAAAATTAAGCTGCACAGCAGTTTCCATTCCCAAGATTTTAGAAGCAGACTTTCCAAATAACTCCTTCTTAAGTTTTTCCTTCTCTTCACGCTGAGCTTTGTGAAACAAAATATCTTCTAAATCCTTAGATTCAACAGTTTCATTTCCTTCAAAGCAGTGTGTTGGTAATACACGTCTAAGTCCCATCATGCATGCATCAAAACTAGACTCATCATCTTTAGTTTCTACATTACTTGATTTTCTTCTCTGTGATCTTGATGAACCCCACGCACACCCAAGATTTGCATCTTTATCATTATCTTGATTTCGCTCTCGTTGTAATTCCATCTTATGCTTCATGCTTTGAGTGAAAAATTCTATCATATTATCATCAACTTCAAATTCAAATTCTTCACTATCATTAGCAGTCTCGTTGTCCAAAGGATTCACTTTCCCATTAGCGAAATCTCTTCCAGGAGAATCAAAATTGAATTTTCCATGTTTAAATGTATTCTCTCTGAGATTAGGAACATCAGTCATAGGCATGCTGTTTCTACAATCATGATTGTGCATAGTTCTTGCTGTCAAATTGGGATGACTTGTTGAACCATTTTCAATTAGTGATCGCAACATTTGATTCTCATATTCAAGCGCTTGAGCACGAGATTTCCAATAGGACGCTTGATGGTTCTGCACCCACTTCACACATCTAAAATAATTACCCCAATAATAATCGTAAGGTCCTTTACCCAAAGAAGCCATTTGTTTTCTTTCTCTGATATATTTCTCACTTCTGCGTTTGGCTTTTCTCCGTCTTCTTGACAACTTTCTCGCTTTCTTTGGAAACGTTTTACGGATTACCTTCGATTTCACGGACACATGATCTTTATCTACTGTCTCGTCCGATTGTGAAATTGAACATGACGGTAAAACCATTGCACAATTATTCTATAATTCAAAAGCAAAAATCCGAAAGCGTAGAGGACGACAAGAAAAACAATAAAAATATAAGACAATCGCAAATTAAATTTTGAGCAAGTACACCAACGTTGAGTACCAAAATCAGTTTTGTCAAAATAATTTCTGTTCTTTATTATTTACGTCAATTGTCACATGTTACCATATCTTTTATTACGTACATATGGTCTGGTTACTAATTGTTTAATTACCCAACTTAATTCAAAGCAGTACAAGTGTGTTTTTGCAAGAAATTCGAGTTGGTTGCACCCATGCAGAGTTTGCAGTTTCAGCCAATGAGCTTCATGCACCAGATTGCGTCACCAGATTTGGTGCGGAAATTTTAAATGCAACACGAACCAAATACCGTATATTATTATAAATTGTGAAAAGATATATTTAAAGTAGTATCTCCATTTTTTCTATATTCACAATCTCCTTCCTGTAGTCCTCTGGCAGCCATCACGTCTTTTCGTACATCTTGGGAGGAGTCCATTTCCATATCAATGTAGGCCTTCTAAACTCCTCTATACTTTCTAGATAACGATACCAGAGGAGGTGTTTGGTTTCAATTTTGTCGATAATATTTCTTTTAACGCCCATCCCTTATTAAAAATCCCTTATTTTCTCATTCTGTACGTGTTCCAGTTTGGAAGTGCCGCTGCTTCTTCTCCAAAAATACATTTCAAGTGCAAGAAATCTGTCTTGTTTTCTTTTATTCAGTTTCCATACTTCTACACCGTAGGTAGTGATACTTTCAACGACTGAGGAGTAACTTTGTTCTTTTTTCTTATTTTATCGTTTCACAGAATGGGGTTTAGTTGCCGCATCGCTTTTTTACCTCGTCCAATTTTATTATTAATGTCATCCCAGTTTTTACTATCAGATGATAAAGTGATCACTAAATATTTTAAAAGTTGTACAATCTTCAGTTTTTTCAGTCTCTACCTATAAATCTTTCAGTTCGTCATCTCCTACTTTCAGATTCTGAGTTTTACACATATTAATCTTCAGGCCCCATTTTTCATATTCCTCTTACGGAGCATATAACCAACGAGTTAGAGATCATAGAGTGGCAATAGCACCGCCATCTTTGAAACAGTAGTCTCACTGTCCGCCATGTTTCAAGGTGTCAACCTTTGCGCGGAATTTCAAAATTTCTTCGCATGCAAAGTACGGACTAGTACAATCTTGCACCGTGCATTCATTGAAATTGAATATAAATTAAATTGTTAATTAAATTATTTTATTTTTAAAATTAAACGTAAACAAAATTGAATTTATAAATCGATTAGAATAAAATATAATTATAGCATAAACTAAGGACGTTCAAAACTCAATGGTCATGCACAAGTGAAAAAAAGTGAACACTCATTAATTTAATTTCTCTACATTTTTAATGAATAATTTCAGGTTCCTATTTGATTGGAGGAATTTGTGCTGTAGCAATTAACACACTGGAAACTACTCTTCTCACTGAAATAAAAATTGTAATTGAGGAATTATTTACATGGAAAGGTTTCACAAAAAAAATTTCAGGATATTATTAAAAAATTGGTCTAATAAAAGATAACCATTATAGTAAGTAAGGTAAAGTATGTTCAGAATGAAAATACACAAGTTTTCCATTGGTCTACATTAGGGTACTTTTATTGACCTTTAAATAAAATTAATTTTGTAAACATCTGTCTCACATTCTTTCCTTTTATCTCTGCAGATCTTTTTCTACAAACATAATGAATTCTGCATGTAAAATAATCCTTCAAAATTAATTTTACAAGAGATGCAAAATGAGAGATTTCATCTGCCCCTGTAGCTGTAAACATATGATCACAATCAAATAATGAGCAATCCGATAACATTGACGTCACTTCAGTCTGAAATTTTAGCACTCTATTCTTCTTATTTCTTTCTAAGATTACTTCATTTCTTTTGAAAACTTGTTCAGCAATCTTACAGATTTTTACCACTCCCTGTGAAGGATTCACAAGGGAATTATTGTCATCTTTCAATGCAATTAACTCTGATTTGCTCTCCCTTTTGTTTTGAAACAGAGCATGCAAACATTCAGCACATTTAATTTTTTTTAAATGCCATGCACTGTACTCCCTGCAATATATTCGACAACATTTTCAACATAAAGACTGAGTGTCTGATACCCTGGATTGCAATAGTCGTGGTCATCTACTTGTATGCAAGTGCTTACATTTTCAGAAGTCTGATCCTCCTGAGTAAGCAAACAGACGCCACAGATCAAAATTAAGTTAAAAAAGGCCCTGTGGTTTCGTACTCGAGAACAATTAAGCAACTAAACTCACCGAAGAAAGGTAATCCAGTAGCAAGTAGATAAATACAGTTCAAAATACTCTGACACCTTAAAACATGGCGGCCGTATTTCACGAATATCACGCTAGGAGCGCTGAAATAAGGCTGTTCGCCTCTTTATGTATCTCTAACTCGTCGCATATAACTCAAGTCATCCATATCCCCGGGCAAGATGGCCACGATTGTCGCCAAAGAGTAGTCGAACTGAAGACCGTTCTTGGTACCTATTTGTTTAATTATTCTCTTGAATTACTATTTAAAAATCCACATTTCACCCGACTCTTACCCGAAGATTATCCCAAGATCGCCCCGTCGTGATCAAATTTCATACATGTGTGGGTCTAATAGGCCGTCTGTACAGATACTCCAGCGAAATAATTACGTAGTTATTTTATTTCCCTTTTACGTAGGATTGGGAACTCTCTTGTTGTTACACAGAAATAACAATACTTACTTCAGTTACATTTTTATCTGTATTTATTTAATTAAATATATTAATATATATTTAATTATATATATTCTAACGCACCCACCTTCCACACAACTGGTACCTTCACAACAGCAGCACGAACCGTGGAGGGGGTCGACAAGATATTTGCTCGTGAAGCGAGCTTAAAATCTCGGGAGCAGGATCTTCAGGGTGCGAGAAAGGTTTGAACCCTTGACACAATAAAATCACACAAAATGCACATAAACGAGCGTATAATTTACCCATAAACTTTGTGGCATAAGTTAATGACAAAAAAATCAAGAATAGAATCACACTTTTACAAAGAAAAATCAAAAACACAAATAGAATCCTTTACAGCACATTGAATGAATGAACATATAATTTACTCCAAAACTGATTCTTTGAAATAATTACCCTAATCTACACTGAGAATTCCCTTGGAAAATTAATTATATCTAAATTTAAGCTATCCTGATTACATTTGCACATGAAACCAAATTTCTATTTACAATCTCTTGCTTCAAAAAAAATATTACATGCAAAGAACAAAATGTGTGCAAGTGCACTACTCTCATTTATAATTTAACTGTGACTGCTAACAGAAGAATAATAAATGTTCCAAATAGAATGTTTTAGGCAGGCAATAGTGCATCAAAAATCTCCCACTACAATGCTGCAAATTGTTGCCACCCGTGTCCTCAATTTCCTAACACTTTCCTATACTAGTCTTTTCCCTGCCGACGTGAACTTGACCTACTTTTCGCAGTTCCTAGCGTTACCTCGAAAACTGCCCGCTTCCTGGCCTTGATGGTCGTGCGCTGGCTTCTGCACCGAGGTCGCTGGGTCCCAGCGTCTGCGTCGTACGAGACGGGATTCGCCTCTGCCGTCTACGCTGTCTTCTTGTGTCCTCTTCCGTTCTTCCTAGTAGACCTCTTCTTCTCCCTCGGCTTCTTGCGTCCTCTCCCGTCCTTCCTAGTCGGCCTCTTCTTCCTCGACTGCTACCGGCGCCTCTGACTACGCCCACGTTGTGAAAATGTCCCTTGCACTTCTCTGAATACTCGTGCAAGTTCCTCGCTCGTTGCTACTTCTACTTCGTTAAACAAGAACTTTCAATGCTTTTCTCACAACGGGTAACTTTTTACTTCCCGTGATGTTAATCGAAGAAACACTTTACTAAATATTCACTATCTCGCGGACGACTAACTAGCACGTCTGTTCGACGCCGAAAACTCCTACCTAGCAGTCGTTGCGGCGGCAAACAATATCTAAGCTGACGTTGACGAGCGGTGATGAAAATGCTGCTTACCCGACGAACGGCGACAATCAAAAGAGAGCTGCTTACTCGACGCGTGGTGGCAAGAAAAGAGAGCTTCCGCTTGCGGGTCCGCCTATTTATGGTTCGACGCCTGGGGAAATTCTCCGTGGTGGGGTACTTCTCCTCTCTCAACCACTTCACAAGGAAAAACGTTGCTTGCTAGTTCGCCTTTGATTAGTACGGGCAACGGATACCAGGCTGCGCGTTTAAGTACTCTGATTTACGCCTGCTCTCCTCGCTTCCTGTGGGTGTACATACAGACGAAACGGTGGTGTTATGGGGTCGCACAGTCCCATAACGCCACAATATTAATATTAATCTGTAAGCATAAACATTCATTCAAATATTCTATTGAAAACAACAATAACAATTTACATAAATACATGTCCTCCCATAAATTCTCCTATACTCGTTATCTAATAATCGTTACACATCCCTTCCTCTTTGTATGCATGGCCAAATTCTCACGTAATTATTAATTTAGAAATTTTACTTTATTACAGCATTTGTTCTTCCTACAATAGCAAATACAAATAAAAATAAATGTTCCCCGTTTTGCTACTTTCCTTGCGCAGATCCACCGCAATTTTGAACGTCGTCAAGCTTCCATTCATTTCCAAAAGAATTTGGCCCACTCCGGTGGTGTTCGCGTTCTCCACACACATAATTATATTTCATCTCTAATCGTACATTTACTACCTGAAAACATCGCCTTTACAAACTAATTCAGTCTAATTCTTCCCGCAACCAAATAGCTTTCCCTCCTACATCTGACTCACACGTGTCCGAACATCGTCTTACCCGTTTTTTTATCTCGCGCGCGCTTTGTCTTTCGCCCTTCGTCTCTCATCAGCGCGAAATTAAACTCAAACACGACTGTTCTTTTCTTGTGCGCCAATACTTCGATCCGTCTCACACGATCTACTTCCTGATTGGTCACACATACTTCAACATATTATCTGTTTATTTTTTGGTTTCCTGCTCGCAATAACTTCTTAATTATTTTCTGCTCTACGAAATTTGCTCACGTGTCCTTTCACTGCATTACTTGTTAACGTATTATGTATTTTCCCCACTATCAATTTTGTTGTCCTTTCTTTATATTGTTTCCAAAATGAAGCTCACCTAGGTTTCTTTTCTATACTTCTTGTTGCTGTCGTCCATATTTATAATTAGGTAAATTTATCATTTCTATTTAATTACCCTTGTGATAACCCATCACAGTAGGGTATACAAAATTTTACCACCGACTGGAATGCCCATACCACTACATTTCCTCTTCCACTCTCCAAAGGCTTCCTCTAAATGGACCTTAAAAAGTGTTGGTATCGTAGTACATCCCTATTGAAGACCCTTTGTAACCAAGAATTTTGAGGAAACTTTTCTGCCTATTTTGACCAAGCTCATACAGTTGCTGTAAAATTCTTTTACATCACTAACATAAGTTACGTTAGTTAAGTACTCCATTCTTATATAAACTGGTCCACAACTTGTTTTGTGGAACCAAATTTTTAGGTCTTTCAATTCAGTCAAGCCTTAAATGGAACGTCCATTTAAATGATATGAACACGAAATTAAGTTCATTATGCTACGCTTTCAGAATTCTTTCAAATTCATACTACTGCTCGTAAATATTTGTTCTTTCCCGCCAGAGATATGGCATAATATTCCGGGAAAATACATTTTATAGCTCCCACACTTTTATATTAAAAAAAAGAATTGTCCGAATAATAAGCAAATCCCACCCACGTGATTCTTGTAAGCCTCTCTTTATTAATCTAGGAATCTTACTATTATCTTGTCTCTTGATGTATGAATCAGTGATTTTTGTTAAAAATGACTTACTTAAAGGCAGGAATATATTTTCAGCAAACGCTGATATCTATTACTACAACACTCAACGTAGTAATCATATTCATCAGGTGACAGTATCAACAGCTCACTACAAAACATTCACATATAATACATGTACATTATTTTACACCTTGCCAGATGACATTAATCGATAAAATTCGATACAAAAGTTTAAGTCCCAAATTAAATCTTTTCTGCTGCACAACTGTTTCTATACAATTAGAGACAAATCCGAGCATCGAAAAGGAATGTAATATTTATTTTAACAATGACATTTAATGTATTATTTACCATTTGAATTGTATAATTCTAAAGAACCTGTAACAAGTATTGTACTTCAGCTTCTGAATCAATGACGCCCATCTCGATCAGGTTTTCGTCCAGTTTCCCTGATCCTTGAGAAAATGCTGAGATGGCCCCTTGTTTTGCTTCTGGACTTAAATGTAACTTGAATTTAACTTCTCCCCATAGCACGTCACAAAAATTTTTAATTTTTTGACATTAAATAAATAAATAAATAAATAAATAAATAAATACATAAATAAATAAATAAATAAATAAATAAATAAATAAATAAATAAATAAATAAATAAATAAATAAATAAATAAATAAATAAATAAATAAATAAATAAATAAATAAATAAATAAATAAATAAATAAATAAATAAATAAATAAATAAATAAATAAATAAATAAATAAATAAATAAATAAATAAATAAATAAATAAATAAATAAATAAATAAATAAATAAATAAATAAATAAATAAATAAATAAATAAATAAATAAATAAATAAATAAATAAATAAATAAATAAATAAATAAATAAATAAATAAATAAATAAATAAATAAATAAATAAATAAATAAACCGATATAAAAATACCGATATTCCAAGTACGTTTTCAGGCGTGTTTCCGTCTGCTCTGAGGCTTCGTCGGGAAGTTTTGCAGTTTGTTTCTTTTTTAAGGGTGGCGGAGTGTAGGTCCGATTGCCCAACCCCCAACCTGGAGGACCAGAGATTTTCTTTTTGGGGTTACTTTCCCCTCGACAGGTTGGCTCTCCTCTCGCCTATAGAGTTCTGTCCACTCTACTTTCATAAAATAGAGAAAGGGAAAGAGATTCGAAGAAGAAGAAGAAGAAGAAGAAGAAGAAGAAGAAGAAGAAGAGACCGAGTACAAGAAAAGTAGAAGAAGCGAAATGATTTACTACCTAGCCCTCGCAACCTAATAGCATTGGGGTCGAAGAACACAAGAGACCCAGAGAGCCCTTCTTTATCCGGGCTTGGGACCAGTGGTGCTCGCTCCGCCGCCCTGCTCGCCCCACCCACCACCACATAGCCGCGGGTGCGACGAACAGCCCAGCATCAGCAACAGATAAAGGGGGAGATTTTTTTAAATACACTCAATACATTACAAAAACATAGGTCTTTCTTATGTATTTTGTTTGTTGGCAATCGAGAAACGAACAATAAAATATGAAAAGGAATTTACAACAGTAGTCATATAAAAATCAATTTCGTATGTATAACTCTTAAAAAGTGTTTCTTTTGACCCTGAAGCTTTATTCATGTTTGCATATTGTTTTCAAGAAATAAACATAAGTATATTGTCATATGTGTAACTTTGTTATATCAGATTTCCACCAAAGGGTCATTGGCAAAATGTTACCATCTTCCTGCCTTTACATGACCCAGAAGTTTGTTAAATGTATTTTAAAATACTGAGGAGTATAAGAATTTATGTATATAATTTTCAGGTAATAATTAAGTACTCAAATATATTATAGAATTATCAACAGAATGCGCAGACGGATGTGCACTTGAAAAGTGATTCCAGTTTGTACTTTGTAGCAATTCAGGAGTTCCAATGGGCTCAGTTTATACTCTCCAAAATGGAATCAATGAACAATTCACAGGGGAGTCGTGTACACAAAATCAGTAATATTAACAGGATATTGTTTTGTCAATGATTTTGGTTTTTCTTGCAGCTCAACTGCAGGAATAATTAGGTATTTCCAGAAGAAGCAGAACTTCTGTCTTTTCAGAGGAGATGCTGGAAAACGCTTTCTTTAATCATTCCCCCGCCCTAAATTTATCTACGTTTTCGTTACGAATATTCTACTTAAGATTTGTAATATTAAGTACATTTTACCACCTTTTTAATATACTATTGATACGGCCTCAAATTAAGCGTAGGATAATAAAACGTAAGGTAATATGTTCGTTAGATCGACCACGCTTAAGTACCTCCAAAAAATACTTTAAATGAAAGTAAAATCTCTGCTCTTCAAGACGGTAAAAACAACTTTGCTCTTACCGGCCTAATTTTCAATAATCGATATTAACATACATAGAAATGTTAAAAATCGAGGCAGAGCGTAGCGGAGCCGAAATTGTGAATTTGGACAAGGCAGTAATAACACTGTAACATTTTGTGGTATGTTCAGCTTTTATCGGTCACCATAAAATCTCAATTTTTTTGAGAAAATTTACGACATTACTGCGATATGAAACACATGAATTCTGTTGTTGCGGCACGATAATCGATATTGTTGGGTATTGCTTGCGATATATCTATTTCAACAATACACTTGAATACCATGGCTCGAGGAAGATGGACGCTGAAAATTCGTCTGTACCTCTAGAATTTACCAAATATTTATTTTCCAAGCTGCACAATTAATAACATTATAATTAATAATGAACATCCCCAAAAATAACGCGTTTCTTTAATTACTATTTGTCTTGTAAATTATCGTGTGATTTTTTCGTAATAATGTTGACTTGCGATGAATGGGTGGTTGTTGTGTATTTAGGTTACTAAGGATGTAAAAACCCGTTGCTAAGGATTTTAAATTTCTTAACCTAAGGTAGGATCAAGTGCACTTAACAAACTTATTGGGTTGCATGTTAACAAGGGTTAAAGACGCATGTGACCGATAAAAGAAGTTTAAATTAGTACAGGCTTATATGGAAAAAATTTCGCAGGCATAGTTTTCTTTATGATATTGAAGAAGTACGGTTAATGTACCATTTTCTTTTATTCAGTATGCAGTAGTATTTTAAGAGATTAGGTGATATTAAATGGTATAACATACCTCACCAGGCATTGTGAGGAGTAGTTTATAAAAAAACTGCTGCGAAATTCATCGCAAACGGAAGTACAGGTACATTCACATTTGGGGGAATTGTAGCACCACTTATTCAGTTCTAGACCGCGGAACTTCATGTAATTGCATATTTTTAATGATTGCGCATATCGAAAGACAATGTATATAACTTATCCTACCACAGAAAATAAAACAAAAGTAGCACATTTTACATAACTGTATATTTCTGAGACTTTTTACGTTAACTGCATATTATTATTTATGTAGTAAGAGCATATATTCTAGGTTTTTGCGTAGAAGTGGGCTGAAGCGAGACATTTTCGTTGCTTGGCAACGTTTTTGTTCATTATAATGTTTGAAAATACATTTTTATTACGCGCGTTTTGTACTGGTGTAAAATAAAGCTTTATATAAATAAATGTTATCTGTTGCTCACTATATTTTTGTTTAACGCACATTCTGAGATTTAAGCGCGTACATATGCTATTTTAAGTGAATTTTTACAAGTCTGAGTGAATTGTATAATATTAACTTTTTACTGCATTAAATTCGGGGCCTACTTATGACAAATGGTAGAGCATTTAAAGCGAAAACTAAATATTTCAAAACAAATATCAACAAAAATTTGACATTTATAATTTTTTAATACAGCTAAATCATATAACAATGAGACAAAATTCACAAGAATCGGCGAACGCGACGCGGATTTCCATTGTTACATTGTTGAAATTCCCTGAAATCAAGCAATTTTTATTTCATATATTTCAAATAAGTTTTCAATAATTTCTAAAATATTAATGTGTAAATGTGTAACAAAAGGTTGAATGTAAGAAACGAACAAATACATATTAAATAAAATACAAATTCTAACTTACGAAGCATCCAACTGTCTGGAATCATTTACGAAGCGCAGTAAATTCGTAATGGGAATTTAATTTTGCCGCTAAATTACACAAAAATACTCGTATGTTCAAAAAAATTAACATCACCTTAATTGAAGGTTTTTTTATGAACACATTTCATTAAAAAATTGTATCTTCACAATTTTAGTTGTAGGATGAAGCCTATATTTTAAAATTTTTTGAAAGTTTTCTCAACATTACGTATTTCAATGAACACGAGACCTGCACAATTCTCTTCTAGGCGTGCCAAGTTCCCAATTTAATGAAAAATATGCTGTTTTTAAGAAAAAGTGGTTTAAAGAAAATAAAAATTGCTTGTTTGACAAAACTTGGAAAAAAATACTCCTGTTTTGGGAAAATTGAACATTATTGTTATTGATGAAAACATTTCACAAAGAAAAAATTGCATCTTCATGATCGTAGCTGTAGAAAGAAATTGTAGAAAAATTAGGGTCTTCAACCAACATTATTAATAATAGATTAGACTAAATTACTCAAAATGACATTATTTTATTACAGGGACATTTTATGACTTCATAAATACGCAATCCCCTTCTTTGTCCACTAACGTTACAGTCTTAATTCTGGACAGGGGCCTATATTGATAACTTTTGGGTTACCTCACTGTAGAGAATTGCTCCTCGCCGTCCTGGTTTCACGCACGCCAGGTAATGCCGCTAGAGGAGGGTCGGCGTAGCAAGTCAGTCCTGTGCCCGCAGCTAGCGCCGACTATTGAGACCATCGCTCCCGTACGAATGATGGAGTGTGTTTTTCTCTCTGGGTAGAGCCGTCATATGTCACTCTATTCGCGTCGCCGCAAGTTGCTCACCGTGGCAAGTGCTTTTCGGACGTTCTGGCTTTCGTCCGCAGAACAGAATAAATTCCGTTGACGTGATTATTTCGTTTGATAACAGTTCTAAATAATGCACTGGTTCGAGAGAGGATGGTATCAGGTGGAGCGAAAACTTTGTAGCATTCAAGTTGAGATGTCAAATAGTCACAAATCTTGAAGTTATTTAAAGAAATGCGTCTTTGCTCGATGAAAATCAAAAACTGCCTCGGTCGATGGATTTCAGACAACCTCTCTCTAAGGATTTCAGTCAGCCTGTCCTCTCTCGAAGGATTTCATACAGCCTCTCCATGTGAGAGCCCTTTAGTCACGTGTGTGTCGTCCTATGACGCTATTGGTTCCTTAAATACTTCTAGAATATTCTATGGGGTTGTGGATGCCTATTGGTCGGTCCAGTTCCCACTTTGATGACCTACATAATCTGATCGTTCTAATAGGTTGCCTTTGGCTTGGCTACTGTTGACGATAACGGGTGGGGGCTTCTGCTAGGAGCTGACGCTCAGGGTGAAGAAATGCAGCTAGTCCCAAAGGATTAGCGGGGAGGCATTTGCGAGACAAACGTAATCCGAGTTTTCACAGCATCGCGTGTGTCAAGTGCGCGAAGCACGGTTGAGTGTGTTCTTTGCTTTTGGGGACGGAAGTCCCAGAGGGGTGGTGTCTTCAGATTCTTTGTAGCGATTGGGAGGGTGGCTTTGGAAGAGCGACGCTGTCGCCCTTTGTGGGGTGTGGAGTATTCGAACCCCATTTGAGGCAGCCGGCACACAGTGTGAGATTTGACGAACCTAGCCGCTCAAAATACCCTTTTCCCAACTCAGCATTTAAGGGAAGTTGATGAAACTAATGCCTTCTTAGATAGTGAGAGCACATGGGTGCACAGTTTGTTTATCCCTGGCGGAAGAAATATAGCCTAAACAGAGCGGTCAAGTTACCCTTTCAGGCAGGTCGTCGTGATCCCGGTGCAGTTGCTTTGTGCAGAGTGTAGAAGAAGCACGCATTGACGCCTTTACTTTGCAGATATACTGATAAATCTGACTGAATCGGATTCAGTAAAGTTTGTACTTTAGTTTCATATTAATTGCGAGATATTTAAATAAAAAAATAACATTAAAATGACTCTCATAATGGAGTCTTAAAATTTCTGAATTTTTAATTTTTTAATTTCTTTATCTTGAGTTATAAAGTTATCCCCATGACTTCCCGCCGAAAACTCAACATGGATGTATTACCCAGACTATTCTTCATGATTTCCATCAGATTCCAGCTGCTTCTAGCTGCTCTTTCAATCGTAATATATTATTTTCAGTGACGATGCCGCTCATTACGCGACGCGCGCTTTTCGAGGTGTGGCGCTTAAATACTGTACAAACTGAACGAGAAGGTGTTAGAGCATGTAACTCTGCAACTAGGCTTAGAAGATTGTTCAGAAGACATCAGCAAATCACTTAAAATCGCAATTTCTAAGCTGTGTTAAAAAATTAGTGAGCGATGGCAAGCATCGGCAAGGTGTGAAGAGAAATTTTTGACACGGAACGAATTGTGGCTTTCAAAAGAAATCGAATTCGAAGAGAAATTTCGTTGTGTGGGTCCATCAACCAGTACTCTAAATTCATCTTCTATAACTATACTAGAATACATCTTCATAAAGTAGGACGACCAAGAAAGTTATTTATTAATGCTACAAAGCGAAGACAGGTGAAGGCTATCGTCGATACAACAACGTCGTAGCAGCTACTCAAAAATGTCTTAGAGACTCTGGTAAATGAAATGCAGCAAAAATTGTCGCAGAGCTCTCCCTTGCTTCACCTCAACGTGCTACAAGATTGTTAAAAGTACGAGAAGAGGTTTCTAGGAAGCCTATGCGTATGAATGAAGACCAGGCTTTTGCATTAATGCTCTTGAATATGACTGAACTCTACCCGCTCTATCATGTTGTGAAAGAGGCCAAAGTAAAATCTTATTCTCCAAAGGAAAGTGTAGACGTCACAGAGCAGTATGTAGAAATTAAATTGCAAGCGCTATTGGACCACACCGTTCCTAGATTGTGCGAAGTGAGGTGTGATGTTCTTGAAAGCACAGAGACAGGTAAAATACAATGGGTGCTAATTTCGAAGTGGGTGTATGGTGGTGCGGCGGATCAGAGCTGCTACAAACAAATAAATCGTGATAGTGAATACCAGTCGGACGAAAACGCTTTAGTGTATTAGTAGTGCCACTACAGCTCTATTCAGATACGAGAAGAGGTAAAAATAGTATATGGCAAAATACACGATCATCAACTAGATTTTGTAGGCCTAATAAATTAGTTACGTAAAAGAAACTCAATCTGTCATTAGGGATTAAATGGGAAGCGTGTACCCTCAAATAGAAGAGCTAGTGCCTTCAACATTTTTCGTGACAGAAACTAAAAACATTGTAGTTACACACAAACGTCTGTGCACCATTGCAAGGTCTGTAGTAGTTTATCGTAGTATACTTCATCACAGAAGTGTTACATATACAGTGCAACACCTAACGAAGTGAATGTTATGGATTGCTCAAAGCATAAACAGATCAATCCAAGTATGTTGGAATTTGGCTTATCACATTTACATACCATGATTCGATTTTTTTAATGTCTTATACACATTGCTTACCGCTTGGAAGTAAAAAAAATTGGGCCATTAGGAGTGATGAAGACAAGAAAAATGTAGAAGCAAGAAAGAAGTACATCCAGCAGCGATTTCAGAAAGAGTTGGATTTAATTATTGACAGGCCGAAGAAAGGATATGGTAATAGTAATGACGGCAATACTGCCCGAAGATTTTTCAAAAACAATCCTCTAAGCGCTACTATTACTGGAATCCATGAAGATTTAATTCACATATTTAAAATAATTCTGGAAATTGCTTGAGGTCATGAAATTAATAAGACAAATTTTGGGACATATGTTGACACAAAATGATGAAAGACAAAACAACTTCTCTTGAAACACTATAATTGGTACCACATGCCAGTTTCTGTGCATAAATTCTTGTTCAGGGTGAAGATGTAATTGACAGCAATATTCTGCCAATCGGGCAACTTTCAGAGCAAGTGCAAGAAGCGCGTAACAAAACTACAGACGTTTGAGAGAATGTTTCTCACGGAAATCTTCGAGACTGAATGCAAATACTGATCTGTTTCACAGACTCTTAGTATCATCTGATCCATTCATCAGCAGCAACAGAAAATAGCCAAAAACAAAATCGCAGGAAATTTCGGATGAAACGAAACTGTTACTGTGTTTCGAAAATTTTCAAGAGTTGCGAAGTACATCAATATAGAACACGAATATTGTATCTTTATAATGTATAAATAGTCATTGATTCGTGTTTTTCGTGTACAAACATTTGTGAGTGAATTTTTTAACTATGTCCCGATACAAGAGATTTCCATTTTTTTTTTTTCTGTGAATGAACTGGAATCGAACTTATAACCCTATACATGCGACCTTCACCGTCATCAGAGATGATCAAGTACCTTTAGGTAAGTAAGTGTGCAAAGTTTCGTCAAAATTAAATGAGTAATTTGCGAGAAAATAATTTTGAGCGGCTAGCATCCTGAAATCACACACTGTGCGGCAGTTGCGCGTAGCTAATGTGATGGGGTCGGGAAGCTTCGGGGCGCGTGGGCTTATGACAATTGGCACACGTGAGATGTCTAAACATCTCTCTACTTACGTAGTAACGAGAGGAAGTAAAAGTAGAAATTTTCAAATCACTGACGAACAAAACGGATTCTGACTGTACGGTGCATTTGACGTTGTAATTTACTACGTTTAAGAACAATATTTATCCACTTTTCATTACCAGGAATAAGTTGTTTTCCGTGCAACAATCGCCAATTCCGCTGCACAATTACAGCACTTTCTTTTCTAGTTACGTAATAAGTTGAGAAAGTACAAGTAGAAAATTTTTATCTCTAGACAATGATGCAATAATACTGAAACAGAAGTACAATATACTGATAAACTAATATGTCCACCCAATTTTTATTATTTTAAAATATTTCTGTATGTTCTATATGTCATATATGTACGAATATATGACATATAGAATCACACATCACTATGAATGTGGTACATTAAGAAAACAATGATCTTTGATCCACAAAAAGATTACTTTTCATTAAAATTGTGTATTATCTGGATTCTATGCCTCAAATTTGAGATAAAAATTAAAATGTTCAGAAACCGATTGCAGGAATTACTGAAAACTGCAGGAATGTGCATTAGTGTGTTTTTGCATAATCCACAAAGGACTTTTTTCCTTCAGTGCACTGGGGAGATGGTGTTGATCACAGTTTATTCCTCAAGGCACATTCCCTGTCCTCCACAGAGTTGTGGAATTGCTTCATTGATCACACTCTGCAATAGAAGCTGTGTAACATTCGACAGTTGGAAAAGAATTTCCAACCATGTTACAAAACTTCAAAAAACGGTACAAGTGTCATCTTCTAAATGGAAGTACAGGAGCTCTATGTTCAAGTTTATTTTTTACTTTATTGAAACTCAATAATGAATAAAATATATACATTTTGTAAAATGCCAGTTAAAAAATACTTCTATTATGTATGATGTTTCACATTTATATACAAAAAGAGAATGTTATTGAAATATCATACTGTAAATTGCATGTATTTTATCAAGCACTTAATAAATTATATGGCTAGGAAAAATTTCACACGGTATAACCAAAATGCAATAAGAATCCACAGCAACGTTCCCCAAATATTTTCCAATAGTAACATAAAATGAGTATTCATTAACCCGTAAGACCAATGCCATGGAAACAGATCATAAGCAATGGAATGTCCAACATACATGATCGTGGCATTCATACCTGTAACATGAAGACATGCATTACTCATATATTTATTATTTTTCAATTGTAAATAATTCATGTTCTTGATCTTCTGCAGAAATTAATATTCAAATTCTAATTATACATTTATGATAATTTACTTACAAATACAGAATTTTTATTATTATCAATTTTATTATAATTAAATTTGGTACTGACCTGGAAAAATGAATGGAGCGCCACTCCACCAGTTTTTAACATCTATCAACACGTAACAGATGCACAAAAGATAAAATGCAAAACATGAGGTTACAAGGACAAACGACACAGACCTGCAAAATCAATAATATAAAATATTAGTATTATTGGTCACTAAAGATGTAATCTAAGGACTAGTTTCAAAAGCAAAATTATGTTTTAAAATTATTTTAGAACTAGCATTGCCCAAGCTATTATTATAGCTTAGAATTGCCCAGGTACTATTTAATAACAATCATCTATTAGTAGAGATCAGAGCACAATCGTAACAAAACCTGCAAATTTTTCGTTACATATTATTATATGTTTTTAACTATATTACATATTTTTGTTGTTTTACATGTTTACATATTATAAATTTTACATGTTTCGCAAAATGTACTACTCTACTAATTTTCTTAAAATTGATTTCGAAAAAAATCAATTAATTTTCAAAAGTTGTTTTAAAATAGTTTATTTCAAAAATCGGCATTTTTTCTGCCACATATTCAGAATTGCATGCTACGCTATGGTGCGATTTTTATAACTGTGCGCCTCAAGGCCCGTCTTCACGGTTGCATTTTGTCACTGCATTTCGCATCTTTCTCGGTCGTGGCCAGGACGTGGCGCTAGATCACGCACGACCGAGAAAGACGCGAAATGCAGTGATATAGGCCACAGTGAAGGCGAGTCTTGAGGTTATAAAACTTATATTGGCTGAGACATGTAAATATAGACAGAAATTACGATATTATAATTTTACATAATCCTTAGGTTTTTCCCCGGCGTGTCCTGACATTTACGCGAGGGTACCCCTTACCGACAATGTGGGTGGTCCAGAGGCACTTACATTCTTGGAAGAATTTCATATTTTTTTGTCTTACCCCTTGGACTTCCAAACTCTTCATTGTCCAACAGTGACAGAGAAACATGGCCTTTTTTGTGGTCAATCCAGGACATGTGCACTTCTAATGTGCTCTTAAAGTGCCTTCTTGTGTTATGTACGAGTACAATCATCTTGTCACCGCATCTCTTGCCCTTTTGCATAGTTTACGATTGCTTTTTTGTTCTTTTGACAAAACCGTCAATTGCTGGACCATGAACCCTTCTTCCTGTCTTTGATAATGAGGATTGTTGGTCTATTATTCATCCACCGTTATGATGCGTCAGCTTGAAGTAGCTCATGCATCTGCCGGGAGAGTCTCGAGTAAATTCCTGTAAAATATTTGATCCGTGAACCGTGACCTGGGGTCGATGCTGAATTTTTTATCAATGTGACTGACATCTTTATCATCGCCGTTGTTATCTTAAAGTTCTCATCTAAAGCCTATCAGTATCGCCTTGACCGTTTCAATCCATGGCACCTTCTTATGCTTCGCTAGGTTCTCCCATACCCTGCGCCAATATCACTCATCAATATCATTTTTCTCTATCAGGATGTAGGCTTCTTCTTGTTGGGCATGCTTTCTGTTGATGTTCTATGTTCAAGCAGGATTGGCGTTTGATTGGAAATGACTGTTCTGGCGTAACTGTTATGCTGTGGAGATACAGGCCCAAGTTTCTTCGCCGTGACTGTTAATCGTTGTTTCAATGTCTCGTTGTTAGGTGTGTTTAGTTAGGTAGATGGTATCACTCATGATATCATCATGATATATACTCTCTGGTATCACTTGTCAAGCGAGACACTCTTCTCAGCTTTCTTCACCATGTCCTCTTTCAGTCTTCGCACTCTTCTTTGCCAATGTGCTCTCTGAGGTTGTTTCTCCTCTTTAGACGAATCTTTCAGAGTGAGGACCGATTGATAG
This sequence comes from Gryllus longicercus, assembly GCA_038098605.1. Classification (NCBI taxonomy): domain Eukaryota; kingdom Metazoa; phylum Arthropoda; class Insecta; order Orthoptera; family Gryllidae; genus Gryllus; species Gryllus longicercus. The sequence continues at coordinate 1,125,359 of JAZDUA010000064.1, read as the reverse complement.
TCACAGCTTTAAGTGGCATATAGCCGAGTTCCTCAGTGATAGTGTAGGCTATTCTGTACATTAGGCAGTTTGTTAGTTCCATATCTACTACTTTCATTGTTTTGGTAGGCTGTGGCTATGAGGTTCAGAGGCGTATGTGACACTATCGTACCGTAAGTATCGGTTGTCGTCACCTTTCTACTTTTGCAGCATATTATGCTACCTTATTTTTCCCCTTACCATCAGTTCGTCTTCTCACTCCAACATCTTCAACGCCTCTGATCTCTCAGGAACGTTTTTATTTTCCTTTTACGACGGGGCAAACTGTGGATTGTGCCCTAAAGTTATTCCGTCTCCGAGGAGATTGTTTCACTATGAGACTTATCTGGTCATTCAAAGAATTCAGAGGTCAGATGTTTTTATTGCCAAAATTGGTACTTTTTACTTTCTCACTTTATTACATATTACGTGCTAAAACGAGAAAGTATTATAACACTGTGACAGAAAACGGAAAAATAGATCTTTAAATAAGGTCATATACTATTTTGTTGAAAAAAAGAGTATGTAGTTTTAGCGTAATTTGTGCTTGAAGTGAATGCAATATATTAAAAAATATTTTTTAAAACAATTAGCTCAAAATTTTGTCTTTAAATTTTTGCCTAGAATGCAAACGGAGCAGGTATCATTTTTGTTGAACTCTATGAAATTTCGTTTAAAAATGTATCGATAATTACAGAAGTTAGCAATAAAGTGAGAAAGTTTATGCAATTGAATTACTAGTAGTTTAAATCCTGTTGGTAATTGTTATCTTTCCATTAGCATCTAATGATCTCGCTGTTGTCATCTTTAATTTAGTCATTCTTACAGTTCCTCTACAGTCCTTGGCCAAAGATCCTCCATCCTGTAACACATTTTTCAGCAGATGTCCAGAAACCCCAACATTGATGTGGGCTTTATTGAACCATTTTGCGGATTTGAGTAGAAGTGTTGTCATTAATCCATTGCATCAACATTGTATTTTGTTTGTGACTAAGAAATTAGTTGTGAGTGCAATCTGTGAAATAAGGGTAGTTCAACAAGAAGTGTTAACTTATTTTTCTATTTAAAACCTATCTAGAAGAATTGGATCCTGTGGCTTCCAAAATTGAAATGCATGAATGGATATTCATATGACTGGTTATAACAGAATTGGTGAGGAACTGGAATGCAATATAACAACACAAATATGTCAAATTAGCCTTGGGCTTGTATGTGTATAGAGTGTCATAATAACTAGGGCTCACAAGATTTTAAAAAAATGAAAAATGTCTACTTTTCATAAGTTTAGATCTTTTAATGAAAATGTCACATCAATTGTATTATACTCTACACATAACAAAGATTTTAAAGAAATAATTTTGAGATGCTTTTGAGAGAACTTTGTTTGTGCATATTTTAAAGAATATTCAATTTTAACCAAAACTGAAGCAAAATCAATTAAAATATTATACAAATATAACTTACCAGAGATTCTTATTGAGAGGAATCCATCCATCTTCCTTACTGGCAAGACATAATACTGCTCCACCAACTCCTGCTAATGTTCCCCAAAACCACCATCTAATCAATCGACCCTTCCAACCTTGGTGCACAACAATAATAGTACCAGCTTGCACGCCTAGGAAAACTTGAAACACTGATGTGAGACATCCTGAAAACAGTATCAATCATAGTTATTTAATATCTAAGTTTGTAAATTAAATAATGAAAGAAGGTAATAATAGTAGTTAAAAGAGAAAAATAATACAATTAATTAGTGCTGATACAGAAAGGCACAGACTTTCTTGTACTAGTTTGTTTCCTAATATCTTCAATTGAAGCAAGTTTATCAGTTTTGCCCAACCCTCTACCCAGCTGCTACCTATCAGCACCTAAAATACATTTTTTTTTAAATTTTCACCCTCCTTATACTTGTATTAAAGTACAATTCAAGAATATTACAGAAGAGTAAAACTTGTTTTTATGCGCAAATCATCACTGAAAATATCAGATCCGTTTTTCAAAAAGTCTTCATTTGACCATTTCAGCACTAGTGCAATTTTAAATTCATTTTCGGAAAAAAACTTTTCAGTTTTTGAGTCGCTTCATTTCAAATCAATTGAAGCACTTGAACTCACAAATGCAATAATGTAATAAAATGTCTGTAACGTAAATATAAACAGCAGGAGGGTTGCATGAACAAATTAAATTTGTGTAGGTAATTTTTAAATACACAGAGGAATACATCAAAATCGCATATATGACGTGTTATTCAGTGAATTTAGGACTATTGGTACAATAAGTTCAATGAAAAATTTTGGAGAGATTTTTGAGAAAATGTTCTTTTTAATCATTTTTAATGTAGCTCATATTTCTTTGAAACTTGTGCAAAAACCACTAATATTTTCAAAGAAATTTACTTGAAATTTATTTAAAAAACGATTATCAAAAAACAATTTCATTTTAAGAAAACATGTCCTCCTTCAACTTTTCAATTATATGTAGACATTGAAAAAGTTTAAAACATTTTATAAATAATGTTAATAATAATTATTAAAGTAACAAAGAACACCAGTACAAAGAACTCCTGTAATATGAATATTAGTGTTGTGAGATAAATTAAAAAAATAAATACATTTGTGCAATTTATGAAAAATCAAAATCTATGAAAATTTAATTTATTTAGTGCAATTTGCAATATCTGTTAAAAATGTTTAATGGACCAATTTGGAATTGTTTTACAGAAAATATTGTTTTTAACTCAAAGAAAGTAAAAATTACCATTCAAATTTTTTTGAACCAAAATATTGAAGTTATTCAAAGCATGTATAAAGATACCCAAATGAATGTAAGAAACAAATCAGACAAGATCCTCAAGAAAATTATGTATAAAGGTGTGAGACAAATGTGTTTTATGTCACCCACATGTTTACTTTCTCACCTTACTTCATAAAAAGATTATGTATAGTAATTGATTGCCGGAAATTGGCAATTTTAAAAAAGAAACTGTTATTGCATTAACCTGATAACAAAAAAGTGGACAAAACTTGTTTCAGGATGTAGTAAATCATTTTCTCTAACATGTTGTGTAGGAAGAATCCGTCTTTTGTGACCTTGATGCAGAAAAATCGATTGACAGCAAAACAATCTCCTCATACTACTCCTGTCCTCAAATAATAAATTGTGGAGTCCCGCAAGGATCCATCCTTGGGCCAATACTATTCCTTATATACATAAATGACATGCCTTTGGCTTTAAGGAACAACAAAATAATTTTGTTTGCAGATGACACAAACATCATCATCAAAGCAAAAACACAACAATCATTAGAAAAAGAAACTCACAAAACTTTGCAAGCACTAGTAAAATGGTTTCAAGACAACAAACTCATCATAAACACCAGCAAGACAGTCTCTCTAAATTTCATGAATCCTCGATCTAAAGAAAAACTCTCTCAGCATTTGCTCATTAACAATAACCCTGTAACAATATCTCATGAAACTACCTTCCTCGGACTAACAATTCAAGAAAACCTAAAATGGAACACACACATCTCAAATCTTAACAAGAAGCTCAGCAAATCTTGCTATGCCCTATACACCCTCAGGTCAAGCTCCAACATTGAGACACTTCGAACAATGTATTTTGCAAATGTGCACTCACACCTAAAATATGGAATAATATTCTGGGGAAATGCCCCTGAAAGCACTCGCACACTCCAAAAAAGAATACTGCGAACAATGACCAGCACTCATAAGCTGGAGTCTTGCAAACCCTTGTTTAATAAACTAAGGATTCTTCCTCTACCATGCATGTACATATTTGAAATAGTGGTCTTCACAAAGAAAATTCTCATGGAAAACAAAGACACTTTTACTTTAAATTCTGATGTACAGAACTACAACACCCATCAAAAGGATAACCTACACGTTCCCCACTCTGAAACTACACTTTATCAAAAAAGTACCCTAATAGAGGGCATTACACTTTACAACAAACTAGGCAGTGATATCAAAGACATAAACACAATTCATACATTTAAAAGTAAATTGAAAGCTTTCCTGCTTAACAACATGTTCTACAGTGTAAAGGAATTTTCAAATTACAACATTTCCCTTAAAAAGTATAAATAAATAAGAATTTTTTATCCCATTAGACTTTCTGTTTCATGTGAACTGTTTCAAGCTGAAGCAAAGAAAAAAGTATTGCATTTCACATCCTGTGAAATAGAAGGAGAATAGAAGAAGAAAAAAATTGGTCAAAACTTGCCTCCTCACCATTTCAAGTTATAAATATAGAATGTACTACTATTGTTAATTTTGATGTAGTTGCAAACATAATTGATATGTATTATTAATGTAATTATTATTATTAATGTAATTATTATTATTAATGTTAATTATTAGCAGATAATTTATCTACTGTATAATATCTTAATCTACTGTAACAAGTATTGTATTTCTAGGCCAATGACCCCATCTCAATCAGGTTTTGTTCAGTTTCCCTGGTCCTTTGAGCAAATGCTGAGATGGCCCCTTGTTTGCTCCTGAACAGTAATATAACTTCGCTCTCTCCACCCAAGGCATATTGACTCGTCATACACGATTGTAATTGTATATGTGACTCAATAAATATTATTATTATTATTATTATTATTATTATTATTATTATTATTATTATTATTATTATTATTATTATTATTATTATTATTATTATTATTATTATTATTATTATTATTATTAAACATCTTCATCAGTCCATATGTCCATCCTTGGTCAACACTAGCCACTACACCATTCAGACAATTTTTCCAAAATTGATATTCTCCATTTGATCTAAATGATCTCAAGGCTTGTGAGTTTTAAATGGAATATTTTAATTTTTCAGGTACAAAGCCTCAACATTTTTTAAATTTTCTTAAAAATGACTTCATTTAAAAAGAAATTAATTTTAGTCTTTGGGTAGCATTGAGGAGGGTTAAAAATGGCGCAGGGCTCATTTTCATTAAAATCCATAATTTTTCAAAATTGCAAAATATTGGAGTCTGCTCTCCCGGGGCCCTTAACCTGGTGGCTGAGGGGTGCTGCACACTGGGTTTACCAGCCTAGCTATGTCCCTGACAGAGAAAGACAGTGGCAGTCAAAGACGGCCACAGACGGAAGGTATTTTTTGAAAAACGCATTAATATCAGGTATCCCAAAAATGATGTCAAAGATTCAATATCTTGTCCTAAATTTTTTGCAACATTACAAATATTTACATTATTTTATAAACAGTAAATTTCATTTACTTTTTCTAATAGTGTACCTATGCAGCACGTCAAAATTGAAATTATCTGAATAACCACAAATTTGTATGAAATCTTTACTTGCCCTCCATCAATTTAAAAAAAAATACCACCAAAGATCACACAAAAGATCATGATTTTATTACTTTATTGTTATAGAACACAACAATGCTTACCAACAATTCCTTCAGGATCAAAAGGACCAGCATCATAAATTTCTGCGGCAGTAGGCTTTTGATAAATATGTTTTGAAGTGAGTACAAGTTTGTCTACAAATCCAACAGCTCCACCAATGCAGTTCTTGTATTGGGCATTATCATGATTACCTCCTGGCCCAATGTAACCCCTGAAAACAAATGTCACAAAAATATTCATCAAACAAAACATGCAATTCAAATTTTCTGATAAACTGTACTTAACACATGATTTTCACAAACTCTAAATATTTATATGATTACCTGTATTATAAAACATTTTTACATACTAAGCAATGAACTTGAGACAGATTATTGGTGTATTTGTGTGTGTGTGTGTGGAGGGGGGGGGGCAGTCTTCCCTAGGTGACACCATTTTAGGGGTGACACAGTATTCGATAATATTCATACTTTTATTATATAATGTATAAAATATTCAGTAGCAGATATTTTTATAATTATTTTTTGAGGGTGTTGGGGGGAGACTATTAGTTTGCCCCTGGTGACACCAACTGAAGCAACGCCACTGAGCCAAACATATCCATTCTATTATTTTGGTAAGTCAGAATTGCTGTGCAAGCATGATTAGAAGAAATTGCATCCACTGTTTTTTGTATATTTCTTGCAAAAACCTCTAAAAAAAAAAATTTCTTTCTTAACTCTTTCAACTTTTCTCTTTCAAAACAACCTGCTTTTTATTTACATAAGTTAATATTATATCTCTAGTTCGGTAAGAAATTTAATGACATAACTCACATTACATATGTCCACAATTTTTTTATATACTCATTTCTCAAAATTGGTTCTGCAAAGCACTTATTGTGCAAAAAAAATTAACTATCTTTTTCTATTGTTTTTGAATAATATTTAATGATTTAGTTCACATCTACACTCTACCACAGGTCATCATCATCATTATAATCATCTCTTGTGCAGGTCTCACACATTAAAATATTACAGCACTTTGAAGGACATAATTCACCATATGCATATTAATAATCAACACATAATTCCATTTCAAAAAGTAAAAGCTTGAATTAGTATTTTTCTGTGTCATCTTGTAATATCATCAGCACTTCATTCCATTTTTCCAAGGTATTTAAAGGTTTTCCTTGTCTACCATGCACCTTTTCCAACAATTTGCCTCTTAATTTCCAATCAGTTTTCCCATTTCTACTAATAAGTTGAAACTTTTTGATTTAAATATTTTATTAATTTTAATAAATAATAATAAATTTAATAACTTAAAAATTATGCAACAATACTAAATTTTTTCTCAAAGAAAAATGTAACTGGAAATAGATTTCAATTCAGAATATATTGATGACTTTGATATTTAAAACTTACAACAACAACAGCGATAAAAAAAAAATAATTTCTAGGAAATTTATTTTCATATGGTGCAATTGAGATTACTTGCTACTTCATTAAGAAACATGGAATATTAATGCCTTCCATTGTGGAGCTAACACAACAACAACAGTTATATTCAGATCAGTAGCTTCACTTTTATTTCTTCAATTTGTAAAAAATAATAATATTTTTTTTCCTTAAGCATCTAAAGACTTTCAATGAAGTAAATATTTAATCGCTGCTTCATCTTCCTCCAATACATGATGTAGAAGAAGTTTATTTTCTAATTTTACACCATACTCATAGTGTCAATGTGATATAACCTGTTCATCTATCATGGCAATGTAGATGCCTACTTTAGAGATGAGTATATTGAAAGCAGTTGAATGCACCTAGTTAAATATGAATTTTTTGGACTTTTACATTTACCAATCTTGGCTCTCTTCTGCCCAACATCAGCTGATTAAAATCTTAACCAGAAACATTCACATTCTAGTAGGTAGTGTTACACTAATAACTATGGAAAATATACTTATATTTTTGCTGAGATATTTACATCGGACAGTCTGGAATTGGAAGCAGGAATGTCAAAGCACAATGTCCAGCAACAAAGCAAGCAACAACAATCCACTGAGGGAGTAATATCAAAATATCTTGAATCGCAGCTATGCATTTTACCTGAAATTTCAAGTTAACTTTCTAGATCATAAACAAAATACACAAAAATATCTTATTCATTCCAACAAACTTTTATGAGGCTTTTTAAAGTCAAATACTTAACTAAACATCTCTTGACCCAATTGATGTTCATATCTAATAATTTCCTTGAGGTTTTGCATCTTTATATTTATAGATTCTCTTTTTACATTGATTTAAAAAATAGTAATGTCAAGTTTATATATCTATCATTTATAATCAAAATTATGGAGGGAATGTATTATGACTTACCTTTGGGGTATTACAGTGTCGACATGAAAAGCAAATAGATATTGTAGCTACAACAAAATAAACTACACCAAATCGTTGTAAAACTCCAAAGATTCGTATGGTTTCTAGGTGACTTCCTATTGCCAAAGTATTCAGCATCACACCAAGTAAAAAAAGAATGCAGGATCTCTACAAAATAAAATAACACTAAATTGTTGATTGTTCTTATTACATTTTCATCATGTACTTGTAAATTATGTTCTTTTTGGCATCAGTTGACGAAAAAATCAGAACAAAAATTGAACTTTCTTCTTCTAAATAGGAAATGAAGGCAATTGTACTAGTAAGAAAGTATGTACCTTAAAAAATGAAATATTATTTTATGTTTAATAATTTGTATCTTTAATAAGGTCTTGATGTCTAAGTTTACATAATACAATGAAACTAATCTAAATATACAACTCATAAAAACCAATAGTTTCATCTTTGTTAGTTTGATTTTGATACTAAAAAATGGTGTGTTTACTTACCCTTAACACTCCAGCAAACATTTTGAATCGAGAAACATTTCTCTTCATTTGTGATGTAACAGATATAGGAATGCACACCCCCATTATCCACATGAACCTAATCCATTAATTTGCAGAAATACATGCATTAATACATGCATTATAAAAATATAATAGTGAGGTAACAAAGAAAAATTGTGCTTTAATGAAATAATTGCTATTTTAACCTACCAAGGAAACACAACGTCAGCCAATTGCAGACCATTCCATATAGCATGTTCTAGTATTGCATAACTTCCAGCTCCATAATTAACAAAAATCATAAGTACAATACTTATCCTAAAAATACATAAAATATGTAATATTACTGAAATTAGATTAAAATATTTAGAAAAGCGAAAATAAATCAAAATGTTTTTTACCCACGAAAGGTATCCAAAGCTTTAACTCTTCTTCTTGAAGTTGATTTTTTGTTTGGACTAATTTTATCTTTATCATCGGATGATTCTAATTCATGGCCAATAGGTGCAATAGTTCGATTTTTATTCTGTTTCCACTGATTGACAATGGCAGCAGAGGCAGCAACAAGACCCCAAAGTAAAATAAGACCAAGAACACATATGACTAGAGCTGAAATTATAAATAAAAAAATAAAAGAAGAAACAGAAATACTATACAATTAATACAATGTTCAGTTTTTTTCAAATAAACAAAAAAATACAAAAGCAGACTTACGAAAATATATATTAACAGGTTTCAACATAGTAGTAAATTCACAAAGAATTTCACCTCCTCCATCATGTATCCAGAGATCATACACTCCAAATTCACCTAAATTCATGTCAACTTCACAAAGAACAGAACTGAAAAGAAATAAGATCATGATCATAAACCTTAAAAAAGAACTGCAGCATTTTCTATTCCTACTAGTCAAAATTGTCAACGATGTAGTAAAAGTAAATTATGATTTTAATAATAAATAAACTGAAAAAATGTTAAATACATTTATTATACAAGAGTTTAAAAAACCATATTTATTTAAAATATTATTATTATTATTATTATTATTATTATTATTATTATTATTATTATGGTTATTATTATGGTTATTATTATTATTATTATTATTGTTGTTGTTGTTGTTGTTGTTATTGTCATTATTATTATTATTATTATTATTATTATTATTACTACTTGAAACATTTTAAAACTTTGAAGCTATCATGTTTAGCCACAATTGAAAGAAATAAAACTTTGAGTTACACTTCCAATTAAGCCTTCCAATAGGTAATTCAAGTTCATATCATTAATTCATATTTAGGAAAAATAAAATAAGGATGTTTCAAGATACCATGGTAGGATGTTTCTCGAAACATCTAAGTTTCTAAGCTAATGCTACAAAAGATAAACATCAGGGTTAACTTGTAACACTGTTACAAGTTAAAAATATGACTAAAGACAACTTAAAGCTTTTCCTTTCTTTTAAGTACAAAGTTTCTTCAACTTAAGAACTTAAGATGTCAATTTCTAAAAAATAATAAGTAAATACTGAATACATCTACTTTTTTACCACGGTTCCTTTCCATATAAAAATATATATTAATTTAAAGATGTGTGATTTCCACTTATATTTCTGTAATAAGATAGTAATTTTTTTAATACAGGAAATTTGCAATATGTTTATAATATCATAGCCTTTTCCAAATTCATTTAAAATAGCCTTGACTCCAGGCCATACCATAAGGTAAATCATAGTATAACCGTAAAAAAATTAATTCTCTTTTCTTCACTGTCTCAAGTAAACTCTAATTAAGGTACCTTTCAGCTACAACACTTGTTACCCAAGTACTTTGTTTCTATAATAGCTAAAGGAAAGGACTAAAAATATTTTTGTTCACATACCTTTGATTATCTGTGGAAATAGTTGGAGGAAAGCCATCTGACACAACTCTCCATTTTTCAGAATAACGAGTGGAATATTTTAATGGTTCTTGGATGTCATCAATTTCATATTTACGAGAAAAGGGGCACTAAAACCAAAATTTTGCTATAAATAACATCCCATAAAAAAGTACTTTTTCTACTCCAAGGTAGAATAAGAAAACAAAATACACAGACTTCCAACCTTTTTTTATAAATGATCCATGATATAAGAAAATTATTTCAGTAGAAATAGTTAATTTATAAAACTACAAAATAAAATGGCATAAGAAAAAACAATGCAAATTGCTACATCTTAACTTTACATATATTATTCATTGATAAACAGTATAATAATCTCTAAATATACTAATTAACATATTATGCAGTAAATAAATCAATGATCTTAATTTTTTTTTCTCTTCTGTTCTCTAATGAATACATAGAAAATTATACAATATTTTCAGTACAATAATAAATTTGGAATTGATAGAGGAACTTATATAAAATATTTCATGGGTCTTAAGTACTATATTAAATAAGAATTTAATTTCTTTTAAAATGGTTTTCTTATTATTCTTTTATCATTGTTGCTAGTAGTACTATTTCAAACGTAGAAGTAAATACAGTTTTAATTTTCATAAAGAAAACAGATTATGGCAATCATCAAAATTACTGAAAATCATCATACTACCAGCTTCAAATCTTGATGTAATACTTCTTTCTATATTTCCAAAACAAAATATTTTACTCCAATTCTTACAGCGATGAGTAATAATATTAATCAGTTTGATGTGAGTAGATTAACTCCAAAGACACTTTGATTAAGCCACATTGATATGTTCCATTCAAAAATTCTGTTTTATTAGAATTGTTCTGAAGTAGGGTTTGTGTATGTCACACAAAATTAGGATCATCCCATTTTCAGACTCTTACTACATTGTCCTGAAAATCTTTGCCTGAGCAAAAGTGCCGCCTTTGCTTCTTCACAGGCTTGTTTTTTGTTTTTGTTTTTCCTTTGATATTAAATGTCACGGCTAGAAGCAAAATCCTAAAAGGAGGCTATATTTCTGGATCTCCTTTTCCATTAAACTTTTTTATTCACAATGACATACTTAACAAAATAATAAATGTAACTCTACAAGGACAATTAAATCATAACTTCATTGATACAATTAATTAAATCAATTAATTTTATGATACTAATTTGTAGGGTTTCTAGATGTCTTGGAGAGTCTCTTTCCCAATTGTATAATTGTATAACAATTACTCAAATTGTTAGGTTCAGAAAAGGGTAAAATCAGGTATAGAACTTGCTTACAGAAATAAAATGTTTTATTACATAAGTTTGCAGGGCCCCACTCTAAATTTTCAAGGGAGTCATAAGCAGCCCCCCCCCCCCGGCTAGCCTATGGGACCTAGTATAACAACCCTCTGTACCGCGTACATTTCGTAGATTCGAAAACTTCTTGATATTCTTCTTATTCTTCTAACCATTTCAAACACAGCTCTAAAGAAAAAATGTTTTAACGCTTATAAATCGATAACGATACATCGTAGTGAAAAGTTAGGAACTAGATTTAAAAATAATTAAAAAATCGCCTAAGAGACTATTTTTTTCTATTTCTAAGATTTTCGAATTAACATTTTCGAAAGAAAATCGAAAAAAAATCAAAATTGCTTATTGCCATACCTTTTCGACCAACATAGCCTTCTTGCCCTTTTTTACAACAATATCGTCACTGCAGAAGTAGAGAATTAAATATCCTTTAAAATGAATACTACTAATTAATTGCTATTTTGTGATCAAATGATTGAAAGACAGAATTTGAAATGTTTGGAGAGTTTCAATTTCGTTTCCGCGCAGCATTTCCCCTTTACTACACTTCTAAGACCTGTTGTATCTCAAGGACACGACCCTCACCGATCAGTGTTATGATAAAAACAAGAAGGAAAAGAATATATTATTACTTGGCATGTGTCGTTTGTAATTTTGCTATACCATCACGAGAAAAAATGGAGTCCAGTTTTGTTAAAAAGTAGATGAACCATGTGTTGTAGGGCAGAAATTTTTAAAACGTTATTGGTCTTGATTACTTCTTCCTTTTCCGACAATTATTATCGGTAATTCCTTTAGCAAGTGCCATAAATTCATAATAATCCTTGTTTTTGTAACGGTGTAAAATATATAGAAAATAAATTAAAGGTTCAAATGTTTCAACAGTTTTAGAAGTCCATTCAGATAAAAAAAAAATCTGTTCATAAAAATGTAATAACACAAGCTTATATTTTTCAATATATTCAATGGATTAATTCTTAAAGATGGCAATTTATGAAAGAATTCGTTTGTTCTGTAAATAGGACGCTAATCTATGAAAAATATCGAAAATCTCGGTAAATTGCATAAAAACAGTAGCATGAATCGAAAAATTAATTCATTACTTTAGCGGTCATTGATATTTTTTTTTAAATGGAAGTAAATATGTCTTATCATCGTCGCTCTTGCTTACTCTTCCCTAACTTGGTGTAATAAATTCTGTCAGAGCAAATCAAACACAACAGGTTCGTACGTCAACAAAAGCACGTGTCAAAATCGGGAGAGGGGATAGGAAAATGAGCGAAAACAAGCTGTTTCAAGACGGACTCAAGGGTACTCATTTGAACGTTTTTGAAACAAGAAAAGCTGGAAAGATTATCCATTTTATTGAAGAAAATCAATTCATTCGAGTAATTAATAATAATCCAATGAAAATTTGTATGACTCAAATAAATAAATTGAGATTTCTGCACACTAAAATTTGTGGCTTTCAGTATCTATATCTCGAGCCCGTACATTTCAATTCTATCGTAAATTATTATTGGAACAGCCCAATTTGGAAGCTTTCAGAATTTGACCATTCTTTCCAAAATTTTTAGACGCATGTATCTTATACTTCTCCAAAAAGGGGCTAAAGAAAGTGCAGTCCGAGTTCCATTCTCGCAGACATTTAAAAATACATTAAAAGGTTTAAAAAAATAAGAACAAAAGCCTACTTTTACCATAAATTTGCCGTTCTTTTATAATAATACAATACCCCAACCATGAGCATCTGAAGAAGGTTCTGTTAATTTCATTAATCGTTATACCTTTAGGTATTTTCTTCCTACACCCTAAATGCCAGTAACTGGCAAAAACGCCCACTTTTAAAGCACAGTTCACCGGGTACGTGCTGGAAGCTCGCCGAGAAGCGAACGCGAAAAGGCATGCGACGGTGGTTTGACCCAGATATATTCGCGCAACCTGTTCGCAGACCACGCCTCGCAATGTAATCGGGAGTCTTGCTCTCCCTCCCTGTCAACATTTGTCGCAGAAGCTGTTGTTTACATGATTGAGTAAAGAAGTTGTTTCTTCATTGTCCACAAAGCTACTGTCCTGTTCATAGCAACCAATTTCCACAGCCGAGAAAGGTGTTTATTAACCGAAATACATGTATGCATGTCTCTCTAATTGTGGTCGTGCCACTCAGGAGTCTTCAGAAAACATCAAAAGGAAAAAAAAAAATCTTTCCGTCTGCCCTGTTGCCATATGCTTTGGGATTGAAAGAAGATTGCCAAGCGCCTCAGACGTATGTAACGCACTTTTGAAGTTGGTTCATGTCTTGCTCAGAAGGTAAAAATAGAAAAGGAAGCTCGTTGCCAAGTAGGTAGAAGAGATTTGTATTTAAAGCAACTGGGCAGTATTGCCCGTAGTGTAGTTAGATGGGATTACTCGCGTCAGTGATCTAAAGGATAAAAATTAATGTAAACAAAGCCGGGCATTTCTCCAAAAATCAACTACTCGTTCACGTTCTATTCAACTACAAACACGTTCGGTTCCGCAAAATCCGTCGTCGTCGACAGTGAACGCCGTCTTCAAGAAAATCACAACAGGTAAGTAAGTTTTAAGAAATCCCTTTTTAATTTCAATGAACATGCGTTAAGATACCTTCAATGTCATTGTTGTGTTTCTTACCTTGTAACATTGCGAAGAAAGCGTGTAGATCCACAAGTTAGGAATGTCAGAGGTGATGTTTACGAAGGCCTCATCCACTCCCAGAGAAGAAAGGTTGAGGCCTCGGAATTCCGTGACACCTGGATCTTCGATCCAAGACATCGTTTCGTAAAGCGCGTTTCCGGACACAGACTTGGCTCACCAGCGACGCCGATCCCTTCTCGCCTTCCACAACCTACGAGACACCCAATCGCTTCAATCACATATGTTCCGCTCTAATGGTACCGTTCGGTGGGAGACGCCGTTGTTTGCGTACACGTATCACAGCCGATAGCCTTCGGGGCAGAGACCGCTCTGGCGCTATCCGACCTGTCTCGCGCACCCTGCGAGCGAGACAGGGAACGGCGGGTAGGCAGCGGCGGCGGCGACGGTGCAGGCGGCGGCGGCGGTAGCGGCGGCGGTGGCGGCGGCGGCGGCGGCGGCGGCGGCGGCGGCGGCAGCGGCGGCGGCGCAGCGGTGACCCAAGCGGCAGCCGCGGCCAGTCGCCAGGCAAGAACAAAGTGGTACAGCAACCACGAGTGGGCAGCCAAGAGAGGGGATATCTCCGTTGACTTCGGTTAACGGAACATCGAGTACTACCACTTTCTGAGATAGCGCAAGCCCTTGATAGAGGAAGTAGCCCAATCACTTGTCGGTTCAAATGAAGAGCAATCGGAAGAAAGAAATAAACATAATGTTCGCGCGTATCAGCTTTTCCGCAACCTGTTGCATTCGAGGTAGCGAAATTATGCAGCTTCTGGGCGAGGAGAACAGGTGATCGAGCAATGCGGATGCCAGTGCGCTACCAATAAGTATAATGCAAGCCAGAAGTTGGTCAACATGTCGGCCTTCGCTTCGCCGTGGTGCGTGACTCTCGCTGAAATTATGCCTGTTGAATACATTAATAGCCTGGAATGTTCCTATGTCGCCCCGTTCTGAATTTATAAAGCACTGAATTTATGGAAACGGAACACTCTGACGAACTATGCCGTTGACTTCTCTTTCAAAGGTTCCTCTAATGCAGTTCGGAATATTTTCGGAATTATTTCTTAAATATTAAATATAATAAAATATAAATAAATAAAATATTACTTTTAAATATTATATCTTAATTATACTTCTGAATGAATGATATTGATAAAAATTTATCATAAAGAAATTAGAAACATTCGAAGTGTTACACACCACAAATGAAGTCATTCAGTTAAATGTTTATCTTTTCTCTATGTCTCCGTCTCTCTGCCTTTCTCTCCCTCTCCCTCTCTCTCCCCCCTCTCTCTCCGTTTCTTTCTCAGTCTCTCTAAAGATGAAACAAACTCGTTTAAATAGAGCAGAATTTTAGAAGAGGAAATAGATTCCCTATTTTCAATTACTTAGAGAACTACTTTCAGTAGCTTTTTGCAAAATATTTTATTCAAACCAGTAGGGAGTTTGTTGTATTCGCTAATTCGTCTTATTAATCCGAAGTCGCTTTCTTTTGAGAATTTTCCTTAATTTCCTTGATCCTCTGCACGAGTGTAGGAAACTTATCGAATTAACGAACTTTCACATACTGTCATCCACAGGTAAATATAGGGAGGTAATGTGCATTTATAAATGTTTAAATTTCTGAGTCGTAACAAATAACCATGTTTTATTATGTGTAATCAGTGAAAAAACAACAAACAATGAAATATACCATACGTGTTGGATATGATTAGTCGTCTTCTCTTGAGAGAGTAAGCAATCCACACTACAAATCTTGTAGAGTGGATTGCTTGCACTAGAAGATCTTTAAAATCGTAAGTAAACACTTAATTAGTTATCTCTGAAGACTATTATTGCTCGACATCTTAGACCTTGCTTCACTGGTTTCATATCTTTGGCCTCTTAATTCAGTAGATTCAAAGACAAAAACAACTTTATGTTACCTAATAAGCTTTACAATCTGTAAGAGGTACTACTATGAAAACAGACAATAGATTACAGTTTTAATTTTTTGTTTCTCGCGACTTTGTGGTTGTGCTTGATAGAGGTTGTGTACCGTTCATGTAGCTGGATAGCATAGATATTGGAAGGCATTTTCAGAATAGATTGTGTCGCAATGTCATCTACTTTCCCACATACGTCCTTTTTCATTGTTAAATGCCCCACTATATTTGGGTGTTGTCTCTGGAGTAGTCTTTGCCAGCACCATAATTACTAACATTTTTGGTTGTATCTATTAGATGGGAGCGTATGACATTGAAACGATTAAAGAACAGAAAATGAGATGTTTTTTCAGTAATTTTTGTCTTTGCTTGTGTTAAAATGTGTATTTCCCAGACGTGACGTAAAATGTACTTTTGAAATGATAGTGAAGAAGTCACATTGCAGATATGAGCCTTGTAAAGACCTTGAATTCGCGAACTGGGTCTACATATTAGATATGCCACAGTTCTACGTTGTACTTTGAATTATACTATTGTAGTATGAAACACTTAAAATTATGTCAAAATGAATAGTTTGATCATTCTATGCACATGTTTTTTAGTACTTTGAGGGCGTCTTTCTCTGCGGCAGAGTCTTTTTTCCTCTCTCTCTCTCTCTCTCTCACTCTCTCTCTTCCTCAGTGACCTATGACTTGGAAATAGCAACGCTCGTCACTCTAACGTGATAAAACACTTTCCTAGTTTAATTCGGAATCATATGCCCAGTTAATTTAAGTTTAGTGCAGATAAAGGATTGAACTAATTATCTTTCACCTGAAACTGACGATAAAAAGTTTCAATGGCCAGAAGATAATGGCTATTTATCAGCAAAGTTTATTCGATCTAGCACACCTGTTACAGAGTTGCATTACTGAGCCAAACTCATATCCGAGAATTAAATACTACCTTCACAAAATGCAATTCTCAAAAATGAACTGCGTTTAAATCTAAGAAATTAATTAACAATAAGCTGAAATAAAATTCTGAAATTTGCAGAGTGCGTTATGAATTATCCTAAATCTGTGAGTAAGAAATCATGAATTTATAAGTACTGGCTGAAATTGAGGATTTGAATTTCGAATTCATAGAGTACATTCATATTGGTCACATCAATTTTTTTATTCGCTTACGTCTTTATAAGGTGTACCAAATTGAAACTTCGTTTTTTTTTCATGTTTTGCATAATTATGGTATAATATATTTCTTCTGTTTTACTTAATATTTTTCTCTCACAATATCCAACACATAGTATAAGCGTTCATGAAGTTAAAATGTATACATTCGGCATTATTCATGTTATTTTTAAACTTTGTCATTTGCCTTGTAGAGGACAAAAATGACTAGACGTGACGTGCAAGCTTTATGTGTGCGGTTGAAGACGACAAATTGGCGACGGAAACGAACGATTATCTCCGAAATTTGTAAATACTGGCTGAGACCACAGAGAATTATGGAAGACAAGAAGAGACGTCTCATTCTACCCTATCAATATTAAAACGAAGAATAAAAACATTTCTTTACGAAAGTGCAAAGGGAATGCTTTGTTATGAAACGAGCGTATGGTATGCCCGACAATACAATGTTTTAGATTAAAGTTTATAGATTCTAAATCTTTTTTCGTATATTTGGGAATCAGATATTAATTTTTCAGGTCTACATTTGAAGTTTTGATTCTCTTCGCATCAATTACTGATATCGACAAGTAGAACAAAACAATAAACATTTACACGTTCACATTACGGTACACACTCTGGAAACACCAGGCAGATTTTGTAAAGATCGTTAATATCATCGTTATTCAGCAACTTCGAAAGCGGGGGAGCGGGGAGAGCGTAGACTGTAGCAATGAAAAGAGGTGTAATCAAATTCATGTTACGGCGTATTCGACTAGTGCTAATGGCATTAATTACTGTTGTTACTACCCAAGTAGGGCCGTCGAGAGAAAATTCTATCCCCGGAACAAAGGAGTGTGGGCTCTTATAAAAAATTCAACAGACATTTCCTATAATCGGTCATCTTCTTACATTTCGATAAGGCTTGGAATATCCTTCGGTTCTCGACGGTTCGCAGTAGCTGTTAGTGTTTTTTCTCGGATTTGATTGTTGTGCCTCAGAACGTGATATAGAACAAGCTGTGACCCGCACGTGTCTCTAATTTGGAAAATACATTAACTAAACTTTTACAAAAAGATTATGTGCGATAAAAGTTAAATGAATTAATTAAATGTTGAGATTTTAATAAAAACTACGAGACGCGTTTGGCTTTATCGGCTCCCTTGAGATTGATGGGCCCGGGAACGATGTACCGGGAGAGGTGGCTCAGGGCATCAACTGATGTCGCTGCAGTGCTTCTCACCAGGAGGTCCTAGGTTCGAGTCCCGACGGTGGCAGGATGTTAGTGTAAATGTGTGTAAATAAAGAGTGAATATAGGACAAGTGTTTGTTAGGGTACGCCTGGTGTTGATCGGAGAAACCTCGGGAAACTCCGATTAGAGCAGCCGGCCGCTAGAATTCTCCTCCAGGCAGCGACTAAATTCGACCTAGTTGACAAGCTAGTGTTGAAAATCTTGCCACTGTCGGGACTCGAAGCAAGGACCTCTCGGTCAGAGGTACTGCAGTGACATCAGTTGATACACTGAGCCACCTCTCCTGGTACCTGTTTGGGGAAAACCTCGCTAGCCAACGGTACGTCGCCACTAGATCTCCATCTCCCGAGAAAACAAACATGTACTACACTTAGCAGTTGACGCGTCTGTAATCACGAACAATCAATAAATCAATTGATCAACCGGATCGATGTATCGGTTGCATCCATATCGACCCTATTCGACCTGACGTTAGTCAAAAGTATGAGTGTACAAAAACAAGCTAGTGGTGCTATAACGTCAGTTGGGAAGAATTTTCAGTAATTGTTTGGAAGAAGTTCAACAAAGGGAGTTTTTACAAAAAATCACGATCGATCTATTATCGAAAACATTTCAACGCCACATTTCGTAAATTGAACTAACGAATATTTTATACATTTCCATCTCAACCAGACGTGAATATCCTTATTATTTACGGCATTTTTAGACGAATTCTAATATTAGTTTATTTAACATTTTCTGCAGCAAAATATCATACATTGGGATGGATTTTTATGACATATAACATCGCCAAAAATTATCAATAAAATGTTCTTAAGATCTTTTTAAAATGCCCTAAAACGAAAAATGTCGTAAAAAATGTGATCAAAACCAGTTCGGATGAACAACTCAAGCTGTTGGATATGTTACTGATGTAATCGAGGCTTCTTCTATTCGTTCAAGTGAACTCAGCTTTCAAACTTCTGGTTTGGACTGTCCAGCAAGTCTGACTGACCAGGAAGTCTCCGTCTCTATTTATCCCGAAATCGCCTGAACCTACAATGGCGCTGATATGCGTCACAGAGACCTTAGATTACATACTCACAACGCCTGATGTTACAATTTGTGAGCTTAAAATTCGAATATGCTTCTCAGGAATTCTGTGAAGAACATTTGTTGCATGCAGTAAATATTATTTGAAGCAAGTACCATTAAAATCGATAAAATCAGCGAAAAACGACGAAAAAGTTTAAAAAAACTTATTAATCAAAATCGATGAAAAATGCAATAAAGTCATGTAAAAATGGGTAATTTCCTTTTGTCGTAACATACAATTAATTTATATACTAAACAGCATTGCTCTAAAGTGAAAGGAAAAAAAATGACATTTCATTAAAATGCGTCCCCTAATCACAACCATGATCACAGATCTTGCAGAGGGATTATTTTATTTTAATTAGACTAACATTTGCTTTAAATCTCTCGAGTTTAGTGTTGCTTACAGCCGAAAAAGACAATGACGAATGGCAAAATTTCGAGAGTTTTTAAGGCACTTATTGTATTTGAGTTCCTTAAAAGTACATTTTAAAATATCGAGATCAATTTTTCGGATTAGTATAAGATTTTTAATGTATTATTTATAAAGAAGTAAAAATAGATGTATATATAAACGTTTATTATATATTCTTAAAGTACAGTTCATAGAATATTGCATTTGTGAACTAATATTGATGTATTCGTACTGTCCGTACATTGAACTACAAATCAGTTTTTAGAGTCGCAGAATCACTGTTTGCATCACTGCAGTCACGTTACAACAGTTTGTTTACCTATTATATTACTTAATGAGGAGTATACGTAACCTAACGAAGACGTAACCCGTACCTACTACATCATGTGTACTACCATTTCAGAAAACATTTCGAATATTATACTGATATTATTAAACTGGTGACGTTCATTGTGCATTACGAATAAAATATCATTTTACAATCTTAAAAAGTATTTGGTCGTTATTATATCATCAACCTATCTAAAAAAACCATTTGCACCGTTTTTTAATGCTCATTTTCTCGAATTACTATACTCATCATTAAAACTTTTAGATTTTATATTCATTTTTATCACAGTTGGAAAATTTCAGATGGATGACAATACAAAAATTAATTACCAATAAAAGTTAAATTAATGCTACCATCAATGGTTAGACTTTCTCGTATTAGTTCCCGTTTCTTTTGAGTGAGAGCAAGATTTTGTGTGAGGGCAAGATTTAGTGGCGGGTGTAGAGGAACCATAGGGACCCTCTCAATGCCAAAATGTTTGCAATTATTAGTAATTTTTTAAATAATTACCAATAAACATTTTACATCCCATCCAAAGCAGAATTCCCATTAAAAATATACCAGCATATTGCTTTTTCGCATACCACATAAGTAGAGTAGAAATAGTTATACGAGTACAGTGCTGCAGCGAAAAAAAGCGATTTTTCGTCCAAATTTGTTTTATTGTAGGCCCCCGATAGTGAAAAAGTGGACAGACCTTGTCCTTTTATGTGGTAAATTACTTCCTCTAACACGTCAGAATCCATGTTTTATGCTACCTCGGTTTACGGCGAACGCCTGCCTGTCTGTGAACAATGCTAGCCGCTATACCGTCCGCAGGATTTTCACCAAAATTGATATCTGGCTGATGTCGCGAACCCTTGGATTTGAAACCGAAACTTTTATTCTGAGGATATTTTACATGAAGTCTCAAAAATAATTCAAATTTTCCTAGTTTTTTCTTTAATTATTTTTCCTCAAATGAAGCAAAGCGCGCTATTAAAAATGTTGCAGGTCCGATCTTAATTTAACATTCAGAGTTTTTCAAAATTGCAAAATGAATAAATAATGCGCATAAATACGTTCTGTAAGAGCTCCACTTGTTTCGTTAACGTGTACGTGCGTACACATGAAATAATATTCGTTGCATAAAGATATGTGAGGTTGCAGAAAAGGAATTTTGAGATTTTAACGGAAATAACGTTTTGGGGTTCCCTAATATTCCAAAAACGTGTTTTTTGAATATCCTTTTTGAACACCAAAAAGTAAAATATTCATACTTTTTTTTAAATAAATATTTCAAAGTTTTTCAAAATCACGGTGCATCAAGTGGAGCCAGATCGACCGGGGAATATCCATTTTGGAAAAAATCGTACGTACGGTTTAGGCGCTAGTGGTGTTCACAAACTGACAGACGAACGGCCTTTTTGCCGTCAATTGGTTTTTCGGTATCAAGGACCCACGAAACAGGGATTCTGTTTATATCACGTGTTAGAGGATTTTTTTTATTAATTTAACAACTGGAGTTATCCACTTTTTCGTTATCAGGGCCCGGAAATGTTTTTCAGCCGACAATCTGCCGTTTTTTCGCCTAGTATTACATAACTTTCCCAATAGTACGTATATTACTCCGTACATAGGTATGTATTCGGAAAGTAAAAATGCATTGATGCTATATTCATACCACATGGATATATCCTCTGTTCATTAGACGTTAAATTTTTATATACCAACATCTTAATTGAATAATTAGATAATTCAAAATAGGCTAACATATAATTCCAAAGCAATTACCAGCAGCAATAATTTGCAAATTCCATTACCATTTTACGAACCTATTCACAATAAAATGAAGGTCTACTTCAGAAAATACAATTTAGACATTGTAATTTACAACTTAAATAAGATCAGCTATTTATTCGACAAGCAAAAAAATAAATCCAAAATATGTGATAAGTCTAATGTAGTCTACTCTATTCTGTGTAATGACTGCCAGCAGATATACATAAGAGAAACCATGGAATATCTCAGCAAACGGGTTTACCAGCATAAATACATCAAGAAAGATGCGGTACTATATACCTCTTTGACTAAACACAGAACAGAGCTTAATCACTTCATTGGTTTGATAAAGTCAAATTTGTTTACCATGAAAAACAAAAGCCATCAAAACGACAAGTTGCCGAAATGATACATATTATGTTAAATGATGCGATGAACAGCAAAAGTGACCTACAAAAACTTAATCAAGTTTATAAGTCGTTGCTAATGAACCAGCATTTTGAATTAGTACGTTTGCCAATCCCACTCTCCACTCCATGATGCCCTGAATTTACAATTTTTGCACTGCCATTCCTTAACGTATCCAGTCTTGTGCTACCCACCGCAACTGACCCATGAATTAATGTAACCACCAAGTTGGA
The DNA here is from genome assembly GCA_038098605.1 of Gryllus longicercus. Lineage (NCBI taxonomy): Eukaryota > Metazoa > Arthropoda > Insecta > Orthoptera > Gryllidae > Gryllus > Gryllus longicercus. The sequence goes on along the minus strand of JAZDUA010000064.1, from coordinate 1,102,627 downwards.
TGCCTACCTTCGACGTTTTTACAAAACTTTGCATGTATTATACTCTGAAGTAAACACCAAATTGTGTATAGTGAGTTTAATATTTATGTATTCCTTCGTTTTTATTATGAAAAACTGTATTGTCTACCTGTTGTGGCTAGCTGTTGGTCAGCGTGCGTGCGCGCTTTCCATTACGCAGCCCCGGGTTCGTTTCCCGGTCAGGCAAGATTATTTTAGTTAAATTGATACTTCTTTCATTTCACTTTACAGAGAATATGGTTAATTGACCTTTTCATAAAGAAATGAAACTATGAATTTTCTTTGCGCCTTCTACTTGTTTTTATTATATCATTGTTGCAATAGTCCTCTTTCTAATTATTCATAGTTGCTAAAAATGCAAAGGTAATGTTCTTCATACATTTGATTCCAAGGTCGAATTCTACGCTGACAGCTGAAGCCCCTCTTTCAATGTCCCGCTTCCTCGGCTAAATCTCATGTCACAGAGATAGAGAATTTAAAACAAGCTTACACATGCATTCATTTCATTAAAAACATCTTGCGTCTCTTTGCCAATTGTATTAAATTCACAGGAATTCCGTTGTATAAAGATTTATTTTCCTGAAGGACACGAAAAACCGTTCCGTTTCCGCGTTGGAGAGATTCCGTTTTATGCTGTGCATCTTCACGGGCCGGAGAAATTTTCCGGTTAAGGAAGGTTTCCGGCCTGTTCATGATTTTGCTGTTCTAGGCACAGACCCCATCCGAAAAATGTCTATTAGCACTGCCATTAACTTACTTGAGGAGTGTTATACGTTTACACTGACAATGGTGAATTGAATTCGTGTCGTTTTTAGGCATCCGAATTTTTTTATTTGTAAATTCTTTGCTTTCTCAGAAGTATAGCACAAAAGGATGTAGAGTAAACAAGACATTAATTTACAACAGTCACTGACAATCAAAATTCCCACCGTCAAATGTTATTTTTGTTTCATAAAGAGAGCAGAAGTCGGTAAATGACGAGTGAAGACAGAAGAAGAAACACAAGACGAACTTACTCGGTCAGTTTCTTTATTACTCGTATCAGGTGATACGTTAAGGTGACCCAGACGTTATTCATCATTCTCACTGCCCAACATATTTGCAGCATGATTAAATATTGACAATTTTATCTTTCTTGAAAAAACTTCACTTAACTCGTCACGAGGAGTAATTCTGAAAACTAATTTTTCCAATAATATAACCTTTTATTGCAAGTAGTCAATTTTTAGCATTCTCACGAATGCTGGTTGTATTAACCTAAACGTACACTACGTCTGCCATTATAGGTTTTCGTATTAAGAAAATGTAAATAACAATAGTATTGCTATTATTATTAGTCTATAAGTGGTTATTTACTTCACAGAACAACGCACATGTTTCGCGGATTCCTCTGTTTACACAACTGTCTCAGTATATCTGAGAAAGAAGGCTTTTCTGTTCCAGGCAGACCCTAGCAGTGTCAGTTGTTTATAAATAAACTTAATAGTCGCATTTCGTCAGAAGACTTCCATTTGAGACCTTAATGTGTGATTCATAGCATGACATAAGTCTCACGGTTGCATTATGTTTGGACGTCGCTTTGCGTCGTGTCATTGGCGCCCCGAGTGGCGAGTGCGGCGGACACAGGCGGCCTACATGCGCCGTAAGCACACATATTTTTAAATGTTATTTATGTGTGTCCCACTTTGAAATTTGGTAAATCTATACAAAATTAGTGCATAAATACATGAATATATTTTACAATTAATTCAAGTGCCTACCTAAATTTAAAATTTCCATTTAAAAAATTGAAATATATTTTTAAATATTTAAATTATATGTTTACAAAAGTTATATTTGCATCACGTATTTTTAAGTTAAATTTGTGTTATTTTATATCTGAATAAATCGGTATTTGAGCAAAAATTTTTAAACAATAGCGCGAGCATTACTATTTGGAAAAATGTAAATGGTAATATATCTGAAAGGGGTGGGATTAGAAAAAAATGAAGAAAAAATACTTGTCACCTATTTTCAACCCTATAACACATAAAAAAGTTTTAAGTCGCGAAAAGTAGTAATGTTTTGTGAGAGTACGATTAGACGTGGAATGAATATAAAACAAAGTGGGATTAGTTACGTCATTTATAACTCAAGAACGGCTGAATCAATTATAATTATCTCTGATTTGTTGTATTCATCTCCGCCCTAATAGCAGAATAATTATCAAAATATCGGGGGAAAATACTAGGTGGCGCTGTAGAACAAAACTACATATCAATGCCAAATGCAACCCGTAACACATTCTGTAGGGTTATTTAAAAATCTATATTGTTAAATAACTCCTAAATGAAGCGTTCTAGACCATTTAAAACAACAAAGAAACGTTTCTCACGCTGTAATCAGAGGGATGAGATATTTTCGAACATTCTGTTACATTTTTGCTGGGAGGGGGAAGAAAGGGAGATAAAGAGGTGGAGGAAGGTAGATGGAGAAGGGGGAGATGGAGGGAGAGAAAGGGATGTGAACGTCTGCTGGGTTTCAATAATAATAATAATAATAATAATAATAATAACAACTTTGGGAATACGGTACTTAAATAGCTTAAGGTTCTTTAATTTTGCGTATGGTTAGATGGTATTTTTTTATTGTTTGGATGCTGTTAACATTCGATTGCTCATGTGTTGGGTAATTGAGGCGTAATGTAGGCGGAAGTATTTCTCTCCGCGATATGCAACGGAGGTAAAAAGTGGAATTTTTGCACACATTCAATTAATATTGTAATCTTACAAAACCCTTACAAATAATACGAGAAAGTATGTACGTCCTGTCGTATCATCTTTATGAGCAATTGTGTGCTGTTTAGAGGGTAACTGCAATTCGCAAGGCCTCAACGCATTACGGGTTGCGGGGCAGCGTTGCGAAAGAGGGGCGGGCGGACGGGCTTGGTGGAGGCGAATGCGCGAGTCAGGGGCACGTGCTTTGGGCGGGACGGGTCCAGGGTCTAGGGCGGAGCCTGACATGCTGGAGGGAGCTGGGGTGGACATGGAGGTCATGCAGGGACGTCAGGTGGGCGAGGGTGGCAGAGAACAGAGCTGGCCGTGAAGGAGCGGGAATGACGGGCCGAAAGATAAATAAAATTAATTTTATTATATACTATTGATACCATTCATTTCTATCCGTATCTAGTAAATTATAACAATAAAAACACAGGAAATGCCGGGTTATTTCAGCTAGTTACTAAAATATCTAGCGACCACACTGTCAACCCACTTCCGAGACCCTGGACATTCAGTGATAAGCAAGTAGAGTTAAACCACATTCTCACGCTTGTGCCTGAGTTCGATCAACATTGACGGCTGTGCAATTGCATCTCTTAAGAAAAAATTAAACGGAGTTATTAAAAGAACATTAAAATATGTAGTTTTTTATTACTTCTTGAAGTATGGTGAGAGTATTGGTTATTATTAGTCGGCGGATTGTAATGAAATGTCATTTTTTTCACTTCACAACAATGCCGTTTAATATGGAAATACGTTTTATGATGTGACGAAACGAAATGACCCATTATTACATGACATGTTTTACCTTTTAAATCATTTTACTGCATTTTTCGCTGATTTCATCGATTTTAATATCATTTTAATAGTACTCGCTTCAAACAATATTTACGAGGAGCAACAAAAGTTCACCACAGAATTCTTGAGTAGCCTATTCTTCATTCACTCTGCCGTTGTCAGTACTATGTAATCTAAGGTTTCTGTGACGTTTATCGGCGCCATTGTCAGTTCGGCTAATTTAGCGATACATAAAGGCAGATATTTTCTTTTAAAGAACAGTCGAAACCCAAAGTTTGCAAGCCGAGTTCACTTGAAAAAAAGGAAGAAGCCTCGATTACATCAATAATATATTCAACAGCTTGAGTGGTTCATCTTAAGTAGTTTTGATACAAATTTTTACATCATTTTTCTTTGTTTTTAAAGCATTTTAAGAGCATTATATTGATTATTTATGACAATTTTTTAGGTAATTAAAATCCGCCCCCTAGTTTATGATTATGAAATTACAGATTCAGAGAATAATAAATATGCAGACTAATTTTACAGGTTTTCTAAAGAAAAAATTACAAGAAGCGAATTTTCCTGTTTTGTTTAGGCGTTTTCGTATTTCATTAAATTTAACTCACAAATTTAACACTTAAATCATCTTTGATAATTGATATTGAAATATATATATATATATATATATATATATATATATATATATATATATATATATATATTGTAGCGTTATGGGATTGTGCGACCCCATAACACCACCGTTTCGTCGGCATGAACACCCACAGGCAGCGAGGAGAGCAGGCGTAAATCAGAGTATCTAAACGCGCAGCCTGGTATCCGTTGCCCGTACTAATCAAAGACGTACTAGCAAGCAACGTTTTTCCTGGTGAAGGGTTGAAAGAGGAGAAATGCCCCCGCCACGGAGAATTTCCCCAGGCATCTCACAATAAATAGGCTGACGCGCATGCGGGAGCTTTCTTTTATTGCCACCACGCGCCGAGTAAGCAGCTCTTCTGATTGTCGCCGTTCGTCGGGTAAGCAGCATTTGCATCACTGCTCGTCAACGGCAGCTTAGATATTGTTTGCCGCCGCAACGACTGTTAGATAGGAGTTTTCGGCGTCGAACAGACGTGCTAGTTAGTCGTCCGCGAGATTTGAATATTTAGGACAGTGTTTCCTCAATTAATATCACGGGAAGTGAAGTTAACCGTTGTGCGAAAAACATTGAAAGTTATTATTTTAACAAAGTAAAAGTAGCAACGAGCGAGGAACTTGCACTAGTATTCACGGTAGTGCAAGAGACATTTTTCCACAACGAGGGCGTAGTCAGAGGCGCCGGTAGCAGCCGAGGGAGAAGAAGAGGTCGATTAGGAAAAGCGAAAGGAGAAGAGGAAGCCGAGGGAGAAGAAGAGGCCGACCACAAGAACGGAAGAGGGCGCAAGAAGACGGCGTACGACGCAGACGCGGGAATCCAGCAACTTTGGTGCAGGAGCCAGCGTGTGACCTTCCAGGCGGGAAACGGCCGTTTTCGAGGTAAACTCAAATCCATCGAAAAGTAGGTCAAGTTCGCGTCGGCAGGGAAAAGACTGGTATAGGAAGGTGCAGTAAATTGAGGACACGGGTGGTAACAAATTGTAGCATTGCAGGAGGAGATTTTGATGCATTATTGCCTGCCTTAAACATTCTATTGGAACATTTATTATTCTGCTGTTAGCAGCTACAGTTAAATTATAATTGAGAGTAATGCGCTTGCCCACATTTTGTTCTTTGCATGTAACATTTTTTTTAAAAGCAAGAGATTGTGAACTGAATTTGGTTTCATGTGCAAATGTAACTAGGATAGCTTAAATTTAGACATAATTAATTTTCAAAGGGAATTCCCAGTGTAAGTTAGAGAAATTGTTTTAGAGAATTAGTTTTGAAGAAAATTAAGTGTTCATTCATTTAATGTGCTGTAAAAGGTTTCTATTTGTGTTTTTTGATTATTTTGTAAAGTGTGATTCTATTCTTGATTTTTTTGTCATCAACTTATGCCACAAAGTTTTTTGGGTAAATTATATGCTCGTTTATGTGCAATTTGTGTGATTTTATTGTGTCAAGGGTTCAAACCTTTCTCGTACCCTGAAGATCCTGCTCCCAAGATTTTAAGCTCGCTTCACGAGCATAATATCTTATCAACCCGCCTACAGTTCATGCGGCTGTGTTGTGCAGGTACCAGTTGTGTGTTAGGTGGGTGTGTTAGAATATATATATATATACATATATATATATATATATATATATATATATATATATATATATATTCTAACACACCCACCTTGCCCGCAACTGGTACCTTCACAACACAGCCGCATGAACTGTAAGCGGGTTGATAAGATATTATGCTCGTGAAGCGAGCTTAAAATGAACTGTAAGCGGGTTGATAAGATATTATGCTCGTGAAGCGAGCTTAAAATCTCGGGAGCAGGATCTTCAGGGTACGAGAAAGGTTTGAACCCTTGACACAATAAAAATCACACAAATTGCACATAAACGAGCGTATAATTAACCCAAAACTATGTGGCATAAGTTAATGACAAAGAAAAAAATCAAGAATAGAATCACACTTTACAAAAATAATCAAAAAACACAAATATAAACCTTTACAGCCCATTAAATGAATGAACACTTAATTTTCTTCAAAACTAATTCTCTGAAACAATTTCTCTAACCTACACTGGGAATTCCCTTTGAAAATTAATTATGTCTAAATTTAAGCTATCCTAGTTATATTTGCACATGAAACCAAATTCAGTTTACAATCTCTTGCTTTTAAAAAAAATATTACATGCAAAGAACAAAATGTGGGCAAGTGCATTACTCTCAATTATAATTTAACTGTAACTGCTAACAGCAGAATAATAAATGCTCCAAATCGAATGTTTAAGGCAGGCAATAATGCATCAAAAATCTCCTCCTGCAATGCTACAATTCGTTATCACCCGTGTCCTCGATTTCCTGCACTTTCCTATACTAGTCTTTTTCCCTGCCGACGCGAACTTGACCTACTTTTCGATGGATTTGAGTGTTACCTCGAAAACTGCCGTTTCCTGCCTGGAAGGTCACACGCTGGCTTCTGCACCGAGGTTGCTGGATTCCAGCGTCTGCGTCGTACGCCGTCTTCTTGCGCCCTCTTCCGTTCTTGTGGTCGGCCTCTTCTTCTCCCTCGGCTTCTTCTTCTCCTTTCGCTTTTCCTAATCGGCCTCTTCTTCTCCCTCGGCTGCTACCGGCGCCTCTGACTACGCCCTCGTTGTGGAAAAATGTCTCTTGCACTTCCGTGAATACTAGTGCAAGTTCCTCGCTCGTTGCTACTTTTACTTTGTCAAACAATAACTTTCAATGTTTTTCGCACAACGGTTAACTTTACTTCCCGTGATGCTAATTGAGGAAACACTTTCCTAAATGTTCAAATCTCGCCTACTTTGCCTACTTTGCTTCACTTCGCCTACTTTGATAAAATTGTACAAGACCTTATTTCAAGATCTGTCTTTCTACAAAATATTTTATTAAGAATTAGTGGAGCTAAAACAGCACCTACTGTCTCCCCTTTAGTAATTGTTATGTAATAGTATTATACCACAATTTCTCTCCGAATTAAAATATCCCAGTCATAATTTTTTTGTAAAACTCAATGCAAATCGTAGAAAATGTGGCGCGAAAATTAAATAGTTCCAAGCAATATATATTTATTCAAAACTTTAAATGCTGAAAATATATTGAATTGAATTCATTGTATAAGGTACGTAGTGTATTCACGGACACGTCCGACGAGCTCTTCTTAGCCTTACTATATTCTGTATAAGCAATACGCAAGAAAGTAAATAATTGAAAGTTAATAAACAATAGATCCCACCAGCGGTGGAGGCGGCGGCGGCGGCAGCGGCTTACGCTTTAGCGCGTTGTTGCCAGCGCTGCTTTAAAGCACATTTCATTACATTACATTTACTACGCAGTAACACTAATAGCGTTGGCAAACAAATGCAAATGGATCGAAAAATATATAATTGTGATTATTAAATACCATTATATTGTACGAGTAATATTCTCCAAATATACTCGTTTTAACACGAAGTTACCCCTTGCCTGAATATGTAATGCTAAAATTTTCACACCTAAGAAAATTTTCCCAAATTCTCCAGACTACTCGAAGAACAAACGTACCGTTTCCATCTGCATTCAGAATTCAACATGTTCGTTCGTCCAACAAAACGTTCACAGAATACATTACTCTACATAGTACGTCCAACTCAGTTTTCCTGTTTCCTGTCTTTAAGAAATAAAAGTCTATCTTCACAATTGTAGTTGTAAAAAGACGCCGAAAATTCTATATTTTATTTAAATTTTCAATAAATCAGGCATTTCAACAAACATGAGACCTGCACCATTCTCTTAAGCGTACTTTACACTAACTAAACTCCTAATTTATTCAAAAATATTTGGGCCGTTTTAAAGAAAAGCCGTTTTGAAGAAAATAAAAATTGCCTATGTTGGAGCCAAAATTTCGCAGAAAATACTCATGATCTTTGAAAAATTGTACATGATAAAATATTGAGATCTGCTTTTCATGAACACATTTCATTAAGAAAACATATTTATCTTCTTAATTCAAGACGGCAAAAAGGTTTGAATTTTTTCAATTTTTAAAAAATAAGAGTTTTCAACCAAAAAGAGACCTATACCATTCTCTTAAATGTCCTACACACTATCCAGCAACAAAATTTCATAAAAAGCGATGTACCCGCTTTTAAGAAAAAATTGTTAAACAAAATTTAAAAAATTCTATATTTCTTGCAAAATGAGCGAAAAGTATTCAAAATTTCGAAAAATTGAACTTGAGCTTATTTTAAAATGTATTTTTAAGGAACATATTTTATTAAGGGAAAAATCTCTTTCTTTATTATTGCAGTTGTAGGATGACGATGAAAAGTTTTTAATTTTGGCAATTTTCGAAAAATCAGAGTTTTTAACGAAAATGAAACCTGCTCCGTTCTCTTGAACGTCCTTCACACTATCTAAAAACAAAATTTAATCAAAATCAACGGAGACATATTTTTAAATTTTGAAAGTACTCCCCCACAGACCCACACACACACACACACACACACACACAAAATATCGGGTTCTAATTCAAGGTGCCGCAACATTAGTCAGATCAATTGGGGAATATCAATTTTAGAGAACAGCGGCTGAACGGTTTAGCCGCTAGCGTTGTTCTCAGACGGACGGAAAGACGGACAACTCGGACAACAAAGACGGACCCGTCAATCGATTTTTCGGTATCAAGGATCCACAAAACATAGATTCTGGCTACACCACGTGTTAGAAGTTTTTTTCTATATTTAGCAACTGGATGTATCCACTTTTTCGTTACCAGGGACCTGTAATAAGAGTGTCTCTGCCGAAAATTCGCCGTTGTTTTGCGCTGCAATACATAACTTTCTCTCCACCCCGTAAGTGGCAGCGAGAAAGTAAAAATATCTACCTTCAACATTGTAGATGTAGGAAGACTGCGAAAAAAGTTTGAATTTTGTCGCAAATTCTGGGAGTTTAACAAAAATGCGACACCTATTGAAGCATCACTAATTTCGTAATGGAATCTGTTTTTCCAATTTAGAACTTGTAAGATTTGAACTAAAATCATTTCTTAAACAGTGGGTTGAAATATTAGTTGTTTTCGAATAATTTAGAATAAAATTGTACACATTTTTTCGAAAATAAATAAACAGATCTGTTCCTAATGTATCTTTAACCTTCCTACAAAAACATATCAGAATGCACTAAATCGCATGGCCCTGGCACCTCTTCTCTTTAAATAAATATGTGGTCTAATAGATAAGTCTCGATATTCTGAGTTTCTGATATTTCGCTGAACACAAAGGCAAAGAGCACACGGAGGAAAATCACTAGACACGTTGGGAGTGTAAACAAGGACCTCCACAAAGTGCCCGGGGAGGGGGGGGGCAATACAGGCTCATACAAATCCAGTTGACGCGACATATGTGCTGAAACTGATACAGGCCTATATAAGTCTAAATTTCAAAGGCATACATGCCTATACATACTATTAGAAATTAGCATTTAGACGTAATATGCTATCATTTTCGCAGTGCGGAGAGAGTTTTTGATAGAGATGACTAAAATAATAGTAATAAAAATTGCCGTATATGTATAAAAAGTTTATGTAATTATCACAAAGACTGTGCCATATTGTAGCACCACTAAGTACATTTCTTTTAAAAGCAAATAATACATAAATTATGAAACTAAATTGTTGTTAATGATATAGTTTTTCTAATCGATTGTAAGAAATTGTTTATTGACCACCAGAAAAGGGAGTAAACAAATTTCTTCTCCGTTCTTTTCCTGGAGTTTCAGACGTAGGATTGGTCACCTTAACAGTCTGAATGACTCATAAAATCCTACAATAGGATGAGTCAACGCCATTGTAGAAGGACCGGGGGCCAGTTAGAACGGCGATGTCGGAACATCAGTATGGTGATGACCGTCATAATTATTCATTTTATGTATTTCACAGCTCCCGGTGAAAAACAGCCTCTTCCGCTTGTAAAGAACCAGCTCCGGACGACCGAAAAAAGCACGACGCACTTCGCAACGCAACCGGGCCGATGTCAGGAACGTCCCCAGCGGCAAATTGCGCCATGTAAGGGTTCATCAAGCCGTTTTCTTTCATCGCTCCATTAGCCCGCCTGCGGCTGCCGAGGCGTCGCGACGCGGCCGTTGTCGTGTGTCGCCGTCGTCGCCGCCCGCGCGCGCGCGTGTGCGTGGACTCCAAGGGCAGCCGCGAAGAAGGAACACGCGAGCGGGCGGGCGGCGGCGGCGGCGATCCGCTGAGCTCATCCGCAATTTCCCGTCGTTGCGATGTTTAGTTGGCCCTTCCAACGTCGCGTGGGGGTCGCGCGCTTGCGGTCGATGCCCACCACAATCGCTCGCTCTCGACCGCGCTGCACCGCGCGTCGCTGCGATAGCGGACGTGCTCCTGCTGTGTAACCATTGCTACCGTGTTATAAAGTCGAGTTACTCTAAGAAGGAACCACTTTGACAGGAACCACCTTTGACACTTTGACAGAATGAACGTCATGCAGGGCGATGACATTCCAACAGATAGTGTTGAAGACATTTAAAATGGGCTAGTTGTAAATGAACGCATTGGTGAAATGAGTGCATGGACATAGTCTGCAGGTATGTTGCTAGCAGTGGCCAAATGTCAAAACGGTTCCTTCTTATAGTAATTGCTCTATACCACACATTCAACTAAAACTGGCTGCGGTAGCCCAGGGCAACTCATATCACTGGAGTGCCTCTGAGTGGGAGATTCCAGGGTTTGAGTCCCGTCTGAGTCAGGATTTTCGACACTATCTTGCAAGCTGGTCGAATTCAGCCGCTGTCTAGCGTTCGGCTGCTCTGCTCCATATATTTCCGTGGTTTCTTCTAATTAATTAATCTAATTAATACTAGGCAAATCCCGGAGTAATACCGTAACAAACGGGCCACGGACCGCGCGCGATCTGTCCTTTCTCATCCTTGTCCCACCCTCACACCTTACTTGCACATCACTTACACTTACAAGGCACTACACTACCGCACATGTCGGAGACCAGTTGGGAGCTAAGGGCTTATCGTGGCTGGGTCCGTGCCCAGTGATATTCCGGAATGGGGGAAAATCCGTAAGCCCGTGAAGGTTGTCGCTGGATCTCACCTTTCAGCAGGGGATGAACACTGCCACCTGCCGTGATTAAAACATTCCACGCATACGGGACTAACGGCCTTAGCAGATGACGTACCGGGAAACATCAATCAATAATTTAACTTTACACATGGAGACAATTCCACCCAGGTTATATATTATATCCTTAAATTCCTTTGTAAATTTACATTTTCCTCATCTAGAGTTGAGGAAAATATGGAATTATTTACTCTCGATATCGATTTTGACAGGTCGGGATCGACATATATATATATATATATATATATATATATATATATATATATATATATATATATATATATATATATATATATATATATATATATATATATGCCGATCAGATGGCCGAGATCGCTAAGGCAGTAGTGCCGGAGTGGTTTCGGACCAGAAAATCGCGGGTTCGAGTCCCGCCTCGGGCATGGATGTATTTGTGTATGTCTGTATGTGTTGTCCTTTCACCCCCACTATCATCGTATCATCATTTCATCTTCAACAACCGTGGGGGATAAAAATCGGATCCAGCTAAAATGCTGGTCCCCCCAAAAAGTTGTTGCAAGCACCTGCCACCGCGATAATAAATAAAAACTGAGCCACGGTAAATGCAGGATGCTTGCATGCGTAGTCCTAGTCGGCCGATTAACGAATATATATATATATATATATATATATATATATATATATATATATATATATATAGGTACGCCAGAGAAACTTACTTATTTGAAAAAATTCCCGCGCGGTGTGTTGGGCGGGTAGAGGGGCGAGAGGCGCATCTGGAGGGGGAAGTTCCCAAGTTTGTTTTACCCTCCAGTCAGTTGCCATCATGCTCTGGTCTAGAGAGCAGCGGGCCTTCGCAGTCGAGAGCTTCTTTTCTAACGGTCGTTCAATTGTGGCTACGCAACGTGCCTTCCGCGCTCGCTTTGAAATTCCTCCTCACAGACTCGTTCCTGGCCGTAATTCGATTCTGTCGTGGGTTAACTCATTTCGGGAGTGTGGAAGTGTCGCTAAACCCAGAAATGGACTTCAACGGACCATCAGAACTCCGGAAAATGTCGAAAGAGTGAGGCAGTCAGTTGTGCGTTTTCCCGGCGTTCGGCTCGCAAACACGCAGCTGCTATGGGAATTTCTGAAACCACTGTTCGACGAATTCTCCATGAAGACCTTCACTATCATCCCTATAAATTGGCTGTTGTGCAAGAATTAACTGAACGCGATTTTGTTGCCCGTCAAAATGCATGTGAAATGCTGGTTGACAACCTGCCTGAAGACGCGGTCGTTTTTTTCAGTGACGAGGCTCACTTCCACATTTCCGGCTGCGTCAACAAGCAAAACATGCGTTATTGGTGTGGTGTAAATCCACGTGAGCTTCACCAGAAGCCACTTAACTGTGAGCGAGTTACTGTCTGGTGTGCGATATCGGTAATGGGAATAATTGGTCCTTATTTTTTTGAAGAAAACGAACGCGCAGTTACCGTGAATGGAGCTCGTTACAGGAACATGATCGAGGAATTTTTTCTTCCAAGACTCGAAGAAATGAACGTTAGGAACGTGTGGTTTCAGCAAGATGGAGCCACAGCACACACAGCACGAGACTCAATGAATTTGTTGCGACAACATTTCCCCGACCGCCTCATCTCTCTCAGAGGCGATCTCCAATGGCCGGCACGCTCTCCAGATTTGACTCCATGCGATTTCTTTTTATGGGGTTATTTGAAATCTGTGGTTTATGTCGATCGACCACGGACCATAGCACACCTCAAGAACAACATTCGCGACGCCATTGCCAACATACCGATTGATATGCTGCAAAGAGTGGATACGAATTTCAAAAATCGACTTCATCAGTGTATGCGCAATGGGGGTCGCCATTTGTCCGATGTCATTTTCAAGACTGCATGAAAAAAAAATGGGATATAGTATTCTCAAATAAAAAAAAATTAAAACAATAATTGAAGTACTTTTGTTTTTATTGACTTTTCAAATAAGTAAGTTTCTCTGGCGCACCCTGTATATATATATATATATATATATATATATATATATATATATATATATATATATATATAACTTAAAATGGAAAATATAAGTACAAACTGATCTTCTTTGATGAGGTTTTACACTAGATTTCTCCTTTACCACGTGCCTACGTGTGTTCTACGCAATGGTGTGTCTCGGTCCATTTTTCATTCCTTTTTGATCTTACAGAGAGTATATGAAGTTCCAGCACCCCATGTTAACAGAAAAGTTTTATTATGAAACACAAAAATTTACACAAATACCTGCAAAACCCTACCATTTAAAAATAATTTTCACACTAATGGGTAAAATGTCTTGTGGTCTTATGAACATGTTTACTAATATTATGATTATAGATTGTACATTATAATGTTTAACATACCGTATTATAAAATATAAAGTAGTTTAATATCGTTTTGATAACAAAAAATATTTAAATGAATGATCGTTAAACACTATACGAAAGGTGCGTGTATCCAGTTAGTGAATCGTCAGAACAAGGAACTACAGTTTTTAGCTTGAAGGTACCATGTAATTGAAGATGCTGCATGGAAGACAGTTTTCACATCAGAGTTCGGTTCACAATGAGGTTAAGAGTTTCAAAGAAAATGGTGCACACTCAAAAACTACAGGGAGCAATTTCATTAAGTTGCAAATCAAGGACCGTAAGCTGAAAAATGTAAAAGGAATTGCAGTCTCCTTCAAAATGATTTCAATAAAGAATAAAAATAACTTCGTCGAGGTGACTGCAAGGAATTGGCCGAGATTGCCCTTTGAAAATTTGTTAGAAGAAACCCCATTCCGAGAAGTTTGTTGAAAAAACAAAGCCAGGTGGATGTCTACAATACAATACCCTCGACAAAGATGTATATTTTTAATAAACAACTAGAATATGTTAACGATAAAATACGATCAAAAATGTTTGCACGTTGGTTCAATTTTTGTCAAGGCATGATGTTTGTAATAAAGTTTTTGTTAAGGTTGGTTGCCATAAAACCTGCAAATAATCTTAAAACGCTTTGAGAGGCCTTAAACAAGTACGAAAACAATGACCCTGTGATTGTCCAACCTGCCCTTACAACTTTCAATGGACATTTATGTTATTTGACACAAGGTGATGTAACATTTCCTTTATTAACAGAAAAAAATTGAAGCACCATCATTGTAGCATAATGGAATACAACGATAATGAAAAATTACTTCCTATTGATGTCTCCGTTTTAAATCAATCAAACTGGGTCAACTGTTTGGACCAAAGTCTTGGTCGATTTTTCATTAGTTGAAGGAATATGGAAGATTTCGAGTACGAAAAAATGAAAACTTTTATCTTAAGAGCTCTCAAGTGATGTATGATACAGCTTAATGAGGAGTCATACAAATGAATGATAATAAAAAATTAAGAACAAAGAAGCCATTTTTCTTTCTCACTCTTACTAACGTAAGAAGAAATACTATTGTAATCGTACGTCGAAAAACGGCGAAATTTCGACACAAAAACCCTTATTGCCGGACCCTGATAACGAGAAAGTTGATAAATCCAGTTGCTAAATACCGAAAAAATTCTTGTAACACGTGGTGAAGCCAAAATCCATGTTTGTGCATCCTTCGTACCGAGAAATCGATTGACGCCAAAACGTCTGTCTTTCCGTTCGCCTGTGCACAATGCGAGCGCATAAACCGCATAAACCGATTTTCTCCAAAATTGATATTCCGTAATCGTTCTGGCTGGTGTCACGTCTTTACATGAAGAGCTTCGAATATTTTTAAAATTAAAAGAAAATGGCTCCAATTTTTTAATTAGTGCAGGTCTCATTGTCGTTGAGATCTCTAATTTTTCTAAAATTGCAAAAAAAATTGCTAATTGCATTTTCGGATACCGCTCGTTTTTTCTCTCTTTAAAAAAGGTTATGTACATTTTTTGTAAAAGTTTGTAGTTTTCGTGTAATGTCAATTAGAAATGAATGAGCATCCGTACGTAACGCTGCCGTACATTACGATTACCTTGTAATATTGCGAGAAAGTATGTGCTGTTGAGCATCACAAGTTTGAATAAGGATTAAAATAGTTGAAAGAATGACTTGAGATACGACATTATTGGAATGCTTACAAATGATTTTCTGTAAATAGTTATTTTTTTTATCTTAAAGTAATGAGTCAAGCTGTCAATTACATTGTATATTTTAGTTTATCATTGTATTCTTTACTACATTCTTCTTGAACATGTAAGTTAACTTTTAAAACGTTATAGTGAACTTACAGTAACTGTTGTATGGTGTAATTAAAAAGCAACTTATTCAGAATTAGTGCAAATTTTCATAATTTTTTGTTTGTTTTTACTCAAATCAAAAGTGTCTAAGGGAACACACACTGTTTTGTGTTTACTTTGTAAGTAAACATATTCATAGACACATACAATGTAAACCAGTTTGAACACACTGATAACCATATGCAATCGCTGAAAAAAACCTATAACTTTTTTGCAACTTTAAAAAATTAATGGGCAAACTTTCTTGTAAAACTGGTGGGTGAAACTCTTCTTACTCTCTATTGGAGTCAAAAGAGGCAAGAAAACTCATGAGGAATGATGGTTTTAACATTTTTGTTTTTGTGCGGACACACTAATTAGTCTCATCAGTTAACTATTCATGAATGAGGCTTTAATAATTTGAAACTTTAAAAAATTATCGAAAAATTGAGAAAATGTGAAAAAAATACGTGTTTTGAACATGAATTAATGAATGAATGAAACCAAAACCTGTCTTCTGAGACGTTCTTTAAATATTATCTTCTGAATCTTTTACAGAAAGTTAAGCTGATTTAAAAAAAAAATCATTTATGTGTTTAAAGCTAAATAATCTTCAAAATATTGTTGCTACACCAACGAATGCTGTTGTACATCATTAGAATAAATAGACTCCGTGTTACTGAGCACACTACTGTCCAAGTAAGCAAGAAAAAATATATTTTCCTTAAAAAGTGGGTTTTTGAAGATTTCTGATAATAAACATGTTTGCTTCAAGAAGTTTCAATAAGCGCAAACAATAGCTTAACTATTAAAAAAACATTATTTGCAATAATGCAATAAATGTACATATATTACAATATTATTAAATAATTTTTACAAATCGTATGAGAAAGTGAAACATGTTGAAACTCCACTAACAATGCATTCTCTTCAAGGTTTAATAAAATGTTCGTTGAAAACAGATGTTCAAAATATGATGTTTTACTACGTAAATTACTTTAAGGGATATATTTTAGAATATTGTCTAGCAATGTCAGTTTTAGCACTTTTCTACATTTAATATTTCACGTGAAGTTCTGAGTGTTTATCGCGCTCAAATCAAGTTCGACACAATCTTCGTAACTGATTTCAACGAGATAATTTTATCAAAGATAATAAACCGGTGCAACACAAAATAGGTCGTAGGAAGTTGAGAGCAAACATGGGTAAGGAACAATAATTATTCTAACAGAACGTAGTTTTCACGTATAAAAATTTGCATATACGAATGAAAAATTTCGATTTTTTTATCCGTACCATGGGAAGGTCTGCATCTGCTGCTTCTTCTACTGCACAGCATAACGTTCACTATCGCACTTTCCTATAACGCTAGGAAAACATGCCATTTCTCAAGCCAGAGAGCGACCGTCCAGGCCGAACTCATATTGCACTCTGAACGGTGCCTAGCACCGCTTTCGATCTGGATGCTCACAAACCTCTCAGCGTCCGTTGCGTGAGGAAACTGTGAAAGGATACGAAACATGCAAAATGCGGTCGGCAGTCAGCAATGTATTTCGGGCTCAATCTCACTTCACAGTGTACAGAAATCTCAAAGAGCAGGTACGAATCCATTCAAACTCCCTCTTGGAGAGATGCGGAATCAGTGACTCAGTTCTGTCAGAGGACAGAGGAGACGATACGTGTAGCCAGATGAGAGAGCAGGCGAGCGAAGATGCCATGGTACATGACTGATGGAGTACCGAATTCTTTTTACGTTTCCTCCAATCTAAGAGGAAAAGTATTGGATTCGATCCAAAAATTCGAGGTTGATTTGGGTTGCAAAATATAATTCCTATTGAGGATACTTGAAATGACACAAATGGTTTTTATTTTCCCATACGTACGTATATACGGATATACGTAGTATATGGAGTTATGTAATGCTGCGGAAAATCGATTTCGAGATTTCGGCGGAAATATACGTTTAGGGGTCCCCTGATACCGACAAAGTGTTGTTTTTTCAAAACGTCCGCCTGTCCGCCCGTCTCACGGTGGGGCCAAATGCCAAAAAGCTGGTCAAAAGTCGAAAGCGTTGTACGATTTGACTGAAACTTTGTATTCAGAGGTTTATGATCATTCTAATTAATAATCTGTAATAAAAATTCCGAAAAACAAAATGGCGGACCAATATGGCGGATAAAATTATCAAAATTTTGTATTTTTAACACAAAATGATCATACTTATAAGTAAAAATGAGTTCATTCGGGTTTTTAAGGATGCTGATTAATAATCTTGAATGAAAATGCCAAAAAAACAAAATGGCGGACCAATATGGCGGACAAAATCATCATTTTCTTCATTTTTAACACAAAATGATCGTGTTTAAAATTAAAAATGAGTTCATTCGGGTTTATAAGCATGCTGATTAATAATATTAAATAAAAATGCATAAAAACAAAATGGCGGACCAATATGGCGAACAAAATCATCAAAAGTTTGTATTTCTACATGTTGCACGCGCTACGAAAATTTGTCACAGGCACTAAAACGGCAGCTACGGGCAGCTGTTTTTTGTGATTCTCACAGAGAATAACATTTCAAATAATGTCATGTTAAGTTTTTAGCCCCGCACGATGGTGCACATAGTTATTTTTCATTTTAAACACAAATTTTTGATTATAGCATTTTCATTTTTCGCCAACAATCAACGTTAATTATTACATTAACAAATTATTTTTAAAAAAATTAAGTATACATATTATGTTTCTACTTACTCTCAGGAATAGATTCCATTTTGTTTTATTGAATTCGGCCGACAGCACGCTTCTCTATCCTTCGAAACACAAAGGTTCTGAAAACACGTTTCACAGCTGACCGATATCGATCGCTCGAGCCCCAACTTTGAACTGATCTCTTACCTCAAGTATAAGAGAGAAACCGTTACTAATTGCGGAATTCAACGGCCCAAATACCAACCTATTGAAGTAGCAACGACAAAATCCCTATCTAGTAACTTTTTTTTTGGACTTTTGGCCAGCTTTTTGGCATTTGGCCCCACCGTGCGTCTGGCCGTCCGTCCGTCTGGTGTGTGTGAATACTACTAGCGCCTAAACCATACGTAGGATATTTTTCCAAATTGAAGAAACTCCTGTCCATCTGACTCGAGTCGAAACTTTGAGATTTTGAAAAACATTCTTCAAAATTTGGGGATACTGCACATGAAGCCCCCCGGCTATTTTCAAAATGTTCTCAAAAAAGGCTCTAAATTTTTTCTTTAAATTTCTTGTAAGAATAGAGTAAAATACACATAAATGTGGCGTAGGTCACATTTTCACAGTTAACTGAATTTTTAAAAATTTCAAATGTATGATTTTGTTTCGGTGTCTTTCTACAAATATAAAATTGAATATGGAGGTTTTCCTTGAAATAAAATTTGTTCTCCATAGTAAGTTCTTTCTTTAAGGTTCTGTACATTTTTTCGAACATTTAGTAGTTTTAGCGCAATATTGCGTGCAACAGGTACAATTTTAAAAAAATACAAAAACAAGATTTTCTCAAAAATGGCTCAAAATTTTTCTTTAAACTTTTGGTAGGGCTAGTGCTAAAGGTACTTTATAAGATGACATAAACGCCATATTGCTCTACTCTATTTTTTTATTACAAAAATGTAATATTGTTGACTTGTCTCTCATGTTCTTAATATTTATATTAGCGGCAGTTTGTTCACATTATTATATTTATGGGGTAATGTGCTACAAATAATGTCAGATAAAGTTTCTCAAAAACTCTTCCTTTTTCTGTAAAAACTAGCTCAAAATTCCACATTTTCAGAAACGCTCAAACGTCATTTTCTCAAAAACTGCTCCAATTTGTTTTTCAAACATTTTGAAAGGATAGTGCTAATTGAACTCTTTAATATGACGTAAAATTAATTTCAGTATATTTTTTTGTTTGTTCAAAAATTGCACAAATATAAATATTTTGAAAGGTCTCTCACGCCGTTGATAGACATTTTCAGCAATTTGTAAACACAATTGTACTTGTGAGTTAAATTACTTTAATGACTTATGAAGGTTTTCGAAAACTCAAAACGTTTCTGTGAAAAAGAGCTTCAAATTTTAAATTCACAGTAGCGCTTTAACTCCATTTTCTTAAAAACGACTCCAAATTTTTCAAAGAAAATTGCCATTCAGGGCGAGGTTTTACTGTTCTTTAATCCTCTTAAAATAATATTTCCGTTCTATTATTAGAAACTGAAAAATTAACATTTCAAAAAAATGTACCTTGGGTGGCGATAGATGGTAGCTGGTAAGAGCATGTTGCAAGTCCGAAAAGCTAATCGAGACTAAAGGAAATAGGAAGCTAATACGAGAAAGTCAGTGCCATCAGTACCACTTTCTTATTGTGCAAAGTATTGTTGTGATTTAGGTGGAGACGTAGGTAATGAAAATGAACACTTTTGCGTAATGTAAAATAAATTAGTGTTGCACCGAGTACTACGGTTGTAACATTAGAAATTTAAAGTTGTTGTTGTTGTTCTTCTTCTTCGAATTATTATTATTATGAGAATAGGATACGTGGCTTACTTTGGTGGAAACCATTGTCTCATACCACGTATCCTATTCTCATAAATATCGATGAAAGCATCCCGTATGGGAAGGCTTCGCGAGCCTCGACCAAAAATAAATTTCTGGAATGGTGGATTAAATTACAAAAGAATTATCAAACTATTAATAAAGAAGTATAGGAGATTAAGTCTCTAATGGTCTCAATGGCTCCCATGCATGCGTCAGGGCAAAGAAATGTATGTATTACATGAGCATCTTACACAAATTTCCTATAGTATGTGTTCTGGACACTAAGGCGCGGATCCACGGGAAGGGAAAATAGGGAAATTTCACACCTTAACATTTTTCAGCAACTATTAACTTTAACTTGTTAGGAAACTTTCAAACAAAATATTTTCGGATAATCATTAAAACGAATAAAATCTTATCGCAGCATGAGCTGAGACATTTTACAAAATCTGCAATATGATACATTCGACATGACACATTTTGAAGTTCCCCTCCCAAAATTTGTCTCTGGATCCGCCTCTGGGACACACCTATGATGTTCCTTCCTATGCGCATGCTGATGCGAAGTGTAATTCACGTAGGAGGGAGTGTCGCGTTGAAGGAACTGAGTGACCGGAAGTGAAGAGGTTAGAGATGGAAGAAGTAATTATTTACAAAAACATAATAGTTGTGATTTAAAGTTTAATCTCATTTTTGCCCAACTGTCACCAAAAATCTACAGAATGAAGGCACATGGGTGTGAGGGAGAGAGATGAGAGAGACAGAGAGAGCGCAATAGAAGGTAATGAAAGAAGGAATGTCAAGCTGCATTTGTGATGGCGTCAACTGCTTACCACAGCTTCCAACTCTCCGACGGTTATGGTCATGCGAGACGGCGGTGTTACTGGCGAGTACTCAACAGTCTGGCTATACAGCCTATATCAGTGGTTTGAGTGTCCCATTTATAAAATCGGCGGAAAACAGTCAAAGATGTCGAAAAATGTTCAAAAACGTCCGTAAAAATTACAGCCACCGGCTCCGACTTAGAGTCGATCCCATCTACAACGGCCCGAAAATACAGTTCAAAAATTGACTCAAATTAAGTTTAAAATTAAATTATCGTATTAAATACAATATCATGAAAAGCTAACTAATTTTATACATGGTGGTGAAAGAATACTTAAGTTAAAAATCAATAATAATAAAAAATGAAGTTCTCCATAGATTCGTGCCTAGGATGGGCCCGTCCTTTATGTCCAAAAACCAGTTTAGGGGGGGGGGGGTTGAGAACATGCAACAGAAAATGCAAAAATTACTATTACTAGTTTACATTGACGTGTTTATGATGCATGTATTCTTTTGCACTGTAGAATGTGTGGTTTAACAGGATAGCTTTCAGTTTATTTTTGAAGTATTGTATTTCTAGGCCAATGACCCCATCTCGATCAGGTTTTGTTCAGTTTCCCTGGTACTTTGAGCAAATACTGAGATGGCCCCTTGTTTGCTCCTGAACAGTAATGTAACTTCGCTCTCTCCACCCAAGGCATCATATTGACTCGTCATACACGATTGTAATTGTATATGTGACTCAATAAATATTATTATTATTATTATTATTATTATTATTATTATTATTATTATTATTATTATTATTATTATTAATGTGTGTATCGAGTTTAAGCTTTTATATTCACTAGGAAGTTTATTATGTAGTGTAAT
This sequence comes from Gryllus longicercus, assembly GCA_038098605.1. NCBI lineage: Eukaryota > Metazoa > Arthropoda > Insecta > Orthoptera > Gryllidae > Gryllus > Gryllus longicercus. Next base: position 1,080,789 of record JAZDUA010000064.1, on the reverse strand, counting down.
GTCTTCTATAACAGTACTTTTTTGAAAGAGTGAAGTTTCACTATGTGAAACATGCAGATTTCGTTTTTGTCTAGTATCATAGTTATGAATTTCTGTGTTGAGAGTAACAGAATCCTTATTTCCCATAAGTGTTTTCTTTGTGAAGATTAATATTTCAAATATGTACATGCATGGGAGTGGTAGTTGTAATTTTTTGAACAGTGGTTTGCAGGATTCATTCTCCTCCCCTCTTGTTTCACGGCGAGAACGCCAGTGCACAAATTCAATTACTTAGAGATCAGTAAAAAAATTATAGATATAGTCAAAATAAAGTATTGCCGGACAAAAAAGTACAGTAAACTAAACAATGAAGTAACTAGGAACATTTGTCCACATGCTCGAATATATATAAGTAGAAAAGAAGTACTAATAGTACATGTAACCTTTAATCGTAATTCATTATGACTCGGTTGACTGCAATATTGAGAAAACCAGCTTGTAAGAAAAGAAATGTTTGAATGGTGGTATTCAATACAATTAACCAAAAGCAACCGTCTGTATATTTCAATGATTATGAAAACTCCTGTTTAAACGTAGTGACCCCTGAAAGATCACTGGCTCAATGGAGAGGGGACACTTATCCAATCGGAAGCTTTGATACGATAAGTTTTGGTATTGGAGCTTCTGATTGGCTAATAATGTCTCCCTCTCCTTCTAGCTGTTGACGTTTTAGTGTCACTATGTTTATATTGGTGAAGAATTTCTTAGAATGTGAATAAATATTATTCGTCATATTAGCGTGGTGTCAATGGCATCAGTGATCAGCAACGTGCGCCCCCAGTTTATGAAACTATCGTCAGTTGTGGTATGGCTTAATAGCTTGAACTAGTAAGTGAAAAAGTCTGAAAGTTTGAGATTTATATGTAATGAATGCGTCATTAATGAAGTTGCATTATTGATTGACATGTTCTTTGTTTCTCAGCTGCTCAGTACTGTCGCATTATCTGGCACGTTATCAGTGATTCTGCTGTCATACCTGTTCTTTCCTTGTGGCGAATTGCTCGAATGCCATATCTAGTCGAGAAATTACCTTGTGGTAGGGAGTATTAGTTTGTCTGCAGAAAATTTAGTTCAGTTCCAAATAGTAGGTTGATTAAAATAATGTGTTTATGAAATTATTTGGGCTCTGTCATTGAACAATTTTTAATTATTTGCCAATATTTTGTAGGCAATGGCTGACCAGAGTGATACTACTGCTGTTAGAGGTGCTACTGATGATGTTGATGCACGGGAAACCCGAGTTGTGTAAGTTGTAAAATAAAAGTTTTGGTATTTTGATTCATAAATCATTCACAACTAGTTTATCACTTTTACATGATGGGTGGAAAAGAGCCAAGTATATCCAAGAAATGTGAGAACAGTGGGTAACATCAAACAAATGGTGATTTGGTGTTGTTAAATTGTTTGTATGAAAATTCAATGAATATTTAAAATTATACTTTGTTAATATGATCATTTGTCAAATTCAAGACAATTTTGTTTACCCTCTAAATGCATATTACCTTGTATGATACAATATTAATTTTTCCTATTATGTTTCTAGCAATGGAAGTGCAGTGGTTGCAAACATGGCTTCTGAAATGGATGCTATGTATTATAATATGTGCCATTCAAAAAGAGGATTAGCCATAATATTGAATCATGAAAACTTTGGCATCCAGAAACTAAAATCTAGATCTGGTACAAACGTAGATCGTGACAACCTTAAAGAAAGCTTAGAACATTTAGGATTTGATGTGAAAGTGTATAATGACTTGCCCTACAAAAATATAATGAAGGTTGTTGAAGAAGGTGAGATTTTATTTTGTTAATGTATTTAAACTTCATTTGCTCAACTTTATTAACAGATATGTTGCTTAGCGTAAAACAGTAGTGTAGAGGGTTGAAGTTGAGAATACGGTACTTTAGGAAGTCCTTTAAATTGGCAGTTTGGGCCTTTGAGGCCAAATGGAAATCCACAATGGAAAGGACGAGAGGTTACGTTTTGTGGGGTAGCTTTTGATAGTCAGGGTAGTGTCATTTGTGCCATGTACTGTGTAGTTCAAAGTGCAGCAATATGGGAATTTTAAATAGATCAAGATTTAGATAAGACAAAAAAGTTAGATGGATGAAGGTGTATTTCTAAATTTACAAAATTAGTATATTCCAGAAACTAATTTTAAATTTTAACTAATTTAACTAAACTAATTTAAAACTAATCTTAAATTTTTGTAATTTTGATACTTTGTTTTCTATAAGAGTATTGAAAAATAAGGAAAATTTGGTATCGTGTTGAAATAGAATGTTATTAAGTTGTCTTTCAAATTTCGTTCGTAAAGTTGTTTGTAAGGTCAGGATCGAAAAAAATATGCTGTGTCAAAGATCATTAGCACATTAAATTGTATTAAAAATATTATTAGAAGCATGGTTTGCTTGTAGCTTGTAGTTTTAAAAAGAGAATCATTACGAGTCAATCTTTGAGGGAGGACATAAAATACGTAGAATTGAATTGAATTGAATTTGCCTTATTTTACGTGGCGAGACTCGGGCCATCAGGCCCGGTCTTCCATCTGACCACGCAAATTTCGCTACGCTCCTCTCATCAACTAGCAGAGAAAGGAGGTATTTCTTGGGCGAGAAACAGGCGATTTTGAATTTAGCTCAGAGGCGTCATTTAGGCTTGAGGATCTTTTACATGCAAGTAAATCTACCAACATGGGACAGCCGGCTTTACTTCCCCTCCGAAGGAAGGCGTACGAAGGATTTTGTCGCCCTAAAAATCCACGGCTTCGATCGGGTTTGAACCCACGAGCTTGGATATAACAGTCCGGTGCTCTAACCGTCACACCATCGCCACCGCAAATGTACGAAATTATTTTGCAAGAACTCCAAAAATTCAAATATCCTTTACAAACATATAGGGTCTCAAGTTCCTTTAAATTAATTGAGGAATATCAGTTTTGGTGCTAGCGTTGTTCATAGACAGATGGGCTGACAATCAACTTTTCGGTATCAATGACCCCAAACATGCATTCTGACCCCACAAGTGCTAGAGGAAGTAATTTACATTATATAGGAACAAGATTCACTTTTTCGTTATCAGAACCCTCCAATAAGAGTTTGTTGTTGTTTTCATTGAAAATTTGCTGTGTTCTGGCCCTTGAGTGCAATACTTTCCCTTCTTGCGAAGCAAGGGAGAGAAAGTAAAATTTTATATAAACTTTTATGTACAAATATTCAGTAATAAGAACAATAGAAAAATGTAAAAAATATTTAATGTACTCTTCAACAGTTATACTCCCAATCTCAATAGGGCCTATTTCCATCCTTAGGGCTGTGCAATAGGTTGATCACCTGTCTCGTTGTGGCCCTCTGGCACTGATCTAGAAAACCCCTGTCAAGCATTGGAGGCAGTCTTAACCTGAAGAGAAATCTTTTGTAAAAATAAAAACTAAAGGCTAAAATAAATTTAGCATTGAGCAATTTAGTATTTTATGGTTTTGATAAATATATAGGTATAAATATATATTACTCTTTCTTTAGTATTCAGTGGTACTGTGTGTTTTGTCACATCAAGCAACAAATTATGTAACTGTATTTCTCCAATCTTTTTTAAGCGGTTGAAACAGATCATTCAGAACATGATGCTTTTGTAATGGCTGTGTTGTCTCATGGAGAACAAGGCATTTTATATGCAACTGATACGCCTTACAAACCAGAATATCTTTGGACCAGTTTTACTGCTGATAAATGCCCTTCGCTAGCTGGGAAGCCTAAAGTATTTTTCATTCAGGTAAGATATTAGACAAAAGTTACTAACATTAAAATTCTTAGTCCCCTAACTTATTGATAAAAGACCAAGTTTAGTTGGAAGGAAAAGCTAATCCTTTCAAAGAACACACATTTGCAATTCTCCCAAAGAATTGTTTTATTTATTTCCCATTGAAAAATAATATTGATTTTAAAATATCTTCAAAATGTTTTGTGTAATGGAATAAATTACACTTTGAAAAATTCTTTATAGTAAATGACCTGATCCATATCTACTTGTGACAGGCATGCCAAGGTGATCAACTAGATGGAGGTATTACTTTAGCTAAGAGAACAGAAGTTGATGGCAATTCAGTTAGCTACAAGATTCCTACACATGCGGATTTTCTCATCGCATATTCTACAGTTCCTGGTATGTTTTTATTTATTTGTTCACAATTATAGTTGACTGTGAAAAATTGAATTTTCATCAACATATATCCTGAGAAATTTATGATATTCAATTTGTTTTATAGTTTGAGTATTTATTTCAATATAAGTGTAGTTATTACATTTTTTTATGTATTGCAAGATTAAGAATGAAGATAAAAAATGACAAATGCAGTGGTTTTTGTATCAAGTGGAGGTAAATCTTTATTGTAGCTCGTATATGTGGTCTCAGTTGCTTAGAATATTAATTAGAAGATAATTATTATTCTTCCTGTGGTTTAAAAAATATGATCTCTTGGTATTTCAAAAATGGGCCAAAAATGTAATAAATATTGAAGTGGTGATATACTGTAATCCTACTTCACTAAGCACGTAAATCATTTCAAGACTTTCAAAAACAGATCTGGGGCATCTTTAAGCCCTGCAAACTTGCAACAATATTTTGATTTTCAGGGTTACTTCATATGAAGCTTTCTGACATTTTCAAAATGTATTATTCACATAGATCTAAATGGAAAGATAAATAGGGTAAAAGTTCAGTATCTTACAAAAAGACCTGAATTTTCAAAAATTTTAATTGTACATGCTTATGACAAATCACTAATTTTCATAGGCTGCTTTTGTATTTTATGAAGTTGATACACTGACAAAGAGTGAGACAAATTTGGGTTCTAATCAATAATGATTCGTAAGCTTCTGAGCATGATTTTCTACTTTTTCTTCCAGGTTACTTTTCCTGGAGAAATACTACGTACGGATCATGGTTTATGCAAGCCCTGTGTTTTGAATTGAAGCGCCGTGGGAGAGAAATGGATATGCTTTCTCTATTGACTTTTGTTTCTCAACGAGTGGCAATTGATTTTGAATCAAATTGCCCCCAAAATCCCACAATGCATAACCAGAAGCAAATTCCTTGTGTAACATCAATGCTTACAAGACTGTTAAAATTCTCTAGGAAATGAAAGTGAAAATTATTTTTTTAACAAGAAAGATGGAATGTTCATTAAGAAATAAATAAATTTATAGAATCAATTATTTTCACAACTAAAATTCCTTTCAGTATTAGCAGTAGGCTAAAATCAAAAGTCTAGAATTTGAAAAGTCTTTCCTGCACGTATTTTGTGTAACCGGAATGTTTGTTTTTTTGAGGATTAACCTTGTCTCATTTCATTACCAAATGACTATGAATCAGGGGGCAAAACCCAAAGTCATCGAGCATCTACAAAAATTAAATACAATAACTTTAAGGTCAGTCAATTAAGTATTTAAAATTATATATAGTTATGTAAAATATTGTGATACACACTTGTAAAGTATATACTTATAGGTACTACAAAATAATTTGTATAAATTAAGAATTCAAGGAATTGAAAATAATTTTGATACAAAAAATAAATTTAAAAGTAAATTTACTTTTACATATATTTGTGTATTTTGCATTCATTCTCCCAATGGAAAATAAAAATTTATTTAAGAAAACATTGTACTGATGAAATTCAATTTTTATTATTATTTCTTAACCTTATTTTGTAAAAGGTTTTCAAAAAAGTTTATTCATTTACACAATACCAAATCAGCAATTTCCCATTTTCTTTACTGCATTATTTGTACCCCTTAAGTAAATTGAATTTCCGTGCCTTTTCAGTTGACCATCCATAAATAAATAAATATATATCTATATATATATAGACACACACACACACACACACCTTCACTGATACACAAATTCCATGGATGTATTTCCTTCTAATAATTTATAATTTTCTGCGTCACACCATCTCTAATACTGCTTCACAATATTCAACAAACCATTGTTAAAAATATTATCAGTAGAGTTCATAATAAAACTCCCTTATATTCTCTGTAAGGTACTGAAAGTATAGTAAATCTAAGAATTTTAAGGAAAGTTAATGCACTTCAAGAGACTAGTTTGGGAAAAATTGTAGCTCAAAGTATTAAAAAGTCTACAAAAAGAATTTATAATATATTAATTTTATCCATTTATCTGACATGTAAACAATAATTTATTTTGTTGTTAGCAGCAACATTGTTTTATTCTGTAATGAGTTAAAAAAATGCACAGAGGAGAATTTTATTTTGTAGCTAACAACCAGTATCATAATAAATAATTGGTTTCACCTACTTCACAATAGTTTCATGGAAACAATGAAGGATAATTCCAACTAAACATCTGTAGTATATTTATGATTATATTACTGTATTGTATGACGATCGTATACTACAAACCCATCGAAGCAAATTATGCACTTGCAATTATTCAGAAGATGAGCAATAAATTGGTGACAGATCCAGGTGAGATGGGGAGATTTTGGATCTAGGACTTTATACTTTGCAGACAATGGGTAAACTCTAGGAAGTAAATAGTGTTCCTCTTCAAGATGACGTATTGAGCACAAACACATTATAATAAAGGTTGACACCCGCAACATCAAATGATGTGGAGAGATCATTCATCTTCACCTACATACAAAATATTGCCTGGTAGGAGACATTCTCTAACAGACTTAGCTCATGGCACAGAGTGAAGTAGCTTGCCTTTCACCCAGGAGGTCTGGGTTCAATTCTCGGACAAGTTCATGTGAAATAAGTTCCAAGGGGTTTGCCTGCTTCCCAGGGACTAATCCAACCCCCCAATGAAGCATCCTAAACCCTCCGTCCTAATTCCTTCAAAATTCAGGCCATTTGGTAGTGATGCAGGACCACATGGAAAAAGGTGCGGAGATGCTACCTGGCTCTTGACAGTAGTCAATATAACAAATGTTGTCAAAGGATTACTCCTCAGTAAAAGCAAGTGCTCAATGCGTTTCTAGGGTATTGGAGACATGTCGTGTCAAAGTAGATGCGTATATCTGTGCTCTTAATGAATAATTACATACTTTTGTCAGCTAGAGAAACAAAAGGTATCTAATGTCATAGTCAAATACGTTTTTATGACCAAACACTGCATATATTAACTATTTTTGTGCATATTTCAACATTTTGAGGCATATTGCAGCTCTAGTTATGACATTCTCATCCACAAGACAATTTGCAAGATAATTTTCCCTAAATAATAATTAGGTAAAAATAAAAAAAAAATCTCAAAGAGCTCTTCAAATGTGATTCTGATAGTATTTTCTCTCCTAAATTCAAATATATTGGATTTCCCCTCATCCAAGCTTTGCCAGGCACAGGCATTTTTAATGTCAATCCTTTTAATACTTTTTGCATTCCTAATTACACAATATTCAAACATTCTCACTGCTCTAGAAAGCAAGAAATGATGATTTTCTGCTATATTTTGCCTGTGGAGCATCCCTTTTAATGATCCAACAACAATTGGTGGCGTAGTATGATTTGATTCGCCTTAATATATTTTTTCAATAACTAAAATCTCCTGACGAAAGGATTCCCTGTGGTCACCAGTTACTGTGCCAAGATTTTCTGAGAAAAAATTAGGTGTGCGTGTGCAGGAACTCTACTTTTAACCCACATTTTTAATAGATGCTACAAGAGAGTTGACAATATCTTGGTAATTTTCCGCCTTTCGATTTCCCAAAAAACTGCAACTTTTTTAATGCTTGCCAAGCTGCTTTCTCCAGTGGATGAAAAAGTTCCTCGATCAATTCATTGTGCAGTAGTGACCATATTTGTGGACACACAAATATTTCTTCTTTAATTTTTACATATCTAATCTCGGGAAACTTCTGTTTTAAGTACATAAAACCAGGTGTATTGTCCTTAGCTTTGACAAAATTCTTCATTAATCCTAATTTTAAATGCAACAGAGATAGTTACATATTCTTAGGATAATGGGTCATGTTTCACATTGTCTGTCCAGGAATGAGTGATTCGCATTTAGACCATTTTTTTAGTGTCAGGACTTTTTCTATTCCTATTGCCCTATTAAAAAAAAAACAATACTTTTTATAACTATGTTGCAAACAAAGACCACTAATATTCCATTCATACACAGCTATTGAGGCTTTTCCAATATAAATTTAAAGTTTTCATATGTTTCTTTCGTACGAGCAGAAGCACCACAGGTACTGACAGGAATTTATTGCCATTATGCAGAAGTACGGCTTTGAAAATAACTTAGGAATCAATGAACAAGCGCCATTCTGTTGGGAATATTAATTTCCAAATGTCTCATTACAAAACAGCAGGGAGCGGGGGACCTTGTTTGGTTCCCCATTTTACATCCAAAATCAAGTTCATAATACTTTTTCATTAAAGGAGTAAGGTTTTGCCTTTGGACTGATATAACTAAAATTGTTTGGATTATTTAAACAAAATCTAGGCATTTCAACTAATGACAAACGTGTTTAATTAAAATAAATACGTAAATATAAATTACACAATAATTCAGTCATACATAACAATCACAATGATGTGTTCACTTGTTCACAACTGATGTAATTCTAATGAATGGTGCTACTCTAATGTATGAATGTCTACTTATGTCTGAACCTGCACAACAAGAACACTCCCATTTGAGTCATTAGGTTCCATCTTATTTACAAGCTTGAGGGTACTTTTCTTGACAATGGACAAATAGACCAAAAAATATTTTAAAAATTAAAATAACAAAAAACTTTGGGCGATGGAGAAATTCCGAATACATAATCAAAAATCAGATAGAAAATAGGTACACCTTTGGTACAAAATTGGTACTCGTGAGACAAAAATCGTGTTGATCAGTGTTATGGGGAAGAGTTATAGATGTGAATAAATGGTATCTGAAGTTTAAGTGCATGGAGATATGACAATGCCACAAACCCACAATGCCTTAAGCAATACAAAAATCAAATTCACACTAATTGATCGCTGTCTTTAAAGACTGTGTTACCTCAGGTGGTTAACTAATGTTATTATTCAATCAAATAACAGTCATCAAAATAATAAAGGTGTTTTTCATGTGGTGACAACAAGCAGTAATATCAATGTGTGCTGTATTGAATTTGTTCCATTTTCTGCTGCTTATTATTACTCTCTCTCACTTCTCCTTTTAACCTTCCCATGTAGCCTCATTAACAGGCTTTTTTCTTCATCCCAATTACAGGATGCTGCCTGTACCAAGTTACATCATGTATTTAACTACATTTATTATTCAATAAAATTGTTGCCTTCAAAATAAAGACAGGTGTAAAACATATTGCTCTAAAGCAATTTACTTAAGCAATAAGATCAATGTGTCCTTTATTGAATTTTACATGTGTACAGTAATAAATTTGTCCAATTTCTTTCACTGTATTGTTAATAATTGATGCTCATTATTATAGACTTTTTCTTCTCTTTACTTTTTAATGGATATGTATAAATAGAGGATTTTTCCGTCTTCTATATCCCAATAATCAAAAGGGCAGAAAAAAAAGTCACACATACTTTCATATAAGATACATTTAATTCCAACATAACTTTGAATAAATAACAACAAAAGATGTTAAGGAAAATAAACGCTATACAAGTTTTCCTTCTTGACACATCTGTATGATATTTATCTCACAAGTAATTTATCTACTAAAAAAAGCTTCTCAGAATGAAAACCATAATATTTATTTTATTTGCACTTGCACTCACTTTCCGAAGCCACCTCTGCATGGTGGACTTTCTGTTAGCTCTTGGTTGCTGCTTTCCCATTCACTAGGAGACTTGGTCTAAAAACAGTCAACATATAGTTTCTATCAATACAAGATTGATGTTTCATAATGAAACAAATGTTTTTATGCTTCTAGAAATGTTTGCTGAATGAAGCAAAACCAATATGAGCTTACCCTATGAGTGAGCTAGTCAAACAGAACATAGTATATAAAAGGTACTTAAGGAATATTATAAAAAGGAATAATGTGGTGCATTACAGCAATCAACACAAGTTTTAAAACATACTTTGTTTTGAAAGATGAATATTTAATTTTATTTCATTGAATTTTTTGTGAATTGACTGAAAATAACTGAAATATTTTTTTGTGAAAATAACAAACATTTTTTTTCATTCACTTAATTCTATAATTACTAGTGCTGAGCTTATGTGAAATGTAGAAGACTAAATAAAATATATGTAGCTGAAGAATTCAACAAGGAAAATTTTGGGGTGTGGGAGACATAAGGAAAACATGAAAGACTCAATTAAAACTTGCCATAAGTTTATTAATTAATGTCAAAAACAGAAACATTGTGGGATGTTATGGTGAGAAGTGTATTCTGTGCAGGTTTTCTGCCCTAACCCATATACAAGTTGAATTCAGAATACAGATGAAATTAGCATATTTGGCAAGAATTGATATGAAAAATTCACTCCAGTGTAATAAAAACTATTTCTAAGTTGATTTTACCTCTACAATCTTCAAGATTGGCCAGAAAACATATATACTTTCACAAACACAACTCTCTTATTTTCGAGTGCCACCTTTAGTCAACCCTAGAACAAGTACCCTGCATTGCCTATGTATTTATTGATCACAATCATTTATTTGACAGGAAAAGGTATGAATTCTATCTAATGTCTAGCCCTCCCATCATCTACCGTGACCTGGTCTACCTTCCCTGTTTTACCAGTCACACCCTGCCACCTTAGATCTGCTTATCATTACTCCCACCATCATTCCAGGCAAATGTAAAACGGGAATGTACATATATTTCCATCACACAGATGCAAAATGGGCATTGTTATGATTTATGAATTTATGATACAACACCTCAAATATTAAGCATATCTTCGCAGCATCTTTTGCCCCTGTGATTGTGAAATATTGGCTAGAATTATTACTTGAACATTTCTTGCACAAGTAAATCAAATTTCTCCAAGACAGTGTCATAGCAAGTTCATGCCCAAACTAGGACATAGAACATACCCATACTCGTGAGAAAGTCTTTCATCTATTAAAATTTTTGCAGAGCATAGCGTAAAACATGATTAACAATCACATGACCAGTAAGCATGTGATGTGTAAAGCATTGCCAGGTGTGTAATACTAGTGAGTAATAAATTTGACATTATCATCTTCTATATTAATGACAAAACAAGGAATAGCTGGAGCAAAAGAATTGTGGCAATTACTAAAAAGAAGATATAAAGGTATAGATAAATTGACAAAAATTCAAGTGACACAGAGAATCTATTTTAAAAATTTAACTTATATTAGTAAATATAAAGTAAAGTAAATATAATATAAATATATATAAAGTAAATATAATATATTAGTAAATGATTTAAAAGAACTGGTAATTGATCTAAGGGAATGAAATCATAGGTGAAAACAAGATGTCACTGAGTCGCGTCAAATATATTGCTAAGAGAGAAAAGCAAGAAAAAGGTGGTGGTGAATATTACTTTATATATTCACTTTGGTCAATTTACTCACCCATTTGCCTCAGTGACTGACTTATTGATCAATTATTTTGGGTTTCTGTGCATGTTAAATGCTATGGTCCCACAAATGCACGTTATATTCCAGAAGGTGGCAATCGTCTTCCCCCACTAGAACTAGTGAACTGGCTCCAACCTACATGACATCTTGCAGTTTTTCTCCCTCCATCAGAGGGGCACCCCCCAGCTGGAATAAGCTCCTGACATGTGTAGTAGTGCAGTGCTTTTAAGTGTGCACATGTGTCAGGAGAGAGACGACAAGGATGAAGAAGATAATATTCTGCTTTTTCAGGCTACTAGAATTCTTCTGGACTGTGACTGAATTCAACTTAGCCATCTGTCTTGTGTTGGAAGAAAAAAAAAAGGCATTTAAAAACCACCAACATCAGGTCAAACACTAGGACCTCCTAGAAGAGTGACCACACGTTGCCAAGAGCCATCTCAACCTGTTTTGAAGTGACAATACGGAATACTGTTATACATTTGGGGAAGAGATTCTAGAATGTATCAGACAACTGTGTAAATGCAGTGAATGAATAGTTTGTGTAATTGGTTTAACAATAATAACCTGTATAAATTTGGCATGGTCACAAATTTACCCCTCAAAGTTGTGATGTTTGCAATACAGTCAATATCTTCAACATAAGAGTTATTGTGAAGTAATTAATACTATATATAGATTTAAAACAAATGTTAAAGAAAAATTAGAGAATTAGAGACTTTTCTTTCAGTTTGTGAGCATTATCTAAAAAAAAGTGGAAGAAAAATCATGCCAGTTAAAGTAGAGTACACGGTACACCCTCAGAGAAGCGTGGCGGGGGGGGGGGAGTCTCCTTAAACCCTCCATTAAATTACATTATGCACTCTGATAGAAATGAATAAAACTTATGGATAGGTGATTTGCCCCGGCCAATTGTAATGCCAATTTACTTTCAGTGGCAAGTTTTCTCACTTCGCTCGCCCAGATTCAAGTCACGACGAAGCTCAGGCCTTCAGCCCTCGCGTTCACTATAAACATCCTTGAGTCTATCTACCGCATAATTACCAATTTACTTTTATAAGAAAACACTTTTCAAGAAGCTCCAAAATTCAAACTCAGCAGTTACCACCAGAGCGGTGCGAAGTGTCGGTTTAAAAAGACTTCCGTAAGTTGTACCGTATACTAGACTTCAGCCAATTCTTCAAATAACAAAAGCACTTACAACAATGGACAAAGCATGCACACCTTGTTGCAGCTCTTCCTTCAAAGTTTCATTCACTAATCTGTGCCTCTGTAAAAAGAAAAAAATTACGATAAGAGAACAAATACAATCTAAAAAATTCAATTTGTTTAGCAACCTTATTTACCTTAATGAGAGGTACCTTATCAAAATCATTTGAAACAACTATAACTTTAAAATGAGTTTCAGAATTTGGAGGAACATTGTGCATGTGGGATTCATTCAAGACATCCAAGTGAATTGGTTTAAATGTTTCTTTCAATTTACTATAAATTGATCTTTCAACAGGTTTCATTGTGCTCTACATGAATTTGAAACATGAAAAGTATAATAATTTATAAATCTGCATTAATGGTTCTTTTATCTTTTATATGTAAAATTTATTCAAGTAAAATAATCTTCCTATGAAACAAATTAACGTACATATACTCGCATTACGTTTGCGAAAGTAAGGACTTTCAACATAACAGCGATGTCCTACTCCTTGGTCATCAATAAAGAACCCAAGCTGGAGATGAGAAATTCCTATTCAAAGCTTTCTCTATTTCACTCGGATATCTGGTACAACAAATTGTTTCAGTTGAGCCCAAATTCTTTGAGAGGTTATCCTATAATAAAAATTTTTAATACACGCTCCTGATCTCACTGAAAGTCAGCTCAGCGCACGGAAGCCTGCATTCGCCTGAGAACATGTCAAATTCTCCGTTGTTACGCGCTCTCCGGATGTCAAATTTTCATACACAACTTGCACTTGTTATCGCTGATACCAACTTATTTGATATTCGAAGCATGGTAATAGATAACTTTAACTATGTTGTTAATATGTGGAGTTATAATACCAACATCGGCTACATTTTTGATTAATTCCTAACGTAATTCTGTATTTCATATTAGTAAATTAAGACGTGGAATAATTATCTTGAGCCATAGTTATATCAAGATTTGTGTAAAACAAATGAACATACGATTGGCTGAGAACAAATGAAATCGCTGTAGAAACTTCCAAAACCAGAAAGAATGAATGTCCAACACTGCAACCAGAGAGTATTATAAACTTTTAGTGATTAACTAATAATTCATCTATGCTGCAGTAGTCGCACAGCACCCAAGGAGCATCCTTTGCCTGTCTTTGGCATGGTAGAAATAATTTCTTCTTATTAATTTAATTAATTCCTTATTAATAATTTCATTATTTCCACCATGGTCTATGGCAGCAGTATATCATTGAGCAAAAGTCAGGTGCTGGTCAGGTGGGGTCAGGGATGGATATTATGTTTAATAGACCGCTGGATAATTCTATTAAAACATTACGTCCATTGACACTTCGTCATCTGTGACCGTCACCCAATAGAAAGCTTGAGCGTCACTGTACGCTCGTCATGTGGTGCACGAGAAACTCGTAGGCCACGATTCGTCAGTTGTGACGTCCAAGCTTCCGATTGGATGCTAACTTCACAGCCGACGAAGTGTCAACGGACTAGATATTTTAATCGAAGTGAAGATCCTGCGCCGGAACGTGTGTCCGGGTGGTGGTTCTAGTTATGTTCAAGGAGGTTAGAATATATTCGACTTTATCTATTTGGTCCTTAATGTAGTGTCTTAATGCAATGTCCTCAATGTAAATGTGCAAATCACTAAAACATATAGCAGTGTTTGCCCAAGTGTATGTGAGGCACAGGTGAGCCAAATAGGAACGTCAGACGAAGAATCGTGGAACTCAGAAGTTGGAGATCACTTTTCTGCATTTAAATGTGAAAATCAAGAATCAAGAACGGTTTGTGAATTTTTGTCATGATGAATCGAGTGTAGGACGTGGACGACAGCTGTCATTTCAGCACCTAATTTCGAATTGAGTTCTTAAATTTTCAACATGTCAGAAGACAACATCAAGAATGAGCCGAAAGTTTTACCTCAGAGGCTTATGTCATTCCGAGGTTCACGGGATCTCTCCTTGGGTTCTGGCAAAAATTGTGTTGGACTGCCCAATAGAGATAAATCTCGAAAAAATTTTACCCCAAATTTGAATGTTCAGAGAAAAAAAAATCAAGAAGTTAATGTTAAAAGTGAGTTTTCAAAAGCCCATCAAAGTAAAGGCCCCAGAGGAGGCCGAGGAAGAGGACAAGGGAGAGGGAGACACTCAGCTACACTTGTGCAAGCATCTGGTAGTGTTTTTGCTGAAGGTATTGCTGTATCAGGATCTGTTTCTAGAAGAGCAAAATATGATACAGATAAAGTTAAAGATGAAGTTTTACAAATACCAAAATTAAATCTAAAATTAAACTGCAAGGTAGATAAAGAGGAAGAAGAGAGAAAATTAAAAGAATTGCTTAGAGATGATTTTGTTGATGACAGTGACCTTGCACCAGACACCGCATTTGCACCAATATCAATACCTTTGAATAATTACATTAAGGCTGAACAGGAAAGTAATTTTAAGCTAGAATTCAAACCAAAAGTAAAAGAAGAGAAGGAAATGATAATTGATGGTGTTAAAATCAAACAAGAAATAGTGGAGAAAGATGAAGATGAAGTTGAAACAAGTCTCAAAACAGACCCTACTTGTATCAAAAAGGAACCACAAAATTCACAGAAGTACGAGAACATGTTTCTTAACATTACATCAACAAGCAATGAAAAACGGTTAATTTTAATTCAGTTTCCAGACAGATTGCCTGCACTTTCTGTGGATTCTTCTGAGGACATAGAAAGACCAAATTCTTTGAATGTGAAACCAAAACCTGGACAACCAGTTGCTAATTCAGAGGGAGTTAGTGAAAAAAATAAGTACTGTCGTTTGAGTGATTTGGCACCAGGACACATTGGTCATTTACAAATACGAAGATCAGGCAAAATTGAACTTGTTATGGGAAAGTGTGTTTTAAATGTTTCTTCTGGAACTAATGTGAGTTTTCAGCAAGATCTAATAGCTGTTCAATTGCATTCAGGTAACCAGTGTACTGGAGAAACTGTTGATCTGGGACCAGTAGTACCTCGTCTTATTTGTACACCAGATTGGAATACACTTTTGAAGAGTGGTGGAAATTTGTAATGTTTATCATATTCATATCAGTTGTTAGATATTTCAGTCATTGCAGTATTTTTTGTTTTGTTTAATTTACATTTGTGGTACAATTCACAAAGTCATTTTATTGTGCTTGGTTTAAATAAATTTCATTGCTATTTTGAATAAAATATTTGTTACAGAAAAATATTTTTTTATTATCAAGGTAATAAATTTGTGGGAGGTAGGGAGGGGACCTGGAGAATTAGCCTTATTGGTATTTGATGTCCCCTGCTGGAAAAGTATTAATTATTCCCTGCCATGGACAAAATTAGTTCCTAGATTCCTTGTAAATGATTTCCTCACTGTGAAATGTTAAAGTCAAGGATATTGAAGACGAAATCTTCATTGTAATAGAGAATGTTCATGGGCCTACTGTCAAAGTAATAGTCCATCTCATAAGTCAAAATTAATCACATCTCCAGGTAGTATGAAAATAATTTCTTTGATTTGCCTCAGTTAACTTTTTATTTTTATACACCCTCTGAAGAAAAGAGTCAATTTGCACCCCAGCTCTATATTGATTATGAACTGTCAATTATTTGATAATTTTATTTTTTGTGAACCCAATTTTTTCTTTTTAAATTGTTATTTTCATTTTTCTCTCCTGGATGACAAGTTTTTCTTGCTTTTAAATAAATAGGGTTTTATACATTTTTTAACTTTTTCAATGTTCCTGACATGAGGAACCTAAAAATGTCATGAGCAAAAATCTCAAATTAAATTTAATAAATGATAATTGTCAATCATATGATTAAATGTAAAGTTAAACACAAAAGGTTGTTTGGATATTGCAACTTTTTACTTCTGTTTTACATCAAGTGCTTTAGCTTCAGATTTTTTTGCAGTTCTTTTCGAGTCGCTGTTTTTCACTCTTGTACCCTCAGTCTCCAAGTATCTTTATGTATAAGTAAACTCATGGGTTGAATTAGATGGGTAGAATGGGAATATAATCCACAAACTCTATCCCCTTTCCGAAGCAAAATTGGGAAAGTCATAAAGAGGTATGAGAATTATACCCATCTAAAAATACAACTACTGGCATCTCAATTTTGTTCTGGAGTAGATAGGAGTACTATACATTTGCTATGTATTCATAAAATAACTTGTAATTCATACAGAAGTCCAATCAACAGGAATGGCAATGAATTACCTCTGGTGGTGTTAATTTTCCATAACCAAGGAAGTCACATTTTCTTTATCATTTCCTGCTTCCTAATAAATGTCTTTAGAGCCTTTTCTGTAGGAACTTTCCCTCCTTAAGATTGTAAGGAGGAAGTGTTTTCATAAGAGTTAAATACTCTTCAAGAAACTTGAAGGTTGACAGAAGATCATTTTCTTTAAAATAATTTTAACTTCTTCAAACCACTTACTTGTTTTTTCTTTTGTAAATTGTCTTACAGCTGTAAAATTTTGACACATCCGGATGCTTAAATTCTGATGTTGCTTTAAAAAAACATGATATTATTATTTGCTGGGAAATGACTTCACATACAGCATTGATTGACAACTTTCTCAGTGAATATAAAAAAGTAGCTTTAGAAACAGGAAAGTCTACCTTCTGCAATAGCAATATCCAATTGACAAGCATCTCTTTATCCTCAGAAAAAAGGCAGGTGTTCCAATGCTTTTGCCTGTTGGGATTAATGCCTTATGGTTGGTCATCAGTAAGCTGGATTTATTGGCACAAAAAACTGACGAAATAGGCAGGCAAAATAGGCATTTAAAACACTAAAATAGGCATTTAAAAATGTAAAAGAGGCATTTAAATTGACACTAAACATTTCTTTATCCTCATTTACGTACTCCTTTAGCAAGTTTCTGAAGGTAACGTAATATAATTACATTCATGGAATGTTTAATTTCATCATTATTTTGACAAATCCTCATAGAATTTTCTATCGTTGTCAGGGCAATTAGGACAAACAAGGCGGAATCACAGTAGTTTTTTATTATATGAGAGTTGATACTTAAATGCTCCACATATGATCTGTATTCTCACCTTTAATTTAAACATAATTGCAAACATTGTATGATTTTTTTTCAATCACCATTCATAACACAAATATAACTAATGGAGTTGCAAACAAATAACAGCACAAACTTTCTCGTATTATTTAAAAAAATAAAATATCAACAAATGCAATTTCAAGAAATTGAAGAGTATTCAACGAAAATGAGACCTGTACTGCCCTTTTAAGCGTCCCTTGTTCTATTCGTAGGAAAAACTGAAGAAA
This sequence comes from Gryllus longicercus, assembly GCA_038098605.1. Lineage (NCBI taxonomy): Eukaryota > Metazoa > Arthropoda > Insecta > Orthoptera > Gryllidae > Gryllus > Gryllus longicercus. The sequence continues at coordinate 1,062,684 of JAZDUA010000064.1, read as the reverse complement.
ATTGTAGCGGTTTTTGAGAATTATTTTTGTAATTTAAATTATGGGAATTTCTGTTTATAGGAGTAGAAGCCAAGACTGTGTATATCCAACGAACCATAATTGAAATCCCCCCTTCCCCTCAGGGAAGTTAATAGACAGTTGAGATTATTAGAAGGAAACCGTCATTATATTTCAATAGTTAAATTTCACGAGAAAAATTTACTACCCAGCGAAACAGTCGCAGATTTCGCCAAAGATTCCCCGACAGCAGGTATAAGAGGAAAAACTGATCGTTTGCCGACTGCTGTCTCAGGGCGTCATCTTTCACAGTACGCCATTCCAAGAATACTGCTAGAAATTTAAAAATAAATTTACTTCTTAGCCTGGTAATAATCACTTCAAATTCTCTAAAAGCCATTCTGTTTGGGCGTTAGACGGGTTTCCGGCTTATAGAGGTAATTCTCAAGTATAAAATCGTTCCTTTCTGAGATTTTTGTCCGGGATGTAAGGTTTTTGTCTTGGCCAAATTTTACTGCTTTCAGACTTTGCCGAAAGAAGATTTGCTGATGTGTGTCGTAGTAAAGTGACCAAATCACGGACTAAGGTTTTACAAAAATCTGTATTAAATCTAAATATGATAGCAAAATGGCTGCGCAAAAACTACCTTATTTTGAATTACCTTGAAACAAACACTGTATTGTAAGACAAAGGTATTTGCACACTATTCCAAATCAATATTGCCTGATAACTAAATGTCCAGAGATAAAAAAAAAAGGGTTCTCTTACAAAACATCTGGGCATTCATATGTATGGCAATTTAAAATGGGGACATACATAAAACTAGTGCTACAGAATGACAGACTTCCCCGTATTAGTTTTTTACTTCCTTTGGTCTTGCTAGCTACACGAACTTGCCACATACTCTTGCCAACTGCCATCTCAAAATACATTTTTTAATTTTTCGTTTTCTTAATAGAACGGAAATATTATTTTAAGAGTATTAAAAAACAGTAAAAAGTCGCCCTAAATGGCATTTTCTTTTTTTAAAAAATTGGAGCCGTTTTTTAAGAAAATAGCATTTAAGCGCTACTGTGAATGCGAAATTTGAACCTCTTTTCCCAGAGAATTTTTGAGTTTTCGAAAATCTTCATTTAAAGTATTTTAACTTACAAATTCCTGCAAATGTGTTTATTAAGGGCTTGAAAGATCTTTCAAAAAATTACATTTGTGTAATTTTTGAAAAAATAAGAAATGAACTTACATATTAAAGAGTGCAACAATTACTATCCGTTCGAAAAGTTTGAAGGAAAAAATTGGAGCCATTTTTGAGAATATGACGTTTAAGCGATTCTGAAAATGCGGAATATTGACCTAGTTTTCACAGAAAATTGTTGAGTTTTCGATCTGACATTATTTAAAGCCATGTACTCATAAATGTAATAATGTGAAGATAGTGCCGCTAATGTAAATATTAACAACGGAAGAGAAATAAAAAAAATTACATTATTATATTTTTTGAAAAAATAAGGAATAGAGCAATATGGAATTTGCCATCCTATAAAGTATATTTAGAACTATCCTCACCAAAAGTTTAAAGAAAAAATTTAGATCCGTTTTTGAGAAGTAAGTTTTCTCAAAGCAGTTTTTAAAATTGCGCATAATAATAATAATAATAATAATAATAATAATAATAATAATAATAATAATAATAATAATAATAGGCTGTTGCATATTAAGGCAGCTGACACTGCCGGTCCCAAGCCCGGGTAAAGGAGGAGGGCCTCTAGTGCGGCAATGCTCCCACTTTCTTGTGCCCACTTCTTTCAACTATCCTATTTTGGCCACTCTCTACCTCTTGTGGTTTCGACCTCGACGTTATTAGGTTTCGAGGGCTAGGGAGTTTCTCTTACTTCTCTATTCTGTTGCAGTGCTTACTCTTCACTTTCTTACTTCCCTACTCTTCAATACTCTTTCCTGTATCTTATATTTTCTAACCTGGCAGTAGGTATTATATGCTAAGGGAAGGCGAACCCTGATAAAAAAGCCGTCGGATGGAAGGTCCCTTAGGATCTAAACTTATGGCGCAGGGGTCAGGATCCCCAGTGCCGGCGGTCGGGGGTGCGCGAGCAGGCCACCAGTCGTAGTCAACAAGCGGCTGCAATGTCTCGGGTACGGACCACTTGGTAACCGGGACAGATCAAGATACAAGTGACGAGAACCCCTTCGAGAAGAGCTCGAAGACGCAGAGAAGTCCGACAGCGGGTCAATATACTGGGGCCGGAAGACTAGAAGAGCAAAGTGCGGTAGCCCCAAGGTTGAAGTACTTTCAAGTGATAAATGAGGCTACGAGTGAGGGAAGGAGAGCGGGTACCCAGGCATTGCTGGATAAATGGAAGGAGATTGAAACAATCCGAGAAACACAGACAAGGATGATCGAAAGCTTAGACCAAAACATAAGCATAATAGAGAGAACCATGCTGCGGAATAACGCGCCAGCTATTAAAGATGCGCTGACCATGGCCAGGGAAGAATTAGACATGATCAGGTATAAATGCAAGGACATTGATTGCGAATGTACAAGCTTCACGGACCTGCAACAGAAGAACCACTCAATAGGGATGGGAAGGGTTAACACGGGCACTAGTAAAGACAGAAGAGAGAAGCGCCCAGCCCGCCGGTTGAAAGTGGTAGACAGGGAAAAAAAGAGAAGACTGTGGAGAAGGAAGAAAAAGTGGAAATAATAGAAGATGCCGCAGTGCAGGAACAGGACCAAGAACAGGAATGGAAAAGCACAGGAAAAAAGAAAGGGAACAAGGAGGGCCCCACGAGGAGCCGCCCACTGAATCAGGTGATTAAAGTAACGGCCAGAGAAGGGGTAGCATATGCGGACATCATTAAAAAAATGAAGAAGGTGGGCCCCAAATACTACAGGACAGAAATACAAAGTATTCGTAGGGCACAGAACAAGGAATTGCTCATTGTACTTGGCAGCACAGATAACATAGCATCCTTAAGCGAGGCAGTAATAAAGGCATTGGGGTAGCAAGCCAATTTAAACAGCTTAGTTCCGAAACGGTTTGTTGAAATATAAGACATTGATGAGACAGTGGGAGTGGAAGTAGTAGAAGCTGTAGCTTGGAGTATTAATCAAGGAATATGCTAATAATGTTAAATCATATGTACCTGTCACCATAATTGTTATTATGTACTGTTATTATTATTATTATTATTATTATTATTATTATTATTATTATTATTATTATTATTATTATTATTATTATTATTATTATTATTATTATTATTATTATTTTATTATTATTTTATTATTTTATTATTATTATTATTATTATTATTATTATTATTATTATCATTACTATTATTATTATTATTATATTATTATTATTGTAAGTAGTAGCAGTAAAATCACCATACCAAGTAAATGTTATTTTGAGAAATGAAACAGTACAAATTATGAAATGTTTAAGTATTTTAAATTAAATTAAAGTAAGTTAAACGTTCAACTATTTTGCTACTAAAAATAATTATCTACTATGCAATATCTTAATACATCTGTTACAAGTATTGTAGTATAATCTCTAGGACAATGATCCCGTCTTGATCAGGTTTTTTGTCCAGTTTCCCTGGTCCTTTGAGCAAATGCTGAGATGGCCCCATGATTTGATTCTGGACAATAAATGTAACTTCACTCGCTGCACTCAAGAAGATGTGTGCGTTTGTACTCCCTCTATATATAACATATTTGACTCGTCATACACGATTGTAATTGTATATGTGACTCAATAAATATTAACATTATTATTATAATTATTATTGTCTGACATATTTTTTTGTTGAATTACTAAAATATAAGGAGCATTCAGAAAGAAACGAACCGGAAACCTAGGAACGAAGACCAGTATCTCTACGTGAGAAGTGTTGGCCCTGGTTGAGGCGCTTATCCCTCTGCGACACAAGGCGGTGAATGGATGTCACATAAAATTCCCGAGGCTGCGTTGTGAATCAGTTCCGCACGTAGTGCTTGACGTCGTCGTTGAATCGTCCCCCTTTTTTTAAGGGATCAAAAATGGCGTAATCGTAATGGCGTAATACAGAGAGAGGTCTGGGTTGTATGGAGGGTGACCGAGAAGCTCCCACGTGAATTTCTACAAGAATGTCATGACTGTGTCGGCCGTTTGAGGACTGTGGGGGCAATTCTGCTCCACGACAAGGCAACGTGGAAGAAAGAAGACATTATTTTGTATTTGCAAAAGTTTAACCAGATAGCTTGTTGATAAGCTGGATCCTTTAAAGTGGGCTTATTATATCCAAGACGCGGCTCGTGTTTTTCTAAATGGGGAAGGCTCCAAACGCATTAAGGCCCATTCACAATGCACACGTAAACATAAGCATAGCGCACAGACATAAACATTAACATAAGTGATAGACTGAAGTATTCACAATGTCTAATATAAACGTAAGCAAAATAAGAGTTACTGTTGGCTGTGAGGCATTCTAGTTTACTATTGGTTGGATGTGAGAATCGATTTCAAGATATCGACTGTGTCCATGTCTCATATGGCGTTAGTTCTTCTATCGACTTCGCTCTCATTTCGATTCTCGATTTTGAGTTACCGTTCTGTGATTGGTTCATAACTTATTCTTAAGCACAGAAGCTTGAAGCTTTTAAGTTAACGTCTTACGTGTGTGTTATGCTTATGAGAACGCATTGTGAATGAGTCCGCTTATGGACGTAATCCTAACTTTTATGTTAACACCATGCTTATGTTTGCATTGTGAATGGGCCTTAACATTGCATTGCAGTGCACTGCGTGCATTGTCTTTCTACACATAACCTCTTGCGATCACGAAGACTAGTCCTGTAATGTCCGAGCTTAAGGGAGTAGCGCTCCTACCGCATATTGGGAAAACTAGTTGATGCACTATGCTACTCGCTGAGCTGCATACTAATGCTATCTGGAGAGCTCACCCTTCTTCAGTATCCCCATGCCCCACCCTTGAAGGCGGTTAAACTGCAGCCTTCGTCCACCGGCAAACCCATACCATGGATGAATGTGGGTGTTAACATATGCCCTTACTCTGGATAAGCCCGTGCAGTGAGTGCATGACGTCACGCCCCCTTGTTTTTCATAGGCCTTATGGCGGAATGCAATGGCGGCTCTTGTTTAGGTTGCATGGTTGCACAACCTCGATATAATCGAAAAAGATCTCATAACATCTTAGGAACATACTTTTCCTGTTAATGACATTCATTATTCAAGATATTGTGGCATTATCGATGTATACAAAATCATTTTGAAACCAAAGTGCGTCCGACTGGCGCTCTCCCCGGTGTCTGGAGCCTTGTCAGGAATTGCACCACACTCTTGGCTCCTGGATATATTATTGGGTTTACTGCATTTATTCTTTGGCCCTTCGATTTAACATGGGGAACATAGGGCCTTTTGGTTATGCAACAAGGCGGGTGACACTGACTAGCACAGCGCGGCAACCGAGGGAGTCTCAGGGGAATCCTAATATTGTCTTCGTCTAACTCGCTGCAATGTAATTTTATTGCTTTCGCTTATTGAAAGTAAGTGCCTGCAGCTGGCCAGCAGTTTGCGAGCGTTCTTGTGAATACGGAGGTGTGTCGAAGATCTTTCTTTCATTATTGCTTTATATACTAGTGTGGAGAAGTTTTCGAAATAAAATAATTTTATTTGTATGAAACGTGTCGAAACAATAGTGATTGTTGCAATGTGCTGGAGTCACAAGTGAAAATCAACTCTCAAGACCACGTGCGCAGGTGTTACGAGGACACGCGTAACTTACGCGGACACGATGCATAAATTATGTACATAATGTTTCAATATAAACTTTTATATAACTTAGTTTTAATGAATTTAAATTGCTTACATTCTTATTATTTATTCGATTTATATATTTTGGAAATGATATTTCCGTCATTCCTTGAAGGTACAATCTCCAGTCTCTTGGGGCACCAGTCCCCGTTGATGGAATGCAGTGGGAGCTTCTCTCTTCCGTCAACGGCAATGCGTTACGAACGGCCGTTACCAAACTGACAAAAAATTACACGATTGGTATATATTATTTTATATTTTATTACTATTATTATTCTGAATCTAAACGACAAAATGATAAAGGAAACGTTTTGACGGTGAACTAAGAAGAGCTGCTCAATAGACAATAGGACATTTTAAAAAATCGTGCTAACATATTTCAATTCTTTAAAAACTGAGAAGGTAGAGAATGTGCAAGAAGTGTATCCAATCAAAATTGTTGTAGATGTAATTGATGATGTAGAGGCGGTTCAATTTTTTCAGATACCGGACATAATTCTTGTGATGAAATTTATGGAAGTAGTTTAATAAACCTCTGCGATTTAATGATATATACTCTGTAATAAACGAAACTACCATGGAAATCTGGAGATACTGGAGCAACGATTGATGTAATATCAAATAAATATATGGACAAAAGTCAATTCATCGGAGAAAGTATCCAGGTAAAAAGTCTGTTAGCACACGTAGTTCATTTCGCATTTTTTAGTGCGGTTTTCATAATTCTACCCCTCAAGGCCATATTTCACGGTGGCATTATGCCATTGGATTTCTCGGTCGTGCCGCTAGATGCCGCATGATCGTGACAGTATCCAGGACTGCTATACTGTCAGCGTGGTGACGTGCGTCAACGCAACGCTTGTGCGACACATGCCTTAAAGGAATTATTGAAACTCGAGGGCACCACATATTTATAATAACATGAATAGGCTTGCCGCAACAATTGTGAATATCAGCGCTATCTTCTCCATTGGGCTTGCCTATGCCTGATCTGCGTTTCTTCTAAGCAACTATAGCTAAGCTAATGTACTTAAGCCTCCTTTAAAGCAACTAAGCTAAGCTAAGCTAATGTACTTAAGCCTACTTTAACATCAAGTTTTTGTCATTTCACTGATCCCTTGTGCAAATGGAGATGAACCCTTGCTTTGCTTCTGGATATAAACGTAGCATCACTATGCACAAGTTTAGTTAAGCTCACCTTTTGCTAGTAGTGGTAGATGTATAGACCCAGAGACATTTTACTATTTTGTTTGCAATAAATAATTTAAAAATACAACAAAAATTTGCATATGTTTACCGATGCAAATAAGTTATCTATAACTCGGGGGGTGACAAGGTCTGGTTTTCTACTAGTTGCTAAGTTCACTTTTTTGAAGCTTTTATTCACCCTTCAACAATTTAGTTGGAACGATGGGAAGAGATTCTGGTGCTCATGGAAACGTGCGCAGATGGTACTTCTCCCTCATTCTTCACATACAGTTTTTACTGGTCTGTGACTAAATAAATCAAAAGTAGGGTTGGTTGTTCCTGCGATCAGGTCCAAGAGTGGAGCACAACAATATAAACATATTGAGTTTTTGTTTATCTCATAATATTGAATTTGAGTAGTGAGTTTGTCTCACTTACACTTTTTTTTTTTTCAGTCCCCTGAAAAACGTATAAATGAAGTTTTACTATATTGATTTTAACAATATTTAATGTATCGTGTAATATTTAATGTAATGTAATGTAATATTTAATGTAATGTAACGTGTCATCATCACCTACAAACGAAATCTTTTTACTTAAAATGGAACAAATGTTTGAGAAATACCTGGCTCCGTTTAGAGAGAAAGTAGATAAAATTGAGAGCGACATTGCAAGTATCAAGTCAGAATTGAGCAAAAATACAGAGCAAAATAAAATCAACACCGAAAACTACAGAAAATTAGAAAAAAGAGTTAAAATAGCTGAGGAAAAATAATCATCATTCCATGATAATTCAAGTGATCCTGATAATACGATATACGAGATAAATGAGCGCAAAAGACGAGAAACTGAAGTCATTGTTTTCAACGTACAGGAATCTGAAAAATCAGTGGGAACTGATCGACGACAAGACGATTATGAAAAAATAGCAGCCATTATTCCAGACGAGTTATCCGAAATAGTAAAAAATTTTAAACTTCGTCGACTTGGTCGACCAGCAACAGGGAAAACTCGTCCGTTGCTAATTAAAACTCCGTCGGTAACTGAAGCTAGAACCTTGTTGAAGATTAAACCCACGAACGAAACGAATATCGTATTTAAACCAAATCTTACACAAGCTCAGCTAAGCCATCTCAACACTCTACGTTCTGAACTTAACAATTTAAAAAATCTGGTGACAATGATAAAACCATTAAATACATAAATGGGATATTACTCGCGCAACTTTTCTTGAACGATGACCTTGATCCCCCTCCCTTGTGCAATAAACAGTTAAAGGCAAAAGCTCGCAGCGGGCACTGATGACAATCTTCCAAGCATTAAAACTTCATTGGCGCGAAACTGCAGCTAGTCAAAGCCAGTTGCTTTCATAGTGCAGAACCCCTGTTCAGGTTTATTGTCAATATCGATAGAAATGGCTGAGTCAGGTCCAGGTCCTTCTAGGGAGTCACCTAAAACTCCCGAAAAAGTTAAGCACAAGATGCAGTTTTGACTTTCATTTCACAGACGTTGGCATTACTTAAAATACTCTAGTGGCTGACATTGTAACTAATACCCCCACTCCACCCGAAATCGTCAATCCATCGTTCAAGAAAAGTTGCCCGAGTAATACCAAAAATTGTAAACAAACAGTTTTTTCGCACGTCAGAAGAGAAGCACGAAGAAGCACTATCAACTCATTTATTATCAGAACGCTAGAGGATTGAGAACTAAATTGAAACAATTTTTAACCTCTACCGCAAACTATCACTCTGATATTATATGTGTAAGCGAATCATGGCTAAACTCTTCCACCTTGGACGGAGAAGTAGTAGATAATTCATATACCATATACAGAAAGGACAGAGATCATTTGACAAGTAACCGCGAACGTGGAGGTGGAGTCTTCATTGCAGTGAAACGTAATATTTCGACAGAATTACTGACCACTAATAACACCGATATCGAGCAAGTGTTTATTAAAATAAAGTGTTTTAAAAGTGACATTATAATCGGTTGCGTATATATACCGCCACAATCATCTATAGACACATACAATAAACATCTGGCTACGATATCACATTTGAAGGAGAGATATTCCAATTGTGAATTGATGATTGTGGGTGATTATAACCTTCCTAGTAGTTACCCCAGTACAGATTGCGAAAATGTTGTATATAGTGAGATGCTATTAAATAACTGTCAACAATTTAATGAAATTAGTAATGTAAATGATAAAACTCTTGATTTATGTTTCAGCAGTGCAGATGTAAAAGTGAAAAGAACACAGGCTATTGTAAATGAAGATAAGCATCACCCAGCGCTGAATATACAAGTTGAAATTCAGGCTAATCTTAAAACAAACAATACGACAACGTATAATTTTAAAAAAGCAGATTACATGAATCTAAACAGATTTTTCTTGAGAAGTAATTGGATTGATCTTTATAAGTTAGAACTAGTAGATGATAAGGTTAACTGGTTTTACAGTAAAATTTATGAGGGAATTGTACAATTTGTCCCAATATATGATGGTAATGGGAAAAACTATCCCTGTTGGTTCTCCAAAGAATTAATACAAAAAGCAAAGCAAAAGAAGAGGGCACATACAAAGTATAAAAAATTGGGAACAAAAGCCGCTCGCAATCAATTCCGAGAATTGAGACTGGAATGCAAAAAAATGAGTGAGAAATGCTATGATGATTACATATCGAAAATTGAGGGGATGATGAAGACAGATAACAAACAATTCTGGAAATTTATCAAAAACAAGAGACGGAGCGATCTAAATATTCCATCAACTATGTCCTGGAATGAAAAAATAGCAACAAATGGAAGTGAATTGAGCAATCTATTCGCATTGTATTTTGAAAGCATTTATTCGAGTTATTTGAATGACTCTACCATAACAGAAGAAAATGGGAACGAAGAACCATCAGCAAATCTTGACGCTGACCTCACCAAATTTACCATCCGTTATGATGATGTGTTTCAACAACTATGCAAGCTGGATGTTAAAAAAGGTGCTGGACCCGATGGCATACCTAACGAGTTTCTGAGAAATTGTGCTATAGGACTCGCTGAACCCTTATCCCACATCTTCAGTAAATCAGTGGAATCTGGTATCTTTCCAACAGCATGGAAAATATCTTACATCAGCCCGATTCATAAATCAGGATCCAAATCTATAGTAACCAATTATAGACCTGTATGTATTCAATCATCAATATCAAAACTATTTGAAAAAAATATTCTACCTCAAATAATTTTTCCATTTAAAAACATCATCTCAACAAAACAACATGGATTTATCAAAGGTAGATCAACAAATACAAATCTCTACTTATATACTAACTACGTGCTTAATCAGATGAACCAAGGTAACAATGTACATGCAGTATACACGGATTTCAGTAAAGCTTTTGACACGGTGGATCATGACATCTTATGTGATAAACTGAATCAATATGGAGTACGGGACAAAGCACTGGGTTGGTTTCGCTCGTATCTGACAGGACGGTATCATCAAGTTCGAGTAAATGGACACATCTCAACTGAATATAAAGTAACCTCAGGCGTACCACAAGGTTCGCACCTTGGACCCATTCTTTTTAATATTTTCATCAACGACATCGGTGATAAATTTAGATCTGAGTATTTGTTGTACGCAGATGATTTGAAAATATTTAGAAAAATAACAGATGATTATGACGTTCATGTACTCCAGCAAGATATTGACGAGCTGAATAACTGGTGTTCGAGGAATAAATTAAAGCTGAATCTTAGCAAGTGTGTGGTAATCTCTTTTTCACGTTCTGCTCAACGACAACCTGCAATATACTATCTTCCTGGACATCATCTTGAAGAAGTCACATTCACAGAGGACCTAGGGGTCATTATCGACAATAAATTAAATTTTTCGAACCATGTAAATAAGATGATATCTAGAACGGCACAAACACTGGGATTTATACTCAGATTTGGAAAAGAATTTAATAACGTTCATACACTAATTCACCTATACTCTACATTAGTACGTCCAGAACTCGAATACTGCTCAACGATCTGGTCACCGTACACAGATACTCTGGTTGAAAAAATTGAAAATATCCAAAAGAAATTTTGCAAATTTGTTAAGTATTATATGGGTACTGGAGGTCAACGCATAAACATCGATGAAGTCTACAATCAATTCAACATTGACAGCCTTTCGAGACGAAGACGTATCACGGACCTAACATTTTTTTATAAGATTATTAACAGGCAAATCGACTGCCCAGAAATACTGGAACAATTCGAATTCGTCTGCCCAAAACTTGGCTTGAGATCCAACAGACTGTTGAATTCAGTTGGGACTACAAAGAATTACGTACATCACGGACCGAAAAACAGGATAGTGAATCTGGTGAAAGAATACTGTTCTGACTTGGAATTCTTCGGAGGATCTATCTCATCATTTTTGTCACAGATAGAGAAATGTGGTGTTCTCTAGAAAATGATTTCGTCGTATTTTAGATTCTATACATTGATTATTTTTGATCAGTAGTATATTATGTATTATGAATTAAATTATATTTTTGTTTATATATATAATTATTATTTCAATAATATACTGCGATAACTTCTGTTTCAGTAATGGTTTATTGTAAATTATACTTAGAAACTCAATATATACATTGTAATTTCTTATTTGTATAAAGCCGATTGGCGTAAATTAAATAAATAAATAAATTAGTTACCATTAAGACAGAATAATTCTAAAATACTAAACATGCTTGTAACAAGTATCATACCTCAGCTTCTCAGGTAATAGTGTACATCTGAATCACCAGTTTTCCTAATACTTTCTACAAATACTGAGATTGTGATTACGTCACTTGTTTTGCTTCTGACGTAAATGTTGCTTCACTATCTGCACAAGTTTTCTTGAGCTCAGTGGGGAATGCAGAAATTTAAATTATCATTTTCTATGTTCTCTTCGAAGCAAGTTGATTCTGATATGAATGGCATGATAAAGGAAACCAGTGGCAGGGGCTCATTTGCCTTCATCACCTCCACAGCCCACTTGCACACCTTCTGAAATACTTTTATTTTAACTAATTTCTTTACTAACCATAGTCATTCAATATATAAACCATTAACATTACAAATATTAACTACAAGTCAACAAATAAAAATATATTTTATATTCCTCAGAAACAGAAAACTCATTATAAGAAGCAAAGTAGGCTGGACACTTTACCAGTAAATACAGACAAAAGTTGTAAGTTTTAAAAATTTTTTTATGTGGTGTGAATTTACCTGCAATACATGTTGTTCTTTAGGGTGAGCACTACCTCCACCAAGAAACCACATGTTTTTTTTGTTTTTTTTAAAAAAGTAAAAAAAAAACTTTTTTTCAGTACTAATAACATGGTTCTTGACTTACACAACAAATATAAGCAACATTTTCTACAAATAGGTGTTCACTACATAGAGAAAGTCAAGAGAGATGGACAAATTTGGAGGTGGAACAGGCATAGATTTGACGAATACAATTAATTTTTTTTCCATACAAAAGGTTTTATTTTAAAAGTTTAAACCATAAAATGAAAAAAGAATGTTTGATTGTGGTTTCATGTACAGTAAATATACATAAAAAAACTTAAACACAAGTTTATTCCTTTTCTTCATTTTCAAGTCTCATACATATTTATCATACCCCACAGTGATTAGTGAATATAATTTTCAACCTTTGTAATCTAGGTATAAACCGTAAACCACACAACACAACACAAGACAAACTTTAATGAGAACAAATATCTTGTTAAAAAATTGATTATAAAATCTTATACTAAACAATTTATACGTTTATAAGTGGCAATTATGCAATTTTATCCTTAAATAATCTTCAAAATTAATATAGTAGTTCCTCCTTAAACAAAAAACACTTAGTTTATCACTTCTTCCCTCACAATCACGATCATACAAACATCAAAAAATATACCATGCAATCAAATTCACATACTTAATGAGATTTCCAAAGGGTAACATGATATTCAGTCACTAAAGTTCTACTGCAATCAACCTTACAATCATACTAAAACACAGTCTGATAAAGTTAAACTGGCTACTGATATGACCAAGGAGAAACATTTTATAATGTACATCATTAGGTAAATTAACCAAATTTCTTTCACACACATGCAAGCAATATAAAGAACAGATTTTGTAATAAAAGATGCATGACAGATGATCCACACCATGCAAAACTGTATAAAATGCTATCAAAGATGAAATACATCTATACCCAGATATGTGACAACTATAGAGGATTTAAAGTCTGTAGTACAAAAAGATTCAATAAATTCACATGATTCAGCAGAAAAAAAAAATTGGAGTGAAAGATTCTAAATAATTAATATCTTTCTTTCAGTTCTGATATTCAATTCAATCACAATTCCAGCATAGTAATAAATGCGTGTCAAAAATATAGTGTATACATACGATTGCTACTTTCGACCTGTTCCTGATGTAAGGTTTATAACACATCCAGCAGAAAAAATTGACCACAATAGAATACTTGGTTCAACCTGAGAAAACAGGAATCTCAAACGATCCAAAACATACTTCAGCCATGGTACCACTGGTGGCTCTTTTATTTCATCAGAAAGAATTTTAAGTTTTCGTAAGTACTCTAATAGTGGAGGATGATCACGAGAAAATATGGGTAAGTATTCACTTTGTTTACTCCTTGTCCACCAGGCCTCAGACCATCTGCAAATTAAGAGTCATCAAAATTATAGCAAATTTCACAGAAATAGCAGTAAAAGAATTCAAGAATCATTGAAATATTACAGTAATCAATTATCTCCAATTCATTTTACTGGTATTTAAAAGGACAGAAAGGATAAACATTTATAATTACAATTAAAATGTTATGCTTTTCTTCAGAAACATTATTTGGAGAAATCATAACCAAATTCGTGCTTGATTGAAAGTTTTATCCCCAAATTATTACAGAGAAATTGAACATTGTAACTAGTATAGCAAGAGATTTAAATAGTGCTTTACTCACATGGGAGAAGCTTAGGCCAAAGAGCAACTGCATGACGATTATATCGTAATTCTTATAAGTGAATAAAGCTCTATGAAATCCAGGAACTTTTATTTAAAAAAAATTGTACTTCAAGGTTTTTGATCATGGAAGCAGCATGCTTTTGATATTTTGCACTCTGATGTCAATGTAAAACTACTTTATTTTCAAAACAGTCAAAATTCAATTCAATTGTTATTCTTAAACAGAGTAACTCAACCTTAGATTGCAGAGAAGTTGATTGGATCCTCCCCAAATTTGTGCATAATAAGAGCCCTGAAAAACTTTCAAACTGACTGTAAAGGGAGTAGCAGAATAAGATAGTCATAGATAATTGCCCCTGTGGGATACAATTTTTTTATGATAAAAATCTTAATTGAAGAAAAAAATACAACAAATTTTTCATTGGATTTAAATCAATTTACCCAAAGTACTTTATACACACGAAATAAATAAATGAAAGAAAACAAAAAACATTTTTTTAAGCTTCTCGTTTAAGTTTTAACTTTTTTAAACCTCATGCACCTCAGCCTATGAATACAATTTCCATAATTCTTGCGATTTTCTATAGATGGTACAGATGTTTTGAGAATTTTTCAGGAGCATGTGTTTGATTTTGACTCTTACAACCAACAAAAAAGAAGGGAAAAATAGAAAAAAATAGGTTTTCTTAGTTTTTTAAGAATATTTAATGTTCTGTCGCAGGTCATTAAAAGGGCTCAACACAAATTGTGGCCCTGTAAATTCTCTAGTTTCCCCAAATTGTATTTATTTATCTTATAATTTGCACCCAACAGCTCCATAACAATAAAACAGTAATTTTAAAGTTACTTATTTTTTCTTAAAATTAGGTTTTATTGTATTAATTTTTGAGGTTTTTCTGTTTTATGTTTATTAGAAATATATATATTGAAAAACAAATTTGTAACAATAATATAACAAATTGTAATTTGAATATTGAACGAATGAAGATTTTAAATATTAATAATGAGTTTTAATACTTTATCTACCTAATTAATTAATTAATTAACTAATTAATGTTAATTAATTAATTAAGTGTTTAAAAAGCACAAGAAACAATATTTTTATGTGGCAATTGTCTTCTGAAAAGATATATCAATTAATTCTATTTCCACAACTCTTTAGTCTATTCTGTGCAAGATTGATCATCATAACTTGATTGAGATGATGGTTCTGATATCAATAGATTCTCTGACAGTTCTGACAGGCATTTCTGCTTTTTACAGCTTTCAGAATCTTGCTATATGAAAGAAGATCACAAACAATATATGCCCTTCAATGTGTCTGACATAGATGTCATGTGTGTGACATTCTGTAGTACATATGGACGGCAGACTTTCTGCATCTGGTGACATTAAACCAGATGACACTAGTATCGTATATTGTGCCTTACAAATACACAGTAAATCTGCACATTGCAATATAGAACCCAAATGGTTTGTTTCCAAAAACTGCAGCCTACACACAAAAACATGAACGAGTGCATCATGTCATGACTACTTAAGTATATCTTAACAACATTACAAATTCTATTTAACATTAGTTGTAAAACTGTTCTACTTTGTGTAAAAAAATTGATTAATTATATTAAAATTCATAATTTGTTCAATATTCAAATTACAATAGGTTATAATACTACCTACTCTTACAATTTTGTTTTATCACTATTTTAAGAAAATTAAGAAAGAACTATTACACAACTGTTTTATTTATATTGAACTGTTGGGTGCAAATTTTAAGATAAAATTTACTTTAATTAAGATTTTCAACATAAACAATTTGTATCCCCTGGGGCAGTTCTGCCCAAAATCTTCATACATTACCTTCTTTTGATTTTTTTTTGTTGATCAATTTAATCTAAATATGAAGTTTTATTTCAGTTTTAGAAAGATATATTATAAGGTTGGTTGCTGTCAGAATAAAGTAAATGTGAAAATAAAGTAGTCATTAATTTTCTAAAATCATTTAAGAGCCAAGTCCAAAAATTATTTAAGTGATTTGATTAATTGATCAATAGACTATAATATTTCAAGTAGATGCTTGTTTGAAGTCTCCCATGGAATCGAGAATTAACTATAATATTATATCATAAATATTATTATTGTTCGATTATATGTTGAATAAGAAAAAATGGTGAATGGAGCTAAGCTGACTTCTGTCTTGTTATTAAAATTATGCAATTAAATCATGATGCACCATCTTTGAGGGAAATCAGGTAAGAAAGGCTGTAACCTCCCGTCTTTTTTTTAACAAACAATTTTATGGTGGCTAGTATATTATCATTTGACGAGTATATTTAATGAAAGTAAAATCTGACTAATAGATCAAACAAACTGCAGTATTTCCTGTCAATGAACGAAGAGTACTTTGCTTTTGAATCTCAACAGAATATGCATTTTAATGAGACAAATAAATGCTTAGTCCACAAGAACAGTAGAACCTCTTTACAAGAGAATATTGGTTGTACTGAGACTCAATGCATAAATTATGAGAATTTTCTTCCTGCACATTCAGTCATTTGACCGTTTACTTTCACATTCATTTATCCACAATTAGACACGGGAATAGGGTGAATAACATTTAAAAATCATTCACATTCATTTCTCCATCACCTACCTTGTACTAGAAATGTGGTACTCTTTTTTATTTAATTTAGTTTAAGTGTGATGAAATTATACAATGCAGGCTCTTAAACTGAAATTAAGTGTTAAGGCCTTTTCATTTACAATCAAGATATACCAAACATCCCAAGGGAAAATTTGAAACAAATCTAGAGGAACAATAATTTATTTTAGGCCATTAAAACCCAGAAATGACAATGTATGAGTGTATAAAGTATTTACAAAGAGGATATATTGAACGGGACAATAATAAAATGCAAATATTACCACAGTTTCAGGACTCTTGAGTGTTTGAGGCTGGAGTACACAGTAAATATTGGGGAATGAATTCTCATAATATAAATTAAACACATTCACTAGATAAGGGGCATAGCTGATTTTAAAACAAATTTCATATGAAGGAGTCATATAAACTGAGTCATATGAAGGAGGAATGTGCAACCAATGGTGTCACGTTTCAATACCGGTGTAGGCATCAGGACAGAGTAAGTGATTGTCTGCAGACACGGTCAAGGCCAATTCTAAAATTAGTTTTGACAAGTTGAGCGAGACAACTGATACTGAAATTGACACTTCCTTCAACAAAACTAGATTTTGTTACAAGGAATTCAGATTCAAAAGTGAACGCTTGAAGACTATATTTTAGACACGAAGGATGACGCTTGTATATTCTGACACAGGAGATAGAATACTTATCAGAAGATCAGTTTGTGTTGCAGTGTAAATTTCATGTTAAGATATTATTGGTGAGTGTGTGTTTATTAGAAATATTTGAAGTAAAATTTTTTTTTGAATCAGACATTTAGCGGATGAGAGTGAAATCAATTGAAATAGAAATGTCTATCCCAAACATTCATGGAAGTAGCCAATTGTAAATAGTACATGTTAATTTTTTAAAGGTTTAGGAAATTCATTTTGTTTTCTTTAATAATTTCATTAGTATTACTTGCATTTGATTAGTTATATTGGAAGTAGGCAGTTTTAATTTCGCCATCAAGATATAAGAATGGAAGATTCCTGGTTCAATATTCTTCCCAGGAAAACTTTGGTGATATAGCAGGCTACAACATCTGCACAAACTATAAGCGCAATGGAAAACATCAGACAACTAAATTTAATAATTTTTTGCAAAGAAAATGTCATATAGACATTGAAAAGGTCTCCATAAATTAAAGGAATATGAAATTCAATGAAAATGGCACGCCAACAGAGAGTAATTCCACAAGATAAAAATTTGTTAAGTTTGAATGAAATAAATGATCGATTTATTTAACAATTAGATTCTGCAGACTAACTATTTTAATTTGTTCAAGTCGGAGTAAATTTTCTGAGAACACCCAGTCTGTACAAGATGGTTAGTCAATCCACCTAAGTATTGTTCAACGATTTAAGAAATTTGGAGTAAGGCATTCATAGGAATTATAACAAAAATTAAATTATTTAATTTCGAGATATCTTCAACTATAAATAAAAAACATTTCAAATTGGCATTCCCAAAGTGAAACACCAGCATATAAATTTTAAAAATATTTCAAAATCACTAGCCAGAATGGGGCTGCTTAAATCAATGAAGATACAATCTTTCCACACCTATCTGTTGATGCCACTTAGATGAACGTTTTCCCCATCTGCTTTTTGACATGATTTGTATCACTTCTTATTATATTATTTTTGTTACGTGATCATCAATGCTCACTGAACTGTTTATTATCTGTAAAACTAGTGGTGCTAAAACAGCATATACTTTCTCACCATGATAAATTATGTGAAAAGTACTAAAATTGTCAAAAATTTGTGTACGACCTTATTTCAAAATCTCTTTGAGGAACAGTTTTCATTAATACATTCAGGTCGCTGCCCTTAGAATCTACAGGCACCCACAAGAAGCCTAAAATTATGATGCCCATAGAATCTATGGGCACATGATTCACACTATGTCTGCTTCCATTATGCAAGTTTTTTGATCACAGACTTTTCACTGAAGTTTATACATTAATAAGGTTCCTAAAAACACTGCTAGATTTTGTTTGCTGTCATTTTAGTGGTATTAAATTGCATTGCAATACACAGATGTGCATGCCCTATGCAGTGACAACTAGGAAGCATTCTTCAAAATTACAACACCAAAGACAATTATTGTGAATAAAAGGTAATGTTTTCGTCATTGTTGCAACAGACAATGTAATATTATGTATAACGTTCCAATATTCACTGAATTCATAAGAATTTAATTAAAATAATGATGTTAAACTTTTCTTTGAACTTAATTTCTTGTTTTATTTGTATGAAAAAATATTTTAAACTATTAATATAAACATAAAAGTTGGAACTTCATATAAACATACTAGATTGTTTCTTTGGGGGGAAAAAATCTTACTTCTACGTTTATATACCTCAAAATCTTATGTACTGGTTATATCTTGTTGAGGCTACGACCTGAATGTGTTAAGGGAAGAAATCTCCCTTTAATATTTTAGCTGTAGGAACACTGTGAAAAAATTTTGAACTTTTGCAATTTTTGAAGAAAGACATTAGCCAGATCAGTTCTAGAATATCGATATTTTGGTGAAAATCGGCTAAACGGTTTAGCTGATAGCGTTGTTCACAGATGGATGAATAAACGTTTTGCCATCATTTGATATTTCAGTATCAAGGACAGATGTTATGTGTTAGATGATTATTTCCCCCTAAATTAAGCTACTGGATTTATCTCCATTTTCATTACCAGCGTCCTGAAATATGTGTTTTTCTGCTGAAAATTGGCCTTCTTTTCACAAAGCGTTACATAATTTTCTCTCTACTCTGTAAGGAGGAAGTAAAAATCATTCACCAGCCTGAACAAATAATAAGAAATCCAGTAAAATATGTCTGTATTAGAATACTGATTCTAGAGGAATTACAACCTCAAATCTGTGTCCCTACATGTCTTTAATGATTCAATTCTTTTATTCTGTTCAAACTAAAAACTAACTATTCATCCGAAAGAGAACATTTATAATATTTGCAAAAACTATGATTTTGCTTCCTAGAACAAAAATGAATGTAACCCACTTTCCCAGTATAAGACAAAAATAAAAATAAAAAATTACCTCTGATTCCAGGGTGTGTATTGGTAATGGTACAGGCTGGCTTTGATGTACTTTGGGGGTTTATTAGGAAAAGGATTCTTAGAAGAATCTAAGAGTTGAAGTACTTCTGGCTGACCATTCAAAAGTCTGTAAGTCAAACCCATAAGCCATGGATTCTGATGGTATGTTCCCAATGCTGCAAACCACATTTGCCAATCTAATCGAGGCTGATGAGGAGCTAAAAAAACAAATAAAACTCTCTCAAAACATTTGCTGTTTTAAAATTATTGCATGCATCTTCAAATAATATTTTTCAGAGTTAACATCTTCAGATTAGACTCTTCGATATGACAAATGAAACTGACATCTGAAGTTATTGCCCTTTCATCTTGGATACCTGCACATCTTACCTAAATAGTGTACTTTTCAAAAGAATATAATTACACTTTTGAGGTATTTATCCACAAATGTGTTATTCCATGTTAAATTCGACACAGTCATTTTACATCATCTCAGTCACATGAAATTTGACACATAGGTAGTATAAATGAAGAATAAGAAAACTACAAATTTTGGGTAAAATATTTCAACTCATTTGTGAAATACAGTCATATAAAGTTTTACAAAATTGGGTTCCCCAAAAAGTTTTAAATTGATGTAGAACCTTTCCAAATTAAAATAGACAGCTAGAAAAGGTGTCATTTTGCAGCTATCATTACGGCCTTTTATACGATATGCAACTCAATAGGGGTTAGTTTTCAAAAGGTGCTTCAAATTTGAATTTAAAATTTTGATTTAGGTTTTTTCAAAAATCACTACTTCAAAAAAATTCTAAAAAACAATTCTTATATGTTTTTGAACTGACCAGTAAGTATAAATTGGGGATTATTACGGGTTTATTCGGTAATTAAAACTCACAATATTTACTTATGCCAATTTCATTGACTTAAAATGCATTTCAAAACACATTATAAGCCTTAATATTGACAAATTATTAATTTATTGCTTTTTGTTGGCGAGTGTATGGTGTTTTATTATTATTATTATTATTATTATTATTATTATTACTATTATAATTGCTCATAATATATTTTATTTTTTTGTCCATTATTTACTCAAAATAACTTTACAATAGGTCTCTCACACCATTGAAATAAAAATGAAATTTATATTGTGATCATGCAAGCAGAAGTGGGATTTTTTTTTTTAATCAAAGCTGCATTATCACAAACAAAATATCATTTTTATTCAAATGGTGTCAGAGACCTTCTATTGTAAGTTAATATTTGGAATAGAAAATTAACAATATAATAAAATACAACAAAATATATTACGAGCAGCGCTTGAATTCTGATAATTTAAAAATTCTTTGGAAATGACCAAAAAAATGATTTAAAAATCAGACAAAAACAACCCCAAAACTTAAAAATAAGGGGAAAATCACATCTCTTTTTACAAAATACTCAAAAATCTTTTAGACAATGTTTACTCATTCAATGAATTTTACAATTTTAAATAAAACTTATTTATATAAAATTATATTTTACATTAAGACTTCATTTTAGAAGGAAATGTAATCCTTAGCTCCGATCTCACATTTGTGGGTTTTCAAAGCTGAAGGATGTTCCCAAAGATCCATGTAATTTTAAGAGTTCAAAAACAGAGTCCAATACAGTAGTGAATTTTGTCATGAACTGCTGATACAATAAAAATTATGTTCTACTGTGTCATTGTAAATTCATGAAGCAATAAAAAACATGAATAAGAAATAAAATGCATAAAAATGACTAAAATACGGAAAAATCCCAGAAAAATGGCAAAAAAAACAAAACAACAACAAATAACTATACATTTCTATCACCCATATGTCATGATAAACAATGATTTATAAGTTAGCTATGTCATGCACCAATCAAAAAATTACATCATTAGAATCTGAGCCCTCATTATGAGCAATAATAATAATAATAATAATAATAATAATAATAATAATAATAATAATAATAATAGTAATAATAATAAAATGACACACTCACCAACAAAAAACACTAAATTAATGATTTGTTTATATTAAGGCTTATAATTTGTTTTCAAATGTATTTTAAATCAGTGAATTCTAGCGTAAGCAAATATAATGCTTTTTTTTATATTAAAGATTACTTTATGAGCCCATAATGATCCCAAATTTATACATACATGGTCAGTTCAAAACATTAGAACTGTTTTCAAATTTTTTTCAATTTTTTGAAGCGGTGAATTTTGGAAAAAGACTAAATCAAAATTATAATTTCAAATTTGAAAAACTTTTTGAAACTTAACCCCTATTGAGTTGTATATCATATAATACGCTGTAATGAAAGCTGCAAAATGGCACCTTTTCCAGCTCTTAATCTTAATTGGGAGAAGTTCTACATCAATTTAAAACTTTTCGGGGGAACCCAACTTTACATGGCTGTATTTCACAAACGAGTAGAAATATTTCAAACGTGTGCTCTGAATCTGAGATGATGAGATAAAATTTTAATAAAAATAGTGTTGATTTAATATGGAATGACCCAAATATTACAAATTATCAACTGCAACTAAGCAATTGATGATGGGGATAATAACAAGCAGTTGATGTAATAAACATTTTCCAAATGCACATTCGACTGCAAAAATCCAATATTTTTAACAATATGTGATGCAATTTTATTTACCCACCTACAAAAGGAGGTGTAGAATTTACGTTTCCTGGTTTATACAAAAAATTGTACTCTTTCCATGGTCCCTCAATGTGATTGCTGCCCTCTAGGATAACCTCTGGTCGACCATCAACACCTGTCATTCTTCTAAATAAACCATAAGAATTTGTCAAGTGCAGATGGTCAAGTCTTGAATGCCAAGTTCGGAATGCAGGAACTACAGTATTATTAGCAGCAGGATGTAAATGTGAAAATGGCACCTACAACACAAGCAAAACCTCTATAAGCATTGTTTCTTCAATAACTTGAACTTGTTAAAAAAGTAAAAAATAACCTGAAACTAACAATACTTAGACCAAAAAGTGATAGTGCAGCAGTTGAGTACAACAATGTTGAAATGACCGCAGTAAGCTTGGAAAAGGTTCCTGAAGAATCAATTATTGATGTAGAAAGTGATTGTATAATAATGAAGAGTAATGAACCCAAAGCAATATAAACTGTTATTGGTACTGTTTTGGCAAGTGCTTGGTCAAACTCTTGTCTAGTAAAAGCTAGAAAGAGAAAGAACAAATAAGTTCATGCTACAAAATTAATGAACAGAAAATTCACAATATTCAATAATTCAAACAATAAACGCACCAATATCTGATGTAATAGTGAATCCATTTTCTAATCTCAAATTGAATAAAACATAGGTAGCAAACAGGACTCCTCCATACACACTGAAGTTAATGACTTTTTTGAGCAAACTCAACCACAATTTCCCACCTAAACAAGAAAGTTAGCCATTTACACCTTAATAAACAGTTAAGAACTATTTGACAATAAAATAGCACATTGTTCTTTGCCTTTTGCCTGCTTTTTCTTGAGGAAAAATTCATCATCCAACAAAGATATGCACAATACAATAGTTAAGGTATTGAAGAAATTGTAGTTTCCAGTTATGATAATGCAAATTTGGAGAAACACCTGCAATAAAGGATTTTTTTAAAAATATTCCATAGTAAAAAACAATAAAATTATACACTTTCTCAACAAACCTGAACATAAAATGCAGATATCCTCACACCACGAAGAGGGAAAAAGAATAAAAATGGTATTCCCATTTCAATTACATTGGCAGCAACTGTGCTTAATTTCAAAATCCACTCAGGAAGATGATGAGAATACCATGCCAATGGAGTTGGTATGCACTGAGATTGAAAATGAATTGACAAAGCTGAAAAGAAATGAAAAACATTCTGTAATGGGATTTCTAGCTTCAATTCAAATTCCTCCAAATATTGTAATTTGAAAGCCGCATATTAAAAATGCAAACTAGATTGTGAAATAAAACTCATCAAATTAAAAAATCTATATGTCATTTCAAAACCAAGAAATTAGAACAAATTATTTGTTTCACAATGTAAATAGAAACTTTCTGTACCTATTCCATGCAATATATTGAGTAATAATTTTTTTTTATATTGCCAAGCCATAGACTCAAAATTAATCATACATATAATGTACATTAACATGAAAATGTTCAGAAATTTGAAAAAAAGATTTTAAAAATTGATTTCATGAAATTAATGACCTTCACAATCATTGTTTTAATAAGAGCAATTTTTTAATACACAGTTGTCTGCATCAATGAGATGTCTTTAAAATTCCTCTGTTACTTTATAAACATTTAATTTCAGATGTTAATAAAAAATACAAGGTGCAAAAATATTGTATAAAATAATATTTTTATTTTTTAGTAAACAAATCTCACAATAAAATATGACTGTAAAAGGTTTTCATGAATTTTTTCACAAACTATTAGGTATCAGAAACAGAAGAAAGAAATAAGCTGTATTGAAGGAAATGGAAAGTTCACGAATCAGCCAAAAAATTGACAACTAAATACTTCACCTGATAAACTCCACCAAGTGGGGCAACCACTAGTAAGCTTCACTACCCCAGAAGAAAACATTAATCTGAAAAGCAGCCAACGCACCATCCAAAATGCAATTGGATCACTAGGAGGAAGTGGCGTTGGTCGTCTCCTGGAAACTGGACGATATCGTAATGGTGCAACAAGAATACACAGAAATCCTGCTTCTAACAGAAGCAAATCCCTAAAATGAAAATTCTTAATCAGAAATAACACAGACACTCACAATAAAGAAAAAAGAAAAGAAAAACATCAATATTATTATTAATTCTTTATAGCAATGTGCACATACCATTGAAACCACATGAAGGTTTGTCCAACTTGATACAACGAATAATACAAGGACCACAAACCCGCAAACATTGGAGCAGTGCAAAACTTCTGAGAAATTAGCCTAGAAAATTGATATATGTTAAACATTTTCAATGCAGGCAATCATTTCATAGTAGCATAAAAGGCTATTTTATTTTCAAATACACACCCTGTAAAAGCTAAAAATACTCCAAAAAGAGCAAGGACATCCATCATATATTCGGTATCCAACCCCATGTATGGAGCCAACCATAGTAAAGTAGGTTTATTATGGATACGTGCTGTCAGTGTAGAAGCTTTGCTATCAAGCTGTGTTCTTGCAGGGAGAATCCCATTACTGCCATATAATCCTAAAGTACACCAGAAAAAAATCAATGTTAAGTGAACATTTTGTCAAATAACACAAATTATCATAATTCATAAATGCTTGTCAGGCTGATTCAATAAAATTCTTGACTCCCACTTCATTTGATTTATGACTTCACACATGACTTAATGTTTATAAATAAAGAAGCAAACAGTATGTGCTGACTTAATATTCTGAACCGTTTTGAGTTGTTCTACACCCCTCCCACATCTGTTTATTAATATATGATCATAAACTGCCCTCCAACATTTGTATTACCTGGTATCTGGATGTATAGTGATGTAAATGCGAATAAATAAACGATGCTCATTCCACGAAGGAAAAGGTTACGTGTATATCGTATAGCTGTCATCGTGATTCCTCTTCAACGTACCGTTGACCATTGACAAAATAAAACCACTTTTAAATAAATGGAGAACTGCGAGCAAATTAATCTCTACAAAACCCCTCTTCAGCCGACCACACCTTCACCCACACCCGCCTCTTCTGGGCACCTAACTTCTCAAGAGGCCTCAAGCAGAGAACGCCGACCGCTGCCACCGGCCGCCACCCGACCGCAGACCCACGCCAAGCTTCTCAGATTTCAAACCTACCAACATTACTCGAGTTACAGTAGTTTTCGTGTATCTCAAGAGCAGACACACCATTCACTATACAGCATGGAACAAATGATTTTTATATTTTTGCATATCCTTACCTTTGTAAGATGGGATAAAAAGGACAAATATATGGTTTGCGATTATTACAGAGCATTTTATACGAACGCATTTTTTTCTGCAGACGAGTGGTGGCTGCGTGGAAAGAATATTCGTCAATCCTCTGTGAAATAATCATAGAGAAAGAATAGGGATATAAAACGTTCTAACGTTAATTTCCATTTACCGAATAGAAAAGTATGGGGTCGAACGAAAATGATTTGATACATTGAGGAAGATTTGTTTTTCTAAAAACATTTATAATTGTTCTGATTTATAATACTTCTGATATAAGCCAAATGTACTTTCCATATTCAAATTCCACATTACTGATAACTCTTTACGACTCCAATTTTCTTGTAAAGCTAATTGTTGGTTGGAGACAGTGGCGTCACTACGGTGTTTGCGGGGTGGGGGTGAGGTAAACCGCCCCGGGTGATACCATTGGACACCATCTTCATGAGAAGTGGAGTCGCAAAGGAGTCGAAGAAGCCATTCTTTTCTTTTTTCGTTTAAACAGAACAAGATTGAAAAAAGGGTATTTGCTCCTATGATATCCCGACATGTTGGAAAATGAAAAAGTAAAAAATGATTTCAGTACTTTACTTTGTTTCACTTGGGAAGATAAACATGGTATTTTCAAAAATATGTTTGGTAAATAAATATAATCTTAAATATTTTAATCGTTAGAACCCGTAAGTTCGGGCATTTATTTTACCTAAAATAGGCAGGCAGAAAGGCATATATTTTTATTAAAATAGGCATGAAAAATGCATATATCCTAGCTAATGTAGGGGATGCAAAAAGGAATTATTTAAAAAATATGTAATTAAAATGATTCCCATTTTATTTCTAGCTATAAAATTTACATTAGTATCGAAAACGGATTTTATTCCTTCCTTTCTTTCCTTCCTTCCTTCCTTCCTTCCTTTCTACTACTATCCAGAAATAATACCATAAACCGAAATTACTCGTATTGTAGGAGTTGGTGTGCCGTATGGCAATAGATTTGCCAAATAGTTGTAGGAAGAAAAGCGGACCACATCTCATAGGAAAAGAAAAAGTAAACGAAAAGTGAGTCAAAGTTTTGTTCCGTCTTTTGCTAAGAAAAGCATCGATTCGACATTTACCATCGTCTCAACCCCGAAGGATTGTCCAAGAGGGAGTACAAAGTTTTTAAGAACTGTTAGAAGAAGGCTGTTTGAAAATGGCTTGAAGATACGATGACCCCCCAAAAAATAAACAAAAATTGAGTAATTTCTTGATCAAGAAACGACTTCAATGGACTAAGTTGCACCAATGATGGGTATTTTGAAGGTAATTTTATATAATTCAAAATACAATTCCATTCTTCCCCAAATTTAGAAGATTCGTGTCAGAAATGAAGTACAACTGTTTTAATGTGTCAAATAAAATATTTTTACTAAATTTCAGGGTATTCAATTGTATTCAGGGATGAAACCATCTGGGCTATGAGGGTTGCCTTTTTTATTTCAGGATTAGAGAACAAAAACAAATATTAATCATCGAAAGTCACTTTATTGTTTTTCAAAACATTCCTCATGAAGATCTTTTGCATGCGTTTGAACCAATTATCAAAGCACTTTTGCCACTCATTGAAGTATCTCCAAAACATGCATTCTCAATGCAGCAAACGCTTCTTCAGGTGTCGAAAAACGTTGATCTCTCAGTTTGTTTTTTACGTACGGGAATAAAAAGAAGGCATTCGGTGCCAAGTCAGGACTATAAGGCGGATGACTCATCAAATCGATGTTTTGGGTGCTCGAAAATGAAGTTGTTTGAGCCGATGTGTGAGAGCTCGCATTGTCGTGGTGAAGAGTGATCCGTCTTCGGCGGTTGGTTTTCCTGATTTCTTGGAAGACAGCCGGCAAACAAATCGTTGTGTACCACTCAGAATTGACTGTTCTGCGTTGTTCTAGTGGTACAGTTGTGACATGTCCAGTTTTTTCGAAAAAAAACAGGCGACCATCTCTTTGGAAATGCTTCGTGCGCGAACAACTTTTGTTGAATTTTGCTCATCTTGAAACACCCATAGTCGACTGCTTTTTACTTTCGGGCTCATAGGCGTAAATCCATGATTCATCACCTGTCACGATGTCATAGACGTGTTTCGAAGCACCGCGATCGTATTTTTTTAGCATTTCTTTCGACCAATCGACACGAGCCTTTTTTTGAGCGATTGACAAATTGTGTGGGATCCAACGTGAACAATTTTTTTGACTGTCAAATGTTCATGCAATATTGAATGTATGCTGCTCCCACCAATGCCTAAGGTTGTCTCAATCTCACGATAAGTCACATGACGATCTTGCAATATCAGTTTACGCACAACATCAATGGTTTTCGGAAGAACTGATTTTGGAGGACCTTCGCGAAATTCGCCTTGGAGTGAATTACGACCACGATTGAATTCACCATACCATCGATAAACACTGGTCCTTGATGGAGCTTCATCGCCAAAAATTGAATTAAGTACATTCATGCACTGTTGCTGAGTTAATCCATGTCGAAAGTTGTAAAAAATAATCGCACGAAAATGTTTACGATTTAATTCCATTTTTGGGCCAAGATGAATCTTTTAAGTTATTGTAAACAACACAAATAGCGCTCGTATGTCAAAACGTTCTGAGTACGTATAACCTCAAAACATCCAACTTTACGATAGAGCTGTCAGTTGCCAGATTGCAACATCAGGGTTGCCAAACCCTGAATCATAAAAGGCAACCTTCGTATGGATGACAGCCCCCAACATGTTTGAAGACGGCCAGGAGAAGCTATCAAGAAAGAAGGTGTGGTGCAATTAGTGACTTTTTCCACTAAAGTGATGATTTGTAGGGTTATTTCAGTGTATTGACCAGACAAAAATTAACATTGTAAAAGGCAATAGGAATAGGGAACAATATTAAGAGGTCAACATAGATGCCTTGTTCCAGCAATGAGTGACGATTTCCAACTGAGTATGGAATATTCCTGCACGATGGTGCTCCTTGCCACCGATCAAAACCGGTGAAGAGTGAATTGGATTCCAGTGATATTTGTGTGCTCGACAGCTCAGGAAATAGTCCGGATATGAATCCAATAGAAGCACTTTGGAGTGTTCTTAAAATCAAAGTGAAGGCAAAACATTCTACAGCAAGGGAACAACTCGTGGACTATTCATTACAATTTTGAAGATGACAAAATTAGTGAATTATGCAAAATATTCTCTCAAGTCATGCCCAAACCCATGCTAATAATTTGTCCACGTCTGTACCTATCTAGATTGTTACATATTTATCCTTCCCCGTTTTAATACGGGTTTCCAAATCAAGTGCCTCACGGTTAGCAACAGATACGTATGTTCCGCTTGTGGAAGCTACATTCACTGTTTCCTCTGCAGTGCGAACCTTTTTGAAGTTTTACTTTCTCGCGCTTAAGAAGGAACTTCTTAAAAAGAGAAAGTTATGTAATGCTGCGTGAAAAAACGGCGAATTTTCGGCAAAAAATACTCCTTTTACAGGGCTCTGGTAACGAAAAATGGATAAAACCAGTTTCTAAATTTTGAAATAAATCCTCTAACATGTGGTGTTCCCAGTATCCCTGTTTTGTGGGTCCTTGATTCCGAAAAATCGATTGACAGCAAAACAGATGTTTTGCTGTCAATAGTTTTGCTGTCAGCAAAACGTCCGTCAGTTTGTGAAGAACGCTAGTGGCTAAACCGTTCAGCCGATTTTCTCCAAAACTGATATTCCCCAATCGTTCTGACTGATGTCGCAGACCCTAAAATTTAAAATCAATATTTTAATTTTGAAGGGTAGTTTACATGAAGCCCCTGCCACATTTAGAAAAAAATTACTCCATCGATTTTGATTAAATTTTGTTGTTGGATAGTCTGAAGGACCTTTAAGAGAATGGCGTAGGTCTCATGCTGGTTGAAAACTCTGATTTTTCGAAAATTGCAAAAACAAAAAAAAATGTTTCGGCGTAATTGGTAATTAGTCGTTTAAGTTAGTCGCCCGCTCTCAAAATCCTGCGCTTCGTAAACGTTATTTTCAGTATTTTGTAGTAGTTGGATGCCACGGAAGTTAGAATGTGTACATTATTTCATATTTCTTTGTTCGTTTCTTGCATTGGAGCTTTTGTTATACGTTTACAAATTAATCTTTAATAAATTATTTAAAACTTATTTGAAATAAAGATGGCCAGCATTCAGTCGCCCGCTTCCAATTTACGCAGTTGGATGATACGTAAGTTAGAATTTATACATTATTTCATATTTGATTTTAATATTATTATTTATATTATATTTATGTTACATCAATTACGTCCTTTAAATGCGTTAAATATGAAAAGAATAGCTGGCATTGTTGGGCATGAGCGAATAGATGAGGGGACATTGTTGGTTGCTACCCATTGTTGTAATGCTATACGATTTCTCACGTCTTAAATATGCATATTTACAACGATTTGTAAACACTATTGTATTTGTGACTGGAAGTGCTTGAAATGACGTCATAAGAAGCTTTTCGAAAACTTAATAGTTTTCTTTGAAATGAGGTTCACATTTCGAATTTACAGTAGCGCTTAAATGTCCTTTCTTCAGGTGTATGAATGTATAGGCTACAAAATGCACTGAATAACGACGTAATGTCACTGATGTATTTTTTTCCTCCTAAACTCACTAATATATTATTTTTAAATATCTCTCATTGCAGACATTTTTATACATTATCGTATTTGTGAGTAATATTGCTTATAATAATTTTTATGAAATATATCAAAACCTGAAAGTTATGGGTGAAAATGAGTTTCAAATGGGGCATTTCCCGAAACGTTGAAATGACATTTTCTTCAAAAGGCTTCAAATATTACAAATACTGTGCACATAGAACCACGATTTACCTTCAATAAAATGATTTAGGTCATATTTAAATTCTATCATTAGTGATCCGAATATTAGTGAATTGAGAAGACGTACAAAAATGCCTTTTAGGCGCCAATAGATGGCAGCTGAGAAGAGGGTAAGGCAAACCCGAAAGTATAGTCCTGGTTGATGAGATTAGAAAACTAGGGTAAACAATTCTGTGCCATGCTGTAAAACCACTATTTTAATACATTGCAAAAAATGTAAATGTAATTATGCAATTATATTATCAATCGTGGATGGGAAATCCTCTCGATGCTACGAGACTCCTGGATTTAACGTGGATATTTTTGGATGTATGTGTGGTGTCTCAGAAAAATTAATTTCTTTTAACATTTTGCAAATTACAACTGTTGATTTTTCTCGTGTTACGTGATGTCCCGTTTCTGAAGTTTTTATTTTTTAGCCTGTAAATTTTCATAAATGAAGTAACAAATGATTGTTTAATGGCGGATTTTCCCGTAGTATACATACTTGTAGGTAACCCGCCTAAGCTTCTAGAGAAACACAAGCCGTCATTCGAGTATAGTCATAATCACTTCTTGTCCTTTTCTTATGCAATAAGGATCACGTTTCGCATGAAATGAAATCTAACGTTCATGGCCATGTGTGCATTTCTTTCTTTCAGAGAACAGCCCTTATACCTGCTTCTTGACACGGGAATCAATTACTAAATCAAGTCAGCAAGAATCACGATATTGAGAAATCGAAATTCTATTTTTCCTTCCAAAAACGCATATTTAACTAGGTTGCCAGGTATGTGAAAATTATGCTTGCGCGGTTTGAGTGAGAACAATGTTCATCTCTCTTCGTTCCCCTTGGCTTGTCGAAATTAATTCTCGAAGAAAGTGATCTGTTCAGAAGTGCATGGTTTAAGGATCTATGGTGCCCTTTATGACTCCTGTCAAAGTCCTGGAAATCTACTTTCTTTAGATCTTTGCGAGAGAGAAAAAACAACAACCAGTTCTCAGCAACTTCAACTATAATAAAATATGTGTATGTATAATTTATAATTTTAATAATATGTATATATCTATGTATGTATGTATGTATCTCTCTCTCTCTCTCTCTCTCTCTCTCTCTATATATATATATATATATATATATATATATATATATATATATATATATATATATATATATATATATTAAATTTCTAGCTAATTTTTACTATTTACTCAAAATAAAATTACAAAATGTCTTATTGACTAGAAAATTGCCTTGTAGATGAGAATGTTAATAATTGTAGCTGAACTATTATTTTCTTTTTCCTTAATATCATCATAATCATGGTTTTTGTCACTATCCTCATCATCTTCACGTTTCGGTTTTTCTTTTCGGTCCTCCTTCCTTGTTGTGGCGTGCCCCAAAGTACATTTTTTTTTAAATTTTCTTATTTTTTCGGTTTCCTAATAGTAGACCGGAAATATTATTTTATGAATATTCAAGAACAGCAAAACCTTGTCCTAAATGGCAATTTTCTTTGAAACATTTAGAGCCGTTTTTCGAAAATAGCGTTTAAGCGCTACTGTAAATTCGAAATTTGAACCTCTTTTCATAGAAAACTATTGAGTTTGGGAAAAACTTTTATTGTATGTCATTTAAAGTACTTTAACTCACAAATACAATAGTGTTTACAAATTGCTGGAAATGTGCATATTAACGGCGCGAGAAATCTTTAAGAAAATACATTTGTGTAATTTTCGAAAAAACAAACCCAACATGAAATTTTTGTCATATGAAAGGGTGCAATTAGCACTATCTATTCGAAACGTTTGAAGAAAAAGTTTTTAGTAGTTTTTTTTATAGAAAATGGCGTTTGAGCGTTTCTGAAAATGCGGAACTTTGATCTCATTTTCACAGAAACCTTTTCAGTTTTCGAGAAACTTTATTTAGAAAAGTCATTATTTGAAACATTTGTTTCAACAATGCTAATGATGTATACAAATCGCCGTTTATATAAATATTAATGACGTGAGAGATGTCAAAATGCATTACAATTGTGTAATTTTTGAAAACATAAAAGAACGGAACAAAATCGCGTTTAAGTCATCTTATATAGTACATTTAGCTTATTTTAACCAAAAGTAAAAAAGAAAAAAAAATGGTATCCTTTTTGAAAAAAATTGTTTTAGATATATTTTAGTATTGAACTTATTTGACTCAATATTGTGAGAAAACTACTAAAATTTTCAAAAACATGTACACAACATTAATGAAAGAACTATTTATGGTGAACAAATTTTATATGAAGGAAAAATCTCTATTTTCATTTTTTTAATTTAAGGTCGTATCAACTTCTAGGTCATTAGTGACCACTATTGCCTGTAACGGTATAGTAACTGTGAGGATGACACGATATGACACGAACCCGCGATCCTTCGGGCCGAGATCGCTACGACACTACGACGCTATTTTAAATTTTATAGATGTAGGACAACCCCGAAAAAAATTCAAACTTTTGCAATTTTTGAAAATTCAGAGTTAACAGAGGAAATCGGACTTACGCAACCTTTGTGAGTGTAGAGCTCAATTTTTTCCAGGGTGGCCGCTGGGATTCGCGTGTAGAGGGGGAAGCTGAAAGTGGTGGGGAGGGAGCCAGGAGGCGGCGCTCGCTTTTGTCTGGCTCATCTGCTTATACCAAAACCATTAGCCTTTAGCACCATCAGGCGTAGATCCACGGGAGGGAAAGGAAGGAAATTTTACTTTCCAGTAACTATTAATTTTAACATGTCACGAAGGTTTCAAGCAAAACAGTTTCGCATAAACAGTAAAGCGAATAAAATCGTATCGCATCATGAGCTGAGTTTGGCCCGCGTCATTCTACATAATCTGTAATATGACACATTCGACCAAAACACTATGAATAACAAATGTCCCGTCCCAAAATTCGTCTCTGGATACGCCCCTGGCATCACACATACTAGCGTACTTACTTGGAAGTTAATTTGTTGTAGTGTCTTCGCTGGGTAGCGGCAAAACATTACATTCATATGATGATCCGGCTCCGCTCGCATCATCCATATCTTTTTCACTGTCGCTGGTACCCGTGACCGTCACTGACGTTTGCCTACCTCACTATCATAAGGCTCGCAACAAACTACACCGAGAGATGCGTTGCGAGAAATGTGCGACAAGAAATGAGCAACGAGGCCGGCGAGGCTCCGCACACTAGAAATAGGTTATTCAATGACTCGAAATGCTTTTATGTGCCACAAGCCGAGGGTGGTGACAGCAGTTGGCTAAGAGATCAGCTGCGAGTCCCATTTCTTGTTTTATTAAATGCTCTTGTGCAGGGCTTCTTTATAAGGTTCCAAGGTTCAAGCAGAACCCAAAAAATTGAACTAAATCTTCGTTATTTTATCGTCTTCTAACACTTCGTTATTACAATCTCATTAATAGTATGACTTTTTTTCTGTCCCTCTCTTATAATTCCCATACCAATATTACATTGACGAACCGATGTGGCTACGTTGCTGTTCACGTTTTCGAAACAACACCTCGGTCAGATCTCATTCCATAAGGACTATTGGGTACCTCGTGACGTCGCTTCTGAGTTTCCATAACGCGCTTTCATCGGATCATGTTCACACTTACGTCGTGATCTCCGCTTGGCGCAGCACTTATTGGGCTATCGCGTCTCCGAAGTCTCCGTCACGCCATCAGTAAAACACTCCGAAGTTTGGCATCTGATATGGATGGTGAGGACCGTAGAAATGTGTTTTACGTCTCGGGTTCGAATAATGCTTTAGTTTGAGTGTCCTGGTGTTCAATTATTTCAATCAAAAAGCTTTGTCCGAATTAGCCTGTTCTGAAAATTAAAACAACTGTGAAATCAGCGAAACAAACGTTTCGTCGACGATTCAATGCTAATATTTATTCGACATTGAAGTGACTACGTGAGTGTGAGGGAAAAAAATGCACCATCTTGTTTTCCTCGTATCCTATTTAGCAAGTGTGGCAGTAGACCGGCAATGAATCTTTTGAGTAACTTAAGAAACATCCAGAGACATATCTATAAAAACAGTAATGTTGAAAAGGTTTTACATGAATATTGTGATTTATCTTAGCGACAGTAATCGTCACACTGTAAAACGACAACGATGAAGTGAGTAAGAACAGTCATATTTTGGACACTCGTATAAACTTCGGCAAAGTTTGTGGTGCGCAAGACCAGCTTGCGTTGAGGCTGATTGTTCACGACGAAAGTGAACAATCAGAAAACCCGGGGGTATTTCGAGGTTAATGGATTTTGTTAGTACCATTGACGGTGTTTTAAAAATCAACGTCAAATTCAGTACAGAACACTGTTGCAATGAATTTACAAGAGAAGCGAATTTAGAAATCCCACATGAGCGGTACCATTATTTCAAGTAATGCTTTCAAAATGAAATGTCGGAAGAAATTTTTCCAGAAAACTGCAAAACGTCTTCCTATTCTTCTCACTACTCCAATAACGTCTTCAGAAGCTGAACAATTATTTTCAGCGATGAAGTGGAGAAAACATTTCATCGAAATATGACAACCGAGAGATGTGCGCCCTCGCAATACTGTCAAATACTACTAGAGAAGCACCTTATCCGTGAAAACAGTAACTTCAATGAATTAGTGATGTTCATCTGAATATGTCCATCTGAAAAATCTCCGAATGGATTTTCAATTCAAGTAAACAAGGGAAAATTATAATTTCCTCATTTTTGAATAGATTTTCTTAACAAATTCTCTGGTCAGGTCGCAACAGTCAGCATCTTGCCCCTTCACCGCGCAAAAGCAGTCGCCCAACATCCATTTATCAGCCGTTGCGTACATTGAAAGGAATGTGATATACCGGACGAGCCGCGTGGGCCTGTCGCCGCCAACGGATGTGATGCCCGATTTCGGAGTGGCAATGCTTTTCGCTTTGCGCTCATGACGCGTTGTCACACGTGGGCGCCGCATTCTTTCTTACTTAATGGTTTTAAGTTTTCACACTTATTTATAATTATCCGGTAGCAATCCAAATATTTTAAAATATATTTGAATTTAAAGTGAAATTGTCTTAAATAATTGTAATAATTGTGCCCATTAATCAATCGGAAAATATTGGAGAGGGAGACCCCCCCGCCCCCTTACGACCATTGCTTTTGCAACACCCTTAAATTTAACTCACCCACCGCCACTGCTCTTGTGTAATTTTAACCCGTGAAATTCTTGTTTTGTAAACAAACTCGTAAAACATCTGTTTAACGAATTCCAATTGCCTAATGAGAAATACATTACTGCATTGCATTCAAATGATTATTTAATGTAAAAAACAGGAACTATTGTGACTTATTATAGGGGAGAAGTACAATCTATGCATAGTTTCTTGAGCTCCGTAATTTGTACCCCCCCCCCACGTTTTACAATATTTATTGGTTGAATTATGAATAAATTATCAAATGATTCATAATAATATACACAATTAATAAATTCATTCATAAATAATGTATACGAATTAAATAAAATAATGAATGAATTCAATTCTTTCAAAATACACCTTCACGTTTCTTGCTAATATTTTTATTTTTATATTACTCATTATGAACGGGTTTCATACGAGTAAGAATATCTTCCATACAAGTTTTTTCTCGTTCATTTCCGTTTAAAGAGAAAATTCAATTAAAAATCTGGTTGCTTATCACATCTTTTTCTGTTAAATATTATAACCTCATTCAGTTCTACGCATTGTTTGGTGTTTTTCTGTGTCAGGGAATGCCCAACATATAACAAATGAACGAACAGAAATATGTCCGAGAAAATCGCTCGCTGACCGACTCGAGGGAGGAACTCTTTCTCCTCTGCAGGGGCGAACGAGAAAACTCTTTCGTCTGGGGGGGGGGGTCGATAGGTGACCTTTATTTCAATTTTACACATTTCTCGTAACGCATTCCTCGGCTAGTCTGTTGTGGGCTTAACTGGCGTCATTACTATAGTTTGCATCGTTTATGGTAAAAATAACAATTTCTTGATGTGGTGCAATAAATCATGTCAAGCGATTCACTCTCCAGAGCAGATTGCACGTTCATCCTCTTTATTAGGAGTTGAAAATGAACACGATTCTCCTGATTCAAGAAATTCATTTCCTTATTAATTCAGCAAACAGATTTTTGCGTAACACCCGTAGAAGCAAGTCACTCCCTTAACAACTGCTTTGACATTACATCTTCTTTTGCTTCTCTCTCCATAAATTGATATACTTTTGCAACGACTTCACGCGTCGGACTGTGAATGGCTTCCTTATTCAACTTACATAAGCACCGGACAATCCAATAATCACTCCACATTAACTGCGTACAAATACTTCACTCAAGCAACTAAAAGCTTGAACCTCGCGCAATCGAAACATCAGGGTCAGTTGTATTTACCATGACCGGGATATAAGTCGCACCCCTGTTTCCAAGAAGAATTTCATTCTTTAATGTTTGATTTAGATTTATTCAGTCAAAAAAGCAGTAAAAACTGTATGTGACGTAGGGGGAAAAGATAATCTGCGCACGTTTTCTTGAGTTCCAGAATCCCTTCCCGTCATTTCAGCTACAAATAGGTAAAAGATGCGTTAAAGTTTAACATAAATAAAAACACATTTTAAAAATCGTCATGGGTCAATGTGTAGACAACTGGAGTAGGGATGACACGTGCTCCGCCATAAACCGATTATGTTAGAGGAATGGACTCTTCCGGCAGCTCTGAGCCCTCGTCCTTCAGCGGCCATGCTAAAATAATGTGACTGCACTCGACAATGCTTTGCTATTGCAGTGTATTACACACTACTGGCCATGTGATTGTTCATCACTTTTTACGGTTAGCTGTGCTAACATTCTAGATGAAAGACTTTCTCGCACGTATGTGTTTATTCTATAACCTGGCTGCCTAGTATCCTACTGTTGAAACGTTCTCCCTCAAATTGGGGCATGCTGACACTATCTTTCGGGAAAAAAAAATGTACTTGTCCGAAATTTAAGTAATAATCCCGGCCGATATTTCACAATTAAGGGGACAGAATATTTGCGTGCTGTGAAGTCGCGCTTAACCTTGAGCGAGTTGCGTAGGACAGGGACGCTTCTGTCGTCGTAAACGAAATCAACACCCCCACATTTCCGATTTAATTCAAATCATTCGTTAAACACTCCAATTACTATTAAGAACATGTTGTGAAAATTTCAACGAAATTGGTCGAGTAGTTTTTAAGTTTACATGTGACACACATTCACTTTTATTTATATAGATATAGATTTCACACTATACTCACTAGAACTTTTTTTTTTAAATTTGGCTTCATGTGAAGTACCTCCAAAAATTGAAGTATGTTATCGCAGAGCTTCGAGTGATGTCAGACTGACCTGGGAGTATTAGCTAGGGTTCATCAAGGGATTGCAGATGAAGAGACAGTCATATTGCTAATTGGTTATAGAGAGGATTGGATGGTACAATGTCTAGTAGCCAATACAAAGTTTATTTGAATTTTCAAGAAACTATCAATAAACAAACAGTACTTTCTTTACATTGTAAATTATAACTACTGAACATGATAAGTTTCATTTTTGTTTCCAGGATAAGTTCAAGAAAATGAAAATATGATTTTCAAAACATCTGTGGGAAGATTATTTTCATCACAAGTTCATGATTCAATATTAACAGGATGAAAATGAATTCCATACAAACTATGAATGTCAAGTGTCCCCACCTCCTGTCCCTGCCTTCTAAGTATGTTCAAATTATGAATATCAGCAATCTCTTCCTTCAACATAAGAGCAACCAATCAAGGAAAACAATGCAACTATTAAATCTTGGAGGTAAGCTGTAACTCCATGACATGAATTCCTATTTGTGAGAATATTACAATGATTTATTAACCTAAGGTGTCGTGAATCATCCCGGAATTTAATATAATTTTCAAACTGAAATATGAAGTAATGGTTTGACCAGACCCATTAAACATTAAATCAAATTAAATATTTTCAAATTATGATCATATTAACAATAAACATATTAATTAACAGTGGAAGTATTCTCATAAGCTGGTTGTTAATAAACCTCAATTCTTCTTCTTCTTGCCGTTTTCTTAACCGCTACTTCGGTCTTCCGGCACCTAATCTTCTACTCCAGTCTTCCCTGTTCTTCCAAGAATCAGGAGGTAATTTCCATGTCTCGATTATCTTTCTGATCTTCGGTTACTATAATTTCCCTTGCCGGAGATATCTTTTCCCTTTCTGTAGTTCCAAGAAAGTTTGATCTTCCTTCATTTAATAATTTTCTAAAGTACTCTTCCCATTTGTTTATGATATACTTTGTACGCAGAGTTTTTCCTTTTGGGGAGATTTTACCTCTTTTATGAACTTCCAAATCTCAGTTGTTTTTGTTCCACCTATGTACATTTCTACTTCTTGACATTTACGCTCAAATTATTGTAGTTTTTTCTTTTCTTATGATGTTCCTAACTCTATTTCGTTGGATTTTATATTTGTCTCTATTTTCTTCTTTCTCGGTACTCAACCATTTTCCATACAGTCTCTTCTTCTCTATTTCCCGCTCCAAGTCTTGAGTATTCCAATAGCTCTTCCCTCTCCTTTTCTTTTTTCAGGTATTTCACCAAGCGCTTCTTTACCCGCTTGATATAGACAATCTTTGAGGTGTTCATATGTTTCCTCATTTGATCCAACTAAGTTTTCATTCAGTAAATTATCCAATCTGTTTTGAAATAAATATCTTATACTTGGTTCTGATAGACCCGCAATATTATATTTCCCACCTTCACTATTTTCATTTTCGTCTTCCTTTCGTTCACTGATCTCCGTTTCTTTTTGTTTTATGGGCGGAAACATTATTTTGGCCTTCACTAGGTAATCGTTGGATCTACATTCTGGGCCTCTGTGTGCGCTGACGTCTATTACTTTACCCGTTAAATATTGTCTAGTGATTACGTAACTGATCTTCCCAAGTGAACTTATTCTATAAACCTCAATTCTCAGTCATAACAAGGAATGAGTTCTTCAAATAGCAAATCTCTACTCTGAAAATGCCC
Organism: Gryllus longicercus; assembly: GCA_038098605.1. NCBI lineage: Eukaryota > Metazoa > Arthropoda > Insecta > Orthoptera > Gryllidae > Gryllus > Gryllus longicercus. The sequence continues at coordinate 1,022,952 of JAZDUA010000064.1, read as the reverse complement.
ACTTAAATATACCTTAAGGAAAAAGAAAGGGGATTAAGGTACTTTTTATGAAATGTCTTGTGGATATTACCTTTCCTCATGTATACAGAATAAAACTAAAGGTTCTTTTTCCTTAAATTGAAAATAATTATCAGAAAAATAAAAATCCAAATTATTCCTGATAAAATATTATAAGTTTCAGAGAAAACCCCATTCAAAGCTGTTTAGCTGTTCTCAAGATTATCCTGTGCACAGGCAACAATTATAAAAAGAATTGAATGGCTTATTATACCAGTTAATAATAATTTGAGATTATAAAACGGCAGTTACCCGAACATCTCACACACACACCAATGGTATTTGTATAAATTAATACGATTATAATTTCTTTGAAATAATTGTTATATTCATTGCTATAGTCCAATCTGGTCAGAAGATGATGATTTTAGTTTCTAAAACAGTTGTGTCATTGCTGAAGACATTACCTTGCAAAATGTATTCTTCCAATAGTTCTATAGGCTAGAGCACCAGTAATCAATGCTTGCGGGATGCATGAATTTCATGAGGGATTTACCAATATCGTCACTAAAATTGGTGTAAGAATATATACACATAATGTCAATAAGCAAATGAGAATATGTGTATGTGTGAATTAAGTCATTGAACAGGTAAATGAATAGGCCATACATAGCGAATTTCAAAGAGCCTGTGCTATTTTCGTTCAGCACACACTTAATAAGATTCGCAATTGGCTAAATTTTAATCACAGAATTATGCATATACATAATATTCCATAGAAAGGAAGTTTGGATGGGTAGACTTGTTGCACTCTTGCTACATAAACATATTATAATTAAGCAAATGTTTTTCAGTTACAAGAATAATGAGTAAAACATCTCAAGCAAAAGTCAGCCAAAGCTTGTGAAATATATGTGAATCATTTCTTTATGTTAATCACAGTTTTTCCCCCCACAGAAATGAACACGATTCAGCTAACAGGCACTGGCATAAAGAGTTTTTAGACTACAAGGAAACGATGTGAACAAATAGTCAGAAAATTAATAATTAGGCAAGATGTTAATAACAGAGATGACCGACAGACCAGACAGAATTCCTCAAGGAACCACCATCAGCCAGATCATGAAACACAGTGGTCTTAGAAAGTCAAAAATAAACAGTGTAAGCATTTTGACTGTACTAGAAGGCAAACCCGGTTCATTACACCTTTGTGTAAGCCATGAAAGCTTCTACTGTTCCAGGGGAAGGAGAAGTCCATGATGGAGGGGATGTGTTGAAGTTACATTTTGATGGTTGGGGTAGTGTCACATCTGCCATGTACAGTGTTGTTCAATGTGTAGCATTATGGACAATGCTTCAATTTTAGTGAAATTTGGCAAACCATTGTATTGCACAGACTCAAGAATGTTTTGTTCATCTTGGCAGAAGGCCACTGACTTGTTAAACCTTGAAACGCGAAGCAAAGTGGCACGCTTTGAAATGCATAGCAAGTTGGCCATAAAAAAGCAGGTGAAATTTTGTTAACAGAGTTAGTAGAATACACAGTGTTTTGTAGACATTCCACTTGTGTGGTACTGAATCACAAGCTACTTTACTGCAGGTGTCTCAAAAACACAAGTGCTGCTTATGTACATTTTATTAATATTTTCCCCCCTGTAATTTAACTTCAAGTGTATTGCACTCCTTTTCATGATTAATTATTTTGTGTATCTGAGCATGTCAATTGATTTGTTCATTCAGTGCAGTGCGTGTTTATCACAGACATTGCAGTATTCTTTCCCCCACTGCAGTGTGAGATCACGCTCCTACAAGTTGGCTTGTGGGAGTTTACTTGTTCAGGTTATCTCCCACCATTGGGACACCATCCCAGCCAGGGCAAGGTAGAAGCTCTTGACATGTGGTAGTTTTGCGCACATAAGTGTGTATGAGTGTGTAAGAATGAGGTGACAAATGGAAAAGGAAGAGAAAAGAAAAATAGCATGCAGTCTGTGGCCTATTTATTAGGGTATTCCTTTGCCTGGTGTTCATCAAAGAAACCTTGGAAAACTGCCGAACAGAGCAATGAGCTGCTAGAATTAAGACAGCAGTTGAAATCGACTTTGCTATTTAGCATCACAAATCCTACCACTGTTGAGACTCGAACCCTAGGACCTCCCAGTCAGATGCAAAGCAGAGACATCAGTTGATGCCTTGAGCTACTTTGGCTGATTCCCTTATCTTCCTCCCCTCTCTCAATACCCCTTCTTGACCTCCCCCTCTCCTCAATCAAACACTACTCTCGAAGTGTGTACTGGATTCCCCACTTTAACAGTCTTTATTTCTAAGCGATTTTCTTTATAAGGTTGCAGCACTTGCTGAGAGTTATGAATTAGGTAAGAGTAATTTTTAATTATTTCCAAATTCAACTGAATTGAAACTGTATAATAATAAATTGAGAACTATTATTTCATATGATTTTAACAATCTACTGATTCATTTGTAACATATAACAGCTAGGAGAAACATAACTCATGAATAATTGTTGAAAGTTTTTAATAAACTGATTGTTATTTGATTACCACATACTTCAATAATATTATTACCTTATATCTATAAATTAGATAAGGATAGATGCCCAAAAGGGCATTATATATAATGGAAATTGCAGTCAGAATGGTGTAAGACATCTTTTGATCTCTCTTTCATTTTTTCAGTCACTTTAAACATAGGTCCATGTCCTGGAACAATCCAATCAACTGAAGACAAAATGCGGTTTCTATTCTGGCGTTGAATTTCCGGATCATCACTGCCCGCAACATGTGACCATAAATGAGGATTATCAATATCTTCTTCCTTCTCGAAGAGGTCACCTGTGCAAATTAAAATATGCCACCACGTGTTAATACAAGAAAAACAAGTTACAGAACTGTTAAATAAGTTTCAATATTTCTCACAGAAATAAGATGATATCTACTACAAATGGTGTTTTTCGTTACAATACAGCAGAAAAATAAAAAAGTACATTACGGCAGCACTTCTTAAATAAAAATTAAACTTCTGGACTGAGTAGGAATGCTTTATCGTCAGCATGGTCCACGTGTCAAATATATTTATATCTTAAAATAAGGTACATTAAAAAAGTACATTACGGCAGCACTTCTTAAATAAAAATTAAACTTCTGGACTGAGTAGGAATGCTTTATCCTCAGCATAGTCCACGTGTCAAATATATTTATATCTTAAAATAAGGCAAAGAGGCGGAGTTATCAAACATTTTTATTCGCAGATGTGGGTTTGGGTTATCAAACAAGGAAAGCAAAGTGGAATTATTAAAATTCAACATAGATGAAGGGTAATTAGGGTTTACTGCATTTTAAATTTTGGGGCCTTTAACTGTTCATTAAATTACTTCAAGATATGAATAAGTAAACCTTCTTCTAAGGAGTGAAAATCATGTTTGCAGTAAAATAATTGGATTGCAATTATATTCTAGTTCTTCCAAGGACCAGACTTTCTAAGAGCTATTATTAATGTTTTCTACAAAATTAAACTAGCTGCTTATTAGTACTAATCTTCTAACTTCATTAAACAATGGGTACCACCAGAATTCAAAGACATATCATCATGGAATTATTAAAATCTGTGAAAACAAACCTGTAATTGCAACTGTTCCCTGGTCTTTAGTTTTAACAACAACAGTAACGTCAGCCAGAGTATGGCCAGGAGTAGGGATTACCTTAATATCATCGTCAATGACATACGGTTCACCTGTAACATGAAGTTTAGATTATAATTTTCCTACCTTATTTCAGTTTCTTGAAAATTTATTAATATAATTTTGATGAATTGTATTTAAAAACCTCTGCAAAATTGTTCTGTTGAAATTTATAAATAGATTTTACTTTAGACAATTTTCCTGATGGCACAAAAAGCAAATTTCTTGAAAAAAAATTTTGAAAAATTAAAAACAAATATTTTGAACACAAAAAACATTTAGGGTAGGTATTGTATCATAACAACTTACCTGTTTCAAATGGATGAATGAAATATGTATCTTTAGAAGATATAGAAAAGCCCACAATATGTTTGGCGTTGAGAAACAAATTGTTGTTTCCTACGTGATCTGAATGGCAATGCGTGCACACAAGATAATCTATTTTATCAGGCGATAGGTTATGTCGACTCAACCCTAGAAAACACCAATAGGTCACATTGTGATATATGGCTATTTTAAATACAAACACACAATGGACACATAATGATTGTGAAATAAAAGAAAATCACCTTCAATAATTCTATCTCTATCCCATGGTGTCATCGTATCTACAATTATATTCTTATTGCCTTTGATGAGAGTGCAAGAACAATTAGCCTTCATCTCTGAATCATTCATGGAAGAATAGCCATCGAATAAAACATGAACTTGGTAGCCCATCGTGATTCAAACAACACAAAGCTTACAGTTTCACTACAATGACAATAATAAATTGGAGAACGCGCAGGTAATCTCCTATACACCCCTCCAAGTTTTCCCACGTTTGTCACTATCGAGTGATCGATTCGGGAAACGGATCGAATACGGAGTTTGTGCCTCCTCGCATGTTAGAGCACTATCGATCTTCTGCTCATGCGCAGTCCAAGTTTCTCAACATTTTAATGCATCTGCGCATGCGCAGAACATTGACATTGCTGACTCTTAAGGTTGATACAAACTCCCTATGGGAAAACCCATGGTAAAAGTACGGGCGGTACTATCACAGTAAGTTATACTGTGGTACTATCTTCTCCGCGTGCGCAGATGCACCCAAGTAATGCGAAACTTACAGTGCGCATGCGCACAAGATCAATACTGCTTTAACGTTCGAGGGTGCACAAACTCCCTTTTGGATCGAATAGCCACCATGGCTAGAACGCATGCATCGCATCTGTTCATGGCATCTGTTTGTGCACAGCGTAACTGTCGACAGCAGTCGGGGCTTTTTGCAGCAATCGATAGCAACCTTGAGACTAAGCATGCACAGTTTAAGTTGCGCTGGCACAAATTTTCAAAGGTGTTGTGTAGTCCAGCCATTAAGTGCTATAGTACAATTTATTTAGTCATGCACATGACACATAACTACTGTTGCGGTTTCATACATTCAAGAGCTTGTGTCGTAACAGTGACATCACTATAGGGACGTTCAAGCTCCCGATTGCATGACACCATGAACAGCTAATTTACGTCAAATGCACTGTTAAATAAATCCTAGTATAAAACGACTGCTCTAAAACATTGTGGTGTAATTTTCAATTTTTGCTCCCTTATGTTTTTTGAGGAGCTGAATACGAATCTGAAGTTCGCCAAAAAATTTCCGTTGGAATATCTGTTTTTAGCGTATAAATAAAAAACTAGAGATTCCTACGATTCCTTCTAACTATCCGTAGGGAAAAATTGGAGCGCTTATTGCGAGAATGATTTTTCTAAAAATAAATTGATGAATTTCAAGCACAAGATAGCCTAAAACTACTAGGTTTTTAATTGTACGATCAAAAATGTACATATTCGAAAATGCTGAGTTTGCTGCAAAAAAAGTAGCATTACTTTTTCATTTGAGAGAGAGAGAGAGACAGAGATAGAGAGAGAGAGAGACAGATAGAGAGAGAGACAGAGATAGATAGATAGATAGATAGATAGATAGATAGATAGATAGATAGATAGATAGATAGATAGATAGATAGATAGATAGATAGATAGATAGACAGATAGACAGATAGATAGATAGATAGATAGATAGATAGATAGATAGATAGATAGATAGATAGAGAGAGAGAGAGAGACAGAGAGAGAGAGAGAGAGAGAAAATCCTATGTGCATCATCCAATTGCTGATTAATACTAATTTTACCCAAAACCTTTAAATTCATTTCATTGCTTACGTGGGTTATCGAGAGAGCGTGTTTTTAACTTTTCCGCGGTAAACGCGTGATATCTTTAATGCCAGTCTTAGTCCAGGTTTTGTCACTGTCGAACAGAAGACAAGGAAAACAGAAAAAATGTATTTTTTTTAGGCATCCACATATCCACTCCAATTTCTATCTGATCTATTAAATTTTCCACTATATGACCTATTTCTATCACTTGATTGATGCACAAGTCTGGTTTATGTGTTCCTAATACATTTACTAAAATTCTGTCTTCATCATTTAAGTTTTGTAAATACTGTACTTCATGTTGTTCCAGTAACCAAAGCACTGTAGACAGATCTCATGCTCATGCCTGAATCTCAGTCATTGTCTCAGAGAAAACAAAAAAATAGCTCGTTCATATTCATCAAGATGCAATAGTTAATAAAACAAAATAAGGAATTTTAACATACTATTAATTACTTGGAGCGGGCCACGTGACCTTTCGATAGAACCGCCTCAAATCAGTCTGGATTCTTTCTGTAGAATACTGGTTCAATAAGTTATCTACCAGAGCATGAATATGAAATTTGATAATAAAACTCACCTCATTATTTTTTAATGTAGTCCCCCGGAATCAATACGCTTGGTCCATTTAGCCTCCAGTGATCGATTACCTTCAGAATTCAACACCTTGACTATCCAGATACAGCTTCCTTAATTGCTTCGTCGTCAGAAAATGGTGGCTCATTCTGAAATTTATTCATGTTCCAAAATAGAAAGTGGTCACTGGGAGCCAATCTGGACTATATGGTGGATAATTAAGCTGTACGAATCCTCATTCCGTCACAGCAGCATGTGATTTGCGTGACATTTATGCAGGAGCATTGTCGTGAAGGAAGAACACAGCAGAGAACTTCCCGTGGCGCTTCTGTTTGGCAGACTTACGCATAGCCTTGTAGGCGAACAATTGGTGTCTCTTGTGATGGTTGTCTTGTATGGCAAGCATTCTATAAGCAGAACACCTTACGTGTTCCAAAAACCGTGGCCATGATCTTTCCGGCTGACTTCTGTTCACGAAAGTTTTAGGGAGTTGGAGACCCCTTGCGCATTCATAGCATGGACTCTTGCTTGGTTTCCGGATCACGATGATGAACCCATATTTCACCCCTTGTAATTCGTGAGTAAAAGTAATGTGGATTTTCTCTAAGCAAGTTCAAATTCTCTTTGCAACATTGCTCGCGAAATGCCTTTTGCTCGAGTCAATATTCTTGGCACCCATCGGGAACTGACCTTTGGCATCAATTCTGTATGGATGACACTATGTATCCTGACAGCTGAAATGCCAAATTCATGAGGACCTGGCCATATTGTGGCGGCATACAGATTGAGGGATTATTTAATATGAAATTATTAGCAGTCCTTGATAAATTTATATCGACATTACGCAACATTAGGAAACGCGTAGCTCTTTGCGTGGAGCGTGCGCCGTTCCGAAAACAGCCAAAGCCCCTTCCCCCTCTACGACCCAAGGGACTGGTCGAGACTCGTGTCCGCTGCTGCACCCTCTGATTACGTGCTGATGTCACGAACCTACTTCCATTCTCACCCTCCTCGACCTTCCGGCGTGGTCGGTTGCGTAAATGGAAAACCCTCGACGGCGATGAACGAGTGTTGTGACTTGGATAAATAAATAGGCCCACCTGTGTCGCACTCAGTACTTGGCTGTAGGCTGCGTAGCTCGAGGCGTGCATTAGCATTTTCGGAGTGACAGAGAGAGCACTAGTAAACTTTCTGCTCTGAAACATTCGCCTGCAGTGATTGACCGAGAAAACTTAAATGCACAATTGGTTTTGACTACTCACAGCACGCAATCTAATGGGCAAGGAGAACGAAGGACGATACTAGAATTTATTTAACCGTACACTTGATGTAAATTAGCTGTTCACGGTTTCATCCAATATGAAGCTTAACTATCCTCAGTGACGTTACGTCAAGTGCACGACTAAATAAATCATACTACACACCTGAAAAGGGAGGGCAGAAACAGAGCAAGGAGATAAATGGGTCATGACTGTCGAGTTGGGCGGATCGCGAAGTGAGAGACGGCATTCATCTCGTACGCGATCGTTTAGTAATGTGATCTTAGAACTTGTGAAACTATTTAGCATATCGAAGCTCGGGACGCGATGGACCGTCTGTGTAATAACGGACGTGAAGTCAAAATGCTAGGTCCGTTAGTTGTGATCAGGCACCTAGTAATGTTAATTTCGATAGCTAGGAGCATTATCTCGCACCGTTACGTTATGACTGCTGTTCATTCGCGAAGTTCCATGAATTCAGAACCTGCCGCACGCATTTGAGGACAGTGAGGAAGAGTGCGTTAATGACAATTGGCGTAACGTGTGGTGTGGATTGTTGCCACCCGCAGTGAATGGCCGGTGCTCTCTGAGCTTCTGCCAATGGGCCGCCCCGGACTGGCCTAGTGTGGGGAGGCCGAGCAGCTCGTGCCAGCACCTTCAGCGGAAGACAGCTGAAGGGTCAACGACCGCCCGCGGCCGCTATGACGGAGCCCACGACACTCGAGGAAACTGTAAAGTCTTTCGATGTAAAACCACGCAAAGTCTTAAAAGCTCTTCAACCCAATTGGGTTCATTCAATGTTCAACAGAACATTCATTGCTTCTGAAATAATAGGGAAGAATTTAAAGAAAGATTTATGTTTGAATTGGCGTGGCCGCGATTTGGCCTTTTACCTTATTTTAAACTAGTATGACTATGTAATCGTAAATTTATTTCAATATTTACTCAGGTACCGAGCTCGTTAAGTTTCATGATTTTTGTAAATCTTAAAGAATTAAAGTTGTTTAAATTCTTATTTGAAAAAGTGTTTTATTGTGATTATTTTGAACGACGCCCCCATTCCATTATACTGAAAATGGGTATCCTGCAGGATCTGAACTAGCTGGAACTACCAACAAGGTGTCGACATCTCAAATTGCTGCCCTAAGTGTGGAGACGTGTTAAAATTAATAAACCAACACATCACAATAAGGATCTGAACACGACGGCTTAAAAAAATTATGGTATCACTTTTTGGCACATTTCCTATAAAGGTGCATTCACTGGCAGCCTTGAATGTGGGATATCTTCAATTGAATCTCTAAACTTAAATTGTTGGACTAAAATTTTACTTTATAGTATGAACGTGCATCATTGCCATACACAACATTAATCCTCTCATGGATTTCCTTAAGCTGCTTCTCTTCCTTTGTGAGGAATTTCATCACTGTGTAACGTCAGAAATCGCCAATTTTCTCTGTTGACCCGCACGGCACTGCACTTGCCATCTTCTCACATGAAGAGCTTACGGCAGACTGCCTTGTAACAGAGGATAAGCGTATCAAGACACGTCACAACTTGCCTGTGCACGCTCAGTTACCCAACAAGATACGAAGGTAGATGACTTATTGAAAGACTCTTGTAAATCTTTTACTTGTTCCCTAGTAAACCAACAACATAACTTCATGATCCAACGCTGCGTTACAATGTTTCCTTCCTTTCTTTCTTTCATTTTCTGGGTGAGCGCTAAAATTATGAGAATTTGAAATAAGTTAAACAATTTTTGAAAAGAACACTAATTTAATATCATGAAAAATTCTCTGGAATATTACATCACAGATGTTAAGTTATTGTAATCTATAAGCATTCTCTCTTTCATCATTTAACTGCTTCATCTTTACCGTCCCAAGAGGATTGAATATAAAGCTCTATGTAGTCTCCTCACTTCCTCTTCCCCACAATATGTTCATCATAGTTGCCAAATCTTGTCATTAGTGCTGCAGTGCTGGCAACTCGTTACTACTCTAGCCCCACACAGTACTTGTCTTTTTCTTTTCTCAATAGTTATCATTCCTGTTACACCACTTTTGAATATGGATAATTTTCTCTTATTTTGCTTTCATAAAATCATTCTAGTTGTAAATGAGATCAAGATACCTATTTAGAGAGAAGACAAATTATCTCAAAATGGTAAAAGATTGAATGATTTTGAAGAAATAATTTTAGAGTTTTCATTTTTATTTTATTTTTCGTATCTTATCCAATGATATTGGAAGGATAGTAATAGTATAACATTAAACTTTACATATTTCATGATTTTTACAATACAAAACTATGAAATACAATTTCCCCTCAATAACCGACTGCTCTACATGAATATAAAAAGAGAGTTGGTGACAAAATACCAATAACAATGCCTTGGTATATATATATATATATAAAAAAAGATTGCAAAACAAATTGTGCACATATTATTACTATTAACATTCTTGCTTCTATCTCAAACTTAGTTTAGTGTTTTAACCTAAAGTTTTAGTAGCTATTTTGCATATTACTCACACAATCATAAAGAAAACACAACCACTCAGTGAGTAACGAAATGAACGAAACGCAGTTCAAATTCTCCACACAATTTGATTTCTTCTAAGATAAAGATCACAGAAATAAAAGTATAGAAATTACATCTTCTTAATACTATTTAATACTGAATTTAAAAAAATAACATTGATGCTCTGTTACATATGAGGAATAAAAACTGAGTTCAGCAAGTCAACATTTGAATTCATGAAAATATGTTAAAAGTGATTTAAAGACTTTCCTCTTTTCAGGCAATACTTTTCTTACAAGTGAATATTGCAGTTATGTTTGGCAGTGTTGCTGGGTAGTGATGTTTATTTTTTTGAACACTTATTGAACAATAAAATTCCCCAAAAATTCAAAAACCCTTTCTTTGAAACAACTTGCAAAGAACTGACACTGAATAGTGATTTACTATTTTAACATATCCTTCCAAGAAAATGTAATAATGGGATGAGACAAAATTCATGAATTCAATTAGTTTAAGATTTACAATCAAAAATCTATGCCTACTGAGTCTTGTTTCCTCTCATACACACATACGCAATTGCGGTTAAAAGGATATAAATATAACACAACTCATTTCTTTCACTCACTTGAAAATTCAGCAGATTCCGATTTGCATGTTTAAAATTTACTACTTTACGGCACAATATTGATCTTTTACAAGAAACAGTCTTATATTCTTAACATATTTTCAAGGTTCTATAATAATGCACACTGTGTAACAGACCAAATTATTAAGATATAGGAGAAACCTGACCACCCATATCTTACAGATCTTGCTACTTTCTTACAAAGGATATTTTAAAACTAAATGTCAAGTATGCACACACTCACAGATACAATTACCTAAAAATTATTCAAATTACTGTGTAATGATATCTTGTAATTTATGTATAATAAAGAGATAAGTAAAAAAACAACAAAAAAAAAACAAAAAAAAAAAAAAAAATTAACACAAAAATTGAGAATTTGTATATTAATAGCACTTCAAGAGCATCTAAATAGATGCATAAATGAAAATAAACTATGTTACTATAATATAATTTAAGTGAAATAGAAAGTTTAAGTCATTCCATTTTTATCCAATTTACAATAATATCTAATACAGCCTCAATGCTATACTTACATAATTAATAATTATCTACTTGATCACACATTTATACTCTAAAATTGTGGATGCACAGGATTGAAAAAACTTGACTTGTAAAACAAATACCTTCTGAGACACAAGCAAATGTCATCCTTTTTCTGTCGTGCACTGCAATGACCAATTCCTGTAAAGCATATTTATAGTCTGTATTTTTCATTCAATCACTCATTCTATAGATGACCATTAGGAATAAATTCTGGAGGAGTGTGTATTTAGGACAAAATATGAGGAATAGTTGCATCTGAAATTAATATTCATTATCTTGTTTATGCTATTATTACTAAACTCATACTACATTTACACAAAACTTCTATGAACCAAACTTGTTTTGGCAGGATCTCGTAACCAATTTTTCACAAGAAAGCCCATGATCCTAGACATAGATCGTGCTGAATGCAGAATTTGCATCTATAATTTGGTGAACAACAACTCATATTTAAGAAGGTATTTGTTTTGGTACCCAGTCATCATTTTCTTATTTTAAGAAATACCTTTCTTTATATGCAACCCTCTTGTTAACACAATGTATAATGGAAGAACATTTAAGTTCAAAAAACACTACCTATTGAAGTGTCATTACACATCCAAAAACTTGTAGCAAGGTATAAAAAGGATGTAACCCTTAACAATCTCTTCAGTCTGAAACACCAATTAATCTTTCTTTGAAGATATGAGAAATTAAAACTAAATTATCACCTTAATTGTCCATTAATTTGAATTGGAAAAAATATTTGTATGTACAATTATTCTCAGCAGAAACTAATTTTTAAATTTCATGAGTTAATTATTTGGACTAGAGAGAGAAGACTTAACAAACAAGAGATTTAAATACAGAAACAAACCTAACCTATTACAAAATTAATAGGTACTAAAGTTTAATTATGACAAGATTATTGGGAAGTATGAATTATATAAAGGAGAATAATTTTTGTTACTACTCTGAATTCATTTTAAGAAAATCTACAATTCCTTCTGTATGTAGCTATGATCATACTCATTAAGTATCAACTTACAAACAACCAACAAATCTCAGAGAAAAAAGTATTTATTGTAAAAGTGTGGCATTCCTTGTGTCATACTTTCCAAATTAGTGTTTTATGTTCTGAAATTTTTTTGTTGTAAAAGAAAGTCAAGTAGTACTGGTGTTTTTTAACGCCAAGTTATGAAAATTGTCAAATTTTAAAACAAGACCAATTTCCCTAGCATTGTTAATCATTTATATAATTATATTCTGGCATGACAAAAAATTCTCCAAGTTCAATAAAAACTGGAATAATCAGAAAAATAAAAGCATTAATAATTTATGATAATGCTAATATATTATTACTGCTATTCCCTTTAAAATTGATGTTTATGGTAACTTAATCTCTCATAGGCAATACAAAACTTCTTCCGTGTTACAATTTCATCTATAAAATTAAATCTGAAAGTATTAGAAGAAGGTTTTCCTAATAATGAGTGTAATGTTTTAAGAGTCACTTATCACATCTTGAGTGTCATTACTAGAGCTAGTATCAGGACAAATTTCACTCTGACTGTTAAAGAGTGCTTTAAGTTGCTGCACAGTAATGCTATTATCACTCCACTTCTCACCACTTGTTCGGGTGGCTTCATAGATTCGTTCTTCAATAGTTCCACGAATAAAAAAGTGATGGACAGTGGTTTTCCTGGAATGAAAGAGTAATATTTTATTGAAGAATTTTCATACATATTAAATGATCTTAAGACAATAATTGAAATTATTAGAACATGTTTAATATATAATCATATTGTGATTAGAGGATCCAAGGATTGTTTTGTTCACTGAACATCAGTAATACATATATGTTGTTTTCACAAAAATATATACTATTTACTATTGCCAATATTTCACATGACTGCATATGCATATTAAGAAATTGCTTCCACAAATGAAAGCAAAGTAATTCTGGCTTTTTAGGATCACTGTCCTGGGCAGCAATGGAAATATTTTGCCTCCTTCATGACAAAAATACATTTTGCCCTGAAGAAAGCCTCAAAATTATTGCTAAAACACAGTCGCCACATCTCAAGGATACTAATACTAGAACAGCTAGAAAATACTAAACCTTAGAAATTTTCATTAAATGAAAAACTTACTTTGTTTGACCAATCCGATGAACTCTACCAATAGCCTGCAATTCATCAGCCAGATTTAACATTGGATCTACCAAAAGAACATGTGTTGCTTCGATTAAATTAAGCCCTTTGGCACCCAAACTCACAGGTATCAGCAATGCTGTAACATGTTGGGCCTCTTCCTGGAAAGACATGCCAAATAATAAAAGTATGCTTCTTAATGGATACACAAAATGATACGGTAAATATTTCAAAACAAATATTATATTACATTTGCAACTTCATTATTAATGAATTGACGGGTTTGGCTCTAGATGGTCCTATGACACATTTTCAACAAAATTAAGACGAACCTACTGAATAATTGATACTCAGCATATCAATTATTACATATTGTGCTAGAATTAGGATGCTGGTACAATAAATGAGTCTGTGCTATGAAACCCTTTATTCTGTGTCCAGCGACATCAGATTGAAACCCTTCAATAAATAAAAAAGGCCCCCTTCAATAAATAAAAAAATAAATGTATATTTCTTAATGTCTGCAAACTAAAAGCAAGAATTTAATATAATTAAATATTGATGTACCTGAATTCAGGCACATCAATATACAATAAATAGTCTATAATTTAAACAGAATCATATAACTGCATAATTTTACAGTACCTTGAATAATTGCAAACTAGCTTTATATTTTGGACCAGACTGAAGGCGACAAAATGAAATTTCATTCATTCCCAGAGCCTTTTCTAGAACATCTAATACTTTCTCCCACTGCAAGATAAAACAATGTTAGTTCTGTTCATAAAAATTCAATGACAATAATGTTTTCATTATGATATTTTGTTATAAGATTATTTTTCCATCCAAATATTTTCTAATTTAGGTACTTACTTTATATACAGAAAATAGTAATGATAATTAGTTTAGAAAGGAAATTGTTAAAGTTATCTAAATTTCTTTGACAAGTGACCTAAGAACCAATTTATTTTCCATGACAAAAAAACAGTACAGATTCCAAAAAAGCAACATACTAATGCTCTTAAAAATAAAAAAAACAATTTTTTAATAATGGGTTAATGGAATAATTCTATATGTACATTGATGTTTTAGAAAAGAAACACAAATAGTTCAAGAGATAGCATAACTAAAAAATTGACTCATTCAAAAACTTTTTAAACATGACTAAATAGGAAAATTTATTTGCCCAAAGAAATTAGTCTTTTGCACTATCACAGATTAAAAAACTCTAGTTCATTTGACTGATTTGAATCAAAATTCATCTGCCCTTAATTTTTGATGTATAACATTTCATAAAATCGTTTGTGCTGCTTCAATACAGGGACAATACCAGTCTGCCAAGGAGTCCATATGGAGAAGGAAAGAAGTGACTAATTTAAAAGTTTGAAAGACCACCTGCAAATAAAGGAGAGAAAGGATGCTGAAGAGGAAGACAAACATATTTAAAAGAAGGTGGAAGGACGAGGGAGGAAAGACCATGAGTGCATTGGCTGGATGATGGTGAAGAGGATCAAAGAGAAATCAGTATAAGAAGATGGAGAGAAAAAGTGGAGGACAAAGCAGAATGGAGGAAGATTGTCAATGGGGCTGTGCTTCTTAATGGACCACAGAGAAGCCAAAGGAAAAACTACAAATAAAAGTTAAATTCATTCAAATACATTCTTTGCTACATATGAGGGGAAAAAAATAATGAAACAATTTGGAACTGTTTTTGAGAAAATAATTGTTTCAAAATTGCAAAAGTTTCATGCAAAATAACAAAAAAAACAACTACCCATATTTTTATATATATATATATATATATATATATATATATATATATATATATATATATATATATATATATATATATTGTGGCGATATGGGATTATACAACCCCATAACACCACCGTTTCATCGGCATGAACGCTCACAGGCAGCGAGAAGAGCAGCCGAAAACCAGAGTAGCAAAACGCGCAGCCTGGTATCCGTTGCTCGTACTAGTCGCCACGAACTATCAAGTCACGTTTTACTGGTGAAGGGTTGAAGGAGGAGAAGTTACCCCCCCGCCACGGAGAATTTCTCCAGGCAACGCCAATAAATGGGCGGGCGCGCAAGCATAAGACCTCTTTTCCTAACCATCACGCCTCGAGTCAACATCTCTCTTCTGCCAGCACGCGTCGGGTCAGCAGTTCTTCTAGTAAGTCACCGCTCGGCAAGTAAGCAGATTTTATCGGCGCTCGTCAGGTTAGGTAGTAATTGCCGCCGCAACGACTGTTTAGATAGGAGTTTACGGCGTTGCAAAGACGTCTAGCTAGTCGTCCGCGCAGTAGTGAGGAATTAGTGAAGTATTCTTCTATTAACTAATGCGGGAAGTAAAAAGTTGCCCGTTGTGAGGAAAGCTCTGAAAGTTCTTGATTAACAGGATAAAAGTTAGGAACGAGCGAAGTACTTGCACTAGCAGTCAGGGAAGTGCAAGGGACATTTTCTACAAATTGGGCGTAATCGAAGGCGGTAGCAGCCGTGGGAGGAGAAGAAACCGATTAGTGGAGACGGAAGAATACGCGAGTCGACCGGGGAGAAGACGCCGTTCAGGGAGAAAGAAAAAGACGCAAGAGGACAGCGCAGGCAACGCAGAACTTCGGAATCGAGCAACGCGGTGCGCAACCCAGCACGCGACTTCAAGGTTGGAAAGTGGACATTTTCGCGGTAACCTGTAGAACTGTGAAATTAGGTCAAGTTCACGTCGGCAGGGAAAGAATAGTTCCAGAAGTGTTAGAAAACTGAGGACACGGGTGGTAATAATTTGCAGCTTTGTAGTGGGAGATTTAATGCGTTATTGCTTGCCTTAAACCATTCTATTAGAGCAGTCATTATTCTGTTATTAGCAGTTATGATTAAAAGATAAATTGAGAGTAGTGCGCTTGCCCACATTATTGATTGTATGTAATATTTTAAAGAAAGGCAAGAGATTGTAAATTAAGTTTAATTTCACGTGCAATTGTAACTAGAATAACTTAAATTTAGACGTATTGAATTTTCAAAGGGAATTCCCAGTACTGGTTAGAGAAATTGCTTCAGAAAGTTAGTTCTGAACAAAATTAAGTGTTCATTCATTAAATAGGCTGTAAAGGTTGCTTATTTGTATTTATTTGATCATTTTTGAAAGTGTAATTCTATTTTTGATTTGTTTTTCGTTGTTATCAACTCATGCCACAGAATTTTGAGTGAATTATATGCTCGTTTATGTGTGATTTGTGTGACTTTTATTGTGTCAAGGGTTCAGACCTTTCTCGTACCCCAAAGATCCTGCTTCCTGAGATTCTAAGCTCGCTTCACGAGCATAATATCTTAACAACCCGCTTACAGTGCATGCGGCTGTGTGTGCAGAAGGTATATACTTCGTGTGTGGGTAAAGGGGGTGTTAGAATATATATATATATATATATATATATATATATATATATATATATATATATATATATATATATATATATATTGTACTTGGTAAAATGCTAAGTCAGTGCTGCAGACTGGGATAATTCTTTTTGTGTAAAACATTTTTAAATGAATCACTTTTTGATGCTATCTCTTCTACTAAAAGGAAAGAAGATCGCAAAAAGTATTGTGTATTTGGTTCATCCTAAAGTGGGTATGAATAAATGAGCATGTAGAAAACCAACAAACATAGAACTTTGGTCTTACCGTAGAGAAAACTAGTGCTTTTACATCAGGTTGCTTTTTACGTATAGATAACAAACATCTCACAACAGCTTCTATTTTTGTAGAAAATGAGCCAAAAACTGAAGTATCAGGCCATTTGTCTTCATCCTGAGATTTAGCTCCAATGTCCACAAAAGAGATATCACATGAGAGTGTTACATCACGACACACAGGGCACTTGACATTGATTGTTCGATGAACACTTGACTGCATTAGTTGCTGAATACATTCCACACAAAAGCAATGGCCACACTGCAGCACACTCCACTGAAATAAGATAACATTAAATAAATAAGGAACATTCTATCTCCATATTTTACTGAAATGAAAAACGATAACAAAAACGACGATAAACAAAACCATATTACAAGGAGAATAAAATTGTAACTTCAACGGTACAATTAATACAACTGAATTAATGTTGGAGAATTTAAAGGTTGCCATACAGTTCTGAAAGCCTCCTTCCCAAAATCTCCTATCAATGCTCTAAATTTGTCATGTTAAAAAGTGGAAAATATAGTATTTTTCATATTTACAGAAATAAAATATTTTGTCACAGGGCTACAGGGTCCCTTTTGAAATTTTTAGGGGAGCCCACTTCTTCCCAGGACCCACCCCCCTTTGCGTGCCACTCTATGCCAAATAAAGTTAATGGGATCATTCTACAAATACTAAAACATATTTTCAATACAAGTTCATGTACATTTGGAATAATAGTTTCAATATTGCTCAGTGTGAGAGAATATTTTGATCAGCCATTTCCATAGTTTACACAAAGAAAACATTTTACTTTACATAGAGAAGAAAACCATACATTGTTGGCAAAATATTTTTATTGCACAATAAAATCAATCTTTTAGCTACCACCTGTGATATGGAAATCAGTAGATACTACATCAATGCAAAATGTGTATTTCCATTGAAATCTCAAAATTGATTTGCCACAGCATTGCATAACTTTCTCTGTTCTGCGTATATTGCTCCGAATATACGTATGTATATGGGAAAGTAAAAATGCAAGGATGCAAATGCTTCCAAAGGAAACATACAGCATCAGAGTAGATTCTCTGAGGAATGTTTGGTAAATCATTTCCATACTTCAAGAAGCCTTTTTTTAGCGAGATGGAATTATAAGAAATTTATATTTTTTGTATGACCTGACTTGATAATCAGCAGTAATGTGACATCACATTAAGATATTATATCACATAAAAAAAATACATTCTTGCAACTATTATTTCAACTATGGAATCTAATATTGCATCACTTGTAAGCGTTGAAATCGTCTTCCCTATTCGCACTTTTAAACACGGTTGTGGGCATCTCACTGCGGCCTTCCCTGAAAGGTTACAAATTGACCTTATCCGACTCTTTCATGATGCTTTGCTCTTGCCCACCGTTTCGATTTGTGTCCGCCTCTGCACTACAGGAAAGCTGCAAATGCAGTTTGCAAATTCTATTTTTTTATAAACTAATTTTCTTGTTTCAAATCAATTTCTTGTCTCCCAGGAAAGATCACAAAATTATACATATTTAAATACATCTCAGAATCATTTCTTACATGTTATGCAATCCACATTTTTTCTTACCTTTTCTCCAAGCTCTATCCTGCATATGGGGCATGGATCAGGGTTTGTTTTGCATCCCTGATTCTTCTCTAGATTTTTTAGATATTGTAACTGGCCTATTTTACGTCGTAACTCTGCTTCTGATTGAAGTCTATCACTCTGAAATCTCGCAGCATGTGCTTCCACCTTCAAAAATAAAGACAAAATCTATACAGTAATTTGTTCATAAAATTCAATCAATTTGATTTGATTTGATTTCATTTTTAAATCTAAATGTATAATCTTTAAGCTAAAACAACACATTTCTCTCTCTCCATGAGTACATATTTTTGTCTTTCAAATTACATAAAGCATTGAAATAAGGTCTTCAAAATGTCTTCTATATAGTGATATTTTCACAATGGTACATATGAAATTAATAGGTAAGGAATAATGTACATGGAAAAGCAATCTAAAAGTAACAATGGAAATTTGAAGGAAATTAATTTGATACTAAAAAACTAATATATTGTTCTGAAAGTTCTCGATTTTATTTTCTCATTACATGTTACACTGAAAGAGTTGTAATTTTTTGACAATAAAACACATTTCGCCTGCCCCCGAAATGAAAGAGACTTTTTTGTCTTTTTGTCCAACCGGAGGAATTTTCCAACAATTTGAACTTGATGTTTCCATTTTCATTCAATTTTTATTTTCTCATGTACATACCGGGTAATATTCATAGTGTAGAAAAAAATGTGTAATGTTGCACAGGCAAAGAGACGTTTTTTTGACGAAAAAAATTTGGCTCTCTAATACCCTACAAGAGGATATTTCTTGCTGCTATATGTAGTAAATTACTTTCTCTAAAGTAAGGAAATCAGAAAGTACAATTTGTGGTACCATAATACTGGAAAAGCGAAATTGATTTGTCAAAATGTCCATCCTTTATTGTTTATTTTCAATTACATGAAGTTTTTACCAGTGCTGTTATAAACATTTTTGAACAGAATATTGATTTCGGTTCGAGTTATCTTTATCTTTGTTTACACAAATTTCCAAAAATTTTTGTTTAATTGCAAATTGGTGTATGCCTCTACAACAGACTGTGTTTAATTCATGAGCTTGTAACAATTTTTTTGACCACCAGTTAGCCTTGCAAAGGCTAGAGCTAGTATTTTAGTCTCCAGTCCGGCCCTGCAGTAGGTTTTTTGCTTGAAATTAAATGCATGCATACACCGCCACTTCAAGCTTCTTACCTCGTGGGATTCTATTACATGAATGGTTTCCATTTTATTGGTTAAAAGAGAACTCAGCTGATGTAAAGGATTGTGCTTTTGACTTCTCTGTGGAACTCGTTCATCTTCAAATCTTATCCTGAGCCTTAACTTTGCCATATGGAGTTCATCTTGTACAGATACTCTGTCTCTCATTTGAGTCCATGTGTATCGTAATTGCTAAAATAAATGAGAAAAATAAAATTCATTTTCAATAATTACACCTTTGAAAAGTTGTATGTTCAACATACAGTTAATTTTAAAATTAGAGAATACTTTTGAAGACCCTAAAAAATATTGGAGCTATTGATCACTCTTTTACAGAATGATGCTATAGAGAACAAGGGAGGAGTAAGGTGGAGAAAAGATCTAATAAATATTCATTGCAATAAATAATTGCATCCAGAACAACTTTTATAAGAATTTTCACAATTCAGCAATATCCCTTAATTCCATAAATACTTAGGTTTTATCCCCTGAGCAAAGCACATCGGATTCTTAAACTTTCTTGACATTCGTTAAGAAAAAGTCAACTTGTACCATTTTTCAGCCCCAACATGAAGATTGATTGATTAAGGCCCATTAAAAGCTTTGGTCATTGGCGTACTCGCTGAGTTAATTCAAAAGCATTATAGATTTAAATAGAAATTAGAATAAACAATATTGCAGATTCAATTATCATTTGTACTACGAGTACATACATAAGGTATATGCACCTAAAGCTATCAGTGAACCAATAGCTGAATCTTTCTGCTTCAGAATGTCGAAATAAGACTTTAAGTAACAACATTAGAATTTCTGAATGTTTACCTCTCATGTACATTGGCATCACTGCACTCTGATCATGTGTCGCAGTAATGCTTTTGTTCAAGACAAATGCCATAATGTAAACAGGTGGTGTGCAAGGTCATTAATATTTGGCAGATTTCCTTAAGAAATTTGCAAGCTTACAACTTTTTCCCCATAGATTACACAGTTACAAAATTAATTTTTTTGTAAGGCTTTCTGTTTTGATGGGTGATTTTTATCTATTTTTGCCTCATGTTTATGAATCTGAAAACAGATTTTCTCTAAAACATAAGGATTTTGTTTGTGGACAGTTTTACTGAACATATTATATTATTTATTGTGAAGTTTAGGCAATTAACTGCAGGGAAGTAACACAAAACAAAATGCAAATAATTCAAAAAATAAGTTAGTTTATTTATCAACATATAATACTAATGACAAGTCAGACACACATGTTTCAATACTCAATTTTGTTTATTTTTGCTGTGGAAGTATGATCTTCGTGATTGTTGAATATGTTGCGATTCCACATTATCCCTCTTCTGAGACCAGCATTAGTCAGCTATCATAACAGCATTCCACGTACCCTGTTAACATCTTTCTATGTCCATCATATCTTGGTGGAATCGTTCCCCATGTTCTTCACTTAAATCTCCCAAGTTGTCTAGAAAAAGTCGATAGTACAGTCGAGAGTAGAAAAGTCGAAAAAAGTTGAAGAAAATGCAGCTTGACACTTATATTGCAACTTATATTTTTATAGTCAGCAGCATAACTTCCACAATATTCTTGAAATTTGGGTCTTTCCTATTTCCCCAAAATCTTATTATTACACTCTTAAATCCTGACCAAACAAGATTTTTTCTCACAAGTCATAACATTTTCCAAGCCTGCATCACTCATTAATTTCTAATCTGGGGACCCACAAAGATTCCTTCTTTTCGTTTAGCAGACAGAAAGGAAAATGTGTAACTGATATACCTAAAACAGTCTCCATCTTTATTCAGTCCCTTAACGTACTGTTTCACTATCCTGAGTTTAATATGGAGAAGTGGGAGAATGATCTTATCCTGCTTTATCGAACTTGCTCATTTTACGTTCCTGTCTGCTGGATCAAAGTGTTGCTCTGTCTGGTTAGTCCTTCGTAACCCACTGTAGATGTGCACAACTATCCCATAGGCATAGGAAGCAGGGAAAGTTTGTGAAGCCTGACTGTTGTCTACGAAGAAGTCCTGTAACTTTTAGATCACCACAAACAACCCCATTCATGCTCTAAATAGTTTATTGCCGTTAATACTATTGCAAGGGTTTTGTAGCTTTCCTTCAGGAGATGCGAATATGCTACTGGTACTGAACCACATCTATTGGTATTGTGTAGAACAGCCTTCAGATTGCTTTTGGTTGCTTCGACAGATAACCTCTATTCGTTCTTATTGTAAATAACTCCATATTTTGATGTTATTTCTTCAAGAGGGTAAGGTAAAGAAGAGGGCCATCTTCAGTAAAATACTCCCGCAACTCTTCTTCCCCTGTTCGGTACCACGAGAATGTTGTACCAGGAGCTAGCATTCTATTCTCCTTCAAACGAGAACCCAGTTGTGATAATTTGAGAGAACCAGATGTCTTACTAAGTCATTTAGTTTACCTTGGGTAAATAACTTGGGGGTTAGTTCGCCTGTGTGGTACGTCATTTCACCAGTCTTCCGGGACCTGCGGCAGAACTAGCGGCAACTCAGCGGAGGAGAGTGCAACGCTCCCCTCCCCCGCAGCACAGCCCGAGCCGCCGGCACCCGCAGACTCAGATGTCAGCGACTCAGCGGACCCTACATCCTCCAGCGAGCCACCCGCGACCTCCCCCTCCTCGCAAATGAGCAGCGGGGGAGGCGAAATCGGTCGACCGTCGTCCATCGAAGTGGCCGCCGGCACCACGACCACCTCCAGAGGGAGGAACTACAACCGTCGGCGAAAGCCGAAGATCACTGCTACAGCCGTAGCTGTAGGCCCTGGCGCCATCCCAGACGGAAACTTCTACGGAGGGACCCAGGATCTCCGCGGCGACCTCCTCCATGCTCAAGAAGAAGCGTCGGCACCCCCGCACACGTCGCAGAGCGGAACCACCCCCGGCGCCCGGCAGGAACCCCCGGCAGCAGGTAACCCCGCGCCACCGCCCAGTCCTCTCCCTCCCAAACCCACGACGGCGAGGGCACAAATGGCGGCTGGCAAACCCTCCCCGTCAACCAGCGCGGCTGGCCCCGCAACGATAATTTCCCGATGGAGGCGCCCGGGCACGCCCAGCTCGCAACACACGAGCACCAGCGGCGGCCGCCTCACGGCCACCGAAATTGTCATATTACATAAGGCTCAGGATCCTCGATGTTGTTCTCGCCCACGGTCGTGCGCTGGGCGTCGCAACAGGAAAAAAGGCCACAATTGGCCGAGCCAATATGCGGAGGAAGCGTATTCTACGCAATCCACACCACCGACAAGGTGGCCTACTTAGAGGCGGAGAAATATGCTGACTTACATAGCATATTTCTATTCTCGCACCCGCCTCCGCGTGAAGGGCATAAAAAGACCCTCCGTGTGGCAACATGGGACTCCCGAGGGGGTTCACCGAGGGAGAAGTGGCGCAAGAGCTGAGAGAGCTCGGCTACGACCCCCTGGACGTCAGGCAACACTGGCGTATGCGGTCGCCGGACCCGCAGGTGAAGGTGAACCTCCACTAAATGAATGGCAGCGCAGTAAACTGCTCACGGGGACATTCATGGTCACCCTATGCGACACACCTGCCTCGCTCAAAATCTATTCGGTCCGTCAGTTGAATAGCTTCGATGTTGAAAAAAAAAGCTGGATGTCAATTTTGGAAAAAAAGGCTGATTTCAAGTTCGGCTAAACAATGCTTCGAATGATTTTCATGATACGCCCCCCAACTTTCACCATATAAAAATAGCAGTCATCTACGTGATTGGTTTGCTCTCATCACACCATCGCGATTCCAAGATTAAGACTTCTGCTTCCCCTAGGACCATTAACACACGTATGACATATACCGTGTGGCACAAATCTTTTGTCTTGGTCCCCTAACTTGACACCAAAATAAGCTAGGTAAGCCCTTTTTACGAATGAGGTTATGTTCTGTTTTCTAGTTTTGGAAGTCAGTGATCCACAAATGTAACAAAATCTGTTAGGATCACTTATACACAATCGTCTTGAGCTAGCCATTTTTAAACTGACTTGCTAAATAACTTAGTCGCACTTACTACATAACTTACAAACTTCGGCATACTTACGAAAGAGACCAAAACGGTTACATCAAAAAGACATTGATCAATATCGATCTTCTCCGAAGCGACCGTTTTCAATTGCTCCATATCTTACATCGACTGTTGTTACGCACGAAATTTTAAAAAGGGAAATATGAGGGTGAGCCAACTGAAAATCGTAAAAGTATAATAAAAAAATCCAAATGTGCCATTAGTGTCCCGTAAATTGATAGGCATGTTTGAAATAGTGTGCCAGATATATCCTTGGTGTCATCATTGTGAAGAAACACAACAGGAACAATGTAAAAATGGCTGCCCCACTAGCAACGTGGACCAGGGAGGAACAGCGTTCTTTGGTCAAGTTTTTGCGAAGTGAAGTTGTGAAACCTACCAACATTCTTCGACGGATAGATGTTCAGAATGGTGACACCTGCTTGTCACAGCAGCAAGTGTACCAAGTGTCGGAAATTCGCAAACGGTATGACATCCGTGGCCGACGCTCCGCGCCCAGGCCAGGCACATCACGTTGTCGTTCCAGAGACCATTGCAGCGGTTGAAGCAATCTTGGAAACCACCGAGTGGCATTAGACTACATTGCAAAAGCTGTACACTTTAATCATGGTTCTGCACATCGCATTGTGGATGACGTGCTCCAATTTCATAAGGTGTCTGCAAGATGGATGTCATGACAACTGACTGACGGAATTCAAAACGATGCTATCAAAACTAAACGACGTGGTTTGCTATCGGCAGGTGTTCTGCTGCAACACGACAATTCACGGTCCCATACGGCTTATGCAACTGTTGCGACAATAACAGACTTGAGATTTGAATGCCTCTCTCATCCACCTTACTCGCTCGATGTTGCCCCGAGCGATTTCCATATGTTTGGCCACTCAAAGAAACAATGGGCGGCAAGAAGTTCCATTTGGATGATGAGGTACACCACGCCGTTCACGAGTGATTGAGCCATCACCCAAAAACATTTTTTCTACGGGAATTCAAGCAATTCGGAAGAGCTGGCAGATATGGGTTGAGCGTGTCGAAAAGTGATCCAGTTATGTACCATGAGTAATATACATAATATTTAAAAAAAATAATTACGGTTTTCTTTTGACTCACCCTCGTACGTGTTTATGGAAAGCCTGTGGGTTTTACAGCAAATCTGATTCCATATTCGCAAACAGGCTTAAGAAATCGTTCGAAAACACACATTTTCATGCAAAGCTGCAAAATGATGATACTCTGTGTATGTATCTTCTAGCTCATGTATCTTGATTTATATCTATTTTGAACTTCATTGATTGAACTACTTTGAAGGTTTCAAAGTATTGTGTAAGCACATTTTTATCACGCATAACACGCATCCTCATACATACAACCAAAACATGTGAAGTGGATGTTTTGAACAATGTTTAAGGAAATAAATTATTTAAATCTAATGAATGATGTCTATTGAAAGTGAATAGTGATGTGTGAGGAAGAATAAGTATTTCTATACTGTTCATAAAAATATATACAAATGTAAGTGATCTAAGTAGTAAATAAGGAATTTGGGAGATCTTGCGAGTGGATGACTGTAGAAACATTTTTTGAGTACGTTTCTAATATGTTCCATCCATTTCTATTGAAGATTAATATAATATCCAGTCCTACGGTTTGTTGACGGGCATGTTTTATATCTTACAGAAACGCTAATTAATTTCCGTTTAAAAAATGGTATTATACTGGTGGCATTATATCCTCAGTCTACGCATATTTTACAGCAAATGGATGTGTCTGTCTTTCACCTCCTCAAGAGTGCTTGGAAAAATGAAGTGAGTCAGATGAGAATAGAGCATAATGATTCTTGGCTGTCAGGTCGACCGAGCTGACGTTTCGGCCATCATTGTGTGGCCTTCTTCAGAGCTATGATCATGACGGCCGAAATGAGCTATGATCATGACGGTCAGCTCGATCAACTGATCCGCGGCTCATCAGGGACAGCCAAGTGTCAAATGACTCCGGCTGCGGAAGTCTCCGCATCCGATACAGCATAATGGACAAAAAGTAAGGAAGATTTGCTAGCCGCCCCCCTCCTTCGTCGTGGCAGTGGCCCGATACTCTACTCTGGGAATAGAAGAAGGACTTGTTCCGGCGCAATGCTTCGAATACGGTACTGGCCTGGAAAACCAATAGCTCTGAGCTGGCAGGACGGCCCGACCCAGGCATTCAATGAGGAGGTTTCCGAGTGGGATATCTGCGTTCCGGCGGGATCCGGGTACCAACAGCCCAAAGCGAGTGTGCCGCGGGGAGTGAGAATAAAGACTAAAAGCCTATGTGTCTACTCCGGGGATTTATCCTCCCGGTTGAAATAAATGAGGTGTGGGGTAGTGGCCCACACAGGGTTCACATACGCCCAACTCGTCACTCGTGGTTAGACTGCTTCCGGTCCACCAATCAAGGCAAATTGTTTGCCAATCGATGCGTCTCGGTATTCTGCTCAGCAACTGATTATTTTTTGTGGATCCTTCGGGAATATTCCAAGAAATTTCTTTAAAAACGTGTTTTTTTTTTTTAAATTTAAGCAACTACGAGTTTGGGGTGACGGGAGGTATAGATCATTCCATACATTCTTGACTATCCCGGATAGCCAAGAATGTATTGACTCCGGCCGCGGAAGCCTACGAACGCATATAGATCATTCTATTCCTTTCAACACGGTAAATCGATTGGTACAATTCTTAGCCGTTTCTCCCTAGAATATTCTGGAATAATTCGAGAAAAGTACGCTTTTTGAAGGTTTCATAGCACCAATGAGAATACCGGCGAAACTCTGTGAATTCCTAGTATTAATGCTAGAATTCTCTTTCTAGCATTAACATGAATCCTAACGACATGAGTCATAAGATTGGCAATAGAACCTAATTTTGTATTGCAGCAAACATTTAAACAAGTATTTTAATTTATACCTTTTCATGTAACTTTCTATGCCCGAAAATGAACTAGCCAGACAACTGTAATATGTTTAAAATTTATGTTTATTATGAACATGCAAAGCTTGAAACATGAATATATTCGCCCGTAAGCTAGTCTATTTATATATAAATAGAAGGGAATGTGCGTATGTGTGCGTCGCAGACCAAAAACTACTCGATGTTACACACTTTATTAATGGGAGAGTTTAAGGACTGGTTTGAATTAAATCGGGCATGTGGGAGCGTTGTTGACGATTTATTCGTTAATGACGACTCAAGCGACCCTGAACTCTACCCGTCGCAAGTCAAGGATTACGTGCGTCTTCACGACATAAAAGTATTATGCCCCTGCGATTGTGAAATATCGGCCGAAAATATTACTTTAGTCCCGGATAAGTAAATCAGGTTTCTCCAGGATAGTGACGTGAAGTCCGATAGAAGCAATTCTGCGAGCAAAATATAACTACTTTTACACAGTTACTTCCAAATTACTGAGCGGAACTTACGGCGATAATTTTATACGTTGAATGTTAATAGTTCAAATTATTTGAAGCAATAGTCAACCCGAACGGGAAACAAAGTCGACTCTACTGATCCCGGCAGGGGTAATTTTTGCTCTCTGAACAATTTAGGTGATTGTGAAATACAGGTAATGTAGTAACATAGTGACATCATGGAAGACATTTACTGAGCGGTACATAATTCCGACACAACTGACTATCGAACATGATAGCAAGGCGCTGACAACCGAGTATTGCATTTATACAACTTATTGCAAAAGTGTACATTAAAATTGAAAATGGATCAATTTTACCTTAAATTCTTTTTTCAGAGCTTCTAGCACCTTCAGAAATTGGTTTCCATCTTCCAGTAGTTCCACTGACGCTCTTTTATTTCTTACAAAAGTAAGTAACACTGAAAACAAAAAAGGTAAGGATTATTTATATATAAATTACAACTAATAGAAATCGGTGCGATTAAATCGCATGAGGGAGTTTAAAGCAGACTTCATTTTTATTTGCCCAGATATTTATTTACCATATTCATCCATTCAGATTGGAAACGGAATGAATTCTGCCTATAGTGCATCCCCGCCCTGCCTTGCGCCGAATTGCCCAAATCTCCCCTGCATCTTCCCACATTCCTCACCCAATAGAATGGGTCGCATCATGGCGAATCCGTCCGCAGTTGGTGCATGCGAGACAAAGGAATCTTGAGAAAGAGTGTGTGGGTACAGTGTGCTGCTATTACGGGTTTTGTTCAGCAGATTCTGTATTTGCAGTATTTGTAGCCTAGGGCTACAAATACCGGCCCTGCACAGGCACCTAAATTTCTTTCCAGAAAATATTCGCACCGTGAGTGTGAGCGTAGGGAATACTTTCATCAAGAGATTTTTGCTGTGGAAAAGATATATCAAGGCAAATGGAATCTTACTATGTTGCCGGTTCTTGTTGATTAAGAGGGAGGATCCACAGACGAAATTAACAGAAAATAGTCATTTCTTACTTTCTAGGCCAGTGAGAATGTTTGAATAATGTGTAGTTAAAAATTAAAAAGTTTTAAAATGTTTGAATTTTTAAAAGACTGTTTCTCGGAAACTTAGGGTGATAGAGAAAAAATCGATATCATACATGAATTCAGGAGAAAAATACTATTAGAATCACATATTTTTCTTTCTGAGACAAGCTCGTCAACTACTAAGTCTGTAAATGTAGTGTATGTTTTTGTACGGGGGTGGCGGTGGTCTTCCCCCGCTGTATGACGAGATCTGGCGCCGACCTACCGTCGGCTAGCTGTTTTTTCCTTCCACCAGGTATCTCCTACCAGCGGGGCATCACCCCAGCCGGGACAAGTTCTAAGCTCCCGTCCGGTCTCCTGGCATTTGTGGTAGTGTAGTGCATGTTAGCGTGTGTAAAGGTTGGGAAAAGGGCAAGGAAGTGGTAGGAAAGATCGCGCGGTCTGTGGCCCGTTTTTAGGGTACTGCTCCAGCATTCGACTGGTGTTGATGGGAGAAACCACGGAAAATTACCGATCAGAGCAGACGGCTGCTAGAATTCTCCCCAGACAATGACTTAGCTGACAAGTTATACTTGGGTTTTTATTTCTTGGCGCGTGAGAACCTGTCTTCACGATGGTATATCTCATGACATTTCGCGCCTTTCTTGGTCGTGCCGCAGGATGTCGCATGATCGCGACCGTATCGCGCAGTACTGGCGATCATGCGACATCTAGCGGCACGACCGAGAAAGAAGCGAAATGCCGTGAGATATTCCATGGTGAAGACAGGCCTTCACGCGCCAATAAATAAAAACCCAAATATAGTGTCGAAAATCCTGCCACCGTCGGGACTCCAACCTATGACCTCCCGGTCAGAGGGACTGCAGTGATCATCTCTCCCGGACGGTGCTCTTCAGAAACAACTCCTTTTATCACACGCTTTCATTCACAAGCAGTGGCGGCTAGTAGGGGTGGGCTGCGAGGTTGCAGTTCCCCCAGTCTTTATCAGAATTAATTAATTTCTTTCATATCAAAATAAAATATGCGAAATAGTATTTCTTTTAGTTAGATGACCAATATAACTCATTGCTCGAGCGTGTGTAACTTGTGAAAAGCTTCCGCTGTGTTCTGCTGTTATTCCATTTCTCTCGCTGGGACTGCCAGTCCCTGCTGCACGCATCGAAGTATGGGCATAGTTGATTTCGCTTCCCCGCTATTTGTGTTTCTCAAAATTGGGACTAGAAGAGCTGCAGGAAACGCATTCCCTTCCTCGGTTTTGCACGTACTTTACATGATTTTTAAAGCTCTGGCGGACGTATAATATAGTTCGGGTGCAGCATTTTGCATTTTTCTCTTTTTACTTTCCCGTATATGTAGTACAGGGAAAGTTATGTAATGCGGAGGAAAATCGATTTCGAGATTTCAACGGAAATATATATTTAGGGTCCCCTGATACCTGAAAAGTGTTTTATTTCAGAACGCCAGTCTGTCAGTTTTTTTTTCTCCAAAATGAAGAAACCCTTGTCCATGTAGCCTGAGTCGAAGCTCTGCGATTTTGAAAATCATTCATTAGTTTTTGGGAGTACTTTACATGAAGCCACATTTTCAAACTTTTCTTAAAAATGGCTCGAAATTTTTTCTTTAATGTCTTCTAAGAATATAATAAAATAACTTATAAAGGTGGCATACGTTCGATTTTCATGGTTAACTCTGAATTTTCAAAAATTTCAAAACATTGAATATGGGTCTCTAATTGACGATTACAGCGTGCGGGGTGACCAACCCACGTCTCTTAACTTAGTTGAGTTTCCACTAGAACTCTATCGCATGTCAGTATAATTGCTGCAATGTCATCGGCGTACCCTATCATGGCTGCATCTTTTGGCAATTTTCCAGGAGGATGGCATTTGGGAAATTTCATGTTTGGTGCCAGGATCGATCCTTGCGCTTTCGTACAGCGGCCAGAAGGTAAAGAAGAAAAAAGACCGGATGAAATCTACAGTGGACCTAAAACTCTTCCAACAACGGAAGAAAACTAATGACGCTACCACAGCACGTACCACTTTCTCGCGTCAGTAATCGTTAAGTAAAATTACAGTATCGCAATTTCTGTCCTTAATATATTTTAGCTGTCACTTCTAAAACTCAATACCAATCGCGATAACTCCCGAAAGATTCTAGCTTCTTCTAAAAGGAAGTGCGGTAAATTCAAATTTGCAAAATTATATACTAGTTTTTATTTTTTGGACAGGAGCGTTTTTAAAGATCTGATTTATTAGAACAATTTATTTTCACAAAGAAGTCTCTTGCATCAATACTGTTCTTTGCAATATTATTTTTTTACAGATCTTAAAAATATAGAGGTCAAATAGAGTTTTACGGATAGATTACTCCACATTCAAAATCTGCCAATCCAATTTTGGAATTATGTTTCTGGAAATATATCGTTAGCTCTTGAAATTCAACCTTCTCAGGAATAAGAATAGTGAGTAACTTAGAGTGTGTCTGTAAAATGATGTAACTTTATTGATTGCCCTGAATTTACACAACAATCATGAAAATCAATACACATAATGCACTAATATTTACAAGTACACAAGACAAGTATCATATTGTGACATTCACTCTTATTATATCTTCTAATTTATTTACCTACTTAATTAATTATTAATC
Organism: Gryllus longicercus; assembly: GCA_038098605.1. Taxonomy (NCBI): domain Eukaryota; kingdom Metazoa; phylum Arthropoda; class Insecta; order Orthoptera; family Gryllidae; genus Gryllus; species Gryllus longicercus. The sequence continues at coordinate 991,700 of JAZDUA010000064.1, read as the reverse complement.
TGGCTAGCTCAATTTTTATTATAATGGGCGTTATGATACTTACTGTCCCAAGGCTACTACTACTGTTATTCGTAGTGGAGCAGAAAATTAACCACTCTTACAAGGCTATGACTAGTGATAATTATTATGCAGGGAACTGAATTATCCTAGTAAGTAATTGCTAAATAACTACACGCCATTAATTAATTAGTAATATTAGTGGTAAGAAGTACTGGCTGCAATTTGTTATTTTATTATTATCTTTTCTTTCTTCCTGAATTAATATAAAATTTAACCTTTATCTTATTAATTTTCCCAACCTATGTTGGCCGTCATTACTTTATTCTTATTATTTTTGAAAACTGACTTAATTTAACTCATTATTCTAATGACATTCTTGGTCTTGAACAGCAAATAATTTCTCAAAGTCTTTATAGGAATTCTTAATTTTTTACACTTCCCTTCTGATGACAAACTGCCCTCTTGGTGATGAATTGAGGAGAATTCCATTCTTGGTTGTACACTTATATTTCCAAAAACATTTTTGGATCGTGCATCAACCATTTCTTGTAGCATTTCACACTTACATTTTATCATGAAATATTTTTAAACTGTCTGCGCTTTTCTTTACTTATTTAATTTGTCACAGAAATTCAATCATCTTGTGACCTAATATTCATATCTATTCAAGCCACGTTCTGTCTTTAAGGCAAACTTCAAAAAAGTGTTCGCTGCGCACGGAATAACTTCCTAATCTCATTGAGACATGTTAGTTCTTTTCCTAACATTTGTACTGACAACATGTTTAGCTCTTTCCCCCTCTTGTTTCTATTTGTTTTTCGCATCATTTTGATGCTGTTTTATCTGCTTCTCTTCTGTACATCTGAGTTCACTTGTCTACCTAACAATGTTTTACATAAATATTTTATTTAAATACAAATTTTCCTAATATTTGAAATATATTAATTACTCACATGAATTGTATTCACATTTCTCAAGTCCCCAATCTCTCACTTCTGTCTATATTTCCTGGTGTATATTTATACTTAATATGGTATTCTATCCACATATTTTAATTATATTTTTAAAATATTCTGATAGGTATTTTGACCCCTCTAAATATAATTAAATAAACAAAAAAATACCCACTTATTGTAGAGTTTATTATCCAGATTACCACGAATATCTATTCTAGTTAACACACCACTGAAATATAATAGTACACATTTATAGGAGACTTACCTCTCAAAATTCTTTCATGTTCTGAAGGTTTCCATGTTCCTTGGTTCAAGTGATTCATTATCATCACTTCGCCAACAAAACTATGCTGGGTTTGCTTATTGCTCACAGCAAATAAAAGTGATTCATACTGTTTTAAAAATAATTCAATTTTACAAAGTCGGCATCTATTGACAAAATACAGGAGATTAATAATCCTACCTTATTCACATAATTATTACACAAACTATTGTAATGATTATAATTATTGATATTTATTTTTCAATATTCATTGAAAAGATTTTCTCAAATAGAACTCATAATATTTACATTACAATTACCATACACTTGCATATGTGAATTTCAAAACTAGTCACCAGAAAAGAAACAAAAAATGTAAAATTGATGCATTTCCTAGAGCATATTTTGGGGCTGAGATTTATAAAGGAAGTTACTGATCTATTTGCATTCTCTTTCCTTACAAAAGAAATAGTTGGATCTGTGTGAACATTTGATTTACCATTTTGTAAATAATTGCTTTAAAAGAGAAAACACCCTATTTCAAACCCTTGAACCATGTGTACATAATTTTAGACCCAGTACCAGTAGTTTGAGTAAACATTTTAATGTTGTTAATATTAAAAAACATAATTAATTTGCACAAAATATCAAAAATTCAATATAATTTTCTACAGATTTCTAGATTCTGGCCAATTCTGATCACCTTTACTATGGAGTGGGGACGTCCGGTAGAATTGAGACTCCAAAAATGTAATAGAATGTACAAAAATGTCTCATTTTGTAGAATTCGGTTTGCCTCAGGTCCCACCAACCACCCTGCTTGTTCTCCCCATGTTTCCCCAATATTTATTGGAAGTTCTCCACGTGTTCTACGCAGATGATGAATCTGGATATCCTGAATATCTAGTGTTCAGAAGTACCGATCCCCAAAAGGTAACAGAGGGGCTAAAAATATTGTTTTATTGAATATAACTTAAGAAACAAAACTCAGGATCCTTATTAGAACCACAAATATCATTTTAAGGATATAGCAAGTTTTCGAGTTATGAATAATGGTAATGTGGTTGCATGCAAGTGTTTTTTTGTCTGTTTTTTTCTAAGTTGTTTTTTCTATATTAAGGAGGTAATAAATGTATCTGTCACACAACCAGTGTCCCAACACCTCCAATAAAGGCTCATTTATACCATTCTATTGTCTCATTCCTTCATTTAGTTTATAAACAATTCACTATCATTAGTAAACTAATTTAGGCAGAGAATAACAGAATATACTAAATAACATGTTCATAAATCTAAATATAAGCCCACATAAAATCAGAAAACCAAGAATCATTAGGTTTCTTATTACCATTTGATAACAATATGATTAGAATACATATAATTAGAGGTTAGGTGTCACTGCTCATCCATGACTTAAAGTCTCTTAATGTAATCAAATGTTTTGAAACATTCCTGTCAGAATTTGGTTCATCTAGATATAATGGCAAATTTATATGAACAAAAAAATACCGACATACAAGCTTATGTATTTTCATTACTTTCATTTTTGTGTAAGTGAATGAGAAATAAATATAGAGGCTGAAAATTACATTTATTGAGAACATTGATTTTTCAAAATTTTTATATTTTCTGAATTCATGAAACAAACATAAAGAGAACTTCCAATACATTTTTTATAACCCTAATACATTTAAAACAACATATTTTTACCCCTTTTTCTTTTCTCTCTTCAATTTAGGTCATGGACGTAAGATTTGATATAAACTTCACTAACTCAAAGATTTTGAAATTAGGTTACATACTTACTTTTTTTTCCTAGTACTATTAAGATTATTAGTTCGTAAATGACACTCTACAGCTTCATTAGCCAAATCCAATTGACTAGCTTCTTTAAGAAGCTGCAATTTCTTCAGAGCTTCTTCTCTATTTTGAAATAACTCATCACTCCACAATGTCAACTGATGTTCAACACTAGCTAGGGTTTTCACTCTAGAGTAAACATTGAAAATAAATTTGTAAAACTTAAACAAATTTTTAAAGTTCACTTTCACCATACCAAAGTCATATCTCATACCTGTTTATAATGCTATTTTGACCTGGCTTTTGATTTTCAAGCAGTTCAAAATGTACTCTAGTCAAAAATTCACCTTTCTCATCATGTGTCATAAGCCACATGATTGATTCAGACCACCACTCATCTCTCCCAACAGAGAATGATGATAGAAGTTCATGAACATGACTAGTAAGAGATGACAAAGCTTCCTGGGCAGTTGCCACCTTAAAAGCAAACATTTCTACTAAATCATCAAGAAAGGAAATGCAAGTGGCCAATATTCATCAGAATAATACAAAATGTTAATAAGAAAATAAATTATGAATATAAAAATGCATTTTGAAAATGAGGCACAATTACATACAATAAAACACTGTGAATTAAAGAAATACCTTACACATGCAAATACCAGTCTTGTGAGATTGTGCTTTGTTCTAATTAGAGGTGCCCTTACCAAAGTATGCTTCCTGGATCTAACTTAATATTTATTTGCCTTCCAGGCCTCTAACTTATCACAAGCATCAAAAATTTGGTCTCTACTATATAACAACACAATGAAAAGAATGGCAGCAATACAACATTGGTCTTTTAGTTTATGACATTATGTTTACACCTGCCAGTCACTTTTTAGAATTGTGATTGTAAACCATGTAATGGAATCATGATTATGGAAATGTATCCTCGACTTTTAACATTTCATCTCTTTCAATTGAAAAAATAATGACAAATTTGGTTCACTTGAAATATGAAAGAATCTAATTGACTGCCCAGAAATAGTCAGCTTTGTAAACGTCAAGTGGCATATTGAACAACTAGATTTTTAATCTTAAACAGTTCTTATTTTGATATACTTTTATAGAGACTATTCCACTCATGATTCGTAGTCTATTAGCATTCCAGAATTTGTCAGAGGTTCATCAATCAAAACTGTCCTACACCACAAAGATTACATCACTTTCGTCATCCTTAAGTGATAGTTATGGAATATAGTTGCATTGAATTCGTTCTTTTGTTTTGTCTTCCATTACCTTTCTAGTAGAGGCAAAATGGAAAAAATATTAATTCTCTCCAAAGCACAATTGTAAAGTGAATGATTCAAGACTAATTACAAGAGCACCAAGTAATAAAAATTACTGATCTTGCCAATGCTTTAACTCCGAAGCCACATATTTATAAGGAACCATACTGACAAGGAACACCATTTGTAAATATTAAATACACTTACACATTATTCTGCTTCGACTTCAACCTCAACAATTAGAAAATCTATAGTTAATAAAGTTCCATCAAGTAATGATTTTCAGAAGTGTGTTTAAGTAAATGAATTTTTAAAAAATAAAACTAATTTGTTACATTTATTGTGATCTTGTCGTTCCATTCCTGCATGTTCGAAGTATTATTATTGTAATATGTTATAGTATATTATGGTAATATTTCTCATTTCCAGAAAATGTGGTCAATACATATTTGATCCAACGCATGTAAAGCAATGCTAGTTACAGGGTCTTTATTTTATCTTGCAACCCAGGTCTGGGAGCACCTATACTAGTTTTGGCAATGTGTGAAATACCTTCAGCACCACTTTCTCTTTTAGCGACTCCCCAGCAGTCACGTGCCATCTGATTTCAAGGTGGGGGATTGCTGCTATTTTAGTTGGAAAAAAGAGAAAACACTTATTCTGCCCTTGGGGAGACATTCCTTTTTGATTCATTCATGGTTGTAAGAACACATGTTTAGGTAAGAAGAGTCACTTCAAAAATGTTGCGCACAGTAGTAAGAATTTTTCACAGAATGATTTGTTTCACAAGGTCTGTGGCCACCACGTTCCCCAGATCTTACTCCATTAAGACATTTTCCTGTGGGGTGTTCTTAAGAGTTAAGTTTTGCAAATAAACCAACTTCTCTTAACTTAAGTCGCAATATTGCAGAGTCTGTTGGACAAATTGAAGAAATTCTTCAACATGTTGCAGCCACTACACTGAAAAGAGTAAATGCCTGTTTTTTGGCAAATGATTGTCACTTTGAGAATTTATTCTAAGGTAATTGTAATTTTAAGGAAATAATATTTTATTATTTTTTATTAATTATTTTCAATAAATATTAATTTGCTACTTATTGACATTTTATCAATATTTCTATTTATTAAGATTTTTGTATTTCTTTAATTTCCAGATTCCATAATCATAATAATAATATTAATAATGATAAAATTACTGTTACAAATAATAAAGAGCTTGGTTGTGATGATTCACAAGATATATTTCTAATTTCTATCCGGGCCAGCTTTATTGAAATAATAAGTACTGTTACGATGCTGTTAATAAATCAATAAATCAGTCTCAACTTCTATCCACATCTTCAGTGTCACAGTTTCGTTTTTGAAACACACTGGACAGAATTGCATAAAGAGATTGTTTTGTTTGCAAGCTCATGTCTCTACCCATCCCACTCCGGTCAGTGCAAAAGGATTCCTGCGTGTCAGCCGCGTATCTGCCCACCCAATATCTTGAATGGGAAATGCACAGAAACAGGGAAGTTGCTGCAGCTTATGACCTGACGCTCACCTACTCATCTGCTGATCTGGCCAGCCATGGCTGTCTTGAACGTAGGCAAATATATGTGGTGGTAAAATTGCTAAAACAAGAACAGATGCTCCCAGACATGGGTTGCAAGATAAAATAAAGACCTGTTAGATTATGTGATGTATGAACTACATGTGCTGTAACAGTGGTGTCAGATATAATGTTGTAAAATAAATTTTGTTCATTTATATATTATCATCATTTTGTTTAGAACAAGTCAATGACTCACACACAATTGTACTGCAAACAACACCAGATGAAATATGTCAGTTTGTTGCATTTTGAAATAAATAAATAAATATTCCATAAAATGTCCAAATAAAAAGATTTTATGTCCAAAAGATCATATTTTAATCTTTCATAATTTACAAACATTTAATTTTTCAAGTGTTTATCATTTATCATAGGCTCTAATCAGTAGAAATGTTTCCTTTTTTCTTTTAAAATTAGTTCAGTGTAATAAAAACATTACCTTCTCATCTTGTTTGTTCATAAACTTCTCTTCTAACTCAGTGGCTTCTTGCTGCAACTTATGATCTCTCAGGGTAGGAGGTATGTTCTCCGAATGAACACACAGTACTTCAGCTAGATTGTGTAAAGTATGAATTCGCTATAAGGAAACATGAATAAAGTTCAGAATAAAATTGAAATGATGTTATTCCACTGAGAGTGCTTTTAACAACAATCACCTGAAGAGTGTCCATTTTAAGTGAGTCTTTGTACTCCTCAGAAATCCTTAGAACTTCTCTGTAGTGTTCTATGGCTTCAGTCCACATTTCTTTGATTATATGAATACCAGCTAAACCTGAAAGAATAGACGATAAATGCACAATGATTTTATGCTCTACCAAGTTAATTTCCTTAAACAAATTATTAAAAAACACTTTTCAATAAAAATATCAATTTTCTTTACTATAAAATTACAAAAGTCCTACTTATAAGTGATGATTTCAAACTTCTGTCATTTAATAAATCAAATAATAATAAATGGAAAAAATCTAGAAATAAATAAAGTTCAAAATAACATGCTACATTAATATTTATTGAGACACATCAGAGCGGTAGGAGTAATTGAAATTTTTTTATTAAATTACTACAGGGAAGTATATTAACTTTACATGGGTGAAATTAAATTAAAAGCCATGTAATGTTTAGAAATAAAATCTTTTAAAATTGAAAATCATATTGATCATCAAAGTATCAATAAATGTTCCAAAAGAAATTTTTATTATCACATTATTATCATCATTATTATTATTATTATTATTATTATTATTATTATTATTAGTTATCACACTCTCGTAACACCACGGCTCTCACCATTAAGGCACAACTCAGCTAGCTGTCACATCATCGACTCCTTCATTCTTTTGGTTCGACAAACAACAGACCAAACTATTCTAGAAAGATTTCAAAATTCTCTTTTTACCACAGCTTGTGAGGAGAGCAATCCACTAATTTATGCCATGATTTACAATAAAATGAGATCGATGATTCTTTCATCCAGCTTTATATTATGTCCAGTAGTCTGATCAATAACTCTTCTGAAGAGTCCCAGATTGGGATGTAGGGCATTGTAGGGCCCGTGCCCAGCATTTTGAAGGTCTTCTCTTTTCCTCCTCTGCTCTAAGGTCAAAAGACACATCTGGTGACACCTTATTGATATTGACATTCTCTCAGGATTTTTGTGAGAAGTTTCTGCACTTTCTCTAAACGGAAAATGTCGTTTTGATAGTGGAGGGACCATGCCTTATTTTGATATTCCAAATCAGCCCTGATATACAATATGTAGAATGGATTTTCCTTATTGCAAACAGTTGCAAGGTGGAAAAAGCATTTCTAATTAAGTATGTGATTGCGTTTGATCATTTAGTGACTAATGATCCAACCACTCACTCATTTACCAGTTTTAGGTCAGATTGTGATGCTTAGTGGTGTTTTATTGAGTTATAACTTGATGTCATCAGCACATTTCAGTTCAAAGATAGTCCAATTCTGATGTCACTCTGGTACAAGACAAATAGTAGCGATACTAAGACCAATTATTTAGGAACTCCACTAGTAAGCTGTCTCACTAAAAAGAGTTTACCATCAATGCCTACCTCAACAGTTCTGCCAGAAAAGTATTTTTGGATCAATTTTTGAGCAATTTTCTTCAAGTTTAGAGGGATTGGAGCTTTTGAAGTAGTCAGTTGTGTGGGACTTTGTTGAATGCTTTGGCATTATCTTGGTAGATTATGTGCATATTGCCCTTCATTCTGGGAACATAATTCTATTTGTTGCCAATCTTCCAGCAAAAAAACAAGCTGTAGTAGTAGTAGTTTCTTTATGCATAATCACAAAGTATCTGGATGATCAACTCTCCATGAGTTTTCCCTCTGTGCTAGTGAAACTTATAGGTCTGTAAAAGGTAAAGGTATCCCTGTGTGATTGCACACAGGTTCGATGTGGCCCACAGGGGAGGTGAAGGTAGGGCTCCACCTATTCGTCGCTCTTGGGACAAGGAGGTTGTGTGGCGAGCACAATGTTACTTTTTATTTTTTAAATATAAAAATATTTCCTTAAACTTTTGGTACATTCATATTCAAAACTATTTGTGTCTACTTTTGCCCTCTGCATAAACAGCAACATTTAGAAACTTAGCACATGGGCCCAAAATGACATTGATAACCTACCTTTAAACACATTAAAAACTTTAAAAATGTAAAAAAATATATTGTGTAATTTCTGTTTGTTATAACTGTATTTTTGAGAAACTTTTTTAAATTTAGAAGTGTTTTAAGTTCTATATTCAAAATTTAGTTCCCAAAGTTTTTATTGAACAATGTTGAGTTTTGTGAGTATTTGAACTGAAAACAAATGAAATGTTCCCTCAGAATACTATAGGAGTGTGAACCAGTTTTGTTTTGGAGTCATTTGTAATCTATAAAAGGAGACATTTCGGAGGCTTCTAATATATTTTTGAGAATTCAGTGACACAGGTCAGCAGAAATATGTGGAATAACAAAATATGTGAAAAATTAAATTGATAATTTGTTATTCTGGGTAATTTTATCTAATGGATGTAAGTCCTCCTGATTGTTAATAAATGCTTAGCAATATTAGAATGTTTTCCCTTAGGCAATACTGAGCCAATATAATAATATAATATAATATAATATAATTTATTGTGCAGTTAAGGCCTCCACTCTTCAAAGTTGGATTTCACTATGAAGCTATTTCCCCTTTAAAAAATTGATACAGATTGAAAAAGTGTCAAATATTTCCTAGCATCCTCAGAAATATAGCTAGTTGATGTTTTGATTGTTGCATTTGTAAGTGTTGAAAATTGAAAAATTTTACTTGAATACTTTAGTTGACTATACTTTAACATACTAACAACAGACATATGATCATGAAGAACAGACTGAAGTACAGAAGTTATGAACAAAAAAAAAATCCTAGATGGTGGTAAGAGAATTTACTCTTACATATGAAAACAAGCAACCTATAAAATTGAACCACCAAAGATCATCCAAATTGAGAGAACAATGATAACTGATAATTTGAAATTGTAAAATACGTTGCTGTTTATTTTGAAGAGATCTATGCATCTGAATCTTTTGATTACCTCCCAACTCAGGAAGACAGACACTGAAGCTCTTGAGAATATGTATTTTTGGAACAATGGCAAAGGGTTATGAGTAACACATCCATTCCACATACACAAATCAATTTTCGGGTATAAAATTGCATGCATCTCCTCTCCAGCTGCATCACATCAACCAGCTATGCAACAGCACTAATAGGCCTTAATCCTGATGTGTGTGTAGCGTTACTGCTGAAAATTATCTTAAATATGGATTTTACAACCAGTATTTGAGATCATATTGGTTATTCTACAGTATAAGAGAGGCAAATTAAAAATCATTAAATATACACCAATATCTTAACATTACAAAAAGTATCTATACACACCATTCATTGCAGCAATAGTACGTCGAAAACATTCTTCTGCTTCCAACTTTGTCTTCTTCAAAAGGGACTCTAAGAGTTCTTCCATTGTCATTGTAGCTTTCTGTCCCACAAGAAATCCTCTGACAACATGATGATGAGAGCATGCTTGGCGAAGTCTTAATAATGGTTTTAATAACTAAAAAAATTTGTCTATTATTCAAAAGCATTAATATATTTTAAGAAAGTCTACAATACATTATTATCATCATTTACTTGCCCTATGAAGAATGGTCCTGTTCAATGATTTCAAAGGAACATTTATTTCTCCAAATTTTGAACACATTAAAATAAAGTCATTAGTGCACAATGTATGCTGAAGACGATAAAAATGTTCTTCAACAGGTGTAAAATTTAACCAATGGAATTGATGAGTTTGTTCAGGAATGTTTATCTGAAAAAGAAAAAAAAAAGCCACATATTCTAATAATAATTCTTTCATTGTGTACAATTCTGAACAAAATGTAAAAAATATCATGGCAAAATGGTACAGTACAAATTTGTTGCCCTGTGTTTTAAGCATCAAGATAGAGGCATCTGAGAGGAAGCATGGAAGAATACCATGGTATTTAAAAAAGCTTCAAACTTTTTGCTTGAATAGAGCACAGCATGTTTATAAATATGGTATACAACTGTTTTCAATAAAACCTCTGAATTTTCAAAAATTGTAAAAGTTCAACTTTTCTTCTAACATGTTCTACTTCTTCAAGTAATTTCTATATTAATGCAATTCACACTTCAATATTAGATTTTAAATCATATTCTATACAGTTTTTGTGGAATATTAGTACATTTTGCAAAATTCTAAGTTAAATCATGACACTTTTCTCAAACACGATTCCAAATCTTGTTTTAAATTTTTGTAAAAATAGAGTAACACTTTCAATACAATTTAATCAAAACTTTTGAATTTTCAAAAATTGAAATTGTTTATTTCTTTACGGGCACTGCTTGGACAGACCACTGGTCTTCCTGACCATCATGGCAGTGTAATGATTACCACACTGAACTTGAAAAACAACACTGGTAGTGTTTGCATTAATGTGTCTGATGGCTCAAGTATACTTGTGATTAGAAGTTGTGGGTTTGATCACCCACAAACGTGTGCAACGTGCTTATTATCAGTAAGTTCGTGGCCGCCATAATCAAATTCTTAGGCTGACTGCTCTGATTAGTGATCAGATTTCCCTGATCTCTTCCCAGGGAATGCCACAGCAGCACCCTACAATGCAGGCCACATGCTTCTTCCATTCCTACCATTCTCTATTTTCCATTCTAAAAGCCGAGAGATGGGCTGATCACCCACCCTGAATGGCCCATCCCCCACAAATTTAGAGAAAGATTTCCATCAAGTATTACAGATAGGCCAAGGGAGAAATGAAAAGGCTGTTGAGCCCGAAAAAAGAAGAAAGATGAAGTTATAAATCTATGCACTCTAGTTCAAATCCCAGCCCAGGCAAACATTTTTACAGGTTAAGAACAGAAGCAGAGGCATGTGTTATGCCAATGAGGCAATCCTAAAATGGAGTAACTCATTGCAGACAAAAACATATGCAACTGAGGTCAAACATGTGAAATTATTGCACAGGTTCAGCTAGTACTATAACATTACATAACCATTATGAATAATAAGAGAAAGCGCATGCTATTAAACATATTATTCCTGAATACTTTCTGAATGCTGTGATAGATCTTAACATTACCCAAGCAAACTAAAACTGACACACACTTTTTAACACCAACTGGCTGTTTTAAGAGTTTCTGTTGAAGAAATTTTAGACATTTATTTCTTGCAATCACTCTAATGTACGAAAAAGGGACCTATGAATCAGCAGCAATAAACAACATTGTATAATTTTACAGTTACATAATTTACAATGATTTATTTTTGAAATTCTTACCACTCCCATGCATGTTCATTTTTGAAATATTAATCTTCACAAAGAAGGCACTTATGGGAAAAAAAGGATTCTGTTACTCTAAACATAGAAGTTCATAACTATGATACTAGACTAAAAAGAAATCAGCATGTGCCACACAGTGAAACTTAGTATTTACTTGGCTGTCTGGATGATGCCGCATCCATGGAGAAGGTGCCGACGTTCGCCATGGATGCCAATGTCGGCATCTTCGCCACGGACAGCCAAGTAAATACTGACTCCGGTCGTGGAAGCCTATGCTTTCACAGTGAAACTTCACTCTTTCAAAGAAGTACCCTTATAGAAGGACATGTGTGGGACACTACATAACTAACTCCCTAGTGAATTTAAAAGCCTAAATTCAATAGACATATTCAAAAATAAACTGAAAGCTTTCCTGTTAAACCATACATCTACAGTACAGAAAAATATATACATCATAAACATGTACTTACATCAATATAAACTAGTACTAATAATTTTTTCCATATTCTGTTGCATGTTTTGAAGCCCCCAAACTGATTGTTGGATATAAAGGACAGACCCAGCCAAGGCATTAATCTTCTAGGAAGACAATTTGTTTTCTTTTTTCCCCCTTTCTTTCTTTTTTATTATTATTGTTTTTCAATTTTAGTCTTCAACTACCATTTATAAAATTAATTAGCATTGCATTGTATTGTATTGTATTTCGTATGAGAATTGAATTTTAATTTCTGTATTGTATTTAATTTTTAGAAATACCTGTATTGTAATGTACCTGTATGATAATGTACTTATCCTGACTTGTCATACATGGCTTATGCAGTATGTATATGACAAATATACTTTTATTATTATTATTATTATTATTATTATTATTATTATTATTATTATTATTATTATTATTATTATTATGTATGTAAAGTAGTCAAACAAAATTGGTATTCTTTCTTATTGTTTTTTATGGTGATGGTTTTTGTACACTGTCAATGTAATCCTTTTGGAAATAAAATTATTATTATTATTGTTATTATTATTATTATTATTATTATTATTATTATTATTATTATTATGATTATGATTATCATTATTATTGTTATTGTAATTAATATTAATATAATTTTGAGATAATAATTAAAAAGAAAATATCAGGCTTTCATGGGAGCAATTTCAATAATGCAGTCATGCCTGGATATGTGGGAAACTTCTATTACTGAAACTAATTCTGAAGCCTTAAATTCTGGTGAAGACTAGAACTTTCAATCCTTTATACCAACATTACAAATGTTGAAATAAAAGTTAAATTTGTTACCAGTGAGTGAAAAATTGAAGAATATGGTGAATGGAATGAAAAAAGTGAAAATATGATAAAGGCAAGTCACACAAAGAACTGTTTAACGTGACACAATCACCTCTTTTACCTTCATTTTTAATTGAGGTTTACATTGAGTGATCAAATGCAATAAGCGTTTATAAATACAATTTCTTATAAAAGTATTGAATTTTTGTTTAATATTCTCCTTTGTATCTGAAACAAATGTGATTCCAATCTGCATAAGTGATTTCTTCTGTAAATGAGATGAACACTTTTTGAAGTGAGAAATTTATTTAAAAGAGAATTAAAGGTTTGCCCTTGAAATTCAATTTATCCAGTTTCAACTGTATTACAATATTCACAAAATTTCCCAAACTCCTCATGCCTTCTGTTGAGTATGTTGGTGATTTACGTTTCTTCAGCAATGTTGGTTGTGAGTATAACTTGTTATTGACTGAGCATTCTATGAAAACACTTACAAAACCTCAGTTTTTAAGTGAAATATTTTGTGTCAGAAATGAAAAACCCACAAATATTTCAATTAATTTTTTTTATACTGACACATTATTGAAAAAACAAAAATTTAACCGTTGAAGAGTTCATTAGATATCAACAATTACTATATGAAAATTACAAATTAAATTACATGGAAAATTCTGCTTATTATAAAATTCTTTTAATGTTACAAAATCAGAACAAAGAAAAGCAAATAAAACATCTAGGTATTTTGTTTGGATTAAAAAATATTACAATTATATTACCTCATGTAAAACATCTTTCTTCATTGTGCGCCACATAATGAGGTCAAGAAGTTTATGTAAAGGTTCTGTATTCCCTTGACAATACGGAATGTATAAACAACGAGTCCAATAGCGTTGAGAACAATATGGCTCAACTCCAAGAAACTGAATTAAACCAAACAAATCTATAAAAAAGGAAAGATCGAAACAAGTTCACATTAATTTCCGAATTACAAGTATAAAGCTACACACACTTTTACTTTTTTCGATCAACAGTATCTAATTTAATTACATCAATTCAAGATGCAATCTAAAGTATGCAAACACACCTAAGAGAACCTCAAACAGGTTGTCACAGAAACCTGCATTGGAACCCTCATTCACCGGAACTCCAGAAAACTACATTGCCTTATGATTTACAACTACTAAAGAATTTAATTACGAATAAACTATTACTAAAGTACTTAAGAATTTCTCTACAAACAAAACCACTGGAGAAAAGTACATAAGTATTTAGTCTTCCAGTTCATTCAGTTTACAGAAACCTTATTTGATTTCCTAATTATTATTTAAGGTACAAAATACCAATTACAAATTGAACTTCATTCACAAACTGAATCTTTTTCTTCTCTGAAACTAGCAATAAACATTAATTTACCTTGTACTGTCTTTTGTACAGGTGTTCCACTAATAGCCCAGCGATGAATTGCATCAAGGCGATTTGCCATTTCTGCAGTTTTACTAGTAGAATGCTCCACCATTTGTGCTTCATCTAAACAAACTCTCCACCATTTAATGTTCACAAGTGGAGATGGCACAGCAAAGAAGCGTTTGGAATAACGAAGGCTCCTACAAGACAATGTAATTGTTTCAAGTAATGGGTTAGGAATTGTTGTCTCCTAACGTGATGAAGTTGAGAGAGCCACATAACATTATTTCTTTAGAATTATAATATGTATTTTTAAGTCTGCACTTACCGACCCTGATCTGTTGAATTGACATCTGCATGTACAAGTTCTTTTCTTAGAATTTCATAAGTAGTCAGAACCAAATGATAATCGGCAATGAAATGAGGTTGTAAAAATCCATCTTTCTGCACACCTCTAAAATTGTTTTAAACAGAAAATAACATTCCTCTCTCTTAACCAAATAATTAATCATACATATAGAAGGGAATGATTTATCAATATACAAACATTTAAATCATTGTTCTTCTCCAAATCAAAAACGTATGAAATAATGAAACACTATAATGTTAAAGTTCAAAAAAGAAAACAAACTACGATATACCTTGAGAGATAATTTTCACTATTCCATCATGTTAGAGATCAGAAGTAAAATTAGTTCAGATAATTTTGCAAACTTGGGCCAAAGTATTTTTATGAATTATTCTAAGAGCCTGTACATATGGATGGAAAGGAATGAATGATATAAGAACATGATAATTTTCTCGAGTCTTGTACAATCCATTCTTTTCATCATGTTTCCCCATTCAAATAAATCTTTAGAACAGAAATAATAATAATAATAATAATAATAATAATAATAATAATAATAATAATAATAATAATAATAATAAAAACTAATAATAAAGAAATTATTATTAATAATACAAAGAGATTCTGAATACTTCCTATTTTGTTCTGAAATAAAAAATAAACTATATTTACAAAAAGGAAACAACGTCAGGAAATTAAATTAGGAAAACAGATTAAAGAAATAGTAAGCTAGTCAAAGAAAGTTTTACACATCAATTTCTCATAAAATGATGTCTTTTAATTTATACATAAAATAATGTTATTGCAACACTTTTTTTTTCTTTTCAGAAAACCCTGTCAACAACAAATTATTGACAATAAGTTCCACAAATTGGGAAAAATTTATGCTTTTTACCTGTACACTAATGTTTTGAAACTCTTGTCACTAATATGCTTCTCTATTTCAAGAAGCCACTGATTGTTTATTGAAGTTGGAGACACAATCAAAGTTGTTCTTGAGTTAATAGGTTCCTAAACACAGAACAAAAAGACATTTACAGAAATAATACAAAAACAATTTTACAATTGAATATGGACACGAGACCCAAAATTTAAGTGACAAAAATGACAACTAAATACAGATTTCTTTATTTCATGGTTGTGCACAATTCAATCCTATGCAAAGCCAGTTACATAGAAAATCCTTTGCCCTACTTATTTTTTCGGATGCCACATACAATTGAGAACAGAAGAAATTTCACTTCTGCTCTGTAACCAATCTTTTTAATAATTATGTACAACAGTAACGTGACAATTAACTCGGTTGATTTTGCAAGAAACGTAGCAAAAAAAGAGTCTACCAATTCTTTTGAAACAACTTGTTTTCACATATTCATCATTGAAACTGAATTTCCAACTTACCATTTTTTGCCAACATTGTGGACAATTATAACCTTTGGTGTTGGGGTTGCCCATGCACTGAACATGTTGCCAATCAAAGCATGTACAACATTGTATCCTTGTTAATTTCTTTCTTTCTTCTCCACAAACACACTTTAAACCTGGGGTCTTGTCTTGTTCAAGAAACATGCATGAACTTCGTGCTCTAACGCTTGTTTGAGATAGTATTTTATTGTACCACTGTTCAAGAGCCTGGAAGGTTTCCCCTTTTGAGCTTCGTTTCGTTGAATGTGTTTCTTCTCTGAAATAATTTAGGGCAAAATTATTAATTTTAGAGAAACTGATTACTATAAAAGAGATCATGTCAGGAAAAAATATTAGTACCTCACTGCAGTACATCTTCTTTTTAATTGTGTTCTTCTCTGTGATGAACTCAAATTTAAGTCTTTATTCTTCTGAAACATTTCAAAATCTTCCCACTCTTCTTCACTATAATTTTCATCACTACTAGCACTGTCCTGCGCTTTACAAGATTTTGGTTCGAATATTTTTGCACACTTATCCAATATCTGTGAGTCTGTAGTTCTCTGTTCACTGGAAGGGTTTAGGAGAATTAGGGCAAGAACTTCAACAGTTTTGCCAAGGCCCATTTCATCTGCCAAAATACCTCCTTTAGGCAACAATTCTGAGTGTGGTTCTTGGAGAACAAGATATCCCTCATATTTGTTATAAAAAAATGCCTGATTATCTCCCACAACAATTTTTGTAAAGAAGTGAGATGCAATGTCTGAAACAAGATTTCACATTAAATAGGAATTTAGTTAATATCTCTGTGAAATCAGAAAAATATAAGAAATTTTTTAAGCAAATACTTTAAACAATTTTCAATTTTTTTCAAAGAATTAGTGACCTTAATAAGATATCAAACCCAGGTTGTCTGGTTTAACCCTAGCTGCTCTAATCACTGAGAAACAGAGACAATCCATGCTTTGGTCCTTATAACGCTTGTATTGACTCTTATTAATATTAAATTGTTATATCTAGAAAGGTGACAGGGTAGTGACAACTGAAGATTACCATTTTTATCTTTCTTGCCCTTACTTTGTAAAAAGAGAAAATATTGTAATCATGTGCTAGAAAACAAAAACACCTAGTACATGGTTGTCATTGAAATGGATCTCCAGATGTCCAGTAGTGATGGTAAAGAGAAGATTAAATGGCAATGCTCTGGAGATAATGAACTTCTGCAAGTTTCCAGATGTATGACTTCATGTAACTCATAGAAATGAGAATTGTAATAAGAAAAAAGTATGAAATGTGGAGGTTGCCATACGATGAAGGATAGTCAGTCTAGAGAAACAAAGTGTAGTTACTATGAACTAAATTGAACTAAAATTGACACTGGATGTGGTCATAATGTACTTGGTCAAGAACGTCCAGTCTACCAACAAAAAAATCAAAATGAAAAGAAGGGCTGTTGTATACGAAAGTGTATAGCAATCAAATAATTTTGGTCAGTGCAATGGGAATGCAATAGTTCTGAATGCAAATGCACTGAGTGCCAAAAAGGACATTACTGAACTATTTTTGCAAGAAACTAAACCAACTGAAGTTGTTCTTGTTGAATCTCATTTAGGAAATGTAAACAAGGATGCTTCAATCACAATTGAAGGGCATTCCAGCATTAAATGAGATTCAAATTTTAGTCATACAAGGGATACAGTAACGTATGTTATTAAAGATTTATAATATGAAGTAATGTTAAAGGATATAAAACAAAGGGAGTGGTGGATACTAGCCATTAAAGTATACATTGAAGCAGATTTGTTAGGGACATTTACAGGTGTATGTAGATCACAAAGAGGTGGAAAAGGTGAATTTAGTGATAGATTCTCTTCTGGAAGAATTATTAATCAGGGTCAAGAAGATTGTACAATTGGAGGTGACTTCAATATAGATTGGTTCAAAAGGGACAATTATTACATGAACAAATTTAAATCTTGTATGAGGGGTGAAGAACTAAAACAGCCGGTAATAGAAGTAACTAGGGTAACTGAAGGGAGTAAGAATTCGATTGATCTCTTAGTAGCTGACAATATGAATATGACGCGTAAAGTAGAAACCAAGGATCTCAGATCATTATGTATTAAGTGCTACAGGAATGTTAAATAATAATATAGATAAACATGAAAAGTCTTAAAGAAAAGAAAATTAGAATGTAGTAAAATGTAGGAAATTATGGAAAGAAAATTGGGTAGTAGGGAAAATGAAACCAAAATTGATATTGGAAAGGAGAATGAGAAACTGAAAGCAAATTATTTTGTTCAGACCATTCAGGAGGGAAGGAAGCCAGATATAGGTGTAAGAAAAATGCCATGTCCATGGTTCTCAGCAGAAATTAAAGAAACTGTGCTTCAAAGGAATATTGCTTTTAGGTTCTTGTTATTTAAAGAATTAGGTGTCGACCTGAAAACAGCATGAGAAACATATAAAAAGTATAGAAATAATGAATGAGTATTTAACTCAGATGAAGTAGTAATTAGACTAAATAATTATTTTGTGAGCAGCATAGGAGAAATAGTGGAAAATATATTTATTGTAAGTAGTTATAAAATTGTAAAAAATGTACAAAATGTTAATCTCAGAGTATTTCTTGTGTCTTCACAAGAAATTAGAACAATTGTTAAAAACTTAAAGGACCCTAATGGACCTGATTGAATCAGTAGTGAATTCAAGAAGACATTATGGACCGTGATGGGAAATCTCAAATACAAAACTCCAATTGTTAAAAATTCACTTCCCCAAAGAAAGATACAAAAGCCATTGAAAACATCAATGATTATTCCTACTCCTAAAATAAAAGGTACTGCAAAACGCAGTGATCTTATGCCAAAAAATACTCTTCTAGTAATTGAAACTAGTGGTGCGGAAACAACACATACTTTCTCACATTAGCTCACTAAAGATTACTTAAAATTATACCCCAATTTCTGTCCATATTAGCATATTTCAGCCACCACTAGTAAAACTCATTACTAATTGCAGCACATTATGCACAAAAACTTGAGCTAATGCATCATCACTAGAAGATCCAGGGGGTGCTATATTCTTTGCTACTTAAAAAGAAACAATTTGGAGCTGTTTTTGAGAAAATATTTATGTAAAAGACTTTAAAATCACTGATGTTTCTTGCAAACTTTTGCTATTTTCGAAACTTTAAGGATTTAAACAAAAAGGAGACCCATACCAATTTTTAGGAGTTCTTTACACAATCTGAGGACAACATTCAATAAAAATAGGATGAGCAATTTTTGAGAAAATTTTGAAAATGATGTGACTTAAAGTCCCCCCAAAATCAAAATATCTGTATCAAATTCACAGCCTTGATTTCATTCAGATCAATGAGAGACAATCAATTTTGGATACTACCGATGAGCTTTTGAAACAATTAATAGAGGGTCACTGCTGAATACGTTATGAGAAATGTATAATATCAGTGTTGTGTGTGTGCATGGTTACAGGATTATCCAGAGGATAGATAACAGAAAGTCAGATTGAATAACAGTGTGACAGATGAAAAGTAAGTAATAAATGAAGAATCACAAGGGAGTAAATTGGGACCATTACTGTTTATTTAAACATAAATTATTTACCAGAGATGGTAAAGCAATGTAAATTCCTTAAGTTTGCTGATGATACATGAATTTATCTATATGGTAATAATGTACAAGATGTGATAAAAAGAAGCTAGTGGAGCTGAAACAGCACATACTTTTTTGTCCCACTAGTAATGGTTATGTAACACTATTTACACTACAATTTCTCTCCGAATTAACACATCTTGCTTATAATGTGTTGTAAAACTAATTACAAATTGTAGAACATTAGGTGCAGGCTCCTCCTCTGTGGTCAGCAGACTCGCAAGGCCTTCCGTGACCACACACATACATGAAAGACAAAGGACAAACAACCATGCCCACAGTGGAACTCAAACCCGCGACCCTTCAGACCGGGGCACTGAGTCTGGACACGCTCTAACCATTGGCCATCCAGATTGGCAACAATTATAACTGCATTTCATACTATAACTGCTATATCAGGTCATGCTATATCATATCATTTCATATTCATACTATAACTGCTATATCAGGTCCCAACAATATGTAATTCTCAGAACTATACCTGCCGTCTCGCGGGGCATCCCAATCTGATACTTCCCGAGGACTAGCAATTTTTCTTTCATAATTCATTTAAATCATATTTTTAAGAGATAAAACCTAATTGCACTAATTTCAATTAACGTTTGCACATTCTTGAAATTTGTCAATACATTGAGAATGCGAATACATTTCTCGCTACATGGATAAAAAATTATCAAATAGGTTTTAAATAATTTCTAAAAGATTAATTTGTAAATGAATAATAAAAGCTTGAATATAAAAACAAACAAAGGAATATGAAATAATATACAAATTCTAAATTACGTTGCATCCAACTGCCTCCAAACACTTCTCAAATTACGTTTACAAAGCATAGGAAATTTGAAGTGGGCATATATGTGTTTAACACCAAATTACACAAAAAAATACTTGTGTTTTTGAAAAATTACACATCACCTTACTGGAAGATCTGTTTTTGATGAATATATTTCATTAAGAAAATAAATTGTATCTCCCCAGTTGTAGTTGTTAGAAAATGCCAAAAAATAATTTTAATTTCATCAATTTTTCAAAAAATTAGGGATTTTAACAAACACAAGACCTGTACCTTTCCACTGTCTAAAATCAAAATTTAATCATATAAGTTTGTGCTATATTTAAGAAAAAAAAGTTTAAAGAAAATAAAACTTGCAAAATTAAAAAAAAATTGAACTTTTGCAATTTTCGAAAAATCAGGTATTTCAACGAAAATGAGATGTTTGCTATTCTTTTAAACGTCCTTCATACTATCCAAAACCAAAATTTAATCACAAAACGTTGCAGCCTCTTTTGAAGCATAAGTAGCGAGAAAGTAAACAGCATACAATTAAACTTGTTGAACAGAACTAGTATACAGATACTAGTAATAGAATACAACTAAACTGAATGGTTATCAATTGCACTTTCAGATGTAAATCTGGAATGGGTTAGGAACTGTAAATAACATGGAGGGATTACAGATAATCATCTATATTTTAAAGATCATATCGAATAAATTAACAACAAAACATCCAATAAAGTTAATTTGGTATGTAAATTGAAAAAGTTATTTTAAAAACAGGAAATAATTGTTAAGTTACTTTTATTGCCTCTTTGCAATGCAAACTGTTCTTACTAGGGTAAATAAAAGGAAATTGAAAAGATACAAATAAACTTCAACAAGTGCATGAGAAATGTTTTAAATAAAATGTGTAGCGCAAATGTCAATGATAAGTTAAAAGAATTAGGATATATATTAGTTGAAAAATAAGTAAATAGAGATGTAGTAACTTTTATTGATATATTAGCAAATAAACTATTACGTTGGACTGTTTAGTCAAAAAAATAGTGATGTGCATCAGTACTCACAAGTTAAGCTAATCAATTCCATATGGAAAAAGTACAAACCAGGAAAGAATACAGAACAATATTTCATGGAGGACTGTCATCGTACAATGAATTAACTTAGGAAATAAAGTAAACAGGGTCAGTTGAAATAATTAGAGGAAGGTTAGCTAGCTAGTTGAAAGGTAGTCAGTATGAAAATATGAGTGTATAAATCATATATTGTTACAGAATCAATGTTAAAATTGTTACAACTGGTAAATCATTTCATACTGTAATAAAAGTAATTACTATACTGAATCGTTATTGTTACATAACTTATATGTCGTTTTGTTAAAGTTGGTATAATTTTAAATTATGATTTTAGGCTGCTGTGTAAACAAAATATGATATTGATATTTAAATTAGCCTTAGGTAATTTGAAATAAATACATTAAGAAAGCATTTTATCATACCCCAGACACGCTTTTATTTTTGAAGAAATTATTTACCACAGCAACTCGAACTAAAAACTTCCAATGAACTGAATCCTTTCAGAGGAAACAGATTAATGAAATGAGATGCTAAAACATCACTTTTTATAGCGACTATGTAGCAATTCTTCCGTGAGGTTTTAAGACCTGATTTACATGCGTTTTTTTGACAAACAATTTTGGGAGTTTTAGTGAATGCGGACATGTGTGTGAAGGGGATCGTGGCTCTGCCTCACCTGCCACCCCAGAAGTTGCTATGCACATTTGCTAAAACTCTTGAAATTGTTCACCAAAAGGAAGTGTGAAAATTGGGTCTAAGGGAGCAGGTTTTGTGGTTATGAACTTTCTTAAAGAAATTGCTCAATGAATCAAAGTGTTGATAGTTGAACTTGAACATAAAATTTAATGTTATTAATTAAATTATAATTACTTTTAAGCGTGCAGCTTCATCTTTGAAAATATTTTAGTTATGCAACATTTCACGAAACTTTACTAACTGTGCACATTTTCTAGAGTTCAGTGGGAAATATAGTTATTCAAATTATCGTTCACCCTATTCTCATGGCAGTAAGTCGATTCCTTCACAAAGGGCACAATGAGGGATAATAGTCAAAATTGGTAGCAAATTTGCCTTTATAAATAGTTTTCATTACAATGGAGCAAATATTTTATTAATTCTTACTAAAAAATCTCATTTCCATCTGTCTTCAGAATGTATGTACATTGGGGTATGGATTCCAGAATATAAGAAACTGTGCACATAATACACTTCACCCCATAGTACATCACACACAGTTTTTAACTGTTTTTGGCACTAAATAAATAAATAAATAAATAAATAAATAAATAAATAATTCACCACCAGTCAGAGATAAGAGAAAAAAATTGTTGTGATTAACGTAGCACAATTCCGCATCAATTTCAATTACACAGAATTTACACGTAGTAAAAATAAAAAAAGAATTTGAATGGCAGACAATGCAATTTACATTCTTTCACAACCATAGTGTAACTAACAGTTATAAACAATAATTTTCAGAAATTTTAAAATTGAGAAATCCACTCATGGGAAAATTTTAAGAGTATCATATTGGCAAGGAATTATCAACAAACCCATTGTGTAATTTAGAGTTTCTTTCTGAAGCATCCACGATACAGCTCGTTCCTGATAAGGACGTAATTTTGGAACTAAATCTTGATGCTGAACATTTCCAACGCTGATATTTTCAAGCTGCCGTTTTACTGAAGAATACAAAGCTTCCAAATCAACTAAGGAAGTATGACTGATATCTTCTGGCACTAGAAAAAAATGTTTAGTTTATTATCAAAAGTACAAATCTTAGCACAAAAAACAATTCACAAATGTACTTAAAAGCATTCGTAGATTATATTTGCTTCAATGAAGGTGGAATACAATATTTTAACATTTCAAATAGCACATATTCTAAGAAGAAAAAAAACAACTGCTCTTTCAGTTCAAGATTTCTTGGGCTGGTCAAAACTTGCTGACATAACTGTCAATACAAATTACAAGTAAAATACTAAAGACTCCTCACAATTAAATAATTATTACAGCAGACTCTTAAACAAGACATTGAATTTTTGAAATCATTAAAACAAAATTGTATTTACAAAATGATAAGCATGCATCTATTTGAACAACTTAAAAGTACACATAGGATACCATTTCTCAAATTACTCAATCCTGAACCGTAAATACATACCTGTCAAATCCACATGGTAGAAAAAACTTAACACAGTATTCCGAAGCTTAGCATCTATTAGTGAAACTGAATCTTGACACAGTGATTCAAAGAGTAAAATATTTATATTTATTACATTTCCCACATTTTGAACCAATTGCAGACCAAAGCACTTATTTGCGAGCCCTATTTGAGAAAAACAAAACAAAACAAAAAAAAAAACACAAAATTTAGTGAACTAGACTTCAAAAGTAATTGTGGGGAGAAATTAATGTACATTTACTTTAATTACATTAGTTTTACCTGTAAACAATTCTGTGTCTAAGTTACCATCCACACCACAATATTTAACTTCACTCCCTACTTCAAGATAAATAAAGCTACGATTTGGTATATTACTAACATACAACCAAAATTCTTTAAGGGCCATTAAGTCTTCATTAATTCCAGAAATTTTAAGTCGTATGCCACCAATGTTGAAAACTGTTCCCACAATATCTGAGTAATCCGTTTTCACAGAAATATACAGATCACAATCATCTAAGAAATTCTGAAGTGTTTCATCTATTTTTGAATTCTTCTTCTTCTTCTTACTACGCTTAACATAATTTTCTGATGTTTCAACGATTGTCTCTTCGAACTCGCAAATGTCATCATCAAGGAAGAAAACATCGTTTGTCAACATAGTGAATAAAAAAATATATGAAAACGTAATTAAAAATGAATAATAATTACTCAATGTTGTTTGCGTTTGGATACAACACAAATTTCATTGAGACGAATAATAAATTACAATGAAACTCGCACATGCCGGGCACAGGAAAGGAACACAGGATCGCACAGGACCAAGTGTCTGTCATTAAAATCACAAAATGCCAACAAGCAATGAATTAGCAAAATTCATTCGGAGATGCCAAAATAATTGGCAAGTTTGTTAACAAAGGAATGCTTTTGAATTTTATGTACACCAACTCCTCAGTCCATTGCAAGTACATGTCAACCTACATGTCACATTAGTCTAAGAGTACCCCAGAGCACCCCAGAGAACCAGCAGAGTACACTACAGATAGACTGAAAAACACAATTTGACCAGACAGATAGACCAAAGCGGACCAGAGTCGACCATGGTAGACCAAACAGTCGACCAAAAAGTCGAGTAGTCGGGTGATTTCACGATTAATCGAAAAATTTGATTAATTGATACTTCGATTAATTTTTCCGATTCGAACTGCGAATGCGCAACGAACTGCGCTATAAAAGTGGTAAACTGAGTTATAAAAGTGGTAATATACCCTAAGGCGTTTCGCCCTGTGCAAATAGTATATTCTTTTAATTCAAGTATAAATTCTCCAGACAAACAAAATATAAAAGTAGCTCTCCACATACAAACTTGAGCAACGGAATTCATAGCCTGTCCATAGATTAACACTATTCATCCATTGTCTGCCTCTCTTCAACTACAGAAAAATAATAGATAAATATGAATGGGTGAAAATCAGGACGTAATGTGACTTTTTTGTATTCCAGCATTATAAAAGAACCTTTTCTGTTGCAAGAAATCGTTCATAATTGGGAATTTTATGGCACAAATGATGACGTAATAGATTTTGTCACAAATGATTGCGTCATCACACATTCAGCCAATGGTAGCGAGAGAATCGGGGGAGGTAGAGCTAAATGGAACAGCCGACCACCGTTTACTCTGAGAAACTCTGAGAAATCTGTTTATTTAAGTCAGTATCACTGTAAAGCTGTGGTGCTTTGCTTTATCATTAAGATCACGGCATTTTAATTGTTCATTAAAACTACAAAAATACATTGCCACTGAAAAATAGTCTACAATAAACACGTTTTCTCAGAATTTATAAAATGTCTCTTACACCGTTCTGGTTTTCACTCATTCATATAAGCGTTTCATTTCACTTAAGCAAAACTGATAAAAGAAAAAAGCTCTCTATGTTTTGATACTGTAGCAGGATCGACGGGCACCGAGAGAAATCCCACCTCAAAAAAAATTGTCAGTAACTATTAACTTTAACTTCTCATGAAACTTGCAAGTAACTAATGGTGCTAAAACAGCACGTACTTTCTCGCCCGTATTTTCATGCAAATAGTACTCAAACGTTTGAAAATTTTAAAAATGATTCGAAATTGTTGTAAAGAAAGAAGCCCAAAAGATATGTATTTTTTTGAATAAATCAGGGTATTCAACCAACATGAGACCAACACCATTATTATAAACGTTCTTTAGACTATCCACCAAGATTCCATAAAAAACTATGGAGTCGTTTTTGAGAAAACTAGTGTTAAAATAGCACACACGTTCTCACCCTTACTAACAGTTATGTAATAATATTATACCGCAATTCCTTTTCGCAATTTTCGAAGAAAAAAAAGAAAAAAAAACTAGTAATATCTGAAAATGAGACTAGCGCCATATTTCTTATAGTTTCTTATTACATATGTGGAGATGTTGAGGAAATGTTTTTTTGTAAATTTCAATTGCAAAATACGCAAACACTACTTTTTCATTCAAAAACTTGTACATGACCTTTTTTGAAGAGCTAACTTTGTACAACAGACTTTGTTTGAGGCAAAAATTTCAAACTTCATTTTTGTAGTTTTAAAATGCTTTTTTTTATTTTTTTAAATTTATTTTTTATCATCTCAATATATAAGCGAAGGAAATTTAAAGAAAAAAACTAGAGCGGTTTTAGAGAACTTTATTTTGTAACCCACCGAAATGAACTTTACGACTTATTAAAGAGTGCAATCAGCACCATCTATTTGAAATGATTAAAGAAATGATTTGGAGCTATTTTTGAAAAAAATGCTTTTGAGAGTTTTTGAAATGAGTTTTAAGCTCGTTCTTACTGAAAACGGTTGAGTTTTCGAGAAACTTTATATGACATTATTTATAGCACATAAATACAATAATTTAAACAAATTACCGCTAGTATAAATGTTAACGACATGAGAGACAAGTCAAAAAATTATATTTTTTTGTAATCTTTGAGAAAACAAAAGAATATTATGGCGTTTATGTCATCTTATAGAGTACATTTTGCACTATCCCTGCCAAAAGTTTAAAGAAAAAATTTGGAGCCGTTTTTGAGAAAATCTTATTTTTGTAATTTTTTAAAATTGCACATATTGCACGCAATATTGGGCAAAGACTACTAAAATTTTCAAAAAAATGTACACGACCTTAATAAAAGAGCTTACTATGAAGAACAAATTATATTTGAAAGAAAAATCTTTATCTTTAATTTTGTACTTGTAGAAAGACACCGAAAAACGCGATACTTTTGAAATTTCGAAAATCCAGAGTTAACGGTGAAAATCGGACCTATATCACGTTTATAAGTGTATGCTACTCTATTCTTACATTTAATATAAGGAGAAAAATTGGAGCAGTTTTTGAGAAAATTTTGAAAAAAAGAGAAGAGCTTCATGTAAAGTGCCCCCAAATTTGAGTGTTTTTCAAAATCTCAAAGCTTTGAGTCGAGCCAGATGGACAGGTTCTTTTTTTCAATTTGGAAGAAACCGTACTTAGTAAAAAGCAATCAGTGACAAACTCTTGCGAATCAGTGAACGCTCACAAATAAATAAATTCTATGAAAAGATGAAACTTTTATATATAAGTTTCTATTTTAATACAAAATATTTACTATAATTATACAAATGATCACCAACAGGAAAAATCGGCTAAAAATGTACAAATATGCACCCGTCGTGGTAACCGCAATATGTCGCATGCCAAAACTAGTGGTGTTACAGAATGGCAGGGACTTTCTCGTATTAGTTTTCTATTTCCTTTGGTCTCGGCTAGCTATTCGGACTTGCCACTACTATTGCCAGCTGCCATCTATCGCCGCCCAAAGTATATTTTTTTGAAATTTTGTCGATTTTTCGGTTTCCTAGAAATAGAACGGAAATATTATTTCATGAATATTAAAGAATAGTGACATCTCGCCCTAACTGCCAATTTTCTTTGAAAATTTTGAAGCCATTTTTATGAAAAAGGCGTTTAAGCGCTACTGAAAATTTGAAATTTGAAGCTCTTTTTCACAGAAAATTATTGAGTTTTAGAAAAACTTCATATGAAGTCATTTAAAGTACTTTATCTTACAAATTCAAAAATGTTTACAAATTGCTAGGAATGTGATAAGAATGGTGTGAGATATATAAAAACAAAAATACATTTATGTAATTTCTGAAAAAACAAAAAATAAATAAACTTTTCGTTATATTAAAGAGTTCAATAAGCATTATACTTTCGGAAAGTTAGAAGAAAACATTTTCAGCGGTTTTTGAGAATAGGGCGTTTGAGCGTTTCTAAAAATGTGGAATTTTGAGCTAGTTTTTACAGAAAACGGTTGTTTTCGAGAATCATTATATGACATTATTTAAAGCACATATACTCATCAATATAATGTCAACAAAACGCCGCTAATGTAAATATTAACAATGTGAAGGACAAGTCAAAAAATTACATTTTTGTAATTTTTAAAAATTGTTAAAATGACACGCAATATTGCCCGAAACTACTAAAATTTTCAAAAAAATGTACATGAGCTTAATAAAAGAACTAATTATGGACAAATTTATGTCAAGATTAATGTCAAGAAATTTCACTTAGTTATGCACTGAAGCAATGGACTAACATATGCAAAATCATAGAAATCCGCTCCCTAATAATAAGCAATTAAATATTTGCTTTTTACTGTTACGTATGAACAGAGACTGTAGCGAGAGTCTTTTTTGCTTTCTCGTTATGGAATAGAGAGAAAGTTATGTAACGTTGCGCAAAAGAACGGCAAATTTTCGGCATAAGAACTCTTATTATAAGGCTCTGGTTACGAAAAAGTGGCTAAATCTACTTGCTAAATTCAGAAAAAGAAAAAATTCTCTAACACGTAGTGTAGCCAGAATTTATGTTTTATGGGTTCTTGATACCGAAAAATTGAATGACGGCAAAACGTCTGTCCGTCTGTGAACAACGCTAGCGGCTAAACCGTTCAGCCGATTTCTCCAAAAGTGATATTCAAAAACATGGTTCCATCGCTTTTGGTTAATTTTTTTAAATAGTGTGAGGGACGTTTAAGAGAATGGTACAGGCCTCATGTTTATTGAAACTGATTTTTCGAAAATTACGAAAATTCAAAATTTTTTGGGAGTCTTCCTACTATTGAGATATTAAAGATAAGGATTTTGACCTTAGTTAAATCAGTTCCTATCTATCAGAATCTATCAGAAAGATAGATTTTGAAATAAGGTCATGTACAATTTTTTGAAAAATTGAGTACTTTTCACGTAATTTTGCATGAAATTAGGGCGAGAAAGTACGTTCTGTTAAAACACCACTAGTTTTTCGAGGCAAAGATCGTGTTAACTGATTGGAGAAGTCGATTCTAGACTGTTTTTTTTTTGCAACTTAAATTTCCTTTCTCAGTCAGTTCCAAAATGTGGACATCATGTGGATTACGTAAATAGATTATAACATTTCTATATGATATTTTTACAATTTCATATTTGTTACTAAGATTTATAGTCTATAAAAGTATTTTGTATAAGATGACTTTATTGGCATTGTCTTTTACTAGACAAAGAAAATAAAATATGTTAATTGAGATTTGTTTGATCAATAAAAAAAAGTTATATTCCTGATGGTTATTGCGCATTTACGAGGTCCCGTTGGCATTTTTGTTCGTCCTGCGTCTCCCTACTATCCACATAGATTAAAAAAGTAATTGTCAATTCTTTTTCACAGAGTTTCCTCTGTATAAAAAAATACTCGAAGGAATACTCGAATACTCGAAGGGATATTGGAAAGGTGGAGAATATTGTTGTATAGACTGGACAGTTTAAACAAACCACACCACGACTGTCATTTGACCGCTCTCGGTTATTGGCTGATGTATCGGCTCGTTCCGAAAAGAACCGGAATCTAACGAAGAGATCGGCCCCCCTGGCGTTTGCGATTTACTAGCGAGGAGCGGAGGAAGAGAAGGCGGGCTGTAAGCGAGCGAGGCCGAGGCGATGAGTGGGCTGGGGTCGGGAGCGGTCGGGAGGAGTTGAGCGCGCAGGAGTGGAGTTGAGGAGGAATGCGATGACGCGTATCTGAAGTTGACGTTTGTTGGCCACGAGTTGTGGCAACTTTTTTATCGTTTATAACCACTTTTCCCAGTAGAAAAAAATGATCTGAGCGCATATGGTGCACATGTGCTGAATGGTGAAAATTTTTATCAACTTTTTCTGTTTTGAGAATGAGTTCACTGACATAATCTAAGCGATGACTCATGGAGACGTCGATCTGTCAAATGAATCCGGTTGGGTGTATGGGTTGATGTTTGCGATAAGGTGATTGTATTTGCGATAACGATTTTCTTTTCCGATAAGTTACTAAAAAATCTTATTCTTGTTGATTTTAAGAAGTCGAAAAACGAAATTCAAGGAACTGTTACTCGACATATCAGAAGAAAGTTATGAGTAGGAATAGAGAAGACGGAAGTTGTATCTAAAGGTTTAGATCGGTGAACATATTCATTTTAAGTGATACGTGCCTGTTATGAATGTTATCTGTGTAATCATATTTTGCAGAATGTAATGAAATGGCCCATTGTTCATTCCATATGTTAATGTGACAGTTCATTAGTTTGTGTTGTTCAATTCTTTGAACATTTCTTGCAAAACGTATGAAATGCTAATATAAGTTGTCATGTCTGAATTTCATTTATGTAAATATTTTACCCTTGTGACATTTTAATCACAATTTTTCAGATCAGCATGTTGTGAAACAGTATACCTTGCTTTGTGAGTTAAATACCAGATAGAAATGGATGATACAGGATCAGCCTCTTTGCCTAGTAGCATTGAAGACAAAAATGCAAAGCCAGTTGATTGGGCTAGGTATGGCCTAGGCAATTCACCTCTTCATAGAGCAAATGGAAACACTAGTTCTACGAATAACAAGTTTGTGTCTGGCAGTGGTGTGCATTATGCAGTTGGTGGTCAGGAAGTTTCAGAAATTAATGAACTGTACACAGAAGAGCAGGTAAATAGATTTAAAAAATTTTTTAAAATATTTTTTTTAAAGTTTTTGGTGATTGTTAAACTTTCTGATCATATAAATGAAATATTTGTTACATTAGGGTGACAGACCGTGGTGGAAATCAAACTTCTTTATCTCTGAACCTGTACTATTTGGTCAGTGGGATGGCGTATTCACATCATGTCTCATCAATATTTTTGGAGTTATAGTCTTTCTTCGTTCAGGTTGGATTGTGGGTCAAGCTGGAGTCTTATGTGCGGTTCTTATTGTTATTGCTACAGGTAACTTTTGCATATTTCCATTTCCATTGCTTTCTTAGGGCTTTGGAACAAAAATGTTCTGTTTAATGTATGAATTGTAACAAATATTCCTTCGTTTTATTGTTATGGTATTTTATTGTAACAGGATGTGAATTAATTATATTAATAACAAAATGTAACAATAAAAAAGGTATTGCCATTGTTTAAAAGTGCAGATATTTGTGGCATTAAAATTTGTAGCTTATAAGTTTAAGGACGCATATTTTTAAAATTATAATGATTATTTTAAAAATGTCCATTTCCAATGTCCTTGAAAAATTCATTAAACAGAATTGGACATTAATTATAAATCTCTGTGTATGAAACCAAAAACAAAAAGAAGAGGTGGAACATTTAAAAAATTCTTTTGTATGTTATTAATTTTAATATTTATTGATTATATTTACTTACACAGCGTGAGCCATTTCAGGTGTGTGTGTGTGTGTGGGGGGGGAGAGCAAAACTTCTCAATCTTCTCCTCAGTTAGATGAACAAATGTTTGTCACGTCCAAAAGGTTGTGCTTAATGCAAGTCAAAGTACCCCAAAAATTTGTAAGTATTGCTGAAGAAAACATCCGGTTTTCATAAATTATGAAAATTTGTGAATTCATGGAATTGGAGAGCATACTCTGGCAGCCTTAAATCACTCGTGGCTGTGTAATTGCGCTGCACATGCAGGCTGTGATGAATTTAGAAAACGATGAAAAAAACACAGTAATCTATGATCGTGAGGTGAAAAAATCATTTATTGCTAATATAGGAGGATCACATTGGTTTCCACTTGAAATAACCCGCTTTGTTTAGGAGCCGGCCATAAGTTATGTAACACTAATTTAAGTATTTTCAGTGCCCGTCTCCCCTCATGACACATCTGTAATGTGCACGTGAACCCCCGGAAATAATTACATAATGCTTGTGAAACACCCCCCCTCCCTTATAGTACTTACAATAAGCACAAATAAATATGAAGTAGTTACGAGTTGTGTTAATTTTATTTATGCTAAAATATATGACAATTGAAGTCAGAATTTGTTGTCATTGCAGACTGCACCAAACAATAAGATTGGGGACAATTTTTGAAAGAATAAAGAATGTACAGATGAGAAAATTTCTGACAAGCAATTCACATGCTATCTTGGATGGCACTTGGGGCTTCAGTCTTTTGCACCAATTTAATTGCATTCTAAAATATACTATAGATCAGTTTTGACTAATTTCTTCATAATCTAACAGTTTCAATAAATATGTAAATTGCTTTGAATTCAGTTGTGTGCGATTCTTCCAACTTCTTGTGTCGGGGTTGAGATCTCATGACTTTTATTTTAAAGATGTAATGCCAAGCCTTTCCTACCTGCTAAATTGTACATCTCCAAACACCCTTTCTCTCATAACACAAGCCTACTAGTGCTCCATGGCAGAAGCAAGTGGGTTTGTAAGTGTACTTTCACATTTTTATTATTGAGCATATCTGTATAACACTGTATTGTTCTGTATTACTTATACAACTTTTTAACTAAATGAAACTTAATCATTGTACTTTTAGAACTGACTTCAGAAACCTTTTTTGCCACCATCATTTTTTAATATGTTATAAAATTTGTTTTTATTTACTTCGTTGATTCTGGTCTTGGGTTAACATGACTTGGTTCTGAATTCTTCTGTAATGAGGAAATTCTGGTTTGATTTCAGTTGCTGTAGCATTGGTATCAGTTCTTTCTGCAGTAGGCATCTGTGAACGATGTCGCATGGAAAGCGGAGGAGTTTACTTTTTGATGGCACATGTACTTGGTTCAAAATTTGGAGGTGCTCTGGGTCTTTTGTACGTTTTTGGACAGGTCAGTTAGTAGTTGTTTGGACTAAAATATCACAAAGTTAATACTTAGCCATTTGAAATTTTGTGTAACAAATGTAGGTCTTAGCTGTAAATAGTTTACTAGTAATATGTATGAAATTATTATTTTAATTTCTTATTTTTTATGTATTATTAGTGGAAACTCAATTGCAGTGTGTGTTTAAATTGCAGGGGAAGTTTAAAACCAAATTCAATTTTTCTTACTCAGATATTTATTTATCATAATAATCCATTCAGAAAGGAAAAGGAATGATTTCCCTGCCATGTTAACTACAATCACCATTGCTATCATCCTGAAAATTTAATCCAATTCAGAAGTGTAGTGGAGACATCATTGAAAAACAAATGCATCTTTATACTACACTGAACTGCACAAATCCTAACTGCACGCAAAAGGTGCACTGCGACTTCACTTACTTGGTACTGCGAGAATTGGTTACTTATATTTCTTCCAGATTGTGCTTGATGTGGACATTTCTTTAAAAAATAAATAAATTAAATGAATATTTATATAGCATACACAAATATGTAAGTTATGAGTCATTGGGGACTGCAACTTTAAACACACTTTATTTGCCGAGATAGATTTAGTAGATCATCCAGAAAAGAATTGTTTACATAACACGTTTTAGAAATAATATATATGATGATAATTTATCGTGTATTCATTTAATGCATTCATGAAATTATATTTTGTATTTTATTGATGAATTTATAAGGAGCATCGAGAAAATTAAATAAATTTTTTAATTGAAATGTAAAACAGCGAAGATTTCACAAAATAATTTTTATTTCACTATTACATATGCAGTCATTGCTTTGTCTCGCAGTTACCGTGTAAATTGAAACAGCAAATCATTAAAGATTTTGTATTCCTTTGTAATATTCCTCTGATGCCATGTCATTGTGGAAAAAGTGATGAAAATTGAGATTTCATCAGTTTTTCTTCCCAAAAGTCATTCAGTTTCATAAAAGTTGTTTCGAAATGTCATTATTTATTAACAGGCAATACCAAAACCTTTTCCATCACAAATTTTTTCTTTCGTATTTCAACATTTTCAAATTGTGTAAATATATAGTAGTAATAAGTAATTCTTATGTAAATATGTACAAAAAATATGAACATATTGACGGTTTGCTCTGTTTAAAAGTAGGTAAGACTTTATAGTGGAGAACTCTCAAGAAAATTGTATTTGTTTTGACAGGCTGTGGGTTGTGCACTGTATGTGCTTGGCTTTGGAGAGTCTATGGCAGGACTGGTGGGCTTAGAATCACCTTGGGCACAGCGTGGATTTGCTAGTGCTGCTGTTCTTTTGCTTGGTGTTATCAATGTTGCTGGTGTGAAGTGGGTGGTCAAACTCCAGTTTGCACTGCTAATAATTCTGCTATTAGCTGGTTTGGACTTTGCTGTTGGTAGTTTTGTACACACTGACATAGGTTTGTAATAATTTCACTAATGTAGTTTTTACCCAAGACTTTGCTTGACAGTTGAATGAAAGGTTTATTGAAATAGTAATTTCTTTAATGGATTTTTATATAATTTTTGTAAATTTCAATATAATTATCTATATTAAATTTAGTTGTGAATCTGATTGAAAGGCTTTCTTGCACGTTATTGCCTTTAGTTGTAGTTTTGTAGTAGGTTACTATATTGATAAATTATTTGCTGATCGAAATGAACAAAATTCTCAATCCATCTTTCAACATTTATAATGACTCTACCTCATTTATAATCAATTTATAATGGCCACTGATCAAAATATGTGAGCAATCTTGTGAGGAAATTGCCAATGGAGAAAAAACCACATCGTTCCGTTTAGAAGCAGCAAAATATTTTATTATCAAACATTTTCTGTTAAATGTTATAGAAAATAAAATATTTGTTCATCTTAATTCTCAAGTGCCATTTGATCTTGTATATTAATAATCTGCACTCTGTTCTATAGATCATTGTTTTTGTCCATGAAAAGTTTTTAAAATATTCAATTTGAGCTATTTATAAGTACTTAAAAATTTTTGTTCATTTCTCTAGAGAGTGGTTTTGAAGGCTGGCTTTCGCCGAATTTGGCAAGAAACGTGTATCCAGATTACAAAGATAACTACAATTGGTTCACTGTGTTTGGAGTCTTTTTTCCTACTGTAACTGGTGTGATGGCTGGAATTAACATGAGTGGTGATTTACGAAATCCTTCTCGTGACATTCCTAATGGTACTCTTGCTGCAATTGCTACAAGGTAAGCAAGTAAGATTATTCAAATCGTCATACTATTTTGTTTGTGCATTTATTTTATGACTTTTTTGGTTTATTTATAATAGCTAATTTTTTGAACTTCTCCCATCTAGCACATTCCTGTACTTGGTTTTTGTCTTAGTTTTGGGTTCTACTTGTGAAAGACAAGCTCTTATGAGTGATTTTATGATAACTGCAAAAGTATCCGCTGTGCGTAAGTAAATTTTTTTTTTTGTTCTTTAAAGTACAGTCAGGTTTAAACATTATGTATGTTTACCAACCAGTTTCCTAAGAACTGAACTGAATGAAGACTCTATCTGAATCACAGAATTATAATTATGTTTTAATTTGTCTAAGAATAAATCAGTAGACTAAATACACAAACACCTAAATTGATTAATTAATACTTATGGAATACAAATCTGCCGCAATAAATTTATTAATTCAAATATGGTACATAAATCTTCTCTTACTGCACCTAAAATGAAATATAACAAACAAAGATACTATAATGACTTCATACATAACTATGAAACATGTACAATTTTTAATTGGCACATTGGAGGTAGAGGAACATTCTATATTGAGCTAGAGAAATACCTATATTCATATTATAGCTAGATATTTAACCTATTACTGTTAGGATATAACCAATTCTTCCTTATGGTGTAATTAGTAGGGGTGGATTTTTATGATCTAAAATATTGCCAAAAATGATCAATAAAATGCTCATAAAAACAAAGAAAAATTACATAAAAAACCTTATCAAAACCACTTCAGGTGAACAACTCAACCTATTGAATATGTTACTGATGTAATGGAGGGTTCTTCCTTTTGTTCATGTGAACTCAGCTTGCAAACTTTGGGTTTGGACTGTTCTTCAAAAGAAAATAGTTCGTGAAGTCACCCGAACTGACCATGACGCTGATAAACATTGCAGGAACTGTAGATAACATAGTACTCACATCAGCTGGTAGATCACAACATGGTAGATGAATTACAAAAGGGATGCATATACTACTCCTCAGTCATTAATTGTTATTAATATTAAATTGTTTTGTAAGAGAGGAAATCCAGTGTTGTAGTACACAATCATAGTCGTCAATATGAAATAACGTGTCTTCAGAAAAATGACTTTTTGCGTGTTGTGCAATTGAAAAATTGAATTTGCAAAACTAGCAACCTTTTTGAACAGAAAACCTCTACCAATACCTAAACACTTTTATTGAACATTATTTATCTTCTGACTTAATTTTTGGATTCATAGGGATTACAAAATTGTAGTTTAAAAGAAAGAAATCTGCTGAAGTTATATAATTATTTATATCTTCAAAGAAAAATGTAGCTACCTTGATAGAGTTAAGATGTAAGTTTTACTATTAAAATACTCACATTGCTTATATTAGTAATAGAAATGTAATAGCAACCTGTAGATATGAATCTTTAATTTTTCTAACAATCAATGTTGCCCCAACATACACATAACCTCCAAATCCTGAACAACTATGTTAGTTTATTCCTGACATATTTGAATTCTTACAAGTTAAAATTAAACCATAAAGTTCCTGTAATATTACAGTAAAGTCACAGATCTGAACCCCTTTTTAATGAACTTTTTGGATTATCTGGAATATTTTTTTATTATTACAGTTAAATCATAAATTAGTAGTTATAAAGAACAGCTTTTATCTCCAAACAGAACAATGACTTAGAACAAAGCTATTAGAGATGCTTTAAGAGATGAAAGCAGTTTATTACTGTCTTGTTCTTAATAACTTTCATTAGACTGTGTTTTCTTGTACTTGTCAAAAATATATTCAGCAGTACAGCAATAGATTTTAATGTAACAAACTATCTTATTTCTCTCTTTCCTGAAAAAATCCATCGAGTTCGGTTTTGAATTAAATGGACTTCCAAATTACCAAAGTTTGGATTAGAGTCTCTACCGTATATTGTTACTATGCATATTGCAGTTTTCTTTATTTTCATGATTATTGTATATTAGAATTGAATTCATGTGAAGTGGCTGTAGCAAAAAGTACATGAAGTGTAAGCCATGATCACAAATTCTGTCATAAATGACAGGACAATGACCCCATCTCTATAAGAGTTTTCATCCACTTTCTCCTGCCCCATTGGCAAATGCTGAGATGATCCCTCACTTTGCTTCTGGATATAAATGTAGACACACATTTTATTGAGCTCTCCTTTTGCCAGTTGTGATATGAGTCTGGAGGGGGAGGTGAATTGCTATTTTGTTTGCAATACTATAAAATCAAATTTGTAGTTCATTTACTGATTCATATAAGTTCTCTATTACTGGAAGTGAAAATTTATAATTCTTTAATGTTGCTAGCCTGCTTTGATGGTTTCAAACTGAATGAACATACAACTATGCAGAGTAAAAGGGAAGGTTATAGATTCTGGAGCTCTAGAAAATGTACCCAGAATATGTTTTCCCCATTCAGCACATACCATTATTGTTTTTTGTTGACAGTAAATGAAAGGGTAATAATACATTACTTCTGAACAAATCAAATTGGTACAGACCCATTTTCAGATCTTGGAATTTTGACAAAAACTTATTTCTTGAAACACGCTACAATTGTTTGAAAACATCGATAGTGAAAGACTTTTAAGCCTGCTTCTTAATGATATGTTATTTTCATTTATATAACTCCATAATTTTAGATGGACAATTTTTATTGTTATCATTTACATCACTTCGTTCACAACATTTTGAAGCTCATTGTGGCCCCATCAGGTTAAATGGGTTACAGTCAACTACTGAAACATGAAAAGTTTTAAAGTGCACAATTTATTATGATAAGTGTTCATGTGGTGGAGTTTTTTCGAAATAATGAATGTATTTTATCCGTTGATGAGGCCACAATGAGCTCTAAATTGTGAAGCAAGAGATGAAAATGTTAACAATAAAAATTGCCTGTTTAAAATTACCGATGTGTATAAATGATAGGTTACTACTTTTAGTTTAGATATTTTCTCTCATGTTAAAATAAAAATTTGTTTTAATAAAAACAAGAAATTGAAATATTAACTGTTGAATAACATAAATAGTACTGTCATTATCAAGTCAATGTTGTTTTTTCTTTAAAACATTTTGCATGTATTCAAATATTTTTTTTAAAGTAAAATACTATACTACAGATTTGAAGTGTAAGAAGGTTAGGTTAGTGCCACTTACCACTCATTTTTAATGTTAAAACTTTTTAAGGCCAAAAACGCTAGGCTTAATTGTCTTTATCGGAAGCCATCCCAACAGATCAATATCTAACTATAACATCATGCATTTCAATCGGAGAATACCGTGGAAAAATTCTTCCATTCATCTTTCCACTATGATTTCCATGGACTTGTATAGAATCAGGAGAATGAAAGAGCCCATCAATCAAAATCTTATCATTGGATGCTGGGGCATGCACAGTAACATTCTCTCCAGAATTGTCTTGTTACAACATTCAAATTCTTGCAAAAACACTCTAAATATAGTTTGCTAACCATAGTAATGAAAGAATCTCATTGGCATGTAAAAAAGCTTGGTTATTTTATTGTTAAGATATTTAATGTTTAGAAATAGATGGAACTCAAGGGAGTGATAATAATCTTCTTTTAAGATTTAAATGTTTCACTCGCAGAACTAAAAATGTTATTTTGCTCATTTTAGGAGTTCTTCTTTTAGCTGGCTTATACGTATCTTCAATGTCCAGTTGTCTTGCTGCTATGTATGGTACTCCAAGAGTTTTGCAATCTATTGCAAATGAAAATGTCATTCCATTTATACAAATTTTGGGAAGAGGGGTAAGTTATTGTTGTTTTGAGAGACATAAATTAAGCGAATTAACCTGAAATTCCAAAAAGGATTGTGAGCAAACAATGATTACAAAATTAAGCAAAAATATGTGATATGCACACCATCTTCTTTGATGCTTACTCTCCCCTTTATCATCTACCTATAGCTAGTTGTGGGCTTAAGTAATTTCTGTATTTCGTGTCATACTAATGTTGAATATGAAAAAACATTTTGTCAGAAAACTAAACACACATTTTTGTTGTTAACTCAGTTTAAGATACTTTTTATTCGTAAATTATGGAAGGAATTGGCACATGCTAAGAAATAAATTTGAAAAAAAATTCAAGGCATAGATGTTCCAATAATACATTCAAAATTCACTATTTTTTAATAATAAAATTAGTAACCATTATATCACACTGTACTATAATTAGAATGCAGAGAACTGTTTATTTGTCTGTAGAATTACAATGATTTAGGGTGACTACAGATTTTAAGTTTCATGTGCCCAGGGGTGCATGAAAAATATTGCATGAGAGTATCATACAAACTGAAGCTGGTCTTTTTCATAATTTTGTTCTTTAAATTTTTGGATAAGAATAACCTTGTATAAAAATGTATTGATGTCAGGAGCTGCAGTAACATATTAACTCTGAATTAAAAGGCTTTGAGACTGAAACACGTTCAATGTCATAAGGGGTCTGTGAGGCTGCATTGCAATCAATGGCTGACATATCATAATGGTTGCATTCAGTGGTCACTACAGGTCAGAAGACATCTGTGAGATAACATTACGGAATGTCTCAGTGGGTCTGAAGTCATCTGATGGATGACTGTACAATTAACAAGAATTACAAATAAGATACCCGTTTTTTTGGATTGTCAGTGTGTCATATTCATGGACCATTTCCCTTCTCATTGTTAATAACAATGTGCTTCTCAAATGAAGTTGTTTGGGCTAATTAATCTTCTGATATTTATATAACACTGTGCATTGCATGTTGTTTTTCTTAAGACAGTGAATTGTTTAAATGTATTTCAATCACTGCCTATAGATCTAAGCTGGGCTAAAAAAGAATATTCAAAGATAAAGTTAACTCTTTAATGGATCCTAGGTTAGATAAATGCATACCAAAGCGGATGAGGGAAAAGTGAGTTTGTGTGTTACCTTGGTGGTAGGTCGCGAGCTCAGTGCGTTGTTAAGGCGTCCTCTCTCCACAAGATATCACACCAAAGAAAGGAAAAACCCATTGGTGTAGTGTGTGTGAAACAAGATGAAATTAACATGCAGTCTCCTGATGGCATTTCATGTTGAAGGGATAAATAAATATAATTTTCTTCATCAACAAGTCGAATCCTTGCTTTTATTTGTGGTTACGTAAAATTTCTTGTTTCTGAGGTTTATAAACTTTGTGCTTAAAAGCATGTGTTCTTCATGAACTTGTATTTAAAATATTGCTTTAGATTGCTTTTTAGAGTGCTTCATTGCTATATTTTCTTGTTATTTGGTTTGCTTTTCACTTCTGCTGAAGAAAATTGTATAATGCTCATCAATAATTTATATGTTAAATTTAAAATTGAATTGAGAAAATAAGATTTAAAATGCATGTATCAATTTGTTATTTGAACACATATCAGTACTTGTCATTGCACTTTCTTTTACACTGAACAGCGTGGGCCAAACAAGGTTCCTGTCTACTCCATGGCTGTTGTTGCGGTCACTATTGTCACTTTTATTCTGGTTGGACAAATTAACACTTTGGCACCAGTGGTTACCATGCCCTTTTTGCTTACATATGCTGCCATTGACTACTCATATTTTGCTCTTGCACAAACTTTTGACATTCAACTTCGGAGAGAAGAAAGATTCAGGTAAGGAAATAAGAGCATGCATTTGCACTGTTTGTTAAAAAATGTTCTTAAACTGTTTGATCATATAGTTTTCATTATAATTACACTTTAAAATAATGTAATTATTATATTTACTAAATATCTATTTAAATTATTCTAGAGCTCGGGAATTCCTGAGTCCAACTTTTGCCTCAAGTCCAAGTGGTGGAGGTGGAGGTTATGGTGCTACCGAGAGTGGACATTCTGAGGCTATAGATCGTTTCAACAGTGATTTAGACAAACTCTTTCCAGAGAGAACTCACCACAAAAAGGTTTGAATTAGCTGAATCTTAGTGTTAATATTCTTTGATTAACTAATTTTAATTGTGATATTTGGTTAAATTTGTGGCAAGCAAGACAGAGGCGTGCTTTTAATGAAAAATGTTTACATTTATATCAGAAAGTGAAGGAAATGTGACTGAAAAATTGAGTAAACTATTATGTAAGAAACCCCCCACAATTCATGCAAACTATTGGAAAAGATGTCTGTTATTTTTTGCAATACTGTGTAAAAGGACATTTAATGAGAGATTGCAACTATGGAATGTTTTTCACATGTTACAATGTGTAAAAAAATAAGTACAGTGTTCTGGAGTGTAAATGAAAACAAATGGATTATATTTAAAATCACTTCAAAATTTTTTTTATAAAGATAGGACAACATTTTTATAGTACTCTATTGTAAAAACAAATAAGCATTTACATTCCAATTACTAGTAAACACACCTTATTTTAATTGGAATGCAACTTTTCTTTCAATTATTTGACAAATAAAATTTAATTGTATATTATTTTAAACCCATGCAGCAAGGACTACATAGTTCTGGAAGCCCCAGCCTGGTCTCATCTCCTGATGAACACTCGAGTGTTCGGAGTGAGGGAAGTGGTCAAGATGGAAATGCAGGAGCACGAACTGTACCTCCTAAGGATGCTCATATTCACTCTAAACCCAATCACTGGTACTCTAATCTCTGTAACAGGTGGCTGTCATTATTTGGGGTAAGATACTTAGAGAACGTTAGATACATAGAGAAGTTTCTTCATAAGTGAATATTGATTGCTCAAAAAAGTTGTTCGTGATTAAATGGAGAATATAAAAGTGAATTATGAACGTTTAAATGGTCCTCATAAGAATTGGTCTAATTTTATATTGAATAATTACAATGTAAATACTTTTAAAAAATTAGGTGTTCATAATTTCAGGATAGAAAGGTGCATTACTACTCAATTAGTGATTTGTATTTAATTTTCTTTGTGACCTGATAAAACGTAATTACATTTCAGGCCCTACTGAAGCTTCTCATTATGTTTCTGGTTCACTGGGGATATGCAGTTGCAAACATTCTGGTGGTGTTTCTTGTCTGCCTTTATGTCGGTCATGCAAATCCTGCTGTGAAACCTGGATTAGCCTCAGAATTCAAACTTTTCCGTTGGATGAAGAATGTGTTTTTAAGGCTTATGGGGTGAGTTAATTTTACCATTATGATAATGATGAATTAATTAATAAAATATTAAAGTTAATTATTTGTGATAATTGTGATCATGATTCCATCATTATTCACATATTGTTGCATTAATGTTTGAACTGTGTGGAGTGATGAACCCAATTAAATGCACTTTATTGTGAACCATCCTTTGATTACCATTTGCTTCAGTGTGTTGATGTACATTAAGATAGTTGATAATTCTATTTTCTTCCCATTTTTCACAAATTTGATAAAAGTGATTCTATACTCCAGAGCCAGTCATAGAAATTTGATTAAAGGCTTGGTTTAATCTTTAACTCATTTTGCCACATTACCTTTGCTTGTAATTTGATAGTTTTGCACCACAGCTGCCAAAAATAATTAGTGGTGCTACAATAGCACATCCGTTTTTGCATTATATCTAACAGCTATGCAATATTATAATACTACTTGAACCTGCCAAAGAGTTTAAAACCATCATTTTTTTTTCTTTCTTGTTGGGCTGTGAACTCAGGTTCTTACATTTAGCGACATTCGTGTTACCTCTGCACTACCAACCTCGATGTTGAAACAACCTTCTTGACACTTTAAAGAAAAACTTCAAAACATTTGCAGTTTTCAAAAATTCAGAAATTTTACTTGACATTGTTTGAAGATCTAATTTTGAAGAAAAGATTTCAAGAAGAAAGAAATATTTATCTTCGATTTTGTAGTTATAAGAAGACACCAAGGAAATTCTGTCGCAATTTTTAAAAAGACATAGTTTAGTGAAAATGGGACCTGCACTATTTTTGTAAGCATACTTCGTTTTATAGGAGAAACAATTTGGAGCCGTTTTTGAGAAATTATCATTTCTAAAATTGCCTATATTTCATGAAAATTTACATGAAAATGTCTCCTACTGTCTACAAATTGTACATGACCTTATTTAAAAATATTGCTTTGAAGAATATTAAGAAAAACATTTCTATCTTCAGAAGTGGTATTGTAGAAAGATGCTGAAAAAGTTTTGAATTTTCACAATTTTTGAAGATAGTTTAATGAAAAGGGGTCTTGTAGCATTTTTATCAGCATACAATGGTGCATTAGATCCTTTTTTGAGATACTTTTGAAAATGTT
Source organism: Gryllus longicercus (assembly GCA_038098605.1). Lineage (NCBI taxonomy): Eukaryota > Metazoa > Arthropoda > Insecta > Orthoptera > Gryllidae > Gryllus > Gryllus longicercus. The sequence continues at coordinate 948,104 of JAZDUA010000064.1, read as the reverse complement.
GAAGCTTCATGTAAAGAACTCCTGATCTTAGTATGTTTCAAATTCGCAGGTCTTTGAGTTTGGCCAGATTGATTGACCAATTTTTCAGTATCAACAACGAACTAAATGTTTGTTCTGTTTATATAATTATCTACATAAAGAAGAATTATCCTCTTTTTCAATATCAGGGCCCCACAATGAGCTTTTCTGATTAAAAATTGCCACTTTCTGCTTCAGCATTACAATACTTTCTTCTTTCTACACACAACACAGTAATAGGGAAAAAAAAAAGAGTTCAACCCAGAAAAATGGAAAGTAGTGTGCGAGGTATGTATCTAATCCAGTGAATGAAAAAACAAGTTGTCAATGAGATCCAATTGTGTTCATAAAGTCACTTGTTTCATGAAAGGAAAATATTTGATAAGAAATTGAAAGGAAACCTTATGTTAACAATAAATTGTATGAACTAAGAGTTTAAGGTATTAATACCAAAAGACCTGATGAAACTTATGGTGCCTAAACAATTTTTTTTATTGTCATCATGCTCTAATTAGATGACTTCTACAATTTCTTAACAGCCAACATTATATTAATACAGCAAAACTGAAAATTAGCAAATTATATTGGTTAAGATTTGCAGAAGTTGCCAAAACAAAAACATGAAGTAAACTTGAAGTGTGGAGAGAATACGAAGTTCTCTAGAAGGGGTATAAATCCTACAAAAACAACCAGCTCCGCTGAATTCGTTTACTACGCTCCGCGAAGTCACGGAGGTCAAGCAAATACGAGACATCGCGGGTTACTGGTTGGGTGACCGTCTAGGTACCCCGGGAGCTAACAGCGCCCAGCCCCAGGCCGCAGGGATAAAAGGCACTCACTGCGACCGGATTACTCTAAGCCAGGCGCAGTTTGTTAGCCGTGAGAGATCTCCAACAAATGGTGTGATTTTTGATGTAAGAAAAGGAGTGTTCTACTAAGGACTTCAAAAAATGTTAAGGAAAAAAACCACGTTGTTCTGTATTATTGATAATAATAAATGCAAAATATAAGTTAGAAATTTAATCGGCACTTTCCCCAATTTTACAGAAACAGAGAGGTATCTTATCAACTAATTTTGTCACCCATAAAGTGATGAAAGAACAACTAATTTTCACGACAGGTGTGTAAAGCTTAGGCCAACAAAGAAGAAGAAAACTAATTGAGATATTGATGAGGTTTTTTTAAATGTATTTTCAGGTATTGATGAAAAGCTTTTGACTAAAAACATGAATAACAAAAAATCAATTTTGTGACACTTAGACCATTTTTGAATTAAAGTTGTAGTTGTTACTACTGTACCATCGTTGTGATATGAGTAACACACAGACACCGAGTTTCTATTTACAGTCATTTACTATACAGGATTTACACTCCTAAGGAACGTTTTTTCTCCCGCGCTCCACAGCACTGCAACCCCCGAGGCAAGCCGCTCCAGTCAGACAGAGAACCCTAGCATTCCAATACAAGTGCTGCCCGTGGCCTCTTGTTCCGTGGCGAAAGGCACACCTCCCAAGCCCGCCCCTGGCCTCTGGGTGATTACCCCCTCGCAGGTGACAAAGGGCGTGTTCCGAGATTCATCTCAAACTCGGATGCCTCCAGCAATTTTCTTCTATCCCATATTGCTGGGAATCACGTGACAGTCTTCCCCGCTGTAGACTGCCGCATCTCATTACGGAGTTACAGGGCTGTGTGCTAGGGCAGCTGCATTCCGAGGCCGTCATCAAACATCATCCCCCCCTGCTCTGATATCCGCGTTACAAGAATACGTCTTCGGCCTGCACCCTCCAAAGAGGCCCCGGAGCTCTGGTTGGCGTTAGCCTGGCGCCATTGACCACCCCCTCCTCCCCGCCCCCGCCGGCTGCATGCCTTGTCGTGTCCGACACAGCAAAATGCTGTAACAACAATAGTAGTGAAAACTATTGTTGTTGTTATTATTATTATTATTATTATTATTATTATTACTATTTTTATTAGGTATTAAGTTGTTAATAAATGCATTGAGAGAACTTAAAATTATTAAAATTTATGATTTTCATCTTTAATTTTCAATTTCTTTAAACATTGTGGATGTTTTTTACCTACTGGGACTTCACTTGGCATTCGAACTTCATTTGATGAAATGTGTTGTCAAATTAATAAATGTAAGTTTCATAATTTATTTTGCCAAAACACAGTACAAAACACAGTTTGTATTATTATGGGTAGGTAATAATAATGTGAGTAAGATTAAGGTCCATAGGTACCACATGGGATACTGGGAATGTTCCCTGAGTATGTGCCTCTGGGGTGTCAAGAAATGACACTGCCTAGGTGTAATATGTACTTGCCTCCTTTGCAAATGCCTTCACCATTCACACAAGCCAGGATAGAAAGGGTACTAATAAGTTGATGTATGATCAAGTGAGAAAGGCCACCATGCTACAAAACATGGGTAAACCACCATGCAGTTATTGGAACTGCAACCTCCTCAACTGGGATTGCCAGGGCACGTCTGATTTAGCAATTTCTAAGTAGGATAATAAAAATAACCATTGTAATAATAGATGGAAGTTAGAATTATACATGATTGATACACATCGTAATGAAACCTTTTTCACTAATCATTGTAGCTTGTTGGATGAACATATGTTGCACATGAGGATATGACACTGTAAGCATGATTACTAGTCAAAAATGACTTGGTTGGTGCTATATCATGAGTCATTAATTGATTAGCTGTTTTTGTTTTGTGATATAATTAAAAAATAATTTCTTGATAAAAAAGAAGTTGGTATTAGAATTATATTCAAAAGATTGAAAGTTGAATAATTTTCTCCTCTAAAAATTAGTTTTATAAAAATATATATCTCATTTACCCTAAAATCACATAAATTTTTCTGCAATGTTTGCAGGCGCCGGGTTCACGAGTATGAACAAATAGTAGTGACTCCAATGCATCCTGGAGTTGAAGTGTGTTCAGCACAACTGAATGAAGAAAATGAAGATTTTGCTTCACGAAGGCGATACCATCAGTCATCAACCGTCCAGGGTCATTTTGTAAATATAGATGATGATGAGTAAGTCTGATTAACTTATTTGATGCATTTTTTAATAATTGTGACTGAGTGAAAAATATGATGTGCATTTGTGATTATGAGAGTATTTAACTTGTGTGCAAGATTACTAGTTTTATAGGAAGCAGATTGTATGTAACAGAATGTTGGAGTGTAATAAATTACCACTGTCTTGTAAATTGCTTTGTGTTTCTCCTCTGTGAAATTCCTTGTGAAGTTTTTGTATGTATTGCCGCATTTTAAACTATATGCATATTGTCCTTTTCTTGAATCTTCTGTGTCCTGTTTAAATCCCTAATAGCTCATGTAATATCAGAACAGATTTGAGTATTAAATATCCCTAAGAAAAAGAAAAGAAACTTGAAATTTTTTTGTAAATTTCTAATGTTGGGGTATTTTAATACACACAAAATGCTTTTCCTAAATAGACACACTTCAAAAAGTATAATACTGGAGAGAAACCTTAGCTTGCAATATGTTTGTGATAAAGTATTAAATGTTAAAGTCTGCAAAAAAAGCAAAGTCTGTAATAAAAAAAATTAAATCAGGGAGACTATAAGAAAATAAAAGGTTTCATTGCAGGAATAATAGAATAACATTTAAAATACATTAATCGCATTCGTAAATGCTGGCATGGAAACATGGAGGAATTGATAGTGTTCCTAATTTTATGTTAAATCTGTATGTGGTTTTGGACTCTTAAATAGAAATGTAAATAGGGATGTTTTCGTTTGCTTTGCATTCAGTCTTGCTTTTGTGATTGTTATTGTAATTCTTAATTAATGGTGCAATGTAGTGAACTTTTTTCCTTCCCATGATAAAAACAAGACTTCAATCAAAAAGAGGAAAGAGAAAAAGGAGCACATTTTCATATTTTAAATATCAAATGTATAAAAATTGAGAAATGTGTTGTTTTTGTACGTTTATTTAGCGTTTATTTATCAAAAAGAATGATACATTTTTACCTACACTATTCATAATTATTGACAACATGTGATTGTGTAATATCATTGTAAATTTTTATTTCCCATTATTCTCCTACAGAATGTAAATAATCTGATAAACATCACACATCGGTAGATTTGACATTTATTGCCCAGCTTAAAATACATCACTGGTGATCACTATTTTGAGCAAGTGCTGACTGCAATGAGAAAAGACAAGTATGTGCAAGAATAATTTGGAATAAAGTTGTGTTTTTAAAAAATGAAATGTTTTAATAAAATTGGAATTGAAACATTCCAAAAGAATTGTAAACAAAACAAGTTTAGAATTCTTGCAATATTTACTTATTTTTATTGGGTGAATAAAGAAAGTACTTTTTTTTCTATTGGAAAAATTGTCTTGCATTATTCACTTTCAAATAAGTACCTAAACCATACAATTTCACTTTGTTGTAAACTAAACAGTTTTGTACTGATAGCTTTGTAAATTTTACTTGGATTCTCTCGATAATGTATTCATTGAATTTTCAAGGTGACTATTTTTTTTTTAACATTTATAAAGCACAGCAAAATCATAAACTGATTTATCACATTTTATTACATTATTTTACTTCAATAAATTTCAATTTCAGAATAACCACATTAAATGCATTTTCTTTATATCATTTAAGGAGTGCCATTTGGACACCAAGAATTTAACACTATATCTGAATAGTCAACAGTAGTCATGAGTTTTTCTCTTTGAATTATTTTGAGTTATGTCATTAATATGCAGAAGTATGTGTTCCCAAGTCATAAGCAAATTTGATTTTCTGATTGTTTCTAATTTAACTTCTGTTTTGTGAGAAACTTTCTGCATCGAGAAGATGGTAAGTATAAATGTATTTTGAAACCTACCTAATATAAAGACTTTTATATATGGTCATGATGACTATTACTTGTATTTCTGTATGATGATGATTGAGGCTGGCAGGAAGTTGTAATGCATATGAATGTTAGGTTATGGTAGGTTGAAATCAAGTGTATGTTGGATACTTCTCATGAACTTCTGTAACTAAAAGTATCATTATAATCTCAGTACCCTTTTATTTGTATTTTGTTTAACTTCCAGGAAATCAATTTGAGTAGGGTACAGAAGATCTGAAACATTCTTCAAAACTAAGATTATTCTATTCATGGGGAACAAGTCTCTGTAATGAGACAAGAATTGATGAGATCATTTATATTTTTCTTTGTCAACATTGTTACAAGAAATAAATATGAATTTACCGCTCACAGTATTTATCACCTTTCTAATTAAAAACATAAAGGTAGTATGTTTAAAAAAAAAGCTTATTTTTAAATGATAATAACTATTCTGCTAATTATTGTTTTTAATGAATCATACACACAATCTCAGTGTTTGTTGAAATTTCAGTTGTAAAATTAAAAAAATTAAGGTATATTAAGGTATAATTTGTTTTTAAATTTTGCAATGTGATGATACAATTTCAAAACTGCTTTAAATATTACCACTAATACCTTTCACTTACGAAATTAGAAATGTTATTCAAATTGCAAGCTACAATTACATTCAACACCTTAGTATCACTTTTATGCAGTCCAAGCAAAGGGACCAGTTTGTGCTAGCTGATCTTGTGAAACACCAACATTTCTAGGTCTGGTCAATGGCCTTCTTAATATAAAGCGAAGAGTGAAGAAGTACACAAGCTCCACTAAGCTGAGTAGACTGCAGCCAAGAAAGAGACCAACAATGCCTCCGAATGATGCTGAAATATACAAGAACAATTACACCTCTCACATTATGTATTCTTGTAATGATATTTCCATTGATGGAGGTGGAAGTCTTTCCTGAACAGAATAAGTGAAGCTTATTATGAGATTTTATTACATTCAAAAAATAAAATAGATATATGCAATATTCTGGGTCCACCTCAACCAGTTCCACGCACCGTTTCTACTTGGCCTGGGGAGACCTTTAGTCAGGGAATTTGCAGCCTGGTCCTCCGTCGGCACATGACGAAACACCCGCTTCAGCACATCACACGAAGTGGTAGCGAACGAGTGTGCTTGCTTCTTGTATAGTAGGTAGTGTTCACTGCCAATATCACCAATACGAAAGTTTTCGTGATGTGAACGCCCGGCTATTTGGCTGACCCCTTGAGCGACCAGACGTGCTTCAAAGTGATTCTTACTAATTTGACAAGCCATGACTTGTTTTATTGGACGGTCCATGTGGTCTTGTTGCGAACCCTTTCAGTACCTCTGTGAACGGCACCTCGGAGAGAAGTCGGTCTTTCCCTCGAACCAGACTTAATACTTTGGGGACAACCAGGGCCTGTACGTCATATGCCGTGAACTGGAGGCTCGGCAGAGACGTCTTCAACTTCATTAGGGGTAACCTTGTCAAAAATCAGAAAGACTTCATCGGAGGTCTGGATGACATCATCGAACCCCCTTCGTAAGAAGTCGCTACTGCAGGCTTTGAGCACTGTGGAGGTATATGTAATTCTATGAATTATCCAGGTGGTACTCACGCTCATCTTCGGCCTCTGTGTCCGTGCAAACCCGACAGCAAAATACTATTGACGTGGATGTCTAGAATCACGCTAGTTGAAGCTTCGAATGGTGTCTTATTGCCTAAGCTCTTCGTCGGATGATGATTACGTGGATAGTTTGCTGTGCTCACTGCCTTTGTGCAGAAATCTTGCTATAGCTGATTTGATTTAGTAAGTAGTTTTTATTACACAGGAGCAACTATTTTCTTATAAATTCTTGCCAAAAATGCTCGTTGCTACCAACATTCATAATTCAACTTGATATGTACATGAGTGGGTAGGGATCCCAAAGCTCCAAAAAACGCGCAGATTCCCCTTCTCCCAGTAGTATGTAATACATAGTTTTTAATTGTTATTTCACCTTAAATAAATAAGTAAAAACAAACTGGTAAGTCAGATCCCTTGAACTTGACAGCATCAAGCACTGGTTCTTTCGCTTGACAATCCCGGTCTGCTCTGAATTAGGGGACCGACAGCCGTCTGGAAATATTCTTCCTCTTCCAGTATTTGTTAAATTCAGGTACTCATGACCGTTGCCTAAGAGTAACCTTTACATTGTATTGTCCTTGTCTAAACTCCCCGACACGTTTTCTTGAAAAACCCGCACAATGTATCGAACTTCGACAGAACAAACCAAAAGGACGAGTAAGCAAATTTCATCCATGCGATCCCTGCATGCTTTTCTTTACTGAATTTGCAATTCTATGATTGCATTGCCTCATCGTTTGTCAAAACTCTCTTAAAGTTAATAAGGGCGGGAACATATTTCCAATGCAGACATCTATTATTTTATCACACGATGTAGGAATCATATATATCACAAGCCAGACAGCTCACTACAAAAAATCCACATGTAATACACTTACGAAGAATTATTAGAACACATTGCCAGTTGACATTAAACTATTAAAATGTATACACAAGTTACATGGTAAGGAAAAAAAATACTTCTGCATTAACGTTTCTTCGGAACTAGAGACTATTTTGCACATCAAAAACAAAAATAATATTTATTTTAATAAAGATAATACATTTTGTACTGTATAATTCTAAAAGACTAAATACCCCTGTAACGGGTAGGTACTTCAAGTTTAATAAACAATCACAGATTTTGACTTCAGCTTCTTCGTCAATGTCTCCCATTTGTATTAATATTTATTACAAGGATCCTCTTGCTTTCCTACTGAACATAAATGAAACTTCATTATCTAATCAAATTTTCTTCAGCTCTGTGGAATGTTAGTGGGAATTTTAGTTATTTAGTCAGTAGTATCATCAAATAAATCGTTCTCCATATCGTGAGAGGGGTAGAGTCAATTCTTTCACGTGAGCACTACAAGGGAAATGAGTCAAACTCAGCACATTTACTAATGCTGTTTCTATTAATATTTCTCGTTGTCACTTTCTGACAACATTGTTGCTGTCTTTATTCATATAAAACTGATTTTAATACTAAGGAGAGGATACCTGAAACCGTCGCCCAGAAGAACGTGTTCTGATTGTATTCCCCTCCTCTCATATTAGCATACAGTTTTAATTTTGTTGACGTTAACGAAATAAAAAATAGACCTTTCCCTTTCAGTAATTATGGAATCATAACAAGTGAGGACGTTGATCGGTCCCCCTTTTTAAGCAAATACAATACTTACCTAACAGATCATTCCAGGTGAATATGATGTCTCTTCGGAATCGAATACTTGATAGATCTTTGAAGTATACATGCAGAATTGTACGATTTTTTATTTTCAATCCAGGACTGAAAATTAATTGAACGTTCGTAAAGATACTTTATCCTCTCTAAATAAAATACGCTAAGTATAGATTCAGTTTTTGGCAAAACATCAACTCAGAACACTGTAAGTGTTCTGTAACCATGAGTAGCTCAGAAATGATACGTCCTGGGCTCTTAAAACAAGGTTTTTGTGTTCCAAAGGCACAAAAATCTTATGGAGACAAGTGAGTTCCATGGGGACACATGTTTTCGGGAGACATGTGGGGAAACGACGAGGGACAGGTTGAAAAACGAAATGGGGTCAAGTAAGGCCCGAATTTCTCTCTTTCCTTCTTTCTTTCTTTCTCTCTCAATCTTTCTGTCTCTTTCCCCTCTCTCTTTCTTCCCCTTTCTCTCTCTCTCTCTCTCTTCAAAAACTATACTGCGATTTTTCTAACTCTGCCCCTTGTGGCCCTACTTTACGGTGGCATTATGTCATTGTTTTTCGTGTCTTTCTCCGTCGGTCCACTAGATGTCACATGATCGTGATCGTATACAACACTGCTATGCTTACTCCGATGAAATATTCAGACTTGTTCTCATTAGTTTCGGAAGAGTTTAAAGGGTGTCTTGAATCAAATTGGACGCGTGGGGGGCGTTGTTGGTGATGCTTTGTGCGTTTATGATGTCTCAAGCGCCCCTGAACAGAAGCTCTGCGCAACATGTTGCACCGTCAAGTATTAAGCGCGTCTATTGCTGCCAATTCTGCCCCTGCGTTTGTGAAATATCGGTCGGAATTATTACTTGAACATTATCTTGGACAAGTAAATCAAATTTCTCCAAGGTAGTGTCATAGCGAACGCATGCCTAAACTTAAGAGAGAACGTTTTATAGTATACTTGACAACCAAACTAGGACATAGAACAAATCCATACTCGCGAGAATGTGTTTCATCTATTAGAATTTTTGCAAAGCGTAGCGTAAAACGTGATTAACAATATCGTGACCAGTAGCGTGTGAAGTGTAATACACTGCAATAACAAAGCATTGCCGGGTCCACTAGTTTTTAATAAATTAAAGAAATGTGTTGTTTTGAACTTCGGGACTTTCTTATAGTTAGAAGTTTTTCGGTAGCCATGTAATTGTTACCATTATCAGTAATACGATGAAGTACATTCTGTTATAACATCATTAGGTTCTTTCCAAAACGTCTGGGTATCCGTTGTTCTGCTTGTCTGTCCGTCCCACCGTCAGTCTGTTCGACTGTCCGCCCGTCCGCCCGTCCGATCGTCGAACCGTCCAAATGTCGAATAACACTAACACAGAAACCAAATTAAGGAATTTCCGGAATATAAACATTTCACAATCTGGCACCACCCAACAACTTGTGAATTTGAAAAAGATATTTTAAAAGTTTGGGAATTCTTTACATGACATGCACATTTGTGCAAAAAGGCTGAATTTTTCTTTAATTTTTTCTCGAATAGAGGAATGCATTTAAAAGTAGAGAAGGACTATTTTTACTTTCTCGTATACGTACGTATATACGGCAGTAACGTAACGAAATGAGTGCGGGCCCGCCTGCAAAACTTTTATCCGGTCCCCCTTTACGAATGTCTATAGAAAACACAATTAGTGTTAGTACCTTAAATAATAAAACATCCTTTAACATTTTCGAATTCATCAGTGTATAATTAATAACCAAGATAATCTGCTTTTATTATTTAATTATGAAATTAAAACGTATAAAACCTAAATGAACTGCTTACTTTTATTGATTTAGAAAGAGGATTACATAAGCTACCGAAGCGGGAAAAAATCGTTCTGGAAGATGCTGTTTTTAATCTTTTATTGTATCGACTATCGCAAAGTGTCAAAGAAAGTATCAAGTAATTAATATTTCTCACAATCGCAAAATATTCATCCAAAAAGTAGGCCCTCTTTTACCCGGGCCCGCCTACAATGCGGGCCTTGCGGGGCCCCAACATTACGCTACTGATATACGAAGTAATAATATACGTAGTATGTTACATTCTCATATACGTACGTATATGCGGAGTAATATATGTAGATAGTATTGAGAATGTTATGTAATTTGCGGAAAATCGATTTCGATACTTCAACGGAAATACTTGTGTTTGGTTCCCCTGATACCACAAAAGTGTTATTTTCTTCAAAACGATCGTCCGTTCCTCTGTCCGTTTGTCTGTCTGGTGTATGTGAATAACACTAGCGCCTAAACAATACGCACGATTTTTTCCAAACTGAATAAACTCCAGTCGAGATAGCCTGAGTCGAAGCTCTGCGATCTTGAAAAACATTCATTGATTTTAGCGGGTACTTTACATGAAGCCCCTAAGACATTTTCCAAATTTTCAGAAAGATGGCTTCAAATTTTTGCTTTTTTTTGTAAGAATAGAGCGAAACATTCTTATAAAGATGGCACACACCCGATTTTCACTGATAACTCTGAATTATTAAAATCGTAAAAGTTTGAATTTTTCGGCACCTACAAAATTGTAGGTGCCGAACTACAAAATTGTAGAAAATGATTTTTCGTTCGAGACATATTTTCTCTCCATAATTATTCTTTCGATATGGTCATGAACATTTTTTGAAAATTTTAGTTTAGTAGTTTTCCCGCAATATTGCCTGCAATATGTGTAATATTAAAAAACAACAAAAACAAAAAAATTCTCAAAAATTCCTTTTTTCAAAAATTACAATAATGTATTTTTTATATCTTTCCCACGTCGTTAATATTTATACTAGAGGCCTTTAGTTAACATTCTTTCATTGAAGAGTACATTTGCATTAAATAATGCCTGATAAAGGTTCTCGAAAAGTCAAAAGTTTTCTGTGAAAACGAGTTCAAATTTCCGCATGTGCAGAAACGCTCAAACATCGTTTTCTCAAAACCGGCTCCAAATTTTTTCTTCAAAATTTTCTTACGGATAGTGCTAATTGTAGTTTAAGATGTCATTAAATTAATTTTTCTCTATTATTTTTTTCTTAAAAAATTACACAAACGTAATATTTTTAAAATATCTCCAATTTAATATGCACGTTTCCAGAGATTTGTAAACATTTTTGCATTTATAAGTTAAAGTACTTCAAACGAAGTTTTTCGGAAACTAAAAAGTTTTCTATGAAAAAGAGACAGATTTCGCATTGAAGTGAGATTTAAACGCCATTTTCTAAAAAACGACTCCAAATTTGTCAACAGAAATTGCCATAAAGGTCGAGGTTTTACTCTTATATACTGTTTTTTGTAATATATCGAATCTACTATTGGGAAACCGAAAAATTGACAAAATTTCAAAAAAACGTACTTGGACGACAATAGATGGCAGATGGCAAGAAAATATGGCAAGCCCGAGAAACTAGCCTAGAAGAAAAAACTAGAAAGTCTGTGCTATTTGTAGCACCACTAGTTACTTTCACATAGACATACGTAAGTACTAAGTAATATACGTACACAGAGACAGATAAGGAGAAAAATCATTTCGAGATTTCAACGGAAATACAGGTTTCAGGATTCCCCTGACACCCAAAAATGGTCTATTTCAAAACGTTCGTCCGTCTGTCTGTCCCTCTATCTATCTGCCTAACACTGTCCGGCAGTCTGTTTGAATGTCTGTCCGTCTGAACGCCTGTCTGTTCGTGTATCTGTCTGTCTGTCCGTCCGTCTATTTGTTTGTCCGCATGTGAACAACACACGCACCTAAACTATTCGTAGGATTTTTGTCAAAATAATTCTTTCCGATCGTTTACAATTTCGACAGTCGACTGACCTCAATAAAAAAGTGGGATAACTCCTTGTTCTACTGAGCCCTTCAATTAATTAATTAATGAGGTTTCAGACATATAAGACCTCTTCTTCCCCCTATCCAGGAACGTTTTAAGTTTTGTGCCATTTTACAACAAAGAATAGGAGAGTATTCGATAGAAGCTTCACAGTTATTTGTGTAAAAAGGCCGTTTCAGTGCAAAATTGAGACCCACTTCGAAACAGAAGACTTTTGAGGGCTGAACAAAAATCATATTATTTAACAATGTACTGCTGTACAGTAAAACTAAGAACTAAACTTCACTAGAATGATAAATATTAAAGTAGTAGGAATATCTCTATGTAAAATATTTATTATTATTATTATTATTATTATTATTATTATTATTATTATTATTATTATTACTTACAAGAAATTAGAAGTATTCTCACTTCGGAAGAAACGGTCAAGTGATAAGTCGGTGCGGTATGCGACGTCTTCACATGAAGGAAGGCATTCACATGAAATACCTTGGCTGTTGTTTAGCCCGGGAACTTCTTCGTCTTCCACGTTCACATTATTGAATATTCCTATGCAAAGATATGTATCACATTGACATATTCAGCAATTTATTTCGTGTAAGAAAACTGTTCCCGAACGACTGTTGAAACTGTTGGACGGACCAGCACAGAACGGAGAGAGAATTTTCAGGTAGGTACGGTAAAAACTATTTAATTTGACATTTATTGGACTAAAAAAATGAGATAACAGAGATAATAAAATATTGAGGACAAGCCATCCTTACTGCTAATTCAATTCCTCACTTTTTTCATCAAAAAGCGTATGACACTCTTAATTTCGACTTTATTAAAAATTTAAGAAAAGAAATACGAAATAATTTAAAAAATCAAGCCGAAATCTTTTTTAATTTTATTGTTTTTTAAAGGAAATTGCATAGGTCAGTTAATGTTACTATTAACATGTATTTACAGACTTAATTGCTACTCTTAAATATAAAACTTACGTACAAAAGGGGAGAAAATCCCATTTCGGGTCCTCAGCGTGCATCTAAATGAAAATATTTCTTCAGCAATATGAGGTATGGATATTTGGTTGGGAATCTTGGTTGGTAAACGATAATATTGGCAAGTTTGAAATGTGATAGGGCTGGGATTTGGAGTAGGTTATAATAAAAGTTGGTCGCCAGATAAGAAATATATTGATACATTAGTAGGCTGTTAAATTAGTTGTGAAGTTGGAAATGTACCCAGGGGCGTTAACATCTGTTCTTAAGGATTGAAGGGTTCGAATTTAAAATTTGGTAAGCCACGTGGAAACGTTTGCGGTTTATAAGCAAGTCAATATTTTTGCTGGAAGATGTTTAACTGGAGTACATATAGTAATATATGATAATACGGCGTAGTCTATGTGCTAACCACCACACGTACCCCATGGCTGCAACCTATCGGTTGCATGGTTGTACCCTCACTAGTAACATACAGAGTAACCAAAAATAACATTATAAAAACACAAAACCAGATTTACCCACTTTTTCTGTATTAGTTTGTGTATTAGAGTTTTACCTTTTATATTTCAGGATTAGAGAACAAAAACAAATATTAATCATCGAAAACCACTTAATTGTTTTTCAAAATATTCCCCATGAAGATCTATACACTTTTGCATGCATTTGAATCAATTGTCGAAGCACTTTTGCCACTTTGCGGTATCTTCAAAACATGCATTCTCAATGCAGCAACCGCTTCTTCAGGTGTCGAAAAACGTTGACCTCTCAGTTTGTTTTTTACGTACGGGAATAAAAAGAAGTCATTCGGTGCCAAGTCAGGACTATACGGAGGATGACTCATCAAATCGATGTTTTGGGTGCTCAAAACTGCAGTTGTTTGAGCCGATGTGTGAGAGCTCGCATTGTTGTGGTGAAAAGTGATCCGTCTTCGGCGGTTGGTTTTCCTGATTTCTTGGAAGACAGCTGGCAAACAAATCGTTGTGTTCCACTCAGAATTGACTGTTCTGCGTTGTTCTAGTGGTGCGGTTGTGACATGTCCAGTTTTTCCGAAAAAACAGGCGACCATCTCTTTGGAAATGCTTCGCGCGTGAACAGCTTTTGTTGGATTTTGCTCATCTTGAAACACCCATACAGTCGACTGCTGTTTACTTTCGGGCTCATATGCGTAAATCCACGATTCATCACCTGTCACGATGTCATAGACGTGTTTCGAATCACCGCGGTCGTATTTTTTGAGCAATTCTTTCGACCAATCGACACGAGCCTTTTTTTGAGCGATTGACGTATTGTGTGGGATCCAACGCGAACAAATTTTTTGACAGTCAAATGTTCATGCAATATTGAATGTATGCTGGTCCCACTAATGCCTAAAGTTGTCTCAATCTCACGATAGGTCACATGACGATCTTGCAATATCAGTTCACGCACAGCATCAATGGTTTTCGGAACAACTGATTTTGGACGACCTTCGCGAAATTCGTCTTGGAGTGAACTACGACCACGATTGAATTCACCATACCATCGGTAAATACTGGTCCTTGATGGAGCTTCATCGCCAAAAATTGAATTAAGTACATCCATGCACTGTTGCTTAGTTAATCCACGTCGAAAGTTGTAAAAAATAATCGCACGAAAGTGTTTAGGATTTAATTCCATTTTTGGGCCAAGATGAATCTTTTAAGTTACTGTAAACAACACAAAAGCGCTCGTATGTCAAAACTTTCTGAGTACGTATAACCTCAAAACATCCAACTTTGCGATAGAGCTGTCAGTTGCCAGATCGCAACAACAGGTTTGCCAAATCCCGAAACATAATAGGCAACCTTTGTATGTGGAAAAATTACCATTTTTTGCCGCAGCATTACATAACTTTCTCTATACTACATATATTACTTCGTATATACTACAAATACGAGAAAGTAAAATGGGATATCCTTGTAGGCACATATTTATACAACAAACAAAATTGACAACAGCAAATGATAATTTGGTCCTTGTTAGCGAACCATTGACGACCTGCGTAATTGTTACTCTAAAATTGGACCAGGTAAGTTTCAGACCTGGCTTACCTTTATATCTTGATAAGCATTCAATGTCGGCAAGTCCACAAGTTTTAGAACTCTCTGAAACCAATTCCACCATATAATTGCAAGAATTAGATAAATATAATTAGTATTTCAGGATGTACGTAAAATAAAAATAATCTTCAGGATTTATTTCTCCAATTGATTAAATAATACTTAATCAATTTTAAACATAATACAAAACTAAAACAAAAATATTTGATGCAATATAAAATATTGTGAAAGCAGTAGAATCACTTATAGGAATATATGGCATATTATTATGTTACAAAATTATTTTTCCAAAAGTTGTTAAGTTCCCGAAGATATTGTAAGTAACATCCAGGATGATTAAAAAACTCTTTTTAAGTTAATAAAATTAATGTTAATAAAATTAACTTACTAAAAAAATGATAATTGAAAGGAGCACACTGGCATAACTTTATCATGTGTTGCAAACGGCACTGAACCATGCAATTTCGATATGAATACTGGGTGCCACCGAGACTCTTGTTAGGACTGTTCTCTTCCCTCAAAAAGCATTTTCTATCGTGTGGAGACAAATGACGTAAATTATCGGATGTGTATGTTGATTCTGCTGAAATCTGAAATGTAAAACATATGAACGTGAGTAGTCAAATGAATAATCGATTATAGTTTTATAAGAACTTAAATAGAAAAATATTTAATTTAGGATTGGAAAGAGAAATTGAAATAAAACGAAATAATTTATTGAAATGTTTATATTGCGGTACCTACAGTAAGTAAATGTGTTGAAATAAAACATTGGATAAACAATAAAGATTGGAAAAACTGCAAAGAACAAACCTGCATGAATGCCTCGCGATCCGATCCTATTATTACGCCCCTAGCTGTTACATCAGGGTAGTTGTACGGCGCGTGCACCAACACCTGCAGCCCGCGAAAGGAGAAGGGCCAGGAGAAGTATTCATCGAGTTCAGGGTCCAGAAGCAGCGACAGTCCAGTCAAGTAACCAGCGCCGTTCACATGCCACACAGTTCTAATGCATGGCACGTGGTTATTGGAGATAAATCGGTCAATATGATAGGACAAAATATGTAAAGGCAAAGAAATTTACCGACCAGAAAGAACAATAACACAGACACACACACACACACACACACACACACACACACAAATATGTTTGTGTCTAGGGATCAGATCACGTTTTCTACGTGTTTTTGGGGTGACTAAATCCGAATTCAGTGTCCCTTTTACTCCATCACATCAGGTTTTTGACATATCCAATTTTAACATATCACACAAAATTTTCTAATTCAGATCAATTATAATTGCTAGAGAAAGTGGCATTGGCCCCTGACGGGAGATCATTCATCACGTTGTATGGCAGATTGCCTATATGGTTGGCGCCAGATCACTAGCCTTCTCTCCCAGCAGACACAGGTTTTTAAGATTTTGAATTTGAATAAAAAAAAATGAATTTGAATGAAAAATCTGATATGATGAAATTAATTGGACTTCAGATTCCGTTTCAGCGACCCCCAAAACACATGGGTAACATGGTTTGACTCCTCGGTTAGAAATATCTTTCATTTTTTATATTTTTTGAGGTTAGGTCAAAAACCTGCTGTGATGGAGTAAAATGGATATTGGACTCGAATTTAGCGACCCCCAAAACATATAGAAAACATGGTTTGATCCCCAGACACAAGCACATTTTTTCTGTGTCCGTGTAATCTGAAGAGAAATTAAAAAGTAATCCGTTTCCTGCTGTGATAGTTATCGTACTTTACAATTTAACTGTGAATTGAAGATTAAAAAACCTTTCTACTACCTTATTCTATGAACAATTTTGCCATCGGTGATTTGTCTTTGGGAGAAGAGAAGAAAATGAGTTATTTTTGTTCATTTAAGGAATCATCAAAGTCTAAAGCGACTCATTCATAAGCAAATCAGGCTTGACGTTTCAAAAACTAGTCAGCGTAAAACTGCATCGATCCATCGGAGAACAATGAAGCAGGTATTAGCGGTGGCAGTTTTACAACCGGCGCGACGCAGGGTCAAGCCTGACTTGTCTGAGAGGAGCAGTTTTTGTTTTTTTTTATTTTCTGAACTACACGCATTGAAGTATAACGTTTTCAAAAATTAAATTACCTTCCGCGTTCAGTGATAAAATATTAATGAATCATTTTAAGCATTTCATTTTACCTGAATTCTATAGTACTGTGAATGTAACTCAGTGAATTGAATTATTACCGCTACAGCAGTTTATGATTAAATTCATGTTCTCATTGATTAATACGTTGGTTCATTACTATGGTCTACTTAGAGGAAAATTATATACGTACTGAGATGTATTAGTGGATTCCAGTGCGTGATAATTGAAAGAGCAGCAATAGCCGGCGTCGGAAAGTTCCTGGGTGAACAGAGTAGAACACTTCTTTCTTTCTCCTCTCCAGCGACAAGCCACAAGGAGTGTCTCGCACGGTTGGGCTAACTGTACGGACACAGAATATTTATTGTAATCTGGGGTGTTTTATTATTAAATTACAACCAATGTTCTCATCAACACTTCACTTCAGTTAGCTCCCAGCTGCTTTCCAGTAAATATACTAATATTTAGCATGTTATTGCAGCATGAAGCGAGATATCTATTATATATGCTAAGCAACTTCAATGTCTGCACGCGTGCGTGAACTCTTAAGTAACGTTAGAGAAAAATACGATACTCTATTTTTTAATTAATACCTGATAATACTTGATTTTTTAGGTTATGTACGTTATGTAGCATATACGGTAAACGTTACAATAATAGAAGTAGTTCCTTGTGGCGTTTCATGTAACGGTAGCGTGCTGGCATAACTAATTAAGTTAGTTTCATCAGCAAACAAATGTAAAACGAAATACGCAACATATAACTCTTGGAGCTATGAATGTGGATATAACATTGCTAACCTCTTTCATGTTCAGTAAATAAAAGCAGGAGGAGAAACCATCTTGGCATGCAGATTTGATTATTGAGGAGTCTCATATACAAGCGCCATAGACAAAAAAACGTGGTTAATGCCCGTTCTTCAACACTCGGTTACACTTCCAATGAATAAGAAATGAATTAGGTTTTATGATAAATTGATTTTATGAAACTAGCACCTAAATTCACTTACTTTTTTCTAACATTTAACCTGATATGGTACGGAAACTAGGAGTTCTCTAATATGCGCATTTGAACAATATTGACTAAAAAGCAACATTGATTGCATACACATGCGCGTACAAAATGGATTGTGTTTTACGAAAATGGGGGGGGGGGGGTAATTTCTTTCATCAGCTACGCT
This sequence comes from Gryllus longicercus, assembly GCA_038098605.1. Classification (NCBI taxonomy): domain Eukaryota; kingdom Metazoa; phylum Arthropoda; class Insecta; order Orthoptera; family Gryllidae; genus Gryllus; species Gryllus longicercus. Next base: position 929,644 of record JAZDUA010000064.1, on the reverse strand, counting down.
TAATTGTATTGCCTGTCAATGCTGGGAAGTAAAAAAAAAACTACTGTAAGCTTGGATGCAATTTAGTGACCAACCCGACATTGTCGTAAGCTGCTGCTTGGAAACCATGAGAACCATTACAAGCGTGAAGACAAATGGCCCAAAATAGTGACAAAGACACTGATCTTCATTCAAAAGAAGATTGCAACCAAGAAGGTGATATAGACCCAATAAATTCTGAACACGCCAGGTTTTACTAATCCAGGAAGATAATATGTATTGTAAAGGACTAATTTTATTTAATGCATGAAAATTATGTCTAATGATCTACTTGGTTTTACAAAATCTAGTACCTATTGTCTTACCCCTACGGATAACTCTTCGGTCAGCGTGATCTCTTTCCTGATCTCTTTCCGTGACGCGACCCCGGGTTCGATTTCCTGTCAGGGTAGATTATAATGTGAGCTGTCTTTGCAATTTCCTGATATCTGTTGCTGTGGGAAGATGAAAAAACTCATTTCTCAGGTTGAGAAGACCAGAAAACGGCGTAGGGATGTCTATGTGCTAACCACACGTATCCCTTAACCTATGGCCGCTAGTGCGGGTCGGCACTGTTAGCCATGGCGGAGCTTTTGAGCCAGTACTGACAGACCAATTGTTTTAAGTAGTAAAAATAAATGATGGTCAAAAACGTTTTACCAATCGATCATGTGTTCGTAGAGGTTTTTGAAGACATTTTTACTTGATTGTATATTGTGACATACCAGAAATCCCCCCAAAGCATTTAATAGACGAAAAAGTGCTTTGAACGAATGTTTACTTTAAAATTGCGTGTATACCAATAGTATGTAGACCAAGGACTACATGTCGTCAGAACAACGGAGCAACAAATTTTGTGTTCTGTGCTCGATGGTCTGGACGTGATTCTTTTGCGAGGCATGGCCCCAGGGCATAATGTTGAATAAATGACAAGACACGTTGAAAACCGATGTTCCATGATCATTTAGAATGGGCCTCTCTCTCTCTCTCTCTCTCTCTCTCTCTTGGTAGTAATAGAATGGGACAGTAATAATTTTGCAGACTTAGGCTGGGTAATATTTTGATGTTAGAAAACGGGAAAACTTATGTTAATTGTGTGATTTGTTTATGTATTGTATGTGATTTGCAATTTGAGGGTTTATTCTTACCTTGCGTGGTAATTTGTGATATTAGGGATTCATGTAAAATAGACTTCGTACGTAGGGAATTAATGTAGAATAGATTCGTAACTGGAATACATATTGTTTTAAGTAAAACGACAGGCAATCGCGATCTGAGGCGCAGAAAGGGAAAGTCACGTTCGCTGATGGCATTAATTAATTATAGTATATTATCAAACTGGATTTCCGAGGAACATGTTGCAAGAAAAAGGTGCTGATTTTTTGACAAAAGAATACTTCCTGTATGTTCCTGATAACGAAGGTAGAATTTTCTTGCCCCTATAAATAGCAAATAATTTTCCCATACACGTAGTGTACTCGAAATTATGTTTTGGGAGTTCTTGGCATAAAAATATGATTTTTCGCAAAAAACAAATTGTTTGTCCGTCCGTTTGTCTGGGAGTAACACTATTTCCGAAATCGTGTATAACATTTTCATTAAAATTGCAAAAGTTCAAAATGTTTTTAGAACTCCTCATAGGTACCACAATGTTTTCAAAATATGTGTAGTTTTTGCTTAATTTTGTGTAAAATCGTCACAATTTCGTAAATTTTTCGAAAAATTTCGTAAATAGGAATTCTTAAACACGGTTTCAAATTTTATTCTTATGTTTTTTTAAATATATTTTGGTAAGTATAGATCACAATGCACTGAATTAAATTTCGGAAGTGCAGTTAGCATTAAAAATTTAGAATTTTCAAAAATTAATGATATCCTTTTTTGTTTTCTCAGTCGTCGTTTCGTAGGGCGTTTTTCAACATAAGGGTGAAGTGTAGTGGAGTAGAAGTTGCAATATTATTGAACCGTTACAATTAATACGCCACGTGCTGTTGTAGCACCACTAATTAAAAGTTAAATTAGCATATTACAGCCAACTACCACTCACCTGCTTCATCATTCGACCCATCGTTATATTATACTTCTCACGCAAAACTTCCATGCCTGATAAATCAATGTCATCTGAGTCTTGAGGCTGAACCATATCTGATAACCGTTTTAGAAATTCTAAATAAGTTTCTAAACCCACATCTGCTTTTAGACCACTGTAATATTGAAAAGCACATCAATTAAACGTTTCATGTTTAGTCACATCACACGACAGTTAAGGAATTTTAAAATATTTTACAGATGAGTACTACAACTGCATGATTTTAGTTGAGTTTATTTCGTTACTACAACATTCTCGAGTAAGATTGTATATTTTGTCATCTAACTGGAGATGCAATATCATTGCAGTTTTCTGATATATTATCTATATTCTAAACTTACGTGGTTTTATAGAGATCAATGGCAGCAGAATGCATCGCTTTGTTTACATTGCACACCGTGACTGCAGGAAATGGTACATTCCAAATTGGGTAGTGTGTATCTTGAACGCTAATAATTGTAGGTGAAGTGCGATACTTCACCCACACTTGTCCAATCAACCAACATGATCCGAAGAGTCCGAGACAAAGAAATATTATCCAAAGAATGCTAAACAAATAGAAAATTAATGTCTATAATAGAGTAATTCGTGCCGACGGTTTGTCATTAAAAATGAATAATGAGCTCTTATTAGAGAGTAATTATACCATTATAATTTCTATTATCATTATTTAATTGTTTACGCTACTTTCGATTAATGCAATTAAAGAGATATAAGATGAGGGTATGAGTTTTCTTCTGTCATTGTATTACAGATTAAATTTCATTTAAACAGGGCCAGATTAATGTCTAATGGAAAGTTAAGCATGACAAAATAATAACGGACCCCTAATAATCTTCAACATAATCAATATTGATATGAAAATAAACAATAAACGTTTCCACTTTAAAAGTTATATTAAAGTATTGATTTTACAAATTTAGGAGCTAATATAAACATTTTTTAAACAAAATAGGGGCCAACCATTAAGCGTGAGCTCTAAGCACGTGCTTTGCTCATGCATTATTCCACATCGGCTTAAAAAATTCCGACGAGGTTGTGTAATAGTAAATTAAAATCATTGACTTAGAACAGTATACATCAAAAACACTTTTGAATAGTGAATTAATGTTCAATTAAGGTACACGTCCAATTAAGGTACACGTACATTATAATGGGGAAGTTATACAAGTAGTTCCAATATTTCTACAGTTTACCCCATCTCGATCAGGTTTCTGTTGAATTTCCTTGATTCATTGAGCAAATGCTGAAATGGCTCCTTGTTTTGCTTCTGGAAATAAATATATCTTTACTATGCGCGTGTTTTGTTGAGCTCTCCTTTTGTTTGTAGTGGTAGAGGTAGAGCTGGAGTGAGTTACTATTTTGTTAGCAATGCAGAAAAATCAAATCTGCAGTTTGTTTACCAATGCAATTAAGTTTTCTATAACTCGAGAACGAAAATATCTAGTTTTTCAATTATTACCAATCTCACATTTTTAAAATGTTACTATTATTTATTTTGTTTGTTTCATTTTTTTAAACTTTTATTCATCTTTCCGCTCTTTATAATTACAATTAGGATTCTGAAGCTCAAGAAAACGTACGCAGATGACCTTCTCTCCCTTAAGTCACATACAGTTTTTTACTGTTTTGTGTCTAAATAAATCAATAAACCAATACCGTTCAATCCAGTGAGCTTCACTTTCCACAACGTAGTGGGCGCCATGAACAGACGACTTGGCGAAGTACTCCCTTGCTATTTTGACACCGTGATGCAAGAGAGAATACTTTTGCTGCCCTGCCCAGACGCTGGGTTTGAGGGGTGTAGTCACATCAACAGGGACAGCGGGAATGGAGAAACCCCAGCGGTCCGCGGCTACGGGCGTGCTGCACCAAAAGATTATTCCAAGAGTTCACAAAAATAAGACCGTAGTTTACAAAAATGCATATAAAGAGTGCTACGGATTCAGGATATTTTGAACATCCATTGGCTTTCGGTTGCCCTAGCCCTTTCTAAAATGAATTGGGTTGGGCACAAATATTCATTTGAAGTTGTGAACTGGGATATTATTGTTTTGGGATCTAGATCCTTAGGAAACCACGCGTCAATTTATTTTTGGGTTTATATAATTTTCTAGGAAGAATAAAAAATTAACAAGGAAAAAATTAATTTCCGCGTTTCTGAAAAATTCATTATTTTATATTTCCTTACTATTTCCTTACTATTCCTTACTTATTGTCACAACATCCTATTTATCTTCTCGTTCGTTAACGACTCGAAGATGCCGTTTGTTCTGGGTTTCATAACCAAAAACTCTCGGATCATAGATATAATGCTATGCTTTCAGAACATCTCCAATAAAAAAATAATGATGAATAATTCTTCGCGCTCCTCTCTTCGGTAAGCGCATGACGTCTCAACATACGACATAAGCGCATCACGTCTCAATGGAGGACATTGTGATTGTCACTCAGCGATATAACACTAGGTGAATAACTTAAAATGTGCTTTGTATTAATTACAGAACGTATTTATTTATTTATTTATTTATTTATTTATTTATTTATTTATTTATTTATTTATTTATTTATTTATTTATTTATTTATTTATTTATTTATTTATTTATTTATTTATTTATTTATTTATTTATTTATTTATTTATTTATTTATTTATTTATTTATTTATTTATTTATTTATTTATTTATTTATTTATTTATTTATTTATTTATTTATTTATTTATTTATTTATTTATTTATTTATTTATTTATTTATTTATTTATTTATTTATTTATTTATTTATTTATTTATTTATTTATCTATTTATCCATCTAAAAGTTCTAATAGACACATTAAGAATGCCTACTCATTAGTTCATAGAGGCAAGCCCTTAGCTTTCTTCTTTTGCCTCTAGTTTATATATCAAATATTTTTCGTGTCTAATGAGTAGCATTTTATATTCTATCACCCTGCCAATTTCATATCATTCGACCGTCTATTTTTATAAACGATTGTCTCTTTTAATAATATGAGGCACGGATTACCTCAATATCAAATTTAAGTATTACAAGAACTTATGTTTGATAACATTTCTTTGAATCTTTTAATTGTTGATGTATTAAAGATTTGTCCGAAACAAATAACAGATTTGTCATGGTGCTGAACTACATTGCAAATACTAACATTGTTTTCTTCTGGTTGCTGTTGCCATTATATGGATGTTGGCCTCTGCGCACAGACTCTACGATTCCAGGATGATGTATATATTGAATTTTCATCATGGGAATTCCTGTAATTCATAAATTAAGGATACTTGTGGGAAATTATAAGCTTTTTATCCCTGAAAAGAAATTGAATGATTATTTATAGTGTTTAAAAAAGTAACCTGATCATGAATGAATGTAGGTGATAACATTGAATATATGACTCCTTTATAGATCTCACCACTCACAGGTGAAACTAGTCGTCCTATAAAATGGCACATAAAGTCTCGTTCTAGGTATGGTATCAGTAGCACTAGTGGTCATTGAGTCTGTAATATAGAAATGTTCCAATAAACAATAAATATGGGACAATGGATATTCCTACGACAATATAAACATAACTGTAATTTCTGTCGAGGACGTTTATAGATTATACATTTTTATTTTGAAAGCGTCATGTAACGAAATACAATGATTGTAGACAGCCAATGGTGACAGATTTTAGTATAGACTTTAGCGTCGAGTCAAGGTTGACAATCATGAAACGAGTTACAACGATTAACAAAATTAATAACAAAAAATTTGAAAACAAACAAAAACGAAGTTGACATGTTGCACCAGAGTCATGATTTTGAGAGAAGACATTTGGTCGCCGTTCCGAGCACATCATAAGATTAGTCACTGTCGCGAGCACATGCAAGGCTAGGTAGAATTTTTAGCTGTTGTGGACGAAAGCAGTCTTGAATAGAGATGTTCACATGAGGCATTCGCAAATAATTATTTATGTGAACATTGTAAGTTGTTTAACATCAGATTTAAGACATTAACTTGAACAGAACTTCAACATCAAGACAGAAGATTACTGGTGGTCGATGGGAATCTAACCGAATATCCTTAACTTCAACCATGCGGGCTACGAAGAGAACACCACTTTCATAAACTGTAAACCCCACGATAAAACATCTTACAAGATAGTCAAATAAATATTCTTTGCAACTTGCTTTGCAATCTTTTTCATTAAAGTAAAGGCCTTTAGTTAGCAAAAATGAAGGTTAAATTTGATCGCATGTCAAATAAATGATAAGTAAGATGTAAATTATACAGACAATTTTCTCAATTAAGAATGTAATTGTATTATCAAAACATGAAGGCTGATTTTTATTAATTGACAGACTCCACAGAGAAACCATCTGTTGTTAAAAATAATAAATATTCAGCGCGCGTCTATGTGCACAGGCATATGTACATTCTCATCGTACTACATATATATTCTTCTCACAAGTAGAAGCAATAAGTTGTCAAAGTTTTATTGCAATCGGATTACGGCAACGCATTAAGTACGAACCAACCAACCAACAAACAACAAACATTGTTTTTATATATTAGATTGATATTTTAAAACCGTTACAATAAACTAGTAATTAAAAATAGAAAAAATATTGCCTATAAATAGGCAATGGTGGCACTCAGAAAGATATATGCTAGACGCCCATTGAGTTTACTAATTACTACTGAATTTACTATTGAAGCTCAAGAGTTTTTTTGTGAAAACAATGAAAATGTTCTTAATTAGAGTCACTTTCTGGTGCATTTACCACAGTTCTCCTTATGAGTCCGGGCTACCTTCTCGGTTTTATCGCACCCGCTCTGTCTATCAACGCGTAAGAAACCTTCCAGGATCTCCTGAGGTAACTACTGTCTCCTGAGGATCATTTCCCCTGAAGAACTCGCTCGTTCTTCGTACATCACGCCGTTTCAGGCACATATGGATGATGTACCGTTACATTCGTCCGTAGCCCACTTCGGTAATTTACCGGGTTGTTGTGGATGTAGGGAACCATTTCCTCAAATACATACACAGGCATATTGCTCACAGATCTCATTCACAGTTACCTGTTAGACCAAGAGATCATGGAAGGATTAATTTTGTACATGTGACCTTCAAAACAATAGAGAACTTACTGCGTGTGTGTGTGTCTGTAAGAGATTTCGTAAAAAATACTCATATTCCCCTTTCTTACATCCTAGAGCAAATTTTAAGCAACTTCATAGAGAACTAGACATTGAACCAATTACTAATTTCATTTTCTTCCTGTCGTCTAAATCCTTTACTAACCTCCAAACTGCCCCTTTAAACTCGGCCACTTTAAACTCCGTAAAACCAGTGTTGCTCCCACAAGAATCAAATCCCAAAAGATATATTTCTTTCCCCTTAACCTAAAGAAATGCATCACCACTCACTCTATATCATTCTATCCTCTAACCTTCAATTTCATAAAATTAATAAAATTCGTCATATAGGTACCCAGTGAAGATGTTCTCGAGCTTTCGGGACACTGAAGTGCAGCCTTCCACTGTATTACATAAATATAAACTAACACTCACATGCAAAGTGGCAATTCCACTGATCTGATTTAATAAAAAACAACAACTAAGTGTACATTTTTTCTGCAAATGTATTGCTCAGAGTAACTAAAGGTTGCAAATCCTGCTGAAAGTTTCCTGGGAGTATGCAACAATGCATCTTTTTACGACTGCCCATTGCAACGATGGTGGTAGGAAACGGGACGAAAGGTGTTTGGGTGGTGTTTGAAAGGGCGTTTGAAAGGGCAGAGCGGTCCAGGCCACGCAGGATGAAGCGGGATGGGAAGAGTTAGGAAGGAGAGGTTGGCGCTGGGCGGGTGGAACTGAGCAGGACTGACATTGGGAATAGCGTGATCGAGCGTGGGAGTTCACAGCAGGTAAAGGTGAGTCAGGGCAAGGTAGGTCGGGAATACACCGTATATAGAATTAATTACTTTCACTATCAATTGATGATTAATAAATACCCAGGCAACTCAGTGTACTTCAGCTAGTATGTGGTTTGTGGGCTGCAGGAGTGACCCAAGAAAAAATCAGGTGTTGTGATAGATGAGTTTGAAGTTTCACCTTATATTGAAATGCATCATTCTTGCATTCATACGTCTGCATTTGTTGGTGATATGCCGTGCTGAAGATATTCTGCTGTTGCTGCTGGATTGATTTTTAGTGATTCCGGGAGCGTCAACTACTACGGTCATTACTCCCGTACGTGTAGTGCATTTTCCCTACCGTCGGCTAGCGGGGTTTTCTCCAACCAGGTATCTTCCACCAGCGGGTCACCGCTGCAACTGGGACAAGCACTAAGCTCCCTACCGGACTCTCGGCATGTGTGATAGTGTAGTGCATGTTAGTGCAAATGTGCGTGTAAGTGGTAATAGGACAAGGAAGAGGAAGTAAAGATCCGTGGTCCTTTTGTTAGGGCACTGCTCCGGCATTCGCCTGGGGTTGATCGCAAAAACCATGAAAAACAGCCGATCAGAAACGCCGGCCGCTAGAATTCTCCTCCAGATAGTGACTGAATTCGACCAAGCTGACAAGCTAGTGCCGAAAATCCTGCCATAGTCATTACACTAACCTAGGATCTCCCGGTCAGAGGGACTGCAGTGACATTAATTGATGTCCTGAGCCCTCTGCTGGAAGCTGGTTTGCTGCTGGAAGGTAGACAAGTCTGCAATTATGGAGAGTGGATTAACTCGAAATTTGTATTTATTTTATTTATGCCACTAATGCAGCCCACGAGATATATAATGAAAAGAAAAAAAATATTCCTGTTGTTAGATACTAATATATTGATTTTAAATTAGGAACGTGGTCGATCCCCAGACAAAAACAAAGTGTTAATATGTCATAATTTAATTATAATTATATCTGTATTGTAACCTTTGCGTACCTGCGGTTGGCACAGATACCAACGCTAAATTGAAATAGCGCGAGCAGTTCCCTCTGTAAGAAGTTGGAAACCTCTATTTATATATATTCTAAGATATTTGAATTGTAGTGTCTGTGCCGACTTACGCGGTAGGAAGCAACAGGAGAAGGTTTTGAGACGCGAGGGAGGAAGGTCGAAAAGTGTGCTGTTGGGGAGTGGTGTCGAGTGTGGTGAGAACGAAGAAGAGAAACCGACACTGAAGCTGTTGCGCCTAGGTGTACGGGTATCCAGTTTATTATCTACATTGCCGTGTAAGAACCCGGATCTGCGCGGAGACGTATATTCGGCAACACCAGCGCGCTGACCTTCTCAAGCTTCGCGCCGTTGGTTGAGGCAAGGCCCCGCGAAGAGGTAGGTAATAATCGTCTTTCCTATATTTTTCTCCTTATCTTTCGCCACGAACTTGCCATGATTGCGAGAAGCATCAAGTTCGCCCAGTTTGGTAAGACGTTGGAGGTTTTGCCAATGTTTCCCTAGTGCCCCAAGCCACCCCTTTAATGCGTACGTTCAGTGGTTGCGTCTCATGACATCCTCCAGTGTAAATAGTGGTCATTTTACCCTGTATAAGTAAAAAGTAAGGGCAAAGAGCAAGAAGCCCATTTAAGTGAATGTTGTAATGAGTGCTCAAAAAGTGCATGTAACTTGAACTTTACAAACTGTGCTTGATGCTCCTTTATATTGTTGTCAAAGTGTTAAAAATTGTATAATTTGGATACAATTTGGATTTATAGATTTGTCAATTTTTTCTCTTCAAAAGAGTGAAGAGATACTTTGTTATATTGATTTTGTTATTGTACAAAGGGTAATTTTTGTTTTGGTTTGTTTAAGAATATATGTATTTGGGATTGGACATTATCTTGACACATAATTCCTTTTCTCTGACAAAAAAGAATGATCCACGATTCTGTATAAAAAAATGTATTTTTTTTGTTTGGCTGTTGATTATGAATAGTTCACAGTTGTGAACTTCTAACAGTTGCAAGTAAAGTAAAATAAGGTAGAACTGGTTTCAGTATTTCCGGCAAGGGTACTATCGCGCATATTTCATGCTTTGTATTACATTTTATTTCAAAGCCATTGGCCATGTTTTATCAAACTGAGCTGGAACTGTGCAACCTCTGCGCTTCGAAGGCAATCGCATGAAGACAGGGCACAGTTGCTCACCTCTTACGTTTGCAGCGCACTGCTAAGTTCCGATAACCGTAGGCGTACACGCGGGTGGCCGCGCACAATCAAATTATAACCTGCAAATCCTGTGCTCTAGAAGGTTTCGAATCTGTTAATCTGGGCGGTCAAAAGCACTTCCGACCGACCTTTATGCTCCAACGCATCACACGCAGTAGGCAGCTCAGTAAAAAAATAAAATGTAACATTTCTCTGTTGCGAGCAGACGCTTTGCGCGCGACGTAAAGTTTTTGTGAAATTCAAAGTCCTATTTTTAGGCAGATCAACATTAGTACTTATGTTCCTGTTGTTTAAAATGTAAATTTCATTGGTGCGGTAATCGCTAAATGAAAAACTGTTGTTAATGTTGTAATTTCTGTAACAACTTATAAACTGTGTGTGTTTACCGAGGTAAAGAAAGAACTGAACTAGTGCCAAGCAATTCTACCAAATTGAGCATTCCCAAAAACGCTCAAACGCCATTTTCTCGAAATCGTTTCAATTTTTTTCTATTCCATTCTACAAGATTACATAATTATGCTAACTAATACGAGAAATCCTGTGCCATTCTGTAGGATCATTAGTTAAAAATTTGAGTGATTGTTGAGTAATAGCACTAAAAGAAGGGAAAGTTTCGGTATGACGTGCATAGTTTTCTTTTTATTTTAATTTAGGCTCAAAAGGAGCTGTGGAAGATCAGCAAGCGATATAAGGAAAGAAGCGATGTAGGGGAACGTAAAGACGAATGAACTATAGAAAGATGTAGAACAAGAGACAGTTGGGCTTATTTCAGTATTGATTAGTTGTTAGTTGATATTGTGGGGTTATTGACTACTGAGGTTGATTGGGTGGACTAGTGAGGTTGAGTGGAACTCTATCACGGGAAAACTGTACTAAGTATCAAGTGATACCATGTGTGATATATCAAGTGATAGTATTAAATCCGTCTGTTTACTAAATTCGAAGTTTTTTATAGATTATTCTGGGTATTTACCGCAGTAGTAATATATCCATATTCCAAAGTATGAAACACGCTCCCACAGTCCACAAAAAAAAAAAAGTGAATCTCTTTTGACCCATCATCGCCTTGATCAACCGTAAATGGTAAAGCCGCAATAAACTTGTAGATCATTTATAATTTGTATAGTATTTCTCGACATTTCGGTGTATTTTCCTTTCATCAAGAAGTAACTTTTTTCTAGTGTCATTGTTTAACTTCATTGTTTTTAAAAATACTGTCTAAAAGTAATAATCACAACAACAAACAGAATCCATAATTACGACACGCTTTGATCAAACATTGTAGGATAGGCTTTGTGCTGTAAACTAATCTGCTGATCATTTTCAACACTGCTCGTGCTTGGTGACACGTTTGTGAGTCTCCTAGCTAGAAAGCAATGTATCAGCAGTCAAAGGAACTATTGATATGATCAAGATAATTAGATGGTGTTTGTGTACTGGGACTCAGCACGGTTTTGTATTTTTACCTAAAGTCTTCGAATGTTGGAATATCTTTTTCCCATTTGTAACATTAAAATGCTTATTACCATTTTCACTATAAAATTTCATAAACAATTTTTCTAGTCAAATGTTTTCTGTAGTCTATACAAATATATTCTACTAAATGGGAAAAAATGGTTTATCGCCTCCTTTCGTTCAAGGAGCGTACAAAATTAGTAAATAGAATACATTTTACTTCAAGGAGATGAAACTTCTGTAACCTAAAATACGTACTTACCTCACGGTAGAGCTACGGATCGTTATGTCAATGAGACTAGTGTCGTCTTGCTCACAGGACAGACGATGCAAAATCAAATGAATGGAATTGCATGACCTAATTGCCTTGGCAAGAAGACATTGGAATCAAAATAACAGGTGCTTAGTCCCTAAGGACAGCTGCTGTAATCAGGACATTGATTTCTCATTCCCGTTCATTGATCGTACGGGCGATTATCCATTTAACGAGGCTATAACGTGCAGATTTCCCCCTTTAATTAGAATAGTGGAGTTGGGAGCTCTTATTCATGGTCTTTATTTTAAATTGTGTATGTTTTTTCTCTTTACTAAAAAATGAAAATAAAATAGTGTTCCTGACCAATTATTTTTTTCAAAACTAAATATACAAATTTTGAGAGAAATCAGTCACAAATATCCTTTTAATTGGAAAAGGTACATAAGTTTCTTAGGATTATTTACATTTAGAAGAACATTACTATCTAATTAATACAGGGAATAATAAAAAGAATAGAGACATACGAAAATATAACAATTTTTATTTGCAAAAATAACAAACTATAATAATATAATAAGTTAATCGAGAGCTTTTCAGCTGTTATAGACGTCTTGGTTAATCCGTGAATCACGTCTGGTAAAAATATTGAAGTATATGTTACTTTTCAGTTCAAATCAAAATGTTGGTTAGTATTGTCATTAATCATGTTTTCCCTTTTACAATTTACTCCGTTAGAATTCTTTTAAAATGTACTGAAGAAATGTACTGGCGCCTAAATGAGGTGGTTGAAAATAAAAAAGAACGAAGGAAGAGGAATAGTTTTGAATAATAGTTTTTTTAAATTTATTATTTATGTGACGTTACTCTTTGTTTTCAATAAATAATTTTATTCATTATTTTAAGGTCTCTTGACTGATGTGGGCACACACCACAATAAGATAGAAGACAAAGCATTTCCTTTTTCTCTCTTTCGATAAAGGAATAAATCATTTTCGCAGAAGGATGGATTGCATCTTACAATGTACTAGTGAAAATTTCTTAAAATTCCAAATGGTAAACTTGAATGACACCGATTCAAATACTGGGCGTTTTTTCCGTGGCATATTACACTACCTCTGGCCTCTGATACAATCAGCACACAGATACAGATTATGTGCGGCAGAATAAAGCTTAATTGCAAAACTGCCAAGGAAGTTCGGCCTTCATACATGGTTCATTCTTTCTTTTGTTTTCCATAAAGTAAATAATAAGCTGTTCGGGGAATCGGATACCAATGGAATGCTCTGAATTTATTCTCCCATTAAGCTTTTATGCAAGTGATTTTTTCATCTGTTTTATAAATTATTGTTTTGTGATGCCGTTCGCTATCCATGCAGAAGAGATGATTTTAGCCACTAGAGGCTTATCCATGTCCATGACCGTGCTTTTTGCTGCCGTGAAAGCCGCTCTTTTTAGCGTAGTGGCTTTCGTGACCATGATGGCCATGATGGCCATGGTGTCCTTTATGTCCCTTGTGACCCGACCTGTGATGGCCCTTCCCATGTTGACCTTTCTTTCCATATCGATCTCCTCCTGAACTTTTCTGAAATTTAATATTGCATTAATGAATAGTGGAAAATATAAGCCGTATAAAATTTTATTCAATTAAAATCTAATGATTCAATATTAAAACATAATGGATTAATAATTGTGTGACATTTATAGAACTATTTGGGTTTCAACAACTAGTAAATAGTAAAAAAAGTTCTTAAGTAGATTTAATTATTTTTTCAACCCATGAAGAAATTCCAAGGTCTAACCTTATTCTTATTCTTAGCATATTACTGAATAATGTATAACATTTCAAAATCGAAATTTCTATGAGTAAACGAATTGTTATTATTAAGGCAATGTTATTGAGAAACTCGAACAGTACTTTTTAGAAAATGAGAAGTAAAACATGATATTGTCAGTTATTAAATCTACTTAATTTAGTTACATATGAGATGTGTTCTGCATGAAACGAAATACTCAAATTCTGTGTTGAGAAGTAGTGATTCTTAACAACTTAGTGGATCTTCAAAGAGTATTTTGAATATATTTGGGGGCTAATATGGACCATGCAATCATTTCAGGAAAAAAAAAATACCTACTCTCTTTAAGTTTAAAAATATCTAAGACATAATTTTGAGTCTATTTTGGCTCTAATTAAATATAATCATTTCAGGAAAAAACCCTTTTTACCAATTCACATTAAGTTTGTTCTCTTTAAATATTTTGTGTTCATGTTGACAAACTTACCGAAAATTTGCCTCCCTGCTCCTTCTTGTCACCGTGCGTATAATAATGTTCTCCTCCTTCTCCGAAATCATGGAAGTGGCCTTTTTCATTGTTATTACTCCAGTGTTTGTCAATTTTGTGAGATTCGTCTTTATGGTATTTATCTCTGAAACCCTGTGAACGAAACTAAGTATAAGACTGTGCCTTACAACAGACTTACTAGTATGTTTTAAGTTGTTGATATATGTTAAATTGTAATACAGGCGTTATTTTTGTTAAGAAATAAATTACATTATTTAACAGTTCAAATAAATTATTAAATTTAAAATATTTAAACGTTTTTATTTTCTATTCACCGAGTGAGGTGGCTAAGTGAGTAGCGCGCTAACTTCGATCCCTGGGCCGGCCACCCTGATCGGGTTTTTCATGGTTTCCCTCGGTCACAAGGCGAATGCCACCCACCATCATCCCCACCATCATCCTAGTCCTTTCACCCCACATCATCACCCTCTCACTTCCCTGCAAAGGCAGCTGGCCCATGCCCTTAATGTAATATCAGATAAATAATAATAATATATTCAGCAATGATGGTTGGTACTTTTTGAGTAAATACTTACTTAAGATTTCCCGCTTTTTGGGGTTAATGATACCGAAAAATTGTTTCACGACAAAATGTCTGTCCGTCCTTCCGTCCGTTCCTCTGGTGTCTACGCTAGCACAAAAATCGTTCAGAGGATTTTCTCCGACATTGATATACCCGCATCGATCTTGACGATTTAAAGACCCTTGGTATTTTGATTTTGTGGTACTTTATGTGAAGCCTTCAAACATTTTCAAAATTTACTCAAAAAAAGCTCTACATTTTCTGATTAAATTTTCTCCACTGTGATAACAAAAAAAACTTTTAACAAATTGCGCAAGTCTCATTTTCGTTAAACTCTTAAGTTTTGGAAATTTCAAAAGTTTAAACTTTTATCGGCGTCTTCCTACAGATACCATATTAAAGATGGATATTTTTTGCGTTACGAAATATATATTTCAAAGACATATCTTTAAATAGATTCATGTGCAGTTTTTTGAAAATATGAGTAGATTTTGCGAAATACTGCGTGATATATGCAAGTTTGATCAATTAACGGTTAATGAACGGTTAATAAACGGTTAACAAGAACGGTTTTATATTTTTCTTTAACTATGGTTTTTTTCGTATAGAGCAAAGTAAACTTAAAAATGTAGCGCAGGTTAATTTTTGGTGAACTGTCCGTGTTTTAATATTGCAAAAATTAACATAGTAAAACCAAAATATTTGTTATCAATCTAAATCTTAAACAAGCTATTGGGAGACACTTTTTTAATGAAATCTGTTTTAAAGAATTATATCTTGAAATAGATACAATTTTTTTTAAACCTGTTGGTTTTGCGCAGTTTGTTTTTAAAAGTAATGGCAATTATGAAAAAATATCATTACTACCACATTAATGCATTTGTAAACACTGTTTGTGCTTCAAACGATTTACTATGAAGTTTCTAAAAAAATCAAAACTCTATGATAATCAGCTCACAATTGCGCAATTTCAGAAAATACATTTTCTAAAGATGGGAGAAATTATTTTAATGAAAATTGTGTCATTTAGTAGCATCACTAGTTTGGGTATCATTCAGTAAGTATCGGAAATGACTGCCAGTAGTTAACTTCTGTATTTGTGGACCTGTGGACACACCTTTTTTCACTTTCGCAAAACTCACCTCTGGAAACGTGTTGCACATGTACAGAAAAGCATCCGAATTGTTGTCTATACGAACACAAGTCCGTCCGCACAGTAGCGAATACTGTCATTCATTGCAAAGTAATGCGATATCGAAAATGCATTAAAATATTATCTCAAATATATTTTTTTTCACATACAACGAAAATATTGTGTGGCGTTGCAAAAATGCAAAAAACATAGGGATACAAAATTCTTGAAGGGTGTTCCATGAAAATTATTTTTTATCGATATCTTAAAAACCTGACGTGACAGAGCAAAACGATTTTCGGATTAGAAATCGACATATCAAACTACATTGGAAAACGTAAAAACCATGCCAGATATCCATAACTTGTTTATTTGTGTTATTAGCACGGGGTGTGGTGAGGAGAAAATGATCCTTATATTTTATTGGAATTTTGACGGTTGGTAATAGTGATCCCCAAAGACGAAATTTCGATAACCTCTCAGACAGAAAAAAAATTACTAGCAATTTTTCGTGATAATGGAAGGAGGAACGAAACATTTGAATTTTATCACTTTTCAAGGAACAGAATAATCAATCCAAGTTGTGAAGTTATAAAATGCCTTCCTTTTGTTGAAAATTCTATGGCATGTATCTACTAAGGCACATCAGTAATTACAACAAAATAAGACTCACTAAAAAAATCTACTTCACCTTGGAGAAGCGCGTCTTTGCACGGCTTCCGCCGCTCTTGTAATGGTGTCCGCCTTGGCCACCCCCATAATGGTGGTGGCTACCACTATGGCCGCCGGAGTCGTGGTGCGAGCCTTTACTGCCTTTCTCCTCCTCGTATTGGCCCTTTTTCTGCTCGTGGCCCTCGGAGCCTTTGCGGTGCGAGTAGTGGTCGTGTTTGGCGTCATGTCCCTCGCTGCTCCTGGAGCCCGAGATACCCGAGTGGTCGCCCTTGTGGTGGTGGCTGTGACCTTTCTCTTCGTGGTGTTCACCTGGGTCCTCGTCGTCCAAGTGGTACGTTGCCGCTGCTACTGGTTCTACTGCGAATAGGTATCGGTATGTTAAGAAATATTAACTAAGGATCTCAGGAGGGTTCATTTTTTTGAACTATAATATTATAACCATCATTAAGTCAAGTGCATCAAACAAATAGTACATACAATAACTTTTGAAACTGAAGTGTTGATTTTTAATATGGTTGTAAGAAGAAATGAAATTATGGAAAGAGATTGCCATTTGTGGAAATCATTGCCATTTCTCGCACAATTACTGATTTGACACACCTAGGATTTGTATCCTTTTATCATTGGCAGAGCCAGAGATTTTATTAGATTAGACTAATTATTTTATATTTAGGAGTGCGACAACCGCGAAGTGTGAGTCCCATAGACGTAATGAATGGTATATATCAGAAGGTGCTGCTACTCCTTCCGTGTTGGAATGTGAGATTGGGTTGATTGATTAGTGATTCCTGACGGGTCAAATGTTAAGGTAATTAGTCCCGTAAGTGTAGAGTATGTTTCGCGGGAGCTGGCGATGCTCCTCCCCTGCTAGATAGCGAGATCTGGCACCGAACTACCCGTCAGTTTGCGGATCTTTCCCCAACCATGTTCCTCCCATCATCGGGACACCATTCCAGCCGAGGCAATCTCTAAGCTCCCGACTCTTCATTGACTTGCGCGGTTGTGCAGTGCATGTAAGTGTAGGTGTGTATATAGGTGTTGTGGTGCGTTATCGTTGGCATCTTTCATGAAATAATTGTAAAGGTTGTCATTGCCAACAAAAGTATTTAATGTAATAGCAGCTTTCGATGGCTTAGCCATCATCATCAGTTGTCTGATACAAGTAGAAAACAAAACATTAGTACGTGAATACAACAAGATTATGATAAAGGTTACAAATAATTTACAAATTTTTTGGAAATAAATTTAACATTCAAGAAACGGGAAGAAAGAAAAAAGTGGGGGGGGGGTTAAGTCATTAATGCTAAAGAAAAGCGAATGAAATAGAAATAGGAAACGTAAATTTTTTTTTTAAACAGAGAAACAGAAATGTAAGTTGAGCCACTTCTTACCTGCTGGATGGAAGCCACAAAACGACTACGCGGGGTCGGGCGAGGCAAGGGGCTTAAGTACCCGGGGGGTGGAGGAGGGCAATGGCCTGGGTGCGGTGCGCATCGCTGTGCCGCCCCCGGCGGGGTGCGGTGGTGGGAGTGCGGTGGGAGTGGTGTCTAATAGTAATTTTAGTAAAGGAGAAGGACTATGGTTGATGTTTTCATTCAATAAGTTATTATTTAAATGAATATGTAGGTTTTCTAAAGTTAATCTTGTGTGGTAGTGGTTTTCTATTTCTAGTATACGAATGTCTGTGTGTGGATTGAATGTATGGCCTGTCTGGAGTAAATGATTGGCAAAGTGAGATTTACCGGTGTTGTGTTTCCAAGCATGTATGTGTTCCTTGATTCTGGTGTTGAAAGTTCTGCCTGTTTGACCAATATATTTGGCTACGCAGTCGTGGCAATTTAGAGAATAGACGCCGCTTTTTTCTAAAAGATCTGTGTGTTTTTTGGGGGACAGCATTTTTTTGAGGGAATTCTGTGATTTAAATGAAACTTTGATACCTGCTTTGTGAATGTTGTGTGCGACTTTTTCTGAAAGGGGTCCAAAATAAGGTAAGCAAGTGTACTTGTCCGGTGTTTTTGTTATAGGAGAAAGTGTAGTGTACATTTTTTGTTTTTGTTTGACTATTTTGCGGCGTAGTATGTTGTTAATGAGTTCTGTGCTGTAACCGTTAGACATAGCAATGTGTTGTATGGTGTGTAGTTCTTCTAGAAAATGAGATTTTGTCAGGGGGAGGCTTAGTAACCTGTGTATCATGTAGTGGAAGGCAGAATGTTTATGTTGAATAGGATGTTGTGAAGAGTTGTGGATGACAGTGTCTGTGTATGTCGATTTTCTGAAAATATTGAAAGTGTGTTTGTTTTCAGATATGTTTATATTCAGGTCTAGGAAATTGATAGATTTGTCTTCTTTCTGTAGTTCTGTGGTGAATTGAATGTTAGGATGTGTGTTGTTGAGAAAGTCAGTAAACAGGTCAATTTGTCTAGTCGTACCGGTCCAGAGAACAAGGATGTCGTCTACGTAACGGTGCCAATATGTAATGTTTTTGAGATGTTGTTAATGTTTTCAAATCATCCCCTTAAACATATCTGAAAACAAACACACTTTCAATATTTTCAGAAAATCGACATACACAGACACTGTCATCCACAACTCTTCACAACATCCTATTCAACATAAACATTCTGCCTTCCACTACATGATACACAGGTTACTAAGCCTCCCCCTGACAAAATCTCATTTTCTAGAAGAACTACACACCATACAACACATTGCTATGTCTAACGGTTACAGCACAGAACTCATTAACAACATACTACGCCGCAAAATAGTCAAACAAAAACAAAAAATGTACACTACACTTTCTCCTATAACAAAAACACCGGACAAGTACACTTGCTTACCTTATTTTGGACCCCTTTCAGAAAAAGTCGCACACAACATTCACAAAGCAGGTATCAAAGTTTCATTTAAATCACAGAATTCCCTCAAAAAAATGCTGTCCCCCAAAAAACACACAGATCTTTTAGAAAAAAGCGGCGTCTATTCTCTAAATTGCCACGACTGCGTAGCCAAATATATTGGTCAAACAGGCAGAACTTTCAACACCAGAATCAAGGAACACATACATGCTTGGAAACACAACACCGGTAAATCTCACTTTGCCAATCATTTACTCCAGACAGGCCATACATTCAATCCACACACAGACATTCGTATACTAGAAATAGAAAACCACTACCACACAAGATTAACTTTAGAAAACCTACATATTCATTTAAATAATAACTTATTGAATGAAAACATCAACCATAGTCCTTCTCCTTTACTAAAATTACTATTAGACACCACTCCCACCGCACTCCCACCACCGCACCCCGCCGGGGGCGGCACAGCGATGCGCACCGCACCCAGGCCATTGCCCTCCTCCACCCCCCGGGTACTTAAGCCCCTTGCCTCGCCCGACCCCGCGTAGTCGTTTTGTGGCTTCCATCCAGCAGGTAAGAAGTGGCTCAACTTACATTTCTGTTTCTCTGTTTTAAAAAAAATTTACGTTTCCTATTTCTATTTCATTCGCTTTTCTTTAGCATTAATGACTTAACCCCCCCCCACTTTTTTCTTTCTTCCTGTTTCTTGAATGTTAAATTTATTTCCAAAAAATTTGTAAATTATTTGTAACCTTTATCATAATCTTGTTGTATTCACGTACTAATGTTTTGTTTTCTACTTGTATCAGACAACTGATGATGATGGCTAAGCCATCGAAAGCTGCTATTACATTAAATACTTTTGTTGGTAGGTGTGTATAGAAGTAAATGGTAAGGATATGACAAGGAAGAGGAAGGAGAGATCTCGCGCGGTCCATGGTCCGCTTGTTAGGGTACTGCTCCGGCATTCTCCAGGTGTTAATGGAAGAAAGCATCAAAAACTACTGATTAAGAGAGCCGGCTGCTTGAATTCTCCCCCAAGCAGTGGCTGAATTCGACCAAGCACTCCATCCAGAGACAAAAACCCCGCCACATTTGGGACTCGAAGTGTAGGACGTCTAGGTCAGAATAATTGATGCCCTAAGCCACCTAAGCCGGTGTGAAATTGGGCTTGTGAGGTTTCCCTCCTCACAGTGTCTCTGACACAGTGAGAGTGGAGTCAGCAAAATTCACGGGGAGAGAGAGAGAAACGGGGAGAGAGAGAGAAACGGGGAGAGAGAGAAACGGGGAGAGAGAGAGAAACGGGGAGAGAGAGAAACGGGGAGAGAGAGAGAAACGGGGAGAGAGAGAGAAACGGGGAGAGAGAAACGGGGAGAGAGAGAGAAACGGGGAGAGAGAGAGAGAAACGGGGAGAGAGAGAGAAACGGGGAGAGAGAGAGACGGGGAGAGAGAGACGGGGGCAGGACGTCTGTCGGGTTCCGCTAGTTAATAACAAAAAATACCTTAATTCAGAATCGAATGAAACCAAAATAAAATTCTACAAATAAGCACTTTATCAACATGAACAAGTTTGTTCAACAAGTACAGATTGAAAACAACTTTTTTAATACGATGTATGGATGCATATAAATGGAAACATTCAAGACGTTAAGAAGTCACAAAAAATGTTTAAAAGAGAAGGGTGTACCACTCCTCCTTTCTACAGAGTGATTAATTTTACTTCACGTATAAACAAGCTTTTTATTTCTAACAGTTGTATGACGTGACAAGTAATCGTAGAGCTTGGCCGAGACTTCTTATGTAGTAAGATGAATGATCCAAGGACAAGATCATACATCATCAATTTTATTTTGGAGTCATGTTGTTTGAATGATACAAAATTTTGTCTATTTTTCATATGCAGGGAGAGCAAAGGGTCAAGAACAGCAATGCGGTCCTACTTTGTCTTCCGAGAGGGGAAATCGGTCGAAACATCGTCATAATCACCAGAGAATGGTGAAAGGAGTTGTTTTGAAAATAATTGATAGTTTTATGCCGTTAAAAGCAGATTTTCAACCTCGGGAACACATAGAAACTTAAATAAAATTTAAGGTTGGAACAAAAGTATCTCACTTTGGTGCTCGGAAAGTTACATGGAAAATATATTCTACACCGATCATGCAGTTGAGCGAATTTTTAGCTGACAGTACGTAACCTACTCATCTAACTTATGTGAAGCCTAATAATATTGCTCGTAACTTTATATATACACAGTATCATATATTCTTTACACTAATAATAAATATGTTTATTATTAAACAACAATCTACGATGTGCGGCTGGATCCGCCCCTGCGTCGGCGTGCGACTCACCATGGTGGAAGACGGCGTGCGAGGCGGCGGGCAGCATGGGCAGGGGCGCGCGGTGCTGCGAGGGGCGCAGCGGCGCCAGGGCTTGCGGCGCCGGTGCCGGCGGTGCGCGGTGGGCGGCGGCGTGGGCGGCGTGGGCGGGCGCGAACGGCGCCAGGGGCGGGGTCACGGCCGCGGCGGCGGGGTGCACCGGCACGCGTGGCGCCACGGCACCGCGCGCGCTCAGGCAGAGCACCGCCTGCCACATAGATGGACGCGCTATGAGATAGGATTCTTGCCCGAGGGGGTCAAACTTATTTGAGCCAAAGGCTACATCTAAATCGTCTCCCGCATTTCCATGTCCTTTATTATTAACCACCTTACTTGAAACTATATTAACTAATTTGACATAATACTTGGCGATATTATTATTATTATTGTTATTGTTATTATTGTTGTCATTATTGTTGTTATTATTGTTGTTGTTATTATTATTGTTATTATTATTATTATTAGACAACTAAGCTCCCATTAAGGGCAAGGGCTTTCAGCCTTTTGCAGGAAATACTGAATGAAGTGGGGGGTGAAAGCACTACGATGGTGATGAGAGGAGGCAGGTAGGGTGGTGGGAGGTGATTGTCCGGACCATCTGAGTCCACAGAGGATGTCCACATCCTCGGACCATGTGAGATGAGTTTACGGTTTCATTAGATACTCAGGAACTCGAAAAAATCCAAAAAACAATTAAAGTTTCGACTTCGTGATTTTCAGTTTTCGAAAGTGCAAATATTTGAATCTGTTATTCCGCCTATTGTCATACTGCGTGTACCTACTGAATTCTCATACTCAGCGCATCACTGTTTACAACTAAGCTGACGTCATGAGAGAGCAAGGCCCTAAGGAAGAGGACTCTTGTCATTAAACATTTGTTAGATGCGCGTGTTGAAAAAGCAACTGATTTGATAATCGTGGTAAGTAAGAACTTTTGTACTGTGTTTGCAATATTCGTGAAGACTGTCTTTGTTAAAATATCTCATTTATTCCAAAATTTTACGAAAGTAATTTATTTGTTGTTCTTGAGCGGTGATCGTACTACGTTTCGGAAAACCATTTTGTGTGGTTTTGATCAGTACCTTTTTTGCTGCCGTCTAAATAAGCGATTAATTAGTTTCTTAACACAAAATAATCACCAACAGTTAACCACTACTACTTGAGTTTGTTGTTGGAAATGTATCGGTTTACCATAGTATTTAAAAAATATTTTGATCAAATTTTCTGAAATATCAGTTTCGAATATTATTTTCTGGAATAAATGACGAAGAAATATAAAAAGGTACCATCTTGTTGTTAGGTTGCTTGGAAAAAAAAAACATTAAGCATTAACGTAGAAGTTTATGACGGAATTCCATATAAGACCAATGAGAGAGCTGCACGAAAAAAACAAATGCACAACAATGTGCGACAAGCCAATTGAAAGTCGATTTCAGATTGTGGATATGTACACTTCATTATAATATAATACATGGATACTTATATTGTATGTCATTATATTTCATTATGTGCAGTCGGTGGTTATTTTTTTTTATCATGGTTAGTATTATTAGTAAAGTAAGAATGTGAGCCGTTTTTCTTGTGTCTAACACATAGACATAATCTATACATCTATGTATATGTACTATATGTCTATGGACTAACATGATTGGCGAAGAAAATATTTACGTTTGACGAATTACTTGTGAAAGTGATACAAAAGAATCCTTGTTTATACGATTAAGGAAATGCGAGCACTAATAGAACAGCTACTCGCACATACGAATAGCTTAAAGGCTTAAAGAGATTTTCGAAGAAAAGGCCAGAAACGAATCGATCGAGCTTGAAAACTTTGAATTCTGATTGTTTCAGGAGAAACTTACTTCCGTCGTTGTGAATGTTCGTTTTTACGTGAAAAATTTTACTGCTTAGTTTACAGCATTACTTAGCGATTAAGTTCGCATTATGAATGAGGTCTAAAGTATCATTAAAACGTAATAACTCCCAGTTTATCTCCCTGGTTGGGCGAGACAGTTAAATTGTGTATACCGGCTCAGTTCGGAAGGCCATGGCTATAACATACGTCAGAGTCGTATTTCATAAGAGCATAATAACTCAAAAAGTAAATAAAAGAAAAGCCAGTCGTGATTTCGCAACGTCATGTTGGATTGAGTTTGCCGAAGAAGATGATGCTATGTTATTCTTCCGACAGGAGGAACAAAAACCGTTTCCAACCTGTGATCAGATTGCAACCTCAAGGAGAAGATAGGGAGGCGTCGCGGTTGAGCGGGATGCGCCTGTGGCTTCGAGCTGGTTTCTTCAATGATGACGTGTTGGAGAAAGATCTCAGGTCAATCGATTTGCGATGTAATCAACGAAGCGATCTGCTAGAAAGTAAAGAAGGAGAAAGTAGTTCTTCGTAAAAATACAAAATAAAGATTACTTCATTGAATTCCGCTGTAGCTACCATTCATTTCCGCAAAACTCGGAGTGAGTCGTTAAGATTAATAGTAAAGGTTCGTCTATGGGATGAGTCCGAACAGTAACATGACAGTCATGACACAGTATGTTGCCGTGTGTACTTGCTATAGAGCAGTTATTTGAAACTTATTATACAAAAAAAATAATGCAAATAAGTTTTCCTTTTATTTTATGTAAATACGTTTATCATGCAAACTGTAAACTAATACAAAGAACATTATTACATTTTATTTTAAATAAATTGTGGAATTTTTTAGGTATTCTCAGAAGAATGCTTTTGCTCTTGTTCTGGCTATAACGCTTTCTAGTACCAGTAAGGAACAACACCAAAACTCATTCACTGCACTATTATGAGTTCATCCAACAATACAAAGTGAAAAGGATATTAATAATTGAATCCATCTGTTTCGTAAAAATGAAACTAATGACGTGAGAAAGCATTATGAAAATTATCAAATACTTCCAAGTCATCATCTCTTCTAGAAATATTCCTATGTATGAGAAAAATATTATATATTTGAATTGCCTGTATTATTTTTTCTTTTGCTAGCTAAAATATTTTGGATATGCCAATTTAATTATTATTATATTCCGATTTAAATAGTAGTTTTCATGAAGCTAAGTTCAATATCCGTATATGCATTATAAGACAATGATATTCCTATACTGTTAATTAATATCAATTTAAATTATATCTTTAGAGGAGAAGGAATAACGTAAATTATATTAATTAGAATTCAAGTGGTAAAATACTTTAAATTTAGATAAAATAGATATTATTATTGGAGCATAAATGAATAATACAAAATATTCATTTATACTGTTTGTATAATCATCCTTTGTCTAATTTGCATAACATTTTATTTCATTGCTCCATTAAGTCTTTTCTCATTAATGTTTTAGAAATTTATTGTTTGCGGAAGAAATTGTATTACTATTCTTTAAGCTAGCATGATTTAATTGTTCTCTGCAATTTAAACAATGTTTCTTTTCTGGTGACAAAAATGCACTGATCGTGAAAAACACACTGTTTATAATCTTTATATATTTACTTTTTTTGTCTTCATGAAAATAATGAAATCTGATTGCATTAAAAATCATATTTCAATAACATTAAGCTCATGGATATTAACGTAGTAAAACAATTTACGGAATTCAAGAGGAAATATATTTTTTAGACAGCCACTACTGAAAACGATTTTTTATGGCATGCATAGTGCGCTAAAAGCTCAAGTTTTAGAACTTGTATACTTGAATAGAAATAAAACGAAAGTCAATAGGGCTGTATTAAAAATATTGTATGACACATATGGTAAACGTGATTTTATTTTTCTCAAGATTTACAAGTAGGACCTTTTCTACTTGCAAACTAAAATGTCACTTTTACCACTCGTATCATAAATAATAATTACCTGTGAAATTGGTACCAGAAACCATTACATTATCTCGGGTTATAATCTTCTACATCCTTAAATAAAATTATATCTGTAAGAGTAACAGATATAATTTTTTGTCATATTTTACGTCATATTTTACCACTGCGTAATCTTTATTTCGATTACAAAATTAACAATTACATTCTGCTTTGGGAATACAAAAGAAATCACAACAGAAATTTTATTATTTGCTAATATTTTTTAAATTTAATTTGAGACTGCTATCTATCTAGATCGAAAAAAAATATACTAATTTCTTCACGTCGCTTTTACGGATATGAACAACTGATCTACTTTAACAACGAAAGTATTTTTACATTTGTGCAAAGATAAATGATATTTAGGCAGAAAAATTAAAAAATTCTTTTGGTTTACATTGTGGTAATAAATAAATTATTTTTGGCAGATTTTATTCAACAGTTAAAATACAATTAGTTCCATTCCTCATCAAACATATCAAATTTTTTGGAATTCAAGAGTACTAAAAATTGAAAGAATTTAACTATTTTCATCATTAGTATGTTAAATTTAATGTTTTTATTGTGTACATATGTATTGAAACTAAATTTTTGATAAATAAACATAACACATAAAACATCTGACATTTCTATAAATTTCCAATTACATAAGTTTCCTATTTCACGAACATGATGTCATATTTCAATTTCATGAACATAAGAATCAAATCGCTTTCACATATTTCACAAACATTTCGAAAGAAATTGAGAAGAGCTATGCCCGAATATATTCGTAGCCCAAATATATGCCCGTATATATTCTCGATGGGGTCTTGAGGTGGAAATAAACGAACACTTTATGGAGCTGACAAGTATATAAACGGTCATTGTAAAATTAAAAATAGTCTTATGTAAAATGAAATAAAAAATACTTTTATTGAACGTTTTTTATTTTGCATTAACCGTTTCTATTTTAAAAGAGGAATGTAAATAAAGTAGTCGGGCGCAAGCGAGGGCGGCTCGGACGCGAAATGGAGGGGCGCGCGCACTCGCCCGTACTGCGATACACTTCCAAGCAACGGCCGAAGAAGATGAAGTCGTAAAGAAATCGTTTGTTAACGAAACGTATCTATCATGCTCTGAGTGTTACTATGAAACAACATATTAGCACAATATGCCGTATATATAATATAATACACTGATGGTTTTGATATATTCCGAAAAGACGTTGCATTTGTGTCGCACGATATGAATTGCAGTCACTATACCTTCTAGTACTGATTGTTTTCATTTCGCCTCCCTAATTCGTGGTTCAGCCTCCTCAGAAGAGGCATAAAGCTATTTCACAGGGCAGCAGTAGGCTGATCCGCCCGGCGGGAATGAGCGAGGGCGGCGCGAACGGCGTGGGCGAGCGGGGGTGGAGGGGCGCGCGCACTCACCCAAACCGCGATCCAGAAGACCTTCATCATGACGGGGCGCTGCAGGGGCCCGCAGCAGCCGAGCGTAGCGGCCCGCTCTTCGAAATGGGCCGCGGCGCCGCGCCTACGCCTTTATACGCCCACCCCACCCCGCCTCCGCCCGCGCCCCCACCTCGCCACGCGCCGCGCCGCGCCACCCCACCCCCTGCACCTCCTGCTATCACTGCCGTGGCGTTTCTTTCCTCGTCTTCCATCTCCTCCTCTTCTGACGGCAGAGCTGCTCCTTCGCTGGCGGTTTTTGCTTTCCGAGTTTCCAAGTGGCTGTGAAATCCTTCGTCTGTTTCTCTTCTTCGCGTCAATGCGGTATTTCACGCGAACGGCGCCGCGCCGGTCCGAAAACACGTCTGTTTAGCAACTCCAACCGCGGCAAGCGTATTCTGCATGCCGCGAATCGGGATCTAGAAACGTCTTCGCGGGAGATCTTAACCCACTGGAATTTCGAGAAGAAGTAGCGGGACTGACTGTGAGAACTTCTGGGTTCGGTTCCTTGGCAGGCGTCGAGGGCCTCTCTTTCGCTGGAGGGTTTGCGCGACGGAGGTAATTTTGCGGCAAGTCCCGAGAGGAGCGTGTGTGTAGCGGAGCGTGGCCAGCGGATGCAGAGACCGCGCTCTGTGTGCTCGACATTCTTTCCACTGTGGGTGCCGAGAAAGTAGACACAGATACACGAGAGTGACTTGCGAAAGGGTTATTCGGAGCATGCATTGGCACCGAAAGCTTTGCTATATAGAAATGATAACTGACACCCGTCTTGAAAAATGTTATAAACAACAGGGAAGTTCTTATTTTATAAGAAACGTCTTCATTTGAGATTACTTGAATTTTATCGATGTCAAAACAAGATATTCACGCTTCTTGAAGGTGTATTGTAAGTGTTAAGAAAGACGTTTTCTATCCTTGCAGTATATTCGAACGGACTTTGCACTCAAGTATTTTGGGATAAGTGTGTTTAAAAACACGAACATGTAAACTGTTTTGGTTCTCTGACGTCAATCTTCGTCTCAGTCGTGTTCGCGTTCTCGTGTCTGTTTATAATACCGACTAGTCTTGTTTAGATCAGGAATATTGAGTTGCTTAGAGGCGTAATACTCATACTGGAGTCCTTTTTTACGGTAATATTATATCGTTAATTTTCTTCAACTTTGTAAGCGAAATTAGCATATTTTTACTAGAGACGCGTTTGATGTTTTTCATTTACGAAATTCGGTGGTACAACACTACTTTCGCATAGTAAAATTTTGATGCACAGTAATCACATTAAACCAATAAAGTGGTTTGGAATTTGGTTTCTTCTTATGTGTAATTAATTCTACAAAATTAAAATAAAATATTTGAGTCATGCAATTACTATAACTGCAGAAAACGTCTCTACCATTGAAAATATTTTCCAGCAAGTTAGTCAACTTATTTCGTTTTAATTTTTTAGGAAAATACAATGTGAGTTAACTTGAGATAACACCTATAGGATTGCCGTAAAATTCACAGAGTGATGGAAACATTTTATAACACAAAATCTGTAAAATCTCCTTGTTTAAAAACGAAGGGAAATTCGAGGCATACTGAAACTTTTCTTCCTCTTTATATTATAATTCAATACAGTATAAGTATATACTGTATATCAATACAATATAAATGACACGTAACATCCTTTAGCACCTTTAGCTGCACACTTATTTTTGGTTACATAAACTGCTCACTGGGCTCATACGAACTACAAAGATTTTTGTAGTTACAAGAGATTCAGAAAATTATGTATGATTCAAAAGTGTGCTATTGTACTTTATTTGTATTTAAAATTCATGAAAGCAAGAAAAACCACAAAAGAGGAATAGAAAGTAAAATTTATTCTATTTTGTAATGCATAATCCTACTTCAGAATTTAACAGGATGATTACAAATACACGATAAAATCAGGTCACGAAACAATGCAGAGGAAACAAAAATGTTACTCACTTCCATTGTCACATTGGGTAAGCATTATAGGAAGAATACTATTTCCATTGTATTATTTTTTTACAAATCAATCAGAAGCTACACTTTGGTTTCCAGTAGACCCTAATTGCACTACTGACGAATTAACTTGTATCTTCGATGAAGTATTGGCACCAACTCACACTGTTAAGTAACACGTGGGCAAGCTAACGATGTAATTTCAGTTGACGTAAAGCTCTGTGTGGCTATCGTCAGAAATTTCTACTCTTACTGAATTTGAATCGTTGTTGGCGCCCAGTAGACCCCAGTATTCAGTTCTAGTAAGATTACCCTTAAATTATTTAGAAAACATCTCAGGCACAAAAATTAATTTTGTTGGAAAATGGTTCGAAATTTAAACGTATATTAGAATTACGAGCAGAAAGAATGCATTAGATATTAGATATATCATGTAGAGAAGTTGGAAAAGTTCTACATATTCACTATATGGCAAATAGAAAATTCCTAATGCATTGCTTCATCTCGTTCAGTTTTGTCTCAAAGACAAATGAAATGAAAGAGGTTTACCAATTCTAGAACAATTTTATCACAATTCACTGTGAACCCAGAGTTGAACATATTTTTTAAAATGTAATTGAAATATTAAATATTTACCAAGAGCTGCGTATGTATGATATAGGGGACTACGAAAAATAAATACTGTCGTGGACCTTCATTAAAAACGTAATGCACCGAATAATTATAACAGATTTTTTGTGATAGGACGTATGTATCAGACGATTGCTAGACTTTGCGTTTAGTATATACGCTCATTAATCTTTCCACTTAAAACACTCTTCGAAGTTAAGAAAAACATCTAACTTGGCTTTGCAAACAATAATCTCACACAGACATGTTTGATCGAAAAGGAAATTGAAATGTTTTCAATTGATAGGTTACAATTCATACAATAAAATAGTGAACAAATGACGGCAGAGCAGATATGCTTTCATTCTATTAATTTTATGTGATTTTATTATAATTTAATGTTTACGCTATAAGACGATGTTAATGATGGCATGCTATAAAGTATTTGGATCCTACTAGCTTTCATTAATGCAAAAATCACGAACTTTCATTGAGTAGAAAGCTCAAACATCTTTTTAAACAAAATCAATAGTCTTCAAATATAACGACTTTTTGCAATATTCTAAATGTAGCGGATTTTTAATGAAATCTGAAACTATCCCATTCTTATAATGCACTGTCTTCTATTTGAACAAAAAGTTCAAGAGAACATTTTTGGTTCATTTTACAGAACATTTTTAAAATGCCTCAGGGGCTTCAGGTAAAGTACCCCTAAAGTGAAAACATGTTAATGATCTCCGGAACTAGACAACTAAACGTTTCTCTTGACGTATTTACCAAGTTTCAGCTCAAAAGTTCCTAATCTTCTAGAGTTACACGCTACACATCCATCCATCCATCCATCCATCCATCCATCCATCCATCCAAACATCCTGATTTTCGGCTACAAAATTTCGTGTCTCCTCTCCCACCCGCACCAATCTTAACCATCTTTGGAACAGCGTTAATAGTCCTGAAGTTTGACAAGTGTCCAGAGTTACAGCTTAAAATAACATGTATTTTACGAGAGAAATGTGAGATTGTGTTGGTGAGATGATTACTATATTTTTCTTCCTTATGCTTCAGTAAAAATATTTTCCACAACTAAGATAAAATTAAATGAATGTTCAATTCAGTTACTCGCAGACTACATACGTAGTATGGAGACACTGCTGCAAAAAGGCGATTATCGACAGTAAATTCGTATTGTAGATAGCTGATACTGAAAAAGAGGATACTTTTTGTTCCTATAGTATATTATTTAATCTAACACGTTGTGTAGTCCGAATCGACGCTTTGTGAGTCCTTGATACAGAAAATGGGTTTATGGTAAAACGTCAGTCCGTCTGGTTGTCTGTTCGTCTGTCTGTGAACAACGATATCGGCTAACGTAAGCAGGATTATCATCAAAATTGATATTTCCTAGTCGATCTAACTGATGTCGCGACGTTTTCAATTTGAAAACGATGCGATAATTTAAATTCGGAGTATAGTTTACGAGAAAACTCAAGGACATTTTCAATTTTTTCTCAAAATATGATTCCAAATTTTTGTTTAAACTCTGTCGGATCGGATAGCCTAAATGACGCTTAAAAATACGCGTAGGTCACAGTTTCCTTGAAATCTTCAAGGCTTATTCATATGTTTCCATATTGTATCTGCTTCACTCTGCGCCTCCCTTGTACAAGGTCTCCAGTTCGATCCTGGGAGTAAAAAGGTTTTGAATTTGAATGTATTTAATAGTGATGAGAGATACGCCCAACGTGCTAAGTTTTATTTAGTCGCAATCGCATGGGATAGTTTATTCCGGTATTGCTTGTGATGATATTCGTACACAGGAAAATTGACCATCACCTCTCTCCGTTTATGTACTACATGGTTCCAATCAAATACTTTGTACTGCCAGTGATCAATGAATGTTCAGTTTTCTGTGCGAGTTCAAATAATCTTCGTAATAGACTTCAATGTTCGCAGTATTT
This sequence comes from Gryllus longicercus, assembly GCA_038098605.1. Lineage (NCBI taxonomy): Eukaryota > Metazoa > Arthropoda > Insecta > Orthoptera > Gryllidae > Gryllus > Gryllus longicercus. The sequence continues at coordinate 897,914 of JAZDUA010000064.1, read as the reverse complement.
GGAGCTTTAGATTAAAGAAATATAGGTCAGTTAAGAGGGAGGTAAATTTTATCAAGCAAGTTAGTGCATTTTGTATACAATAAATTTGGGGTTGTTTATTTTTCGTCTTCATATCCTTCAGGAGTGAGACGTTGCTGAATAGCTCCGTTTCTTGGCTGTCTTTTGTCGTTATTTTTGCTATTATAAGCCCGAACACGGACTACTCTCAAATAAGATATATTTACACGGCGACAATGTAAGAGACAACACATCGACATCAGCAGAGCGAAAAAGAGATACTGATTGAACATATTAAGGAGAACTTATTACAATGTTTGAAACCAATGCAGATTCCCACACCACATACGATGGAGGTACGAAAAACTTTTGGAAAGTTATATAGTCAAAAGAACGAAGCACCCATATCGACACAGAGGAATTTAGTTCAAAAAAGAAAGTCGTATAGAAAGGATAAGGAAAGGTAAGAAAGCAGAGATGAGAGTTGAAATATTACATGGGCATGCCAGCAGGAAGGAGATGTAAGTTATTTAACAAATACATTTTACTAGAAAAATAAATCATAATGATGAAGAGAATTTATATTCTGTTCAAAGACAATGGAGACATCAGTAATCGAAATACTAGAAGGAGTACATCTCTAGAATGTACACTTCTGAATTTGATTGATAGAAATCGATTTAGTGAAGAACCTCAGAAAAAACTACTGATGCTACAAAAAGGCATAGACATTCGCGTATGCTTTAGTTTTCTAAACTCTTTTGTGAGGTACATTTTCGGTTTTGCCCCGCTGTCTTCCCAGCTCTTATCTATTGGCGTCCAAAATATGTTTCAATTTCTTAGTTTCCTTAATGATAGAATTCAATTTTATGACTTTAAGAATAATATAGAAGTGTAATACCCGGTAATGTGAGTACATTTTTGTTGAAAAATGTAAAGGCGTTTTTGAGAAAATGCCCAATTTTGAGTTTTCGAGAAACTTAATATTTATCATTCACGAAATTATTTAAAACAATTGTACTCGAAAATGCAATAATGTTTAAAAAGCAATTGTAATGTAAATATATATGGCATGGAGATGTATCAAACAAAGTGCATTTGTGCAAGTTTAGTAAAATCAAATAAATGCATGAAAATGGCGTTTATGTCATGTTATTTAATGAATTTAGTTCTTCAATAGTTTAAAGAATAAAGGAGGAGTTGTTTTTGATAAAATGTTATTTTCAACATAGATTGAAATATCATTAAAATTACTGATAATTCAAAACAATGTACATTACATTAACTAAAGATCTAATTGTGGAGAATAAATTTTTTTCGAAGAATAAATCTTTCAATAATGTAGTTGTAATAGGGCACGAACAATTTCAAAATTTTGCAATGATTAATTATTAATATTATTATTAATACTTTTATTATTAGAAAAGTAGATATTTTCGCTTTTAAAAAATTAAAATTTGTTTCCGCCCGGGATCGAACCGGGGACCTTGCGCGTGTGAGGCGCACGTGATAACCGCTACACTACGGAAACGCTGGCAAGTGATAAGCTCCATGGTTTTTCATCGATAATATCTGAACGAAGAAAGAAGAAGAAAAATCGTGGTGAGTTACTTATAATGGAACGATATGTTCTCTTGTGATCAACTCTAATATCTTGTTTCATAATAGATTGGTTGTGCGGTATCTTATGTAGCGAAATGACCTCTTTTAGAGCAACGCCCTCTGACAGCCATTGCGGCGATTAGTTGCGCCGAGACACGCGAGTTTTTTCAATGGCACAACCGATGCTCAACGAAGTCAAATCTATTTTCGGAATTGATAAGCGCAGTACTAATGTTTAAATGATTAATTATGAATATGTACTACAAATACAACTGGTGGTGCTACAACAACACGTAATTTCTCTCACAATAAGTAACTTCTGCAAAATTAAAAAATTCAGAGTTCCATGCAAATCGATGTTGCTCATTTTTGTTAGTGTATTTTACAAAATTCAATAAAAAATTAAAGTAGTTTTTGAGTTAATGTCACTTTTAAAATTGCCACGCAAAATTACGCGAAAACTAATCATATTTGAAAAGTGTTCATGGCCTCATTTTAAGAGCTAATTTTAAAGAACAGATTTATTTCAGAAGAAAAATCTTCAATATTGTAGTTGTAGAAAGATGCCGAACATTTTCTTAGCTTTTTGAATTTTCGAAAATTCAGAAAAGTCTACGAAATACGGACCTGCGCTATTTTTATAAGCACACTCTCTTACTATTTTTCGCTTTTACTATTCTATCAAATATTAAATCAAAAATTTGAAGCCTTTTTTGAGCAAACAATGAATATACCCTTGAGGCTTCACTTCAGGTACACTCAAAAATTAAAATATGTTTCAAATTCAAGAGTCGGGTCCAGACAGATGGATTGGGGGATAATCAATTTTGGTGAAAATCCTACTTACGGTTTGGTCGCCAACGCTTTTCAAGACGCACAGTCAGATGGACAGACGGACATAAATCGCCTTTTCTCGCTGCAGCATAACATGACTTTATCTATATCATTTATGTGGTGTGCGAGAAAGTGAAAATGATGAACTGGAATTAGAACTCGAGAGTTTGTTTTCAAGCGAGAATATTGCCTGGATGTTACGTAGGTTCTTATACGTGAGATGCTACAATCTGCATTCACGGGAAGCACGATTTTCTGTACATTTGCGTTTGCGACTAAAACATCACTCGCGCGGCAGCGGGGACCTCAAGTGTGTATCCAAGAGGTCGTTCCAAAACTTTTCCAAACTATTCCGTAACTCGAGAAGAGTACGAACGTAGCGAGTTGTGACAACTACGGTTGATTACTGTATGATTCTGTTCAAGCTTTAAGATAACGAAAGCTTATTTATTATGTTTGTTATTGTGTTCACCTTCAAACCCCTATGCTATTCTCGAAATTTCCTCAAAAGTGAATCCAAATTTTTTCTTTAAACTTTTGGCTCATATAAAGCAATGCAAGTTTTAAGAATGACGCAGTTTCTATTCTGACGGTACAATCTAGAAGCTCATTCCTCCTTACATTTACGGCGGTGAGAACTCTAAGGAAAGCAGCAGCGGAAAGCGTCTTTTGCACATTTGCTGCGACATATTATTTATTTTTTGTAAGTGATACAAGTTCGAAAAGAGTACCGAAATTAATACATCTCTTACGTCGGTAATATTTTCATTAAGGGCGTTTTTATACACTACATCATTTGCGAGTTAAAGGGATTTAAATGATTTATAATGAAGTTTCTCCGAAAGTCAAAACTTTTCTGTGAAAATTAGCTTCTAATTGCGCATTGCTTGTAATGTTGTTTGCATTACTACTTGTATTACATTGTTTATACTTTTGCTACGGAAATGCTGTATTATTGATATGGAAACTACTGATGTCATGTTCTTCATAAACAGATATTCAATGTTACAAAGCAAAACAAAGGCCCGGAATGCATAAAAGGTAAGTTTTAGTTGTATTATTGGTGATATCAAATTGTTTTGGAAACGTAACACTTTTGCAGTGAAGAGAGTCAAGTGTTTCTGCTTCGAGAAATAAGGGCTAGGGGCACATTATAAAGAATATAGACTTGTTATGGATACAAAACCTACCTAAAAAACATAAATGTTTTAAGTTGTGTTTGAAGTGTGGAGAGCATTTGATTTCCTCGTGTTTTATATCTACACCTTCTTCTGCTTCCGTAATCTGTTGATGTGGAAAACAACTGTGCATTGTGTGTGTGTGTGTGTGTGTGTGTGTTAAATTGAGGATCTGGATCCCATGCTCAGAACATTGGTATAAGCAATCACCTGAGTTAAAATGGGATTATTGGGCAATTATAAAAGTTCAAAAATTAATACAACAAATCTGAAACTTTTTCCACAAATGTTGTTGATATTCTTTAGGTAATTTTTAATGCAGTACCATTATTTGTGTTACGAATATTCGTTTGCAATATATAGTGGAAAAACTAGTGGTGCTCAAACAGCACGTACTTTCTCGTCTTTAGTAATGGTTATGTAATACTATTTATACCACAATTTCACTCCAAATCATCAAACCTCAGTCATCATTTTTAGTAAAATTTATTTGAAATTGTGCAACATTTGGCGCGAAAATTAAATAGTTTAAAGCTATGCATTTTTTATTCAAACCTTTAAATGAAAATATCTTTCTAACATTAAATTTGTTGTATAAGGTGTGCAGTGTTTTCACGAACTTAACCGAAGAGTTTTTATCCTTATTCTGCGTAAGCAATATACTAGAAAGTAAAATAATTAAAAGTTAATAAATGATAGATACTGATTAGTATTAACAAACCAATGGAAATCGATCGAAAAATATATAATAGTTTTGTATTATTCTCCAAATGTGCTGGTTTTAACACGAATTACACGTTACTCCTTGTCTGAACCTGCAATGCTTAAATGCTGTATACGTTTTCATATCTAAGAGAATTTCGTCTAATTATCTTAACTAATTCTTCTGCATTACAACTTCTGCATTCAAAATTGACATGACCTTATCTGAAGATGTTTTTATGAACCAATTCATTAAGAAAACATTGTATCTTCACAATTGTAGTTGAAGGAAGACGCCGAGGGAGCGTCTTTAAGCTAAGTTCCTAATGTAATAAAAAATATTGTGAGTTTTTAAAAAAAAGTGGTTTAAAGAAAATAAAATTTGTCTATGTTGACACAAAATTTCTCAAAAAATACCCATGCTTTTGAAAAATTAAACATGAACTTACTTAAAGATCTGTTATTGATGAACACATTTTACTAAGAAAAACGTATCTTCATAATCGTAGTTGTGCGACGACGTCCAAACAATTATGATTTTTTTTTTAATTTTCGAAAAATCAGGGTTTTCAACCCACATGAGTCCTGCTCCATTATCTTAAACGTCCTTCAGACTATTCACCAACAAAATTTTATGAAAAGCGATGGAGCTATTTTGCAGAAAAAAACTGTAAAAGAACTCGAAATATATTCCAAAGTTCGAAAAATGGTATATGATCTTATTTTAAAATCTATCTTTAACGAACAAATTTTAAAAAGGGAAGATCTCTTTCTTTAATATTTTAGTTGTAGGAAGACGCCGAATAAAATTTCAACTTTTGCCATTTTCGAAAAATTAGAGATTTTTGCCATTTTCGAAAAATTAGAGATTTTTACCAACATGGAACCTGCGCCATTTTCTTAAACAACTTTTAGACCATCCAACAACACAATTTAATCAGAATCGATGGCGCCATTTTTTAAAATTTTGAAAATGTACTAAGGGCTTCATTTAAAGTACCCTCCAAAATTAAAATATCGATTTCAAATTCAAGGAGGAGAGACATCAGCCAGATCGATCGGGGAATATCAATTTAAAGAAATTCGGCTGAACGGTTTAGTCGCTAGGGCTGTTCACAGACGGACGGACAGACATTTTACCGTCAATCGACTTTTCGGTATTAAGGACTGACAAAACGTGGATTCTGGCTACACCACGAGTTGGAGAATTTTTTTGTAAATTTATCAACTTATTTATTAACTTTTTCGTTACCAGGACCCTGTAATAAGAGTTTTTCTGCGGATTAGAAGTTTTTCTGTCGTTTTTCATGCAGCATTACATAACTTTCTGTTCTTAAGAAGTTTCTTCTAAAGCGCGAGAAAGTAAAAACATGAGTGTCGTTGAACCAAACCATTGTTTAAAGGGGTTCGAGGCAAGAAAAGGGTTGGGAATCTTTTATCTATGCCAAAGGAGCTTTCACTATGCCCCCAGATGAGCGGCAGGTAGGTTGCGAAAGGCCTTGGTAGTTTTTTAAACGCCGAAGACAATAGAAAACTACGAAGTACGAGAAAATCTGTGCCATTCTGTAGCACCACTAATTTTCTTACTGAAATCAGTATTTCAAAATTAGATCTGTAATTGAGATAAAGTACAATATTTCAAAATAATGTAATTATCGCGTAATTTTGTGTCAAATAAAAGCAACTTAAAATCAATTTTTTTAATAAAAGGCTCCAATTTTTTTCTTTATTTTTTTCTTGGATGGTGAGAAGTTTGGGTATAAAAAGGGCACAGGTCAGATTTTCGTTGAAATTTTTGAATGCGACAAAATTAAAAATAATGCGAGAAGGTATGTGATATTGTAGCGCCACTAGTTTGTAACCATTAAATAAAACGAAAACTACATTATTGGAAGTTCTTCATCAATAATACTTCATATTTCTGTGCTAATCTTATTTCATGAAACTGCTTGAATCCTAAAGCACTAACAAAACCTACTTTTAATGCGAAATTGACCTTTTAGTTGTATGCATTGACAATAATGTGCTTAGCAACGCTGAATCTGTGAAACTGAATGATATTGTTTATTATATTTAAACTGCATACTACGTTTTATTTAATATTATATTAATACTGCGCCCACACACATACGGATATGTAGGGAGACCGGTGGGTTGCATAGAGATTGTCCTGGCTGAGGAGACCCCATTGGCGAAGATATCTGGAGTAGGGAAATCCCGCAAGCCATCTTGTACGTCAGTTCATAATCTGCCCTACCAGCGGGAGAGGGACACCACTGCCCGGGATATAACATGCACTACCTCTGTGTGACCAATGACTATAGCGTCCGGAAACGAAATAATAAAAAAAATATTTTCATAAGAACATGTTCGGAAACTATTGGTGCACACTCTTTCCGGGATTATTTCTAAATTTTGTAATGTTCGACGATGCAGAACATTCAACGAAAATGAGACTTGCACCATTTTCACTTTCCCGTATACATACGTATATACGGAGTAATACACATAGTATAGGGAAAGTTATGTAACGAAAAATCAATTTCGAGGTTTCAACGGAAATACACGTTTTGGGGTCCCTTGATACCAAAAAGGTGGTTATTTATTCAAAACTTCCGTCGTTCTTTCTTTCTGTCCGTCCGTGAACACTACTAATGCCTAAACCACGCGTAGGATCTTTTTACAAATTGAAGAAACCCCTGTCCATCTGGCTCGAGTCAAAGCTTTGAGAAATTGAAAAACAATTTTATAGTGTAGTATATGGCATAAGTCCGATTTTCACGGTTAATTCTAAATTTTCGAAAATTTCAAAAGTATGAATTTTTTCGGTGTCTTCCTGCAACTACAAAATTAAAGATAGATATTTTTCCTTCAAATAAAGTTTTTTTTCTCTATAGTGAGGTCATGTACATTTTTTGAAAATTTTACTAGTCCGCGCAATATTGCAGTATGTGCAATTTAAAAAAATTCAAAAACAAAATGTTCTCAAAAACGGCTCAAAAGTTTTTTAAAACTTTTAATAGAGGTAGTGTTAATATACTCTATAAGATGACACAAACGCCATTAATTTCTATTACTTAGTTCTTTTCAAAAAATACAAAAATGTATTTTTTTTATTTGTCTCTCACGTTGTTAATATTTACATGAGCAGCATTTTGTTCACATTATTGTTTAGGAGTACATGTATTTTAAATAATGTTAGATAAAGTTTCTCGAATGTTCTTTTTGTTTTCAGGTTTCTGTGAAAATGAGCTCAAATTCCGCATTTTCAGGAACACTGAAACGCCATTTTCTGAGAAACGGCTCCAATTTTTTCTGCAAACTTTTCGAAACGATAGTGCTAATTGTAATCTTTAATGCGAGGTTAAGTTCTTATCAGATTTTTTTTTATTTTTAAAAAAGTTTTTGAAAGATCTCTCACGCCATTAATATGCACATTTTCAGTAAATTTTAAACGCTTTTGTATTTGAGTTAAAGTACTTCAAAAACTTCAAATAAAGTTTTCCAAAACTCAAAAATTTTCTGCGACAAAAGTGCTTCAAATTTCGAATTTACTGTAGCGCTTTAGCGCCATTTTCTTCAAAACCGCTCCAAATTTTTCAAAGAAATTTGCCACCAAGGCCGAGGTATTACTGTTCTTTAATATCCTTAAAGTAATATTTCCGTTCTTCTTGTAGGAAACCGAAAAAATGAGTAAATATGAAAAAATGTGCTTTAGGCGGCGATAGAAGGTAGCTGGCAAGAGTATGTGGCAAGTTCGAATAGCAAGCCGAGACCAGTATAAATAAAAAACTAATATGGGAAAGTCTGCGTCAGTATGTAGCACTACTAGTTTGAAAAAAATATATTTTGAGAGTCTCTGAAAGTACAATATTTAATTTAATTTTCTAAAAAAAGGGGTTTTAGCTTACAGAAAAATAATTTTTGTCTACAAATTTCATTAAATGTTAAAATACATCCGTATACTACATATGACATTCCAAAGAAACTTTATATATGCTGTAATAATTTGAAATTTCAACACTTTAATCCGACGTTTTGGTCAGACTGGAGTAGGGCTGTGAATTAATGTTTTATGTATTTGTCACAGAGGGTCGGATTAATCCCACTTGTGCGAACTAATGATGTTCGCAGGCCTGGAACCTGTTTTTATTTATTAAGCACGTCTGGGGCTAAGGGAGACGTGTGGCGAGCAAGACATATTCCCATCATACCTAGCTTATTTGTACTGCCCGAGCTTTCTTTGATCACAGCTATAAAAACTGAGACGACTTTTTTTTAGAAATGTACACCTAATGTTTTAGTAGAATCAGGTAACGAATGTAAAATTAAATTGGCGCGAGGATAAACCCGACATGACTAACCGTTGACGTAATGCGAGATAACTTACCTTTCACTGTCTGGCCCTCCGAAGTTAAGATCCTGTGTTAAGCTATTTTCAATTACAAACCAATGATTTGAAAAATGGTCAATGTTAGCACGGGTCCAGCTATTTAAATATTTCGAATATTAATATATTAGCTAATAATATGAAATGGCCAAAACGCGCATAAATGCAAAAAACACACAAACAAACAAAATACCGTCTCTGACCCTGCGAGAGGTGTGTATGCTTTTGTTAGATACTGAGAAACTTGGGGGGAAAATCCGAAATCGAAGAAGCAGTTGGGATTTTGACTGATAAGTGCAAATATTTGATAGTGATTTGAAATAATTGATGGACTATTCTGGATGTATAACAAAGTGCTGTACCGTGTATATAATACTATGCTATTGATTATGAATACATTTAATTTATTCTAGTTGTATAAGAAATTGTTTTATTAGTAGTTTGTGAGCAACGTGCGTGTTACTTTTTTTTTTAAAGCGTGATTTTTAGCACAATTTTTCCTGCTCTAGGTTACTAGCTGTTGCAGTTATTACTATTGTTAATATAATTGTTAATATTTTTGTTAATATTATAACAATATTATATATTAATAATAACAATATTAATTGTTAATAATAACAATATTATAACAATAATATTGTTGTTGTTAATATTGTTGGTATTGTTGTTAATATTGTTATTATTATATAAATTAGGGATCTTTGATTAAAAGATAAATTTAAATTCTTTGATATTAAAGGAAATCAAAACCTGTTTCCGCCCGGGATCGAACCGGGGACCTTGCGCGTGTGAGGCGCACGTGATAACCGCTACACTACGGAAACTCTGTTATGAAGAAAGGGCTATATTCTTAGATCGGTTATTGCTGAATGTTAGGATAAATTTATATTCGTGCTGAGTTATTTGTAATGGAAAGATACTTTTTTGCGATCATTTCTTCTATCATGTTCCACAGTGGTTCCGATGAGCGGTATGTCATAGAGGGAAATGACCTCCTTCAGGTCAGCGCACTCTGGCAGCGATCATGGCGATTAGTCGCGGCGAGACGCGGTTTTTTCAACGATAGAACCGATGCACAACAATGACAAACCTATTTTTAGTATTAAAAGAGGCAAACATTTGAATTATTATTTAAATGTTCAATGTTCAAACAATGAAACAATCATGTCAAATGTTCAAACAAACACAATCATAACGCATTTTACATGCAAGTACTTTCTCTTAGCTGTAATAGATTGAAACGATTACTTTCCATTCTTGCCCACCCGACTCCGAATTGCAACAAACCTTCTTGTTTACATGGTCGCTAATATTTAACTGTATTTTGTTCTATAAAAACATTTTGGTTGTCGACCTATACGTTTGAAAGGGAACTGGCAACAATAAACTATATTGGATACTGAGGCGAGGTTCCCTGATAACGGACAAAAGCTTTAAACTCCATTTTACAATCAAAGATCTCATGTTTCTTCTATTACAAAATTAAAAACTGACAGTCTGTAGTCCATCAGGTCATATTATCTACTCAATATTTTCAGTACACGGATCTAAGATGGAATGAATATTTTTGCAGGTTTATCTCAAGGCTGTATATTTGATCTTTGTAAACCAAATATTTGACAATTGTAATTGTTTTAACAATCTTAACTCACAATTACTTACTTTTACGTGGAAATATTTTAACCTCAAACAATAAATTGTTTCTAGAATAAATAGAACTTTTGATTTATGTATTGTGAACGGTGAAACAATATTTTGCTTAGAAAATGTATGGAACATTCTTCTAGGCTGAAAAATGTATATTGATGTTGTGGGTAGTGAGCTTGTCAGGATATTAGTTTGTTTATTACGGGTTTAATAACAAAATCAGTTTTTTTAAAATAAATTTACTTGTACATATAACACATTTTACACAAATTAAACCCTCTAAAATAAATATAAATACATAATAGTATGTTTTCACATTCTTTTTCCCATACGATGTGTTCGTATTCTCTTTTGCACTTTAGCTATGTAAAAGAGATAAAAGTCCACAGCACCTTACCCAATACTTTTCAGATTAGATCTTTTCTAACTTGTAAGAGGCAAGGAACATATCTCATGGTTTAATTCTAACATTTGTAACCTTAACACTTGACGTACGGTCATCCATGTTGAGAAATAATGGCACAAAAATCGAAGATCGTTTGGAAGTTGTCTTAATAAGTCATAAACTACGAGAAGAAAATATATATATATATATATATATATATATATATATATATATATATATATATATATATATTTATTTATTTATATTTCCACGAGCGACAAATCACCATGTTTTGCAGCGGTATGGAAAGTTCGTGCAAATAATTTGAAATATATATTCAAGATGATATTATTGTACACATTCGAAGTCACGTATAGTGTGTGTTTGCGTAATAATGTAATTTGTAATTTGGCAGATAAAATATAACCTGTTGGTGATCAGTGATCAAGCAAAAACTTTTCCATAAGGGTAGGATAATATAAATTCCACTCGACTATTAAAATAACTTTACCTGAAAGCAACTATTCTAAAACAAAATATTCCTCAAGAATTCTTCATAAACATATCAAGTTGTTGACATGTGTTCTATATTCAAGACTTCATTTCTCACGAAATGCTGATGAATAGTGTACAATTGTGCAACTGTTCTCCTCTGATACGCTCATTTTTTTTAAACGTAGTCAGAGAAAACACTTGCTACACACTTGACTTTCTTAAAAGGAATTGATGTTGGGAAAGATGACGGTGTGTACCAATTCATATTGTATGAACTGGATTTTATGTGTACGTTTTACAAGGTGTTCAGACCGTTTATTTTGAATGTTCTCTTAGTAATTCACTATTGACATTTGCTTAATATGTGAGAATTTTTCCTCAAATCATTATAACTATAAATTATTAGAAAATACATTTTCAAATTCAATGATGCCTTAGTTTGTCAAGACTCGGGCCATCAGACCTGCTCGTCTGTCTGAGCACGCAAATTTCCCTATGCTCCTTTTGTCATCTAGCAAGGAAAAGCGTAACACTTCGGGAGCAAAGCAGGCCTTTAGAATTTATTTCAGTGGTTCCATTTAGGACTGAGGATCTTTTCATGCAGTAATTCTAGTCGCCTTTAGTTCCCCTCTGAAGGAAGGCATACGAAGGAGTTTTTCGCTCACGGCTCTTGATTGGATTTACACCCGTGTATTTGGGTATAACAGTTACGTTAATAGTTACACATGTTATATGTGACTAATCCCAGGAACGTTAATATTTAATGATGTTTCATTCAGGGGTATCTTATTTTTAAATAGTTGGAAAATAGTATACCGAAAAACAAAAATAATGTTGAATTCAGATCACAAAAGAAAATAATAGTCTAAAATGCATATTTCTTGTTCCTGCAGTATTCATCCTATTATTATGAAAGTATTCATCCCATATTTAGGATGAATGTATTGTATGTATAAAATAACAGGTTTGTAAAATCTGCCAAGGTGCTGTAATGGGCTTCTTAATATTATAGTACACAAAGGGTATTTTTTTTCTAAATTCATAAATAATATCCTTCCATTTTATTGTTTCTGAAATGACAAATAGAGTTTTGTCCTAAACTTTGACCAACATTTAAAATTGATGATTAACAAAGTAAAGATCTTCGAATAGCATGTCACTAGCGAATATTCCTACTAGTTTAATATTTATTTACATAAAACGTACCCATTTGCAAGGTCGCTCGCGTGTTGATTAAAATCTTTACCAACACTGAAGGTAAAATTAGACATAGTAACTATGTTTGATTAAACAAGTTAAAAATGATCTTTGCAAGCAGGTAACCGTGAGAACACCTCTTCCCATCCTTTCTGATTTATTGGAATACCAAACTAAATCAATTCTTCCGCTATTCTATATTATTATTATTTTTTGTTCATTATCTTCAGTAGAAATAACTAATAGCTTGGTAGAAATTAATATCACGCAGCCTTTTGTAAGTACTGTCAGAATCTTGGTATTAATTTGACAATACATTGTCTACAGCTTTCTCAATGTGAATAATGTTCTTACATATATAATCATATTTCTTAGACTATGAAGATTTGATGCTCTGTACAATTCAATTATTAAAAATAGCAAGATTTGTATATTAGTCATAAGAGTTCATGATAACTGAGATCCAGTTGTTGGCACCACCTCCTCTACACATCAATGTCAACTATTTAAGAATAAATCTTATATGAAGGCCGAGTTGTACGGTCTTGCATTCAGTCCCAGTTGGCGAAGGGGTTCCAGCCGTGAATGTCGAGGACCGGTCGGTGTTTGGAAACGAGTCGCCACAGAGATGCGGCTGTCTCCTCATCTTTCCCGTAGTGACGGCCGGCGCGGTCGTCATCGTCGTCTTCGCATTCCTTCCCCGCACATTTCCCGGACACTGCCTTCGCCTGTGGTCGTTCTTCATCCTTTAAGGATCTATCTCTTTCTCCGTCTCTCTCTCGATCCCTTTCCTTGTCCATTTCTCTCTCTCGATCCCGATCTCGCTCTCTGTCCCAGTCTCGATCCCGATCTACATCCCGGTTTCGATCACGTTCCCGATCTAATTCTTTTTCTCTCTCCCGCTCCCGCTCCCACTCATAGTTGCGTTCCCGTTCTCTCTCCTTTTCTCGGTTCCGTTCAAGTCCTTCGCGATCCCCTTGTGATGGCCGTTCATTTGAATCACTTGATCCTTCAGATTCCTTTCTAGGTTCTCTTGCGTCATCTTTCCTCTCTTTAGAAAGAGAGAAATCATCCAGGTACTTTGGTCTATAGGCAGATGGTTCATGTAGTGGATATCTATCAAAATTGAGTTTCACGCGTGGAATATAAGCGTCGAAAGGTTTATTTGCATCTTTTTTGTCTAGACGTTCACTTAATGGATAAATATATCCCAGTCTCTGTTTTTCATTTCCCGTCGATTCCTTTCCTTCTTTCTGTTGCGGTGAATGTGAGATGTCTTTTGAAGTTTCTTCTGGCTCTTCCTCTGAATCAGGCCTTTTATTACTTTCTGTTTTCAACTGAGAGGTAGGACGATTGTCATCTGCAAGGGGACGCCTAGAGTTTGAATCTGGTGAAATATTTTCAGAATCTTCTTGCTCAATAGTCCGTACTTCTTGATCTTCTTCCGTTTGACTTGTGCCTTTGGCCTTTCCCCCGTCTTCTTCCTGCTCCTCCCACGCATCTGGTGCTGATACTCGTTGCGCGTGCGGCTTCCTCCCCTGCGGGCCGCGGTTGCGGTGTCGCCCCCCGCCGCGTTTCCTGGACGGGTGAACCTCCTCTTCCTGAGGTGGCGGCGGTGGCGGTGGGGGTGGTGGGGGCGGTGGCGTTGGGCGCGCGGGCCTCTGTCTTCGGCGCCACCCGCCCCCAGCGGTGGGCGGGGGCGGGGGCGGCGGAGGAGGCAGAGGTGGTGGCTCCTCGTCCTCCTCCTCGACGAGGGCGTTGGCGGTGCGGGAGCGCGGGCTGGTGCGGAAGCTCTCCCACGCGGGCAGGTAGTCGAAGAAGCCGCTGGCGCTGGCGGCGCCCCAGTCCCACGCCTCGCCGCCCCAGTCGTCCATCGCCCACGCCTCCTCCTCCGCCTGCAGCAGCGAGTTGTCGTCGGCCGTCTCAGCTTGGAGACGGCGCACGGCTCCCGCCCCGCGGTCACCGCCCGCGCTCCTCCCCCCGCCATCGGCCTCGTAGTCGGCAGGCTCGTCCCATTCCTGGCGTCGCCTTGGCACGGCCGCGCGTTGGTTGCCGTAGGCGTCGCGGCGCCGCGTTTTGCCCTGCTGAGGGGTGGGTTGTACTTCGACTTTGTTAGTACGGCTCGCGCAGCCGCGAGCTAACCGACCTCTCCGACCCGTACATGCCTGTGGGATCGGTGCGGCGGTCGGTGTGTCGTCGGCAGCGTTCTCCTGGGAATTCTGGTTGCGATCCGTTTGGCGACCGCGATCACGCCGCCGGTTGTTCCGCCGGCCGGACGTGGAGAGGGTGGAGAGCCGAGGAGGAGGAGTGGGAGGCGGTTTGGGAGTGGGGACGTCTGTCACGTCTTCGATTTCACCCTCCTCGTAGTTTTCCTCCTCATAAGATGCTTCTTGCGGTCGCTCGGCATCCTCATGTATATGCTCACGACCATGAGGCTGTTTTGGAGCACGTTCATGGATTCCTGCAGTGGGGCGATCAAGAGACTTCTCATTTACCCGTTTCACTGGAGGTTCATAAGGATAAACAATAGATTGCTTTAGAATTGGTTTGGGTTCAGTGGTTGGGTTAATGACTAAACGTTCCTGTGAATGTTCTTGAGATCGATGCACTGGCGTGTCATGTTGTTCCTCTTGAATCTCTTGCACCTGGTACTGTTGGTCATGGCCTGATTCGTCATGAGAGCTTGCCCCTGGGTGGTTCTGTTCGTATTCATATTTATCAGGTTTTGCGTTATGGGTATGTAGAGGTTGTGCAGTTGATCGTTCCTCATGAGTGTGAGGTTGGTCAGGTGAGCGGGTCTGTGAATGTTGAGGACCATTCAGTTGACTATGATGTCTGTCGTTAGTCACATCCGGGGGAGAGGGAGGTTGATCGAGTAATACGGCCTGTGCGGTTTGCTTCTCGTCAATTAATCGGTCCGCGTTGTGAGGACGCTTCTGGTTTTCGTGAGTGAGATCATGCAAGTTGCGTGATCTATCTTCTTCATGATTCTGCTGAGTTTGTGGCCGAGGTTCGTAATGGACTTCAGAATGTTGATTTAACATGAGTAATGAAGGATCGTATTTGGGATTTTGAAGTGGAGCAGTGATACGATGATTCTCTTGATCAGGTGTTTGAGCGACTGAACGGTCTAGAGGATGAAGTTGGTACAGCAACTGGCTCTGCGATTGATCTCGTGGTTTATCCGCTAAGAGTTCGCTTTGGACTCTGTACGGACGTAATTGGTTGTCTGGAAGATACAGTGGCTGTTCTAGCGGACGATCAAGTTGGTTTAGTGGCCTGCCTTGAAAATCGCTAGGTATGTTTTCGTTTGACCTTAATATTGGATAGTTGTATTGATAAGGCTGAGGTGACGTATCTGGATAAGTAAACTTTATAGGTAACATGTCGATAACTCGGTCGTGGTTGCCTTCGGACCGTTTGGATGAAGTGCCATCCAACTTTTCACCCGGCTGGTTTGACAATTCACTTCTCGGAACGTTTTTAACATCTTTAGGGTTGTTTTTAATGGAATGATCGTCGGCGTGTTCGCGATTAGATTCTTGCCCATGATTTTGTGGTAGCTCTTTCACGTGATATTCTTTCATGTCATTATACTTGTTGGCCGTGTCATGTACAATGTCCAGAGATCGATCAGTATTTCTGTGATCTGAATGATGATCCTGTGAGCCTGTACGGTCAAGCCTCTCACTATCGTCATGATCTTTTAATTGTGACGGATATTTGTCCCTTTGTTCAGGAGAATTATTGTCTACTTCTTCCGTTTTGATCTTTCTATTGTCTTTTGTATTTGGTTTAATGTCGTGCTGCTCATTACTGTAAACGACTTTATCTGCAGACTTTTTAGTTTCGATTTCGGGGCGGTGTGTGTGATCGCTCAATTCAGATTTGTGCGGAGGCTCCTTAGTTGACTTTTCGAATTCTTCGTTCGTTCCTGAAGTGCTATGGTCACCAACAGATTCAAACAAACGAGCATAGAAACCTTTGCTCTCTCGTGGAACTACTATATCTTCAGCATCTTCTCGCACATTATCACGAATGAGGGTATTGGCGATTTCTCTACGATTCCCAGCCCGATCGTGGAACGTAGGTGTATTCACTTCAATATCATCGTCGTCGTCCTCCGAATCCCGTGTCTGGTGCTCTTCTTCTGGATGTGCGGTTTGCTTTCGTGCGTCTCGTCCCGGCGCCCTGGTGGGTGGGGGCTTCTCCGGTGGTAGCGGGGGCGTCACGTGCTCTGCCCGCCGGCTGGTTGACCTTTCAGAGGTGTCGCGACGGGGCGGCGCGCGGGGCGGTGAGCTGGACGGCGAGCTGGACGGGGCGCGGGTCGGGGCACGTGGTGGGGCGCGCGGCGGGGCACGAGGCGGGGCGCGGGGCGGGGCACGTGATGGAGCGCGGGGCGGGCCGCGGGGAGGAAGCGTGGGCGTCACAGGTGGTGCCGTCGAATAGGGGCGCCTCACATGGCGTTGTGGGACTGGGTGACGTCTGGCTGCTGTGTCGACCGGAGTGGGGACTCGCTCTCGCCGCGGGCTTTGGCGGTCCCCGCTTCTCGGGGTCGCTAATGAATCTTCGATTCGCTGTCTCGCTCGCTGGGGGTGGCGGGGTGTTGTCTGTACGTCGTTGGGCGTGCTTGACCGCAGCCGGGGCAGTGTGCGCGGGCTTAGAACGTTAACCGTTGGGTCGGTTGGCTCTCGTGGCCACGTGACCCGTCCGGAGCGAATGTTTGGCACATTGTCTGCTTGTACACTGGGCCGTTGTGAGGTGTGAATTGGAGGTTCATCGTGCGATTGGATGTTTTCCTCCCGTTGGTTTCTGGCGCGGGTGGCGTGCTCGTCCGATCGTTTGCTGTCGAGCCGCTGGAGCATCACGAGTGGTTCTTTATCGTTGTCTGCCTCGGTGTTGACTTTCGCACGAGCCGTGGTCGAAAGGATTGGCTCAGCGTCGTAAGGTTCTCGTACTGGTGGGTGAGGGGGGAAGAGAATTCTCTGTTCGCCGTCTGCCTTGGTGTCCCACCGAGGCGAAGTAGCGAGAGGTTTTTGCACTTCGTTGTCCTGATGCTGCTGAGGAGCAGACCTACTGCAAAAGAGAAGAATTAGAAGTATCCAAAATTAATTTTACAATTATTATTTCAAGAACAGTTCTGCATGATAAATGCGAGTATTCAACTGGCTTAGCACTCTCTCTTCTTTTTTCTTACTCTTTTTCGATAAGTTTTTCAATCGTGCCTGAATTCGATGACATACATTAACTTCAAAGAGATCGTCATAAATTACAAGCATGTACAAGTTAGAGTAATTATACTACTAGATATATGGATAAGATCATATATGAAAGCGCAATTAAATTATTGAAGCAATAAATGTTGTTTTTTGGAGCTGTTTGTATTTTCTTTTTCGCTTTTACTTGTCATGTAATATAGAATTAATTACTAATTAACCATAAAAATTGTGCAAGATTTGTTGCAATAAATTAACAGATCTGTAACATGTTTTAGAAACAAACGTACTGAGAAACAGTTCAAAGTTTGTTTAATATATCGTTTACTCAATTCTTGCTTTTATTCATGAATGTCATGTTTGTATTCCCATACACTTTTTGTTGCAATCAAACGTCAATGCAATGCAGTAGCAATTCACCTGATAGGAAGAATTTGATCATGTTGACTGTGAGAAGCCGTGGTTGTAGCTGGTACAGGAGGCGTGGATTGAGCATAGTTCTTTGCGTATTGAGACGCATATCCGAGTGCATAACCGGGCGCCAGTAGTTGAACGGCTTCATCGCCATGCGCCGTAGCCAGCGCAATTGTAAACACCAGCAGCTGCAACACGAAGTTGATGATTGTGTAAGTGATAATTATTATATCCGTTTTACTGTGAATTTAACACGATATTTGGAAGATGAAATAGCAAATAGCATTTGATCTATAAATTTCTGAAAGACTTTTTTTTATAGTCTGCATATAACCTTACTAATGTATTTTTTACCGTTTCATTTGAGCAGTTAGATAGTACATGAAGTAGAATATGTGTTCATTTATCGAAGAACTTACGGAATCAATGTCTCAGGATAAATGTTACAAACGTCTAGAGTATAGAGAGAGGTTCAAAAAAATATAATAATAAAAATTATGCGAAAATTAGTAATATTTGTTTAAAATGCACATGACATGAATTAAAGAACTAACGGTGGAGGAAAAATTTTAATTTTGAAGGAAAATCTCTACTTTCAATATTGTAATTAGTGTAAAGCGTCGAAAAAATGTCAAACTTTTGCAATTTTCAATAACTCAGTGGTAACCATGAAAATTGAACATATGTCGTTTCGGTATTAGTGCGTCCCACACAATTCTTACAAGAAAATTAAAGAAAAAACTGACGCCATTATTGAGAAAATATTGAAGCGCAAATGGAGGGCCAGGCGGATTCATGGACAGGGGGTGGGGGAGGGAGGAAAGGGGAGGGGGAGGGGAAGGGGGGAAGCGTGGAGGGAGGGGGAGACGGCGGTCGTCGGTGGCGAAAACCTTGGCAGTGGGCCTTTGTCGGTGTTTCAGGCAACATGTAGGGGAAACCATACACACCTGTTAATTTTCTCTCGGTTTGGGAAAAAAGATTTCCGTTTATAGATACAGGAACAACGGGGAAGTGTTTATAATATACCAAAGAACTATAGTATGTTAAAAAGTCCAACCTATAGATGCATTACGTAGCTTTTTCCACCCAAAGAAACCTGAGAGATAAAAATCAATTCTGAGAATTACCATAGCCCCGAATCATGGGGTGAGTAAAGGAATTTGCTGATTGAAGATCATGGAAAATATACTGAAAATATACTAAAATTCAGTATTGTAATTGAAGGAAGGCACCAAAGTTTGGACTCTCGCAATTTTCAAACATTTACAGAGCAGTTTTCGAAAATGAACCTGCCCTTTTTTTAAGCGTACTTTTCACTATTAGAGGAAGTATTTAATCCAAACATTTTTGTCACTTTTGGAGATTTTTCGTTGTCACTTTTTTTATTTACCAGGTGAGTTTCTCTGTCTTGTCTCGAACTTATTTTCAATAATATTTATACTTTTCAATTTATGACCATTTTGTCTTTCGCTTTATAATTTTATATTTTTTACATATGGTTTCTCGTAAAGTGTTCATTATACCATGTAATGATATTTATGTTTGTTTCTTCTTTTGTAGTTTTGAATCTTGCAGACTGTATATAAAACCTGAAGATGTGTAAAGATGAATTTAGGGAATGTTGTGGATCAAGTTTTTAATGTATTACCTGCAACCTTCAACTTAATTTAAGACCTACGTTTAATGTATTTTCAGTGTTTTAGAACTGTCTAACGTTGGAAAGTTACAAAATATCTGTATGTTCTGGCCAAACCTGAAAAAAATACTATCTGTACTAAGATATTGAACTGGAGAGGAACTCTAATACTAGAATTTTCTGGGGTGGTAGTAACAAATTTAAATTTTCTGCTTGTTCACTAGTGTATCACAAACAATTAATAGCGATTTATATTGAGTGAGTCTGTGTGACGGGTGAAAGGGTAATTTTTTTCATATGTTCAGGAAGAGTTAATATTTTATTCACCACGATAAAATTAATTATCCGGACTATGCGATACGGTGAGACAACAGCAATGAACGAAATAACGTTTCAAATACATGGAATTGGTCTGTGTAACCCCAGAGTTTCAAAATTAAAGTGATGTTTCTTACAAAGTTTGATACATTATTATTTTATAAAATATTTTTAATGACTTAATACACGTCTATCGAAAACAAACAACCTCAAAAAAGATATATGTCAATGTAATGATGACAAAAGCAGAATGTTATTCACAAGAAGAGGGAGGGCTTTCTTGTGCTAGAAATTGGTAAACAAAGGACGAGTAGGTGTGAGTCTCAGGGAAAGCGTAGCTGATCAGTTAACAGAGCGATAGATTTACTGGACCGATGACATCGTCAAAAACATACTTGCCCCTTCTTTCCGAACATCATTCTTCAAAGGATTGACAAATTGCTTTGGGAGTCAATGAATAAAATACATTTTCAAAAAAATAATTTAGTATTTAAAATAATTGATTAAACAGTATTCTATTTGTGTTTTGCCAATGTTTTGTTTCCCCAAAATTCGCCATAAAACGAAATATTCTTGTGCTTTATTACCGGCCTTTATTTCAAGTGAATTTATTTTAAAAGGTCTATATTTATTCTATATTGATTTTAGGAGGTCATTGATTAAACTATGAAACTAATTTTCATCGCGTTTTATTTTGTATCGGCGTTGCATACCATTTGTTTTACAGATGATGCTGGACACAAAAGAAAAATTAAAGTCTGGCAGATTTTAATCAAAATACCATTTCATTCGATCTCACATTGTGTCAAATAATTTGTGATTTTTCTTTATCTTTATTTGTACAAATATTCTGGAAAGTTAAAAATCATATCATCGCTATATTCTAGTAAACAGAATCAAACAGCCTGTAAGCAATCGATAGTCCTACCGTGACTTTCGTGATCTACTAATACCATTTATGAGTGACAAATATGGGACATTGCTAATATAATTCAGAGAAACGTTATTGTCATGTGCCTTTAGAATGCCTCATGGGCAGCGTTCCAGCTTCCCGTGATATAATCCCGAGTTCGATTCCCGGTCGAGGCAAAATAATAGTTTTAACTTTCTTTTAAAATCGTCTCAGTTTCTGTAACAGTGTGACGAAGAAACGCTCAGCCAGGCGGAGTGTGCTAGTTACGGTGAAGGGAAATATGTCATGCCGCATGTCACTCTTACCTCCCAAGCGTGGAAATTAAAAACTAGCCCCGTTAGCCGGCAGTCGTACAGTCGACCCAAAATGCCAAATACATACATACATTATTGTAACTCTTCCGGTTTGCCCGTTCACCCTAAAATTTATTATATTAAATTATTCACTTTCTATAATTTATTCATAGTTTTGTCAGTCCATAATTCTGAGCATTTTGACCTGAAATTACCTTTTCATTTTATCTATTAGCAAAGATAAAAATTTTATACAATAACTTACTGTGAGTGTTGAATGTTAAGTGCGCGCCTCGGGTGTTTGGAAGAGATGATTTTCATTTTAATGATTCTACGTCAATTGCGAGTTCGCTTGGTTAGTTTACCTCACCTTAAGGCTGCTCTGAATCTTATGCCAACCTTCACTTGATGACAGACCTATGTCACATTAATGGTGGTGAGGTTTTAGCATTGATATAGAACATTGAACTTAGATGACATACGATTTTGCGACTTTGGAATGTAGCCAATTTCTTTTCAAGAGATAGTCGTATTCGAGAAGCAACGGCCTCGTCGGCCACGAATTGTCATAAAGTATCGACAATCAAGTCAGCATTGTGGAGAAGCCTCCGCAGGAGTACATTGATTTTTTTATGGAAGGGACGGTTTCAGAGTTGATTCTTACAGGTATGATGCAAAACTCTCGAAATAACATTTCAGAATTTCATTCGTGCTATACGTGTTCCCCGATCAAGATGATTTCTACAGCAGAGGAGGTCACCATAAAGGCAATGATGATATAGCATGTACATATGGCACACTGTGATGACCTCTACCGAGTTTTAGGTATTTCATGTTTTCGATCGCCCAATTACAACTCTCAGAGAGATTGCATGGAACTTTGTATTATTATTGTGACTGCCTTAAGGCAGTTCCACACATTCACCAATTCGCGAGTAGCGAGGTTCTGTTTGCCCATTCCCGAATAGCTCAGATACTCGGCGAAAGTTCAATCCCTCTAACGTGTCCAAAAGAGACGTTGCGAGTAGTGCGAGCACCGAATGTGTGGAGCTAGGAAAGTAGCAAGTAATCCATCCCCACTACTCGGCATTCGACAAGCGGTTGCACCTTACTAGCCAAATGCTGAGTGCATGAAGATAGCCTTTAGAGCATTATGTCCTCAGTTCAACTGTCTTAAAAACTAACGCACATTGTGTGAATTAACTCGCTTCAGAGACTTCATAGATTAGTGGCAAGTAAACACTTCCAATTGGGAGGGAGGTAGTTATGTGGTATACGCCCTTAATGTTTGGGACTTCATTTAATAAGAAGAGTGTTTGCTATTAAAACTTTCACGCTCTTTTAGAGCAAGAGTTGCATGGAATGAAAGACACATGAATACTGTCAATTTGAAATTCTGATTTTCCAGTTATTTTGAATCACAGTATATTTTCATTTGTAGGTATTATTCGGAAAACGGTCATTGAGTAATTTTATTATCATCGCACATTCTACATAAACGACTTTTCGATTTTTTTGAATGTATTTACTGTTTATAATTAACAGTTAAGCGTGTTTTGTTGTTAGATACTTATTCCAATTCTCGTGCGGAAAAAAAGTATATTCTGAAAGTGATATTGAATGTATACTAAATGGTAACCATGCCAAATACATTCCTGAATTGCATTTGCAACTATGTAATTATTAATATTATTATTGATTATTATTTATTATTATTATGTTTATTATTATCATCAATATTATTTTTACAAAAATAATTTTAAGTTCAAACATCGAAATTTATTGTTCAGTATGTTATTTCTTATTTTTATGTATTATTTTTCTAAAACTCAGGCTAACGTCGATTTGGTTACGATCCCTAAATCTGAGCTATTGAGGAAGGCTGCTCCGCTTAGGATGATTATCAATTAATTCCTTTCGACTGCAACCTCTCAAAAGAAACGAAGCGGCAGGTGCGGCGGCGCCGCCCGCCGCCGCGGATGCCTGAGGCCGAGACAGACCGCAAGGCGTGCGGTCGGCTGGCGGCGCGCGGCGCGGGGCGGCGCGTGGCAGCCCGCGAAAGCGTGGCCGATGGCCCGCAGCGGTGCAACGCGCCGTCGCGCGGCGCCTCGCCACGCCACGCGTCTATCCGCCCGCTCGCCCGTGGGGCGTCTTCCGCCTGAGTGGCCGAGAGGATGGAATCGCATCCTCTAAACGCGAGGAAAACAGCCAGACGACTTGCGACGTGCTTCAATTGCGTGCAATTTTGCTGGCTGAATGAAGAAGGAAGAACATAATAAAAATTTATGACGTTATTAAATGTATTGGTCAGTCCTAGTTGCATTAATAGGGAATAAAATTATGTTTTTTGTATTCACTACATATTGACCCTGGTGCTCCCGAATTGGTCAGCGCGTTTATATTGTTTTTTGGCATTTTTGTAAACAACGCGTGAAGAAATTTACTATCGGCTGGCCTTCATGGTTTTCAAATCTCAATATAGATAATGTACGACAAGCACAGCCTAACATTTTGCTGCTAAAGAAAGTGTAATTATAATTAATTGGCAGACAGGTCCCACATTTCAATATGACATTTAGGTTAAAGAATTATCTAATCTTTATTACTATTTTCCATTCGCGCAGAAATTGAAAGAAAACTTCGCAGCCTCCAGTCATCTGAGAGGCGTTTATAGTTTTAGATACCTAGGAACTCGGTGAAAATTCAAAACAATGGAATGGTTTCGATTTTGACTGAGAAAGGCAACTATTTGATTGGGTTATTTCGCCATTATTAAAATGCGTGTAACGACTGAGTTCTAATATTCAGTGCTGCTTACTTACAAAACCGCTTACGTGATGCGACAGAGCACGTCTCCAAGGAAGATGTCGCCCACCATGAAATGTTTGGTAATAACTTATTGCGATATATGGAAATATGGAAAATCGAATTTGTATATTCTTGTTTTGTAAAGAACTGTTGTACTGTGTATCCGTATACGTACACAAGTACATAAATACATATGAAGAAGTTTTTGTTGGAATATTTTACTTATTGCAATGTTATGAGATACAATTTTATTTATTGTTTTAATCAGTGCGCGTGGTGTTTCTGGCAGTGGTGGGAGCAGAACATTTTTCGATGAATCACTAGATCAACTGATCTCAAATTTTGCCCTAACACTTTTGAGTAGCCGAGAAAAAAGGTTCCCAACATGTTGCCCCGAATTTGATTACATTAGAAAATGTTAGAAATGATGCAATCCACAATGCATTTAGGAGGTTTTGTTGCAGGCCGTTGCCGGACGACGCGGGGCGGGACCGGGCCGGACGGGAGTGGGTGGGACGGTTAGATAGCGTGCGCTGCTGCAAGTGCATGCGGTACGGACAGCGTGCGTGAAATGGAGATTGGGGCCGAGCGTGCGTTACGGACAGAGCGTGCGGAGCGCGCTGGAGACGGGGTGTGAGCAGGGAGCGGTCATGGGGAAACAGGAGACGGTCGCTGGGGCCGGGGAGGTCGGAGATGTTTAATAGATGGTTGTGATACTAAATAACTATCTAGGCAACGCCAAGTAATCTATTTCTAATAACTTAGTTATTTAAAGCATGTAGAGAAAACTACATAATGCAAATAATTACATATTCCTATTTTCTATTGTAATTATAAACCTTGGGTTACTTAAAATACGTTAATTTGTTATTTATCATGCAATTTTTATTACGGTAAAGTTCGCTATACATTTCAGTATTTTTTATATCAGTGACACGCGTTTCGCAAAGCTCCCTCGAATCGTGTTCACTTACGAAATTTACTTATTTGGATTAACATGTAAATTGCTTACATGAAAGGACCTTGAAACTATCCCTTACGGCGAATATACAAGCGAAAAATGTTTCGTAGCTTAGAGAGCCCGTATCAAACAGTCAACAATACAGACGATGTCGGGGAATGCTGAAGGTCAGGGTTGCAGATCCAAGGCATTAGATTCGAGGAATTTGTCGGAATTGAACAAAGATGACGAAGCATCCACTCTTGTTTACATCCTATATGTGAACATAAACTAATCCTTTTTTATCCAGAAAGTTCAGACGCCTAGTCGATGATTTTAGTATTCAATATGTAGGTAAGTAGTTGGTCCGTACGCATTGTTCTCCGGTATTATCTTTAGGCTGGGCAATGTGAAGCAAATAGTGTGTGGAGAAACTACGTGAATTTTCACTGAAAAGAATACAGCAAAAACATACTTTTTCTCACCGCTAAATGTCTTAACCACTATTTCTTTACAATTGAGCAACAGTGTGTACTTCTTGGTATTAGTTGGTCACGGTGGTCAATGTTTTAGTGATAAATGTTTTCATTCTCTAGTTTATACAGTCCTTTACACTCTACAATACCTTCCACCTATTCTAAACGTCCCTGTTTTAGAAGACAAGGGAGTAAGAATGACATAATAAATTGCAAAAAGGGATGAAACACAGTAGAACAAACAAATATGAATATTATTATATTGTATTCGTCACACAGAAGTCAGTATAAAAGTTTAAACTTATTCAAATATCAAAACTTATGAGGTAATAACGATGTCGATTTAAAAAAAATGGAAATTCAAATATATAAATAATTTATGTATTTCTTTCTTACAAAATAAAATAAAATTGAACAACAAAGTATAATTATTGTACTTTGTTGTTCGATTTTACTTTTTTTTACATTTTGTAAGAAAGAAATAATACTGTTTCTTACCAACACCGTCTCGAGTAGTTGAGAGGGGGTTGCCGAGTGAAATTACATGCCATCGCATTTTACAGAAACCTTACTTTAATTCTGAAGAGAAAAGGGTGTTTTAGGTTTCGGCCTTGAATTTACCTTATTACACGTGAAACATTTGTTCGAAAATATATCTACATTGGTGCTTATTTTAATCATACAGCTTTTCTTTCCATATCATTTTAAAATTATGGAATCTGACGGTTTTACAATATTTTAAAACCTTACCAAATTCAAAAAAATGATAGAAATATTAGCAGCGTTTCGTTGAAGGATCTTCGACCGATCTCGAGCATTTAAGCGATTAGTGAAGCAGGAAGAGCGGTTTACTTTGCTCATAGTTAATCGTTTAGGTTTCTGCTTGGCTTCGATTTCTTTTCATTGATGTCAATGTTACTCAGCACATTTACAAGTGAATTCAATGAGCCATTGGACCACAGATGACTAAAATTCGAGACTAGGTTTCGGAAAACGTGAGGTGACAATTAACTGAAACGAAGCTAATACTTCATTGAGTCTAAAGGCGAAGGATGAAAGCGTAACGGATTTCCAAATCGAGCAGTGATCTTCATTAACATGCAATTAAAGTGACAATTCCAGACATGAACAGGTAATATTCACTTCCTACAATTTATTTTCCTGGTTAATACAAACACTTTGAATGATATTTCATAGACCGTAAATAAAAGTAATTGTTTACTCACATACACACACATGATCATAATAGTAAAATGTCAATTACGTGTTAAAATATTTTCTGCGTAAGAAATTATGTCTTTGAGACAAAAATATGGTTATGTTATTTTCTGTTTGATATCAGCTGAAATAGAAAAATATTAATGTGATCTTTTTGAAGAACCAACAAACTAATGCATAACATCCGCATATAGGCAGACATCTGTTCAATGTACAGTTTACCCGAACACAATTTCTAGATAGTGACACTGCTGTTATTTTCTTAAAAACTTCAATGGAATTTGATTGAAGGGAGTCTAGAAAAGTAAAATACCTAATAAACTGTCAATCGCGTACTCTGTTATTTTATTAACACGTAATGCACGTTTCGTTTGTCAAACTAATGTATTTACTTAACCCACAATTCTTCAGTGAAGAGATCGATTTACCTTTTGTCATCTCCTTTATTGTCTTAGGGTACGCAGTTTTGATGAGCGTCACGCGAACCAATTTTTCTTGCGGCTGGATCCGTTTAATGGCCATAAGACAAGGCACGCGCCTGCTTCGGCTGCCACCGCGCCCACGACAGCGCTCCGTGGTTTTTCTCTCCGCCGACTGAGAATTAGCCAACACCGTCGCGGCTGGACGGCCGCTCCGGAGACAGACGTTCGTCGCTCGGTTTCTCTGCTTTCGAAATGTGACGCCGAAATGATCGTGTAAAGCGCGTTGTGGAGCATGCAACGTAAAGAAAGCGAACGTAATACTTATTTAATCCACAATAAAAATGTGAATGTATTGTCTGCTAATTTGATACCGAAAATTGAGGAAATGTCTTTATGGGTAAAACGTTCTCGAATTATCAATGGAAGTTTTGTTTTAAATTAAAGACAACGGAAATTATGAATTGAATTTTACACTGGATAATGAATCTTTTAAGATAATGTTTTGCTTTCCAATGTTAACAGTAAATTTCTGGTGCAATTTCAAACCGATAATTCAACAAGTTATTCATACTGGATAATTTGTGCATCTCTTTAAACTAATTTAAAGATAATGCCAAGCGTAATTTAAAATGTAAATACTTACAGTAGTGATTATTTTTAGATAAAATTAAAAATTAATTTAATTAGGCAAGTTTCTCAATGATTATTACAGAGACGGTTCTTGTGGTTCTTCATTTACTTCTGCGTAGCAATGTAGTTAAACTGTCCTCACCAAAGCCACACAAGCATTGTGAATTAATTATTAACGTAATAATTCATTACTACATATTACATTACAGTACTTCAGGTTCACAGGAATGGTAAATTTAACGAAGAACACGTGGCTTTACATTAAATATTATTATTGATCACTAGCCGAAGTATTACTATTCATGTAATCAATATTTATTTATTGATATTGGCTATAAGGCGAAAAAATTAATAAATTCAATTTTCCTGCCCTGCTCCGTCCCAACTAACCATCTGCACCTTGTGAGAACGTAGGCTTCCGCGGCCGGAGTCAGTATTTACTTGGCTGTCCGGGTGACGCCGCGTCCATGGCAAAGGTGCCGACGTTTCGGTTGCCATTCTGCGACCTTCCGCAGGGCGCATTACACATTACGCCCTGAGGAAGGTCGCAGAATGGCGACCGAAACGTCGGCACCATCGCCATGGACGCAGCGTCACCCGGACAGCGAAGTTACGTACATCTGAACCTTGCCCATCCTTTCTTCTCCTTGCTTTGTCTCTCCTGGCCTCGTTCAAGTTCGACTAGTCTTGCCATTGCCTTGCTTCATTCACCGTTGCTACGAGTAAATGTAAACAAATGCATTGTTACATACTCCCGGCAAACGTGCAGTAATGATTTTAACATTGATCATAATTACTCAAAGCCTAATGGCGATATTGTTATGAATAAAAAATCATTTAGCAGAAAACTCTACAAAAGTTCTATTTATTTTAATGGATTCCCGCGCTGAAAGAGTGAACATCGAAACTTTTTTAAGGGGTAGAAAAGGACGATGGGAGAGTTTTTACGAATTATTGAGAGTTCCATGTTCAAAATTTCTTTTAAAGAATGTGTTGTAGATTTGAATGTACAAACTATTATTTTCCTTATTAAATACAATATAATCATCTCGAAAATTAACAAAAATTATGTCCGTCAAAATATTTCACCTTTCAGTCTGCCAGGAAAAATTATAAAAAAATTAAAGATCTTTTATATCATGTAAATAACCGTTATTTTGGAATCACAAACGTACTTTAATTTTATTTTTAGAGATTGTATTCGAGCCTTCTTCTACTCTTTCTGAAGAGTACTACGTATTTTCTAACCTTTTAGGTTCTTAACAAAATTTTCAGTTTCTGATCAACTATCTTCATTAAGTAATATATAGATAATTTGGAATTATTCACAGGTAAACTATTTAAGTCCTTGAAAATAAGCGGAATATTTCGATAGAACTACTAATTTACTCTGAGTTATATCATTCTCATTAAGTTTGTTCAATATACGGTATCTCAAAAGCTATGTCTTTTTTCATCTCAAAAGGGTACCTCAAATTTGTATCGTAATAAAACGAAATTACTCAATACCTTTCGTATACATTTCCACAAATAGGAGCAACGTTCGAAGTCATTAGTGGGAAAGGACGTCTGGAGAAAGACATATGTCGAAAATTTATCAAAAGATTTTGCAAGTAAAAAACCTCATGATAGCGGATAGGAAGTCGTTAAATAAGTAAATTAGCGCACTGAAATCAAATTTCTCTTTCAATACAATAGATAAAACACCTAAGATAGTCTATTAACAAATACAAAAACCACAAGACGTGTTTTAAGCCATAGAATAAAAGATACAATAGCAAAAAACTGAAGGTGAAGTCGTGGAACATAAAAATGGTTGCACAGATCATGTTGATAGAAGCAAGGAGAACTCTGAAAACAGGTACGGACTTCGAGTGTCACTGTCATGGTTGACAAAACATCAAAAAGAAATGGAAACATGAATTGAGAAAGTTCTCTGATGCATACCGTAAGACGTTAAGAGAAGGGGATTTTTTTTTCTTCCAAAAAGTGAAAT
Source organism: Gryllus longicercus (assembly GCA_038098605.1). Taxonomy (NCBI): domain Eukaryota; kingdom Metazoa; phylum Arthropoda; class Insecta; order Orthoptera; family Gryllidae; genus Gryllus; species Gryllus longicercus. The sequence goes on along the minus strand of JAZDUA010000064.1, from coordinate 868,207 downwards.
ATTGCAGACACGATTCCGGTAAGAAGATGAACACGATTCACAGAGAACCAACAATTCAGCTGTTTTGAATATGATTGTATCAGGTTATGACCTACAGTTTCCTGAGGGCATGATATGCCATTCAGATATTAAGTTCTTGGAAAGACCTCCCAATTTCAGTTATCACAGAAAAACAGTACACTCAAGGGACATCAATGTTTAGAATGACAAAATGCGCAAACAGAATATCTACATACGCCTAGATTGGCACAGGAGATATAATCCGATGTTATTAGTATTCCAATTATTACTTTCTTGTGTTTCTCTCCATGTATTATAACTGGAGACAATCGATGAAGCGAGTACTGAAGTAGCAAGAAATATTCACTTAATATTTACTTAAATTATGCTAAAATTACTAGAAAATATCTGACTTACAAATAAAAAATTACAAAAGTATGACATATTAACTTGATATTTCAGAATGTATATTTGTTTTAATAACAGTCTCACATAAGTAAAAGAATAAACAATTAATATCGTATTGCGACATTCAGTTTTTATTTCATATAACTATGAGTTCACTTTTCTGCATATACAGTAGGAACCTAATAACATATAAGTCACCAAATCACACATCACCTTCATCCATACGTTTCAAAATTGCCGAACGTAAAACAAGCAGATACTATACATCGCTTACCCAACTCATAATAACGTCGTAGACACCAACACTTCGCGGATCATCCCCGACCTGCAGACGCGTTCACATCGCACGTGGCGCTCAGAACGCGCGGCGCACGACAACCGGCACTGGCCGCGACACTGACTGCCTCGCCCTGATAACCGAGCCCCTGGTTACAGGTAGAGCTGCGTCTTGGTGACAGCGACCACCACCGCTGCCTCCGCCCCCGACGGCACCTCCGCCGTCGCGACCGCCGCCGCCGCCGCCCTCATCCGCGAGCACTTCCGGCCCTCGCGCGGGGGTGGAGTGGGGAGGCGCGGCGCGGCGACTGTGGCCGTGCCCAATGCGTCTCGATGTTCCGCGACCGAAGGCGCCAGGAAGCCCATTCCGGAGGAGCAGGCGGTGCGACGCCGCCGGCGTATTTTTATTCCGTTGGAGCGGCGTCGCGGCGAGGCAGGCGATTGTCATTGCGATGCGGTGCGATTGGCGGAACGGGACGGCCGGAGTGGCATTGCGCGCCGGCACATCGCCGTTTCACGCTGCCCGCTCGACGCGACGCGACGCGACGCGCTGGCACTGTCGCGTGAAGAGAGCGCCGCCGCCATACGATTGCGTGATGAGAGTGGGGCGAAAGCGGAGAATGTAAGGTGGTCAGCAGATGAAGTCTTGGTCTTTTTACATATCATTTTTTAAAATACTGTTTTAAGTATACACGAAGGATAAAGGATTGAGTATAAGAGACTGATTGCTATTATAATCAGCCTCTTCGGTCCAGTCAGTCAGTACGTTTTTCCTTAAAAAAACCGTACATTTTTTTCTTTGAGTTCGTTGAATGTATCTACATAGTAATTAACCCTGCCCTCCGATTTTAAACTTATCAGTCCCTGCGTTATTTTCAGGAGACCTGGAAATTGGTATTTTTCTCAGCATTTTTTCGTTTTTCTCCGTAATCTATTATCATTAAGTCTTCTAAAACAACAATGCAATCAGTTTTAAAGAGGATACAATTTTTTTAAACGCTTGTATGGAAATTTTTCCTTAAACTTACCTCAAGCGAGCTATCTAAGAAAATCACTGTTACTCAAAGAATTTTTTTGAAATGCCTCTCACGTGTATATTTACATTACATAATTATTACATTATATAATTATTTACATTATATAATTATTTACATTATATAATTATTTACATTATATAATTATTTACATTATATAATTATTTACATTATATAATTATTTACATTTTATAATTATTTACATTGCATTTATGGCCGGCAAGTCATTCATTAGTTTCAAAAAGTTGGCTATAAAGTTTCCTTACACGGGTTTTCGAAGTAGTAGGTACAGTAAGTAGTGTCTGGCGTTGGCCTGCCTGCTATAATAATTATTGTTTTTCTTATCTTCAAAGTTCCGCGAAATAAAATTCTTCATTAATAAATCTCAAATTACGCATGTGTGTCCGTTTACGCCGCTGCCTGCAGTAGGAAGATCCATGGTCGTGCTCTTACTGCCGAAACACAACAAATAACTGCCGTAGTAGTTTCACTTACAACGTTAAACTAAAATCTAAATTAGCACGTATAATCATAAACATATACTACACTTAGAATTATGCATTTCAGTGTACATACACCAATTCACATTTATCATTAAAAGCCAAGATCTTCGTTTGAAACATTGCTTTCATTCAAGCGAGGTCCTGCAACTCAGCCTTTGCAGGCCCCCACGAGCGCACCAAGCACATACCATTGCACCCGAGCTGCCTGATGCTCCTTTTTTGAGCATAGAAATCTACATTTGGAGATACAATCACAGGACATTTCTCAAAAACGGCTTCAACTATTTTGGCCTGGTTCAAAATTTGCATATAGGACCAAGCTTTTTTGTTCATTCTTATTCTGAAAGTCATATTTCAGTTCTACCATTGGGGAACAGAAAAGGCGGCCCTTTTGGAGGGAAATTTATGGCAGCTGAGCAGAAAATGGAGCAAAACTGAAATGATGGCCTAGACTAAAAAGGTTAGAAAAGTAAATAGAGCAAGAAAGTCTTTTTCAGTCCGTAGCACCACTAGTTATTATTTGAGACGTTATTAGCATTCCGGGTAGCAAGTTTCTATGAGACTATGTTGCCATAGCTGGTTCCAATATAATTGGACACGGCACATGTGTATATTCTGGGTTTTCGACAAACCTTGTATACTGTGCAGTTAGCTGCTAAGTAATTGCTAAACTGATGTATGTTCTTGGATTATTTTACTCTGTATAAATGATTTTTGAAAGTTTTTTAGCCCCCCTCTCACTACCCCGCTAGAGCCGTAACCTTACCGTAATATTTTTCCGTCAACTTAACATTATTTTATCTGATTAAAAAACAAAACAAAAATAATTTATACCATCAGAAAAATTTTTTTGAAAAAATAAAAAAAGAATATTTTTACTGTATTTTAGAACCCTGGAACAGTCACGAAAAATCTCCAAATTTTTTTCTGAAAACACCAATCGATGTGAATTTTTTCCAATTTTTTTTTCGTTTGCTGTACTGTTGTAAACATTTTTTTAAAACTGTTTTTACGCTTTTCTCGCCTTTATATCACTTATATTTTTTTTTAAAATATACTTCTCGTTCGACAGACTTGTCTTTTGAGGAGGTTAGTTATGCAGTATATAGTTTTTGGCTTTTTGGCAATGGCTATCCATAAGCAGTGGTTTTTATTACTAGGAAGAACGTAAACATTGCGCTAAAGTAAATGAAGCTAAAGTAAACCCGAATTGAAACGACGGAATAGCGTTGGTTGAATTCAGGAATTTAAGTCTAGACAGTATTAGCCTTCCAAAAATTTTAGGTGTGGTTGGCAATAGATTAATGGGTCTGTAGATTTCAATATATCTTGGGTTTTTGCCAGCTTTACAGAGAGGAATTATCACTGTTTTTTCACGCCGAGGGAAAATAGTGAAGCCTTTAAGCAGTATTGAAAATTGCCGTCAGGGCTGCAATATATCGAAAATTGCCGTCAGGGCTGCAATATATCGCCTGTTCAACATTTCCATGCACGCGGTATTTATGCCGTAAATTCCTGGTGCTTTCTTAATTTTCAGACGCTTGATTTCAAAGGCTGTCTCAGATGGGCAATGAATATAATGGGTGATGCAGCGGTTGGAAAAGTTGAGTTGACGAAATTTTCGATTTCCAAGTTAAATGCTACGTTTTTAACAGGGTGAAGTTTGAAGGTCGTTTCAAGGTGTTCCGCCATTACTGACTTACCCTCGTCTGAGTATATTCGGTTAGTTACTATTTTCAGGGTTGGTATATTGTTTCTTTTCTTTGGTTCGGCGCTTGACCGATGACCAGAGGTGTTTCGAATTTGGATGAATTTTGCCTGTATTCTTATTGAAACTTTAAACGTAGTTATCAAGTTGGGTTTATTACTAGTCTTGTTAGCTTATTTATTTTTGTTTTGACGTCTGATCTTCGAGTACTTTGCTAATATCGTCTCATATTGTTTTTTGATTTAATTAAATTTCGAATGTTTACTGCGATCGCTTTAGCATTTTGTGAACAACGACGTCGTGTTGACTGTTTGATGGCATTAATAACTGCTTTGGAAAATTTATCAACTTTATCGTCGATGTCGCGCGCATTAATGATACTTTTGAATATGAGTAATACAATAACATTAGATTAGTAAATTTGTTCCAAATTACGATTCCTCTTACTTCCTGATCGAGCTGGATTCTTTCTGTTTTTGCCGATGAAGATATATGAATCGGTGAGTGGTCACAGTCGAGGTACGATAAAACTTTTTGATGAATGGGGAAATTAACATTTTTGGTGAGTACTATATCTACGATATCTGGAATGATGTTTGAATTGGATGCATATCTCGTTGATTCATTTGAATCTAATGTATTAATGTTATATGCATTTGCAAAATCTGATAGCTTCTGTCCTTGTCCCGATGTCGAGTTACTAACCCACGATGTATGTGACGTTTCTCTGTCATTACGATACACGATGAAACACGGTATATTGAAACTTTCACGTGGAATTAAAAGGGTTTCTGTGATACAGGCAATATTAATACGGCGATGTTTCAGGAAATATCGAAAACTATTTGCCAATTGTTTTAGACCGTTGGCGTTCCAGTTTCATAAGTTATTTACCTCTAGAGTACCATTATTTATTACTGATGTAACTGTTGTCTCTACCATCCTTTGGATTTGTGGAACGGTTGCAGAAACAACTTGGGAAACTATTGTTGATATAATATTTGACCAGTTAGTAAGTTGGACAGTAAATATTGTTTGGCTACTTGAAATTGGTTGCAGTGGGGTGGGAAATATTTACTGGATTGTGGGGACGGTTTTGGAGAAATTGTAGATTATAAAATAAACTGGTTGTTTGATTTACCGCCAATAGCTTTTTGCGGGGATTGAATAAATTATTGAATACATTTTTTATAATGACTACATGCTCTATAATTTGCTGCATGTAACTAAAGACCGTTAGCACATTGTAATGAGGGGGATTTAGTCTTTTGCATTCCGAATAATGATGGTTTCCCACGCATTATACGCACCTGGGATGATAACCACAATTTGCTCGTGAATGACCGTATCTCTGACATGTTTTACACATTATCCTGAAATTTAACATTTGTTGCACTTTTATTACACTACAAATAAACCTGTTTTCAGAATATATCTTTCTAGCTTCATTCTTGTTTTCTAAATCTACTGCCCACACTGGAATGGGATTTCTTTCCTTGTTATAAAGCCAACAAACTTTTTACACTGGTAAATTCAAACGAATAAGTTCATCTTTAATGTATTTTTCTGAGTAGCTAGTGGGCATATCCTTCATTATCACTGATAGGGGCTTTTGAATTGGATCTCTGAACGAGTAGTACTAAACGTTTTGTTCATCACAAACGTTTCTGAAACTGCGATAGTCTTCACTAGAAGTGAACAATATTTTAACTGAATTTTTGTTAGGTTTGTTAGTAAAAACTGCCTGGGCTATACTTTTTAAGTCTTATATTAACTTACTAAGTCAACTACTTCGTGAACGTAAATGGGAGGGATTTGCACTTGAATTGGTTCTAAATGGCTCTGCTCCATGGGATCACTTTCAGTATTTTCTAAAAATTGTTATGTAAATGAGACTGGAATATTATAACCGATTTCACCATTAAGAATTCGAGCTTCTTACAGTCCGATCTGCTAATGGCGTTAAGGACACTTGTGGAGTTTGCGAGGTAGCAGAACCAGGAGTACATTCGTCACTTTATTGGTCTCCTTGTGCGGTAACTGTTGGTCCTGGTTGAGATATGGTCGGAGGCTGGACACGAGACTGACGAGGCACTCTCATTAGCTGCGGCTGAGTTTGTCATTGTTGCGCGAATTGCAGTTGTGTTTGCAACTGATTGAAGCTGTTGTTGATATAGCTGCCGCTGTTGTTGTAGTTGTAGTAGATAAGCTATCATGTATTTCACTAACTACTTTGCTTAAAGTGTTCATGGTATTTCTAATAAGTTGCCCCGTTAAGGAGCTTGAGTTTACAGACATTCACAATAACTCGGCCCTTTACTGATGCAATAAAGTCACAACAACAATGTTTATTTAAAAACTAAGCCCGTTACGGGCTCCGTAACCGACGATCACCACCTATATGCGTATCTTGTTTTACCACTATTGAGACGAAGGTAAGGGCTGCCGCACAGAGGGACGTGCGTACGCTACCACTGCTGGGCCGAGACTGATGTTACACACAGAAAATTACTGCAAGAGTACTGCACATTTGTTTTTGTGATTATTATACATTTGTATACATTGTTGTAGCACCTAGTAATGCTTTATGACGTTGGAATTTAGTTACTAATTTTCATATTTTTAAAATTTAATTTGTGCTGTATATCATGCGCTAAGGAAGTTGATAGTTTTTGGCAGTTTATAAAAACCCATTGACACAAAACCCTGTAGGTGTGTACTGGTGGGTAGATAATTACACTCTAGTGTTACTTCCGACAGATTTCAGAAGATAAAAATAGAAATTTGCAGATTGTGGCTTGCAAAAGAGATTATTGAAAAACACATAATCGCAGACAACTCGGAACTGATGAGTTTTAGGTCCTTTAAAACTCGGAACTGATGAGTTGTAGGTCCTTTAAAACTCGGAACTGATGAGTTGTAGGTCCTTTAAAACTCGGAACTGATGAGTTGTAGGTCCTTTAAAACTCGGAACTGATGAGTTGTAGGTCCTTTAAAACTCTTTATAATTAGTAACTAAATACCAAGGTCAAAAATTACCGGGCGCTACAACAAAGTAAACAAATGTGTAGTAAACAATAAACAAATGTAGAAAATTGCAGCAGTCACTTTCAGTGTATTTAAAGACAGATTTAAAGTAAGGATGGGGTAAAAATAGTTTTTAACAACAGTTCAGCAATCGAAAAAATCTTTAAAAAAATTTCCATCGATTGGTGCTTTGAGAGAAAGGTTTGAGATTTTGTCTTGCCTGTTTCCGAATTCTAAGGCGCAGTAAATTCTTTTTCGAAAAAATATTTTTTGATTTCTAATTTGTCACCGATAAAATATCAAAACATATTTTTCTGACAGTATAACTTATTTTCTTATTTTTCATATTTTTTCAATAAGATTAAATAATTTTAATTTGACGAAAAAAATAAAATTAAAAAACGCGTTTTCGGCTCTATAAGGGTGGTGGTTGTGGGAGGGTAAGAAACCTATCATTATCTTACTTTTGTACGAGGGATCCTAGTTTAACTACTCATACGTGATTTGAAATTAGGGACCTTTTTACCATCTAATCCGGGGGCACCCTTTCATTGGAAAGTCTCGGTTCATGCATTCAACAATTTCCTGGCGCTCAGGGAGAAGAAGAAAAAAAGTGAAGGGAATGGAACTCGCTTTCCATCGAACCAAGAAGTGTCCGACATGATGAAGCATTGATTTCCTCATCGGTGATAGTCATCGGGTATTACAATGGAGCTCATGTGGTGAATGTGTAGTTTATAGTACTTGCTACTATTATGCATTAGAGTACTTGTACTATATGTACTCTATAGTGAATTACAACTAAAACAAGAACGCGATAATTACGAGTCGTTTTATTTTGTTTTTGGTACAGGGAGAGGTCGCTCAGGATATCAACGATTGTCACTGCAGTATCTCTGACTGGGAGGTCCTAGGTGCGAGTCCCGACGGTAGCAGTATTTTTTTCTACGCTAGCTAGAGGGCTAGGTCAAATTCAGTTGTTGTGTGGAGGAGAATTCTAACGGAGGCATCTGTCCGGTAGTTTTCCTTTGTTTCTCCTATCAATACCAGGCGAATGCCGGTGCAGTGCCCTAACAAATGGGGCACGGTCCGCGCGCGTACTTTCCTTCCTCTTCCTTGTCATATCCTCACACTGATGCTAACATGCACTACCCTACAAAACCGGTCGGGAACTTCCGGCTTGTCTCGGCTGAGGCGGTGCTCACCTAGTGAGAAGTACCTGGTTGGAGAAAACCCCGCTAGGCGACAGTAGGTCGGCGCCGGATCTCTCACCATCTACCGAGGGAAGATCACCGTCACCTCCCGAGGAAAAAGGAAATTGCGGGACTTATGACCTTAACAGTTGATGCGCCCAATTGATCATTTTTTTTCGTTACGTTCTTCATATTCAGACATTCTTCCATTCACTTGCATTTTAATAGATTCAAGAATATATACTTACCAAAAAACAAGGGTAATCGAAACAAAGAAATTTAATTAAAAACTATACAAAATAGTCCTTATAAGTAGATGTTTTATAACAAAAAATATTGCTTCCTAAGGTTTCAAATAAGTTCGGGAGCCTCACAAACAGTACCAAACTCTAGACTCTTACCTTTCAATAAATTATGTTATGCTATAATACCTACGTTAATCTTATTTCTTTAGATAAAATGTGTAGTTCTGAAAAATTACACAGCGCTACAAATGTAATTTCACGAAGAACAAAAATATGTAATCGTTATGTAGTTTAATGTCCCGATGACAATAGTGAAAACCATTTTTTCTTTTCACCTAACTTTTTTCTCCAAACGCAATTTTATCTGCGCTTGACTGCGTCACTTATGTTGGCGCGACGCTTATCACATTCTGTTATTTGAGGAATATTATATTATGAAGGAATATATATATTTTGATATATGATTATTTAGGAATATATATTTTAGGAATATTATGTTGGGAGTAGAGGGAAGGGGGATATAGGCTTTTGCGATAGGTAAAGGAAAGTGGCACTTACATCAGTCAATCGATAGTGAGATAACACAGTATTGTAACCTTTACCAATCTGTAGTTGACAGAGATACCAACGCTACATTGAAATAGCGCGGGCACCCTCTGCAAGAGGTTGGAAACCCCTATATATAAATATTCTGAAATATTTGAATTGTAGTGCCTGTGCTGACCTACGCAGTAGGGAGCAACAAGAGAAGGTTTTGACACGCTAGAGAGGAAGGTTGGTGTGCTATTGGGGAGTGGTGGTAAGCGTGGTGAGAACGAAGAAGAGAAACGGACACTGAAGCTGCTAGCGCCTAGGTTTACGGGTATCCAGTTTCTTACCTTACATTGCCGTGTAAGAACCCGGATCTGCGCGGAGTCGTATATTCGGCGTCACCAGCCCGCTGACCGTCGCAAGCTTCGCCCCGTTGGGTGAGGCAAGGCCCCGCGAAGAGGTCGGTAATAATCGTCTTTCCTATTTTTTCTCCTTACCTTTCGCCACGAACTTACCATGATTGCGAGAAGAATCAAGTTCGCCCAGTTCGCTAAAACGTAGGAGACTCTTGTCAATATTTCCGTAGTGCCCCAAGCCACTTCTTTAATGAGTATGTTCAGATGTTGCGTGTTATGACATCCTACAGTGTAAATTGCGGTCATGAGACCCCGCCTAAGTAAAAAGTAAATGCAGAGAGCAACAAGCCCATGTAAGAGAATGTTATAATGAGTGCTCAGAAAGTGCATGTAACTTGATCTTTACAAATTGTGCTTGATGCTCCCCTTATATAGTTGTCAAAATGTTAAAAATTGTATAATTGTATTTGAATTTCTTCATTTGTCAAATTTTTTCTCTTCAAGAGAGAAGAGAAACTTTGTTATATAAATTTGGTTATTGTACAAAGGGTAATTTTTATATTTGTTTGTTTAAGAATATATGGCTATTTGGGTATAGAAATTTTCTTGATACACAATTTCATTTCTAAGACGAAAAAGAAAGATCCACAATTCTATATTAAAAAATATATTCGTATATTTTTTTGCTGTTGATTATGAACAGGTCACTTGTGAACTAACATTTACAAATAAAGAAAATAAAATTAGAATTGGTTTCAGTATCTATTCTTGAAGTGCGTAAATCTCCTAACGTGAATAATATTGTTTTTTGTATTCCAGCATTATAAAAGAACCTTTTCTGTTGCAAGGAATCGTTCATAATTGTTCATAATAGGGCATAATCGGGCACAAATGATGACGTATTAGATTTTGTCACGAATGATTGCGTCATCACACATTCAGCCAATCGTAGCGAGAGAATCGGGGGGAGGTAGAGCTAAACGGAACAGCAGACCACTGTTTACTTGCACGATGTCAAATACGTGAGTCGTCACAGCGAAGTTGTTTCGCAAAATTAAGTTTGATTATCTTATAAATGTATAATGCTGTTATACAAAAATTTAGTATGCAACACGTTTATAATGTTGTGTTATTACATTCGTACAAATTTGAAAACTCGCTCCTAAATTCGATCGTTTTCAAAAGAAGTACTTGTGCAATAAAGCTTAACATTATAAACTAATTGCATAAAATTACTATTGTGCATGTTCTTGTGTTTCTTACACCCAACGATATCCAGGAAGTCTGTTATTTCATCAAATATTTTCTGATACGTTTTTGGCGAGTTTAAGACTAAGTATCACAGGCATCTCATTTCTCCGTGTGTCAAAAAGGCACACGAGTTGTATTTTAAATCAATAGTAGATTAGGGTGTTGGTCAGCATAGAACTGTTGCGCATGTTGCTCCCGCTCATTCACAGGCTGATTGTTTAGAAACCACCCACCTATGCCATTTGCCGTACTACAGTTGTGGAGGGAATGTTCAGTTATGGAAACATACCAGAACATGAGGCAACTTCTGAAGTATACGAGTAGTGGCTATTCGATTCTCAAATGGAAAAACTTTGGTGATCTCAAAGTTCTGGGACGTCTAGGAATGCAGACTGGTTACAAAAAATATTACCGTTTCTTGTTCTAGTGGGATAGTACGGCAAGGAAGGAAAATTATGTAGTCAGAGAATGGCCTTTGAGAGAAATCTTCAATCCTGGTGAAAAAATGTCACATGAACCCCTTGTTGACAAAGACAGTGTACTGTTACAGCCACTACGTCTGAAATTGGATTTTTTGAAGAACTTTGTGGAATCAATGAACGAAGATGGCCAAGGTTTTTTTTTATTTAATTTTATTTATTTTCATTCGGAAGTACATAGTTCAGTTACATCACTTTTTCATATGTATTGTATGACTTACAAATATTCTTATTATCTATCTAAAAACTAACTCTAGCTGCAGGAAGGGGTAGGAAGCTACAATCTACACCTACTATTCACAATTGTTGGAAAATATGTTTAGGAAGGCATTTAAAGGGTAACGATTTTTTTATTCGTGTTGGAGTATAGTTTGTGGGAGGGGGAGCGGGAGGGGGAGTGGGAGGGGGAGGTTAAAGTAGATGACGCGAACACAGCGAGCTTTTTCAGTTCAAAAATAGAAAATAGTGTATATAAAGGGCAGTAATTGTTTGACATACGTGTCTATTTACAAAAATAGTTTAAGTAATTATGATCTGATGCACTACGTTTTTGAGGTAAAGTGGAGAGCACTTACTATTATACTCCAGTACAACATAAATACACATATCTTGGTAAATGGAAATAATATCAGTTACTTTTTCAGAAACATGTTCAACGCTGTTTACACAGTATTATTTATTTTATTGTTCCTAGTGAGTAAATATCGTTTTTTATTAGCATTGGCGAATAAGTACTGAACTATTTTTTTTGTTTTAGATTTTCCGTGCAGTGCATATTTCTACTTTCCTGTGGCAATTTTTCTACATGATTGTTGGTTTTTTGGTAAATACTTTTTTATTTCACTTTCTCACTATGCTTCGTACCAGCCGGTCATATGACCGAACTCGTGAGAACAGTAGTGTTGTAGCGGTCTCAGACCAGAAGAATGTGGGTTCGAGTCCCGCCTCGAGCATGGGTGTATTTGTGTATGTCTATATGTGTGTGGCGTCCTTTCATCTCTTACCACCATCCATACCCCCAGGGCTAACAAAATTGGGGGATCAAAATCGGGATTAAACTAAAACGCTGATCCCCCCCCTCCCAGAAAGGTACTTGCACCTGCTGAAGCAGGGTGTACGCGTGGTCTGAGTTGGCGTTTTAATTGAAGTTGTTGAGCTGTTTCGCGCACGCTTCTTAATTTTGCGTTAGAGCGAAAAAAATCAGTTTTAAACGCGGAAAACAAGCGAAGTTTTTAGAAAATACTAACACTAATACTTCACCAACGTATGTGGAATCCACATTTTTATACGATTGTAGAAAAAAGTTTAAAGTTGGATATGACGATGCTCGCGACCTTTACCTCATTAAAAACAATATTGCATCGAATCTGAAGATGCATGAGCAATTCTCATTTTTTTCACATTTAGAATCCAATATATTAGTATTTTATTCTCCGATCTTTCCTTAAAGAAAAAGTGTTATCTTTCCAATTATGTATGAATAATACTTTCATTAGAATAAATGTTCATTGCGGATCACAAGTTGTCGAAATGGATGGAGAATGAAAGAATTAAATGAATAAATACTGAACTGAACAAAAATGTATCTATAATTGAAGATAATAATAAATACAATTGTGGTATCATTAAATGGAACTTCTAGTAGGGAAAATAGTGTTGTCGACTGCAAAGGCTACCACCGCGCTCTCTGGTAACGAAGACAGTAAATGCATGGCGCATTGCATGCACCAATGCCCATAAAACTCCGGTAGTTCTTTCACTTCTGGAAAGCAATTTCAACATCACTAGAATAAGAGAATACTATATATTTTTGCGTTAATATGAAATTTATTTTTTTAGACCCAGAATAGTTCGAATATTGGCGATGAATAGAATACAAATTGCCCCATTATGATTTAACAATGAAAATAACGGATTTATTTATTTTTTAATGGAGATGTTTATTAACTAGGTCAGCTCTTTTCAACAATTGTGCACAATTTAACGGGAAAATATAAACAAGTTAGTTGTCATTCAAATGTACATTTAGATTCTAAAATATTGCATTACTTCTTGTAGCTGCTATTGAAATTTGTGACTCTACAAAATGGCACAGGGTTTTTCGTAAAAGTAAAATCTCCTTTTATTTATTATTATTATTTTCGTACAAGTGAAATCTCGAGGAGGGGAAAAGGAGAGGGTCGGAGAGGGTCGGACAAATCCACAAAACGACGAATCTAACTACATTACGAATTCATCCAAATAATTACAGCAGCAAGAAAAAACCCACTTCTTTGGTACGAGGAACCTCCTAAACGAGTCTTCCATTGCAAAAAAGGCACATTTTCCTACAGTATTACGTTAGGTTTACGTGTTAGTTTAAGAGAAAGCAAAAGAGGCTAGTTTAAGAGGAAAAGTGAAAGCGGTATGTCAAATATTTTTGTAGTCGTTTGATTTAAAATGTAAAATGATTGGATGAATAGTTATTAGAATTATGGACCATTGACTGTCTAAATTATAAAGTACGTTTCTCGCAGAAAATTGTAAGGAGAAACAGTAAATCATTATTTTGAATCCTTAAAAAACTTTTTCAAATGCTTTCATTCAAATATGACTTACTGTCACTTTCAATTTCGAGAGTACTTTCTTTTAATAGTTCTTGATTTTGTGAGTTTCCTATGAGGATGCCATTGTACAGGTTCTTGATTCAATTGTACGAGTTAGGGGGATAGGGGTGTGCAAGGACTTTGGGAAAATATCTTGACTGCTGTTTTGACAGATTGATTGTATTTTTGTTTTGCCTGCCCAGCTGTCGATTTCGTATAGGTGTAACTGAAGATTGATTTTTATTGAATTTATGCATGGACCTGATGAATATATAACCATGTCATCTGTAAATTGGACAGTTTTTGTATTACTATGTGTTGGTAGGTCGGGAAGGGGGAAGCCTTCGGAAAGACCTGCCTTGACCACTTTTGATTTAGAGTGTTGGTTATCGACTGGAATGGCAAAAGTTCTAATGGCGTGGACACTTTACGGTAAATTCCATTTTTTTTTCCATAGGTATGGTCTTTGCGTTATGGGGGTGGGTTTTAAATTGTTTCAATATTATTTTTTTCTAGAAGCTCAGATAGCGTGGACAGGAGACTGATTGGTCGGTTTTTGTTTGGTTTTTGTACCGGAAGAATGATTGCATGTTTCCACTTGCGGAAAGTAACCTAGTCTGAGGCATGAGTTGAATATATTGGTTCAACAGCTGTGTGGGGAAAGTTTTTAATATTAAATTGATAATTTTATCATGCCCATGGGCTTTCTTGTCAGGTAGTGATTTGGTGATTTTATTTATTTATTTATTTATTTATTTATTTATTTATTTATTTATTTATTTATTTATTTATTTATTTATTTATTTATTTATTTATTTATTTATTTATTTATTTATTTATTTATTTATTTATTTATTTATTTATTTATTTATTTATTTATTTATTTATTTATTTATTTATTTATTTATTTATTTTCAAACTTTAAAAAAATATACCAAAGTTTTATTTTAAATTTTGATATAGCATAAAGTTCACTTAAGGAAATGATGCAATTTCATTTTTACTGAATTCCCTGATTTTTCGAAAATAAAAGTGCAATTTTTTCGTTGTCTTTCTACTATTAAACTATTAAAGATAGAGCTTATTTCCTTAATAAAAACTGTTATTTAGAGACATCTTCAAATAAGGTCATATAACATTTGTCAAAAAATGAGTACTTTTCGCGTAATTGAGCGTGAAATAAAGGCAGTTTTTATTTTTTTAACAAATTTTTCTCAAAATTTGTACTACATTTTTTTATCAAATTTTCACCTTGGATAGCGTTTTATTTCCGTTTAAATCCTTGATTTATCGGAAATTGCAAAAATTCAATTTTTATCTAGCTTCTTCCTACAACTAAAATTATGAAAATACTTTTTTACTTATGAAATACGTTTATCAGAAATAGATCTTCAAATAAAGTCATGTTAATTTTTCGAAAATATGAGACTTTTGCATAATTTTGCGTTAAAGAGAGGCAATTGTTAAGTTCCAAACAATTATTTTCTTAGAAACGGCTCCAAATTTTTTCTATACATTTTTTAAAGTATGTAATAAAGAAAGTGGTGTTGGTTCCATTTTCGATGCATTCTCTAATTTCAAAAATTGCCTGAAATTCCTAAAATACGAATTTCCTAGGTTTCGTTTGAGATGGTGACACATTGCTCTCTGATAAGCAAGGGGATAAATTTCAGACAGGTATCGGTTATTTATGTAAAAAAGGAAATGATAAAAGAAAATGTTTTTTATGCCGTAAACGTATTATTCTGTGCTTCAAAGTTAGTTTTTATTAAATTATTTTATTTTCTGTTTGATTCTCTCCCTGCGTCTCTGTCTCTGTCTGTCTCTGTCTGCCTCTGTCTCAATGTCTCAGTCCGTGTCTGTCTGTCTCTGCCTGTCTGCATTTGTCTCTGCCTGTCTGCATTTGTCTCTGCCTGTCTGCATTTGTCTCTGCCTGTCTGCATTTGTCTCTGCCTGTCTGCATTTGTCTCTGCCTGTCTGCATTTGTCTCTGCCTGTCTGCATTTGTCTCTGCCTGTCTGCATTTGTCTCTGCCTGTCTGCATTTGTCTCTGTCTGTCTGCATTTGTCTCTGTCTGTCTGCATTTGTCTCTGTCTGTCTACCTCTGTCTCTCTCTGCCGACTGTGTCTCTCTCTCTCTCTCTGTTTATCTTTCTGTCTGTGTCTTCCTATCGGTGAGTTTCTGATATGGTGGGGGAGATTGATTTACTTAACGTTAATGTTATAGTGTTATCTACCTTCAGTAAAATGGTATATTCAACTTTAGTTAAGTGGGGAAAAATATGTACTAAATACAGATCCGTATAAAATAATGAAATCGTAGTTTCGAAAGCATTCATAAAGCGATATATTGGATGGTCATTAATTCTGTATGCTTAATTTATATGCGGAATTATCCTTGCTTGTCTGTATGATGTGCTGAAAATAATTGGAGCAGTTTCAACTTACACGAGAAAGTAAGTGCTGTTTTAGCACTACTAGTTTAAAAAAACGAAATGAGGGTGGAAAAACGTGTGATTTTGTTTAATAATATGTGTTGCATGATGATCATTACTTTTTTGTTATATTTTAGTTTCATATATTAATTTTCATTACACAACACTTTTCTTTAAAAAAAAATTATTTGAAAGTTAAAAATTGCGTTGGAAGCTTGAAACACTTATATCAGGATTAGATGAAGCACTTACAAAAAGCACCACAACAGAGGATTTAAGAACTTGATTTGTTGCACTTGAATCAAGTTATCTTACCAAATCGGAAACAAGTAATTTGGAACTAAACAATATCTCGTAATAAATGTTACACACATCTAGGGAATGTAAATTATCGCCGGTGACCAATATTTACCAATAAATATGTCGTTGGAACGTTACACATGTGATAATTATTTTGGCTGTCCGGGAGACGCTGCGTCCTAGGCACAGGTGCCATCATTTCGGCCGACTTTCTACGACCTTCGGGCCAAAAAAGGAAGATCTCAGAATGGCGGCCGAAACGTTGGCACCTGTGCCTAGGATGCAGGTCTCCCGAACAGCCTAGTAACCCTGACTGCGGAAACCTAGGCTCTCAACATGCAATGTTTGCCCCTGATTGTTAGACAACTCTTCATGCACCAATGTTCCGCAGGTTTACGAAACCTTAGATCTCGACATCAAAACATCTCTTGTGTCTGAACGTGGCTTCAAGAGTTGCCTATATCAAGGGCAAATGATACATGTGTAATTTCCTTGCATGAAATTTTCCACCATAAGTTCATTAATAAAATTGTATCATCTTCGATTCCTCCGCACGTCCGAAAATGTTCTAACAGTTTTTTTCTGAGACATTATGAGTATTGGTCAGGGAATAAATTAGATTTCAAATAATATTACGGGACCTACAAAAACCCGTTGTGTACAATTATTGCAGCAGTTTCCATGCAAGTTAAATTAACTTATGCAAATTTAAAATGTTCAAAATAAGCCTTTTAATGCTTTCTTCACCATTGAGTCAATTTTGGTGTTTCTACTTAACCATCCGTACAGTCATCGCCTGGGAGGTCCTGGGAACGATTCTCCGTTGAGCCAACGGGAAAGAGAAAGCCGACAGAGGAAGGAGTGAGGCGACGTGGACACGGCACCAGCGACGAACCGTGCGCTGGTGGCTTTTTTACCACCACCTCCCCTCCCCTCCCCTCTGCGGAAGGGGTGCTGAAGGGGGAACGTGACGTTCCGTTCCGCACGGCGCCCTCGCCACCGCCCCCGCCCCCTCCGCCCCCTATCAACTCACTTTCTCTTCTAGGGCTAAAGAAACGACAATATTCCATGTTTGGGTACTCGATAGGCCGTCTGCTGTCGATCTTCATGTAAGAACGTTTTGTAATATTTTGCGCGAGCGCTCGTTCGTTCCGTGTTCTGGCCACGGGAGGAATTTTCTCTTCCAGCGCTATCCGTGTTCGCGTCGACTACGCGCCGCCACGGCGGTCTGCGGTTAGCCAGGGTTGCTACCCAGGCGGAAGGTAATTGGACGCGATTGCAGCGATCCACATGAAATATTATGTTATTAAAGTTTTATTGCTTAATGTCGTATGCAATTGTATTTTATGACAGAATATAAAATGCCTGATTCAAAAATAAATAAAATATTGTAGAATACATTGAAGGCATGACAATACATTGATTGTCATATTTAAGTTCATTTTGTACCTTGAGTTAGAAATTGAATACTAATTTTTCTCCGACGGCATTCTTATCCATTCCCTCCACTTACTCTTTCAACAGTTCTCCCTTGAAGGAGAAATATTCAAATAACTAATTCCTAGGCGAGCCCAGAGTTTTAATTTCGTGTGGTTGAAAGCAACAAAATATATATTCTGTAATATGAAATAATGTTTTTATGTTTGAAAGTATTTTGTATAACAAAGAGTCACAACACCCTTTGTGTACCTTGAGTTGCTGTGGGTTATCCTGTCGCATGCAACAGTTTATTTCAGAAACCTCAGACAAAAATTGAAATGTTATAGAAGAAAATACACAGTATTATTACAACGACTGATATCATTACTCTCTTGATAAAATGAGCAAAGTACATACTTTATGCCGATTTGTAAGGCTTCCTAATAACTGAAACGCATTTATAACTACTACAGAAGTATGGGTTATCACAGAATTGTTTGTATCATATCTCATTCATTGAAGGTCTGGCCTTATTAATGTATGACAATACTACAATTTTGCTACATGCAATTGTAAATTATGGAGTAACATAAATATCTAGAAGATAATATACTTCAGGAAGTCAGAAATCTTACCCGAATCCATGCGAAATTCGTGTGTTTTCAAAAATATCTTCTATGTATTGATATATAATTACAAATCAGAAAAAAATAATCTGCGCGATTTGATGTCAATACAACAATTACATTTACCTCAAAATTATATTTGCATTTTCACACCCTGCAAGCATTTTTCCTGCATAATGTATAATACTTCATTCATAGACATATAAGAAGAAATCGTTGGGAAAGAGACGAGAGATCACATCACACATGATTAGATCAGAGTTAATGAGAGAATAAAATATCATTGACCTTGTTCTAGGCCACAGGTTCTGAATTCTATTCTTATAGTATGTAGGATAATACGCAAAGATTTCTGAAGATGTAATAAATAAGTAATAATTCTGTCACAAACTAGTCGCTCTAGAGTTGTAGTTTCGAGCGACAAATATTACTCAAAAGTGAATCTGTGAAGTCGTGCATAAATTTCAACGTATTCTAAATGAGTGGAATATCAATATTAAAATACTGAACCACGGTGAACTGGCAGTGTTTACTAGTTCCCCTCTATTTATAAAATTTATAAAACAGTAGTGATTAAGTTTGGTACTGACACAACTCCAAGGGATTTGAGCGATCATTTATCCAGCAACTATAGACACTTATAGAGACTTAATATTTTATTCAAAACAATTTCCATCGGTTTATTCAAAACAATAATTGTTGATCTCACCATATCCAACCCATACGAACCATTATCATGGGTATACTCTTACTTCTCTTTATATCAATTTAACAATTAAAAAATATTACTTCAAAACTATTTATGGAGGATCCGAACTGAAATCCCAGAAATAATTTCTGGACCCATTGTAGTTGGGAAGTGACTTTATACGATGCTTCCAAACCATGTGAAACATAAAATAAATTTAGTGTTATCATTAACACAAAATTCTTCCTGTCGTGAACAGTTTACTAGCAGTTATATTTTATTGTTATAATTAATGATGAATATTTACCGCTGAATAATTTCCCAATTTTCATTCCAAACTGTTTTGTACATTTTGGAATGAAAATTACAAAGTCATTATTTCATTCCGATGCAGAATAGTAGCTGAAGGTATTTCAAGAACTAAATAATAAATACATTATCAGGAATCGTATTGAGATTAAAATTTCACAATACTTATTCTATCTTGTACAAACACGATTGATTCAACGTGACAGTGGTTGTAATGACCATTTCACGACATTTCCGATGCATGCGTGTACTATCCCAACTTCCCCCGCAAGGTGGCCCCGCCGCCGCTGCTGGAGCGCGACTCGCCCCGTGGACGTGTGCCATGCGACACTTTACAGCCCCGCTCGCCGCCCCCACCGCCGCTCCCGTCCCCACCTGGCGTGGGCGCCGCCAATGGGAGCGCTCGCAATCAATCAGAGAGCGGCGCGGGGCGGACAGGTGCTCGCGCCCGAACGTCGCGCTCTGTTAGCGCGGAACACAGTGGCAGCGCCCCGCCGCGCCCCACCCCGCCCCGCACACCGCCTACGCCCTGTGCTCGCGGCTTTAGATGCGCTCTTCTTGTAGATGGGGTTCTTTGGCCCGGCTTCTGCTGTGTTTATACCGCGCTCACCGACCATTCGAAGGAAGGGAATGTGGGCTTGTGGTAGAGCATTGCGCGATGATTGTTTTGGGCCCGAAGTAGCATTGCACAGTGAAGCCTTGACGAGTTCGTGCTTTCAAACAGTGAGACGAAAGATGAACTCACAAAGTTCGAGGTTGAGACTTAGAACTGTTGATAATTCTGGTTTATGTATTATATTATGAATATTTAACAAAACGAAAAAAAAATCGTTATTTCATATGCATATCTTACATCTTTCCTATCTTTTATCTATAATCATGCCTATTAAGTGGTCTTTAATTTTATATCAGATCCTAAACGCAGGTAATTAGTTCAACAAATTTCCAGTAGTTTGCACCGAGACATGTTGTTCTTTTGGAGACGAAGAATATACAATTCAATACATAAACAGTTGTGTAAATGGAGTCAGTTATACTCATAAAATTTATCAGTGTTCACTTATTTCATCCATTTCCCTGAATTAATTTTCCGTAATACAGTCTTTTGTAAGAACTCTTTGATTTTAATTTACGAGAAACGAGGCACAAGAGGACTTTTTGTCATTTTTATCACACCATTTTTTATCACGCCAACAAAGAAACTGTAACGCACAATAATTTCATCCGTGTATTGAGGAGTTATTGTTCATCTGTGTGTCATAGATGATTTTTTTTTAAGTTTGTGACATTTGTTTCATGCTAAATTGAGTAAAGCAACTGGCTGCATCTTTCTTGGCACTCTCACACTCATTACTCCTCTTTTTCTTAAAATCATCTCTGAGTCATAAAACAATGCAAATGTGACATATTACACGTCTCTTTAGTAAGTTGCGTTAATATAAGTTCTCTTAAGTTAATTTACGAAACAAGGTCGAAAACATACTGGTTTAAACCTAAATTTCTGTAATTTGGAGTATCCCGAGGAAAAAATTTAAATTCAAATATATATCAATATTTGCATCAACTTTTTATTACATTTGATACCGTAAGTGATGAATATGTTTGTACAGCGTTCGGATACTAATGTTTGTTGTTACATGTTTTAGAAATTCTAAGATTCTTATTTTAGATAGGTGATAGTCCTGATATTTTCAAATCGATTGTCAAAATCAACTCTGTTCTTGAGTCTGGCTCGTTGGAGAACAAAACCTTTCGCTGAAAACGTCATCAGCTGGCTTCAGATGAAGGCAGGGCCGCGCTTCTTGTGGGAAGCTCGTTTTGCGATTAACTAGGCTATTTTCGGACCGATGACGATCACGCGACACAAGACTGAATTTTACTGTCTCGTCATTCCACGTACTTAGGTAGTAAATAGAAAGTATTTAAATGTTGCAGTGGAAAATGGCGATTTTTCGTCAGAAAAACTCATAGTGTCGGGTCCTAATATGGAAAAATTGAATAAAGGTATTTCTATGGGAAATAAACTACTTTCTCTAACACTGTATGTAATTAAAATGCTCATTTTGTAGGTCCTTGATATTAAAAAATTGGTTGACGGCAAAACGTCCGTCTGTGTATGGTCAACGCCAGCTCCTAAACCGTTAAGACAATTTTCTCAAAAATCGAGATTCTCTAATATTGACCGAATTGAAAGCCATATTTTTTCAAAGTTGGCTCCAATTTTTGGACTCCGATTTTTCCTCGCATAGAGCGAAGGCTGGTTAAAAATATGGCGCATTTTCTTTGAACTCTCGGAATTTTCGAAAATTGCAAATATTCAATTTTTCCGGCATCTTCCTACAACTACATTCAATATAAATTGAACATATATTGAAGATAGAGATGCCTTTCTGTAATAAAATGTGTTCTTCAAAGACATATTTAAATAAAGCCAAATACAAATGTTCGTAAAAAATGAGTAATTTTCACCTAATTTTGGTGAAATAAAGGAAATTTAAACAATTATTTTTGCAAAAACGACTCAATTTTTTTCTTTAAGAGTTTTCCTCGAAGAGAGATGAACACTTGAATGGGACATGCCCTATTTTCTTTGAAATCTGCATTTTCAAAACTAGCAAAAAATTAATATGGGAAAAGTAGAATAATGATGACAGGAATTATTTCTTTAATGAAATACGTTCTACAAAATTAGATCTTTAAATAAGTTCATATACAACTTTTTGAAACAAACAAGTAGTGTTGGCGTAATTTTTGCTAAAGTAAAGGAAATTTATAGATTTAATAGAAAATGGCTTCGTTACTTAATTTCATTTTCTCCCTCAAATAGAACAAAAGACGCTTAAAATGGGACAGATCTAATTGTCGTTAAATTCTCTGGATTTTCTGAAATGGCCAATGTTTCAAATAATGCTAGAAAGTATGTGCCTTCCTAGCACTGCGTGTTTCAAACACCACGCAGGCTTATCGGCATTATAAACACTTATATCTGGCTTATTCCCCAAATTGCACGACCGCGGTATACGTAAGTGACATGCAGGGTCCAACTGCTTTCGTTACTGAAACCACTTCTGTTGCTTGTCACGAGTCGCGCGCGGGTAGGCACTGAGTTCACATCCTGTGAACGGCATGGGGGGGTTTCCGTGAGGATTCACGAGCGAGACAGCCCGGTATTGCAACGCACATTGGGACGACCCCAACGGAACCAGACTCCAGTTGTCCTATGCATGTAAAAGTTATCAATAAACTTATACGACATATCTTCACTCGTGTATGTTGTCCAAAAACACACAACATTTCAGATGATAGATTTTCCAACATGCCACAAATCACCATATCCAATTGCCCAGAATCAGTCATTGGTATATGTACGAATATTATGGACCTAAGGGCATAGAAAAAATAATATTGAAATCTATTGAAGTGATATCATGCTAGTTGCAGTTTCGTTACATTCTGCGTATGTTAAAGTTACATTTTCGTTACATTCATTTGTATGTTAAAGGTGTATGTAAGCAAAGAAAAGTATTTTCAGGTCGATCCGAAGCACTGAGTGTAATTTTAAATGAAAACGCAATGTGAATTGTTTCTGAAAATACGGCTCCTGATTTACCTGTTTTTCGAGCTAATCTTTCTACACATCCTGAATCTCGTCAGTGTAGTGTCGAAACATTTCTAGAGAACAACACGTATCTGTTTCTCTTCACGCTAGGTGAATGTTTCGTGATTTTGACACACACTACAAAGCAATTTGCATCGGAACAGAACCGTGAACTGTCATGCAAATTAAAGCTGATCTCTGGATGCAATCGGGCAGTATAAAGGTGGAAAGTACTAAGGTGCAAGTGTCGGAGATGGAACACGGAGATGGAATTCTTCAATGGTCTGTTCTACACTGGATTAGGATCTGAATTATTATACTAAAATTATTGTTCCAATTGGATTACTTCTTTATCGATATTCAATTGAATAATGTCCTCGGATAGTGTTTGTGTATCAAGCGTACAGAAGAAAGGCACAGATAAAAATGAAGTTAAATTCTCTAGGAATCATCGATGGCTATAACTATTTCAAACTTATACATTTCTACATTATTAAGTGTTTATTTTTATATATTATTCTATTATTTACTTCGCGGGTATGGCACAATGTCGATACAAAATGTTTCGTAAGACAGATCATCTAAAATAAAACTTTATCAGATTTATCTTGAAACTGACCGAAAAAAAGAAAAAAATCGATATTGAATTGTCAAATATAATGTCGAATCTCTAAATCATTATTGGATTTTTACGAACACAACATGTAATGAGACACTACCGACGTATGGAAGATAACAAAACACTTTTCTCACGGAGATAACGCAACTGCTGTACTGAACAGACGATTCCAAGGAATCATCCTTATAAAAGAATCTCGTTGTATAAGATATCGCCCAAACTTTCCAATTACCGTCTAGTTTTCTATTCAGAGCGCCGGGCTTAGCGGCAATCTTAGCGAAGTGTGACGCGGTTAATCAGGCGCCGGCTAGGCTGCCGCGTCTACTCGAGTGTGAACTGAGTGCCGTGTAAACTCCACGGCGGCGGCGGTCGCACCGTCGGTGATGATTGTCGCTTTCGGGAGGGAAGCTCTGGCGATGCGATGCGATGCTCGGCGCGCGCCGGCCCGGAGAGTTCCGGGTTTCTCGACGCTGCTCCGCTGGGCGGAGGCGTGTAACCTCGCCCAGACGATTGGTTACGCAGGTTACGCAACTAGCTACGCCCGAAGAATCAGAACATTAAGAGTATAAAAAAATTGAGAAGTCAGCGGAAAATTCTGAATGGTAAACTTCGCTTTCTGCTGCCAATTACGTTGTGGTCGTCGTTAGTAAATTGGAACTGGAGATGGAATTTGGAGTTAAGTGAAATGTCTTCTTTCTTTATAAATAACATTCTATAATTAAATGTTCTACAAATCTCAGACACTTCCCATTCAAAACGTTATACAAATAATAATCTGATAATGAATTATTGGAAAAGTAGAGATATTTTGGCAATATGTTGGCAATAAAGTACATTTATAACATGCAATTACTTCTACACAAGATCGGTTTGTTACACGTCATTGCGTTCTTGAAAAGGCACTTCTTTTTTTATACCATCTCAATTAAGAACATTTTTAGCTTACCACTATATTTTATAAAATATGATAAATACCCTACAGTGTGTAATAAGAATTTGAATTAGTCATTGAAATGAACAGAACTTCGTACAATAAGAAAGGATTTATAGTACTAACTGCGAAACAGTTAAAATAAAATTCATTTTCGTTACCGGTTAATTTTGGAAAACAACAAACCGATCATTATTTTGATATTGTAAACTGCATTTTGAATGTAAATTCCACAACACTAGCTGCTTGGTCAGTCGGAGCGGACATGGACAGAGCGAAAGGCGCGCAAAAGCTCTCGAGAAAGACGGCGGAGAAAGGAGGGTGACTGGAACTCGTCCTCCGTGATGTCGCGGGATTCCACGGCGCCAGTCTGTGGATTATTGGCTGCTCAAATGACATCGTCACTGTGATCGATCGACCGTAGTTGGTCTGACTTAACCTTGAGGCAGGACGCGAAATGGTAATCGAAATTTCGGTTACACTGTCCAACTCGACTTAACGCTGCCTAAATAGCTGCCTGCAAATACAGGACGTCATCGGCTTGTTTTTGAGGGGCTGGGGAACCAAGCATTTAATGCTGATGTAAGCACTCTTACTTTGTTCAATATATGATCGTTGATTTTATCTCAAAGACAGCATTGCCGTTGACTGCAGCGACTCAGACCGGGAAGTCTTCGGGTTCGAGCCTACCAGTGGCGAATTGTCAACACTAGCTGCACAGCTAGATCGAATTCGGCACTCTCTGGAGGAGAATTCTAAGGGCTGGCTCCTTTGATCTTTTTAGAGAAATATCGGACGAATACCGGGGCAGTACCCTAGCAAACGGGCCACGAGCTGCGCACGATATTTCCTTCCTCTTCCTTGCTTTGTCACGTCTTATACACACTCACACGTCGTGAGAACACTCAGGAGCGTCGAGTTTGCTCCGGATAGGAAGGTGCCCCGTTGGGATAGTTACCTGGAGGGAGAAAATTCCCGGCAAGCGGACGTGTAGGCCGGCGCCTAATCTCACCATTCAGCGGGAGTGTAATCACAGACAATTCCCGGTAAAAAATAAACATTTACTACACTCACGGGACTAATGTCCATAGCTGCTGACTAATGTCCATAGCTGTTGACTAATGTCCATAGCCGTTGACGGAAACATCATTTAATCCATCAATCAATCGAACACTGCTCAATATCTTTTAATCATACATTTTAACGCGAATTTTTGTAAGCAAGGTCACTTCTGCAAGCATAAGATGTGTGACTCCAGTGACAGACGATTCGTACCCAGTGCAAAGTACAATATCTATCCATGATCATGTCTATTAAAGCTTTATAAAGCCTCCCTCTCTCCTCTCTCCACCCTCTCTCCTCCCTCTCTCCACACTCTTTTCACCCTCTCTCCTCCCTCTTTCCACCCTCTCTTCACCCTTCTCCACTCTCCCTCCACTCTCTCTCCACTCTCTCTCCACCCTCTCTCCACCCTCTCTCCACCCTCTCTCCACCCTCTCTCCACCCTCTCTCCACCCTCTCTCCTCTCACTTGCATTAATATTCACTTCCTTTTTACTTTCTCCCTACAGAATAGAGGGTAAGTTACGTAATGTTGTGTGAAATAACAGCGAATTTTCGGCAGAAAACTCTATTACAGGGCCCTGGTAACGAAAAAGGGGATAAATCCAGTTGCTAAATTTAGAAAAAAATCCTCTAACTCGTGGACTATCCAAAATCCATGTTTTGTGGGTACTTAAAACCGAAAAATCGAATGACGGCACGTCTGTCTGCCTGTCCGTCCGTCCGTCTGTCCATCTGTGAACAATGCTAAACCGTTCAGCCGATTTTCTCCCAAATTGATATTCCCCAATCGATCTAGCTGATGTCGCGTATTATTTTTTCTCAGAATTGTAAGTCATATTATCTGAGGAAATAAAACACTCGACATTAAACTCTAAAGGCCATGAATCCAATTTAGAACGCCGTCAACGAAGAATAAATACTCGTGGTGCAATCTTTTTATCAAGGAAAGTAAAAGCGCAAAGGAAAGTAGTAAATAATCAATTGGATACAGAAAATACAAAAGGACGTTCAGAAAAAGAAAACTAGCATAAGCAAAAACATAAGATTTGAAAGTACAGGATTATATTAAACATATTTGAAATTGACAGAGAAACGCAACGTTTCCTGCAATTAAAAACCCATTGAATGTGAAAATTTACTCTGCAATTAATTATAATTGACCTACCATAAAGTTGGTAAACTTTTAATATCAACATTTACTTCCAAATGTAAAAAGTTATAATTATTCTCTTTTTAATTTACTTTATTGAAAACCAAAATATTCTGAATAAATCAAGAAAATTTTAAGAGTGAATTCACAGGCAATCAGAATGCAATACGCTACATCAATCTTAGGTCCACTTTTCCAAAGTTTTGTCTCGTTTTCCCAAAAATAAAGGCGCTTTGAATTACCTATAGATTATACGGAGAAAGGTTCCGAGCTCGAGTGTACAAACAACACTTAACCCAAATCTATTAGTACATTAGTTCTGCAATTCGATATCCATTTTTCACTCTTCTGTGATTTTTCATGGACATTCATGGAACTTTTTAAATTCAAGCTTTATTTCTTTCGCATATTAATGTGTTAAAACTACATGCAAATGCAAATGGGTCAATTTTTTAAAACCATTTGATGGAATCTTTATTTCACAAAAATGTAGATAGTTTATATTATCACTTCAGGGGAGAAACTTTACAGGGGTATGAAAACTTCTGGTCTAGATCAGATACTTAATCAAGTTGTCAGATAGAGAAAGTAAGTCTGGGTTAAATGAAAAGGATCCCGCTTGTACCACAGTGGTTCTGGTCGACGCTGGTGTATTTTTACTGCTACATATCGGAGATCTTTTTTCTTCCATTTGAGCTTTCAAAAGATTTATCACTTTATTTGATCTCTACATTAGCTCCATAGCTTTTCGTTTCACATCTTGAAGTTATAATTGAGTACTTCTTTTTCAAATAATGCACTTGTCTGTTTATTTGTTCGTAAGTAATGGCAGAACTTTCTACTTTGGTTTTCACGGAATAAAGTTAAACAGAGAATATTACAAACTTTTCTCAATGTCGTGCTGATATTTATGAACTACAACCTCCTGTAGCAGTTGCAGTGGTGGCGTTAGTATTTTACTTTCTCGTATAATACGTAGTATTGTATAGGGAAAGTATTGTAAAATGCAACAAACAATGTTCGACTGAATTTTGGAATCGAATTTACCACAGAAGCAAAACGCGTATTGTGGGGTTCTCATATCGAAAAGTGGATAAATATTGTTCACATACAGAGTAAAGACTTCATCTACCATGTTGTGTAGTCAGAATTCACGTTTTGTGGGTTGTTGATGCCCAAAATTCGTTGACGGCAAAATGTCTTTCTGTCTGTCTATGCTAGCTGTCAACGCTAGCACCTAAACCATTCAGATATCTTGGACCTCAATTTGGCCAAACTCGAGGCTCTGTGTATTTGAAATAGATATTTTGATTTTGGTGGGTTTTATATAAAGACTGAATATTTTCAAACTTTTGTCAGAAATTGCTCCAAATTTTAAACTTTAAATACAACAAAGAAGGTATAATACGCTTAATGAGAACAGTTTCCATTTTCGTTGAAATATCCGATGTGACGAAAATTGCCGAAGTTATAAATAATGCGAGAAAATATGAGCTGTTGTAGCTCCTCTAGTCATTACCATAATTATTTCTTCTGTGGCAGCAACACACCGAGTATCAACTAGTCTAATATAAAAATAAGAGTTACTGGTGTTTAAAAAAATCAATATATTTTCGATTTATAATTATTTCTTAATGACTCCTATGAAGTATATATTACTGTTAATTATTACAGCACATTTCATCGAAGTAAAAATTTCTTCAGCTCTTTCTTTTTACCATCTTCTGTACATGGTGTTGTTTAAACCCTTAGATATTTTTCATCGAGGCAATTACAGGCGTTTTGAAGTATTTTTGGGCATCGAATAACATGTGCATAGGCCTAAAGTTTTTCTGACTTCTAGAAGATGGGTTGTGAGACAATACTAACAAGTAGCACTGAAACAGCACACATTTTCTTTTATTGTTTATATTAGTTACGATATATTATAACACACATTTATGCTCTCACGGGTAGCTCATTGGTCAGCGTACTTTCTTCCCATGACGCGACCCCGGGTCAGATTTCAGTGTGCGTTTTTCTGGCAATATTCCAGTATAAATTGCTGTGTGACGTTGGGCAAGCTCACTTCTTAGGTTGAGAAGACCAGAATAGGGATGTCTGGTATGTGCTAACCACACGAACCCCTCAACCCATTGCCGCAAGGCAAGGACCAGCTGATAGGTCCAGGCTTTCTCAGAAGCTATTGCGCCAACGTGCATACGTTGAACAAACATCAGACCTATTTACACTTCCGCCATCAGTTGGACAATCGAAGACATAACTCAGAAATGTTACGAAAACTTCTAATACTTTGGAACTAGTGCTACACCTTTCACGTATTATTTGAATTCGTATTATCATGTAATACTAGTTGATTGTGCAAAAGTGTTTTTAAATCGCAAAAGTACTTGCCCGGGTGGGGATTTCAGCTTAGACTCATACGCTCGGCGATCAGTGCTATTGCCAATTACACCACCAGTGCTGATTAGAGGTACCAACTCGCGAGGCATAAAAAATGTCGAACTTTTGCAATGTCCGAAATTTCAAAGATTTTCTTGATATTGGTCCAATGCTCTATTATTAAGTTGGCCTAAACTTTGCTCTATTCAAGCAAAAAAAATTAATGAAAATAATTCGGTCCGTTTCTTAGAATAAACTTCTTTAGGTATTTTTGAAATTGTCACTTTTCACTCAAATGTGCGCGAAAACTATTGATACTTCCGAAATATACATATTTAAAAATCAAGTTTCTAAAGAACAGATTTTATTGAGAAAAATATGTTTTCCACTGTTGTTATAAGAACCCTCAAAAAATGGATTTTGATCTTGTGCATAACGTATACGGTAAAATAATATACTACGATTAAGTCAGAAAAAAACCTTTTTCAAAATCAGGGACCCACGGAGTACGTCTTTATGTTATGAAATAATATGAAAAATAATATGTCATTGATGATATGGCACCTTCTTTGATAACTTGGCACTTTTTCTCATAGCATTACGTATCTTTCTGTATTTTGAGTACATCAGAAAGTAAACAAAATCCCTCCTCGAAACCTATGTTAGTCGATTGGCAATACTGGCTTCATGTTTTACAATCCTTGGCTAACAGTTCACTGAAGACAATCTACCATTTTTACAATGAATTTCAACACTAATGACAGTCTCTAGTGTTACTTACGATCGATTCTGTTTTGTTTTCGTCCGATTGTGTTTTGCTTGTTTCAGATATGTTGGAGGATCTTTGTGAAATAATAAATTGCTCTTTTTCTTATAGCAGGAGACACGCTCTCCACCCTCCATTGTACAACTTGACACACCGTGTTATTTCAAACCTTCCTGCTGACTTCTCCGGCAGTTTTTAGAGCTTTAATCTGTCGGCTGTGAAAATCAGCCTTCAGAACCTTTTTATGATTAACTTCCTTTCCCTAATATGCTTCTTTTTCACTAGTGTCTCGAAATGAAGTCTTATCAGACAGCATAGTAAATATAATGAAAGCTTACATTCAGTCGCGTGGATATTGATAAATCACATCCGCGCGGCTACCGTGACATTGCAGCTGTCTGAACGTCACGTAGAAGTACAATGTCATGTGTTAGGTAACAAGTAGTGGCTGACAAAACCATGTTTCCTTTACTTCCAAGGTGTATCTTGTTTCTTCTGCCATTTTGCCACTCTTGAAGTTATTTGCTCCAATCAAATTGCATAATGGTTTGACACAATTTTTATTATTGCAGATATTTTTCATAATTTTTCGTGTGAAAATAACATTTTTCACGTTTTGCATTATTAACAATGTAATACTGACTGCGCGTTTCCTGTGGAGATTCTTTACGCCTCATATTGACATGCCCATCGTTTTTCGCAGCAAGTGCTGCTTCTACAAAATATTAATAGCTTTCAAAGAACCACTAAATAATGTACCGGTCATTGACGGGAGAATATTTTTGCTACACAAAATACCCAGAATATTGATTTTAAAAATTCGAGAAAATTTTACACATTTTGAATCACGTCTAAAAACCAACACTTTCTAGTATACGCACATTAACCTACTGTGCACCTGCAATGGATCCAACCCAGAGAGTTATGGCCTGGCTCTAACAATAAATGACACAACTGAAATCTAATCTAAAATTTCAATTGGTAGGGAACTCATTAATAAAACTTCCAATGGAGTTATTATTTATCAGTCTCAATCAAAAATACATTTGTTTAAAGACAAAGAAAATATATTGAAAATAACACAATGCAATTTGTGGGCACTCCTTAAATTATTAAAACATTAAATATAGCGCTCCAGGAAAGTCTCTCCGCAGTGGCACGTTACTGTTAACAGTAGAAAATATGTTGCTGCACGAGCTGCTGAAAGAAAACGTAAATTGCATACTCACCATAATCATAATAAAAGGGTTGACCCCTTTACTTGCTACTCAGTGATCTGGTTGCTATCAATATAAATGCAATTTTTAATAGGAGGCCCTGACACATCTCGGTGCGGATATCCTTCCCTAGCGTAATGTTTTATGTGCATGCAATTCATTTACGAGACAAATGTTCATAGATGTTGACGCGCCTGGCGATATGAATCAATCGAATCAACGATGAAATGCCTCAATTATTTTCTCATATTAAATAAATGGGAACTTTTTTATGTATCTGGCTGGCCTCATGAATTTGAAATTAGTATTTTAATTTAACCTTACACGAAGCCTCATAGTTATTTTCATTTTTGTCAAAACTGGCTCTAAATTTTTTGGATTAAATTTTGCCGCCAACTAGCGTAAAAGATAATTAAAAGAAAGACGCGAGAATCCTTTTCGTTCTCAACCCCGAATTTTCTAAAATTGCAGAAGTTCAAATTTTTTTTGGCATCTTTACCACAACTATAATATTGAAGATAGCGATCTTTCTGAATGAAATCTGTTCTTTTTTCATTAGATCATTGAATTTAATTAATGCCTATTTTACGTGGCGAGACTCAGTCCATGAGGCCTGCTCTTCCGTCTGACCACGCAAATTTTGCTACGCTCCTTTCACCAACTAGCAGAGAAAGGAGGTATTTCTTGGGCGAAAAATAGGCTATTTAAATTTAGCTCAGCTTGAGGATCTTTTACATGCAAGTAAATCTACTAACATGGGACATCTAGAGAGAATATAGAAGAATAGACAGCATGAGAAAATATCTACTTCGTCCGGCTTTACTTCCCCTCCGAAGGAAGTCGTACGAAGGATTTTTCCCCTTAAAAATCCACGGCTTCGATCGGGTTTGAATTTGGGTATAACCGTCCGATATGCTAACCGTTACACCATCGCCGCGCGTATTCATTAAATGGGTTCTTTGCAATTTTTCCAATACATGTGCAGTTTTCGCGTAATTGTGCTCGAAATAAACGCGATTAAATGTCTCGGTTCCAAATTTTACTTTTTTTCCTTTACTTCGTAGGACGATTTAGTATTGTAATCGTACGCCGGGAAACGGCGAATTTTCAACTGGAAAACTCTCTTTGCCGGCCTCTGGTAACGAAAAATTTGATAACTCTTATTATCGCATAAGTAGTAAATTACTTCCTCTAACACGTTGTGTAATCAGAATCCATTTTTTTTGAGTCCTTGGCACTGAAAAATCGATTTAAGGCAAAACGTTTGTCTGTCCGTTTGTGGTAAAAATTAGCGTCAAAACCGTTCAGCCGACTTTCTCCAAAACTGATATTCTTCCATCAAGGAACTCAAAGACCCCTAAGTTTGAAATACGTATTTTAAATTTCATTTAGGAGATACGCATTATGTTACAAATAAACATAGGGTTTTAGACAAATCACTATTTTACCTACTTGACGTACACGTTCGAAATTAGCTATATTTACATTCCATGACTTCTCGCTACTACAGGAACCATACTAATAGTGTCTATATTGCTTATTTCTGCGTTAGTCTAAAAATGTCTTGTCATCTTTTAATTGCCTCATTTTTGAATGAAAAATTAACTGTCTGTTTGCACACTTGTTTCGTTGTCCAATCAACTAAAGGCGAAAGGATTCCGTTCTCAGAATATCATGGAAAGCAGTTTCTACGTTTATCATGAACGATTGTGTAAAATTGCAATCAATCTGTCTCCCGACATGTGTTGTAGAGCAGTGCAGGTAAATGTAAGAGCGTATAAATAAGGGATGAGGATAGGACAAGGAAGAAGTAGGAAAAATCGCCCGCGGTCCGTGTTGCATTTGTTAGGGTACTGCCTCGCATTCATTGACAAGAAAAACTACGAAAAACTACAGATCAGAGCACCGTCCGCTAGAATTCTCCTTTAGAGAGCTGAATTCCATCTAGCTATCTAGCTAGAGTAGAAAATTCTGCCACCGTCGGCCCTGAAACCCCAGGGCCTTCCTGTCAGAGACATTGCAGTGACATCAGTTGATTCCTTGAGCCACTTCGGCTGGTCAAGACTACTTGGCTAGTATTCAGTAAACCATTTAGAGGCAACGCAAAATCAAAAATAGTTATCACAAACATTGTTATAAACAATGTCCTAAAGTTGATAAATCTTTGTGAGGTTCTCAATGGCTCTGCTCTCCCTAATAAGAGATCTTATAGTTTAAAATAGAGAGTAAGCATAAAAAGGTTTGTTACTGAACCTTTAATCTATTCATAATGATGAAAACGTTTTTTCGTATAAATACCATCAAAATGAGCAGTTATGTTAACCTCGATCTGAGGTACCACAAAATTCGACGAATCATTCGACAAATTTACTTTTTAAGCATCATTATTGTGGGTTCGCTCCACATAAAAAATTCTATCAGGTGAAATCTCCCAGGACGACATATTTAGTTCACTGTCAATTACCTAGAATATTAAAGTGTGCACTAATAATTTTGTTCGTGTGAATTTCAACACATAAGTGTATCGTTAATTAACTCTATTTGTCACAAACACTGCTTTACCATTTACATCTTAACTTTTAAAAATATTTCGTACTTCTGTACTAAAATATTTGGAAATAAAATAAAATGAATTCTGAGAAATAATTTTTAGCTCAAGCTTTCAGCTGTCTTATTTAGTAATTACTTTGCCTATTTTCGCAATTTAAGAGCCTATTTTAGACACCCGATTGAGAGATTTTAGAACCGAAAAATCCGAAGTCTAATAAAAATTAGATTTAACCATTAATATTATGAATACCGGTTAATACGTTAGGTTTGGAAGTGTTGAGAAAAACTTTGTTAAAAATCGGGTGCCCCCACAACGTGTCTTTTCGTTAAAATCTCAAGTCGATTTTTCGCACAATTACTTAAATTTACTAAGTATATTACTCTGCATAAGAATATTACACCATATACAAAAAGTGAAAACTCATAAACGAAAATAAAGAGCTTGGTTGAAGTTTTCATCTGAAAAAGAGAGAGGAGTAATTTATTTTCTTCCCAACTCTAGAGAAGAAAATAAATGAAAATAAATACTCTCCTAGCTCTGAAACATATTTGAGATTACGGTTTCTCTACCGTTACACTTATCATACTGAGACATCTGGGTGTAGTAGGGAAGGTCGTGAAGGACACGAGACACACCAAGCCCTTTTGGAAACTATGTCGCTGATGTGGGAACCTCAACAGAAGCTTTTTACAATTATTTTAGCTATCCGTTCTATGTGATACGGTCCGTGTGACATTCCACACTTTCCGTAATAATATCTTCTTAAGTTAAAGATCGTAAATAAGAAGCATCAATTTTTGAATAGAAGAACTCACATGCCATCTTTTGATACAACTCACTTTTGTCGACCGTTTTTAACAGACACCAATCTGTTAAAGCCTTAACGGATGCCGGCCGTTAAGTGTGTCTTTTCCTTCCTCTGGTTGCAATAAGTAACGAAAAAGAGTAAAAAAAAATGTTGGCGTCTTTCCTAACGATTCTGTTTAATATTTTGTTACCAACTTCTTTCCATCTCCCAGATCATCTTCATATTATCTCACATTATCACGTCCATCCTCATATTATCACGTTATAATTGCAACATGTTTCGAAACTCTTATCTTATTTGTTGATATATCAACCGCATACATACTTTTTGTTTTTTATCACTACAGTGATTATCCCATTATTTGTACTGCACATTGCCATGAAGGTAATCTATCACGTTACAATGAACATGTGCAACGATATTACTGATTTGATTAATACGTGCACTTAAATCACAGGCAACTTGTGCTTTTCTTCAAAACTTGCCTTAACTCAATAAAAAGTGGTGAATGGAATTATCGTTGCCAAGTTTTCATTACAGTAGTACGACTATTTCCTCTTATATCTTCCCCAAAACGGCCCATGCCACTTGAATTAATTATTCAACTGAATGTAATATAAAACAGGATTGGAGTAGGGATAGATGAGGTATTCTAGAGATAAAAATACGTGCTCAGTGTGAACGTCTGCCCCACACGTCATAGACAATTTTGTTACCGTTTTCGACGTTAAATAAATAAAAGGTAAATTAATAAATAAAAAATAATTAAATGTTTGCAATTCTCGAACTATTTAATTTATCGTTGGGTAATCACGATATTGAAATCCCCTCCATAATTGTTCTGATGGGTTTACTTTAACGAAATTACATAATACAGAAATTACATAATATAAAAATCGACAGTATTTTTATTCAGATGATTGTGAGAATTGAACTCAAATTAATTTAGAATGATAACGTCTGTAAAGAAAGTTGACCTGCAGGATTCTTCGTGGAAATGGATGTTAATGACAGCTGTAGCCATTGTGAGTTGAGTCAATGGTTCACAACCTAGAAGTGAGATATGAATGGGTGAAAACCAGAAAGGTATAATTGATACTTTATAAATTCTGAGAAAAATGTGCTTATTTTAGACTATATTTCAGAGGCGGTGTATTTTCGTGGTTTCAACGAACAATTAAAATGCCATGGTTTTAATGATGAAACAAAGCATCATGACTTAACAGTGATATTGACTTAAATAAACAGATTTCTCAGAATTTATAAAATGTCACTTATACCGTTCTGGCTTTCACTCATTCATATGCTGCTGCAAAGATTGGAGCTGCAAATTCAGCAGTAATGGGAAGTTACTGAATGTTTGTGTAATGGACCGTATAAAATTAAACGCACAGTAGATCTTGATAACTCAAAGTCTTTGATATCTGGAAGTTTTCATTCATTTCCCTTTATTTCTGAATACGATATACGTAATTCAAGTCTAGAAGTCTAATCTAAGCAAAGACTGGAGTGATATGCTTGTGAACTATATTTCTTGATGACTCACTGAAAATAGTGGAATTACTTAGTTTCCTGCCCAATCCTAACTCAAGATGTATTGTCGGCGCGCCTCTTCCCTGACACTTTCAGTCACTGTCAAAGAAGCACAAGAGCGCGAATAATTCCAGGCTATCCGAGGCCCCAGGGCTCTGAGAATTAAAGTATTCATTGATGGGTAAATATTTTAACGTACGTTTGTGTTTCATGAATTACGTGCATTTACTTTTTAACTAGAATAATACTATACAAAAGTTATTCGAAAAGTAAACGTTTGAGAGTTTGAAAATGGCACATGAAGATGTAGGTTTGAAACGCACTTAACTTAAATTTATTCACAGTTGATGTCCAATTATCAACATTTCCCTTTCATCTAAAGATCTGTTTTAAACATATGTAAATGAATTAAAGATGTCACATCGGTTTATTAATTATTACAAGTTTTTGATTGGTTTGCCTTCATCTTCAGTCGGCATATGGATAAGGTGAAAATGCTGTACATTTATGCTGTACGTGAGAAATGTAAAATGCTGTACATTTATGCTGATAGAAACGATATCTTCCATCTATTTCATCGAAGGATTCTGTCAACATCTCAACTATAAGTACACAATTAAAGACTGGCACAGGTAATCCTGGTAAACGATTATACCCAACTGTTTCATTTTCTTACAAATTCACCCCCAAGTTCCTACGTGCTCGGCACTTGCCTCCCCGCGTAAAGGTGACATGAGCCCCCTCTTCTGCTGGAGTCTATCATTAGAGATGGCAGTTTTCAGCAAATGCTAAAAGTGCAAAATGTTACCAAACGCTGACAAAATTAGTAATTGTATGATTGACGGTCGGTGTAGTATATTTCTCAAGGTTTTCAATCTGTGATAAAATGCGAAATCACGTACAATGAGTGAAATGGTTATGGATCAGCGCTATAATTGCCAAATTGCATTTTAGGGTTTCCTTCGTGTTTCTTTAACTGAGATACGTCATCAACAAAAACACATCGATATTTGAAAACGTGTAATTGGAGAGTGGACGTTTATTTTAAATTTATAATTATGATTTAATTATAATGCAGCTTCCTTTGTTCGCTAGACGGAGAAGGTCGCGGGAATAAGAAGGCACTACGCTTACGGCGTACGCGATATTTCTTAGACTGTTGTTTTTGTTCATGTTCACAAATGAAGAAACATTAAATTACATTCCCTATTTTGTAAATTTAATGGCAAAATCTAAAAAGCATCAAAATATTTTTTTATCTCGAAGAATTCGTCCTTAATAATCTTCCTAAGAGTCCTAGATACGAGTCCTGACGGTGACAGGATTTTTGACACTGTCTAGATAGCTAAGTCGAATTCCGTCTCTTTCCGAACATTCTAGCGGCCCCTGCTCTGATCGGTAGTTTTCCGTGGTTTCTCCGATTATCGCCAGGCGAATATCGGACCGCGCGCGATCTTTCCTTCTTCTTCCTTGTTCTATCCTCATCCCTTACTTACACACACTTACACCTACGTGCATTATACTCCACCACAATTGATAAGATACTATTGGGGAGCTTAGATTCCCCGCTTGTGGAAGGTGCCTGGTTGGGGAAAACCCCACTAGCCGACGAGCAGATCGGCGCCGTATCTCACCATCCAGCGGGGGGAAGATCACCGCGATCTCTCGAGGAAAAACATGCACTACACTTAAGGGACTAAAAACCTTAGCAGTTGACGCGCCCCGAATCACTTATCAAATCAAATCAAAAAAAATTCATTATATGCTACAAAATGCTCATTCCTAATTTTAATAATGATATAAAATACAATAGCCTTGTTTTCAAAATGTGATTTAAAAAAATCAAAGTGCAAAATTCTACCATCAGCGCCCATCATCCGTCGGGGAGCGGCAGCGGCGTCCCGCGCGCTGCCCGATCGCTTCACCCCACGCCGCCCCGCCTCTTTTTGCGCGAGGCGGTTCCGCTCGGCGACGGCGAGTGTTTCCCCGCGGCGCGCGGTATAAAGGCGGCTCCGCCCCCTCGCGCCGCGCATTTTCGCCGCGGACTGCGCCGGGAACAGCGCCGAGCAACCATCCACCATCCGTTTTTTGCCGCCGCCGAGGAGCCCCGCCCGCTGACCCCCACGCGCCCCGAAGCCTCGGCGCATCGCGCGTGCCCTGTGAGATCTCCTGCGTCCACCATGATGCTCCTGCGGAAGGCGCTCCGGAAGGTGAGTCCCAGCGATGTGCCTGCCACTCGCACCAGCCGTCAGCTGATTATTTTTTTTGCGTGCGTTGAGGTTTCCTTTCAATTCGTGGTGCATCGCAGAACAACAGCGTGACGAGCCGAGTTTTTTGCTCCTTGGAAAGTTTGATGTTGTTTCTTCTGCTGACACTGCCTGTGATCGCGGTGCTGATGACGGACGTGTCTGAATTAGTGAACGCTTTCGAAGTGAAATTCCGCCTTGTTTTTGCTGGATCGCAAAAATAGTGTGCTAAGCTTTGTTAATTCTTTGTGTTTTGACCGCTGTGGAGAGTCTTGTTAATTATCGTGGCGTACCGATTGGGGTTTGAGTAAATGTGAAAACGGAATTGCAGTGAAGAGAAACCACCTTCAAATAAAAAGCTAGAAATATTGGGATCTTGTGAAGTCGCCATTAAAATTCAACTGAAAAATATGAAAACTATAGAACTCTCATCGCATTGACGGAGTCCATTCAGCAAAGTTTGCTGAATGTCAGATGTAGACAATCTGATAACGAAGATGTTCTCTTGAGCAAATTTGTGAACTTCAACCTTTATGTGAAAATAAGTAAAACGAAAAAAATCACATATATAGGAATTATTTTATTCTCTAGGCAATTGAAACTTTAATACTTTTTTTCAAAAACACGAAGAGAATCTTTTGAAGAAAAAAAAAAGACACAACAGGGAAATATTCCTGAGTTGAAACGTGTTATTTCAAATATTTTTGCTTCATAGTTGATGTTAATAACTCTGAACAATTATTTTATACAGCGAACGTAATTTGTTGAATATCCGTACTAACCGAATGGACGTATTTCTAAAATATCTCAGAAACAAACGTTTTCAAGACACACTCTTCCAGAAACACAAATTACAAAACAATATTTAGAGGATCTTATAATAATATTAATAATAATATTAATAATATTATTAAGTTCAACAATAATTTAAATAAACCTCAACAATTAATAGAAAACAATGAATAATTACTGGAACTTATAGTGTAAGAGAATATATATCATAAGACGAGGTGGCCGAGTGGTTAAGGCGTTGGACTGCTAATCCAATGTGCTCTGCACGCGTGGGTTCGAATCCCATCCTCGTCGGAAAATTTTTAAGTTGGATTTGTTTCACGATTCATCCAAAATCATTGGTCAGCTCAAACTACAAAGAAGTCATTCAAAATGGAAATAAACGTCCACGAAATAAAATAATAGTAAGAGCACAGTACTGCAACTCCGTCCTTGCATGGCTGAAATATATCTTGCCAACGCACGATAGCAGAGTCGAATGCGATAAGATATGCGACGGAATTTTCGTGATATTGGACACTAAATTTAAAGGGGAGCTTTTAACAACTTAAAATCGCCTTTCATTTAACCCAATTAAGTTATCTGAGGTACTTTTTTAACAATTTCTTCTTTTATTATTTAAGAACAGTCAATTAGGGGAGGTATTGAAAATATTTTTCATGAATTTATCGTTTCATTCGGCCTGTAGCAATCAATAGATTCCAGGTGTGTCATTATTTTTTAAGTATTACCGATTTGATTTATACGTCTTTCATAAAAAACACACAATG
This sequence comes from Gryllus longicercus, assembly GCA_038098605.1. Taxonomy (NCBI): domain Eukaryota; kingdom Metazoa; phylum Arthropoda; class Insecta; order Orthoptera; family Gryllidae; genus Gryllus; species Gryllus longicercus. The sequence continues at coordinate 828,409 of JAZDUA010000064.1, read as the reverse complement.
TATCTCGGAGCGGAAGGATAGCAGGGAACGGGCGAAGCAAGAGAAAAGTGTGAGAGGAACGGAAGAAGTGAAAGAGTGTTGAGCGGAGGGGGAGCGAAAGAGGCTGGAAGAACCGTGAGGTGAGCGATAGGGTCTGGGTGGGCGGTGCGGGAGGTGTTTGCAGGACGACCATAACATGCCAGATAGGGCGTGCGGGGGTGACGCGAAGAAGTGATCAAGCAGAATAGGGCTGGATGGATGGATGGGTGGGGCGGGAGGTGTGGCCAGGACCACCAAGGGAGCCCGATAGGGCGTAACGTTATGAGCGAGAGCAGAATAGAGCATAGAGCAATATATAGCAGAATAAGCTGGATGGGAGGGGCAGGAGTTGTAGGCAGGATCATAAAGAAATAATTCCACTTAGTCTATGGCAGGATGACCATGGCAGGTCGATAAGGTCGTGCGGAGGATAACGAAGTGTAATAAGTGGGAGGAACAGATAGAGCAGAAGGGGCTGAATGTGCAGTGTGGAAGTTCTAATCAAGACGGCTAAGATATGTTGTAGATGGGATAGTGGGCGGTGTTCGTTGGATTTTGGAACCATTCCAGCATTCGCCTTATGAGCGAGGGAAACCATGAAAAAGCTTGGTTAGGTTGGCCGGCCCAGGGATGGTCACCTGGGAATCTAACCCGAACCTCCCGACTGTGAATCCAATGAGCTACTCACTTAGCTACTATGCTTGGTTATTATAATAATACTAACAATAATAATTATTTTTATTATTTATTACTACTTCTATTATTACTATTATTATTTTTTATTGTTGGCGGTGGTGGCTCGATGAGTAAGAAGTATACGTAATATAAGGCGAGTTTACATGTTCCCAATACTGGTATGTCAGTTATGGGTTAGCCAGTACCTTCACAGGGCTGGCGCTCTGTGTGGCTGGTAATAGCAGTTTACACAGTGCTTGTAACGACATGCAAGATGAGATACATGTCTCGTTGCTCTTGGCTTATGAGTGCTCTTTGCGATGTGCTGCTGTTAGTATTCGATGCGCAAGCAACAGCGCGAAGGTCTTGCCAGAAACTTGTAACAAGGCGTTTACATGTTGTCGGTCACCACTTGCCAGTTACTGACAACCTCAATTGGCATGTTTGCTGTTTACTGGCGTAAATCAGCCAGTGTACGTGAATACAACCACCACTGCACTCGCTCCGGTCTCGTTGCCTTAGGGTTCATCCATGAATTACGTAACGCTGAAGAGGGTGGAGGGGGTTTGAGACAGCGTTACGCAATATAGGGGTAAGGAGCCATAGTTTAGTGTAACGTGATGATGATATTTAGTCCTTGATATTTAGTTCATGATAAAACATTTCAAAATTTGTTGAAATAATTCCTTTCATTCTGTCTTATGCTAAAACTTTACCATATTAACAATTTAAATTAAGAATACAATAAATTAAAAAAATAAAATATATTAATTGTTACAATAAGTGAAAATATTCTTCATCAATGATATATTGATTGAATCTTTTTGATTACGATGAGAATATTCGAAACTGATCTATAGTATATTCTGGAATCGAATTAGATGGTCCTTCTTTCATTAAAAAATTGTCACCAAATTTATTGTTATGCGCAGTCTGCACCACCAACTAATTCTCACGTTAATTATAATAAATTTTAATGAATAACACAAATACAATTAATACAACTCGTGTCTGCTTTATAATTGAGTTTTGGATTTGGGGGGGGGGGGGGCTTGTCGCAAGCGTTACGTAACTATTAGAGGGGAGTTCAAGTGCGCGTTACATGGGGGTGTGAGGTATTCAAAACATTCGAAATTTGGGTTACGTAATTTATGGGAAGGCCCCTTAGGGAGTATGCATACGAAACGACCCCCCACCCCCGCCCTGCCCTCAGGCGGAGCTGCTGCCGCTGCTGTGGCTCGCGCTGCTGGTGCTGGCGTGCGCGGCGCGCGCTCAGTCGCAGTACGAGGTGCGCGACAGCGACGACGACGACGAAGGCGGCAGCGACGAGGGCGGCCGCAGCGCCGCGGCGCCCGTCGACTACACGCGCTACTTCGGCGCCGCCGCCGGCAGCGCCCCGGCCGCCGAAGCGGCGCCCAGCCGCGACGCGGAGAGCGGCTTCGTGCAGCCCATCGACTTCGGGCGGCTGCTGGCCATCTCAGAGCTGGGCGAGGCCGGCCAGGCGGTCGCCGCCGGCTCCAGCCGCGTCCAGGTGCGTTGAATGGCTGTCTGCGACTCATCTAGGGCTACTTATTTCTCCTTCTTTTCACATCAATTACGGGTTTTGTTGGGGACGGTATTTCTCCAAAACTAAACAAGTATTTGAATTGTCAGCTAGTTTCTTAACATTCTTGAATCGAAGCTTTTTACTGCATGAATTTAAATTTACTATATACATTTAAATTACAGCCGTGTAATCGTGACTATAGGCAAATGAATGTTCCTTTCAGTATTAACATAGAGTAATCGATTGTGTGCTGATACTCTATCATGCACATCTCTGTTTAAAAGGGAGTTTGGACATTCCAGATCTTTGAGCTTAACCCTCACCTTTCTGGCAACTGAATAAGCCTCAACTCGACCGTGCTTAGCCCTCCCAAGAACCTGGCTTGGGCGCTCCTGTAATGTTGGAGTCACTAGCTCTGAAACGTCCAAACTCCAATGCTCGAACGAATCCATTCTGATCTTCCCCTGAGTTTAGAACTACTATTTACAAGTCGATTCCAAAGTAGTATTTGCAAATCAAGACACTTCAGCTCCCCCCACTGTCTCTTCACGAGACTTTGTCACACCCACTTCACTTGACTTCGTACTAACATCGAGGGCATCGCCGAAAAAACGGGCAACCGGATGGATGTTTCCAATCGGCAACACTCGACCCCTGTCGGAAAGCTTGCCCTCCTTCCCACTTCGACCCCTTGACACTAATGAAGTGGTTTCACCAAACTATTCTTGAACAGGGTGAGTATTTCCAATCTTCCACCAGAGCTGGAACCCAGTCCCCTTCCCGTTGGCGAGGCCATGTAGATAACTATTAATTATTGTCAATCAAACTACGAGGCTTGAGATTCACGAGCTACTCGTATTGCTTAGGACTTCTTCCGCGCCGCCGACGCCGCCAACGCTGCCATCTTCGCCCTGCCCACGTCGACGGGAGTGTTCGCCAGCGACCCAGCGGGCAGCGAGACGCAGAACAACGGCACCGGCTTCACCAGCCCTTCCGTGCGCTTCCCGTCGCTCTTCGACGCCTCCAGCGGCTCCGACGAAGGCTTCCGGCCGCAAGACTTTTTGCAGGTAAGCCGACACGCACGCACCGAGGCACAATGCACTGACAGAGTCGGGGCGCCTGCATCTTGAGACTTATACCGGTGACAAAAAAACACGATTGCATTTTAAATAGCTTGTACAAATAGAAAATAAATTAGATTACAAGTACGTTTTAACGAGATTAAACATTCTCAAGACATTGTGAAAATCGGGACTGACTCAATGAAGTTTACAAAGAGTCGTAACAGTCGTAGAGGAATTTGCACAAAGTAGTATTTGGTCGACTTGCATTAGTTGCAAACTGAAAGGAATCGAACAGAACTAAGTAAATACACGATAATTTGCGTTATTGGAGGCATTCACTACATTTCGAGTAGTGTGATGACCACTCGCATTGTCAATTTGAATTCATTCCATTGCAATGGCTTTGGATTAACATCACAGCTTGCCAGTCTGTCCTACGTAAAATTGTAATCGCATACGTTTTCTTCTCGTGTGATACTACTTAGAGTACAGCTGCCATTATAATGAAAAACGAAACAACATTGAAACAGAGCTTCCTAGCATGTCGCAAAATCGAATTTATCGGAGAGGAAATACTGCTTTTGATATTTCCTGTCATTTCAGTTTAAATTGAAATGAAAAAGTCCACGATGCTATATAGGCAATTCTATAAATCTTTTAAATTTCACATTTTACAGAATGCAGAGAACCGACATTTTCTTATCAACTGAATGGTAAAACATAATATATTAACTATATTTTTTGTTTTTGTACAGTTTTTCAAATTCATGTGAGATAAATTTAACAGTAAATATTTTGAAAAAATGTTGTATTGTAAATTGTCTACGTAATATGTTCCTTGGGATTTCTTTACAACACGCTATCGATTATTAGCAAATATATACTTATTTTCATATATTGTGATTTAGCTACGAAGCATATTTGAATGAAAAAATATTAATCAGAGGGAAATTCCATAACTATGAATTTTCAGCGCAGGGACACATGGTTAGGCCACAAATAATGGATGTGTACATGTCAATTATTAATAAATTTTCATTATCTAAATTAAAAGCACAGACGGAAATCAATACTAAAATACTAGAAATGGTGAAGTATTACTTGTGTATGTTAATAAAATGGTCCTCAATGCTGTTTCAGGTCGGCAACGGTGAGAATAAACAGGCATCCCAGCAGGATCCCGTCAACGTGTTTTCACCTTCTTTCGTCAAGCTCGACAGTGAATATCGCCCGCAGGCCAGCTACACAAAGCCATCGTACGTCGGTGACGCGGAGCCCAAAGTAATTTCTGCAGCTCCTGCGCGACGACAATACCTGCCTTTGCAGGGCGCGTCGCCTTCCGCTGTCCCTGTTGCTCCCACCCCCTCTTCGCGTCTGTCGCCCTTGCAGTACCAAGCTCACGCCGCCGCCCCCTCCCACCAAACGGCGCCGCTGCCTGTCGTCCCTCTGGACATCTACGGCAGCAAGGTGACCTACCCCAACACCGCGCCCTCCGAGCCGCACCCCGGCAAATCCAGCTACCCTGGATCTCAGCCATTGGACTACTCTGGCAAGCCCAAGGCCGTCCACGATGCTCCTTCCAAGATCAACCCTGAGTACTTCTCTCTCCCTGCTGGCCAACCCTCCGCCTACGTACCGGCAACGGTGTCTTCTCTGCCGAAGCTCGATTACAACGTGGCGCCCTCTGCCAATGTGCAACCCAACTACAGCCCCTCTAATCAGCAGGCGAATAAGGAGGCAGCTCCAAAGGAAAAGAAATGCACCAAAATCGATAAGACCATTTCCACCGATGACTTGGTGAAAGGTAGGTTCCGCCGTGCTGCAATGACCTGTTACCTCTGCGAGGACCCTAAGACCGGCGGCAATTTCGAAGAATGTTCTTACGCCACCGAACCAAAGGCCACCAAGTATTTTGTCGGCCACGCGCAGTCTTATAGTACAGACAAGGTGTCGAAGCCTCAGACCTATCGTTACCGCCGTCAGATCGATCCCTTCCGCTACAGCCACGACCATGACCACGAACTTTACACTAGCGCCGACTCCAGCTACAAGTACCCCTACGCTCACTTAAAGGACGAACACAACTACCGTTTTAAGGAAGAAGATTTCGCCCCCACTCAAGTCGACTACACGGCAGCTCCCTCAGACAAAAACTGCCAGAAGGTTCAGAAAGAGTCTATGACTTGCTACGTGTGCAAGGATCCTAAGACAGGCGGCAACTACGAGCAGTGTTCTTACGCTGTGCAGCCCAAGGCGAACAACTACTTCGTGGCACGCGAATCCTCCTTTAACAGCGCCAACAAGCAGCCCTACCTGGAACGCTACCGACGGGACGACAAGTACGGCGGCGGCGACAGCAACTCTGACGCCACGCGCGGCTCCAGCGACGCTTCCAGCAGCAGCAGCAACCGCTCTCCCCGCGAGGAGCGCCGGGGCGGCCTCGGACTCGACCCCTTCCTCTACGGAGAACCCTCGCTGTACGACCCCAAGTCAGACAAACAAACCTCCGCCAGCGAGAAAATAGCCAGCTTTTACGCCCCTTTCCGCAGCTACGAGGAGTACTTCAGCCACCTCTTCCCCGAGCTGGTGCCCCGCGAAGCTAGCGCCAGCAGCCCCGAGGGTGTCTCCGACGATGGCCAGAAACCAGAACCAGGTTTCCAATACAAGGCGACTATTCCCGATTACTTCACCAACAACGAGAAAAAGAAGGATCTCGACACCGTGCTGGGAGAGTTCACCTCCAAGGACCGCTCTAACTGCAAAAGGGTAAAGAAGGACAAAATGACTTGCTTCCAATGCATCGACAAACAGGGCATGCAACACGAGGAGTGCATGTTCGTAGCCGCGTCTGAACCCAAGAGCCAACACCTTGCCTACAAGGAAGTGAAAGAGTTCAACCTGGTGCCCAACGCAGCTGGAACCCAAAAGGTGGCGGTGACGGCGGACATCCCCGGGGCGAACGTGGTCCTCCCGACGCCGTCGGCCGGCGAGACCTTCCAGGCGGCGGCGGCGGCCATGGAAGCGGCGACGGCGCTGCTCAACGCCAACGCGGCCGAGGCGGTGGCGCTGGGGGCGGGCGCCTCCACCGCGGCGGCGGAGACCCTCAAGGCGAAGCGCGACGCGCTCGTGGACGAGATGGTGGCGGCGGCGAGCGAGCCCCGCGTGCAGAAGCGGCGCCAGGCCGACTCCCCTCCCCCGAAGCGCCGCGCCCCCGCCGAACCGGCGGCCCCCGAGCTCTCCGAGCTGGACCGCAGCCCCGACGGCCTGTACAGCGCCGAGACGCGCCACCGCTTCGACCCCGTGCTCAAGGTCACGCTCCCCGAGTACATGCTCACCCGCTCCGAGCACGAGGCTATCTTCGACGAGGTGATGGCGTCTGGCCGCTGATGAGCCGGCGCGCGGCGAGTGAGGCACGGGTGTTTGCGACGGACGTCACTTGGAACTGGAGAAGAAACTAAGCCTTGACTGCCTGGAGATGGAGAACAGGTCATAAGACTCGTTAAGATTCGTTTTCTGATCTCAAGAGAAATGAGGAAATGTTATCTTTAAATTCAAGATTTTAATGGTGTAATATTTCGTCAGTCCTCAAATGCAAACTATTTACTCATACAAACAAAAAAGCTGAATTTAGTTTTGAAATGGTAATCCTTTTTGCTTTTAAGCGTTGCACTTCTTATCCTCCATACACCCCCAATGAATATCAGATTTTTTAAAATCTATTAGACTCGCCATTTTTTCTCACCACAAAGTTAAAACAAAAATTTTGCTTATATCGTGATATTAAATTATGTCTTAATAGTTTCCTGATGTGACAACAGAAATTAGATATTTTCATAAATTCGACTACCAAAATTAAGCATTTCCTCTTCATTATGTGCAACCACTTCCCTTATTTAATTGCTTTAAGTATACCTGACACACTAAACGATTTCGTCATGTATGGAGGGAAAAAAGAGTCTTCCTTGCATGTGTAAGCGCGCTGCTAAAGAATGTTCTTACGCCAAAGATGTTTAATTTGCTATTTGCATTCGAGTGTATACCCCTTCATTACCATATCCTTTCATCAGAGAACTGTTTTCTCTGAATCAGATAAGGAATAAGTGGTACCATTGGGTTGCCTTCGTACACAAATACCTTTATGAAACCGATGTTCTTTGCAGAAATGCACAATTGCAGGAAAGATCCCCCTCCTCAGTTCCAAGAGTCATTTACAGACTGAGCTACGCTTAAGTCCGTCGCATTTCCCGGGAGACGGTGATAGTCGTTGAGTCGCTCAGATCAACGATTCGCACCTAGTGTTCAAAGCCTGCGCCAGCACTCGGCTCTATGGGTGTTGGTTGTAGATCAGGTTGTTACCACGGGTCATCCACGATGTATAGACCTGCCACCTGTTAAATGAAGCACTGCATTAATAACTTTGTTAAATCTTGTTACTTCATTTCGTAATGTTAACGATTCCTATTTGACAGAACAAAGTTCGTCAATGTCCGAATGAGAGTTAAATCTCTTATTGATAAAATAAAATGTTATTCTGAAACGTGTGATAAAAAATATATAGTTCATTATACCATGAAATGTCTGTTTTTTATTGATATTTTACCCTTTCTCTTGGAGTTGCACAAAACCTCCAATTGTAGTGAACATAAAACATAAGTATAAGCTTTATGTTGTCTACGTGAATTCAGAAGAAACGACGACACATACTCCACAATTATACACACGAGACACAATTTTAAATGTACCTCTTAGAAAACTATCTTGAGTGTGAGGCTTGTTTCTCATGGCGTGGAAGAGCCCTCTCTCTCTCCGAACGTGGAAAGATCTCCCAGGGCGCCGTCTTGGAGCTGCGCATCATTAAATCGTCAATCAACATTTTCCCAGTGGGAGTTCTTTGCGGTTCACCTATATAAACAAGAGTTTTTGGGTGTTGGATTGTATTCGTAAACAAATACGTTTATACAGCCGACATATTTTATATAAATACACAATTGCAGGAAAGGACTTCCTTTTCATTTCCAAGAATGATTTACAAACTCAAGATCACTTTCAAAATTTCTCTATTTCTCATTTTTGCATTGTCGTTTTTCATCGGCCCAAAAAAAACCCGTCACACGTTTGCGTGTAATTCCTTTTACCTACTCGAAGAGAAACATGAGGTGGCGACGACGGAAGTGGAACTGTAGAGAGGGGAACCGAACTAAACACCTAACAATTTCCTAAACAATCACCTAAACAAGTTCCAATAGAGTTAAGGGAACCGCTTTACTTTTTTGGCTATTACAATATGCCTGGGATTGCTTGCGACGATCCATGAGTTCATGAAAAATATTAGACATGTTAGATTACTGATTCATTTACTTCCAACTTATCTTGTAAACACTTAAAATACGAATTCCTGGAATTGAAATAGAAATCATAACAAAGTGAATTCCTTGAATGTAGGTGTAAGTGCAATCAGGTTAAATACCTGGATTTTGTGATGTGACTAGAGTAAACATTCTACTTTTGTCAGAGCTACAGAACTTGAATTCAGAAGTTCATTTGCAGGCATAGAACTTTCACATATTTAACCTTCCATCATTCAATCTAGAAGTAGTCATTAGTACAATATAGTATAGCTCTCACATTTATCGAACCCAGCACTAAGCGAGGCACTGCATATCTCTGCAGAATGTACTGAAAAGTAACCTAGAACTTTCCCGCAATTCAAAGGGATAAGTGGACTCGCCCTGTCACGGAGGATAAAGGTCATTTGTATTTCATCACTTTTTGTAAAATGAGCAATTTGTTTTAAACAATAGAACTCGTTCGTTTTCAATTTCAAGATAAATTCACACTAAGACGTTTACGACACACAGCATGTTTGCTCACTCAATTCTCAGGTTTCTTAGCAAGTTTGCTCCCCCCAACCTGTGGGATCTTACCTGCGGAGCACCTCGGAGGAGCGAAAGAGATCTGAAGGTCGTTCTCGTGCTCTTCGGTCTGGCGGCCCTGATTCCCTCCTCAGGTTTTTGAAAAGTTGACTTATATCGTGGATGTACAATAAGCCTACCCCACTCTGTCCTCCACTCGCATCTAATCAATGGGTTGACGTCGCTATCGCTGAAACATGTTGGCTCTCAGGGAGCAATAAACTACCAGGACCGCACTAAGCGTGTGGGTTATTCTTTCGTCCTTAATTGAAGATTCGTTGACCGAGAGGTCGAAGGTTCGTGTCCTGTTAATGGCAGAATTTACGAGGACGGCTGGTTCTAAATCTGCTACTGGCTGCTTGCGAATTCTTGAGGCTGGTTGCTCTGGTCGGACGTTCCGTGGTTTACACCGATCACATCCAGGTGAATGCCGGGGCAGCACCCTAGTCAACGGGCCACGGACCATGTGTGATCCTTACTTTCTCACCGTTACGGCCGAGCGATGATCTGATGCCCTATTCTCGCGTAACCCCTTCACCATTGATCCGAAAATATCTCCGACAAGATTCGGTGAAACACTACATGACACTAACCCCCGACAAGAGTCGCTGAAGTACCGAGTACCTTGAGACCCCAAAAGTATTTTGAGATAAGATAACCGTAAAAATAGAATATTTAAATAGCGATGTTTTTGCTAAACTTGCTACAAGAAGCACGAGACGCTAATGGCTTGCTGCGAACTGCTGTCCCAATTCAGCCAGCCTGGTGGCGCTAGGATTTAGGGCAGGCGTGCCTTTAAAATACACGAAGGCTAGTATCACACGGATGTCTTTGGTACTGTGGGTCGTGGTTTAGGCTTTCACAGTACTTCACGTATACCCTAATCCTTTATCTCTAATCTTTCCGCAATCTCTCATCTTGACTGGTAACTGCGAGAGCTGAGTCCGTGAGTAATGAACTGGCTTTACCCAGAATAATGATTCGAGCATCCAGATATGCCCTCCCGCTACCTCGGGCATATAGATATAATTATCGCAAAAAGAGATGCCTAGAAATCTATGGCAAAAGCAATTAAGGAATATGAACGGTTTATTAGAGAAATATGTACTAGATATCAGAAAACATACGTTACTCAATTCCCTCAATTACAATGTATGTAAGTTTAAAACATTACAAATACCCTAATATTTAAAAAAAAACAAAATAAAAAACCCTCTTCAATCAAAAAGTCAATGTAGACATATATTTAACAAACGGATAACATAATTTAATACATTGTAGGGTTTCCATTTACTTTGATTATTGATTAATCTTGAGTTTCACCGATTCTTTCGCGGCAAGAATTTCACCAATTCTGCCGAAGTTAATTTCCATTATATTAGGAATGCATATTTAACATCATGTTCATTAGACAAACATTGAAAAAAGGTCACAGATGCACTTACGAAGATATTGAGGATGTGTATGGATTTGTTTTTTAGTGTAGTTGAACAGCCACAATTGAGTATTAAAACCTTTGTATTTCAGGTCGTTGTGCGGTAGAAACACAAAGTTACATTCACGATCCATGTCCTATGCTTTATCGCGAATATTGTCCTTCCAGGTGTTAATACTACCTATGTTCTATCACATTATTGATGATATGCAGACGACCTACCCTTAAGAAACCCTTATACCCTCTAACTAGTGTGGTACCGCCATCATGCTGCCACTGTAGATACAAGGTTTCGCATTTAACGATATGGTAACTGTGAAGATACCATGATAAGGTGATGATAGAGGGTGAAAGGACGAACACAAATACAATCATGCCCGAGGCGGGACCCGCCATCCTTCGGCCCGAGATCGCTATGGCATTACGGCACTAACAGTTTTGATTAAATTTTGACATCGGATAGCGTATAGGAAGCTTAAGAGAATAATGCAGGTCTCATTCGTTAAATATTCTAATTTTTGAAAATTGCAAAATTTCAAACAAAATTTCCGCATCTTTCAGCTACTACTATAATGAAGATAAACATTTTTTTCTTAATGAAATGTGTTCATCAAAAACAGATGACACATAATTTATTTGAAGCCTATTTCATTATTCATATTTGGCACATTCTGTATTTTATCACATTTAAGGACAACTAACATTTTGTTCCATGTTTCAACATTTTACTTGCAGTATTCCGTATTGTAGTCTATCAAAATTAATTTTTCAAAAAAGAACTGCACTGAGTGTCTCTTGGATAATACAAAAGCAAGTGTCAATTATGAAATATACGCTGATTTCAGACATCATTTTAAATTTTTATTAATAAATGTTTCGATCTTCAAGTGAGAGATCCTCTTCAGTATGTAACATACCCAAAAATACATATTGTTAAAAAAAAAAAAAACATTAAATGACTTTTAATAGTCAAAATAATATGTTTAAAGTTCTCAAGTACTATATCTATAATTAACTACAAATATGTTATTAAAGGATTACTTTCATCTATTTAAGGACAACACTGCACGTACAACTTTGTCCAGATGAGTACCAGAAATTGCCATGTTGAACGATATGTATTACCACATAAGGTGTAAAAGGCCTTCTACAGTCTGTATGTTCATTGTTCCGGGATGAAAAACCCATAGCAAGAGTACCATAATGTTTTTGAACATATGGTGACACACCCTTACATGGCAAGTCAGTGTCACACAACTGACTAGATACAATACGAACCTAAAATTAGTGACTAGTTGAATACACTACTTAGTAATTTAAGATAGAATTAAAGTATCTATGATCACTAAATAAGAGGTTACTGAAAATTTGTAAAAGTCAAAGTTACAAACGAACAGTAATTCATAAAAAATTAAGAGAATTGACTGGTGCGTAAAAGGGGGTCAGTCAAATTATTGACCAAAATGATTATTCTAGGATATTGCTCTATATAGTACTATCATTGGGTGTAGAGAGATAAGTGACATTTCAATTTTGCCATTAAATATTAATGGCAAAATTGGAATCTCTCTTATCCCTACACTCTCCTCTTACCTCTATGATAGAGTATCGTGGTAAAGCAATGTCCTGGCATACTCATTTTGAACAAAAACTTGACTTAACCTTTCTACTGGCACACTCGCCAATTACAAGAAAGATATAAATACAAATAAGATGAATAAATAACGAAAAATTACCAGCAAGCATGTAAAAGGAGCAAATTTTTATAAAAGTTATATAAAATTAATTATTTTGTCATAGATGTTAATATTAGAAGAGTCTTTCTGATCATTCAGAATAATGTTTATTGTAAATCAACATCTTATACCAGTTTGATTTGTGTGTTCTTTTATTCTTGGATTTAAATGGCGCTTTGTTTAACCCACATAGACCATCATAGTAACGTTTGATTCTGTAACTACATTGGCACTACTTTCTTTACTAAGTTTGTCTTTTCCTGTTTTGATGAAATAAAGTGGCTGAAGTCTAGTATACGGTACAACTTTGGAAATTCAAATCGGCACTTCGCGCCTCTCCGGTGGTAACTGCGCAGTTTGAATTCTGGAGGCTTTCTTATACAGATGAATAGGTAATTATGCGGTGGATAGACTCAATGATGTTTATAGCGAACGCAAGGGCCGAAGACCTGAGCCTCGCCGTGACTTGCATCCGGGTGAGCGAAGTGAGAAAACTTGCCGTTGAAAGTAAATTGGCATTACAATGCGGCGAAGATAAAGCGTATGAAGCACGAGCCATGTAAATCGTCTATCGGTAAGTTTTATAAATTTCTATCAGAGTGCGTAGCGTAATTAGAGGGCTAAAGGACACCCCCCCCGTTGCTGAGGGTGTACCGTGTACCCTACTTTAACATGTAAGTATATAAAGTTTATTGAAACTACCAAAAAATCAACATACCCAATTTTTTCAGAATTAATTTTATCTGAAAGTAGCAACCTTTGACGAAGGAAATGACATTTGTTATCCTAATGTCATCTAGGTTGCACAACCTCACAAACGTCCTCTAATTGTTGATCTACTTTATTTTCAACAGGCTTTGTGTGACAATTGTATTAACGAAATCACAGGGACAATCGCTATTCATTCAAATTTGTTTGATCAATTTAATATTGGAATCATGGAACCACTCATCAGACAGCAAAATACCTCGCACAATAACTGTTGAAAATTGCCTCTTCATCATACAAAGATTTTTTAAAATATTCACAACAAGGTCCTTTGTAGCAAGGGTAAATGTTTATTAAATGCAATTAAATTTGTTACTATACCAAATTAGGACAAAAGAGAAAAAAAAGGCGAGTCCAAATCACTCACATCGATTTCACAGCCCACCATTCTTGAGCATCTTCACACTATGCACTAACTCAGTATTAAATAACCTACTTACTTCCTTTCGAGAATTAATTGTAATACTCTCAAATCTGACTTACTGAAGACTTAGTGAAAATGCCTTCGTGCACCATTTGTTTCTAATTTACCTCTAATAGTAAGGTGACTGAATCGAAGATAAAATCGCAACTCTCCAAAAGAGATATGGTGTGCTCATATATATATTTTCTAAAAATTTAAACAAACAAATGAAAACAACATTTTTATTTTCATACTATCGTAAATATACTTGTAACATCATTCACAATCTATGTACAGAATCAATTTACCAAAGAAATGGAAACAATTTTCTGTAATAGCATCACACACACACACACACCCTACTGATGAATTGAACACATTTTCGATGACATCAAACATACAAATTATTTCACAATCCTATTTCAAGCATATAGTTCTCTCCTGCTGTAATATCCACTACTTAATAAAATCAATGGTTACATTCTTTGCCTTTCACGTTGAATTCTATTACTATACGCTCTAGAAACTAGATTCCAAGTATCCATGTATCGATCCATGCACATGGCAACACATTTCTAAAAAAAAATGGGAAAAGAATCTGAATTAGCACCATAAATTGTCAATTATTCCATCAATTAAACTAAGGAATTTCACTACATTACCTGTTCTGAACTATCTAAAGATGTACCGGGCTTTGAGATGCATTTTTTAAAACATTTTTCAGTCATTTTCTGAAAAAGTGAACAACAGGTTAACGAACTCAATAATATTATTAAACATTTTACCTTTGAAAATAGGTTATTGTTAATGTTCACACCGTCAACAATTCTTGAGCATTTGCAACAGCTATTTGCGTCTTCACTTGTTCCATAAGCTCATCTTTCTGAGCTGAAGTAAGCTGACCTGACAAAGATTCCATTTTGCTAATGACTTAAAATATCCAAAAAGTAGTAACAAATTAATTACTATAACACGCCTAACCGGCGTGTAAGCACCGAATGCACAAAACCACCATGCGTCATTAGTCATGGAGTAAACATTTTGCTGTGGAGGACCCCGTTCTCTTTGGTGGGCCACAATTCACAAGAATTTTATTTTTATTCCGTGCGACTTGTAAAGGCGGTAAAGTAAAAACTAGTTGTACGGGAGTTCATATATGTTGATTCAGTACAATATTGATATTGATGAACTCTGTGCGGATGGATGCGTAATGTAGTGAATGATATATCCACTTCAAAAAAGTGTCTTTGTACATAACTCAGACTTTTTAAACCTAATTCAACCAAGTTTTTTGCTTCAGGCCTTTTTTATTTTGATCTAGGTATTTTTATTTTCTTCATTAGTGAATCTCATCCTGTTTCTACCGAAGCAAGTGTTTCTAGCTTTTGTACTAATGAGGTAGGTAATCATTTTCAGTTTAAAATCTACAATTTATGAAATAAAAAAAGGGTGTTATGAATTTAATAATTAACCTACATGTATTCTTTATGCTAATACAAGTCAGCAAACTTGGTGTCAAAAAATCGGAATCAGTAAATTACACCAAAGGTACATAACTGGCTTTATTTTAATTCTCACCAAATACTTTTTCATTAATATTTTCATTAAACACATTTAGATTTAAGAGTGAATAAAAGGTAATTTTTGACTATATATAATACTTATAATACATTTACTATTCCATATTTTATAGACAGTTCATTACATACATAAAGTCAATACAATGTTTCAGAGATTCAGTTCTTCATTTTCAGATGTGTCAATTTTGTAATAAAATAAGAAAATATTAAGCAATAATTGTGATAATGTTATGAAATTGATGTACAAAATGTTTGTGTGGATTCAGAGAGAATTTTTTTAGAACCTTCTAGCAATAATACTTTTAAAAGTTCCAAAGGAATAAAATTGTTTTGGAGACTACTGCACACTATCAGCAATTTTTTTAATATAAAACCTTTATGAAATTAGTTTAGGGTTTCAAAACACAAATTCAGAAACGAAATTTGGAAGGAAGGAAGGAAGTTGTTAATGTGTTAAAGAATTCCAAAAACTGTTAATTAACAATAGAGAATTCACCATCATATTTCTTTTTAGTGTGTTATTAAAAGTTATGTTGGAAATCAGTACATAAATAAATTCTAACAGTAGGAACTTGGATGTACAGTTCACTAAGATTAATGTGTATTTCGGTCACTTCAGGTTTGAAGAGATACTTTTCAAACAGACAGGGGAAAAAATTTGAAAAAACAAACTATTCTTAAGGTTACCAATTTTTTGCAAATAATTTATTTTACCTTGTTTAAAAGGTAACGTCTTAACAAAACAAAATTTTTTTCAAAAATTAATTGTAATAAAAATAATATACAATTTACCTCATGGTCAGAGTTGAAAGTTTAACAATTATGTGGAAATACATTTCCCATTTTGCAACTGTTAACTATTGTTGCGACCCCATAGCTATTAAGAATGGTGTAATTGTTATAAATTATGTTTTGACTTTTCAGAAAATTAGCTGTTCCATTTAGGAATTCAACCTGGATCTCCCAGTATGTGTCCAGTTACTCTAACCACTTGAGCTACCAAGACAGTACTTTGAACACCCTTAAGGAGATAAAACCCCTGATGGATAAACTATACATAGATAACATACTGTAAATAATATGTGTATCAAGGTCTTATCTCCTTTTACCTGTTCGATGAATTCACTGTCTCTGTAGTTCAAATGGTTAGAATACTTGGTAAGTCCAGGTTCAATTTCCAGCTGGGACAGTCAATTATTTTAACGCCAAAACATAAACACAAGCCATATAACAAAAATAATGTTATTTATTTGAGAAAATACAACCACAGAATAGACTAGTGTAGTGCCTTAACTCCCTCTTTTCATTTCTCAACTCAAAATGACCAAACTGAATTAATTCACAGGTAATGGAAAGATCATGTATTGACTATAGCAGTTTTTCATGTAATGAAACTGAGGATAATGTACATGAAGATCACCTCCAATTCATCCAAGCCATAATTCAACTGAAATCAGCTGCAAAAATTGGCAACTCGTTGCCAGTTAATGAATTCAATGAAATTATTTCAGGATTTCCACAGCAGTGCAAACAAATATTTCCCATTAGTACCGATAACGTGTATGAAAGTAGCAGTGGAAGTCGGACTTTTATCAGTCAAGATGTTTGTGATTCTGGAGTTGGGTCTTCAGTTAC
This sequence comes from Gryllus longicercus, assembly GCA_038098605.1. NCBI lineage: Eukaryota > Metazoa > Arthropoda > Insecta > Orthoptera > Gryllidae > Gryllus > Gryllus longicercus. The sequence goes on along the minus strand of JAZDUA010000064.1, from coordinate 811,637 downwards.
AGAAGAGTCTGCCAATGAACAGATATCCACCACAACTATTTCATATTTAATTCGTTCTTCGACTATTGCCAAACATATATTTGACTCTGTGTTATCAGTGACAAATTATTTATACTCTTGTTTATTTTTTGGAAGTATACAAACATTAGAAAAATGTATTTGTAACTGGAAAGGCTCTTTAATTGAAGTGGCAGTGAATGTTATTGTGGAATTAGTGAACTTGGCTAATAGCCCAGAAGATCATAATTATTGTAGAGCATGTAGTGATTTTATAACTAGAGTTATTGACTTTATTTTCATGGCAAAAGATGTAAATGTGGTAAGTGTCATTATATCTACCTGCTAATTGACTTTCAAATAAAGTGATGATGCAATTTCAGTTTCATCAGTAAAGAAAATATTAAAATTAACTGCAATGGAAGTGAAATTTTATGTTGGTATTTATTGTTAGTAATCATAAAGCTCATAAAAAGCATTGGCATTCATTGAAATGAAACGCAAGGATGTTTGGTGTTATTGAATTTATACATTTCAAAGCTTTCTTCTAAATTCCTGTATTTACCCATTTATTATACAACTTATCTGCAAACTAAGCTACATTCCATATAGCTAATTGAAGTAAATCTGAAAACTTATTCTGGAGAAAATTGCCAGGGTGGCAAGTTCCTATATTCTTTCTATTTCCAAGTTTTCAACTAAAGCAAATTAAGAAATTGTATTTTGAAGTTGGGATGACACTTTTGCAACAGTTGTCTGTGGCAACACTGCACTGTACTGCATTCAGTTATGAGTTGTGTGTCTTCATACTCTGTAAAGCAGGGCAGTGTATATTTGTGTGTATTGTAGTGTAAAAGATAACACACCCCATGCCATCTATTTACCTGCATCAATTCACAATTCCTTAAACATGCTTTCATTTTGTAATCTTTATCTATAGGCTTTATGTAAAATTACTTGCTTAGTGCAGAATACTGTTCCTCATTATCTAGATGAGTACTGAGAAAATGAAATTCAATAATTTTTTTTCCAATATATTTTCTTTGGTATAATTCAAGTACCTGATTTTTAAATTTCCCTAACAACTATTAAATTTGATTCTTTTTTATGTATTTTATGAAATAAATTTCAATTGTAAATGAAATTTTGTTCATATGAAATTTTGCAATTGAAATATTTTTTCAGTTTATATTAAAATTCCTTTTGAAATTATTTTCTCCCTAGTGTGCTTGTAGGTGATTTTTATCTTAATGAGTCAGTATAAGTAATTTTCACATATTCACTTATTGATATGAGTTTTATATTTCTATTATGTATCAAAATTAGTTAGAATGTAACTTGAGCTTGCAAAAGTAATGACTTACCATGGTAGAAAGAATTAACAAAGAAAACTTTTCTCTTCTTAATGTTATTTTTGACCAATTTATTTGCATAATGAAGTTTACTAGTTCTAATCATCTTTTCTTTTCTCTTCTCTATTTACTTTAAATCACTTGTTTTTGCAAATATCACAAAAATAAAAACTGCAAAATTTCCTTGAATAATATTGATAAATCCTTTGGTTATACTTACTCTAATTTGTATGTTAAATGAGGAATTACATTTTTTTTTCAGTATTCTGTCCTTGAGTATAGATGTGTTATCGTAAGCGAACTGAGTAATAGCCAATATTTATGTGAAGCAGCCATTCACAGCATCATGAAAAGGATTGAAGACATGTCCCAAAAAATGAAGAGGAACAGATTGAAGGACACTTTGCAACAAATTGAAGAAGCAGTGATAGCATCTCATGAATATGATACTTCATTTTATATGTTGCACCTGTTAGAACGTTTACTTAAGAAGTGGAGGGAACACTGTATTGCATTCACTCAAACAGATGAATTCAAAAAAACAACCTATTTCAGTATAACTGAGATGTGGAAAAAAACTTGGGGTAATTCAGTAAATTGTGAACAAGGGAAAACAATGAAGAATCTTTGGGAAAAGTGGTCTACTACTCTTGAAGAAGCAACGCATAACACTATGGATGAATTTCCAAACTTTTCTTTTTTAACATGGTCATGTTTACAAATATTAGAACCCCTTGGCTCTCATTTACAAAATGTGTAACAAACACTTTTATTTTAAATTGCTTGAACATGTATTGATCTTCTTGTAATAAATGAAATAAAAGTGTGTAGTATAAAGTAATGAGTGCTAGATTGGAAGTCAGCTAGAACCACATAAGAGACAACAATTTCATCAGTTTGCAAAAATAGTTCTTTTTAATAAGAGATTACATGTATTGCCTCCAGGTACCTTGATACTTTTCGGTCCCTTCCAATGTATTATTACAGTTTATCCAAACTTCAAGAACCAAGTTTAAAAAGAATGTCTGAAGTATCAGTCACTTATGTTATTCACTGAGTGTTTTAAAATAAGCTTTTAAATCATTAAGAAGCTTTCAAAAACTTTGTACAATTTTATCAATCTTAAGTTAAAAACATGATTTTTTTAAGGTGGGTGGGGGTGAAGAAAAGCTCTATTTTAAAATACATACAAAAATGATATGTGGAATACAATATAAATTTAGATGTCATCTTCTAATAGATGTATCTTTCATTTATAGGTATTATCTGTAACTTCTCTTAGCAGAAGAAATAAATAAGAAGTCTTTGTCTGCTATTCCCAACCAGTGTCTTCTCTGGTTTTGGTAGCATTACAATTGAAATTCCTTGAGCTTTATCTCAGCGACTCAAATTATTTGTATCCTTTGAGAATTAGGATTTTTGAATTGCTGTTCATCTAAACCAAAGAACTGAAATAGACCTAAAGCCACACCTTAGCTGATTATTGTATCGGAACATCATGTGATTGATAATTTTTTTAATTGAGAATTAAATAGCATGTGTCAAAAGAAAAAAGGGAGCACTATTTGATGTCTTGTAAAAGAATTTTCATCAAGTAACCAACTCTTATGCATTTACAAAAATGTAATAATTTTGGAGTTGATCCATAAGTTCTGTATTATTCCCTGAAATGAAAAGTGATTTCAAACAAATAATTATTGCAGCAGGTGTATTATTGAGTTTTACTTTTTTTTTACTAGGGATTTTAGTTAAATTGGTTGGACTGTTTATTTCGTTACAAATCATTATTTGCTATTTTAAGAAATATAGTGGTCAATACTTAGAGATGGTAGATTTTTCCAATTGCTAAAAGATGCAAAATGTTACCAAACACTGAAAAAATAGTAATTTTATGTTTGACGGTCAGTACATTTCAATTTGCGATAAAATGCTAAAATACTTGCAAAGTGCAAAATGGTCATAAATCTATGTTTTAATTGCTAAATTGCATTTTATGGTTTCCTTTGTGTTTGCTAGTTAGAGATGCATCATTGACATCAACATATCAATGTTGGAAAACATTTAATTTGGCAGTGGCCAAAAGTGTAGAAGGTGAACGATTTTTCAGTCGATATACATAGTTAAATTGTTACTGACAGAAGGAGTAGGTTTAAAGAAGCCAATCTTGAAATATGCTCTAAGTTAATTTTCTTCTGAATATGTTACATATTGATTAGTTATTTATACAAATTCATTTCATTTAAGAAAATACATGACCTTTTAAAATAATTTTGTGTGGTTAATAAGTACATATTTACACTTTGCAAGACGGTTCTTTTCCTCTCCTTCGATTAATGTTATACAGAAGGCTGTAGTTCTGTACAAGACAGGAATCATTCTATTTATTTAAAATTACTTCTTTAAATATTTGTTGAAGTACACAATTGGTGAAATATTAAATTAGTTTCCCTTATTTCCTGATAATAATGACGAAATATTAAAAGTATCAAAAACTTTTTTTCCAAAACTACCCTAATAATAATTTTCACAAGAAATGCTGCAAAATGCTAAACCTTAATTTTTTAAATGTGATTTTTTTGAAATTTAAAGTGCTAAATTCTACCATTACTAACAATACTTAATCAGATAATCAAGACTGGATTATTAAGTCCACTGTTCATATACAAATTAATGAATCCGAAAGTTCTCTTTAATACATTTTCTTTTACTTAGAATAAAAAGTGCATACATGTGTATTAAATGGAACACTAAGATCTTTGTCTCATTGAATTTTTAAATATTCCTCATATAGAATTAAATGAATAATTTCAATTGTTTGCTTTATAAAATTTACAACTACAGGTGAAGGCATTGGAATAATATCATCTATTGCATATCATGAAACTGAGATTATTAGGACATTAGAATTTCACAGAAAAGAAAATTGAGGAAAAAGTGTGACATTGAAACATATGAATTCAACTTACATTACATTGCACTGAATGAGGTAGTACTTGAATTCTCAGTGTCTTATTTCTCCATATTTAAAATCCAAATCAAAGATTGCATCAGAGTTGAAGCAGTATGGAGATAAAATCAACTTTTCACTGTTACATAAAAAAGGAAAGTAATTAAGTAACTGCTATTCAGATATTAATCTTCTGGATTATGGTTTATAAAAGAATTGAAAATTCTCTGCAAAAACTTTCGAAGGGAAGAATCAAGAAAAAATTATTACCAAACACTATCTTATGAAGTCGTAGGCTTCCGCGGCCAGAGTCATGTGGGTGATCTGGACTGTCCGGGTGACGCCGCGTCGAAGGCTGTTGCCGACGTTTCGAACATCCTGTCGTGGTCTTCCTCAGGGTTGGAATGCGCCGTGATGGTCAGCGCTCGTGTGTTTATTCATGTCTGGGCCGAGCCCTGAGGAAGACCACGACAGGATGGTCGAAACGTCGGCAACACAGCCTTCGACGCGGCGTCAACCGGACAGCCCAGATCACCCAAACACTATCTTACTTTGCTGGACCTAGGATAATTAAGATAAATTGAGAATTATCTGAGCTCTTTTTGTCATAAAGTATTTTGAAGACTATTTAAAGTTTCTACAAATTCTCATGCCTTTACATCGATGTTAAAATTTTAATATTTGAATGAGGAGACTAGACGAAGTTCTTTGAGTATATCAGGAATTTGAAGACGATAACGTATTCCATGAAACTGAGTCAATGTTGACACAAGGAAAATCTGTAAATGAATAAAAAGGAATGATGCTACAACAGCACACGCGGCCGAGGGGAATACCAATTTCCTGTCGTTGACCTAAGCTTAACTTTATGAATTTCTTTTCAACTTAATTTTATGAATTTCGCGTGTTATTGAAGGTACAAGAGTTCAATCAATTCTTGACGGTATTGCAAACATTATTAATGATTGGTGAATGTATTTTCATTTGATGATAGATATGTTTCAAAATTTGATGAGTTGTCTGTGTAAAGTTGGCCGTTCTGGAAGGAAGTCCCTTTTTGTCTCTGCACTGCTCTTCCCGACAGCAGAGACTGTCTACCGCGAGAGTCATTGTGAATACGAGAGTATGTGGAGGATATTTCATTATTGCAATATAGTATATCAGGACAAAGAAATTTTCAAAATAAAATAATTTTAATTTGTCATCATCAGTAGCAGCAATAACAACCAAGATCATGAAATAAACAACTGTAAACGTGTCCAAACAATAGTGCTTGTTGCAATGTGCTGGTGTGCGATCGCCGCATTTTCGAAATCAAGTCATTTTAATTTTCTCGTATACGTACGTATATATGGGGTAATATACGTAGTATAGGTTTAGCCACCGGGGGAGCAAGCCAGCTCAACTTGGTGCCGGTCCCAAGCCCGGATAAATGGTGAGGGTTGGCGGCAGGAAGGGCATCCGGCCGTAAAACTTTTGCCAAATCCAAAGAAAAATGGAAAGAGAGAATGAATCAGATAAGGTAACGGCTAGGGCGTACCCCGCATATAGCGACGCTCAGCAGCTTCGCCTGACTGCTGTGACAGGACAAGGGCTACCCCACCTACGACGAGTGGGGTTAAAGAAGTTAGTCAGGATAGGAACTCTCAATATTGGGAGTATGACGGGAAAAAGTAGAGAGATTGCGGATTTGATGGCAAGGAGGAGGATTAACATACTTTGCGTGCAGGAAACAAGGTGGAGAGGCAATAAAGCTAAGGAGATAGGTGAGGGATATAAACTGATATACAGTGGAGCAAACGGACAAGGAAGGAATGGTGTTGGAATAATCCTGGATAGAGAATGGAAGGAACATCTAGTAAGAGTAAACCGTAGGGATGACAGGATCATGAGTGTTGGTCTTGATATTGGGGGTGCAACGACAAATATCGTATCTGCTTACGCACCTCAAGTAGGATGTGATGACGAAGATAAGGAAAACTTCTGGAGAGCCCTAGACCAAGAAATAGGAGAAATACCAACTGACGAAAGATGTTTTCTTGGTACAGATCTCAATGGGCACATTGGCTGCGAGAGATTGGGCGTAGAGAGAGTGCATGGTGGCTGGGGACTGGCTAGTCAGAATTTAGAGGGAGAGAGAATATTGGACTTTGCTGTTGCTAGCGATATGGCTGTGATTAACAGTTTCTATAAGAAGACTGAGAACCAATATGTTACCTATAGTAGTGGTGGAACAGAAACTCAGATAGATTTTATATTATGCAAAAGGAATCATCTTGTGGAGGTCAAGAACTGTAAAGTTATAAAGGTGAGAGTGTATCTAGTCAACACAGACCTGTGATAGTAGACTGTGATTTGAAGATAAAAAGGAAAGGGAAACAACTGGGAGAGCGGAAGATTAAATGGTGGAAGTTAAAAGATATAGTTCTTGCGGAGGCCTTTAAATCTGAGGTTCTGGGGAGGATTTCGACCAAAGAGAAGGCTAATGACTGGTGGGAGACAAACAGCAAAGTTATAATGCGAGTGGGAGAAGAAATACTTGGAAGAACATCAGGAAAGGGGCAGCCCGGAAACAAAGAGTCGTGGTGGTGGAACAGCGAGGTGCAAGAAATTATCAAGGCAAAGAAGGAAGCCAAGAAACAGTTTGACAGAGAAAGGAGTGTGGCAAACAGGGAAGCGTACAAAAGAAGTAAGAAAGAGGCTAAACGGGCTGTTGCAATAGCAAAAGCGAGAGCATTGGATGAGTTGTACGACGAGTTGGATGCACCGGAGGGAGTAAAGTTGCACAGAATAGCTAAGGCCAGGGATAGAGCATCAAAAGACTTTACACATATCCGGCAAATGAAAGATAGCGAGGGAGTTGTGCTCAGAAGCGAGAAAAACATCAAGAAGAGGTGGAGTGACTACTTCAGCAAATTGCTGAATGAAGAGCGTCCAAGAGTTGATAGGGGTAAAGGAATTGCAAACGAAAATGTTACAATAGGCATAGAACGGGGAGAAGTTAGTGAAGCTTTAAAAAGAATGAAAAATGGCAAAGCTGTAGGGCCGGATGGTATACCAGTAGAAGTATGGAAGGCCTTAGGTGCGGAAGGTATAGACCTGCTGCTAGATCTGTTTCTTAAAATATATAAAGAGGAAAAAATGCCCGATGTTTGGAGGGATAGTGTGTTGGTGCCACTATATAAGGAGAAAGGCGACATCCAGGACTGTAAAAACTACAGAGGAATAAAACTGGTCTCGCACACATTGAAGATTTGGGAACGAGTGATAGAGCAAAGACTGAGGAAGGAAACATCAATATCAGAGGAACAGTTCGGCTTCATGCCAGGAAAGGGTACAACGGATGCTTTGTTCGCCCTGAGACAGTTACTGGAGAAGCACGGTGAAAAGCTGAAGGAACTACATCTAGCCTTCATAGATCTGGAGAAAGCATATGACACAGTACCTAGAGAGGAGATGTGGAGGTGCATGAGAGTGAAAGGAGTGCCGGAAAAGTATGTGCGGCTGGTGAAGGACACGTATGATAGAGCACACACCAGAGTAAGATCAAGTGTGGGACTGACGGAAAGATTTTCCGTGAGAGTGGGAGTACACCAGGGATCCGCTCTGAGCCCATATTTATTTAATATAATAATGGATGTGTTGACGGAAGGAGTGAGAGAACAGGCCCCGTGGACTATGCTCTTTGCAGATGACATAGTGGTGGTAGATGAGAGTAAAGATGGATTGGAGGATAAACTGGAGAGATGGAGACAGGCAGTCGAGGAAGGAGGATAAGCAGAGCAAAAACTGAATACATGTGGTTTGGAGGAGATGGCAGGCCCGGAAGCATCACACTACAGGGGCAATTACTGACTAGAACGGGAGAGTTCAAATACCTCGGCTCCTATGTCAACGAGAAAGGGGAGCTAGACAGGGAAGTTAACCACAGGATACAAGCTGCCTGGATAAATTGGAAGAGAATGACAGGGGTGTTGTGCGACAGAAGGATTCAGAGGAAAATGAAGGGAAAGGTCTTCAAAGCTGTTGTGAGGCCGGCAATGATATATGGTAGTGAAACCTGGCCGGTGAAGAAGGCTCAGGAAAAGAAGTTGGAAGTGGTAGAGATGAGAATGCTGAGATGGTCAATGGGAAAGACCCGGAAAGACAGGATCCGGAATGAAGTAATACGGAAGATGGGAGGAGTGATCGAGGTTTCAAAGAAGATTCAGGAACGAAGATTGCAGTGGTTTGGACATGTCATGAGAAGGGAAGAGGAATATGTGGGAAGGAAAGTGAGTAGTATGCAACTGGAGGGGAAAAGAAGGAGAGGGAGACCAAAGAGAAGGTGGAAGGACTGTGTCGTGGAAGACCTGCGAGAGAAAGAGTTAATCGAGGAAGATGTGTTGGACAGGATTGAGTGGAGGAGAAGAGTAAGGAACAGCGACCCCTTACCACTAAAAGGGAAAAGCTGAAGAAGAAGAAGAAGATACGTAGTATAGGTTTGTTTATCGTAGTATGGGTTTTATTTGCGGGGAGACTGCCCATGACAGTTGTTCCGAACCCAGGCTTCCTTGGAAGCCTACCTCCGACGCGAGTGAGGGGACTTTCTTCTGAGCATGAACAGCATGCGGGTGGTCCCCTAAATGCGCATGGGATTTGACTCTCAGTTTCTCCTCCAGATGTTGGTCTCAGCTATAACTGAGTACAGTCCCTGGATATAGATTTATAGCCAGGGTCTTAATAACTAAGCTGTCTGGTTGGGAGAAAATGAGACGCCTAAACGCAAAAATTCTTTTTTATAAACATTACACTGAAATTAATTCGTGTGATAAGTATTATGTTTATTTTCAATCGGTCTTAAATTTAAGATGCATACAGGTGGCGGCGCACGCGTTTTCGACTCCTTTGTTGTATGGTGGAGAGTTGTATTCGAGAGCGTTGCGTGGTTCCGTGCTTTGCTTTTTATATAATTGTGATACGGTTGTGAACCATGAAAAGACAGAGTGGACGCAAAGGACATCCTCCTTTTTCACGATTAAGGAATGTGTTGACAGGCAGAATATTAGTGACATAAAACAATTATTAAGACACATTTGAGTTATGAGAGCATATTACTAAAAATTGATAGTCGGGGATGTTGTAATTAAAAGAAAACCATCCTCTTCACTATAAAAATGCACGAGTCATTCGCTGTGAAATGACCAGAAAAGGTATTTAAACGTAACCTGAAAAATCATTTTTCTTTGTATTTACATTCGTGGCAGTTTTCTTTTACTGAATATGAGAGCATGTCGAGTCAGTTTTCTACATACGTAATGAAATTTTAATATTTCTCGGACTCGCTTACGTACATATACCTCAGCGAAACTTAAGATTTCTGTGTAGTGATTCTTCACGGGAGCCGTAAACACTATCCTCGGCGGAGGGATACTTCTCTAAATTACACGTGATGTTCTCTTGTTTAGCGAACTGTCACTTCGGCTCATTCTTATAAAAAAACGCTCTATAAAAAATTGGCACTGTCTATGCCCATTTCACGTTGTATGAAGAACGCTGTTGGTTTATATGCGTCTCTTATGAACGAGATGGTGCCAGATTCGAAGAGGCACAGTAGTTTACGTTCAGTTCGTTAGAGTGAGCTAATGGCTCTATCCTCATCGAGCATACTATCTCGCTCTGGATGATCATCTGATGACGATGCTAATTCGTACGTCGTTCCATGTCTTTCGCACATGCAGAGGCGGCACATGCCGTGGGCCTAAGGTCACTCCCCTTCTTCCTGTACCTTTCTTTAGCGAACTCAGGAAGCTGTGACCTCTTGAGATTACTGTGGGCGCTCAGGATTTCAGACCGAGTATTTTTATCTGTTCTTATTATTTTTAGTTTCTTTTCAGTTTCACCTGGTTACTGTAAAATTAAATTTTATTGCTCACGAATTTAATTTTTATAATTAGTAAACCAGTTTTGAAATATGGCGTCGATGTTTAAAAATATTGATAGTTTTTATTAACATCGATATAATAAGCAGTGTTGTATGTTAGGGAGTTTGTGCACGCCATAGCGGACAGCGAGCGACTGTAATCTCGATATTCTGTGCATGTGCAGATGAACATAAGTGGTGCCAAACGCGAACTGTGTAAAATATCGATTGTGCTGTAAATTACTGTAACGTTCGAGGGTGCTCAAACTCCGTATTTTGAACATCGATGTCACTTCAACAAGCACCACCAACAGAGTGTACCTGTCGCGTCTGATCTGAAGAATGTGATCAATTGTGTCATTCCGTAAGTCTTATCCCAGAATTTAACCTTGCGCTACTCCGCCGTAATATCTCCGTTACGAGGACCATCTACAGTGTTTAAGTTTCCTTTTCCGGAAGTAATCGAGGATTTTTAAGTATTACTCGCGCAACTTTTCTTGAACGATGGATTGAAGAACTGCGGGTAGAGTGGGGGTATTAGTTACGAAATCGGCCACTAGATTTTATGAAGCAATGCCAATCTCTGGAGAATCAGTCGTGCCTTTGCAACGTTCTCAATAATTTGCGTTCTAACTTTCTCAGGAGTTCGAGGTATCTTCTGTGATGGATCTTCAACTGATGCGGTCATTTCTTTAGATATTTTGGAGAAAATCACAGAGAGACGTTCGTCTTCAGCAGAAAATAGTTTCTATTTCGCGCCAGTGAAGATGTGGAATGTTGTCATCAGTACTCGCTGCGAGCTTTCGCCTTCATCTGTTTATTGTGCCAGAGGGGGAGCAAGGTTACCGTTTAAGAAAAAGTGCGCGAGTAATAAGGTTTTTTCCAAGGCCAGCAGGATTTCTGTTCACCTTGTCGAGTTGAAAGAGTTCCGCACATCGACGAGTGGCTAACACTAGTTTGTGAGAATGGTGGTTCTGCCGCGTGCCTTCAATGGATTCAACTTCAAACTTGGCTGCATATGCCGATGATATTTGTAGATATCCTACAAGTGAACCATTGTCAGTAAAACTGGTTTCAGTAACTTCTCGAAGTTTCCCGGCCGTGTCAAGCAAATGATGTCTGTGGACGACCGTACACAGGGTCCACTCTTACCGTTGATCTCGAGAACCAATGTCGATTACTTCCATCGCTTAAGGAAGATTCTGTTTCACGCAGGGGTTGTTCATAACTAACAGAAGATTCGAGCATTCTCGCGCCGCTGCTTACTGGACTTGTTTGGACGCCAACATGTCCTGGGACCTTCCTGTTTTGAAAGCTGGCAGCTGCTTCTCCAAGTTCTCGTTCTTTGATGAGCGGTATGTCGACAATACGGCTTGTTTGCTCGGTGGTCTTATCGGGCGTCTGGAAAACAATCCGTTCACAATATCGCTAATAGAGGTTATCCTCCGGTGTCCACTTGCTTTTATTTTTGTCACAACCTGATGCCTTGTCCCCAAGGATTTCTATCCGCTTCGCCAACAAGGTCACACCGACATTGAGTTGTTTTGGCCCATCGCCTTTCTTTTTATTTTTTTACCTTTTTGTGTAGCAACTGGGCTTCATGTCTGACTTGCTCTCGGCCTTTCGTCGGAGTCAAAAGTTCAGCTTTCTGTTCAGTGCACTAGTTGTAGTACTGCGCGTGATCTGGGCTGTCCGGGTGACGCCGCGTCGAAGGCTGTGTTGCCAACACAACCTTCGACGCGGCGTTACCCGGTCAGCCCAGATCACGCACATGACTCTGGCCGCGGAAGCCTACGACTTCAGTTGTACTGTTCGTCTGCCTTTCAGTGATTGTCTTGCGGGACATCGATTTATCACAAGCCTCGCGTATCAGTCCTTCAGCGCCGTCACCCGGAGAGCATTGGATTATTGTAGCTGCAGATTTTCTACAAGATTGGTCTGGTTTACCTTGTTTACGTTCTAGCCAAGTTTTCTCATTTTGTTTTCTGTTGGCTGAGGCGTTCCCTTCCTCTACACGCAAAATGTGATGCATTGGTGATCGGTGCTTGTGTAGACATCAAGCACCCGCCAGTCTAGCTGTAAGTTCTTCAGATGCCTGCGTGATGTACGGTATTGTATCCCGTATCCGGGCCGTGTGAAGGTGTACATCTATAATTCAGGACTATGTGTTGTCTGGTCGCCTCTCCAATAAACGCGTCCCATACAACCAGGTTGTTTCCACCTGTCTCTCGTATCATATCTGCGAAAAATCAATTTTCCTGCAGAATTCATCTTTCCCTTCATTGGGGTCATATCACAAAACTGATTTCACTTTATCTACACTAATCTACTTCTGAATCCTTGCTTTTCTATCGGGATAACAGCAAATTCAAGAATTCATACAGCCACGGTGCCCAGTGTGTCAGAGTACCATCCTGGACCTCGATTTCTACGTGGATCGCTGATTATTGGGTCAGCTGACCGTCTCTTGACTATATTTGCTTGAAAAAACGTATATCAATTATCTTTATACTGTAGACTTGGCATGTTCCAAGCCAGGAAAGTGCTTGTCTCTCTCAGGCGAGTCCTTCATCCGTGCATAAAACACATTGCGGCTTTCCCGCGGAGTATGCGAGGGCCTTGTGTCCTTTCTCTTCGCATCTTTGTCAGATATCATTGCGATGTTATATATCGGGCGAAGCATAGTTATACTATTCGTATCTGGCGGGAGTTCTTAGCTGCTAAGTCAGACTCGCAAACCTCGTCGCCCTCTGCGTAGGCGTCCAGGTTCCGAATTTCGAGTGCCACCAGTTTTGTTGCCGGAAGCAATGTTATTATCACTCGTAACTCGGAAACAATGCAACCTAGACCCTTAAAACCAGGTTTGGGGGTACCATACAGACCCATGTTTTAGGATAAGTGATTTAGAGAGAGGATAAGGAGTTTGGGGATTGAGGATTGGTGGAGAAATGTAAAAGTGCTTCTGAGTGCTTCCACAACTGTGGTGGTCTGAAATATGTGCGAAACAAAATCAAAGTAAACAAAAAAGAAAGTCCTTCACAATAAAATTAAAGGGACCATTTGATTTTGGGTGAAATTAATCTAAACACTGCAATATTAATCGTTACTCTTATACAGTATCAGGTCTTATCATGCTGTAATGCACAGTTCAGGGGCTGTTAGAAGTTGGTTTTACTATGTCGCAATTTTCACTTTGAAAACAATGATTTACAAAATGTTGAATTTTCATACACTCATCTGGTATGTCTTAATAAAAATGCTTCAACTACGTTTTATTGGTGATATATTTGTCAATATCATAATTGGCAAAACATCTAAATTCATTCGCTAAATTGCAATTGTGTTTTGGTTGAAAATGCATAACTTTTAGATTTAAAAGTTGTTTAGCCAATTGTTGCATTACAGCACCTGCAACAACAACGAGAAATATTGTACTACTGTGTATATATATATCACGTGATAAAAAAAGTATTACTGTACTTACCAGTGCACAAAATAATTTTATCCTTTGCCATAAATTTCACGGTCTCTGAGACTCGTGACAAACATTCCTCTGATAGAAATGGAGGATCTGCAATTACTACATCAAAGGACCTTTCAAATTCATTTGGAAGATTTAGTGGATCTTTGTAGTCATAATAAACAAATCCATCATAAACTGCAAAACGTTTATCATATTCCAGGAGGGTAACTGAAAAATTAAAAATTGCACTGTTATTCAGAAACAATGTATATATAACAAAGTAATTACATTAATTCTGATTTTACAATATTAATCTATTATTTCTAATTGCAAAATTTCTTCTGAGACTAAATTGTAATTAATATTTTACAATTTATTTCTTGTTCATTTTGTAATTATCAAAGTGGTTAAAGGAAGGTGTTAAGACCTATGCTTGTAATGTTAAATTTTCATACTTTGTGACTTGTTTACTCAGGAAATGTATTTACTCAAACACTCAAGTGCAAAATATTAACAGTATGATTGTCTAATTTATAATTAAAAGTTGACATTGTATCCTTCGTTATTTTGACACAAAGTTCAAACTTTTCCACAATAAAACACAATTTATCCATAAAAGGATGTACCTGAAACACATTTGTTGTAACAGGATTTTACAGTATTTACTGTAAAAACTTTTCTTTTTAATGATAACCTAGTGAAGCTACTGAAATGTAGTAAAGGTAGTCATCATGTTTTGTTTTTTTCTGGAGTCAGATTTTGTTTTGCATTTTTGCTCAAACAAAAATGTATAACATAAATAATTTTCAAAGGAAGTTGTAAAACAAACAAAATCAGCAATGCACCATTAGTAATAACATGTTAGAGGAAAGGTTAGTGGTGGTAGAAGCTATGGCAGTAGAAATTTGCAAAAAGGAAGAAGCAGAAGAAAAGAATGGGGAGGAGGATCACTCTGATGTGATGAAAAGTTGATCAAAAAAGATGTCATTTAACAAAAAAACATTACTCCTATATGTAGTAAAATACTTAATCTAATATGTTGGCTAGTAAGACACTATAAGTGCTCAGTGGTAACTGAACTGTGTATGTAGGTTGTTGTATGCTGCGATGCATAAACATGTTTGTGAATGCCATAGTGAAATAATAAAAGAGGTAATCTCTGAAAAGAAATGCAAAAGTTTAGAGACATAGTCAAGCTAGTGAATAAATTTGTTCTTAGTATAGAAGCAAAGGTTACAGTGTCCGGTTTTTGTTTTTTCCTGACCAATTTCAATTTTGGCACTTACTACCTTTTGGAAATGCATGCCTCAATTATAAAAAATACTCTCCAAAAAATGTGTGTTAATTGAACTAGCAAGCAAAACATTTAAACATTTTTCTAAGGCAAAAACAAACTCATATTAGAATATAGTTTACCTAGACTTCCAGGTGATAAACTTTTCAACTTGGGGTACAGAGTTGGGCATGATATCAATGCAATTTTCCCTCTGTTTTCAGTCACTCGAATAGCTTCACTAGCTAATGCACTTGCAGTCTCTTCACTGTACCAAAATTGACTAAGTTGCTGTAAATATGTTAATAATAAAGAAAAATTTCAGTATGTTGAATGAATTAAGTAGGTCACCGGTAAATCACAAAGAAAGTAATTTACCCAGTCAGCTTGGAATACATTTTGATCCTTCGTTTTAGGATCAAGAAGTGCAGCTTTCACTTTCTCTTCTTCTGCTGCTTGTTCTGCATAAAACTCTTGCAAAGCTGCAAGAGTAGCTGATGACAACTGTGGCATGTCATCATCTGACATCTATCAACACAAAAAACATCAGTCACTGACATGTCAAAATAATATTTTTATAAATTTCCAGTATTCAAATTGTCTTCCTGGCTAATAACCGTGTTTGTTTTATTTACCAGTAAAACAAGTAGAAGATTTACCTTCAATTAAAAAAAATGTGCAGACACAGAAAAAATTACTTGGAATGAACGGAGTTAAAACAATTCTCTTTACTGAGCATTACTTAATCCACGTGGGAGGGCAGTGCTGCTGGAGCAGTTACTCGTGCGTGCACCTTACTCAACACCCGGCAATACTGCTATGATCACTACCTCACGAGAGTTGCCGCTCCTTGACAGTGTGAACTTGACATTAGTTTGTCGAGCCTACGCACTCTGCAGTATACTATTTATTATAGAGTATTACTCAATGGTCATTACTCTCTGACCGATTTTCAAGTATTAAATATTGCAACAAACAAATCCCCGCTCACAACTACTGGCTGACTATTGACTACCCGTTGCTGCCGCCCGCCTCGGCCGCATGTGTGCAGTTGGCAGCAGTTGGTGCCTGATGCGACCCGACGTACTCTAGTGGCGGTTGCACAAGTAGTTTGTCAGCTTTCATATTTAGATACCAGGTAGCAGCAATAGAACTTGCTGTGTTAATTCAGTTCTCGTTGAATCGATTCCCAGAGCGGATCAGAACGAATCTATTAATGTCAACTTGGAAATGAACTAATTTCGTTCAGTCAAGGCGAGTGAAGGCAAGGCAATGGTGTATTAAAGTAAATGTGAGAGTGAGGTATGGTTGCATATGGTAGTGTGTGAAGTGGGCAAGAATGAATGGTAAACTTTGACATTTTAAATAAGGACGGACATCAGGTTCTGAAGTCAAATTCTTGTGCATTGGATTGCATTTGTGTAAAAGTTCCTGCATGCCAGCTCAGAAATTAGTGGACAAACATTGTCTTAGAATATTGAACATGGAGCCCAGGAATATCCCGACGAACAATTCTCACCATCAGTTAATGACTGGAGAAGATGTTGATAGTGTTGCTAGTACGGACTCAAGCTACCCTTCGGATCCAAGCTCAGCAGCAAAAAATGGAAGGTTTACCTGCCTTACACGACGACAGATAGTTACTGTTGCTGTTCTCTGTTTTGTCAACTTAATAAACTATATGGACAGATTTACTATTGCTGGTAAGTTGATGTGGTTTCATTACAACTATTTGGGCTTTTATTGAGAGATTTATTAAAATTCAAAAATTATAGGGCCCCTTATTTCCAATGTTTCAATTGATGGTTATAATTTTGTACCTGTGGGAAGGCCAGTTTTTATAAAACTTCTGGTTAATTATCAAAATTTAAAAGAAAGCCTTGTACTACAACTAACAAACACTGCTTTGAATATTGTAATTTATTAAAATGATTACTTTAGTTACCAATGCTTTTCTGTCTATAATCACTATGTAGCGAACCAGAAATCTAGAATTGTAATTCGTTTTATATTTTGTTTTGTATAGAAATAATTTATGTGTGGGTTTTGGAATTAATGTTATCATATATAGCAAATTATTTAATTTTTTGAAACTCGAAAAATTGATCAAAACAAGAAATGTAGTTGATTGTTAAAAATGCATTTTTATCCAAAATGTTTTCAATATATTTATGCGTGTATCTGTATTATCACAAGTGTAAGACTGTTGTATTTGCTAATGATTTTTATTTCAAGTTTTGACTTGATGATTTATTTATTTTGGAAGCATTATTTAGTCCATTCTACTTATATTACCTCAGGAGAGTGTGGCGTAAATTAGTACGATGAGTTTGCCATTGTCAAAATAGATCAGATGTTTATCGCAAGAATTTTTCTACTGAAATTTCAATGACTATGAAATGTTCTTTACACGTTTATAGAATAGCTTATTTTTATTAGACTATTATGTAATGTTTACTTGTAGTTTATATTGCCATAAACATTACTTACTTAACACAAAATTAATGTTAACTTGTTTGAATTTGTGGCACATGCATTTGGTAAAGTTGTATTGTGAAATAACATTCTTGAGGGAAAATTATTTTCGATTAACATACTTGAAATAAGTAATACATGCATTGTGAGTTATTTGGAGTAAAATTTTAATGGAGCAGTTTGTCATTTTCATTGATAATATAATAAACAAAGAATTACTATTAGGCACTAACATAATTTGCTTTTTTAACTTTGTTTTTTCCCCCCAAAATTACGTATTAGTCGTACATGAGAAGAAATAAGGCCGACTCATTGCCACAGGATTTGCACCTGACGCTCTCCCTCCAGCTCCAGCGTTTCACCTCGCAGGCCACGCCGTCGCTCAAATCGCCGGTTCTTTCGGTCGCGCGCGACTGGCGTTTCGTCATCGTACGATACTCGCTTGGGCCAATGGGAAGGCGCGCGCGGGCTTTACGTGGCGTGACGCGGCCAAGAACGCCAGGCGCGCGGTGGCGGCGCGTGGAAGGAGGGCGTGCGTTGGCGTCACGCGGCGGTGGGCGGCACCCACGCCCCCCTGCCCGCGCCCCCACGCTGGCGCCCGCCGCTCGCTCGCCCGCCCGCGCGCGCCGGAACCTCGTGACGCTGCACGAGCGGGCACGAGATGACTGAAGCGCTTTTGCCCCTGCTCGGAGCCCTCGGCCGGTTCCGGGAGGCGCATTTGCTCTCGCGGCCGTGGCTGGCGCCGAGCACTGCATATTTTCTCAGGTGGTTAGGTTAGCTGAATTGGAACTACGACACCTTTTTGCTTCCAACGTTTCAGTATTTTATTGGACCCATCGAGAAGACATTTATTTATCAATAGTATTTTTTTTAAAAGTGTTTATCTACCCGTACGTACCGTCGGATGCGCATATGCACTATTAGTAATTTCTGACAACATAAAGCAAAGCAAAATATTAAATTGTAGTACGACAAAACGAGAAAAACAACAACTAAAAAGGTTTCCTAGGTTTATTCAAAACTACATTTAAAAATGCTTATTATGTCTCGGCAACTCTGTGCGTTTTCGACATTCAAAGACGGCTTCAGAAACTATTTAAAGGAAGTAATGGTATTTTAAAAATTCAGTAATACTTTTTAAATTATTTAATTTCGGATAAAAATGTAATTTATACCCTTCCTTATTTTTTATAATTTAATCTAAAACAAATGTGGAATTAAAACACCTAAAGAACTTGTTCTTTTATCTTTCTACCAGTACTTTTTCTGCTAGTAAAACGTTTGAATTTACTCTCAGAAACAGCGTAAAAAAACAAAAAAAAACATTAACAGTAGTATTAAATAAGTTACGCGAAAATTACTTATTTTTAAGAAATTTCACGTGACATCATTTGACCATCTACTCATACTTTTGAGTTAAGTACTGAAGATTGCTTTTTCTTGGTTGAAATGCTCTTCGTTATTTAACCAAATTAAGGCGAAAGATTATTTACACAATATACACATGAAACTCAAGTCCTGCTGCCCACCTGTCCCGTCAACGTCGACGATATTTAGCCCCTGGATCACTACATATGATTTTCACGTTGATGATAGTCCTTGTTTCCAGGGAATTCTGGTTTTTGCTAATCGATTGTTTTGTAGTTAATAGTTATTTTTTTTTCAGATATCTCCTTCAAGGAATCTTTAGTTCAAAGTTAAAATTAACTTACGTTATGATAACAGATTTTGTTAAAAGCCAAACAAGATTACTAAATTGAAATCATCGGGAATCATCTCAGCAATATTCGTTATATTTTTTTTCTCTTTACCGGTTCGCTATTTCGGAGAGGCGGAAGTACTCGTACACTTACTATAAGCGCAAAAGGTAGTGAAAATACGCGCGGTGTAGCTATTCAGACTCAACGTTCAACTTTGGTAAACCTTTTATCTACATCTTTTGAATGTCAATTAATAGCCTGTTTCCCCGTTAGGCATTTCCTAGGTTTTGTCGTTGGGATCGGTTTTTTTGGTGACCAGGGTACAGTGCATATTGGCGTTTCTTTTCAGGTGTTATTGCTCCAGTACTAGGAGACAGAAGAGCTTATTCTTTCTGACAGCTTTAATTGCAATTTAATCTCGATAACTCGACCGTCGATCTCGGCCGCGGGTTATGTATTTTCACGTGTAAGACAGTCTCGTCAATTCAAAATTTGATATCACAAATGTGTCTATAACTCGAAATTTGATACCACGAATAACTCGAAAGAATATCTTCTTCCCCTGAGTGAAAATCATAATTTTAATCGAAGAGACTGGCGGTCCTCGTTTTCACGTCTCGAAATCCAGGCCCTCCGAGCCATCTCCCACGGAACACTGTCAGCTCTCTGCAGTCTCGTTGCCTGCTCTAAATGCCTGGATAAGCGAATTTTGTGTTCCCAAGATCTGCTTAGCCACTTCGCGCAGTGCTAGCTCTTTGGGAAGCAGAATCCTTTGTTAAAAAAATAGTGCAAATATCACGGAGATGGACAAACGTGTGCTCAAATCATTAACTTTAAATGAAAAACTTAAAATGATTTGTGAAGTGGAGAAAGGGATGAGAAATATGCTTTTAATGCTTTTAAAAGACAGTAACAAAATTCGTCACAATGTGGAGGAATCACTTTTTGAACGTGAAAGAAAAAGAATAAAATGTTTAAGTATCTGAGAATAAATGCTTATTCTTTAAATAAAGAACATCAATTTTATGGTTTAACGATATTTATCCGTGCCTATTTAAAACACTTCGTATTTTTTAAAGAAGTTATTAAAAATCCGAGATATCAAAATAATAAATGGAAGAAATATTTCACTTGGGAGACTCTTCGAGATATCGAGGTCCGACTGTATTATAAATAGATATCGCTCAGTTTCACTTTTCGCCGCTCACGTACTATCAATGAGCGCCGCTCACGTGAGACGGTCCGTACTCAAAATGAAGTGTGGAGCAGTGGCCCTGCCAGTTTTCCCAGTAGTCACTCCAGCGAGGCCAACTTTAAAACATATTCGTCAGGGATCGCTTGCGTCACTTTTCCCGTTCTTCCGATGTTGATTCGGATGCTGCGGGTCTCATTTCTGAGTACGTGACTACAGGCAAGGATTAGCTCACGGGTGAAAAAAGTCACGTGCGTGCGGGACGGAGCTGTGGTAATGGGTTTATTTTTGAAGGAGTGTTTTCACTTTCATGCAGTGAGTAAATTGCCCCGCTTGCTGGAAAGGATCTATGAGTTAATATTTTAATGCGTGAAATGCTTTTTTATAGAATGACAATTTTTAAAAGGGTTCGTTAAAAATAGAATTCTGAACATTTGCAAAATTTAAGTATTCGGCAGTTTTATCAGTTCCAGAAAATTTAATTTCTGAAGTTAAACACCGACATTTATCTCTCTCTTCGCCTTAAGTGAAGTTCCTTCCCGAAGAGTATGTTTGAAACCTAGATTTGGTATTTTCTCTCTTTTCTCTGTCGGTCCTCAATTGCTCTATTCCTGTTGTGTCCTCTCAGCAGAAATCGAGACCCTGAGAATTTGAAACGGATATTTTGATTTTGAGGGAGGGGGTACATTACATGAAAGCTCAACATGTTAGAAATTTTCTCAAGAAGTCTCCAACTTTTTGTACATATTAAACTTTGTCCTCGGATAGCGCAGAGAAATTTAAAAAGCGGCTCATGTCTCATTTTTGTCATCTCTGAATTTTCAATTTCAAAATTGCAATTTTTTTGCCATTTTCCTTTAACTACAATATTGAAGAAAATTATTTTTTCCTGAATAAAATCTGTTGTTCGTGAAATAAGGTCATTTACAATTTTTTGAAAATGTGAATACCTTGTTCTGTCTAATTGAAGTATAGACAAATTTTAAACTATGTTTTTTTTTCTCAAAAACGTTTCCAACAATTTTCTTTAAATTTTGTTCTCGTATGTCGCCAAGGACGGACTAAAGAAGTGTTGGTTCCATTTTCGGCAAATTCTCTGTATTTTCGAAAGTTGCAAAAAATAACTTTGCAAAAGTACAGAGGTGATGACGCAGATTTATTCGTAAATAAAATGTTTGAAAAATATATACTTAAATGCTCTTTCTGCGTGAAGTTAATTTTATAAAAAAGTTCTCAAAAACAGCTCCAAATTGTTTCTTCAATTTTTTTCACGGATAGAGCAAATGACTCAAAAATTGCGCAGGTCTTATTTTATGAACTATGAATTTTCGAAATTGCAAAAGATAGAAATAATGCGAGAAAGTGTATGTTGTTGGACATCCCGCGATGTAATACATTCTTCGATATTAATTAGTTAAATCATTTCATGTATCCTGTTTTTAAAAATTGTTATTAGTTTTCGAGTATTTTTAAATTGTGTTGTGAAATAGTTAAATTTCTTTCGAACTTGTTCTTGTTTGAAACGTTTTATACATATTAATATTGAAGGCAGAAATTTCTTTCTTGATGCAATATTTTTATTCACATTAATAATAATAATAATAATAATAATAATAATAATAATAATAATAATAATAATAATAATAAAAATGTTATTTGCGACGAGGCTCAAGCCATGAGGCCTGCTTTTCTGCGTAGCCACTAAAATGTGGAAAGTGTGGGGGTTATACGTGTAGAAATACGTTGCGTCATTTCCTCATTTACAAACAAACTTGTTCTCTGGTGTATTAAAATCTATCATTTAAACATGTTTAGTGTAGTGTGACATGCGAATATATTTCTGCCAGAAAAGAAACTATATTTCATAGTTAAAAAAAACACCTATTTTCGTATTTTATTTTAAAGCATTTCGTACATTTTGAATTCATCAGAAAAAAATAAAGGAACTCGTGGTCGAAGATTGTCTCACCAGTAAGTGAATTCCCTTTCAATGTGTCGACTTGTGATAAGCTCAGATGTTCATGGTAAATATACTAAACAATAATTAACTCAAAATGCATTTTTTCTGATAGATGTATTTGAACCTTCTTCAGTTTTGTACCCGCACGGTGAGGGTCTTGATACTACAACTTTCTAGTTGGATACAAAATTTTATCGTGTTTGTGACGTAAGTTAATTGAAGTATCAAAAACCCTGACATAAGCCCGGGAATTTGGAGTAAATGTTAATTTCATATTAATTTGGAAGTAAATCCACTAAATTTAATTTACAGTCTTGTGGAAAATAATAATAACAATAACAACATTGCGATTCGTCTTGAGGGTCACTGTGCTACTGTGTTTTCATCCTCTGTGGAGAATGCCCATCGTCAGGTGAAAGCGGGGCCTTGGTAGTTGAGTGATGACATCCGGAATATTGTAGGTGAAGCGGAGAGCGGAGATCTGCATCTCAAGGCATACATCCAGTGGATTGAATGTTGGAAGTATGGAAAATTTGAAAATGAAGTCCGGGCGGCCCGTGTCATCAGGTTAAAAACAAGACGGGACCCTCGCGGATGAAAAAGGGTGGTGGTGGCAAGAGAAGTTCCACGAAACAGAAAAACAAGACAAATTTGTTCGTCGCTAGGCAGAAATTGCTTAAAGTCTTAGAGATGGCGTTAGAAAACGGCCGTCATGACTTACCTTAAGCAGGCGAATCTGGACTATAAACCTACGAGAATGCCGTTGGTCTTCCGGTCTGGCTGCAGTGCTTCCGGGCGCGCCAACGGTTAAGGTCATTAGTCCCGTAAGTGTTGTGCATTTTTAACGAGATCTGGCGTCAACCTACACGACGGCTTTTTCCTCCCGGGTTTTCCTCAACCAGGTATCTGCGGGATTTTCTCCAGCGGCGCATCGTCCCAGCCGGGACAAAGCTCTACGCTCGCGACTGGTCTCCCTACATGAGTGGTAGTGTACTGTAGTGCATTGCAAGTACGGGGTGAAGACATGAGGGTGAACGGGGTGAGGACATGGAAGAGGGAGGAAAGATCCCGCGAGGTCTGTGGCCCGTTTGTTAGGGTACTGCTCCAGCATTCGCCTGATGTTGGGCGGAGAAATCACTGAAAACTAGGTACAAATGATCTCTTGCTCTAACCCGAACATTGCAAAATGTAATAATGTTTTGAATTATGTGTGCTACTTAAGTGTGCATGTTAGAAAAATTACTATGATCCAAAAGAGATTGTCTGCCACCTGATCAGTGGCACTTTGCCGAGGGCGGGGTGTCGTCAAATTAAAATATTTCCAATTTATACTGACTTGTGGCAGGCCAATGGCTGATGATAAACAATGTAATAAATAAATAATGGTCAGCCATTCGTCCGACAGAACGTGTGCTCAGTTCACGTCGGAAAATCAGAAAAGCGTGGTTGCTTGATGCGATAAGTAATAACTTAGAATTTATATGAAAAACAAATACTTTCAATTAATAGCATTTAGGAACACGAACAGATCCAAATTGTTTTTATTACTATGCTTTTTTTACCTAAAAGTTGTGGTGAGACCTTGCGCTCCCAATGCCTCATTGTACTTTCGTGTTGTGTAGGAGGACTTTTCTGGGAGAACTATTGAACAGTGTCTTTAAAGCAAGAGATGACCATGGCCTAGTTTTCAGGGTGCATTGCTCCAATTTTCAATCTATTTTACTTCAAATGGAAGCGATTTCACTCTCCAACAAAAACTATTTTGTGACGGCAAACGACCTTTCCTTAAATTATTCAACCTAGCGCACAAATTGTCTTTTCCAATGTTGAGATCACGATTTGGTTACAGAAAAACAAAGTTTACTTTTTAATACACAGTTTCTCAGTGTGGCTTATTTATTGGTAAATTAGTATTGGTGTACATTTTTACTTTCCCCATATACGTACGTATATACGGAGTAATATATGTAGTACAGGGAAAGTGATGTAATGCTGCAGAAAATCGATTTCGAGATTCCGACGGAATGCACGTTTTGGTTGTTTTTTTTTTCAAAACGTCCGTCCGTCTGGTGTCTGCGAACACTACTAGCGCTTAAACCATGCGTAGGATTCTTTCCAAATTAAAGAAACCCGTGTCGATCTGGCTCGAGTCGAATCTTTGAGATTTTGAAAGAAAAAAAATGGAGAGTGCTTTACAAGAAGCCCCCTGGACATTTTCAAAGCTTTCTCAAAAACGGCTTCAAATTTGTTCTTAAAATTTCATGTAAGAATAGAGTAAAATACACTTATAAAGATGTCATAGGTCTGATTTTCAGGTTTAACTCTAAATTTTCGAAAATTTCATAACGTTTTGGACGCTTTCCTACAACTACAACATTAAAGATAGAGATTTTTCCTTCAAAAATTCAATTTGTTCTCCATGGCGAGTTCTTTCATTAAAGCCATGTACATTTTTTGAAAATTCTGTAGTTTCCGTGCAAAATATGCCTTTTTAAAAACTGGCTCCGATTTTTTTCTTTAAAATTTTTGTATGGATGGTGCTAAATGTGCTCTATAAGATGACATTGCTCTATTATTTCTTTTTTTAAATGACATATGTATTTTTTTGCATTGCCTCTCATGTCGTTAATACTAGCGGCAATTTGTTCATATATTGTTTATGAGTACAGAGTTTATTGAAAGGCAGTTATAGCATTTTCTTTAAAAAATTGAGTAAAGAATATATATATATATATATATATATATATATATATATATATATATATATATATATATATATTTTACGCTATTGCTACAAATCATATGATCACGTTTATGCTATAGTTGAAGCCCCACTAGTTTCGTAGTGCCTATGCTCTTTGGGTCTGTGCATCGGAGAGGAGACTGATATGCGGGTTGCGTTCTGAGGAACGGCCCTCAAAAAAAAAAACGTGCGTATTGTGCTAGATTATATTGACTATGTCCAAAATCGACGATGTAGTGGTAGTATATCAGTTAAATTTGAACGATAAGATTAGATAATTATACGTCTTTGCATTGTTCTATTAGGTGCTAATAAAAATGTACACTGAAAAAATAAGAGAATAAAGAAAGTAGTCGAAATTGAGTCATTTACTTGTAAAATATATTTGAAGGAGTTAGAGCAACATAAGGATGACTTTCTCTTATCCAAATCTTTCTCTTATCCAAAAAAATATTAGAATCTCCCCCTAAAACAAACATTATGATCCAAACAGTCGTGTTCGTAGAACTACTGCATATGTTTAAATAGTAGCACGAAAAGTTTACACAAACGGAAACAAGTCTGAATTTGCAAAAATCTTTTTTATCTGTATTTTAAATGAGTTATCACAATACTACCCTGACCCCTTCAATTTAGGAATCTGGCTAAATATCCGATTAAAATGCAATGCATTAAGCCAAGAAGTTACAAAATATAGTTATTTGTCTGTGTATATTGAACAGTGTTTCTTTTACACATCTCCGCAAATAATTTGAAATAACGGTTGATGAATTTATCCTACTGTGCAGTAATATTGTGTGAAAAAGTATTTTTTTGGGGGGGACTGTTCCAGCTTTTATGTATAAAAAAAGGACTCGCAAGCACTTCGCTAAATCATGAACGTTTTCGTTTCCATATTGAATTTAAACCAGTGAGATCTCGCCACACTCTTGGCCCTGTGCCTGACCCAGTGCGTCGTAAATAAACCGAATTGCGGCCATCACCTGCTTGCTTCATACCGCCCCGCGACCTTTCTAGGGCGTGCTGACATATGCTGAGGGGTTTCTTTAGGGAAGCGGTGCAGGGAATTGGCATGGACTTTTTTTTTCACCTTTTGCACGTGTACATGCAGTTTATGTGTAATAATAAAGATCTGTCCATTAAAATGGATTTTCAGAATATGGTAATGAAATTTTAACTAGTACTAGAGTTTGATTCAGCTTGTTTGCATTGCGTTTGCATTTGCGTTACATGTAGTGAAAACATCGAAAACGAGAAGCAAAGTAAAATGAATTTTCGTAAGTTCGTAAAATGGATTTTTTTTGGTCTTACTCTTCTAAAATAATATTGTGTGTTTTCGTTGAATAAATAATACTATTGTCATGTTCGGTCACTAGTTCTACTCTTTATCAAAACATGCATTTATAAAATTAAAAAAGGACGACTTTGTCAATCGATGATGTACTTCCGTTTCGTTATTATAGTAGTACCAATTAATGTATACGTCAATAAAAACTTTCTACTGATGTATAAAAATGAGCAGTTTTATTCACTGCTACGCCTGCGTAGCGGTGCACATTGAAGAAAAAATGATCCGGGCTGAGACATATTTGACGCTTAAGACCCTTTCGTTCCCTCGCACTACTGGCGCTCATTGCCCACAGTCTCTGACGGCGCTCACTGCCGTTTCATCTCGTTCGTGCAAAAACACATTAATTTAAAAGTAACTATATTGCTATTACAACCATATTTTGTTTTACTCTCTTCTGAATAGCAATATATTTGCGTGTTGTGTAAACCTTCTGCTGGTTGCGAAGTTGAACATTTTAACTGAACCGTTTATTAATGTAATGACCTTTTAGGTTAAGGAACATTACGGAGTTTGTTGCATTTGGTGCATTTTTCACCGACTTAGGAGGAACATAATCTATTTAAACGCCCTGAGCGGATGTACCCTGTTATTGTAAGTGACGTGCAGTGCGTTAATAGGAAACAATATATAGAAGTATTCTTATTTATTTATTTGACCTCAACTGATGTATACATACTTCATTGATGTTTTTATACCTACATTTTACGAGGATGTGTGTTATTGACATTTATGTGTTAAAACTGCATAGGAGTACGTTTTATGATTTTCTATTTTAAAAGTGGAGAGTATGTAGACATTTGTAGAACGCTCAAATTACATGCGTAGCTTTTGAATTGCGACTTTTAGCGATGAATATCGAATATAAATCATCGGTTCGTAACTCAGTATAAAACGTATCAGTACTAGTGAGTGAAATTGATTCGTTTTTGATGTTTACGAGTAGTTCTCTGCCTCTAGCATGTCATGTTGGCGTCATTGGCTCTTTTCTTTACTCTAAACGTGGAATTCGACTGTATGTACTAACAAACTAATTTGGGCTTGATGTTTGAGACACACGTGATGACGCAAACAATGATTCTCTAATGACACGCAGTACAAACAACTTTTCCAGTTACGTAATCTTCCCTAGTTGCCACAAACTCGAATGAATAAATGAAGAGGATAGAGCTTTGTACCAGCTCAGCAATTGTAACTCTCAACATCAAAATTTCGTCGCATTAAAGGTATCCAGACAATATAAGTATTGGATTAAAAATATCAAAAGTATGGAACTGAAATCAGTTTTCGTTTTAGATTGCCCGCGAAAGATCCATCGTCCAGCACGAAGAAGTGGTACAACGTGTATTCACATTTCCTTCGTAGACATTGAAAAGCCCTGGATACTTCAGGTGCAATTACATTGATCCTGATTCTTCCTAACCTAAAAGACTATCAGAATCGTTGAATATGATTTTTGGAGTTAAAAATGAGGGTCGCGCATTCATATGAAATTTTGTAATATATTGTACTCTTTCATGTTACGGTCAACTGCTCATATATATCGTGTTTGGGAGCGTCCCAAGTGTCCTGATAAGCGTTGGTTTGCATGCCCCTTCTCACGACACGCGCGACTTGCACAAGCCAGACTATGCGTGCCCTTCCTAGCTCGTAAGTGCTTCGTACTTTGCGCTCGCGTGCTTTGTAGCAGTTTGCGCTTTGTCTTGCCTCTTCGCGGTCAGGTCCCTCGTGTCAATGTGTCCCATTCAGCGTTTTCCATTGTTTCCTGTTGCAGTCCACTGTTCTTAGTTGTCCCAACCGCACGGATTGAGCTGTGCCACCAACAAGTACACATCCTCCCATGCATCTCGTCCGAGATCCGGGTCAAGGGTAGTAGTCTGTCTCTATTTTACACCTTTGTTGAATTTAAAGATAAATGAAATTAAATCCTGAATTCTGTACACTTTTTTTCAGAACCCTTTCGCTCCCAGCGGGATACATATGTCCCGCCAACTATCACCAGGCTACTATTGGGAAATTCTGCTGTAAATTTCAGTTTATTGTGTGTCCCAGTGGGTTCCTGAAGCCTACGTAATTAGTTCTTCGTTTTGACACCAGATTGCACTTGTATATTGGCGGTTTTTGTTCATATTCGATTTCCTAATCTAGATTTTGTATACCAATGGGACGCATGCGTCCCACATTCAAGTCCCATTGGGGCATATATGTCCCAGGTCCTATTTCAAAATTCCTAAATGAAGAATTAAATTTAAGATAATAAATTGTTAAAAATAACTCTCAAGGCTAGAATTTTAACATCCGCCATGATCTACTACTTTTCGGTTGGCCAGAAAAAAATTGGGAGCGAAAGGGTTAAATTTCGGGACGACTTAATATGAGACATCTTATTCAGTTTTTCAATGATTATCGAGTGACTCTTAGATCATTATTAGTTTTGAATCATATAATAGTCGAAAAAAATTCCTTCCCCTCCATCGACTTGAGACGATAGGTGATCAAAGAAAGCTGGATCCTTTATTTGCGTTTTCCATTGTCGGAAATATTTTCTTATGCGACTTCTTGATAGAGGAATCTGATGTCCCCTTGAACTCGCTCTGAGGATGTTTGCCTCTGTTCTAGGCTCTAAAACACAGGACGGCAACCTGTTCATATCCGCGCACCACATAATCAAACCCTGGATAGCTTGCGGGCTGCACTTTCATCTTCAACTCGCTTTTTTATTCAACTACTTTGAAGTATCAAAATACAATAATTCAAGCTGTCGCCGATTTCTTCTGCCGTGATCATTTCACAGATCCTCAAGAACGTCAGAGACAGTTTTATATGTCGAATACTGCTCAATTTTACGAAAACGTAATGCTTATTCATGGAAATTCTGCGATTAAGAGAATGCAATGAATAAAGGGATGTGTGAAATGGAAGAGAGAGAGAATGGTGGCAACGAAGATTGATGAATGCTTACAAGACAGCACTGAAACGCACCCTGCATTAGAATTACCTTCTCTTATAACAAACTGTTTTTCTGAAATGTGTGTTATTCGTAAATGAAAACAAAAATAGCATACGAGTTTTCTTCAGTACATTGGCCAAAACAGTTCAGGCCCTTCGGGACGCATGCGGGCCGCGGGTGGCCGACCCCTACTCTGAACGAATCTGAAGGAGGCATTCCCAGGACTGCCCTGGTGTCTTGGAAGCCGTGCTCGCCGGGACTCCGTGCAGCGCTGCCCGCGCGTACTATTTAAGTGGGCTGAGTAATTCACGTTGTGTTTTTGACCGTGGCAGTGTTTTGCACTGCGACTACAATAGAAAAGGGAAGAGAGGCGGAGTTCTGAATTCAATGCCAAGTTTTCCGTCGCTCGTTCGATAATCTAAGATACCGCATTGCGTTCTTCTTTCATGCACCAGTCAATTGCGTCAGCTACGCAAATGAAGCATCGAACACACCTGCTGAGTAAGAGAGTAATCTCTTCGGAATTTGATATGATGTAAGAGCTATTCAGAAAACTCGTCTTTAAAAAAAAAAAATAAACAAAAGCCCAATCGAAGATGCAGAAGTGGGTTCGACTTTCCAAGTTACTTACTCGACTAATAATAAAAACGAAAGAAAATAAACAACTGTGTCAATTGTACGTGCGTGTGAACTAAGCGTGCATAAGAAGGGTAATGACATAAGAGTGCAATGCTTCATGACATAATATTCCTTTAGTGATAAGATGGTGACGGAAGAACAAGGGTAATTAGGTGAGATATTACATGTTTGCAAAGCCATCTCATTCTCCACCTCACCTTCTCGTAGATATTTGGTTAAAAGGCGCGGTGTAGCGGCGGAACTGGTAAGGCAGATTGTACACATTTTTTACAACCGTATCACCTGAGGCGACATTCTGGGAGCGCGTGTAGAAATGAGCACCATCCAAACAAAAGTAATTAGTCAAATTTAATGCCAAAGATTATCCCCTGTTTTGAGATCTTCGTTCATGTGTTACAGTTGGCTGCATGTTCTGCTTTCTAAGCTCTTCATTAGGTCTTCTCCGAACTGTATCCTTGCCATCAGATTGCTGGAGCTTGAATTTACTCACGTCGAGAAATATTTTTTTCCAAAACTTGAAATCCATATCCTGGTATGTTTGTGCGAATTGTTTCCTCTTGAGTCTGTTTGCTATTGATACGGCTTGTTTCAACTTGTTCTGCTGGGATATTTATGTTTTCTCAAAACATTCATAACAAATTGGTTCTGGATGGCATGTTTTTCTTAAATTTTTTTCACTAGCACAATGAACTTTGGTGCACTCAGTTTAGGATTCACCTACACATGCCTCACTAATCACTTTTCATCGCTGTCGGAGAAAATCGTGCAATTACTACTCTTTGGCTTATTTTTTATTCTCGTCTCTTCCCATTAACGCCAAATGGTGTATTGCACTGTTGAGTGTGATCTGTTCACCATTTCAGCAATTTTGCCAAGAGAAAACCCCTTTCTGACAGTTGTGAAGCACGAGATTTCTCTCCTCCCACGTCTGGCCCCTCTGACGAGACGTTTTTTTTGAACGACTGCATCGTACTGCACTTCACTTCAAACTGAATATTTGAGCAAATGTTTGTCACTGAGTAAACATAGTTCCGGTCCTTTGTTTGTGCAGTTGGTGGACGCAAAAGTAGTGCGTACAAGTTTTAATTAGAGTTGTACGTGCATGATTGTGTTAAATTTGTTTGTATTTCTTTCTTTGTATGGATACGACAGTGATTTGCAATATATCTGAATATTTTATTTGAGTTGTACAACATACATTTAAAAGTATCCTCGAAAAAGAGAATTATTATTTGCAATTTTGTGGTGATGTTTTCCTTCAACATTTTATGTTCAACTTCAATTTTTACTCACTGTTCAGAACTTCACTTCGTTGCGTTTTAAAAGTCCAGTCAATTCTATGATTTCTTCAAAAGGAACTGAATTTTAATAATATTTCTGATGAAGTTGATTCCTTGAAATAACTTGACACCCACAAATTTACCCCACAATTTACCATCCAAATTGATACATACAAATTTAAAAACACCGATAGCCGAAACTGGAAATGCAGCGAACAATGAAGCATAATTGTATTTTATATTATGGAACGGTGCCAATACTTGCTATTTAGTCAGAAGGGCTGTTTGAATTCGGCGTTTGTTATTTCGTTTCAATGTTAATTAAATATTAAAAATTTAACATAACGCATTCTATAAATTTATTTGTTTTTAAGTTTTAAGTAAAATTGTTGTTATAAAGATTTTGACACGCGAATTACTTTCTTTAGGCATTTCGTTATTCAGTGGCTGGAAACCAGGAATGGTCGGTACGAGTTCTGAAGTTCGCGAAACCTTTGTGAGAGGAAGCCACATAGTTGGCACCCAAGGAATCCTGACGTAACGCCGCAAGAGAAAATTATGGGATTGCGAACGGTTGACGTAGTTCCTTTTTATGACAGAGTTCACATGCGAGGCCAATCCAATATATGAAATTACGCGCTCTCTAACACACCTTGGTTTTACTTCTTCGTGATCAAATTTGAGAGTTTCTTTCAGAACCACGGAGAAAGTTGTACATATCTATGTGACGTAGTTCATTACTTTCTCTCCTTGTTTTCGTGATTGGTAGTATCGCGAAGTGAAGCTTCACTTCTTTTAATTTTCCTTTCTCTAGCATCCCATTAATTCATCCGCCGTTATGTTTCGGGTGAGTGAAAGGGAAAGGAACTCGTTTCTTTTCGAAAACAAATACTTGCATTATAAATTATCCAATTTGTCACTGTGTTTCTAGTATATTTCATGAAGAACCCGGCATGGGTAATCTTGCTTTCTAATATATTGTGTTAATTTATTTAATTCAAGCATTGCTCTTGATTTATCTCACAAAAATTGTAATTATTTCATGCATCTTTATTACATTTGCGAATATAACAATGTCGAACAAAGATAAGTGCTGAGTTAGATTATAGATCTTTCTTTTTCTTAAGGTAATTTAATGGTACATGAATCGCTTTTTATATTCTTATTCTTATTCTTATTATTGTTATTGTATAATTTGCATTTTAGATATATTAACATAGTTATGTATTTAGCTCCCACCGGGTTATACTCAATTGCAGTTTGAATAAATGTATCTTTATAAATTATGGAACCCTGTATTCACAAACGTAAGAGGCGATCTTTTTGAAATTGAGCTCATGCGACATAAAATGTACGTCTAGGGAAGTTAATTTTTGTCCAATATGATAATTGGTGCATCCAAGGGTGGCGGCTCATGCTCTCCCCCAAAAGCCAATGATTCAATTTACAAAATGTAGGTTTTACTAATTTTCTAGTCTAACATTCACTATATAAATTGAACATTGTACCTGCCCCCCCCCCCCCCACACACACACATACATACGCACATACAAAGAAAATCCTCGGTGCGCCTCTATAAATGATTATTGCTCTTAAAACGTTTTCAACATAGGTGAAATCTTGTATTTGTTGTTTATTACCACAGTACATCAAACTCTTTAAGTGTCTTCTTTATCTACATTATCATGGATGTTTTCTTTATCGTGTTTGGCATCTGAAACAGTCTTGAAAAGAATTAAGAAAGCGCTGTAGTTTTTTTATATACACAGGAAAGAGGAACGTTTCAAGGACAAGTGGTTATATTTCAATCGGTCTGTAAAACTGCTTTAATGTAGGCGCATCTGCGAGAGCAAATGTTTGAAATTCACATAAGCCAGTAGAGCCTTTTTAATAACAATGGTTATGTGCTACTCGTGTACATGAGTCCACATTTACTTTCAATCTCACTTCTGTGCTCACGGACAAGTAATGCGAGCAAAAATGAACACTTAATTTTAATATACACTCCTCTGCTAAAACCTAAGACATATTTATGACAGTTTTTCGCACTCTGACCCTCTTTCATGATCATTATGAATGAATGAATGAATCATAGAGTCATGGAAGTGCTCAAGGAGAACAAAGAGCGATGAAATAATGAGGATAAATATACCACCCGAGGGGTTATTTTTCTCCAGTAAAGATAAGACCATTGGAATGTTACTTTGACCTCTGATGAAACAACTGGCACAAACGTTTGATATTTTCGTTAACCGCACCACTCTGTACGTACGCGACCTTACCCCTTGACCGGAGAGACCCTTGCACGCCTGCAAGCTTGGTAAACGTAACACTTGTAGAATATCCGGGGTGAATTAAAAGTCGGGATCAGTCGATAGTACGACTGCATCGTACGTTTCGCGTATCAGGACGCGTATCGGAACGGATCCGGAGTCGAAACATTGCTAACAAAACATCAAGGTTTAGAAACATCGATGCTAATAAAACATCGACCCTAAACCATTGATATTATTAAACATCTGTTTTAAAACCTTAAGTAACAATCGAAGTTTACGCGTGGGAATTTAATTTGAAAGGGATGTCGTTTAATAATTTTCAATTTAAAAAGTCTAAAAATTAACAGGATAATAAACCAAACTAGGATTATCTGATTCGATAATTCAAAAATAATACTTCTAATAAGACTGCTTTATTGATAAAAACCCGAGTTATTTTTCACCCTTGGTGTGAAGTACACTCAATTTTGGGAAACTGAAAATTATTATAGGATTTTATTTTGATGGACTGTTTTTCATTTAAAAAAAGTATTGACCACGTAAAAACATCTTTGTTAAAAAATTCGGTTTAAAAAAAATCGATGTTAAATAATAAATATATTGATTGTAAAAACATCGACGTCGATGTCACATTCCTAGCCCAAAGATGCTGGCTTGCTCAGTGTCAGTGGCGGCGCGCGTTGGCCCCCCAGCTGCGCTGCATGACTCGTTCCTCTGACTACTCTACTGTACGTCCGGATTGGATAACGCGTCAACATCCTGTTCACTCACCGCGCGCGGTCAGCGCGTCCGTGTCACATTGGGGATGCAAGGCCCCGATTTAACCCCTCTGAGTTGGTCGGCTGTAAAATACTTTTTTTTTTCTTTCTTCAAAAAATTCTGTAATAATGAAATGGTATATGCTGTAAGATCTGGATTTGAAGTGCGCATATGTTGTGTAGTAGAACCTAATAAGTTTGTGTGGCATTTCAAAAGTGGAGTTCAGTAGTCGTCAAATCATATTTCAAAAAATGTATTACCAAGTGTCCTTCCGTGACAATGCTGCTCTTGTTTTCATTAACAAAAGCCACATTAAGTGTGGCTTTGGGCTGTAAATTTAGATGCTTCTAAAATAAGTAAACAGCTCACCTTGCTATTACAAGGATTGGAAAACAGTCAAGAGTAGAATGAGTTCGATGGAGTGTATTAAATACTGTAGAAATCAACAGGTTACTTATCTACAAGCTTCGGCTAAAGATATGCCGACATAATCGGTAATAAACTCTCAATGTTGAATCTGATAGACATATAAATAATTAGAATTAAACCATAGAAAATCTGTCTCCAACCTGGCTTGGGGACCCAGGACCAAATACTTCAGTTTTCTACTCATAGAGCCAAGCTCGAGAAGAGACATCAGGCAGCAGCAGGAGTTTACGAATGCTCGTAATATGAACATTTATATTATGCACCTTCCTCGCCCGAACCGTGTAAGACGTAAGCGATGCCGATGAGTTCAAATCGATAGATCAAAAAATTGTGTTAGCCACAGAAACTAGGTTTTCTCAGCTGTTTAGATTTTGCTTGGTTATGTAAGAAAGCGTTTATTTAAATCTTGGATGTAAATGTTCAGGCTCCCCATTACTCAGGGTATTTTCCTTTCTTTAATCCGTTTGTGTAGGCCGTGTGATGTTTTCTATACGTTGTCGTGTGATGTTTTGTATGCTAGCATATCGAATGTAAAATACTTTTGAGAATAGCCTTAGGAAAACATGATATATAATATAAATGGGTGAAAACCAGAAAGGTATAAGTGACATTTTATAAATTCTGAGAAATCTGTTTATTAAGTCAATATTACTGAAAATCTTGGCGCTTTGTTTCATCATTAAAACCACGAAAATACATTGCCACCGAAATATAGCCTAAAATAAACACCTTTTTCGCACAATTTATAAAATGTTACATACACCGTTCGGGTTTTCGCCCATTCATATGTTTGTGAAGTGCATAGGTTTCGCAATGGTTTGGAAGACCGTACAAGCTCTTAAACGTGAAATTGTGCTCTCTGTGCACTGAACCTTAATCACAATTCTATGTTTTCTATCGAGTAGTTTTGTTCTTTAATACACCTTACAGAAAAACAGTCTTTCAAAGTAGTGTATATTGAAATAAAAAGTTATGGACTCCCAAGGTTAATTTTACATTGCGGATATCTAGTACAGTTAATTGCGTAACGACACAAGGACGAAGAGATACATTTATTTGCGTGAAGAGGATATGTGCGCAGTATCCATAGGTTATTGTGGTCCGATAACCGATAAGACAAGCCAGTGATAGCGGTTATCTTTGCACACGCTGTCGTGTCCTTCATGGTTGTTGTAATACCTTCCTAATCTCATCAGGTGAGGAATAAATTGCACATGCTAGGGCATTTGTGAGTGTTGTGTAGATTAAACTAGAAGCCTACTCACGCGAATATATTTATCAATATAACGATCATAACTTTTACGAATGTAGTATTAGTCGGGATCTCATTGCAACATTTTCGTTTTCCAGTGATGTAAGCGATTTCACATTTAAATGCACATCTTCAGAATCTTTTCCATTTGAATCAGAATTTATGTTGTCGCTTTATAAGAAAAGTGACACATCTCAATATCTGTCATTTTTTCATTAAGTGAAGAACTTTATTTGGAAAATAGTCTAATTACTACGTAAAAAGAAGTGTAGTTTACAAGACAGATGACAGATTAGAGTAAATCACGTCAGTCTTTGGGCGCTAAATCAACAGTTACGCTTGAGATGAACTACAAAATGATGATTGTTTTAAAAGTGTTTCTTTTGAAGTGCACTGACGTGTCGTTCAGTGCAGCCCCTGCGTCGTTGTTGAGTGTAGACGAAACAAATAATTACATTGTTGTCTGTTGGACGCATGTCTCTAAGTAACTTTGCAGTTATCTCGTGGGAATGGAGTTGGAAGTGGGAACATGAAGGTGTTCTTGAGAAATTGTATCTATGCCATTGTGTTTATTTATTAGTTGAGGGTGCGTCGTAAAAATGGCTCGCAATTTTAGAATAAAAGACTACTCTTGTGAGGCTACGCGCGTGTGGGATTTAATATTCAGCAAATCCTTGAGCAAATATCTATGCAGTTTCCATGTCCGCATTTTTTAACATATTTTCCCCAAGTGTTTCTCTGAATATCTGAACATCAATGTGATTATTGTACGATGTGTGATTGAAATTGTTCAGAAAATAAAAGAACTATCAAAAGACAAATCTTATTGTACTCATATATCTGTGGTTCTTTGGAATCAGTTATTGAATACTTGCGCGGTTAGGTAAAGGAGAATTTGCAGTCGAATGGCGATCATTATGTCAATATATTTTAAACTTTAACTTCGGCAAGGTCCATTCGCGAAGAAACATTATTTTCAGAATACATAATGTTGATTCCTGCAACTATTTATTTGAAAAGGTGTAAAAACATAATTTAAAAAATAGAATTATGTAGGCTTTTATAGCTTGCCTTTTTATTGTTCTTGAATTAATTGAATGTGCAATATTTGTGGTTATTATAATGTTTTCTTCAGCTGTTAATACTAGACTCTAATACTGTGCATTTTCTACTTCGCCGCTAAAGCTTCCTGCAAAATGGCCGGCAGAATGCAAAAAACGGAGGTCGACGCGTACTCACTTGATCTTTCAAACAATTCCTTCCTCCTTACAACCAAAAACCCTACCGGGAAAATACCAGAGCAGCCAACCCCAAAACCTGACCTTCACGACTGCGAGATACACCATATCCAAGTAACTCACGCCATGCTTGGCGCCCGCTATCGCTGTGGACGGCCGCGGGGTGCGGTAGCGCGTATCCTCACGCTTTCGAAGGCGTCGTCAACGGACCGCGCCGAGCGCTCCGCCCCGACTCTCCTCCCACACACAGGGCCCTCTCGAGAAATTTCGGGTCGTTCTCTCCCTCCGGGTGCCTGATTGGAAGCCGGCTCGTCGACGCGAAGGTCGCCGACCTTCCGCTGCGGGCAGGCACGCCCGCCCGCGTCCAGCGTGGCTTCTCCGCGGCAGGCGCGCCGTCCGACGCCGACGTCAACGCCAAAGCAGACGCGGACTCAGTGCCGGACCTAGGCAATTTTGGGCCCGGGGCAATGGTGAAACATAGCCCCCGTCCTTCTCCCCCCCCAAAAAAAAATGTGAAAGATGTATCAAGAAAATGTACGAGTTATTTTATTTCAATTCGGGATATTCAGGCTTTAACGTGAATGAAAGGACAAGACCAATATCTGTAAAAATATATAATTTTGCAGTCGTATTTTAAAATATCTTGAATGTTAAAGAGCAGAAAATTTGAAGGCTTAAAAAGTTTTCAATGACAGCATTCTTTTGTAAAAGTTTCAGAATTGTATGTCACTTTTCATTTCATAGAGTCTTGCAGTGACTATAATGAACTATTTAAGGTAAAAAAATTAATTGAAAGTTTTATGAAATATCAGATTACTTACCGCGACTTATAAAATTACGATAACAATTTTCAATTTTCAAATTTCGAGTTCTAATTCCTTCAATTTTTTACTGATTTTTTTCTCTTCAGTCTCATCATCGGACCCCGTGACTTGCAGGGATCAGGGCTTTCGCCCGGTATACCCATGCGTCGCGCTAGCTCTGCCGCCACCGCACCGCTTTGTAGGAGCTGCCCCAACCACGCCCACCCCCAAGCCACTCCACTCCACTCACGCCGCGGCGCGCTGTGCCGATAAGGAATGCTTTTCCGTTGTAGCAGGGAGATCCCGGCTGCTCTCGAGTCGTTTACCCTTCATCTGTTGGGACCCTATCGGGGGAAGCGACAGGGTCTGGAATACTTTTAGACGGGAAGTGAGGGGGATAGTCACAATATTTGTAGTGTGGCTCCAAAGCTCTGGAAGGGTCCGTGTAAATATGTGTCTCGTGGGAGGCTCTTTCCGGGAGACGCCCAGCTTTCGTATGCTTTTTAATTTCTTTTCCTTGACCAATTTTTGATTATTTTGATTGGTTTTTAGCCGTAGAATATTGCGATCCTTATACTGCTGTTCAAATGACAAATGAAATTGAAAATAGATGAAACTGTGTAACTTTCAGATAGACTTTACAATTTATCAAAATCTCCTAATCAAGATTGGTATTTCATTTCTAACCATATTTGGTAAGCAGAATGTTTAGGTTTTTTACACGCGTACATTTGGGGGAATTGACCGAGGTTGATTTGCACCTGTTTCACTGGGCGTGTACGCGGTCGTCGAACGAGTTTCACAAGGTCGATCCAAGGAAGCTTCTAACAAGGTAGCGGAAAAAACGCTCTTCAGATCGCGGGAACGGCTAAAGGGGGTCGGCAAAACGCAGAGCAGATTCAGCCTGTCATCCTAAATCGACCAGCTTGATTTCCTGATAGAAATATGATATCCGGTCATTATTTTAAACTGACTATTTAGATAAAAAAGTCATTACGTTATAAGTAGATTGGAGTAAAAACACCAACGGCGGCCGTAAATGCTCCAGGTGTCTTGATCGTAATTCCTTATACTTCTTTGCAATCTAACGTTCAAGTAAGCTATCAATATTATTGGCATGTGTATCATACTGCAGGGTAGAGGGAATTCATTTCTTCTTTGCGATCGTGCAACTTCATCTCCACTTGATTTCTCGTAATCATAACAGTCATGTATGTTCGGAGAAATCTGTGCATCCCATTTATTTTATTTGTACCTCCCTCTGGAAAGCGATGTTGCCTAGAAGTCTGGTCTGGTAACTTCAACGAGTGATATTTCTTGGTATGGCATCTCGATTTTGTTACTTTGGGTGCTGTTGGAGTGATAGAAACGTTTGTTTCATAGTATCTGCCGGTCATAAATTGTCATGTCAGTGTCCTAGTAGCGAACACGTTCTTTCCCTGCCGGGATTCGCCCACCACCGTCTTCCTTACCCCAGGCAGGCGCTCGCCTCTCTAACCGTCGCGTCGCCGCCCGCGCTTTACGAGCGCTTTAATGGGCGAGGAGGGAACGCGCGGCCGCCAGCGCGGCGGTTGTGTAACACCTGGAGACGGAAATACTCGCGAGACGTGGCGTGAGCCGAGGGGCGCCCGACGCGACGCCGCGGGACGACGACGAAGGCGGCGGCGTTGGCGGCACACGGTCTCGGCCAGGCTGTGCGGATTCGACCTTCCTGCCTTTGAAATCGCGACCACGCCAATCGTTGCTAGACGAACGCCCCCTACCTCTGCGTATCACAGACCTGCTTGTTCTCAATGAAGGCTGTGGTTGTATTTATATTTCTGTCGATGCACGTGCGTATTGTGTGGTATATTAGGAAATAATTTACTATGTTACACGTGTAATTACAATGTGAGAACCGCATTAAACATTAATAAATAGTATTTCAACTTCTGTCATTCATATAATGATAAATGAAGGACATAGTGTAGAATTACATGTTTACAATGCAAATCCTAGTGTGTTGACCACGCAAGTTTTTCTCAAGACCTCTGCTTGCGATGTGTTCAGGATCGCTCATTCTTATCTCTTGTATGCATTTTTCTTTTAAATTCCTAACATTAGTATCATGACCACACTTTTTCCTCACAAGAAAAAATACTTTATCATTGGAACGTGAGCACGCAATTCTTATCGAAACTTATCTTCCCCTGACAACTCCTCGGTAAGAGCCCTGCTGGAAAGAGAGAAATTCCATTAGCGTCTCGATTCCCAAGGTGGGAATGTGAATTTCGTGACAGAGGACACGTCGGGTGAGACAAGAGGCAAAAGTCCTCGCCCCTCCTCAGTTGCTCCGTCTCACGTACGCACGGCGAGGCGCCTCAACGTCGAGGTGACGCGTGTGACGTAGGCCGCCACGAGGTGAGGTGAGGTGGGGCGAGGTAGAGCACCGACCTCACGCCACCTCCGGAAACGTTCGAAAGGCTGTTGGTGGCAGGAGAGCTTATCTTATTCAGGTTTCATCTTCTAATGGAACGAATCTACGACAATTGGAAATAATGTTTCATTTTTGCTTAATTTCGAAAGAAAAAAACAAACAAACAGATTAATTAAAAGATGTTTGGTCACCTCTTCGTTAAAAGTTTGTGATTGGAATCATAGTGATTTGAAAATATTTAAACCGCTGTGCGGAGAAATTCTGTCAGCCTTCGCGAGGAGATTTCAGAAAGTGACATGATACGGGCTATATGTTCATCGCAACGTCCCTAAATATAATGTTACTGAAATGAAAATTAACTACATTAAATCAGGCGTACTTTAACTTGATATACTCTTTATATCATTTTAGTTTTAATTGTGTTCAATTTCAACTCTTCGGTTAATGGAAGTAATTCCATGTATCTTCTGTTTCAAATTAATGATGCCTTTACAATTTGCAAGGAGTATAAATTCCTCTTGGTGACGTGCGTTTATTCGCTTGTGCACAGGTGATCTGTCGGAGTTTGATGTGGACTCCGGTTACGAGACTGTGCTATAAAAAATGATAGCTGGTGAAAGGCAATATTGAACCGATATTGCTTTTGCTGGCATTCACACACTGGCATTCAGTTCTTCTATCCTAGTTGCTCTCAGAACTTCAGTTCTCCATCATTCAAAAATGTCGATTTGATCTTCATTTCGTTCTACTTACACAGCTTCAACGCACGCTCTATTCTTGTTCATTACGGTCAGCTAGAGTTTCATGAGTGTGGGCGCGAGCCTTACTCTTGGTTTCGCCTCAAGGAGTCGCTCTGCGAGGCATCTGGTCGACGAGGCGATCCTGACGGGAGGCGAGACAGACGATGTGAGGTGCATGGAAGCGAAGCGCCGCCTTCATGCGTCGAGGCTTACATTATCCGAACCGGCAAACTGCCGGTTGCTACCGGTTACGATCGGTTGTGACATTGCCAGGCATCAGCTTCAGTCTGGTGTGTGTTGGGTCATTATGGTAGTTCGGATTTCCCAAACTGTCTCTTTCGTTAGGGATTTAGTGTGTGAGAGGGATTTTTAAGTTGCAGTTCTATTCACTTCACTCTTTAATGGATTTTTTTCCTCACTCTTACGATTTTTCATTACGGATACCCTGAACGGCCGACCGAGAAACGTAAAGTACGTCTTCAGGCTTCAGGCTTAGGCTGTGCCAAAGATACTGGTAAGCCGTGCACTTGGCAAAAGGCAAGGGGTTAGACAATTTCATCGAACGTGTTTTCCTCCCGATTAATCTCCAGACATTGGTCACTAGGTGCATACAAAGGTGGCCTTGCACCTCGCATAATAGCGGCGTTTATGCATGACGTCACGGCGCGTCCGGGCGATGGCACACGAAGCGAGATGAGGCCGGAACGTGACCTCCCAGCGCTGTGGAAGGAGCAGTGGTAACGTAGCTTGAAACGGTGCGAATTGCTACACGTCCACCGCAGGGACGTGTTAATGTGTGTTATATAATACACGCTAACGTGGTTAGGGGAACCGCTGTTCAAACTTGTCCAGAATAAATTTCCGCAACTCACGATAGTTACGACAGTAACTAACAAATTCGGAATACTTGAAAGAGTTGCTCTTGAGACACGATGTACAGGGACATTAACTGCAGCAATTATAATCTCCGGCTGTTAGAGCCACTTCTGCACTCTACGAGTAGAATCTCTCTTCAGAACACGTAAACGATCATTGATCATTGGGTGTACATTTTGTATTATACACTTTCCTTTTCATAGTTACATCAGTTTGACGACCATTTTAAAATTCATTTCGGAAGTGATTTAAGAATTTGCATTCTAGTTATCACATAATTACTGTTACTATATATCACCTGAATTCTCGGGAAAAGGAATACGCCCTAAAATTGTGTGTCACTTATTTACTTAATATAGTTTAAATTTGACCTCAAGTTATAGGATTTTTTTGTCTTTTGATAAGTTATCTTTGAAGAGCAGACGGTAAACGTTGCGAAGAGCGGTTTTCCGGGATGATGCAATGCAGTTTTTGTGGGTACACCAGTTTCCTGCTTCATCTCGGTCAATGAGCTTTCACATAAATTCCCAGGTCTCGTAGTGTTAAAAACATTAAGTTCAGCTGTTGGAGTTTTTTAGAAAAAATACATTTTTCGGATTAGTTTTGTAGAACATACTGCTTGATGTTTTTTAACATCAATGTTTTGTAATCGATATTTTTCTGTTCCAATGTTTTGTTTCTGCATGAAATATTCCCATGATCACAATACTGTGGAAGTTAAAATATGAAATAACTGATAATATCACTAATATTCGTGTGTTGTAACCAAAGAAACGCTGTTTTCACTACCTTCATTGATCAAACTCTCTTGCCCGAGATGACCTCCATGGCCTTGTATTTCCTCTTTCTTCATATTCATTTCGTACATTGAGATATGGTCAACAAATACGCTTTGGGGGCCCTTCTACTCATACCCTAATTCGGGGAAATGATAAACACGAACCCTGTCGAATTAAATTTTAATGCACACGAATCAGGTTACTTATCCAATCTGAAAACATCGGTATTCAAAATCATTAATAGTTTTTAGTTGATATGTTTTGAACATCGATGTTTGCTAACATTTTATCGATCGTTATCGATGTTTTGTTATCGATGTCACATCACTACACCAGATGTGCTGTGGGATTAGTGGAACCAAATTAGGATGATAACGGGCCGTGATTGTGGTTCAGTAGTGGAAGGAGGGGGCTAAGCAGAAGCCTTAAACTCCTGACGGAAAACCTATCTATTACATGAGAACGTGTAACATGCATTGTCTGAGAATGAAAAGTCTGGGAAATGGTTGAATCTTGTAAGTCACCCCATCACTTTTCGTAGTCCAACTCACATGTGAAATCCGGAAAAGTCACATGCGTACATTATTCCTTTACTATCCTTCTGTCACAGTTGATGTGAAAGAGCACAGCTACTTATGTGAATCGTATACTGCTACAGAATATGATCCAACAATAAGTAACCTACCGTTAGGCGAGTACCTGACTACAAATTTCCTGCGAGTATGTGAAGGGTCTCTTAAGGTCCGTTGTTTTACGCCGCCAGCTAATGAAGTAACTGTGTGGTGAACTCAAGGCTCGTATGTTTTTGTATTGCTGCACTTGCCTTGTAAAATGTGCGCCCCATGAGACTTCCCTTCACAAAAATCCCAACATTGTAGCTTGGTGGTAGCGGCGCAGTATGCGCGCTCATGATGTGATCATGTCCTTCAAAATCGACGGGTACGAATTTGGTACGAAGGAAAGCCTCCTTTTTTGACAAGTTACACATGTGAAATTAAAATTGGATTCTCATAGTTATCACTTCCGTAATAGCATTGTTATCGTCGCGTCGTTATGGTAACTGTGTTTACAAAACGCTTTTTACCGGAACATGCGACCAGCTCGTACAAAATATGGAAAAGTGTTGTCCTCCCAAGCATTGTCAGTACCCGGAAGATAAGCAAGCGAGATACCACGCGAACCCCACCCCATCCCACTCCACGCCCCGCGCCGCCGCCCGGCGTGCGTGTATGTTCCCGTTTCCTTGACACGTTCGCCACGGGCGATCGTCGTCCGCAGCTCCCACGGGCGCAGAGCGGCTGTTGGCGGACGGGCGGCGCGCCGCGGCGGCTGGAGGCCTTCCGTATTTGGGGGGCCGTGGGTTCCACGCCGCGCGGGGTCTTTCACTCGAGGGAGCGGTGACTCACTCCGCGGTGGGCGAGCGGTCAGCGAATGTCGTCTCCGCCTTCCGTTGCAGCACGCGAGGTTTTCGCGGCCGCGCGGAGGTCGCGGCTCGTCGCCTGGAGTCACGCGCGCGGTGACCCTCGCTCCACATCTCCCTCTGGCGGGATAAATGTGTAATTTATGGCTGGAGGCTGCTGTCCCGCCTTCTGTCCTGCATCCGGCCCCGGAGATCCAATTAATTAAAAACTTCCTTCGTGTGCTTTTTATGAGAGAACAATGTCGTTTTAAATTAGGTACTTTTTTATGAGCGCTGTTGCTAGTGGGG
This sequence comes from Gryllus longicercus, assembly GCA_038098605.1. NCBI lineage: Eukaryota > Metazoa > Arthropoda > Insecta > Orthoptera > Gryllidae > Gryllus > Gryllus longicercus. The sequence continues at coordinate 767,140 of JAZDUA010000064.1, read as the reverse complement.
AAGAAAACTGTAGATGATGGTAAGGTGGAAAGAAGTGTAAAAGTTATGTTCTTGTAGCTCTAATTACTTTCTCGTATACTGCTTCATTGTACATAGAAAATATTGAAAAGTTGTAGCGAAATGTGCTGTTTTTCGAGAGAAAATTTTGTTTTGTTGATCCCAGATAAAGAAAAGCGGATTTTTCTTGCTTTTTTATGTAATCACTTTTTTCTGAAATGTAAGAAAGAATCAGACCTGTACGTCTACTGGGGCATCAGCGATTTTAACGCGACGAGTTAAGATGCCGCCTGAGGAATCTTAAGTACGTACATCCGTACATCCCAACCTTGCCAAATATTGTTTGAGAGTTGGAAACAGTTTATCGGATTCATTTACATCTATAACATAACGGAACAGTTATAAATAATACGAAAAAGTGTGTGCTGTTGTCGCCAGAAGTTTCTCCTAGTTCTCTTCTTCCTCATACTCCTCTTATAATCTGGTGGTTTCCTTATTTCCTTTTCCTCGTGTTACAGATGTGTTCAGTAAGTGCTTATCAGTACCTACCCCACATGGAGCTGTTATGGTTTCTGTAGAAACCGTATGTTTAGGAGCCAGGGGGCCCATAGCCTTCTGAACATTTTGAAAGGAGCGGTAGCCTTACGTAATATAACATTTTATTTTCTCAAATAGTTAATTTCCTGATAAAGTTGACGTATTGAATTGGTAGATACATATTAAAATTTAATGTAATTATGACAAACTGATGGACATATCTACTCCTACCCCTGTGCGTACATTTCAGTATTGTTTCCTTTTTATCTAGAGGTATATAAAATATCAAAAATGTATTTCGTTGTAAAATCAGCACGTTTCGTGCTGTAGTCATTAATTCGTTGACTTGTTGAAATGTTGAAATAAATTTCAACATTTAAAATTAATTTTTATATTTATTTATGCAATATTAAATGTATTAAACAATGTAAAATATATGAGAAAAATTCGTGAAAACATTAGAAATTGTACATTGCGTACCTATAATTCACCGAGAAATTCAAAGGAAATTTATGAAGAAACTTTCGAATCTCCCCCAAAAAATAGCCATCACACACCCATTCTCCTCTCAGAAACCTTAATGCGGGAAAAATCCAAAACTCCGAGAAATGCGGCTAAGTCAGAGTCAATCGCACCTACAACCCTCCAAAAAATATATTTCAAAAATTTAAAAAAAATATGCCGAAAATTGTCTTACAAGTGAAAGGCCAAACGCAAATAAAGTTTAATGAATAGGGTGACGACAAATGTAATTGCCTCCCCTCTCGTTTTCGACTGTGCACCCCTGCGGTGGTCGAAGCTTCAGTGGACTGGTTTCAGTGGCAGACTGTTAGAAGGTGTATTATTAGAGATGATGTTCCAGCAATTATGGATTTTTCCAATGAACCATTCTCTTTCCCGCGACCCTTCGATTGACTCTTGTGACCCTAGTAAGATATCAATGGCAAGAGGTGAGTGGTGGGCCTGGATGGGAATGATGGGAGAGACCATGTGCCTCTCTCGTAGGTACGTATTTGACTAACGATCTATGTGAACCACGAATACGACTTAATAAGTCAAGACCGTCAATTTAACTCGGGTCAATGAGTCAATTCAGCCGAATTGGAACTGCATGGGAAAACTGTAAACTTGGGACTAGGTGCCTCTGTTCTTAGTGAATGTAGATCGGTAATCTGCAGTTATGTGTCATTCGGTTTGTCTGGAATTATTTGTTATTAATTATTTACCGAGAGTATTCTATTTTTCATTCACTTTAGTAGCATCTTAAGGGACAATATAAAGTTAGATTCTGTGAGTTCTACATAAAACTGCATTACACTGATTGTTTTAGATTTATCTTCAATGTGGCAATTAATATTTCTTATTTCCTTTAACTTGTAGGGATAATTTTGTGAATTGTGTTTGAAGAATGTGCAGATTTGATAATTAATGATCGTTTTTCGTCAGTAGGCAAAAACAGACCAATAACTTCTTTTTTTCAATATTTTCCGATTTACTGATGTATTTTCACCATTTAGTTGTAATTGTGTTGACTCTGCTATGGTTTTCTACCTCGTCAGTCACATGGTCTCGTTGGTCCGAATCTTCTTTTGCATTTGACGTCGTACTTGCGCTCACCCAACAATTTCCTGCTTAGAAAAGCCACGAGTTTGCAGCCACGTAGTTACGTGCTTTTTAGTCCCCGGGGTGTAAGTCCACGGCCGGCACCGTGACGGAGTTACGAAACCTCCAACCGTGAAGGCTCTAATAAGGACTCGAGGTGCTGTACGCTTTTTATTAACTGCAAGGACCTGAGGGAGCTTCAGGTGACCGCTTTGACGTCACAAAAATTCGATATCATCTTGGTTTCAGTTTTCGTAAAGAGGGAAGATATTCACGTCTTGAAGAATATGAGTGCCAGGTAGGGAATCATGTTCTCCCAAATTCCCATTTTCTTTGCTAAAACTATTCTCGAATTACGACGTCCGAACCACCTGTTCTCATTTTACGAATACTTTTTTGTTTTAATGCACCTCCTTCACGAAAACTCTGGAACAAATTTCGTAAGTGGTGTCTGTGGGAAGCAAATGAAAGCGCAAGTCGCCAGGCTATACTTGCGGAAGAAACTGGTTTAAAAGTTGTATAACGAAGGTAACAATTTGTGTGAAGAAATGTCCTTGAATGATGGAAAGATTAACATGTTATAATCTGGAGGGGGGGGTACATCTTTGGTAAGACACGTAAGGTGATGGTGGTGTCTCTCATGCCGAGAACTTGACACTGTTCAAAACGAGATATGCCTGACTAGGCATTTGGATAGCTGTCGTGCCAGTTTTCAATGTTTCGTAGAAGTGTTTTCATTTCATTACACTATCTTTAGAAATTGTTGGAGAGCGATATGAGCTTGCTTCTGTCAGTAGCTCAAGTAGCTGTGATTTTTAAACCATTCAGTCAAAATAAAACTGTTTCGAGTCTCTTCATTGTTTGCAAAATCAGGCAAATATTGGGGATCCATTGAATGTTGTGGAACAAATGAAATACTGAAATGTCCATTTTATTGCACTCTCGTAGAGTTTAAAAGGTAACTATAATTTTATTTATTGCTACTATTTTCATCTCTATTTGATCAGGTTTGGAATAGATTTGTGGGATGTACGAGCAGAAGCTGCTCAACCACTGAGCGACATTTTCAATTTTCAAATAAAACCATAAGATTAAAGAGTTGCAATTAAAAGAAATAAAAACCAATCGGATAGCTTTCTATAGAATATCTCGGAGCAATTAGAACTAGATCTTTGGACATTTCTCAGGAATTTAAATAAAATTGCGTTTCATTTTCATGCTTATGCGGTGAGTAGGGCGTTACTGACTACAATACAAAAACTATTTAGACTTGAAAATATGACTTGATCCCAGAATGTAGTTACGGGTGTATATCTCGGGTTCGTTTCCTTGTCTACACGTTAATCGTATTTTAATTTTAATTTGAGTTTAGGAATGCCGTAATCGCAGTTTTCAGCGTTGTCAATTGATTTCTGCAAATATTTGAAAATATAAACTTCTCGTAAACTGTGTATCGCGCAGTTGCATAACGTGAAGAATGGCATGACTGAAGCTAGTGGCAGTCGCGCGCACCGACCCTCGACACCCAACTCTCCTTGCATAGTTGTGAGAAAAAACAAGACGGAGTGGCGTGTTCAGCGGCCTTCCAGAGTGCGGCGTCTGCGCGTCTCGTCTCACCGGCTGCGCGCGCGTCCGACGCCTTTCGCAAGCGCAGCGGGCCTTGCGCTGCCTAGCGCGACGCCCTCGCCCTCGCCTTCGCCCTTATCTCCGCACCACTCAACGCCCTTGCCCTCGCCTTGACTTTGGCCTTCACCCGCGCGTACGCTCCCGCCCTCGCCTTCGACCGCACCAGCCCATTTCCAACAACTGCCTGTGCTGCAACTGGGTTATCGCCACTTGCGTTGTCGTGTTCCTTGCAAATTGCCGTCGTTCTCGCTGTGCTCAATCCTTGTCTCTTCATCTGCCTTTTTCGGCCGCCATTGCGTTGCAGAATGGATCAAGGGTTGCCGGTCCGCTAATTCTACCATTGGTACACCACACCATCCGTCTACGTAGTAGCTGTGCTTACAGCCATCACCACTTTGTCATCTTCTATCGCCTCCATTTGCCTTTGCTGTAATTGCCATCGTCACTCCTCGCCGTTGCTCCTGGTCTGCTGCCCCGTTTGTGGTGAACCATCGCCATTGCGCCACTTTTGCTTCCGCAGCCATCTGTAAATTCCTGGTACTGTGGTTTCCACCCTTACCGACTTATCGCGTTGGCCGCCACCGCCATACCGGTTACAGTGGGTACTGTGGCGGCTGCCCCCGACATCACGCCACTTTCTTCCGCAACTGAACCGCTATCAATCTCGGAAAGAGTTGGGAGTCATTGAGTGCGCTTACATTACTACTAATATAAAAGTTTTCCTTAAAGAACTACCGCTGTCTTGACTTTCTCGTTTTCCTGAGTCACTTTAATTGCCGTTGAAATCGGATGTCCAGAAACTCTAGCATGTTAAGGTCACGCTGTGCAGCAAAAACAGTGATTTTTCATTCATTACATGATGTAAATGAATATTAAACCAATATTTTTTGTTCTTGTGAATCTTGCTCAACAATTGAAGGTAATAATTACTTGTTCCACTCTTTGAGTCATTAATTTACTCCTTTGTAAACAAAAATCATTATTTTTGCTTATTGAATGCGCCTAATTAGGCTAGAATTGTTCTCTTGAATATCGCGGTCAGTGAAGTTGGCTCATTATATAATTTTCCGAAATGTTCTGAAATGTTCAGTTGATTGCTCCAAACCAGCGAACATCGATCGCATGCTTCACGGAGCTTGCCGTCAATAGTAAGTAATGCGCCGTGGGCTTTACATGTTTGGCAGTCGACGTGGATAACTGAGGTCGTATGATGAATTTTGACCAATTTGAATTAGTATGTGATTCCAAGCACAAATGTATTTTTTATAGTTAAACCGATTGGTGTAATTGATAATAAACTATTTCGTAGCGTAATGGCTAGTGCGTCTCCCACCGAAGGGACTCCAGTTCAAACCCAATCCAAATGTGTAATTTTAGAGAGCGAGTTTTCGGCGGGTTTTCTCGACATTCTCACTTCATCTCATCACATTGTCGGTATCATCCTATTTCCACCTTTGAGTATCGAGGCTCTAATCCTGGCCGATTCATGTGTAGAATGATCGGTGTACAAAGCAGATTTCTCGAATTCTCCCGTTTCCCAGTCCACCATTTTCCCGATTATATTCCATGATAATCAGCCCTATATTAAATCACTGTTTCAACCGAGTATGTCCAGAAGGCAAAAGTACTGCAATCATGATAAAGAATATCTCACAGTAGTATGTTTCTTGTATCATTACTTTCAAATTCATATTTATTATTTAGCAAGAATAAATTAAGCTTTGCGCCAATAAAGAGAGCGTTTAAACGTACCAAGTAAAATAATATTAGTTTTCTGTAACGTACTATATTACCAATGTCCAATACATGCTGAAATTGAAAGAAAACTACGCAGCCTCCGGCGTTTTGAGAGAGCTCTGTAGTTTCGTTAGATACCCACTAAATCGAAACAACAACAACAATGAAACGTTTTTTTTCTCGAAGAAATGCAAGTATTTGATTTAATTATTTTACCTATTCTCGTACTGCGCGTAACGACTGAATTCGCATTCTCAGTGCGTCACTACGTAGGACACTGCTGACGTCATGCGACAGCAAGGTTTCAAAGTAAAGGCTGCCCCCCCCCCCCCTTATTTGCTACTCAGTGTTGCGTCAAGGACAGTCACTTTTTTGAAATTTTTGGTGTATGAATAGCTGTGGAACTATGAACCCGCATAATCTGTAATGTTATTGTAGTATTCGTGAATACTATTATTGTTAAAATATTTAATTTATTGCAGTATCAAACGAGAGTATGTTATATGTTGTGCTGGGGCAGAGTTCGTGCTACATTTTGGAAAATCATTTGGTGTCATTTTTGTTGCTGCAAGCCACTATTTCCATACTTACTGCTAAAGCAACGTGATCTTCATTTCTTGAGACTGGAATAGCGCATTAATGCAAGTAGCATTGGGAGTGTATTTGTAGAAATCTTGTACACCCTGACACTTCCTTTTGACTATAGATGAAGACCCAAAACCTTTTATTAGTAGCATCAAGTGGTTGAAATATATGCACGAAAGTGACTGGGTAATAGTAAATCCGTACACCACATTCACATTTTTAAACCAGTCTTTCGGTGGACTGGAACTGGCAGTCGCTTAAACCATCTTCTACCGTTTCCACTTTTCGTAACCGCTCGAGCTCATGGCTTTCTTGAAGGAACCTCTTATTCAAGTAGTATATAAAATAATATATCAAAGTATTTTTCTACTGAAATTCGCAAAATTATTTTGAATCGTTATTTAATCTTAATACAAGTATCTTAATAAGAGAATGAATTTATTTATTTTCTGGAATACATTTCATGAATAAATGAAGAAAACAATATTTTAAATTATAACAATAAAATTATCATTTTGTATCCAATTTATATTTATATTGTATTTTTTACTTAAATATTATATTAATCTAATATTTTAATGAGCCAGCCCACTACACCGCTCCTATATGAAAAATTCCTTGTACAGATGATTTCCATTTTACATGTGTTTTGGCTGAGCAAATGGTGATCACTTGCGGAACCCGTATTAACGTTCCAGGGAACCCAAGGGTTCCGCTAAACCCAGGTTGAAGACACCTGGCTTAAACCGACAGCAGCGCCGGAATGGACAGAGTGCATCCGTCGCAGACGCCGGTTGCATCGTCAGGGCCACCGGCGCGGCCCAGCCGCAGCCCCCTGCGGCGCGTCGCATCGCCATGCAATCGTCTGCGAAATCGGAGAAGCTCAGACGTCAGTCGGCGACGCGCCTGGCATGCAGACCTCGCACATTGCGAAGCTGCTGCTTGCTGAGCTACGAGATCATATTTTCCTTGTTAAGCGTGCCCTTTGTTTTGGAAGGAATTTGTTCTTAGTTGCATATCAAATACCAGTTCTCGTGAGGTGCATTGTGCAGACCAATGTTTTTTTCTCTCATTTGGAATTACGTAATATTGTAAGTGTTGGTTTCCAAAAACGACGTTTCCTGCCGTAGAAAGGTACATATCTTTGCGTTTTTGAGCGTGGATGGGTTGATAATGTAGGCTATTCCTGTATTAATAATGTAAAAGTTCTGTACGGAATAATGTTTAAAGGAATGAGCACGTTACCCGTTAGGGTAAGAACTCAACCACACGAGTCGGTAGAAGACGATTAGATTTCGTTCGCTTCGAAAGGAACTTCCTTCTGTAAATTTCAGACCACGTCACACCTCTTGCCAAATTTAAAAATGACTGATAGCAATATGTTGCGCCAAATTGTTTGTATGGAAGTTTTTCAATGGATTTGCGTCAGCGTTCTGCGCAGGCAACGACACAGCGCTACATCGGTTTTGAAACGATATTTTATTTCTTCCACACATTTACGTTTGACAGGATATTCCACCCGTTCATATCTATACGCTGATTGCAATTTGCGTGGCACATGTGGCACATTAGGACCCAGCGGATGTGTGGATATTTAAAGCCAACGATCTATCGTATTAATCGACTGTCCAAATAATTTGAAATGTGTTGCTAATCTATAAACATCGACGTTTCTAGATAGTTGTTCCTTTTTTGATAAGCGGAGGAAAATAATATAAACTAATTTTAAAACCGTATATCTTCTTCCGATATTGAATCATTATCTATTTTGTAGGTTTAAATGAATAGGAAATAAAATTCTGCAATATGTCGAAATGTGAACATTTCTCTCCAAGAAAAGTACGCTAATACAAATATATTGAATCTCTTTGAGAATTGCCTCTTTTGAGATAATATTCTCCAACTGTGAAAAACATTCACCTAAAGCTACTACCATGGTGGAGTTGTGTGTTTGACCTGCGGAAGAAATTGTACGCTGAAATGTCTTGGGATAAAACGGGCGTCCACGTTGTACCTCCTGCCTCCCCCTGCGCGTGCACATGCGCCGTCCAAAGGGGTGTACGACCGCGCGCCGACGCGACGCCATGCGACCCGACCCGCGCGTCGCAGCGCGACGGACGTGGCTGGGCGCGCGCGGGAATGTGCCTTCTAAAAATGAACTCCCCTCGGCGCCCTCCGCGCCGCCACCGCCGCTGCGGCGTCGCCCCTAGCCGTATCCCGCCGGCGCGGCGCGGCAGGCGGACTTCCCGGGCGTCTTTCTCGGATACAAGCGCACCCTCGGTTCTCTTACACCCGCCTCTTAGAACGACCTGCGGGACAGGCAGTGGGCTGTCGAGCTATGCGCCGAGATATTTTTTTTTTTCCCGTCGCGCTAGCGGCCGTTCAGCAGACGAATGTGTTTGCTGTGATAGGAGAAAGACCTTTCAGGACGTTTACCTCCCAGGATGCGTCTTTCAGACTATCTTGAGATGAAAGCGACTCGTAAAGAACGTGTGTGTTGGTTAAATGAGGAAATGTAACATATCCCATGAAATTGGAGAACCTCTAAAAAGGTCCTTGAAATCTGCCCTGTCTGAAAAAAAAAAAAAAAAAAAAAAAAAAAAAAAAAAAAAAAAAAAAAAAGATGTGCTATATTTTAGATACTGCGCCCCCTTGTGAGATTTTTATTTGTTGAATGAAATTTAATGTTGAAAATGGTTATTTTTTAAACACATTTACTTTGAGGATGGCTTCTCGTTTTGATGGCATTTGAATTTTAATTCATTTTTGCATTTCTACGTGTATGATATCATGCAGTGTACTAAGCGGTTTTATATATCGGTTCTCATAAAGAGCAACCTACTAATTTCACTCTGAATGAGACTTGATGGATGACGGATCTTCCGATTATGCTAGTATATTGTGCTGTTGATTTCAATATTTGTTTTGGGATTTATATTTGATGATTTATAAAGTAGTTATCTCCCGAACAAGTTTGAAATGTGCGTATTGCTAAAAACCGTATTTATTGTTCGTTTCTAACGCCAGTATGAAGTATGGCCAATAGGCCGATAGTTAAAAATTCATACAGTCGACTCCGGTTATAGTGAACTTCTGAGGACTAACATTTCTGGATCACCATATCCGAGGTTCACTATATCCGTTGATGTTAAAATTAAATCCATAACGATTGGTTTTATTGATATAGAGATACAGCACGAGCTAAATGTTTAAATATCTTAATTTGTCCTTAAAAATCAATTATTATCAATTGTTTGCTTCGTACTTTTCATTAGTAATTTCTCTAGATCTTTCTCCAGTGTTAATGCTCTCTCCATACTTGATTCTGCATTGTCTTCTGTGTCAACGTATCGTAATACACTCTTGTCACCTTTCAATATCTCGTGCACTGTAGGAACCGCCCCACTCTCCGAAGGCTCTTTTAATCACATAATAACATACGAGATGCTATCGGTAGAGATGGCGCAAGTGGCTAATGAAACTGATGGCTTTCCGCGAGGCATGGCGGATACGGTATCTTCAGGCTATGGCATTCACGTGGTTCCTGTCGCCTACGTACAACTGAACACTGTTTGTCCCGCGGAATATCAGGTAACACCAAGATTGATACTGAAGCATGTTAACGCCGCCAGTCCACGTACAGCACGGCCTTTGCTTCCATAGTGAAACTGAGTGGCATAAGTTCATCAGTAAGGTGCCCTTTCCCGGTCCGCTACCTCCATCTCAGGAGAGACTGCTTCGTTTATAACCTTTGGTCGATGATATATATTTCAAATTGCCTAATGTTGGAATTTGTGGCTTTGAGGGGATACATTCTTTTCTAGGAGGGAATTAATTTCCAGGACCTTGTAAATCCTACGTTCAATATAGCCGAGATTAAGGTTTACTTTAAACGAATATTCTTATGCATATTTGTAATGTAAATGAAGTAGGATAAAAAGTGATTTAAGTTCACTGTAACCGAGGGTTCACTATAATCGGAGTCGACTGTACTGTCCAATAGCGCTTATTGGAGAATTTTCGCTACAAACTTTCTTTCCTCTCGAGACACATGGAAGCATATTGGTTCAAATAACTTACTCTGCGTTTATATTTCGTTTGTCAAAGCTGTAACTGGAGGTAGTTATCTATAAAAGAGGCTTTCTTGTTTACTATAAGTTCAAAAATTAGACACAGTGTTTCTTTTGAAGAATTTGACCTGCATGTACTGACTTAAAATACGAAGAAAGAAAAAGCAACCAAATACATCCGTTACGGGAGACCCATCTTTTATTCCAGTACTGTAGATGGGGGGGGGGGAGGTCATTATCCAGTGTCCCCGACCTAATAGTGAATATAATACACAATTTTCCATTATATTTTTCATTCAATCTATGTCAATTTCTTGATCGGATAGTAAATTAAATGCATTATTTTCAGAAAAAATAATTGATAATACTATACCTGACGATAAGTTTAAGTTCTTGAAGTGGTTTTGTACGATACGTGGTTGCATTAGGTTTCCAGATACTTAGTGTGAGTAACGTGTTGTAGAGACCTTTGGAAAATGGCCTTTTAAGATATGAATTCTGAGCCTGTTCCTTATTGTCGTCCTGTTGTGGAAACCACGTAGCAAGTCAAAAGGTCCAAGATTCTAAAGCGCCAATTTAATTAGATTCTAGAATATATTAGAGATCAGTTTTGAATATTTTCTTCATAATCCAACAGTTTCAAACATTGTAGATCATTGACGAAACATATTTCAAGTTATTGTAACAATTTATACGTTAGGTCTTTAATTCATTTATATTTTTTAAATACAATTTGGTAATATTTTAATGTTTTAATATATAAGACAGAATAAAATAATTTTTTCAGGAAATGTGCTTTCAACTCGCACAATAGAGACTTTTTGCATAACTGGGAGCCGACCGGCGCCCGTGATGTATTTTTCGGCTCCTCCGTATGCGAATTCAATTGTGCCAATTTTTAGTAATTAATTACAAATTCAAAAAAAGCATTTGCTACAATTCTTTGTGACAGTTGCGCGTTTTTTCTTATCAGTAAGGTTAAATACTTTGATACTATACTCTCATACTATTGTGTAGGTGGCCGCCAGTTCTACAAAAATGATCCTCAAATTTATTGTTTAAAAACATAAGAAAAGGATTCTTAGGGAACTTCCGATTTAAGTAATCAAAATGCTCATTTGCTCTGCACTAGAATCAAATTCACATAAAGCAATTTAAGAAATATCTGATCTTGTTGAAGTATCTGATGAGGATGCTATGGAATAGATACTTTCTAGTGATTATAGTGAACATTACTTAATATTACGAAATTTACGAAATAAACGAATGTCTATTTCACAACAATATGAAATCTTGTTCAATTACAATAGAGATGCATAACTTCATAAGAAATATTTTCATGCTACTTTTTAATTTCAATATCTTCCCACCTCAAGACAGTACGTATACGGGAGCCGCCATTTTGAAATTTTAAAACATGTAATATGATGAATTTATTACCTCTTTTATGTCTATAAGTGTAACGAATTTTAGGCGATTTGCTTTATGGAGTTCTGACTTTTGGCCAAGGATAGCGCACTTTCATTGAATAGTGTACCGGTGAGATTTACCTGTGCAGGTAAACCAGAGTGATTCGCGAGGTAAACCAGATGATGTGGGCCAGCTGCTGCAGGCCAAACTTAACTGGTGTAGCGACTTGCGCAGGCGACCGGAGAAGAGTCGAAATTCATTTCTTTCTAACTGCGCAGGCGTGTAGACCTGAGCGTGTGTGAGAGTCACTCCGTCACGCCTGTACAGATTTTAAGGGGAAATGGAACGATTTTGCGGTCAAAAAATATTTTTTTGGTATTTTATTTTTTATAAATCTCCATAATTTTCTCTTTAAATTGGCATTTGAATTATGTTTATATTATTGTTACAGTACCTTTTTTTTAAAAAAAAATAACAATATGAGAAATTCTTTCATGTGGCTTAGGTGCTTGGTCCAATACTGTTACATTTTGCAGCACACAAATACTAAAAGATTCAGACATGTAGAAAGTAAATTGTTGTGAAGCTAACCAACTTTTAAACCATGTGTCAAAATAAAGTAATTGAGAAATCGTTATTCTGATGAAGCAAGTTATAGCTTTCGTGTTCTTAGGGTTGCATCTTTAAAGCCCATTTCCTGAAAGTTGATATTTTTGATACTAAAGTGACCTCTAAATCGGATACGTATGGTGTATCTGGTAAATGTTGTTGTTATTATTATTATTATTATTATTATTATTATTATTATTATTATTATTATTATTATTATTATTATTATTATTATTATTATTATTGAATATAGACTACTTGCAGAGTGGCGGGAATTAGACAGTTGTGTCCGAGCTGATATAAGATTGGATAGCGCTGTTTTAGAGTATACCACTTTTGAGCCTCTGCGCAACTCGAACTGCGCTTGCGCAGAGGCTCAAAAGTGGGTATGCTCCTGAGGTGTTTCACGCTCTACAAAATGGCTACAAATAAATAATGAAACATTGTCCGCAGACACGTTAATTTTATTAATTTCAAGATTATATTAAAATTGAGAGTTCAAACTGTAAAAGCAGCATTAATACCATATGGGACTCACCACCTTTCGAGTAAAGCAAAAATCACGAAATTTGGTTGAGTAGAAGTGTCAAATTTCTGTGTAAACGAAAACCCTGTCGTTTACATTTAAAGTTTCGCATTTTGCAAAATGTCTGAGGTTTAAATGATAATAGGAACTACACATACGTATAATTGCCTTTTTCTTCTATTCGAGGTAAAAACAACAACAACATCAAAGAACTAGTGGTGCTACAGAATGGCACAGACTTTCCCGTATTAGTTTTCTATTTCCTTTGGTCTCGACTAAACGAACTTGCCACTTACTCTTGCCAGCTCTCATCGATCGCTTTTCAAAGTACATTTAAAGAAATCTGAATTTTTCGGTTTCCTAGTAGTAGAACGGGAATATTTTGTATGAATATTAAATAACAGTAAAATCCCATCGTAAATTGCAATTTTCTTTGAAAAATTTGGAGCCGTTTTTAAGAAAATGGCGTTAAAGGGTTACTGTAAATTCGACATTTAAAGCTTTTTTTTTCTTTTTTTTTTTTCAGAACATTTTTGAGTTTTCGAAAAACATAATTTGAAGTGATTTGAAATAATTTAACTCACAAATATTATAGTGTTTACAAATTGCTGGTAACGTGATATTAACGACATGAGATATATTTCAAAAAATTTTACAATGCAATTTAAATATACATTTTTTTGTAATAATGTGAACAAATTGCCGGTAGTATAAATATTAACGCCAGAGACAAGTCAAAAAATTGCATTTTTGTAATTTAAAAACAAAAGAATAGAGCAATATGGTGCATGTTTGTGTCATGACCTTAATGAAAAACTAACTATGGACAACACATTTAATTTGAATGAAAAACCTCTAGCTTCAATTTTGTAGTTGTAGGAAGACGCCGAAAAAAAAATTGGTACTTTTTAAATGTTTGAAAATTCGAAGTTAATCGTGAAAATCGAACCTATGTCACTTTTATAAGTGTATGTTACTCTATTCTTACAAGAAATTTAAAGAAAAAATTGGAGCCGATTTTGAGAAAAATTTTGAAAATGTCCAGAGGGCTTCCTTTAAAGTACCCACAAATATTAAAAAATGTTTTTCAGAATCTCAAAGCTTCGACTCGAGCCAGATGAACAGGAGTTTCTTCAATTTGGAAAAACTCCTACGCAGGCGCTAGTAGTGTTCACAAATAGATGGACTTTTTGTCTTCAATGGATTTTTCGGTATCAAGGACCCGTAAAACAGGGATTCTGGTTACACCACGTTTTAGAATTTTTTTCTTTATTTAGCAACTGGATTTATTCACTTTTTCGTTAAGAGGGCCCGGCAATGATTTTTTTTCTGCCGAATATGCGCCTATTTTTCTCGCAGCATTACATAATTTTTTCTATACTACGTATATTACTCCGTATATACGTATGTATACGGGAAAGTAAAAGGTAAAGGAAAATATTGCTGCCATTTTCAAAAAAAAGAAAATGTCACAGGGGCTTCTTGTAAAGTACCACACAAAATTAAAATACCGTAGAAATCTCCGGAACGCCACAACTAGAGCTTACTCCTGACGTATTTGCCATATTTTAGCTCAAAATATTATAATTGACAGGGATGTGCCTCAACACACACCTTTCAGACATCTCGAGAACAAAATTGCTTGTGAACAGCACTAATAAATCATAATCTGACGTGCGCTAAGTTACAGCTCAAAAAATATTATACATGGATTTTACGACCACAAATTCGAGATCGTAATGTTGACGCGATTCCAATACCTTTCATCCCTATTCTATAGTATAGGGAGGAATAGTATTGGAAGTATTGGAGCAGTAAAAAGGGTTTCCTGTTGCTTGTTTTGTGTTGAAGAGCATAGTTCTCCAGAACAGAGGAAAAGGAAATTTTACATATTTATCACTTCAGCATTAAACATATCCAAAAAAAAAAAAAAGAATGGAATTTTCATTGAAAGAAAATAAATAAATAAATAAATAAATAAAATAATAAATAAATGTGTTATCCAAAAAACAGATTCAGGTGACCGGCACGGACTGTTCACCGTATTATTAAATGCTAGTAGTTGTGATGCGATAGGGAGACCTATGGTGAATGCCAGGAATATACAATTTCTACATTTATAAAATCATTATAATGTTTCAAAGGTCTCATGGCTTTACCAAATAAAATCTTGCAAATTAAAATTTAAAAAAGTTTGAAAAATGTTGTGAAAAAAAAAAAAGAAAGTTTGCCGTAATGGCTTTGGAAGGGCGTTTTGACTTCCCGCAAGTTTATTTAATCCATATATTCTTTACAAAATTATACATTCATTGCCTTCAAAACACATTCATATTCGTAGTTGTGGTGCTGGAGTACACTCGAATCTCTCAGTAAAGCAATATCTCACACTGTATAAACCCTACAAACATTAATGTCTCAAGATCAATACTTTTTTTAGAGATGTTACAATTCATGAATAGGAAAAGGTTAAAAAATATCAATAAATAATAGTGAAACGAAAAAATGTATAGCTAATCATAGCATAACTGTCAATTCTGGAGAGTGTCGCGGGTTGTATACATAGGCAAAACCTTGCAATGAGGGGTAGTTTATCAATACGTACTCAGATAGTAGTTTTTTACTCCCTCCCCCATGTTTGTAAAATTTTGTAACAAAAATCCTGTTACTCTTCCAAGTTTACATACCAGGAACCTCCCTCTTTGCTACTGACAAATTTAAAGATTAATATGAGAAGTGTAGTAAATAATCAAGCTGTGTAGCAAATATTATCCTACTGTATGTTTTTTCCCCTCTAAAACATGTTTTCTGAGTCACTGTACCGTTCCCTCTACAGAATGTCTTGATGGTAACACCATGACTTTTTGATTACCCCTGCGTCAAGGTATGACTAAAACAAAGTGCCTCTCTCCTCCCCTCCCCCCTAATAATATGCCCTTGTGTGAAATCTATACATATTTTAACTCACCAGCAACTTCATGTTAATTGGTGGTTTCCAGACTTAAGTGAATGTTTTGGCTCCATTTGTCATTTTTATCTGCGTTATGAAAAAGAAGTGTTATTAATTTTCTCTCATTATTAAAGTTTTCATGATGTATTTGGAATGAGTTTATATTTAAATGATATTTTGTCAGTTGGTATTTCCTTCCATTGATATGCAGTCTGTTAATTGTTTATAAAGTTAATTTATGTTATTTCTTTTTGTTTCAGCTGTTCTTGAGCAAGTGAAGAAATATTACGGTGCTAATAATTCCTCTGCGGGATTATTGCAAACGGCGTTTGTATTTAGCTATATGATATTTGCACCTGCCTTCGGTTATCTTGGGGACAGATATAGTCGGCGATGGATTATGGCTGGTGGTGTTTTTATGTGGAGTTTGACAACGTTGGTTGGTTCTTACATGGAGGTAAGTTTAATTAGGTATTCCTTCTCCTTTAATTGGGGTATTTAAAATTGTGTCTTGGTGTATTATCAAAATCTAATTTGTAAGATAATTTGTAAAATTTTTTAAAATTAAGCTCCAGGTGTAAGTTAGAAATGAAAGGTTTTTTAAATATTACTTTATTGCTATTAACATACCTAGAACCTGTAATTGTTATTACTGCACATTACTTAACATACCTAGAACCTATGAGTGTTATTACTGCAGAGGCCAAAAGTTAAAACTCGAAGCGGAGCATAGCGGACTCGAGATTTTTAATTTGGACAAGACAGTAATAATACTGTAACATTTCGTGCTATGTTCACCATTTTATCAGTCACCGTTAATTCTGATGATTTACGTGAAAATTTACAATACTTTGATAGTAAACAAATGAATTCTGTTGCTGCAGCAAGTAACTACGATATGTTGGAGTGTTGCTTGCAATATATTTATGTAAACAATATTCGTATACCGTAATATCGGCATGAGGCCTTCCAGTGATGATACCTTCAGATCGTCTGTAAATATAATTATTGGAGAAGTTTTATTTTGTTCAATGCCAGGAAAATTATGTTAATTTATCTAATATACTTTTTTTAGTTGCTCTTTTAATATTACAATTAACAGTAATTATCCCCAAAACTCATATGAATAAGGATGTTGAAATTCTTAACATACAAGTAGGTACAAGTGCGCTTAACAAAGACATAGGGTTGCATGTTAACAGAGGTTAAAGATGCATGTGACCGATAAAAGATATTATGGCATCTATCTTTCTTCAAATCATTGGTTGTTAGGTACAATGTAGTTGAAACAAAACTTTATTAGGCTTTTCCAGATATGTAATTTATGTTAATTCCTATTTCTTTTTTTAGAATTTTCATGCCTTCCTCTTCTTTCGAGCACTTGTGGGAATTGGTGAAGCCAGTTATTCTACTATTGCTCCCACAATTATTAGTGATCTTTTTGTTAAAAATGTCCGGTCACGGATGTTGGCAATATTTTATTTTGCCATTCCTGTTGGCAGGTGAGTAGTATTTTATATATAAATTCTTTTGAATTTAATGACATGCTACATAAACTGTAAAACAAATAAATAAACATTTTAAAAAAATGGCAAAACTATTAGGTTACCTGCACAAAACTATGCCAAACTTTTTTGAGCTTGTAAGAAATTCAAAATTCAGTTGTAGAGAACAAACTGATATCTCCAGAATTAGAATACACCACATGCTATGTTCAAACATCTTTCGATCAAAGCACACACCCAATGTCTTTCCTACTACACACATTATTCTACGTATCTATTTTGTTGATTTCCATTATAGACTACAAAGACTGGGATGAGAGAATAGAAGAATTCACATTACTTTAAAATCTCCAAGCTTTCAAGAAAGAAAAGAAAATTTAATTCTGTAAAATGATTCATACTTTTATCAAATATCTAATTGTAATTGCCCATAGTGTCAGATGTTAATGACTTTATCAGTTGATGGGTGTTACAATAAAACAATTTTTAAACAACATATCCCACTTCTTGAAACATTCAATCTCCATATGTTCAATCTCTGTTCCACTTTGAATTAGTGTCCTTTAAAGGTTTTATTCATTTGTGCAATAACTATAAAGAAAAAGAGAATTTCTTTATTGATATGGTACATGAATATTATGTAAAATATCAAAATAAAGAATTAGTATTGAATGAATAATAGCAAGTGTTTCTGCTGATAAGCAGATTTATTGACCCTATTACTTTAATGACTATATGAGAAATCTTTCAGTATGATTAGTATGATTCATATTAGTGGTTTCTTAATATTAATTAATATTTATTTTCAAATATTATGGTTATTTGCAGTGGTTTGGGTTACATCATTGGCTCTGAAACATACAAGATAGCTGGCCAGTGGCAGTATGCTTTACGTGTAACTCCAGTTATGGGAGTAATTGCAGTACTTCTCATTATATTTCTAATGCAAGATCCAGCCAGAGGAGAGAGTGAAGGAAGGACTCATGATACGACAACCTCATGGTTTGAGGACATTAGAGCCTTGTTCAAAAAGTAAGAGTAATTCTATTTTTGTTGGTATTTTTAAAATCCTTTGGTATACACTACTGAAGATGAAGTCTTATTTAAAAATTATTTTAATTTCACCAAATTGCCTGAAATAATCCAGCTAATTGCTAAATGTAGATAGAAAAGGCATTAAAAATTAAGGACAAAATATTATGATTGGGGTGATTAACATTTATTAATTTTCACAAATAATACAAAAAAGAAACATTTCTATTTTGGTATTATGATTAAGCTGTTGGTTGTTAGGTGCAGACTAATTAATGCATGTTATTTTGTAATAGTAACTTAACGTATTCTGCTTTGAAAATTTTCTTTACTTCTAGAAAATGAAAGAAATTCTGTAATTTTGCATTTACCTGCTGGATGAGTGTCTCTGATTTTTTATAATATGATTAAAACTTCAAAACCTTAAAAGTTTTCTTTCCAAATGTGTTGTGTGATTTTTAATGTCCTTGATTTCACATATATATCCAGCACATTTAAAAAAATTACCAATCATATTACTAGAGTGCTTTGTATACTTACATATTTGAAGCAATTTTCGCAATTTCGTGCTAGGTGGCCGAATGCCGACCCATTGGTCTGTACATATGGCTTACTTGCAAGCAGTCTTGAGCAATTTGGTCTTCTATTTTCAACACGTTTAAACACATTATTGTACAAAATATTAGTAAAATGTATTTTCTCCTTTCCAATAAAATTTAGGTTTCATATACATTGTCATATTGTAGTAAATGCAGAGAAATTTATTAACTCAAGTTTCCTCTTTTTTGTTGCAGTTATAGCTTCATGTTGTCAACCTTGGGTTTTACTTGCGTGACTTTTGTTACTGGGGCTCTCGCATGGTGGGGTCCAAATTTTCTTGTTCTTGGCCTCAAATTGCAAAATGAAAACTATGAAGGTTCTGATGATAAGTAAGTTCATTGAAATTTAATTTTTTTTCTGACATATGCTTTAAATTATGTTTTGCATTTTTTGTTCAATCTTTTTATAAGTAGTTTTTGTCGGATATAAGATTGCATATGATAGTTCTGTAACAATACACAAATTTTTAAAATGTTTTTCTTCCAGTGAATACGCTAATTGATTTTTTAATGAAGTTAAATTATCTATATTTTGTAATTAAACTAATAATTTCTTTGTGATTGAATAATGTGTATATTAAAGTTTGCTTTTACTCTGTTCTATTTTGTAAAATTAGTTTTCATTGTTTAATATGTAAAATATTTTCATTTGATTGCATTTCATTTACAGATTAACAATGTAAATACAGTACTGAATAATTGCTTCCGTTCACTGTTTTCATATATTGATGTGCAGCTGCATTGTATATATAAGCATTTTATTAAGATAGTCATGTGATTTCCCCATATTTATGTTTTCGGTGACTGACAGACTGACTGACTGACTGAAAATATTGATGTATGATATGAAAATATTCTTGATGTATAGTAAATGTGTCAAATTTCATTATTTTAGGTAATAATAATAATTGCCAGGAAGGCAATTTCTTTACTTCATACATTTTTTTAACAATGATGGTATGAATTTCAGATATGAAATTATCCTTTAATGTATTTTTATGTAAAATTTATTAACATGCCAAGATGTAAATCATGTTAAATTGTTTAAGCTAGTAATATGTTTGGTTGTAAGATATATTTGTAGTGTTATGATGATTATTTAGTATTAAGTAATTTTGTTCACATTATTTAGCTTTAATTCTCTTTTTGTCTAATACATTTTATTCTTGATGTATAGGACATGAAGTTCATTTTCAGTATAGGATTGCATGCTTTTTTTTGAGCATTTTATTGCTTCATGCTCACTGTGTTTATGTACATTTACTTCCAGTGTGGCCAACATATTTGGTGTCATCACAATGATAGCTGGAATCACTGGAGTGTCCTTGGGTTCCTATTTAGCACAAAGATTTCGTGCTAGGTGGCCGAATGCCGACCCATTGGTCTGTGCATATGGCTTACTTGCAAGTGCTCCACTTGTCTTCCTTGCTACAGTTACTGCAAAACACAACATTTCTGTGTGCTATTTGCTTATCTTCTTTGGCGAAGTTTTTCTTAACTTGAACTGGTCCATTGTGGCAGATATGATATTGGTAAGTTGTTTTGAATATATATTGTAATGTCATTTCAATTCTACTTTGTTGCAGTGTTGCATTCGTGTTCGGCATAATAACAATGGTTTCGGGGGTAGTGGGTGTACCCCTGGGATCGTACCTGGGACAGATATTGAGGTCACGTTTCCCACGGGCAGACCCACTGGTCTGTGGCTGCGGTTTACTCATCAGTGTTCCCTTCTTAATATCATCAATGTTCCTGGCCAGATATAATATTGTATTATGTTATGTTGTAATGTTTTTTGGCGAACTTGCACTGAATCTAAATTGGGCCATAGTTGCAGATATTCTTTTGGTAAGCAAACATGTTGTAAATGTGAGGTGTAACATTGTAGCTTCTCGTATTGGTCCTCGTATTGGATTGTGGGTGTTTTCAGTTGTGTTGATTTTGCATGATGACATGTTAGGGTGGTGGATTATAGAGTATCTCGTGTAAGAGAAACTAGTACCTCAAAAGTATTCATTTGTTGTGCTAGCAAGCAATCTTCTATAGTTGCCTACTAATCTGCTACATGTGAAATTACTTATTGAATCGGTTGTTGTGACAATCTTTCATAGAGAAATTCGATTATACTAATGGGCATATGAATAACACAAATAATCTTGTATTTTTCTCGCGTCTTTAAAAACTTAATTTAAATTAATAAATTTTACGGTTGATCCTGCGATTCATGTTGTGGTATCTTGCTAGTTCTTTCTTAATTTTCTTTAGAAAATGAAATGGTAGAAAATATTCCTTGGATTTTGAAGTTTTCTTTGAGAATTCATATTGTGAATAGATTAATTTCTGAGTTACAATTAGAGTGGTAAACTTGTTAACTGCCAAGCTTCTCACCCTATCATGGCCTCTCTTTCCTATCGAAACCTTCAGTGCCAACATTATTTGATGCAATCTTGAGTGAAGTAATCTATGCTAATTAAATTAAGTACTTCTGTTGATAATTCGTGGATAGGTGGAAACATTATGAAATACTTTCATACCAAAACATGTCATCCTATGGTACCATAAAGTCTCATAAGAAAAAAATTAACACTCACTATGAGACCAAACCATCTCGCAAGGCAGCATGTATGTTGACATTGGAAAGATTTCAGGTGAAATTCCTATTGGTATAAAATTAGAGGAGGTGGAATAATAGACATGATTAAAAACCCGAGTCTAGAAGTTTGGTAGTTCATTACCCTGCATGATTATTTACTATTGACTGCAAGCATTAATAAGAAAAGTAAGTCATAGTGAGGAGTAAGGTGTTACAATTATGGAATGGGTATGGTTATTTCTATTGTTGATAGCTCATGTAGTGCAAGGAAGACATGCAACATTTATTATCATTCTGAAAATCGATAAGAATTTGATAAGAGTACAAATCCAGCCTTTTATTTGTTTGATCTATTTTCTCAGTATGCAGAAATTCTGCAAGGTTATAAGTTTTTTTCCTTGTCTCTACAATTTTTAAAAGTTTAAGTTCCAGTGATTTTTTCAGCATTTATGTTTTTTCGTTGTTTTTTTTCTTCGGTGTTTACTCCTTTTTATCATCTAATTTTTTTTGTGTAAATGAGCATTGTTAACTTTGTTTAAATTCACAACTAATTAATAGTGTTTTTCTTTTCCTTTATTCACTGTCATCTTCTATTGTTTTATTGTTTCTTGAGTTTGAGTCAATGGATATAGTTTCTTCATTGTGAGGAAACTTCCTTGTTTCTGTGTTTGGAGACTTTTAAAAAAAAATTAATTTCCACATTTATTTGTGCTGTTTAGTTCACAATGCAGTAATCTGAAAGTTGAGGATTCTATTGTTTCTTTAATGATATAGAGAATTTTTGGATGTTATTCTGAAGTTCAAAAATTCACCATTCCATGAATTAAACGATCAACCTTAGTGCTTATTTTAATACATTTATATATTTCTTTTTATTAAGAATGAGATGAAATGGTATTTGAAGGATTTTTACCATCAACAATTTTAAAAGTTATTAGCATTTGTGACATTTAGGTAATTTTTAATTTAATAAATTTATTTTTGGTTTTGAACAGAATACTGAGAATCATGTGATTTCACATGTGAAATTTTTCTTTTTTTTCTTTCTATTCTGTATTTGTGAATATAACTGATGTGTATATGATGTTATATCAAATACAGAATGGAAATAAAATCATGTCATAGTTTTAACAGAAAGATTTGTTCTTCAGAAGGCATTTTTTTTTTTATAATTTCTAATACCGAAGGTCATTTACTAAATAATTGATAGTGGTAGTCGAAGAGAATTGTTTTTGAATTTCTTATCTGTGCATTAGAAGTGTCTTTGTTCTCATGCATCACATTTTTCCTCGCACTGGGGAATGTCTTGAACATTTTTGGTACATGCATATGCAAATGCAAAAGAAATTTTGAACTTGAATGATTTTCCTTGCAAGGAGTAAACATCTGTACAGATTCTAACAACCATTTGAATGTTAATATTCAAATTAGCATGGTGTGCTCTTCTGAATTATTTTGTAATGTTTTATGAATTGCAAGTTTAAGAAGTAATGAATGTGTTTTTAACAAGTGTCCAAGGAAAATAGCATTATTTTGAACCCTTTATATAAAATATTGAATTAACATTACCCTGACTTGCCAGAAATTTCAATTTGAGTCGTTTCATTGTTGTCTTTGAAGATCCTCTTTGTAAATATTTTGCAATTCAATATATGCTCATTATCAATAATATTTTCTTTTTCTTTTGCAGTATGTTGTTGTGCCTACAAGAAGATCAACAGCAGAAGCTTTCAATATATTGTTTTCTCATGCCCTGGGTGATGCTGGTAGCCCTTACTTAATTGGAGTGGTGAGTTTAATATTGTTAACTTTAAACTGTTAAAAAGTCTAGAACTATCTACCCACTTCACTGGGATCAGGAAGTTGAATAAAAATCAACTAACCATTCAAAAGTGTCAGGCATTGGATTGCGTATTTCTAGAGTAAAATGTTCATAACATGTTTCTTGCAATCATAATTTTAATAGGATCTCATTTAACTTATTTTACGGGCATTGTTAGTTATATTAAAACTTGAGTACTTCAGCACCCACAGATTCGTATGACTCTTGAATACTCTTCTTTCTTCTAACGGTGATTAGACTGCTCATAACTATTATGTTTCTTGAGATCCATGTGTCAAGTGGATCTTATTTTAAAGACAGGTTTCTTTTCTTTATTATGTTTCAATTTGAGCATTCAGAAACCTAATTTGTGCTACGATTGCATATATCAAAAAAATCATTAAAATCATTTGAGCTGTGTAGGAGGGGTCAAAGTATAAGGAGGTTAAAAAATATTTACATTCAGTTTTATTTACAGTCAGGCCTCCTAAATCGAATTGACGATTCCTTTGTTAATATTTGATCTATAGAAATAATTATGAAATTTTTTTTGCAAATGCTTTTGCAAACATTCTTTAAACTTATCTAACCATGCAGAAGTGGCCTGAATACCTTCATGTCCCAAGTATTGAGTAACGTTTTTTAACTTATAAAACGTTTTTTTTATTTCTTATCAACTTCACCCACTTTAATGCAGCTTCGTCCACACCTTCATATTGATTAGATTTGTTCCTTTTCCTAGTATGTAGGCTTACTGTACATTTTTATTACACCGAAAAAAAAATAGTGAAGTCAAAAACTGAGTTTGAAATATAGAAATAATTTTTGATACATAGAAATGTTTTTAAATAGAATTTTCAAGGGATAGAAGAAAATTTGGTTTATAGTGAATTTATGGAGGTGCATGTAGACTGTATAAAGATATACCTATTATTCATATTTTCAACAATATATTTTTGACATATGAACTGAAGTAAAGAACACAGGCTGAATATCAGACAAATCTTCAATATTGGAAGCATGCTTTTGCAGGGGCATTGCAACTTCCCAATACATGGAAGCCTGATAAGTTACATGCCTTGAGAATAGATTAACTTTCGTATTTGTCTATCTATGGTAATCACAACACATTGATTACTGACCATGAAAGTAATGTGATATACCAATGCCTTTCAGATATCAGTGGCATTGCAGGCAGCCCTTAGCCCTACTGGTGCTATTCTTCCACCTTCAGATGCCAATCAGCCTAAGTCTCGAGAAGAAATTGAAGTTGAGTTTCTCAGTTTACAATATGCTCTCTTCATTACCTGCTTTGTGGAAGTTATAGGAGGACTATTATTCCTATTGACTGCAGTGTACATAGTACATGATAAAATCAAAGCATCTGGTAAGTGATGCATGTTATTTTCATGTGAATATATATTTTATTTTTATGTAATTGTTATATGTGAAGTACAATGTGTTGTTATTTTATATGAAAATTACTTTTCAGGTGACGATTGTGAGCAGCCAAGACATATATATGCTGATCAAACTTACTTAACTCATGAACAGTCTCAAAACTTAGTGACTTAATAGATCTTTTTATTCATTTTATGTGTATTTCCCACGACTGATATCACTTAACTTCATTTTTTTAGCAAATGAAGTTGTATTTATTTATTGAATTATTTGTTTTGTATGTACAGTGATTGTACATCAATACAAAAGGACTGCAAGTGTTGTTTCTGAAGATGGAATTTGGTGTGAATTCATTACACCTAAGAAACTCTTGTTAGTCACACTGAAAGTATATTGGTGAGAGTGCTACATTCATGTTTGAGATAAGACTGTTTTAGGAAATAGAAACAAAGTCTCAATGGATTACGGAAATCCATGCAGTTGTACAAATTCAATTGGTTCTTTGTCTTGTTGAAGTGTGTTCAGAACTTACAAAACTTCTTTTAAATTTTTTAGACTCTTGGAGACTGTTCAGTCTGGACAGATTTTTAGTGCATTTTTACTCCGTATTTGACAAGTTCTTAAATGTATTATTAGGAGTGTAAGTGATGGAGTATTTCAATAATTCCATCACCTAACTTTTGATGCACGTTTGACAGGCATCGAACTACATTATTTTTCTGATAAGCAATTGTACATAGATTAAAACTTCAAATACAGAATTTTTAAGTACTTGTATATTTTTTCCCCCTAAATATAAGTTTAAAAAGTTTTTCTATACTATGTTTTGTACTTTTTAAATGTTGCAGTATTTTTGAACTGCATACAAATAAACATTAATGACTAGGGGCAGATTTTTATGACCTCAAACATCATTAAAAATGATCATTAAAATGCTTTTAAATTGTTTTAAAAATCCCTTAAGTGCAAAGACAAATTGCATAAAAAATCTGGTAAAAAACAGATAAGGTGAACAACTGAAGCTATTGGGTGTGATTCTGATGTAATCGAGACTTCTTCCTTCTGTTCAAGTGAACTCAGCTTGCAAACTTTGGGCATGGATTGTTTTTTTCCAGGAAATCTATCTTTAGTTATCACAAAATAAGCGGAACCGACAATGGCGCTGATAGGCACCACAGGAACCTGAGATTACATATTCACAGCAGCTGACATTACAATTTCAGAGCAAAGAAATCGAATAGTCTCAATGGATTACGGATTTTTTAGGAATTCTGAGGAGAACATTTTTTTGCCCCTCCGAAATATTATTTGAAACAAGTACCGTTGAAATAACATTACAATCAACGAAATGAGCGCAAAGTGCTTGCTTTAAAAATTACAGAAAAAGGTTAAAAATAATGTATTAGTCAAAATAAATGAAAAATGAAAGAAAAAAAAAATCATAAAAATGGGTAATTTATTTTTGTCATAACATAAAATTAATATCTGTACTAAAGGGCTGTCTAAAGTGAAAAAATAAAAATGACATTTCATTAAAATCTGCCCCTAGTGATGACAATATCAAGATAAATTGTAAGAAAATTTAAAACAGGAATTGATTTTAAAATATTTTAATTTTTAACACACCAAAGTGAAAAATTCAGAAAAGTGTTTTAATTCACAAGGTCAATTTACTTTGTCATTAGTATAGGTCATGACTAGGGGCAGATTTTGATGATCCATATTGCCAAAAATGATCAATGAAATGTTCTTAAAATGTTTTTAATATGCTTTAAAATCAAAGAAAAATTACATAAAAAATGTGATCAAAATCACTTCAGATGAACGTAAGCTGTTAGATATGTTACTAATGTAATGGTGACTTCTTCCTTTTGTTTTTAGTGGATTTAGCTTGCAAAATTTTGGTTTAGACTGTTCATTAAAAGAAAATCTCTACCATTATTTATTGTGAAATCGATGGAACTGACAATGGCACTGATAAATGTCACAGGAACCTTAGGTTACATAGTATTCACAATGGCTGACATTACAATATATGTGCGAAGATATCAAATAGGCTACTCAGAAATTATAGGGGGTGAACATTTGTTACACCTCGTAAATATTGTTTGGAACAAGTACCATTAAAATAATATTATAATCAATAAAATTGGTGGAAAATGCATTAAAAATGACGTAAAGAGGTAGAAAATGACTCCTTAGTAGAAATCTTGGGAGAAAAAAAAGGGCCCATGAAAATGGGTTATTTCTTTTTGCCATAACATAAAATGAATTTCTATACTAAACAGCATTGTCGTGAAGTAAAAAGAAAAAATAATGACATTTCTTTAAAATCAGCCCCCTAGTCATGACTTGAATATTGGTTTTGCGGTGAGTTGTCATTGTCATTTAAAATTAAATAATTATAGGAGTTGTCATTGCCAGCAATCTTATTTATTTCAATAACAACTTTCGATGGCTGAGCCATCATCTTCAGTTTCTTAATACAAGAAATATAAACAAATCATAACACGATTCAAACAAAATCATGATTCATGGATTACTAATAATTTTAAAAATATAATTAACATTTTAAGAAATAAAAGAAAGAAAAAGAGGGGGGAGTGTTAAATTGTTTAATATTACAGTAATTTTCGATCTATGCTAGAAAGTGAAATTGAATTGAAATAAAGCAAAATTATGTTACAGAAAACATGAAATGTAATTTGAGCCATTTCACACCTGCTGTAGGGAAGTCACAAAAAGAGTACAGAGGATCAGGCGGGCCAAACAGCTTATGTACCAGTGTGTGGGGTGGTGACCATTTTTAAAGAGCTATTTTTTTAAAATCTGGGGTTGTTTAAGACATCTTTGTCTTCAGTTTGTTAATTTTGAAATGTTGCGCCATTTTTTGTAATTTTCAAAATTTCTGAGTTTACAGAAACCATATATTTTACTGTCCTTTTATACATATGAGGAGAAAATATAAAGAAAAAATTGGGAATGGTTTTTGAAAAAATAATTTTTTTAGAAAGTGCTTAATTTTTAAGTACAAATTACACACAAACTGCTAGTTCCTTAAAAATAAAAATAAAAATTGTATGTGACCTTTTTCAGAGTTGATTTTTTAGAACTGACTTGGTCAAAGGCAAATATCTGTATCTTCAATTTTGTAAATTTGAAATGTTAACTTTTCGCAATCTGAAAATACAGAAAGTTCCTACATTGAGATGCTTATTTTGACTGATATATAGATACTAGACACTTGGAAATAAAAAAAAAAAATGAGGTCTGCTTTATGTAAGTGTCGGTCTTTGCTCTTGTCCCTACAATTATTTGGATTTTGAATGCAATTCTGATGCATGCCCCTAGAATACTATAGTATGCATCAAACCTGAGTGAACATTTGCAAAGTACAATGTGCATAGAATTTTTTGTCAGAATTTTCAGAATCTAACACTTAGTTAAAACTTTCTATGTTGGTGTTCCATTCCAGTATTTTTGTTTGAATTACTAACAAATTTTTGTTGTTTAGCTGGATGGATCTTTTTATCAAGCTCTTAATTTTAATGATTGTGAAAAGATATTGTTTTCTCTGTATTTACAATTTGTTTTATGAAAGCCAATTCCTATGATGGTTAGTAAGTACTGGTTTCCTTTCTAGTTTTAATCTTTAATCCACACAGCCCAGAAATCTTTCTCTCCGTGTGTACATTTTTTAATATAACCAACATTGACTACATTGGGGTAAAAGACACATAAACAAATACGTCGTGTATAATTAATACAAACAAGATGGAATACAGCATAATCAGAAGTGGGGAAAAATAAAGGGAGTGGAGTAGGTAATGTAAAACAAGGACACGTGAGCAAATTCCGTGTAAACAGTGTTAAATGTGAGATGATTAATAATAGCTAAGTAGTTCCAAGAATAAAGAGTTACTATGTAAATGCGAGGGTAACCAATGAGAGTGGAGATCACATTCGAGAGACCGACTAGGATGTACGTATTTACGTACGTAGTACAGCGGCAAGAGGAGACGTGCGAGACGTGTATGGAAAAGATTTCGCGCAGGAGAAAACAGCTGAACGCGCGCAACTCGAAACGAGAGAGCTCGGGCAGACTTGTTCGTGGAAGGATGTGCAGAGGGAACGCTCGCGGAGTAAAGTTGTTTTTATTACGGAAATAGTTTAAATATGGCAAAGTGAAAATAGTTGCATGCTTTAAGATGGAAATGCAAACCGGAGCGACATGATTAATTGAACTTTTCTGGATATGGAAATAGAATGAAACGTCGAACAACGGCCAAGCTTGCAGCATCTGCTTCACAAAGGAAAGTAACAATGAGGGGGCACTTTGTTATCAGAAAATAATGTAGGAAGATCAAGATGTGTTTGTAACTTTTAAGATAGATACATTTGTAATTAGGGAAATGATTTGGCTAAAGCATGCAAAGGAAGGGGAGGGTTTATGCGAGGGTAGCGTTAATAGAATATGAACATCTTTGTTAATAAATATAACAAATCTGAAAAAGGGTATATTATTCAATTGTTGCTATTGTGGTGATGAAAACTTAATTGAGTATTATGTATGTATTTATAGCACTGCATAAACATTTGATCGGCGTTTTGTAAGTATATTTATATCAAAGGACGACCTAGAGAATTCCTGAGTCCATTATACCGAGTAAAACTCTGTACGTATTTCGCCATCGGGAGTCCGTTCGGGCGATGTATCGTATGCACGCATATAAATTTTATCGTGATAGGGAAAATACGGGAGTCATATAGAATAGTTGGATAATTAAATAAAAGAATGAATGTGTTTATTCAAAAAATCCAACATGACCTTATTTTGCAAATCTGTTATTGATGGACACATCGTAAAAAATACGACCACATCATCTCTTTACTTAGTAGAGAATATTGTTTTAAAGGATAATAAAGGAGAAGCCAGTAGTCCGGAAAAAGTGGCAAATCTCTTCAACCAACACTTTTCTAGAATTGCGGCTGAATTCACGGAGGGAATAAAACCGTCAAATTCAACATCATTACCTTCCCAAAAAAATTTCGACACGATTTTTATTTCCGAAACTACTTCTAACGAAATCTTACGACGAATAGTCAGTAAACTAAAAAATAAATATTCATCTGGTTTAGATGAATTTCCGGATTGTTCATTGAAAACTTGTGTACCTGTCTTTATACACCCGTTAACTCACATTTTCGATGCTTCTTTATGCACAGGAATATTTACAGATATTTTCAAAACAGCAAAAATTATGTCAATTTAAAAAAAAGGAGCAAAAATAAAATTCAAATTGCTGAACAGTTTCTCTTTTCTCAGGTTTCTCTAAATATTAGAGAGGTTTTTCTATAGGCGAATGGAAACTTTTCTCAGGAAAAATGAAGCGTTTTCAGTCTCACAACACTGATTTAGAAAATCAAACTCTACGGAAACTGCCATTTTTTCTTTTCTTAAAGATGTTGCTTCATCAATGGACCAAAATGAAGCACCCATTGGAATATTTTTAGATCTTTCGAAAGCTTTTGACGTTATTGACCATAACATCTTGCTATCAAAATTACATTCTAAGGAATTTGTGGTATCGCCCTAGATTGAATCACTTCGTACCTTAAACATCGATCTCAAAGAGTAGAAATACCGCACTGGCACGAAAGGACATTATTTACTTACCTTTACAATTCTTTACCATTTGAATATGGGGTTCCGCAAGGCTCGATCTTAGGTCCTATCCTCTTTTTGTTTTACGTAAACGATACGCCGTCGTCTATTAAAAACGGAAGAACGGCCTTCAGACCACCCGCCCAACTAAATAAGCGGCCAGCGCTCTCCACTCTGGCGATGACAGCAGCGCGTGAGGCGGCTGTTGGTGCACTCACTCGCCGCGGACAACGAACGTCATGGTCAGTGATGGCGTTCTGCCGCGGTTGTCGATGTGCCCCAAAGAACGCGCCAGTGGGAGACGGCGCTCAGCGAGCGTTCGGAAAAAGCATCTCCCCGCCGGCATTGGGAATCACATCTCAGGTGTGCAGCCAATGAGGAGGATCGGCAAGAAACGTCGCTCCCAACACGGGGCGTTTATACTTCGATTTTTTAAATTGGCCGATGTCATTGATTGTTACACCTCCTGCCTTAGAAAATGAATATTTTTAATTTAAAACGCGAACGGCCTTTACAACGGGACATGGAGCTTTATATATAGATATGTGCTTACCACTGGTAAAAAGATTCATTTTATAAGGCAGGTGTGACAACAACGTAAAGCCATTGGACACATTAAATATCGAAGTATAATATAAGCCCGCCGGCAGGGAGTACAGTTGCTGGTTTACGAGCGGCAATGAATTAAAGTATGAGAACGACGAAGTTGGACAATGCGGGCTTTTTCGAATGATTGTTTTAGTGATTTTGGGCACGTCAACTTCTAGGGTCATTAGGCCCGTAAGGGTAGTGCATGCTTTGCTCGGGAGGTGGCGGAGACCTTTTTGAATTGAATTGAATTGATGCTTTATTTTACGTGACGAGACTCGGGCCGTCAGGCCCGCTCTTCCGTCTGACCATGCAAATTTCGCTACGCTCCTTTCACCAACTAGCGGAGAAAGGAGGCATTTCTTGGGTGACGAAACAGGCGATTTGAATTTAGCTCACAGTCATCATTTAGGCTTGATCTTTTACATGCAAGTAAATCTACTAACATGGGACAGCCGGCTTCACTTTCCCTCCGTAGGAGTGCGTACAAAGGATTTTTTCGCCCTTAAAAATCCACGGCTTCGATCAGGTTTGAACCCGCCAACTTGGATATAACAGTCCGATACGCTGACACACCATCGCCACCGCAATAAAGTGCGGCAGTGAAGCACCTTTTCCTCGCTGTATGGCGAGATCCGGCGCTGACCTCCCGTCGGCTAGCCAGGTTTTACCCAAACATGTAGTTCCCCCCAGCGGGGCATTGCCCCAGCCGGGAAAAGCTCTAAGTCCCCGACCTGAGTCCCTGTGTAGTGCGTGTCAATGTAAGCGATAGGACAAGGGAGAGATAGGAAAGATGGCGCTCGGTCAATGGCCCGTTTGGTAGGGAAACCACGGAAAACTATCAAGCAGCCGGCCGCAGTAGCAGCAGCCGTAGATAGTATCGAAAAGCCCGCCACCGTCGGTCCGGTCGGTCGGTCTGTCTCCCGGTCAGAGGGACTGCAGAGACATTCGTTGATGCCCTGAGCCACCTCGGCCCGGTAGGCTTTTTCCAACTCTTGATGACATTTCTAGCTTCTCGGTGACTACGCCCAATTCTTCGGGCACATATGGCATCTTCGCGACAGTGCAAGTTCTTCGGGCTACCGTCTGACGACGATAATCCGACAAGATCATCGGTATATTTCTTCAGGTTATTCGGCGACTCGACTTTGTATTATCTTTCGTATTTGCAACCGAGCAGGCTTTTGTAAATAAACTTACTTTATACTTAAACTATGTCAAGATTTATCATAGTTAATACCACGAGTGCTTTGGGAAGTGTCGATAAATCCCCGACTCGTGAAGCGAGGAGTTCCAAAATGCGCCAAATATTGAAAATATGTTAAAATCAGATATACTATTTTTTTAAAAATTTGTTCCGTCTTTATTGACGTAACGCGTCTCCTAGCTCCTAAAGAAGCGTTGAGCGTACTGTGGAGTCAACATTTAAAATGGAGTAATTCTCCGTTAACATTTTTATTTTACATCTAGTGTCCAGTTGGACTAGCTCTTGTGAAGCAGCCAAACTCGTTCAGTTGGAACAAATTTTACATGAGATTGTCCGGCAATCGACAGGAATTCATCCCTGATCTTGGTGAAAGGCGAGCGACTTCACTCTGCACCACGAGAGACCTAGATGTTATAATACAATACTTAGGCGGTTTATTGGACATTGACATAGCGATCGATGACATAGCCTCCTCAGTTTATGATTGGCCAATAGAGAGAAGCGGCAAAAAAAATCGGATAGGAAAAGCGATAAACTTTTTGAGATACACCGCCCTGATTGGGGCATTTTCCATGTAGTTAAACACTAATCACGAGAGGAATAGTCAGTATAACTACCTACTATATCTATCAGTAGTTCAATGACATATCAGTGTGTCTAATATATCAGAATAACTTTTTAATTATAATGATTAAAACTTTCCTTATGTGTGCGCTTGTTCATGACTTGACTTTCATTAGCAATCGGATCGTGTTATGTTGTGTTTATCGGTCTTCGCTGAACTCATGAACACAACCCTACTCGCGCAAGTCACATTTGACCTCACGTCCGTTCACGAATCTTGATGAGGTAGTAACAAGTAGGTACTAACAAATTCATTGGATATCTCAGAACACATTTTGCTCTTCCTACCTTTTCTTATTCATTTTCCTTTTCATTTTCCCTTCCGTCTTCCCTGCTCACGAGAAAAAGAATCTGTCACCCACGCGCTTTCTCAAGATTGCATTGGTAACACCTCGTCCCGTTCTCCTTACTGGGTCAGCTGGATTGAAAGTTTATCACCGGTGAGATTTGAGCAGTGGCGGCACGTGCTTAGGTTGCACAAGCCCCTGATAATCGAAAAAATATTTTATTATATGTTAGGAATATACATTCTCGTTTTAGTGACATTCAATATTCAAGGTACTGAAGCAATGTCGATAAATGTAAAATCATTTTGAAACCAAAGAGCGCCCTACTGGCGTTTTCTCCGGCGTGTGGTGCCTTTCCAGATATTGCACCACGCTCTTGGCTCTTGCCTCTATAGAAACGTCCAGAATACGTGACTTTTAGAGCACCGTCGCCTCTGGGTGGGAAGTGGTAGATGCTGGTTTGCCGCAAACTGATGGTTAAATACGGTATACGTGTGAATTTCAGTGGAGGCCTGGCATCCTCACAAAATTGATTAACAGCACTAATATATATCTGCACTAATATATATGCCATCTACAGAGCTATCCTTGACAGAGTTATCCCAGATACACTCCTTCGAGATAAAAATCCTATTTGAATATAAATCCCAAAATACATTAACAAAAAGTACAATTATAATTCAACGCGAATAACATCTTCGACTTCTTACTCTGCACAATGCCAAGCAATCAAAACTAATCATAAGTTACCCGCCTTACTATCCTTTAACTAATACCCCAGTCTATGCAGAACAAAATATTCGAATGCTTACGTGTGTTCGGCTCGCTAGTTTTCGAGAGAGTGATTATTTTTCTTCCCACAGAATCACGTCTTTCAGTGCCATCTCCATACCTCTCTCATGTTATGTCTCCGGCGCCGTGCCTCCCCAAATAAACGGCGCTATGACACCAAGCATGGTTTACTACACTGTGGGCATTGGTTGTCCTAACAACGTGTACTCTTGATTCCCAACCCTGCATACAATTGTATCGTATTGCTATCGCTTGATGCCGTTTTCCCCATTCGAATTAAACTCTGGTTTCTAACTTTTCACTATATATTTATATTTTTAAATAACCACATAGGACGGAGGACGTATTAATTATAATTAATAAACTGAAAAATTAACAGTAGGTTAAATTATACCAAATTCTGGTTAACTTAGTGCTGGAAGTTCCTCCACTCCGTGAAAAAATTTTAAAATATTTTGGACTGTGTAATCTCTCCTTTCATGAGTAGGCTAACCATCCCTGGGCTGAGCCACTCACCTGCTTCCCATCTTCAGCTTGCCCAGGTGCTCCTAGAATGGTGCGGGGAAAGATGCATGCGTGATCAGGTTTATGCATGTAATACACAAAACGATGTGAGAATGCTTAACAAGATAATTTAATTAATTAATTTGTCTGAAAGGTTCTTATTATAGGAATCGTCACTCTTAATCTAACTTAAACCTAATATTTAATATAAGTTTATGGGCTCGTTGCATTGCCGTGGTGCCCAGGGCATCTGGGCAGGCGAGTTCTACCTGGCAACCGCCTCCCAATCTTTTTATCTAATAGCACAAACGTCCCGGCTGGCCCTAGGGTGTGACGCATCAATATCCTGACTCCCTGATCTTGAGTGCAGATGATTGTTAAAGAAAAACATGTCAGAGAACTTGTTTTGTCTTAGGTAGAATTTTGCCTCTATCAGCTTAAAATAGTTTTTAAAGATTCTTTCTATTTGGATCTGAGGGCAGTGGAAAATTTACTTGAAAACAAAAATTGAACATGACAATAATTACTGAACCAAAAATACATATATTAAAAAATCAGAAAAACACATAAATAAAAAACTCATGTAAATCAGAAACCACCCTAAAGAGAAAAAACACAAAACACACAAATGCACCCAAATAGTTAAAGAAGAAGGTATTTTTGTAACCTTGGCATTTGAAAATTCACATTTACGTTACATTCCTAAATGAAGCGAAAATATCTCTCATTGATTTAACTGACTGGTGCAATTGAATTGACTTCAAACGCAATGCATCATAAAACACATTAGCTTGCTATTTAACTAAAAGCTTAAAAAATCACACAAGATATAAGATAATTCACTTCGTTTGCAATCTTCCAGTTTCTTTTAATTAGAATGACAAACAATATGTCTTTCTTTTCACTCAAATCCTTTCAATGACCAAATGTTCTATTACTCAATGAAAATCAGAGAAAAAAACAGTTAATGACTGCATTATTAACTGTTCAATTACTGAAAATGTTACACTATGTTCTTTCTATTCCAAAAAAATATGGCTTCCCAAATCTGTCTTGGTCTAGATTCCAACACAAATTATACAAATAAAATCGCCGACCTTACTTGGTGAGCTGGTTTATTCTTTTTCTGAATCACCTCCGAAGTCTGCTAAGTGATGGTGAACCCGAAATGTTGGTCTCGCCTGAGGTCGTAAGGCACGTAAGGCAGGATACGGCAGTTTTCAATTTACCAGTTGTGTGGTAATTCAGCAAATGCTGCCAGGAAAAATCCAGAATCCAATTCGGAATATCTCTGACGATTAAAATCAAAATCAAATAAATGACCAAATGCAAAAAACAGAAATATCATTGCGTATTAGCACGATCTACTCAAAATGATACCAGTTTCTACCCTCTTTATCTTCATAAATTAATTTGCATTTCTTTTTTATAGAGCTTTCACGGTGCTTCCTACGCGCTGGGGTTTCGTCCAAAATTAATTGCTAGCGTTGCGTAGAACTACTCACTGTTTACTGAACTCTCTGTTTTAAGAGCGTTCCTTAAGAACTTCCTGCAGATGTTCAGACGAAATGAGAGGAGTGTTGCGTTGACGTCAGGGGTGTTGCGTTGTGTGAAGTGCGCTCCGTCTCCCCTCCATTCCCCTAGCTAATCCTCCATTTACCCCTCTTTGGCCAACGCCGCCGTCAACACCCTTCTTCCTACTACGTCGCGCCTTGTAAATTATATTGCTTCTTAGTACTCTTAGGAGGTGCGTTCACGTATTTCACGCTAGTGAATGTACCTCGCTCCAGCCTACCCAGTTTGGGTGGTTACAGCTTAAGTATTCAATTTGTCTGAAAGGGAAATGCCCAGGTGAAGCCCCTGATTACAGGAATCGTATCTCTTAATTTAACTTAAACCTAATACGTATGCTGGGCTGACTGAGGAGGCTGTGGACTGTTGATATGGCTCGGATGAGCTAGCAGCCAGCTTCTTCCACTTACCTTGGCAGCTTTGTTATCAACTCGGACTACCACTGCGTATAATGTGACATGGACGCATTCCCTGAAAATGTTAGCATCTTCAGAGGACGTTACTATTATTTTGGGAGATTTCAATTGGCCAAATGATGAGAACAACACGTAATTAAAACAGTAAAATACACTTATTTTATGTTTACATGATTTACTACATTTTATGATTACAATTATGATTACGTCTAAGTTGAGAGCATTGAAATCATTGCAATAGCCGTAGTCATGTGTAGTTGAAGTTATAATTAATATTGAAGATTGGAATGGCCGTGCGCCTTTACTGTTGAAGATTGTATTGGCTGTAGTTAACATTAAAAGAAAGCAATGACCATAAGTATATACTGTCGAAGACTGTGTTGATTGCAGTTAGCACTTAACGTGAGTTCAGCTATGCAACAGAGCATAATACACTAGTGCTGAAATGAAAAACCTGGTAAATTGAACACAAACACAATCATGATGGTGCACCGTAGTCTTGAAGATTACACACGTATGCAGACACGTTTCGTGAACTACCTGTAGAGATGGGGCGACGGCTAGCTTGCGCTGGTGGCGACTAGAAGCCTAGAAGTGCCATGAATTATACTGGCAAGTGCAGGAAATTACTTGTACGTATGCCGCGAAAGCGGACACCGTAGCACAACAGACATTTGATTGCAGCTACTTATGATATGACCGAGTTCAGAACATGTTAAGAGAACAGTTTCAGAGTGGCAGAGGGAATGGCCGCAAGCGTGCAGCCTGGGAGGCACTTTGAAACAGACTGATATAGTTACACTGTTCGGCGACAGTGAGCGGGCCGGCGGAGCGCCGGGCGCTTGGCGGGACGACGGAGTGGCGTCTGTTGCCACGCTTGGTCGCGGTCAAGACGATACCTGTCTGGTGTTTTGATGGAATTGAGCGGCCCGTGAGGAGGCGCGGTAAGCGGCCAGCGCGAGAATTAGTTGAAACACAATACAAATATGAATCGTACCTTAACTCGAAAGCAAGTGTGCAATTTTGGTATAACTAGAATGCTGGATATTCAGCGAGTTCTAACAACTTAATCTAAGTTAAGGGAGCACACTGCATTGCTGCCGTAGTGCCCGGGACCTCTGGGCAGGCGAGTTCGTTCCCTTTTCGGCCGATGCGCCTGGCGTCCCACTGTGCCGGGAGACGGCCAGCGGGCTCTGTGGCCGCGGTGGGGGCGACGGTGGTGGCAGCGTTCGCACCCCGGGGAAAGGCTGTGCGTGCTGCGGCACAGCTGCGGCGCCTCCGAATGGTGGCGATGTGGCTCACGGCGGCGTCGGTGGCGGTGGCGCATGTACGCGTGCCAGCCATAAGTGAGTGTTCACCTGTGGCCACCTCGGTGCCTAATGGTTAAACGTTGGCTCGGCGGCTTTCGTCCTTTCTGGAGCCTCGCCCGAGCAGAAGGTTCGCAGCCGGAAATAGCACTGGTAGCGACGGCCGCGCTAAGGGCTTGCGGTCATGTTCGCCGCTCTCCCCCCGAGAACCAGGTTCGCATTCCAGGCGCGATCGCGTGAAAACTCCCACGATCTCTCCAACTCAAGAGCTAGTCGTGGCTATCTCTAGCGCTCGTACGACGGTCGGGAGTGTATTGAAAATAAGCCTGGTATGTGCGGTATGCTGAAAGACAGGAAAAACATCAGTAACAATTGATACCAAAACTCATGTCAGAGGGACAGCAGTCGCCAAGAACTGTGCTCTGCTCGCCAGGCGCAGAACAGCTGAGAGCGGGACGGTCGACGACCTCACGTAGCGAGGAGTAGATCCCAGATCACATACATGGCGTACAAGATGACACCAAAGCAGGACTAGGAAGCTCAGAATACATTAATCAGCCTGTCACCAAAGAGCGTAGAACATTATATCCAACTACATGTGTGATTGTGGTGTTAAGTTGTACATCCCAATCACATATGTATAGTCGTGAGTTCAAAACAGCAGATGAATTCAAAACATCAGTACTTAAAAAATATTACGTTCCATTTTTTAAGTAAATATGACAAGTTAAGCGTAATATTGAAAATTTTGGAAATTCGAATTTCCTGTTCTTCTTTTGTACAATCTTTCACGAGTTAAATAATCTTAAAGAGTTAGTTAGGAATTATTTAATTAGTAACTAGTAATTTAATTAGACTATTATTAGTAATAGAGTTAGTTATTTTATCAGCAGTTATTTAAGATAATATTTGCACGGACGTTTCCAGACAATACTGATAATTGAAAAGTTATTCCTAAAATTTCATTGTTGGATGGCGACATGGATTGATAGCGAGCGAAATAGGTGGATGCGCAATGGCTTCTGCGCACTATCGAGATCTATTCGCCATCGCGGCTATGCAGCTGATTGAAGACAACGCTAAATATTATAATGTACAGAAGAATGTTTATTAATATTTACTCAGAATAAAGAACGACAACAATATCTGAAATTATCTAGTTTCCTGAAAGAAACTTTTTAAAATGTGTGAAAATCTTAACCTGCTACTTGAAAAGTACGATATCACATTCCATTTTATAGAATTCAATCACGTCGTAGTTATTCTAAAAAAATTGCAAAATGCGAAAAGAAGAAACGATAAAATAAACAGATGAGGACCTTAAATTTGTTTTGAAACAGAAGAAAATGAAGCCCATCACTTTTTTGCCTTTCGGTTGTGAAGTTCAGGAGAATTTTTAGGACAGGCTTCAAGGTTGGATTCTTGAGCAGGTGACAGTAATTTATATTAAATTGACCAATCCGTTGTTTTGTAATGATGACTTGTTCTCTTCATTTGAAACATGATTTTGCGTACCTGCCACTATTACTAACGCGTCTCGTACCACCGCGTGGAGAATGTGTAAATGCAGAGAGCATTGAAATTTAACACTAGCTCTCTATCGTGTGTGATTGTTTACTTTGCTTGCGAGCATTTTATGACAAAAAAATTACAATGTCGCACTTTACTGTACCCCGCGTCTCACTGTGCTCTTGTTTACGAAAACAGATAAATAAATCTGAAGTGTCTATCTGTGATTTACAAATTTTCAGCTTTGAAATACTTTTTCAACTTGCTTATTCGATTAATAAAGTGAATCTCACGTCAAATTAAATGTTGTTTTTCTGTCCGTCTGTATGAACCGATTTAATTCAAAACCTACTGAATCTATCAACACGAAATTTAAACACATTATAGATTCTATCCATGGGTTATGGGTAGGAACATGTCGTTTTAATATATTAATAACAATAGATAAATATACAGAAGATTTCGATTATAATTCGATTTCACAAAATTAGTGAACTACCTAATAAATGATATAAAATGTATTTGATGTATGAGTCATTAAAATTAGAAGGTAGTTTCTACATTCCAGAACGACTCTTTCTTTGACTTTTTCAAACAATGCATTAACTATAATCTTTTGTTTTATAATGAGTTTGCCGTCAATAGATTTTTCGTTATCCAAAGATCCACAAAAAATGGATTCTGGCTACACAACGTAATGAAAGGAATTTATTTATTTAATTATGTATAAACAAGATTTATCCACTTTTTCTTTAGCAGGGACGGTGAATCAGAGTTTTTCCTTCGAAAATTTGACGTTTCCGGCTCATGGTTACAATTCTTCTTCTTACATACGTTATGGCCAGCACATCCTTTTCTGAAAGTAATACTTATTTTTATGTGAATAAACAAGAAAGAAAACGAAGGGTTTTAGAAAATATATTGAGAATAACAATTTAAAAATATTTTTTATCTTGATGTCTGAACGCACGGAAAGACATTGATTTGTGGATCTTTTACGATTATATACGTGTATATTTTTCTTCCTATTTACGAGCTTTCCTACCTTTCGCATCCTACCTTTAAAAAAAATTGTTGCGTATGTTTTTACGCAACGCCTCTCCAAACACCTTGGGCGTTGAGCGCGTGCATTTTAAAAACGTTTTAATATTTTGTTTTATTATACACATTTCTTACCTTTCCTACCTAATGTTCAAAATACTACACTTTTTATGATCCGATAAGAAATAATTTTGTCTGACAAGTGAAGGTCACTTGGTGTAACCAGCAGCGGACGATGGAACTGTTTGATTTGCAAACTATACGCAAAAATAATAAAAAAGTTAGAAGTATTCTAGACTATGTGCCATTCTTTCTAATTTAGAAAATAATTTTAATTTTCAGTTTATTACAAATGTGTTGCGGGTTGCCTATATTAAGTACGACCTCTAGGAAATAATTCCACAAGGATCTCTTTAAGACATGTGAACACTGCAAAATGAACCAAACTTTTCACTTCAAGCTATTCGATATCTATCTCGTTCAAACGCGTGAAACATGAACTACTCGTTTAAACAGCGACTTGAAGTATCTCACTCGTGAACATTTTCTACCTGGATCTAATCGAACATAAACGTATGAAATCAAAATATCATAAACGATATTGTATACAATTGGTGATCACAGCAGAAGTCTTATTAAATACATACGGATAGTCAAAATACTATCTACAATAAAAAAGATTGGGGAGGGATGGTGCTTATCTCATAATTGCACGTAATGGGTCTGTTAGAGCCATTCGTGATAGGAACGTAAAAATCTTTATTTTAAACGTAAGGAGAAAACAATTTGTACGTATGAAGAGGTTGCAAACATCACAGTAAATACACAGATCAAGCTACAGTTGTATCCAATCTTTAGTTATACATTTTAAATATGCTCAAAGGAAGGGCACTCTCTTAAATATAATTTTATTTAAGAGATGGAAACTATTATTTCTAGCAATAGAAAGAATTGAACTTACAAATGTGGAAGATTATCGGTCAAAAAACGGAGAACTCTAAACTGAATGTAGATAAACCTTGATAAAGCGATATATAACAATTTTGACTTTGATAATAATAATAGTGTTACCACTTTATTTTGAAGCACTATTTGTTTTCTGCAGGCCTTTGATGAAATTTACAATAAAGCAACATGTGGAAATGAAATTGAAAAAATGATTGATTAGTGATTCCAGGCGTCTCAACTGATAAGAAACTCGTAAATATTGTGTATGTTTTAATCGAGGGAGATGTCATGGTCTTCTCCCCTAAGGGGTGAAGATAGGACAAGAAAAAGGAAGGAAAGATCGCGCTCGGTCCTTGGCCCGTTTGTTAGGGTACTCCTCCGCCATTCGCTTGTTGTTAATCGGAGAAACCACGGAAAACTACTCAAAAAAGAGCAGCGGGTTGCTAGAATTCTTCTCCAGACAGCGGCTGACTTCGACCTAAGTAGTGACGAAAAACCTGCCACCGCGACCGTCGGAACTCGAATCACAGGACCTTCCAGGCACAGGCCCTATAGTGACATCAGTTGATGCCCTGAGCCATCTTAGAAGGTAAATTAAAAAAAAATGTTAACGGCACTTTAACGATCACTTCAGTGGACATTGCCTAACCATAAAATGAGGTAGCCTGCGGGCCAAAAGAGAAGCAAGTGAAAGAGAGCGCCTTCAGGAGGTACATTTCATCCCATTTTGTCGCAGCGCCATCGTCTCGGCAAATTGCGGAAGAAGAGCGGCCGTCGGGTCGATGTTTGCCCGAGGGATGGGCGGCGCGCGGGCAGGAGTGGACAGATCTGGCCGGCGACGCCGAGCGCAAACGCGGTTTCCCCCTCGGCCCTTTTGTTGACGATTTGACGGAGGGCGGCGGGGAGGAGCTCCGTGCCGCGCTCTCGCGCCCCGACGCTGCTCGGGGACCGCCGCAGTGTCCGCGCTCTCCTCCACGCCGTCGCTGCCCTCCAGCCCTCGCCCTCCGTCGATTTCTGCCCCTTCTGCAGTCACCGCCACATCCCATTCCAACGAGTCGGACCGCGGGGGGAGTTGCTGAGCCCCCTCCGGACCTCATGCTCCGATTTCGCTCTCACACTTGCCACCGTTGGGCTCCCTAGCGAGTCTGCTCACCACTAGTCAGGCCTGTCCTTTGCTCTTCACCTTTCAAGCCACCCCGAACCACACCGCCCTTGTTCACACATACTCTGTCTCACGCATTTCATCACGCAGTGTTTCGCACAGCTCCCCTTCCTACGCTTTTCTTCTACTTTTGCTCCTTTCAAATATCATTTGTTCCATTCCCTTTCACACAGCGTCTGTTTCTTAACAACTACCCACTAGCATCGCTGTACCCTCTTCCGCCACCTCCAGTACCCGCCTCCTCCAGTGTCACCACCAGCGAGGGTGTGGTAACGACTCCGCGGAGGTGGTCTCATTGCGCCCCCCCCCCCCTGCTTTCCTCCCCTCGGCGCGGCGGGCACTGCAAGTCCCCATGGGCGGGCCCTGTCGGCCCCGTCCTCGCCCTCCACAGACTTCCGCCGCCGCCGCCGGGGGGTCCCCGTCGCGCCCTGCCGCGCCGCTCC
This sequence comes from Gryllus longicercus, assembly GCA_038098605.1. Taxonomy (NCBI): domain Eukaryota; kingdom Metazoa; phylum Arthropoda; class Insecta; order Orthoptera; family Gryllidae; genus Gryllus; species Gryllus longicercus. The sequence continues at coordinate 724,477 of JAZDUA010000064.1, read as the reverse complement.
CACCCGGCGATTGCGTTACGCGCGCGCGTCTACCGCCCGCGGCGCGCGCAACGTCGTTAGCCGCCCGCCCCGCCCTGCCCCGCCCTGCCCCGCCCCGCCCCACACTCCCCGCCCCAGCCGCCACCAGCGCCCGCCTCCCTCGCCAGGGACACTCGATCTGATCGGGGTCCCTCCGGGAAGTCTCCGCCACCGCCAGCGCCGCCGCCACCGCCGTCGTCACCGCCGCAGCCGCCGCGCCGCCCCGTCGTCGCCGGGAATCCTCGGGAAGGGAGCTAAGCGTCAGTTGCCAACGTGCTTTGCAGCCGTCTGGGGCCGCGCGGGCCCTCGCTCACTTGAGTGTTTGTCTGAACACACGAGTGATGTATTATTGTTGATCCTCACGTGCTTCGTATTTATGAAGGTTCCTCTTTCTGAATTAGGATAGAGGAAGTTCATTACATCTTGTTCTTGATTTGAAATTATCAAAGTAATAGTTAACTAAAAATACAATACAAATCATTTTACTAGATAATTATGAAGAAAAAACACTGCTTATTATTAGATCTGGAAGTCATATCTTCAAAACATCAAACCAGAGTTTTAAATTATATTATTTTTATATCTTTCTGAAAGTATTTAGTTTCTCAATTTTCATAATTTTGCGAGTCTCATTTCGGAAGACAGTAGGAAGGGTAATGTTTCCTTCATTTAAACATGAAATTTTCTGTTAAGATGAACACTTCTGAGCAGCTTACTTCGGCGTGTATTGTGTTCTTTAGTGATTATTGTTTTCATAGGCCATCCGAAAAGTATAATCGTGATTCTTTTGTGTGAACATTTTTTAATCTAGAAAAAGTGACTGCGAATTGTTCTTCTCAAAATTCGTTAGAAACATTAGAGACTTTAAATTCATTGTTTTTAATGAGTCTTTCCTGTTGAAGAAAATCTGCGTTGAAAAATATAATAGAGAATTGACAGTTTCATTACACAAGATAGCAAGACATTTCGATGATGGTTTTACTGCAATGTTGATAATACGATATTAAATCAATTTTTAAAAAATCATCACGTTTTATCTTCAAACTAATTTTGCTACATTTGGGAAGGTTAGTCGATAATTTTGGATTTCTGGACGCGTCAACTGGTATGACCATTGGTCCTGTTCGTGAAGTGCATGTTGTAGATGGAAGGTAGCAGTGTTCCTCCCCTGCTGGAAAGTGAGATTTGGCGCTGAACTTCTCGATGGTTGCGGGATATTTCCCCCAGCGCTCCCCCTTCCCCACCATCACGCCATCTGATCTCTAAGCTCTCGATTGGCCTCCCAATGGGGAAGCGTAATGAATGTAAGTATATGTGTATAAGGGAAGAGGAGGAGGCAAAGATGATGAAGGGAAGATTCCAGGCTGTCTGTGATCCGTTTGCTAAGATATATCTCAGCACACGTTTGAAATTGACAGGATTGTTTGATAAGTGATTCCGGGCGGGTTAACTAATAAGGAAATTATCCCCGTAAGTGTAGTGCATGTTTTCTTCAGGGGGAGATGATGGTGATCTTCCACCTCTGGGAGACCAGATTCGGCGCCAACCTACGTCCGATTGCAGGGATTTTCCACAACCAGATATTTCGCACCAGTACAGCATCGCCCCAGTCAGGACAAGCTCTAAGCCCCAGACATGTGTGTAGTGTGGTGAATGTGAGTGTAAGTGTATGTAAGTAAGGGGGAGGATAGGACAAGGAAGATGAAAGAAAGATCGCACGCGGTCAGTGGCTCGTTTTTAGGGTACTGCTCCGGTATTCGCCTGGTATTGACCGGGGCAACCACGGATAACAACCGATCAGAACAGCCAGCCGCTAGAATTCTACTCCATATTGCGGCTGAACTCGACCTAGCTTCCAGCTAGTGTTGAAAGTCCTGCCACCGGTATTCGAATCCTAGGACCTCCCGGTCATAGGCACTGCACTGGCAACAACTAATGCCCTGAACCACTATTGTCTGTGTTAAGACTGAAGAAATTACGGTAAACCACCAATGAGAACAGTCGGTCGCTAGAATTCTCCTTCAGATAGGAACTGAGAAATGTATAGCTATATACAGCAATCTATGTAGCTATACGTATACAGCTACCTACCTGTACAGCTAGAATCGAAAATGCGCTGCCAATGGCACTAAAACCTTTGGATCTTCCGTTCAGAGACGCTGCAATGAAAGCCGTTGATATGCTGAGCCATCTCATTCGGTACCCTTAGGCCAACTATAAATTATTTCCAAAAATAAAAGGAGAATATATTTATTTTTAAAACATACAATAATAACTGGCATAGATTTCAGAGAAAGCCGAACTATCCACTCATTATTTTGAAAAGTCTTTCAATAATAATATTTACCTGAATTCTGTCAATATTTTTGAACTTTGTAAAAACATTTGATGATGATTAACATGAGTGACTTTTAAAAAGTGAGAAAATTTGTTTTTCCTCATTGTATCAAAAAAACCTTCGCTTTTTTTGATTTAGAATATTAAAGAAAAAATAAATTCGGAGTTATCTTTAAAGTAATACATTCTTGCTGGAGCTATTCAAATTTCCCATTTTGCATATTGTTTTTAACATTATTTTCTTTGACATTTTTGCTTTTCTCAACACATTCTTTGCAGATGAAAGTACTTTATACACGTCGCAAAGAGAGGTATTAACCAGACGAAATAATTTTCATGATGATACTCTCTAAATATACTCTACCTATGGTTCCAAAAATGGATAATTAAGATTAACCCCTCCAAATGCCAAGCTAAGGCAAACGTATTCACCCAATCTACCCATTAATACCTGCTAAATAATAAAGTAATCCAATGGCGCCTAGAGGGCAGGAAGGCGTTTCACTTACTCGCTGGTATTCGCTTCAACGTTTCATCCTCGAGCGTTGTGAGCACGAGGTGTGCGCCAAGCCGTTCTGAAGTTCACTGGAGTGCACTCTCTTTCCTGTCCCCGACATAAGCGACCCATCTCCTCGCGATGACTCCCTCTTTCTTAGTTCGGAGCCCAGGCACGGAGCCGCCACGAGCGTCCGTGCTCTTCTAGGGTAAGTTGTGCAGGCCTGGCCTAAACCGTTGAGACGATTTTGTCTAAAATTCATATTCCCGATCTAAACGAAGTCAAAGCCCTGCGAGTTTGACATGGATATTTTGATTTGGGGGCAGTGTACTTTACACGAAGATTCAATATTTTCAAACTTTATTCAAAATATGACTCCAAATTTGTTGATTAAAATTTGTCCTCCGATAGCTTATAGAACTCTTACTACAATAGTGCATGTCTCATTTTCGTTAAAATTCCTGTTCTTTCGAAAATTTCAAAAGTTCATATTTGTGCGGCGTCTTCTTACAACTATGGTATTAAGATAGAAATTTCCTCCTAATAAAATTTGTTCTTCAAAGACAGAAAAGGTCATAACAAAAGTAAGGACATATACAATTTTTCGAAGAAATAAGAAGTTTTTCTGTAAATTTGCGTGCACTATAGGCAGTTTTTATTTTTTTTTCAAAAAAGGATGATAGAAATGTTTTTCCCAAATGAAATTTTTTTAAAAAGTAGATCTGTAAATAAGGTCTTTCACTTCTTGTTGAAAAGAAAAAAAAACGGTAGTTTTTTTCTGTTTGAATTTAATTCAATTTCTAAAAACTAGCAGAACACAGCAGACGTCCTGCTCTATCACTTTTCCCTTTGCCTTTTCCCTCTCACTCTCTCTTTTTCACTCTCTTTATCTCTTCTTTTCCTTCTCTTTCTCTCTTTTTTCTTTCATATTTCCCCCTCTCTTCCCTTCTTCATTTTACGCTTTCTCTCTTTATTCCCTTTCTCACTCGCTCCCTCGCTCTGTTTCCTTTTCTCTCTTGTTCCCTTTCTCTTTTTCCCTCTCTCTTCTCCTCTCCCTCTTTATCCATCTCTCTTTTCCCTCTTTCTTTTCTCTCTTTCTTTTTTTCTCTCTCACTTGTTCTCTCTCCCTTGTTCTTTTTTTCTCTCTCCCTCCATCACGCGTCGCCCGCTCCTCCTATCCTCCTAGGCCTCGCCCCGCGTCATACGGCAATCTCCAGCAACAATGAAGACTAGGTACATTGGGAATTGCATTTAACTGAAGCGCCAGCTTGAGCTGCGCAGCGCCGTCTAGTTGATTTACAACAAAATGAAAAACATTAAAACATTCTAAAAAAAAACCACGTAGTTATGCTAACTTTCATGGAGAGCCATCAAACGGTGTCGGAGTTCATCGATTTGGTAAACTCCAACACTCATATACTATATAGTAAATGAGAGAGAGAGAGAGAGAGAGAGAGAGAGAGAGAGAGAGAGAGAGAGAGAGAGACATCGAAAGCGCGAGAAAGAGAGACAGCGAGAGAGCGAGGGAGAGAGAGAGAAAAGTAAAGAAATAGTACGGGTCTCATTTTCGTTTCACGATATTTTTTAAACCTCCGTCTGCACATCTGTCTGTCCGACTGCGATTAACAATAGCTTACTAGAGCACGCGGGCACTGCGTCTGGAGGAATTGGGGCGAAATTTAAAAAGTAAGGGTTGCACAAATATCCCGGAGTGGTGATACGTCGCTCGATGCCTGGTCTATGACTGGGGAAAGTTACTTGACAGTTATTGTCTCAAATTTAGCTATATTAATTCTCATTTTCTCTTTAAAGCAAATAAATTATTCATTAAAATGATATAATATATCAGTACGGTTTCAAATTCTCAATTGAGAGTGATCTTTGAAACAATGAATCAAAAGAATCTTAATTTTGTAATCTTGTGTACTTAAGAGTGATATAAAAGCATTAACTTTCTGCGTTCAGGTTAGGAGATCCAACAGACAAGTATTGACTGTTAAACGCACTGACTGTCCGTAAGCAAGAATTGTTAACTTATAGAGATTTGTTAATTTATTTCACATTATTGCTAAATGCAATAAATAACTAAATGACTTAAAAACACATCACAAAACGAAAACAAGGAAAGAATTCGTTATTCCAACATATTCCTGTCACAGAGAAAAGATGTTTAAATAAGAGAGAATGAGATAAGAAAATAAACATAATAATAAATAGTAATAAGTAGTGAAGAATATAAACATAATATAATTAACGGTTATTTGATAGAAAAAAAATTGGCAAACATATTTTCGTATGAATCCCTTATTCGCCGCGTCGCGCCGCTTCAGCTTGCGCGTGTGTTTGGAGGGGAAATGAGTAGTCAGGGGAAGTTGCCCGTGCCCGTAAGAGCTCTGGGCTCCCCAGATGGGCAAGTAGCTCGGGCGGGCGCGGTGTGACGTGCCTGGTCTAAATCATACGTAGTTGTTTCCAAGTTCAATGTTCACCCATCGATTATGTCTGATATTTGGGGGTACTTCACACGAAGCCTCTGGGATATTTTCAAAATTTACTGAAAAATAGCTTTAAATATTTTTTAAGTGTGTCTATAATGGAGTAAAATATATTTATGAAGATAGAAAAGGTCCATTATTGCTTTGAAACGCTAATTTTCGAAAATTACAAAATTTTTAATTTTCTTGGATCCGTTGTACATTATCTAGAATGATATTATTTTCTTCAAATGAGATTTGTTCTCCGTAATTAGGTCCGTAATGAACCTTATGTACCTTATTTTTAAAAGGTAAGAAATTTTAGCATAATTTGAAATTTACAATTTTAAAAACAGAATATCCCAAAACTATTTCAAATATTTTCTTTTAACTTTTTGTACGGATAATACCGATACTTTTTTGTGCAAAAATGTACTCAATAACATGACATACCGCAACTTAAATGTATTATTTTGATTTTTCACAAATTTTGCGAATGTATTTTTTAAACATCTCTCACCAAAATATTTTCATTATGGACATTGTTTATGCATTTTTATTGTATTTGTGAGAGCATTAGCTTTAAATGCTTCTCAATGAAGTTTCTCGAAAATTTATGTGAAAATGAGCAGAAAATCGCGCCTTTTCAGAAACACTCAAATGACACTCTTAGAAACGGCTCCAAATTTTTCAATTAAAATTTACGTATAGAACCAAGTTTTATTCTTTGATAATATTCTTATAGTAATGTTTATATTATTTTATTAGGGAAGCAAAAATCTGAGGAAATGTGAAATTTACACATGTTTTTTGATAAAAATCCTCAAGATAAATATATCAAGAAAAAAAACTGAAAAAATACTATATTAATTGGGAAGATCTATAAGTATAATGTTCTACAAAAAATTGTTGTAGAGTTAGTTAATTTTGTGATTTATATTGTGTGTGTTGAGATTTATATCTTTGCTCTGTGACAGGAATATGTTGGAATGTGTTGTGCAGTGTTGATAGATTGTTACGCTAGAAAGTAACTTTGTTTCAATTATGGCTATTAAAAGGAAAGGTTACAAAGCATTAAAATACACGTATTTAATGCTGCAAAGCACCTTCAAGACCGCGTATACATAAGAATACACGTTTTAGTTGCAATACGTTTTGACATCTTTTTATGTTATATAACCTTGACAGATTTAGTAATTGTACACTTCAGTGATCTCTCGACGCTTGGGGCAGATGATTCCACGTACGTGAACTCTAAGCCTTTGGGTTTGGTACCCACGAAAAATACGAAAACAGGTTTGTTCTATGTTATCTTCGTGGCGTGGCTAGCACCTTCCTGTATTTTATCACACGTCCTAATCCTTCCTTAATCTCTTGACCTGACAGGATACTGTGTATGAAATGTGTGTGCAATCTTTTTGTTTGTGTCATTGAGCAGATATATTTGCTAGGACTGGTTAGAATATTGTGTGGTTTGTGCCTTTAAAAAGGAAAGAATTAGGAGAGAAAGATATTACTTGTTCAATTTATTCAATGAGAAAATCCTGAGAACATTAGCATTAGAGATAGGCGCGTGGGGAATTAGTCTCCTCCGAAATTAGGCTTCTCGAAAATTGAATAATGCTTCCCACTGCTCTGGACAATAATAAAAATTTCCAATGTCAGTTATCTTTTGTAGGAATAATATCATGCATTTTTATTACAACATTAAGATTAAACAATGGAAATTATGAGGATATTTGTATCCTTTTTAGTAAAATCCTTTTTTTTGTTTTCTTTAAAGTGGGACGTCAGCGAAGACAGTATGTATTCAGTCGTGATAATACACAATTTTATTATAGCGACATATGGAACCATTTCTCTTCCGGTTTTCCAAAATGATTCAGATTTGTAAATTCTTTAAATAACAACACTTTATGCCACAATTTCTCATCCCTGATGTTTTGAACACAGATACTAAGTAATATCCAAAATATATTGTGTTTGTTGACCCAGAAAATTTGGCGTTTTCCGATTAATATTATGTACATTTCTCCGGTTTCATGTTCAATTTGCGATCATGTATAGAAATTTCCCTGAACATAATTTTCCAGTAATTTGGTACATTTAACATTTAGTTGATTCTCGCACACGATTAGCTAATCAATGTCCCGAATAATATGACTATTAAATGTGCGTAATGACATACAATTCCCAAACTGGTTTGACACTGTCGGTTTCCTTTATGAACTAGATGTGATTGCCGCATATAATATTGCTCTGAATAATATGCTTCTAATAATTAATATTTTGTAAACATTTTATTATCTGCGAATAATAAATTGCAAGACGCTTAAGATACTTCGAAATGTGCATTTCAGTGATTTATAGATATTATGTTAAAAGCATTGACCAAACTCAGTGATTCGAATTAGTCATTGAAGTCATTGCACCGGGTCGGCAACCAATGTCGTAGCAGCGAATACAAACACTGCGACAAGTAAGCAATCGTAGGGTAATCAGGCGTGTAATGCGAAGAAACGTTCATATTTGCAAATATATTGTTGTTTGTAAGTCATTCACTCATTATTGAGTTCATTGTTTCCTGGTCAGATACTGAATATGGTCATTTTTACTGCGCCTCCAATCTATCTCCTTTCAAAGTGCACGCCGTTCGAGACTCATTTTGTCATGAATGCGCGAGAATTTTCACTTTTAGCTCCCTCATTGTGTGTACGAGTTAGTTCATTGACTGTGGGTAATTTTATCATTTGTATCACTAATACTCTTAACGTGAGTAGAAAGCGCCCTCTCTGCGAAGTTGTGTATTTGGAAAATTCAAAAGTGGCCCGTGGTTTGAATCTAAAGGAATGAATAATGGGAGTGACGTTGCCTGGTCAACCGGCAACACGGCTCGGTCACTGCGGTTCCACTGGTCGCCAGCTCAAATGTAGAGGAGCGGCGCGTGCCGAGAGCGGATCCTCCACATTGAGGCCGCAGTAACGAAGCCGAACGGAATACATTTGTTTGGAGAGCTGTCAGTCTGGACCCATCGTAACTTTTAGGATCCTGTTTTGCAAGTAGGGTTTTATATAAATCTATTGCAATATTTGAACTGACATTTTAGAGTAAATTTTCCTGGCTTTATATCTACTGAAGAAACGATTTTAGGCTTTTAGACAAGAGTTTACTGCCTACATGCATGAGTATTACAGGTCAAACGTAATTTAAAGTAACTGTAATCATTCAAACTGTGTAAATTTAGAAACTGAAATTAAACAACAGCAAAACAACTGTTTACGATTAATTTCAAACTAATATCCCAAAGAATGCTTTATATTAAAACGTCAGTGACCTCTTTAAGTTTTCAAAAACCACTTCTTAAAATTACAAATTATAATCTGTAATTAGTGGTAGTTATTATTTGTTATTAATGAACGTATCAGAAAACTCACGGATACAGAGTACGTAGATTCACAGAAAGTTAAAAATATAATAAAAAACGTTTAAATACCAATTGTTTGTCAGTTATGAAATCCCAGTAATTTTGTCGATTGATTGCCAATATGAAATCCTAAAACAAAATTATGTTAAAAAATATTGTCAGTTTGTTTAGGTTGGAGATACGACATTTTGGTATCCTCTCTATATGGTACAGTTTCAATGGATTGCAGGTTCTCCTTTCATAGACAACATGATGAACATTTAGCATTACATCTTCTTGAAAAAATCTCTCTAAAGGCTTTAAATACATGATTACGTGAAATATTCAATTGTGTAGTTATATTTATTCGTGGCATATAAAATTACAAATTATGTTGCTTTCTTTGGATTGTAAAGAGGGTGATGTAACGTAGATATGCTGTTGATTACTAGATGTAGACGACATACAATGTCTATTCGAAATTCATTATTTTAGCATTAGATATAACAGTCCTATATTTGCAAAAATGAGAACTACAGGAGACAGAAAACACGGGAAACGTTTTTCGACAAAAACTATATAGTTATGAAGAATATGTAAATGTGGAGTTGTAGAGAGGTAAGTCCTCTAATACGAGTTCGTAAATTCCATTGAAATGGATAAATCGTCCATTTTATTTTAAATTACATAAATCCTAAGTATCACACTCATAGATACCTTTATAGCTCCATAAAGAATTATTTATTATTATATGTATATTATATGTATGCATAGAGATATTTACGAGTATATATCACTGCATACATATATTGCTCTGAGAATGTATATTTTATGTTTGAATTGTATCGCCAGAGTATGAACAGTAAAAATCGTGTATAATATTTAATTTCTAATTCAAACTTCCACAAACTATGAGCGACTATTAACTCCATGAATCGCCGTTATTTCATTCCACTCGCTAAATACGGAAACCTTGTTTTGCTGCTGCGTCAGAAGTGACCGCCCACGGACCGCGGGGCGGCGCGGCGCGGCGTGCGAGGCGGTCGTTTTACTACGCCAACACGGGGCGCTGCGCTGTGTGCGGAAGAGAATGTCAAGTTCTTTGACTCGTGCCGTGCGGCGCTCCCCGGGGCCGGTCATGCGAGGGCGGCTTTCGATGCCCCGAGGCGTCCTGATTGCGGCGCCGATACCTTTATTGACGTTTCCGACGCGCGCGTGACGGTGCGCCGCCGCCGCCGCCGGCGCTTCCGCGAAGCGCGGGCGGTGATTTCGGCGCCCGCGCCGCGCCGCGTCCCATTTGCCTGCCGGGGGAAGTTTGGAGTAAACATCCGCGTGTGCTTGTAGCAACTCTAACTATTGTGGTTTGCTCTTGCAAATGCTGCAATTATGCAAGGATATAAAAACGTTTTGGCTTGATATTACTACTACTACTACTACTACTACTACTACTACTACTACTACTACTACTACTACTACTACTACTACTACTACTACTACTACTTGAAGGGAAGGGGGGATCGAAATTGTAAGGGCAGAGGCGCTGGTGCGGACGATCTTCTGTGGCGCTGTTTCATTTCAGGTGCTGAGGAGGCCAAGCACTGCAAGGAGACGGCGGGACGCCCGCGCCAGAAAATAAATAGTTAAAATAAACGGATAGATTAGTATGTACTCGGCTTCTGACGGCAGGTTTTTCCCCCTTCAGGGTTTTTTTCCTGAGCCGTACCTTATGGTCTCTTTTCCGCGGCTGTGATGCGATGGAGAGACCATTTGGGGTGAATACCAGAATTCGAAAGATTAGAACGCGAAAGGATGTAGGTATTGTAATGGCTTAAAGGCCTTCGGCCTAGCCACATAGGATCAAGTAAGCCAAATTGTTTGTAATAATTACCTATTAAATAAAATAAAAAATACTACTACTACTACTACTACTACTATTATTATTATTATTATTATTATTATTATTATTATTATTATTATTACTAGTAGTCACAACTTGATTTTTTATGTACACTTACTTGCCTTCGCATTATAAAACATTCATTGATCACACTAAATAAACTAGCTTTTTCAGTTCGCAATCCATATTCAGGATTTTCCTTAAAGTGGATACTCCCTGATCGTTCTGCTCTAACGTGGGGATCTACGAATTTTAAAAATATCTGTGAACTTTAACATGAATCCTCTACAACATTTTATCAATTTTTAAACAATATTATATTTTTTCTTTAACATTTTTGCCAAAATAAACAAACTTATAAAAATGGAATATAAATCTGATTTTCATAATAATCACCGACATAATGAATATTCCAAAAGTTCATTCCTTCATTTCTTCATGCTGCCTTCATTTTCACTACCACTGTTGAAGATAAATATTTATTTTTTAAAGTACCATATTCTTCTAAATTAGAAGTAAAAATTATTTCAAGTAGAGATTTGTCAAAATATGAGAAGTTTACTTAGATTTTGACAAAACAATGTGACAATTTTCCAAGCGTGTCTACATAAGATTTTCTAAAAAAGTCTATTTGTTTTCCCCAGCACCCACTACTTACGTAGTAAAATGTTAGTATTGTAATAGTATAAGAAAATGTGACAATATTTCCACAGAAGAATTCTAATCGTGGGTCCCTGATTCTGAGCAAAATAATTATTGCTCCTACAAGTAGAAAATTACTTACATTATATACCCAAAACCATGTTTTGTGGGCCTTCGGAGGGGTTTGCAGCAAAATACACACCCATCTGACTGTGAACATGTTAGTGCCTAACTTGTAGGCACGGTTTTCACCAATTTTGATAATCCCGATCTACCTAGCTGTGAACTCCTTGATTTTCAAACGGGTATTTCGATTTTTGAGAGTATTTTACATGATGTCTTGACATTTTAATTGTTTCTAAAAACAGAAGCATTTTTGAATCACTTTGCTGAATAGAGTACAGTGCACCTACAAAGACGGTGTAAGACTGATTTTCATTAGACACTTTAATATTCTGAAAAATACAAAATAGAATCTCCCGCGCTTCTTTTGCTAGAATGTGTTTTTCGATAAATGACTAACGGATTAATATGAAACAATTTACAACATAATATTACTTAACTGATGCAAATAATAAGATAAATAATGATCCGACACGAGCTACCTTGAGTGCTGTGTCTCTCGTGTTCTTCCAGCCAGGACATACGCACATCCTTTATGAGTTAGCGTGTCGCGAATACGTTTTTTTCCAGCAGCACTTCTCCTCCGAACGAATCGTAGGAGCAGCCGTCTGGGTGAGCGGCGGAACAGCTTTCAAAAAGAACTTGTGCGAAGTGGAGAAGTGTCGTAACGCGGCGCTCGCGGCAGAGGGATCGAGCGGCGCGCGGCGACCGGCGGGCGACCGGCGGGCGGCCAGCGGCGGGGTGGTGGTGGGGGCGGGGGAGGGGGAGTGGTTCGGCGCGGCCACCGGGGAGCGGTGCCGTCATCTGTAGTCCGCGGCCGCCAGGGACCGCGCGGGGCCGCCTCCGTCCCGCGCCGGGCGGCCCCGCACTCTTGCGGCCCTGCAGCCCAGATTACGTGTCATTTTTCATGCTCGTCACAAGCCCTCGAAAGAAGGGCGCGCCCACCCTATGCCGCCGCCGCCGCTGACGACACGCGCCGTCGGCTCCGCGAAGCGCCGCGTGCCGCACCGTGGTGAAGCGTGTCCAAAGGGGTGGTGGCTAGCGCTGGAATTCGGATGGACGTTGCGTCTCTGGGGAGAGCTTCGAGCGTTTCCATGTCACGTGCGAACGACATTTTGAGAATTTTACGACATTTTTGACTCAAATTATGATGATGAGATTGCGTAATAGAATGTTTGTTTACGCCGGTTGTGGTACTTCTGGTGTTTTTTGAGTAGGAGTAGTAATTCAGGTGTTGGCATTGTATTTCATCTCATTTCAGGTCAACTTTTCATTCTCGTAGATTAATTCTATACCCTTCTTGCAACTTCGCAGGTTACTGTTATTTCAATGCGTTTCTGTCACCAATATTGTAAGATAAGAAGAAATAAATAAGGAAGTTTCTTCTATACCTCACTTAGTTCTTGATAAAATAAAAACAAATAGAGAGAGTAGCCTACTTTTATTCCCACAAATAGCGATGCATTGCATTTTAATGAAGATTTAAAGATTTTTTCATATCGTTCTAATTTAACCTTAAATGCTTTCTACGTTGGATTTCAATTATTCAGAAGTAACTATTTCGATAAATTTTTGATAGTACTATAATATGTTCAGAAATATTAGGAATAAATTCATTGTAAAGCTGCTATTAAACTGTAGTAAAGGGATGTCTCATGAATAGGGAAATAATTCTTCCAGGCAACCCGCAATACTTGTACGCTGTGCAGGTTCGCCGTTAACTTATCTTTTCCTATTCAACATTCTTCATCATAGTCTGTGAAATGAATAATGTCTCATAAGAGAATTGTGCTCGTTATCTGTCTACGTTATTAATTTGAAATTAATTCAGAGAAAAGAGAACATTTCGTGAACATTGTAAATATTTTTTATATTAGAATACTATCTTTCCCGCGTAATGGTATATCATTGACACATTCAAATTCTATACAATATTTTTTTTATTACAATGACCTTGCTGGTTTTCTCACTTTCAAATATCGACCTACAGTATTTAATGCATTGATAAGTGAACTCGAAGTCACGCTTATATTACGAAAGATGTATTACACTTTTAAGTGCACGACAAAGCGATAATAGATCTCACTTGCCTAACTCATGACTTTGAAGTTAACTTTCAGTCTCAGCGAGGTAGATTGACAGCTTCCTTTCAAAAGTTGTCTGCAATATGTTAATTTCAATTTTCTTTGAAGTATTAATGTTAAGAAAATTAAAGGACACTAGTGGCCTACAGCAGCGGAAATGCTTCTGAACAAAAGCACACAAAATGGTCTTCCAAAACGTAGCACCGTACTGCTCGAGAAAAAAAATCGTGTACAATATTACCATAAATTACATATTTCAACGAATACTTCAATGATAGAGTATAGGCCTAAGTACAACAGTTTTTTAAATACCAAAAATATAAAAAAAGTTACGTTCCTTATCGCAGCTCGTGAATAGCAAATATTTAATGGCGCGCGATATCTTCCTTATAAGCTTGCTGTCGCATAACGTCCACTTGGTCGTAAGTAGAAAATCACTGAGTATGAAAGATGTAAAGTGGGTATATGAACAGTGAGAAAAGGCGAAATGTCACCATAAAATATTTGCATATTTCAGTCAAAAACAGAAACCGTTTCATTATTTTTGTATTTTCCCTATTATCTCTGGGTATCAAACACACACACACACACACAGACACATTATATATATATATACAATATATATATTATTATATATATATATAATATAATTATATATATATATATATAATGTATATATATATACACATTATATATATATATATATATATATATATACAATATATATATATATATATATATATATATATATATATATATTGTGACATACCTGGTGGTGCCGGGTATTTTCACTGCAATACAACACTAAGAGAGGGTATCTTTTACGTGAATGGGTCCCTAGATAAGTTGGTGCAACGTTGGGGTGGTTAATCATAAATTGAAATACAATTATAAACAAGATTTATTTTAAATCAAGTTTGTTATTTACATAATCAGACAACGTTTTTACACTCTGCCTTGGTACCAAGATTAAGAGTGAAATGCATTTCTCATACCTGCGGGGCCCCGATCGAATACCTATGATGCTCGTAGAGCCGCTCGTGCCGACAGGATTGTCGACCTCTGCTACTGCTGCGGGCCGTCAGCGCCGGATGGCGTGGCAATCGCCCACGGCCGATGCTCCAGCAATTCTTCCCCGATCAGAATCTTGACACCTCGGCTTCGCACCTTCCTCGAATCACTGTCCGTCAGTGGGTTCAATTACACAACCCGCGCCTACTCTGTATACTGGTCACAGTTCTGTACCGCGCAATTTCAAGAATGTTTCCACCGCGCCAACTAATAAGGACAACGTCAATTATTCTACCAACACTAATATTTCACTATACTGATACTTCTAATGTTCTATTTACACGTCTGTGATATACTACAGTTTCAGATATTTCCACAGTTGCGTTGCCTATCAACTGTGTCCATGTAATACTCGCGAGCCCTCGCGACACGTCCGCACTCGTCGCCGCTCTGCTAGCGTCTCCCTCGTCAGCGCTCTGCCAACGGCTCTCGTCCGCGATTCTCGTAACGAACTTTTGCACGTGCGCGCTGTCCCGTTCCAACCGAAATTCACACGCTGGTCTCCCCGGCGGGGGCACCGTCGGCGGTGGCCGCGGTCGCTCGCCGGCCTCGGCGAGCCGCGCTCGGCGCGCGCACTGCACAGTCCAGACTAGCAATTGAATTCTTACACTAATGATTTAATTAGTGTAATGAAACACATATTCTGGGTTTCATCACCCCCCCTTTCTTTTTTTGAATTTTTCCCGCTTCTAGAAAAATTCACACTAGTAACATCGTCACTGCCGATGGTTGCACACTCTTGCATATTGCCCGACGTCCTATATGCACTTATGACTTAAAATCGAATTAACATGTGATTACTTATTATTAACCCTAACATTACACTTATTTACACTTCACTATTTTCCATCCATGTTGAACCAGGTTTCCGATTTGAAGCTTGTAATGTCCTACTATGTCTTGTCTCTTGTGCGACAGTTCATCCCCATTTTGCTGACCGTGATTTCCTAACTCACAGTTGTAGGACATAGCTTCCAGCGTGTTGAACACATCTTGATAGGTATCATCCCATTTCCAGCTACGACCTCTTCTACGTTTGTACCAATGGTTGACCATACCATCACTCTTCCCTCGCCCCTGACTTCGCTCCATTCTTGACCTGCCTACATCTCCTTCACTCCCATTCGTTGGGGCGTCTGCAAACATGACGTTGTACCTCTCCAATATCCTCAAACCCCTTCCTAAATCGGTATGATCTGCTCTGCTCAGTAGGCTTTGCACGGTGACAGGATACTGTCGCGTTGACATGCAAATAATTCCTTGATATTTTATAGGAGCAAATAATGTTTTTGGCTCCATAACGCTCTTCGTTCTATATTCACTACGACTTCCCCTGATGTAGTTGTAATGGCTATTCCTCTGGTCGCTCTTGATGTTTGTTTGGGTTTCTTCATTCCACTTTCGTTCAGAAATCTTGTTTTCAAATTCCTTCAAAAATTTCGGAAATATACCAAAATTCTCTGCCCATGTCCTGGCGTTCTCTTCTAAAATTAGGTGTGATAACTGGATCTTGTATCCTTCCAATATGTTGTTTGATGCTAGGTGCCGTTCTTCTGCTCGCATAACTACCTTAGGGTTTTCCGTCCCATCTCCCAGAGATTTCATCGACTTTGGAGGCATAATTGGTGTCACCCCATACTTGACACTTGGCGACAGTTTCCCGTCTTCTTCCTGTTTAAACTCTTCTTGTACTCTTTTCTCTTCGCACCCTTGTATATTTTCCACGATTTCTTCTTCTATTATACGCTCCATTTCTTCTATTTTCATTTCCACTTCTTCTTCCATTATTAACTTCAATTCTTCCGTTTTCACTTTCACTTTATAAACATCCTCCTCGGCCTCGATTTGGACCTCCACCGTTTTGCCCTCCGCTGTCTTGACTTCTTTATGGATTTGGTTCGTCATCCCCTCGTTTCTATCTGCTACCGCTACCCTAGCATCTACCTGATGGCATGATTGAAATTTTAGCACCTCATCTTTCCTATCCAGTTCCTCCGCTTTCCCATACGGTTTTTCGCATCTTTCGATAAGCTTCCTATTCCGTTCTTCTGTGATTCTTCCCATTTCTTCTGCCGGCTTCTTAATCTGTTCTTCAACCACCTTCCCGTTCTGTTCTTCTATTAGTTTTCTATTCCGTTCCTCCGCCTTCCTATTCTGTTCCTCCTCGGATCTTTTCTGTTTACCTAATTCTTTGCTCTGTTCTTCCGCAAACTTCTCAATCTGCTTCTCCGTTTGCTGCCTCAGCTGTTCTTCTAATGAATCTTCTGCCATTACGCCCGTACACGCTTCGTATTCTTCGTCCATCCCCAAGTCAAATTCTACCGCCTGGCTCCCCAGTTCTACCACCTGCCGTTCTAGATCTATATTTGCTCTGTGATCGACCAGAAAATCCGTCCCTATGATTACCGAATACAATAATTTTTTGACTACCAGGGCCACCATCTCATATACTTGGTTGCCAATCCTGGCTTGAAACATGATTTGTTTTGTGATGGGGCTTGACTTCTTCTGAGTTGCCCCAATCACATACGCCCTATTCATAGGCAAACACATTACTTCTTTTCCTGTTGCTTTTAACTCCTCATACATTTCTTCTGATACTACTGTAGTCGTGCACCCTGTATCCACTAAAGCTTCTTTAATTATACCTTCACATTCTATCGATATCGTGGGACATTTCCTGATTCTGACCGCTGAGTTCTTACATCTCCGCCACGGTTGGGTATCGTAGGTTACCGGCTGCATAGCGTTTATGGAGACCGCGTTTACGTCATCGATTTCCGCGTCCGCAATGGGGCCACCTATCACCGCGGACTCTATTAGTTTAAATAGTGTCCTTGATCACTACTTGTGCTAGGCTGTGCTAATCGGTCGGGTGCATTCCCGCCCCCGCCTCGCGTCTCCGTACGGTTTAAATTAGATCTGTTCCAGTCCGGTCTCTGGTTCCCCGGCTCTGGTCTCCATCCGTCTCCCCCTCTTCCGCGTTGGTTTCTCTGGTAATCGTTGCTCCTATCATTCCCTTGCCCCTGGTTACGTTCCGATCTAACCATATTAACATTCCCTTCATTTCTGTTCTTTGGTACGCCTGCAAATGTCAAGTCGTACCCTCCTAACACATTCTGGAATCTTTCCAGGTCGGTGTGCTGCACACTACGTAAAAGATTCTGCACCGTAACTGGGAACTGTCTCGTCAGTACACATATTATTTCCTGATCGCTCATCGGTGGGGATAGCGTTTTGTATTCCATAATACGCCTTGTTGCGTATTCCCGCAAACTTCCCATGGATTGGTTGTAATGATTATTCATCAGGCTAATTTTAAAATTAATTTGAATTTCCTCATTCCAGTACCGCTCAAGGAATCGATCTTTAAATGCCTTTACTGATTCGGGAAACTTATCAAATGTGTCGGCCCATATCCTTGCGTTGCCTTCTAACATTAAATACAGTAATTGTATTTTACACCTTTCCGAAGTGTTGATAACATCTAGATGTCGTTCTGCTGCCTTCATAAATATGCATGGGTTTTCTTTCCCGTCTCCTGAAAATTTTAGTGATCTTGGGGGGGTAAATGGTACCGTCCCGCTTGCTGCGATTGGGGATGCCTTGCATTCTTTTATTTGTTCAATCTCTGTTCGTAATGACACAACCTTCTCTTCGCATTCCCTCTTATTCTCCAGCATTTCTTCCTTGACTACCAATTGTATCCTTCCAATTTTTTCGTCCTGCTTAGCGGTTCTATCATCTAGTTGTTGGAATAACTTATTTTTCAAATCCCCCCCCCAGACTACTTACTTGGAATTCTAACTCCTTTTTCTGTTTCCCTAATTCTTCGGCAGTCCATTGCTCATGACTTTCTACCCGCTCCGTGATTTTAGTTATCTCATTCTTCGTTAACTCCATTTGTTCTTCAGCCCGTCCTATTCGCCCCCCTATTGCATCTAATTTCCTATTCTGTTCTTCTGCCAGCTTCCTAATCTGTTCCTCTGTAAATAATTTCTGTTCGTCTAATTTCCTATTCTGCTCTTCTGCCAATTTCCCAATCTGTTCCTCTACTTTCCTATTCAGTTCTTCAGCTAACTTCCTGTTCTGCTCCTCTGTGAATATCTTCTGCTCCTTCTGTCCTTCCAATATCTTCCTATTCTGTTCGTCTGCCTTCCTATCCCGTTCTTCTGCTTTCCTACTCAATTCTTCTGCCTTCCTACTCTGTTCTTCTAACATCTTCATTATCATCTGCATTCCATTTGGAGGGATATCTTCTCCACCCCCCCGATTTGAATTTCCTGCTGCCTGAATCATCGGTGTTGACGTAACTTGTACATCTTTATTGAAGCTGTCCCCTGACGTATCATCCAACCGGCTGCCAATACCACTATCCCTGCTTTCCGATGACATGCTATTATCGATTCCTACATCTATTTCCCCTACTTCATCCGCCTTCTCTTCCCGGTCCAGCACTACATTTTGCGTCTCCATTCTGTTGCTTTGAGCAGTCCGATCGATTCTCACTACACTAAAATACCGCACAAATTTTCCACTTGCCTCACCTAACAATGATATCACAGTTATCCTATAAATTACCTATACCCGCCACAACACTGGATCCTTCGTGAATAGATTAATTCACACCTATTTCAATTGCTAACTAATGACGAACAACCCTCACTCACCACCAAAAACATAATAACACTAATTCAATAGCCATATAAATTTCCCCTCACCTACCAATACATAAACATAATCCTTACAATACATAATATTATTACCATTGAAACACATAAACACTGCTAATAGACTCATTAATACTATTACACAAAACTGCTTTCAAATTATAATAAATCCCTTATTAATTGAAATTACTTTTCAACACACTTATTACTATATTATGTGCATAATCATCATTCACATTTGCATGTCCTATCTCCTCCCTGGATTTTCCTCAATAATATCATATAACTATTCACAACAAACATTCACACTGCTGGTATATATTTCCCAACCTGGTATCTTTTCTAATAAATTCCCCACACTTTACCATCACCAATAGATAATGCACTACTAAGTGACTGTTCCCAACAAAAAAACAATTTTGTGCATAATTTGTACAACACTATTAACCACCTTTATATTCTCATAAAAATTATTACTACTTCCCCATTTCTTTAATTTCCATGTTATAAAAAATTGCCAAGCAGTTTAAATATTATTAATATGTCTTTCAAAATTTGGAATTCTGTTACATTATATTATTTGTAACATGTACATGTATACCCTTCATAACCTCAGTCACTACAATATTAACTATATATTGGATGCTCACAAATAATTGCCTATGTCAGCCCGCAATTAATTACGCAGCAACATTTTTGTAATTATCAACATTTCTTATTCTTACTTGACTTATGCGTCCTTTGTTAATGCATGTACAGTTACTCGTTGTTCTTTATAATAATACACTTTATACTGCCTGCTTATCATCTGTCATCTGCATGACTATACAATAAATACATGCACATTACTGTCCAACATTTCACCAACTTTCCTAAGGCCACATTTCTTAACTATACGTTTTCCACTTGTTCGGGCGCCAGCTGTGACATACCTGGTGGTGCCGGGTATTTTCACTGCAATACAACACTAAGAGAGGGTATCTTTTACGTGAATGGGTCCCTAGATAAGTTGGTGCAACGTTGGGGTGGTTAATCATAAATTGAAATACAATTATAAACAAGATTTATTTTAAATCAAGTTTGTTATTTACATAATCAGACAACGTTTTTACACTCTGCCTTGGTACCAAGATTAAGAGTGAAATGCATTTCTCATACCTGCGGGGCCCCGATCGAATACCTATGATGCTCGTAGAGCCGCTCGTGCCGACAGGATTGTCGACCTCTGCTACTGCTGCGGGCCGTCAGCGCCGGATGGCGTGGCAATCGCCCACGGCCGATGCTCCAGCAATTCTTCCCCGATCAGAATCTTGACACCTCGGCTTCGCACCTTCCTCGAATCACTGTCCGTCAGTGGGTTCAATTACACAACCCGCGCCTACTCTGTATACTGGTCACAGTTCTGTACCGCGCAATTTCAAGAATGTTTCCACCGCGCCAACTAATAAGGACAACGTCAATTATTCTACCAACACTAATATTTCACTATACTGATACTTCTAATGTTCTATTTACACGTCTGTGATATACTACAGTTTCAGATATTTCCACAGTTGCGTTGCCTATCAACTGTGTCCATGTAATACTCGCGAGCCCTCGCGACACGTCCGCACTCGTCGCCGCTCTGCTAGCGTCTCCCTCGTCAGCGCTCTGCCAACGGCTCTCGTCCGCGATTCTCGTAACGAACTTTTGCACGTGCGCGCTGTCCCGTTCCAACCGAAATTCACACGCTGGTCTCCCCGGCGGGGGCACCGTCGGCGGTGGCCGCGGTCGCTCGCCGGCCTCGGCGAGCCGCGCTCGGCGCGCGCACTGCACAGTCCAGACTAGCAATTGAATTCTTACACTAATGATTTAATTAGTGTAATGAAACACATATTCTGGGTTTCAATATATATATATATATATATATATATATATATATATATAGTGTGACCTAATCTGGAAGGAATAAAAGGACACATTTTCCTCCGATGATGCCTCACACCGTTTACTCGTAAATGTTCGCACGTAAAAAGAGAAGAAGGGTTTCAGGGAGAACAGAAATTAAGTTATGACAGCCTCTGATGGTTAGCGCTCCGATAGCGTGAGCATATTGAAAGACATTCCATGTTGATTTACTACTGACTGCCCGTTCTGATTTCCGGCGTCGATGCGGAAGCATGCTAATAGCTTTTCTGGGATCTGGGAAAAGAGCTGTTGCATTGCGCTCAGGAAAAGTAGATTTGTCATCGGTATTCATCAGTTCGTAAAGAGGTATTTCGTTTTTGTTTGAATACCCCGTTTGGGGTTTATCTCTGAGGACAAAATCAGTAAAAATTCAGTAAAAATTTCAAAAGGCAAAATTAATTGAATAGTGTACCCACATGCGATGAGTTGAACTCTCGTTGTATCACACGAGGATGTAGAGAGAAAATATATTTCGTCACAAGTGGAACAGTCTGGTTTACGGCAGATGCACACATACTAAACGACGTGTCGTCGGAGCCTTCGAAGATCTCAAGTATTGACATTCAAGTAAGATTGTTGTAATTTACAATGATATAGCATTTTTAGAGAGGGGTTCTCTCTAGCATTCGATGGAAAAGTACTGTTAAGAAAGGGAAGGTGGTTTAGAATAAGAATAGATGTCTTGGAGGTTAGAAGAAGTTGTTCGGAGTGAGAAGCTCCTGTCAACCTTTCTTAAAATATAAGTAACTGTGAAAGCCTGATAATAAACCTACAACTTATACAAAAATACCATAGATTTAATTTACTGTAGGAGAAGAAGCAAAGTTGTTTAAAGATTAAATCAAGTAATTTTTTATGACGTAATACTTATGTAAATACGTATTATAATATGAGTTTAGGCAGTTTGTAATAACTAGAAATGACTTAGAAAGTGATTTAGCTACATTTATCACTTTTATATAAACATACAAAGTAGTTTAACATTAAATTACAGTTAGAGTTTCTTTTCTTGAAGTGAATTTTTTTACTACAAGTGTCTTTACACAGTAAGAATGAAAATGTCTTATGAATATAGGAGGATTGTGAAAATTTAACATTGGACATTTAGAATACAAATTTACGTAAATTTAGTTTATTTGTTTGTGGTTTCATTTCTGATAATTAAAAAAGTTATACAATTATTTTGTTTACTGTTTGTGTTTTTTACTTTCTCGTATACATACGTACATAATGAGTAATACACGTAGTATAGGAAAAGTTATGTAATACTACGCGCAAAAAGGCGGAAAAAATTAATTGTCGGGCCCTGACAACGGAAAATGAATAAATCCAGTAGCTAAATTAAGAAAAAACCCTCCTGCATCTGGTGTAGCCAGAATCCCTGTTGTGGGTCCTTCATACCGAAAAATCAATTCATGGCCGAACGTCCTTGTGTCCGTTCGTCAGTCTGTGAACACCATTAGCGCCTAAACCATATTTTTTTTGCAAAATTTTGATTTTTTTGCGGCGTCTTCCTTCAACTACAAAATTGAAGAGAGATTTTTCCTTCAAATAAAATTTGTTCTCCATAGTGAGTTCTTTCATTAAAGTCATACACATTTTTTTCAATATTTTATTCGTTTCCGTGTAGTATTGCGAGCAATGTGTGCAATTTTAAAAATAACAAAAACAAGATTTTCTCAAAAAGACTCCAATTTTTTTCTTTAAACTTTTGTTAGGGATAGTGCTAAATGTACCCTATCAGATGACATAAATGTCTCCTTTATATTTACATTACCGGCGTTTTGTTCGCATTATTATATTTGTAAATAGGTGTACTTTAAATAATATTTAATACAGTTTCTCGAAAACTCAAAACTTTTCTGTGAAAACAGGCTCAAAGTTCTGCATTTTCAGAAATGCTCAAGCGCCATTCTCTCATAAATGGCCTCAACTTTTTTCTTCAAACGTTTCGGACGAATAGTGCTTATTGCACTCTTTAGTATGACGTAAAAGTTCATTTTGGGGTATTTTTTATTTTGTCAAAAATTACACAAATGTAATTTTTTTGAAAGATCTCTCACTCCATTAATATGCATTATCCAGAAATTTGTAAACACTTTTGTATTTATAAGTTAATGTGCTTCAAATCTAATGAAACGCAAAATTTTTTTATGAAAAAGAGCTTCGAATTTACAGTAGCGCTTAAAGACCGTTGTCTTAAAAACGGCTCCAATTGTTTTAAAGGAAATTTCCATTTTGGACGAAGTTTTACTGCTATTTAATATTTTTTTCTTCTATTAGGAAACTGAAAAAATTAGAAAATGTCAAAAAACGTATTTTTGCGGCGATAGATGGCAGCTGGCAAGAGTAGGTGGCAAGTCCGAATAGCTAGCCGAGACCAAAGGAAATAGAAAACTAATTACGGGAAAGTCTGTGCCATTGTGTAGCACAACTAGTTTTCGTATGGCGCAGTAAACTCATTTTTCTAAGATTGTTACTTTGAAGAATACAGGAAATTGTTTTGCAGTATTTTTAATTTTTGTGCTGGTTGAGCTAAAAGAAACCCATGATTCAATTATATAATTTAAATATGTATGTATCCTGTCACAAATGGGGAAAAGATCATAATAGACACTTGTCAGGTAGCCGGATGCTGAATTGTTTTCTTGCAATTTCTAAGCGCATAGAAAATTAGTTATGTACATGCTAATATTTTATTTATTTAAAGTAAATATCAATGTAAACACGTCGTTTGCATGCGCTACATTACATTAAAAATCAAAATTTAATATATTATAAATATGTGCAGGTTTTCTAACAAAGAACAAAGAAATGGTTGTGCATAAAATCTAGAGACAATTTACATTTCGTGTCCTACTAACTTATGAGTTCTAGTTGATATCTGCGATTTTAGTCAAATATGAGCAATCTGGCAGTACTTCGCTTGGAAAGAAAGGCGCTTCACTTTAACTTGGACAACATAATTACTGTAGTTTTACATTGTATTTATAGATCTATTGGAGATGTGTTGTACATTCGATTTACTAGAATTCTACAATTTTAATATGAATTTATGTAGAAACTCTTTTAGTAAAATGCATATGAGGCCTTAACTGCGTTAGGGGAAAAATTGCATTAAGCAAAATGTATTCTTACAGAGAGTTTATTTAAATTCCATTACATGGATTATTTCATTTTATAATTTTCATCATAAGAAAAATTTGTTTCTTAAACTCTCATACTCTCTGGTAACTTGAACTACGCTTGAAATCAACAAATCAGATAAAATGCAAATTGTGCAATGTTGCCTGTTAGCGAACGGTATCTTTCGTTTTCATTTGAGTATGTATCCTCCCCATATATAATATTTCAAGAAAATTTGACTGTTTTGTACCTTTCATAAGGAACCATCGACTCAAAACCTCGTATGTGTGAAATTGCTGGATCAGGTATTACACCCCAGTTCTGCATCAAAAATATTGAAGACGAAACAAATTAGGATTTGGTAGATTATGGCGTAGGGGGAAAGCAGCCACACATGCAACACATATTACATCTCAACCCGTTTGACCATCGTACATAACTGGAAATAATGCGATTTTAGACTCTTACCACTCTTACACAGCGAAATTGCTGTCAAACTGAACCACATAAAAATGGTTTTCCAAAAAGATGCGTACACACTGCTCAAGAACTTCTCACTAAACAAATAAAATATATTCGTATAACATTACAATAAATTTAATATTTTATCGAAAATATTTTTCATTATAAGGTTACAGAGGTTCAGTGCAAAAGTTTCACTAAACAGACTCACAACTTTAAAACCAAGAATTTAAAAAAGTAGTTCCTTAACATAACACGTTAATAGCAAATATTCAATGGCCGGTGACCTCTTCCTTAGAGTCTTGCTCTCACATGACGTGCGTGTGTCGTAAGCAGCGACACATTGAATATGATAATTAAGTCGGTACCTCCACTATATGAATAGGCGTAATTACACAATCAAATACTTGCATTTTAAGTCAAAATCGAACATTTTGCGTTATTTTAATTTTTTCCATGTTTCTGGGCATTAACAAAAATAAAGTCACCTCTCACATATCTGGAAGCCGTATAGCTTTCTTCCAATTTGTGTGCACAATGGAAATTAGTAATATAAATAACCAGGATTTCCAGTGTTTGAAGGGACATGAGTTATGTTTCATATGACTTTATCTACACAAGAAGACCTTATTGTTTGTCATTTTACTTTTTGAATGTACTCTCATTTTGTAGCAAGGGCTCTACAAAAATTTCGAAGTATAGTTTTAGCGTGAAGCTATTTTCCATTGTAAAACAATAATAATTTGCAAAGAGCGCAATGTCTTCACGTGTCCACCTAGTATATACAGGTGTCTCAGAGTAAATGTTACAAACTTCTAGAGCATGTAGAAGGGTGTAAAATAATATATTTTTCACAATGAACATATGTTGGAAAATGTCTTACAAAGAACTTATACTCGTGATATTTGCACCTGATTTTTAGGCAACCCATCATTCATAGATCTTGGAAAGGTAATCGAAATCCTTTTGGCTGCCTGAGAACGTGACCCGCCAAATATCAGTGCGTAATGCCTGATCCACTTACCAATAGGTGCAAATGTCATTTGTATAACTTTGTTAAATTAATTTTCCCACCATTTGTTGATTGGCAAAAAGTTATCATTTTCGATTCCTCTACATATCCTAGAAATTTGCAACATTTATTCTGAGTCACCTGTATATGATACTCTAAGGAAATGGGAAGGTTTTGTACCATTTATGAGTATCTATTGACATAAATATTCCTTAAGTATGTTACTACTTAATAGAAAATGACCGTACAGACCAGATTTGAAACCAAAAAAATAAATGTTCACAGAGTACTATACACGGAGGACTGTAGGCGCACATGCAACATATTACATACTGCAAAACGCTGCAACGCTCCTACCTATTGTGCAAAACCATGCACAACGAGTTCTAAACTCTTAAAATCAAGTTTTTAAGTCCCTGAAATACGTGCTATGTTTATGACATAATTTACCATATTATATATTGGTAGACGATCTATGACATTTTAAATGTTCCCCTCCCCGGAGCGTGAGTTGTCTGAAACGTTTTAGATTGGGTTTCAGTATGCAGCAATTTTTACTGTTAAAACAATAATTTTCAAAGAGCAGAATGTTTGCAAGAACATGGAGGTTGTGGCTTTTCAGGTAAAACACACAATCATACACACACACACAAGCGTGTTCCTCTCGATCATAATAAATGATTCTTAAAACAATGTAGACTATCACGATAAGCTTCTATATTAATATTGTATTACACCAAGGCGAATGAGTCCGGGAAGCAATATTAATAATTAATGTTCATATCATTTTCATCTCAGAAGCCTAGAGCCACACAGAAAGTGTTGTTGAAAATTCGCAGTATCGTTACAGCCTTTATGTCAGCAAAGTTTCAGCGCATTTCTAAGTGCGCATTTAAAAGTGCTATTGCAGATTGGGGAGATCATTTGGGCATGTGCGAACAGCGTGTGCACCGAAATTCTGACGGACATTTGGCGAGACCGGTCGGAAGGCCGCACGCTATAAAATAATCGTAAAGCTATCTAAAAATGCACCTCAATTCCGTCAATTGACTTTATTTGGGTTGTTTTTCGCCGTAGTTTATTTCGACAACACTTTAAAAAAGTCAGTAATTGGACTCTCTTTACTCTTCGGAGCGTATAGAAGAGATTCCGATTTTTTCAGCAAAATTACATTAGAAATATTTGTTGTTTTTTTTCAGATCGGAGAAACCCCTGACTATCTGTCTCGAGTCGAAGCTTTGAGATTTTGTAAAACATTCTTTAATATTTGAAGGTACTTTACATGAAGCCCCTGGCACATTTTCAAAATTTTCCAAAAAACGGCACCAATTTTTTTCTTGTAACAATAGAGTAACATACACTTATAAAAGTGGCATAGGTCCGATTTTCAGGGTTAATTCTAAATTTTTGAAAATTTCAAAAGTGTGCATTTTTTTCGGTGTCTTTCTACGAGTACAAAATTAAAGATAGAGATTTTTCATTCAAATATAATATGTTCTTCATAGTAAGTTCTTTCATTAAGGTCATGCACAATTTTTTTAAATTGTAGTAGTCCTTGTCCAATATTGCATGCAATATGTGCAATTTTTAAAAAATTACATATTACATTAACTCTGAATTTTCGAAAATGTCGAAAGTATGAATTTTTTTCGGTGTCTTCCTTCTACAAAATTGAGGATACAGGTTATTTCTTCAAATTAAATTTGTTGTCCATAATTAGTTCTTTCATTAATGTAATTTTTTGACGTGTCTCTGAGATCGTTAATACTCGTATTTATATTAGTGGCGATTTCAAATTATTATATTGATCAGTCCATGTGCTTTACATAGTGTCATAAAGGTTCTCGAAAACTCAACCATTTTCTGTGAAAACTAACTAAAACTTTCGCATTTCAGAGATCTTCAAACGCCATTTTCTCCAAAACTGCTCCAAATTTTGTCTTCAAACGTTTCGAAGAGATGGTGATAATTGCACTCTTTAATATGACGTAAACTTCATTTTAGTGTATTTTTTGTTTTATCTAAAATCATACAAATGTAATATTTTTGGAAGATCTCTCACGCCGTTAATATGCACATTTCTATCAATTATTAACCACTATTGTATTTGTGAGTTAATGTGAGTTAAATTACTTCTAATAAAGGTATTCGAAAACTCATTAGTTTTCTGTAAAAAAGAGCTTCAAATTTCGAATTTACACTAGCGCTTAAGGGCCATTTTTATAAAAACGGATCCAAAAAATCTCAAAAAGAATTCCATTTAGGACGAGGTATGACTGTTCTTTAACATTCTTAAAATAATATTTCCGTTCTACTATTAAGAAACCGAGAAATTAATAAAATTTCAAAAAAATGTATTTTGAGTGGCGATAGATGGCAGTAGGTTAGAGTATGTGGCAAGTTCGAATGGCTAGCCAAGACCAAAGGAAGTACAGAACCAATACGGAAAACTGTGCCATTCTTATGCACCACTAGTTCATTCTTCACCATGTACGAGATGCCACCCTCAAACAGGACGCGTCGTAGATATTTCTATTCGGTCACTGTCCGAAATGAAATGCCTTTAAAGCCGTCGGCAAAAACATTTGTCAATCGCCAATTTGAACATTATTGCCGGTCTTTGAGCAAATACAAAATGAAAATGGCCCGTTTTAATTAATTAGAAAGGGCCATTTTCATTTCGTACCTAAAATACGGTTGAAATTATGGGACAGGTTCTAGGATGAATCATGTTAAGCGAAAGCAAAAGGCCGGAGCCTCGTCATGAAATAGGACCACGTAGCTAATGTTCAACTCGCCTTAACAGTTTAAGGTCATAAATATGACGCCATTCCTCTCGCGAGTCCGTGTCAGATCTGTGAATGAGTCTATGCGGTTTTCCACAGTTATCCTAGTCGTGAAGTACGTAAAAATTACGGTCGTTGGTCGAATTCAGTGTTTGAAAAAATTTTTGCTCTGAGAAAATTTCCGTATATTATTTTTGTTTACGTTGTCTCAATTAAAAGCTCTGATTGTTTGACGTAACTCTTTCTTTCAATATGGCTTCCATGTATCTTTGAATATATATTGATGTAAATATATGGGATATTATTTGTTTATTATTTAGTTCCTTTATTTCATGTTTTAGATAACTGTAGTTTTTAATCGTATAGACATGCCGTCATTGTTCCAGATTTTGCATTGATATTTTGAATTTGTGGCTGCTCTATTGATTTTGTAGAGGACGGTAATGCATATTTACATAGGGACCATTAAGCAAATCTATCAATCTTGAATGGCCGGTTTCATTAATTTAGTAATGTTTCCGAAAACTAAACGTGTATCTGAATAAGGGAAAATTTTTTATTGTTTGCAAAATAACATGATAATTCTTCTCCTGCATTTGCATCATCGTGATATGTTACATTATCAACTGCAAAGTGCGCGTTGCGTGGCTTGTTTTCAAAGATATTACTTTAATGACCGCATCTGTGCATTGTTTCCTCTGCATTGTTTATTTTGTGCGTGTTGGATTTTAATGAATGCTCTTGGGTAATTATGTGATGTCCCTTGGGTGACGATGAAGTTCCTGACCCCAGGGGATTTTGCACATTATTGGTTGATTAGTAAAATTTATCACTCTTTCATTGATTAAAAAGGGAAATAAAATCGTGAAAACACGTAATATGCCATTGATGTATCATTGTAAAATGAACAAATGAAAGGAAAACAAGAATAAAAGCATTCGAGTGCTACGTCAATTTGAAAGGCATCGGTAATAATAATTTTCTGGCAAGTTTTTTAATGAAACCTAAGATCAAAAAGATTGATTTGAAACAATGTGACACGTTCGAATATTTTTATTTGTATTTTGTATTTGAAAATTTAGTTTTCAGATGGACTTTTAATTAATTTTTCATATTCATAATTACAAACATATTTCAAATGCGTCTCACAAATACACGAATGATTACTCGCTATTTATGTTCATCGTACACATATTTTAGAAAGTGTTGAAGAAACGGTATGACGGGTTTTCTCAAAATCATTCAATTTTGTAAGCTATTACTTTTCATGTGATGAGCGAAGATGTAGTATGTTTACTGAAAGTTAAAATATTCGCTCTTCGAAGCAGTTTTACGAGAAACATTTTTCATTTCACGAATCTTCATTTCGCCGTGAGCATAAATGCAGAATGCGAAAGATCCATAATGCAATTACGACTCAAGATAACGAGAATGCCATGAATGAAAAGACGATTACAAGCCAGAAGCGTTAAAAAGACGATTAAATAGGGAGAAGATTATCCTTGGTTGTTCGAGAAAGGGATCGTTATAAGGCCGTTGAGGAATTTCAGTTTTTTTATTAACTCATATTTCTATAGACTGCGCTTGAAGAATTAAAATTCCCAATAATGCGCGTATATTTTTATTTTTCGTAAGAATCTACGATAGGATTTGTTTCCACGTAAATTTTTTTGCAACTATTTATTTCATATAATAATTATTTCTTACCTAATCTGAATTTACATAAGACAACATTTCTCTAAAAACTCAGATATTGTCAATATTGTACTTCTTTGAGGTGGTAGATTTTGATTTTAAAAATACGTGTAAACGGGAGGACACAATTAGAAGCGCCCGTTGGTAAATGAATGCCTTTGCGTTTTTGATGCACAATTAATATTTGTGTGATAGAATTTTAAAAGCTGATAAACCGACCATTTAGCCTTTGTCACACTAAATGCCTTCTGTGATAATAATTCATCATGGTTCATTGGAACGTCCTGTCGTGACGAAAATTTCATAACTATTGTATGTCTATGCTACAAACGAAAATAGTATAGAATTAACTTTAGCGCTTGGCCTCGCATTCTTTGCTCGCGACAAAGGGCGAGAGCAATGTATTAGCATCGAGTGGCGCCGTTTGACAGGCTGCATCCGGTGGAAAGTTTGCGACAGCAGCCCTGCATATGACACTGGCTGGAGCTTCTCCAAAATCCCATCCGCCACCGCCGCCGCCGCCGCCGTCGTCGACGCTGCGTTCGCGTCGCTCGCGGGCGAGAGACGCCCGCGTTCTGGCCGCGCCGCCCCGCGTCGCCCCGCATCGCCCCGCATCGCCCCGCGCCACGCCATGGCAGCAGGCCGAGGCGCACGCTCCGCCCGAAGCCATCCAATTTTGCCAGGATCCTCCCGCTATTACTCTCAGTCACCTCGCAACGGGTGATTCCAGCGCGCGCGAGACCTCTAATCGGAAGGCACTTGGTTCGATTCCACCGCCCACCCGGTTCTTCACCTGCTTCGCTGACGAGGTCGGGGCCCGGGGACAGGGCGAGGAAGTAGCTGAATGGAAAGTGCTGGGATTTGAAAATACGTCCAGGGTGTTACGAGATGCGCTGCAGATTGATGAAAATGATCGATTTTGTGCACTGGAGTGAGATGCTCTGTAATCTTTTTATGCAAGCATATTTTAAAACTTACTACATCTTGTTAATTCTCCATCGATGGATGTCAGCGTTCTACACTTTGTCAATTAAGTATTTGATTCAACCAAATGGGAAAGCTTGTTCCACTGAGAAAAAGATTAAAGATGGCCTATTGTATTCAGGATTTATTCGAAAATGGAAAATAACTATGGGAAATACCAACAAGTGACGGTGTATGCTTTATTAGTTTATTAGCGTGCATGAAATTTAATCCTCTTCTCCCATAGGAATCGATTTGCATTTTTTTGGAAACCTTTCCGTTCGTTGGAAAACCTATAACTCAATATCTTTGGATCTCTATTCAACAAAATTGTTTTAATTTGTTCACCAATTTTTGTCGGAAACTCAACGAAATTTGAAATATACAAAATTAACGGCAAATCATTTTGAATTATCATTAATGATTAAATTACTTTAGAAAATGCAAATTGTAGTCAGAAGTCTGCGCTTGGTGCAGCAGGCTAGTATTGCTTTCAAGGGCCATAACAATGGAATATCTGCGCTATCTCTAAAATCGTTATGGATATTCAGATGCATGAGCTTTCCCGGAGCACATTTGGAGCAACATGCATCTCTCAATTGGTTCTACGGTAACTGTATCAGAAAGAGCCAATTCCATTTCACGTATTCGGAACGTAGCTGCCTGCGAAAGGGAAAGAGGTAATTCTCTCACGCGAATATTCAGGATTTCACGACACGTTCATATTAGACAAATTTAGTACTTTCAACTTGAAGGGAAATTCCATATGTTCTTATTGAGTGACATATGGGACAACCATTTTTATCGTGAAAATGGCTTCAAAATATGAACTGCTCTAAGGGATTTGTTCAAGAAATGGAACGTCACTAACGTTGCGACAAATAGGTTATTTACATATTTTCGTCTAATAATTTGAAATTAAAGGCAGCTATTTAAAAATAATAGACAGGCGTGTAGTCAAATAATTTCCATACCTGAACTCACTTTTATGGTCCAAGCAAATAAACCCGCAAAATAATGCAATTCTACTTAGTTTCGATTGTTGAGAATTAGAATTGAGAAAACGGGGTTATCGGTAGTATACAAATTATGCTTTAATTTTTATTGGGAACTTCGTGAAAAATGGATTTGAAAGAGTTGTATTTACTTGATAGAAACCGAAAAAAAAAATATATTTGCTGATAAACCAGTAAGAATATGAAATTCTGAATTCTTGAGAATTGAAATAGTTGTTCACATTAACAAGTTTTAATTGATTAATTTTAAAACTCAAGAACGAGAATTCATCCTTAATACAATGTGTGTATCTGGTAAGATCTTATTAGAAGCTAAATATTGAAAAAGGCAGTCTAATATAATTTTTATAATAAATTTTCGAGTTGACAATGTATTTTCTAATTTTACGGAGAGGAGAAACGCAACATTTGTTTACAAAGAATCATAATTATGCGGCCGCATTTTAAAATTCATTTCTGACATGACAGTCTCATTTTCTATGTAGTGGTAGAATATTACGTCATCAAGCGTCCGACGCTAGGTCTTGGAATATCCTACACACGCCTTGAGTTTACGTTATCTCAGTTTGCGACAAAAACGTATAAATTTCACCCCTTGCAGAAAAAAGAAAGAAATTCCAGCGAGAGGCCAGGTCTCGGCACATCGTCTCACTCGATAGCGCGCGCGGCGCTCCCTGCCCCTGGCTCTTCCCACGATCTGCGGAAGTGGGCCGCCCCTTTCATCAGCGGGGGCGGGAGTGCCTCGTTCCAGCCGGCGCGACCGCCTCGGGGCGACGCCGACGCGCGACGGCGACGGCGGCGGCGGCGGTGGCGGCCCGGGGAGGCGGCAGCAGCGACGGCATGAGGACGGTGATAGGGCGGGGCGAGAGGAGGAGATGGGGACGGGACGAGGGTGGTGGTGCGGCTGCGGGGGAAAGAAGCCAGGGGGTGGCGGCAGCAGCGAGAGGAAGAAGAGGGTAATGGGACGGAGCGTGGCGGCGGCAGGAATGGTGATGGGGACGGGACGAGGGTGGTGACGACAACATCGGGGGTAGGAATCCGGGGACGGGGGCGGCGGTGAAGGCAAGATCGAGGGGAAGAAGTCGGTGAGGGGATGGAGCACGGCGGTGGGAGGGAGACAGGACGAGGGTGGTGGCGGCGGGGGCCGGAGAAAGAAGCCAGCACGGGGGCGGTGGTGGTGGCAGCAATGGGGTGAGGAAGAAGGCGATAGGCTGGAACGTGGCAATAAGAGGGAGAAGGAGGGAGACGTGGTTGTAACGAGGGTGTTGATGGCGGCAGCGAGGGAACGGAGCCGGAGGGAGAGGGGCAGCAACGATGGCAGGAGGATGGTGATAGGACACGAGCAAGTCGGGGCGGGGGGAAGATGGGTACAGGACAAGGGTGGTGGCTGTGGCGGCAGCGGCGACGGCGACAGGAGGTTGGGGCGGCAGCAGCGGAGGCAGTTTGGCTTGGCGACAGTAGCGGTGGGGGATAAAGGCGGGGGCGAGGGCGTTGGCGGAGGGCGACGACGAGGGGAGCATGACGACGAGGCGGGGGCGTCGGCGCGTGCGAGGTCGGAGGTCGAGCGTCGTTGAGAACGAACTGTTCCCGTTATCAGCAACAATTTCTTCGCCAAGTTCAGCATGCATTATGTTTCTGTACAAACCTCGCTCTGGCAGGACAAAACAGAATAATCTGAATGCGTTTTATATCATGCAAACCACGTCTCCTAGAAAGAAGATCGCACTTGGTCTTTCTCTAGATAGTCGCAATTCTTAGACACTTTACACTCTCATAGTGGAATGCTTATTTTGTAAGTGAGCTTTTATTCGACGATATTATTTAAACATATAGAAACATATTCTTGAATGCTTTTAGAAATCGCGCAGTCTTAGCCTTAGTCTATTTGAAAATCTATAAACAGTCCAAAAGCAAGTACAGTACAATTTTAAAACGATACTAGGAAAAGTTTAAGTGTGAAATTAGTTTGCACTCAAATCCATATTTCTCTCACAATGACACTCACGATGTCGTCAAAAGCTTACTACTTTGTATGTTGTAGTCGACTTAAGCAGGAAATTCTTACATCCACCTTAATTTACAAACGTAATGCATCAAATGTAATTAGAATCTCTGAAATGTTTTTGAAATGACACACTTTCAAACGGCTGCTGGACATAACATTTATATACACTAATTCTTCGAACTTTCAAAACTCGCTTCCTTCGATTCATTAACTGTAACCTCATACACTCACATGCATGCTCGCACTAGGCCAAGACGTCCTTGAAGGTTTTGACAGTACCAAACGACGGAATAAACAAATTTGGGCTGATAAACGTTCGTTCAATTGATTTTACGATTTTATTAAATTGAGTGTTTATACTATAAAATCGGATGACGTTTGAAGCGACAACCTATCATGGGCTACAAACCTTTCATTTAAAGCAAAATTCACAAAGTTTGATTGAGTAGAAATATTAACTTTCTTTCTAAACCTAAACTCTTCCTGCTTTATTTATACAGATGATACTGAACACTTTATAATTCTGATATTTCTAGAATCTCCAACCAATCTGTCATCCAAAGTCTTGAACCACGAAGTTTTATGATCAGTTCCTAGTTTAATTAAAAATGTATTATCCATGTTCTAAAAAATTATATATATATATATATATATATATATATATATATATATATATATATATAAGGAGATAGTGTTTTTCACTGAATGGCAGACTTACATAACGATATTTTGAAAAAAACAACAACAAAGGTTTTTTGGAATCAAAATTTAAAAGATGCGAA
Organism: Gryllus longicercus; assembly: GCA_038098605.1. Classification (NCBI taxonomy): domain Eukaryota; kingdom Metazoa; phylum Arthropoda; class Insecta; order Orthoptera; family Gryllidae; genus Gryllus; species Gryllus longicercus. The sequence goes on along the minus strand of JAZDUA010000064.1, from coordinate 689,471 downwards.
CCGAAGCCTCACGAATTTTCCCATGATTTCTACAGGTAATTGTTTCATACTTATGCATTCGACGAAGTAAAAGAGGAAGTAATTTACTGCGGTCAAGTGACGTGTAAAACAGGAACGAAGTCACTGCTCTTAGGTGAGAAGTTTGTTATCACTCTCCGACGTTAATGCAACACTGCGTCCTGTAATGGAGTTCCCCACTGATAGCCGTTGCCCTCTTACACGATGATAAAATGTCACCGCTCTCTCTGACACCATTCTCGACGCTGTTCAGCCACGTATCCGACAACCTTAAGAGGTGCGAAATATAATATAATATATATTATATTATATTACAAATATATATATTATATATATATATATATATATATATATATATATATATATATATATATATATATATATTACAAACGAGAGGACATTTTTATATATTAATATCAAGTGAATTTGTTCAACTTTTCCACCTGTGTAATTTTGCATTTTACTTCTTCTTAGGCTCGTAATATTTGGTTTAATATGCACAAAAAATATTTTTAGTGTTTTTATTCAACATGAGTAGTAATTGGGTAAGGGTGCCCATTATTATTTCAGGGAGTTGTAACGAATCGGTTTGCTTTTAGTCTTACAAAAATATAATTATCAAAAGGTACCAACATAAACATCCACAGAGATTTAATCTCACAGACTTGTCATACTGTGGGAAAATTCTTAATCTGAATGATGGCAAAACTGGATTTCTTCTGAGTATTTTCTTTGATCTCACAAACCCCAGCTGCATTTGCTCAAGTCTAAGTCATATGGCCAGCTAAATGGTTCCTAGTACTTGTTATGAAAAATTAAATAATAATAATAACAATAATAATTCGCTGGTGATATGGTGTTAAAAGTTACTGTTATGCTAAAATGCGAGGTAAAGGGTGAAGGACAGAAACCCTAAGAATCATTTTACTGAGGGAATACCCTATTCCCCGTGGGTGGAATACGAAGGTGTGGATCAGCCGTCGAAATATTTCGAGAAACAAGATCATCATCAGAGTAAGTTGTTTTGAGAAGGAATTTTATGATGATGGGAACGATGAAGTGAACCTCGTGCAAGAGATCAAATGAGTTAGTTAATATTTGTAATTGTATGTATATGAATTACCTGTTATTTTATTAAATAAAAAGTTCCAGATTGATTAAAGACAGTTGTTACAGTAGCAGTTTATTGTATGTCACATAAAACACAGTTTATTTATGGAAGCAAATTATAATCACGTTTTGCATCTATAAAGGAAAATCCAATTTTGGGAATTGCTTGAACTCACCTTGCTGTAAGCATGACTGAACTGGGTTAGAATTAAAAGTCACAGTTAAAAAAGTGCGGGAAGAGTGAATGTTGTGTCAGTTGCCAATTACGAAGTTGAATTCTACTAGCGGAGGGATTTCTTTAAAGCGCACTTACGAATGAGAGAGGGTACACTAATGAGACAGGATAACTGAGATTCAATTGTTAGTGAATTTATTACATTCCAGAACTGAAGCAAGTACATTATGAAGTTGTATATTTGTTTTCGTGACCAGTCTGTCAAAAATGTTTTTTCTATATTCAGTATAATGGGATTGTCAAAGTCTACGGAGTGTGTTGTGTTTATTCTGGATTTTTTTTATTTTCCTTTACAGATGCATGCAACCTTGACCACCTGAGGATGACGATGGAACAATTGTCGAAACGTTGTAATTAAAATGTGCTTCAACAAATAAACTGTTTTAGTGATACATACAATGAACTGTTTCCTTAGCAACCGTCTTTAATCAATGTCGTTGATAACGCTGCAGCTTCGTGCTGAAAGCGCCGGAGCGTGCGGCGCCGGAGGCGCGGGGTGGGGGGGGTGGGGGCCCTGGGGCAGCGCGGGCGCGCGCGGTTGACGCCTAGGGCGCGCGGTGAGGCGAGCACGTCAACCGGAAGGGCGCGGAAGCGAGTGCTGCGGGAGTGGAGGTGGCGACGCGAGATAATGGAGGGGGGAGAGCGGGAAAGACGGAGGCGTCGAGACGCGTCGGCGGAGGACCAGAGGGAAACTAATTTGGGTGGTCTGGAAGTCGTGGAGGGGAAACTGAGAATGACACTGCTTTCAGACGCTTTATTTAGCGTGTGAGTTGGATGTGAGGGAAGATACTGTGTATACAGTAATTCACAAAGAGTATGAAGCAGCAACATTGTGTTAATAATCAAGAAAATACTATTTGGCTATGAAATTCAGTGAATCAGAATGAGCGAATTATTGATTAAAATGACAAAATTTAGTTCATTATGGAAACGAATCTCATTCCGTTATCACTTTTCTCTAACCTTAGTTACCAGTAACCACATCGATCGTAATCATCTGAATACTGGAATACAGAAAGTAATAAGGTTTCAACTTTGGCATGAGAGCATAATTACTCTTATTATAGGGGGAAAATGCACATATAGATAATTATCAAGCGCGACCACATCTCGTGCACGTGAAGCAAACCACGACAGCAAAAACCCACTCTTGTTATAAGGGCATAAAAGCAAAGCTATGGCGATTAGGAGAAATTCAGTTTAAGGAATATGATTACAAAGGGAGAATGATGATGAAGGCAATGTGCAGTGTTTGGTGATGAACTCTAGACATTGATATAAAATAAATAATGGAATGATTAACAGTGAAAAGGATATCACTCCACGAAACTCGTTTTGGAATCCATAAATCCGGCAGAAAAAAAACGATATTTGAGTGCAAGTTTTATGATATGGAAAGTGGGCACTGTGATATTTATACCAAAGGCAGTTACAATGACGATGTAGTGAGGTAGTGAGTTAAATTTAGTCAACGGACATGTAGACCAGAAATGTGCGAGGTTTTGTTACTTTTGTATTCTGATATGAGTAAGAGGCATGCTAAAACTAATGTGTCTATTCTCATTTTCAGAATGATTAGATTGGATCACAAATAAATGCACTTACATAATCAGATAACAATGGCTGAGGCAGCAATTGCGTTAAAAAGAAATAAAGAAATGGAAACCTGTAACTCAAGATATTACTCATTAACAGGGCTCGGATTCTGATGTCCTACAATTCTTTGAAAATGATCCATAAAACAACTCAAAAATTAAAGGAAAATTACCTACAAAATGACTTAAAGTAAGGGGAAAATGACCTAATGCTTTTTTAAAATTTTCAAAACTATGTATACAAAATTTTTACTTACTCAATGGGTTTTTCAATTTTCAATTACATTTATTTATATAAAATTATATTTAATATAAAGACTAATTTAGGAGGGAATGTAATCCATATCTCCGATCTCCCAACAGACAGTTTTGAAAAGTCGAAGATGTTACTGGAGATCGGTGTAATTTTCAGGGTTCGAAAGAGAGTAAACCGCAGTAATAAATTTCGTCATAACCTGATGCTACAATAAAACCTTGTTTTAGTGAGTCATTGTAAATTCATAAAACATTCACTAACAAGAAACACGAGGAGGTAACAAAATGTGTAAAGACGACAATAAGGACACAAAGGTCCAAAAATGGCAACAAATTGAAGAATGAAAAAAAAAAGACTCAATACATATATATCATGATAAACATTCATTTACAAGTTAGCAACGACTAGAGTACACCAATGAAAAGATGACATGTCAGCAGAATCCAAGCCCTGCTCATTAGTGAAGCGACCCACAGCGAGAAGGAAAATTTTGCGATTTTGCTGGTGGAAGGATAGCAACGTCGAGACCAGTTGCGAGCTGTGCTCGACAATGCGACAATGGTGGTAACTGCGCCGTGGCGCTACAATAGTGTGGGGTCAACTGCTGACACGGGCAACGCGAAGGAAAAAAAAACAAGAGGGAGGCGAGTGGGTGCGTGACGTGAATGACCAGGTTGGAGGATAGTGTTGACAAAGGAATGTGTTGTGGTGGCTACAGAAGATGCAACTCTCAAATCGGAGCGGAGTAGTGGTGGAGGCAGGCGTCTGTGAAGTTGGCTGAAATAGCTTCCGCGTGCAAACCATGCGTAATAGCGATCGAGGGAGCGACAGTTCTGAGAAATTTGAAATGAGGCATATTCTTATAGAACGGACTGCGGTTGAAAGGGAAACATGTGAGTGGAAAAAAAACTGCTGTGGAAGAAATTGGTGAAACAGAAAGAACTGAGATAAACACGAAGCCGAGATCGTGTCGACGTATGTTGTGGAGAGAACGTTACACCGACGGCGGTGAATGCAGATGGGAACGAATGAGAGCGTGGCAGTCTGACAGCAGGGTGTCAGCAAGCAGGATTTTAGTTACAGAGAGCGAGTGGCGGTGGCGAGATGTGAAAAGGAGTGCCGGCGGTGACGGTGTCAGAGGCAATGACAGTGGCGGCACTGGTGGTGACGTGGGTGTGGTCATGGTGACGGTATTGGTGGTGGTGAAGGTGTTGGTAGTGAAGGCTGTGATGGTGGTGGCAGGGCCATGACAATACATTGACGGTGGCGGTGATAGGGCTGTGGCGTTGGGGGTGGCAGAGCTTTGGCAAGACGGTGACGGAGATGGCAGGGCAGGGTTTGGCGTTGGCGTTTGGGGGCAGAGCGGAGGCAGGCCTGTGGCCGAGGTAGTGTACAGATGGTAGCAGGGCGGCGATGGTGGCAGCACGGTGGTAAGGCTTTGGCAGTGGCGGTGGTAGGACAGCGGCAGGGCGGTGGCAATGAAAGGGTGGCTGTGGTGGTGGTGGTAGGGCTGCAGCAATACTTTGGCATTGGCGTTTGGTGGTGTGGCGTAGGCGGGGGGATGGCAGGGTGGCGGGGTTGGCATGGCGATGGCAGGGCGGTGGCGGAGGCGCGCCGCGGGCGCCGACGCGCGCAGTCGCGCCGCCGGGCGTGCGCGGGGGCGGCGCGGCTCGGCGCGCGCGCGCGGGCGCTGGGGCGCATGGGAGCCGGGCGGGCGGCCCAAGCGCGCGGCCAGTGCTCGGGAAGCTGCGCGACCGGCGCGCGCCACCCTCTACCGCTCTGCTCCGTGCCACTGCGCGCCACTCCGCGCCATTCCGAGACCCGCCGCCTCCGCTGCCGCCGCCACGGCGCTCGCCGCCACCGCGGACCTCTGCACATGCCAAATTCCCGCTGTTTCATTGCTTCCTCTCGCAACTGCCGTGCGAACCTACAGAATTCGCCCTCGGGTCGTTTCGCAGTCGGAGAACGCGTTCGCAAGTCGCCCATCGCTCAGCGGGGCCGCTGCACGTCTATCGCTTGCGCGGCGGTAAGCTGGCACGTACGCGCGCGCTCTCCGGATGCCGTTTGTGGTTTCTGCGGAGAGAAAAGAGGACAAACCGCCGGCGACACACGCGCATCCTGAGTTGTGACACTGTTACAGACGTAAGAGATGGCTGTGGCAAGGTCTTGCTTGTATTTACAGAGGCTCAGTCGGTTGTGATGCGTAGAAGCCGAAACTTATGAGTTACACTGCGAGAGCTATTTGTAACTTTTAAGAAGAATTCGTCCTACTTTGTGCGAATAGATATATTATACGACAGGAGCAATTTGTGCGAACTCTAGAGCACAGTTTACTTTCCAGAGTTTACCGCACTGACATTCATTTACAACCCGGATTTGTAGCAGATACATTGATGAAAACTTTTCTATTTACAGTTTGTAACAGTTGGAACTGAATTCAAACAAACGAATGAGTAATGATCAACGCGAACTGCGTTTCATAACTGTTATTCTAACATTCTGCTGCATCACACTGATATCGTATTTGAACTAATCTTTTCTTAATAACGTAGACTTATATGTAGACTTAAGAATGCTGTTTGTCTTCTAAATGAGGAAATAATCACATCACCATCACCAAACAGCCAACGTAAACTTTTCAAGAACACACAAACATCGCGCGCGGCATCGCCGATCAAGTTATTAGCTTCCAACATTCACAAAGCATTCACCGCAGAAAGACGCCGACTCTACACCCACCAGCCTCCCGGCGTCTGACGTCTGGCTGGCACGATTCAGGCGCGGCGGCGTCATCCGGCGGCGCGGCAGATCCTCAAGTAGCGGGACCCCGCGCCTGGGAACGCCGCGGCGGCGCCGCGACCTCCGGTAACCCGGCGCGGTGGCGCGCCTGCCCGTCGCCGCTCCGGCACACCTGCGCTCTGCACGCATCTGCCGCGCCGCGTTCCACGCCGCACGCGCGCCTCCACCGCCGCCGCCGTCACGGCGGCTCCTTTCCGGCGAGAGGTGTTCCCGCGGGCGAGCGCCCTAAAATAGCGGCGCGCACTCCGTCGGCGGCGATCGGCGTGCCCGCGGATGCGCTCGAATTAGCAACCAGCGCTCCGATTTTCTCCGCTGCGCCGCGCCGCGCCGCAACACGCCAAACGGTGACAAATAAACGCGCCATGAGCGATACGCGAGCGACGCGCGCGGCCAGAAATATGCGCGCGACTCCGTCTCCGCCGCCGCGGGCGTCGTCGTCGTGGTCGTCATCGGGGCCGACGGCGGCGTCGCACTAGAACGCGCCGCTCAGTCGTGCGCGAGCCTCGGCGCCACCGAAATAGATTTCGCAGATTCGGAGGCACGGCGTTATCGCGGCGTGGAGAGGGTAGGCGTTGACAGCGCCGTCGCTCGTGCCGCCGCCGCTGCCAACGCTGCCACCGGCGACGAGAGCGCTTCGTGGCGGAAAAGAGCGCCCCACTCGACTTCCGGGCGCCGGAAGCGGAGATCTGTCGGCGCTCGCTGTGAGCACCACCGCGGTTCTGTGCGCTGTGGACTTTGTGTTTGTTTATCTGTGTTGATGTTGTTTGGTATGCTGCTTGTGCATCACGTTCTCTGGCTGCAAACACGCCTCTTGGATTGCACATTGGGTTTTTTCATTCCCAAAATGAAAGTTAATAAACACTTGAAAACATCTAACCTGGATATTATGATAAACGAAGTACACAAGTTGCAGTTTGAAGAAGTGTTTCTTCGATGAATAGCTTTACACAACTCAATGGACTACTTCACACTAAAGAGGTCCACCAAGGTTTCACCACGTTACTTGTGAAACGGACAACAAACGCGCCTTCGCTGTCTTCATTGAAGTGGCTGGTCGTCTTTTTCTTCTAAACGACGACTTCGTCGTAAAACAAACTTCGACATCCTGACATTGCGTCGCCACTCCAAGGTCGCCGTCATCGTGAACTGACCTTCCTCAACGTCGCGTCGTCTTCGCGCCGCAGCAACCGCTCCCCGTCGAGGCAGCTTCCGCATAAGGAAGCGCCCGCGAGGCCGGCCACTCGGACCCATCCAGGTCGCACCTCGCGTCATCGCCGCTTCTGCGGGTCCTCCTCCTCCTCTTCGCGATTCGATCCCACGTGTTTCGCGGTCGCTCGCCGCCCGCGCCGCCCCCACGCGTAGCGCGCGGTCGCCGTCGCCACCTCCTCTGTCCCCCCCCCCCCCGCGTAGCTCCTTTGTGTCGCCGCGTGCGTCTTGTGTTCCCGGAAGGCGCCGCGTCGTAGTGGGCCGCCGCGTGGACCTGAAATAGCCGGCCGTAGCCGAAGCGGCCGTCGTCGCCGCCTTCCCCCTGCGCCCCCACCCATCCGCAATATCGATTGCGAGTCCCACCCCCGCGCCACCGCGCCCCGCGCCGCTTCCTTCGACCGCCGCCGCTGTGAATGAACGCCGGCCGCTGTGAGGCCCGCGCACGTGTGGCCGCCCGCCACCGCTTCCGCCACTCCACGCCGTCCTCGCCCCCGAGGCCGGCCGCCTTCTCCCTCGGGCGCTCTTTTCAGCGGGCGCTTCGCGTTATCGTCTCGTCGCCACCCCCGACCGCTGGGCTTGACGGGCTTGGCGCCGCCGGAGCGACATATGGGCCGTCGGGCGCTTAGTGCTAGCGGCCGCGCGCCGCCTCCGCCCCCGCCGCCTACGAAAGCGGCCGCGATGACGCCTGCGACGCCTACGAGGCGCCGCGCCTAAGAGGCCACGGCGCGGGGTGACACGCGACGGATAGCGTCCCCTCCTCCGAGAGACGGATTGGCTTAGTTCCTCGGGAGAGGCGCCCGCTTAGTGCAGTCGCTGCGCCGTCGCCCCTGGCACTTGATTAAGCGGCCGGGAAATGGCCCGTCCCTCACACTAAGGGTGCGCGACTTAGTGATTCCCTCAGCCAAATTGGCCCGCGCGCTTCTGTCGCCGAGTTTGAGAACATGAAAATTTGATTCGCTAAGACGCTTGTTCGAAAGCTGTCACTTCGGAGATAGGGCTATCTCAAGAGCTTGTGAGCCAAAATTAGCACATCATTATCATAAAATTATAGAGTACTGCTAAGGGCTACGAGTGAAATTGCAAAAGCTCCTTTTGTCTAGCGGCGTAGTCCTTCTCTCTCTTGCAAATCACTCCGAGACGTTTAATACAGATTATAATATTCATAGCGTAGAGATATTTATATTCCATTTTCAGAAAGAAAATTGCACAGCCAATAAAAATTCATATTCCAACATGTCGTTTATAATGTAGCGCAGATCTTCTTAAAGAGAAATATACTATGTTATGTTAGCGACATTCATTCTACAAGTTTTATGAGATTGTTCACTCACGGAAATTTATGCCGTCTGACTCTTTTCCGGTAAACATACCACATATTTCGGTGAATTTACTTGAAACGAGGTTTTACGCTCAGCACGAACATACGATTGAAGTACGAAATGGCTGAGGCCTGCTACAAAGTTTTCTCCGCATGTGCTTCCATGCTTCTTCAGTAGAAAAGTTGCTGCGTGCAACGGATTAGTTACCAGAAAGAGTTTTGTCCCTTCCATAAATTACCGGGCAGGTAGTCGCGTGCTTGAATTAGTAACGGCAGTATATCAGTGAGCTCAGTGAAAGACGAGACAGATTCACGGGAGTTCCGAGGCGATAACCATAATTCCAAAATATACGATCACTCCGTCCGAGACAGTATACGATTTGCAAAAATATTTATTCGAGGTGATTGTCATTGAGATAATGGTACACTGGACGACCCCCGGAAAAATGTGTGCGCGGTTGCGGTTTCGCTCAATCGATACCATTCATTCAAGTGTAATGAACTCCGGGACATTTAGTAACATGGATGTATTAAACTTGTTAAACTCTCTGTTCCAAAACTGTGCTTACGGCGTTTACTCTAGTAACATATCGCATTATCGACCGCTCCTCTCGTAGTTCGTAACCTCTCATAAACCAAAGTTTGGTGCACCTCGAGTTCTCCAACAATCCGGCCGCCCCGGCGAATTTCCCGATGAGCCTCTCCACTACGGTGCGTCTCGATCGGGGATCCCCCTAGAGCGGGAGCTCGCGCGCCCCGGTGTCACGTGGTTGGGGCGGACCCCCGCGCGCCCATGATCCCGACGGCGCTGCCTGCGGCGCCGGACAACGCGACGGGCGACGCCGGCGCGTCGCTGTTCTTCTCGCAGAACGGCAGCGCGGGCGCCGTGCCGCCGCCCACCCCCGCCTTCCCGCCCTACATCCGCTTCGCCTCCACCGCCGTGTGCGCGCTCATCATGGCGGTGGGCGTGGTGGGCAACGTGCTGGTGCCGCTGGTGATCCTGCGCGCCCGAGACCTGCGCAACTCCACCAACATCTTCTTGGTGAACCTGAGCGCCGCCGACCTGCTGGTGCTGCTGGTGTGCGCGCCCGCCGCGCTCGTTGAGGTGCATTCCCCGCCGGAGGTGTGGGTGCTTGGAGCTGCCATGTGTGAGTTTGGCTTTGCGATTATTCTTTTAAAATCACTGGTGCTCTACGGTGAGGGTGCTAGATCTCGACAAACTGATGAAGTAATTAAGTTTGTAATGTAATGTTGTAGTTAAGGTTGTAAATAATGAAGTAACTAATGAAGTTGTGACTGTTTTGGTGCACGAACGAAGGGTGACATTAGATCGTTTCTTCCTCTTCCTGAAGAAAATTGTCATTAAAGATATTTCACCGTCTTTGTCGTAAGATCTAGCAACTAATTGTTAGACCATTTGAACATACTTTTATTAGATGACTTTTCGGTTGTTTTTCCTGTTTTCTGACTGTTCAGTCTTTCTTTCTGTTTGGTTTTCGAAATAAAATATCTGAAAGTATTAGTCGGAATCTGGAAGTAGAGAAATAGCTTAAACCGAGGTTAACTCGTTCTTGAGTGCATTTTTTGGACATATGAATGACAAACCATTGATAGTGTCTAAATAAATATCAATTAATATTCACATAAGGTAAAAGTGATATCTGTCAACAAAACTATTAAAAGATTGTCTCCCCAGATAAGAATTGATTTACTATATTCTTTTGTAAACTGCATTAACAGGCAATACTTGACATCAGGGAACACGGGAACACAATCACCATTATCAATTTGTAGATGGATTTCTCATAAAATATTAAAAACAAATTTCTTCTATTAATAAATTCTCATTTCAATGTAAGCATATAATATAATACAATTGTACAATATAATATTGTAGCTTATAGTTGTAATATTAAGCGCGTTCTGCGTTCATCGTTATCATGCTAAATCGTGAAATTTTGATGTCAAACTTTGCCCAGCAATACCATTATCATAATCAGTATGAATTCCTAGAATAAAATAAGTGGCGTGCAAAGATCTGAAATGCTTGGATCGGTTTTTGTTACCATTAAAATATCGGAGGTATTTTTTACTTCTAGATCTGACTGATCCCATCTGACAGCTGTCAATTAAATTTTTTTTCTGAGTTACTGGACATCCTTCACGCGCCATTTTCCTTTCAAATATTCCTGACTGAGTCAGTTCGTACTGAAGTGAGAGTGATTTCCAATTGAATTCACATGAAATGCAAATATTTTCTTCTATTTTTATTATAATATAATTATTGTGTAATTAAAAATGAAAATATAGGAGATTTTAATTCAATTCACTTTTCAGACTCTTCAATTATACATGTGTTCATTAGTTACGTCATGACTACCCACATACGTGGAAGCTTTTTTATAGCATCCTAGAATTTTCCTCTCCAATCGAGTTCTCGTGTAAAGCAAAATAAATTGTAACTTTTAAATTAATACGATTTAAAATATCGTACTTGTCTTGTCAGTGACGCATCTCACATCTACCACCATTTATAAACAGTATTACGTATGAAATATATTTAATTCATTTAAATACAAATATTTGTAACCGTCGACCTGTCAGAGTCCGTTTGAGAGCTTTCGAGCAGAAACCTTTGAAATTGTCTCGGCTGGAAAGCTTCAAGTACCGCCTCGGACATGGATACAAATATGGAAAAAACTTGGATCATGCTTGTGTATTGTGACGTACTGGGGGTCAACCACCAGTTACATTTTAACCTCATTTTATATAGGGTACATCAAAATCCATTAACAGCATGAACTGAAAATTTTAATATCTTTATTTCACATTAAAAAATCAATTATTTTCAATTTTTGATGCGTACATTTTTCAATTGTAATTTCTCTAGATCCATCTGCTGAGTTCGTGCTCTCTCTATACTTGATCTGAATTGTCCACTGTCTCCAAGAATAATGATTAATGATCTTGGCGCCATTCAATGCCTCTTGTAACACTTTCTTCATTCGTATCGTCTTCATCATTAATAAGAAAAATCTCCATTCAGTGACCGCTACCGATATGTTTTCCAAGATACATATTGTTGAAATTTGTGACACTTTTTCGAGACGGAAATGCATTTCTAGGACATTGCATTTCCTACGTTTACTATAGACGAAGTTAGAGTTCACTATAATTAAATCTTCTTGTTCTTATTTATAATGTAAGTGGAACGTGACCAGTGACTTAAGTTCACTGTAACCGAGAGTTCATTATGTCCGAGCTCACCATAACTGTACGGACGCACTATAAATAGTATTTCTCATATTTACGTATTATAATTTATTTTCTCCTTCCTACAATACGAAATTAAAATACCGACGAGTTTCCTCCTAAATCGTATTACAATAAATAATAAACTAAGCACAGAAACCATGTCATCCGAAACAAATACGTATTCCGTTAGTCCATGAAAACTTCTAACGTCACAGAATAGTGGCTATGGATTATCTTGGCTCGACGATCTCGCATGTTTGCATCAATTCACAATGAAACAAATTGATTAAAGTAGATACGGATATATAGGGATGCAGATTTGTTTTGCAGCGACACTGGTGTGCAGTGGTCTGAATACTTCTGGACGTCAGGGCCCGCATCTGCAACTCTGTTGTGGCATTTGCTGAAGTGTCCTTTGGCAGAGGCGACTGTCGAACCACATGGCGATTCGCCCACGCGATTTGCGCTTGATATATCTACTACAGACTACTTCCTTGTCTCGCTTGCCTAAATCTGTGTATTTTCTTTACTGCTTGTTAGAAACACCAGTAAACAATTATCTATAGACGCTCAGAAACTCCTCGGAAAACAACTAAACTATACGAAGAATTGCCTCTGGGGAAAAGTCCTTTTCTGTCCCATTTATTTATCCAGTAAGAACGTGTGGTTTTCTTTAGTGCAACGCATTTCAGAACAGAACACTGCGAAAATGTGTCCCTTAAGAATAATATTTCACTAAGGAAAGCCAGACGTTTATTGTATGCATGGTACTCGTAGAATATTTCTGAGTGTGAGATGTAGTGTTTACTCAACCACGTAAATCATTGAACGGAAACATAATATTTAATATTGCGACATTATATTTTTATTATTCCTGAGTTGAAGATAAAACCCCAATAAATTAAGTTTAAGAACACTTTTTTTATAGTTTATCTTTATATATCAAATATAAATGAGAAGTTGGAAACGCAAATCTCTGACGTTTATCTTCTTTTGGCCGTGCAAAATTCCACATTCTACGAGTTACGTGGTGCGGAAGCGAGATATTCTAAGCTGCTGGCAACTAACCAAAGAGTAAACAAGCCTCGAGCTGTATGTATAGTTAGTGGTTTCGCTATGTTCTCAGCGCGAAGAATGTACTCCTGTCCGTACGTCATTGAGAGAAAAATGGCTTAATTATCTTGAGATGGATTACGTTTCAATTAAGCAAAATGTCAACAAATACATGAACAACTATTTTTCCTCGAAGAACAATCTACATGTTTACTGAGACTTCGGTCTTCAAAATGTGAAATGATTCTATAATTCTTTTATGTTTTCCATTAATTAGTTCATAGGTGCGCATACTGAGACAGCTCCCATTGCATTGAAGACAATGAGTGAGATACTTTGTTCTCGTCCGCATCGGAATGACGTTCAGTTACAACTTCAGGCAATAGCTTAACAAGGTGGACTCTGCAACGAGATTGATTTGTGATTACATTGTCTTGAATCTTCGAGACAATGTCGGATTTAATTCCAATGTAACTAATCTTCAATCATTTCTTTAACTCTACTCAGATAAATACTAACTAGATGAACGGAAAACGGTTTAATTCACTACGATAGGGCAATTAGGTTCTGAACAATTGAAGGTCAACATTGTTAGTGCATATTTGCCGGAAGTGTGCATGAATGGAGCTGTTTACTGCTGCCCCTAGCAACGATGATCGAAGCAAACACGGCAGGGTGGAGAGGGTTAGGTGAGGCAGGATGATTAGCATCATAAACATCCGGGCGACCGAGGGTGTTTGTCCACTAATGAATATAAACGAATGGTTTTATCTCATACTGTCAATGCATTTATGTCACACGATTATCTTGTGAAGAATAGTTTAATAATAATAATAATAATAATGAAAGTAAATAATAAATATATATAATAATAATTGTGATCATAATATGATATAATTAATATCATTTTCTCATTAAAATCTTACAATATTGGCTAAAGAATGAAGCTTTTAATCCGCTAGTTCGCAACTTCTTAGCCTTAAGGTAAATCAGGGTCTCCATGGAAACAGGGCTTCTGGTGGCGCCGAGCCGGTGTAGCGCTTAACCTCGAGACGTGCCTCGGCCGTCGACACGTGCAATCCCTAATCTGCAGGGCTGCCTTTCCACTACTCGCGGGACGGGGCCTGTCAAGCTTTCAGAAGCATCGTCCGTAAATGACGCGACGCCCAGAAAGAGGAGGGAAGACCTCATCAGCGCGGGGCTTCTCTGCAAAAGAAGTGGAAGAGCTGTCAAAAAGAATATGAGAGCGTGTTTTTGTTATTTTTTGGTGCTTCTCGCTCGTTACTTTCCCTTTGTCTCATGAGCTGTTCGTATCTCTCATATTGATTTTTATTTACTTAAAGGTTAGATATATTTTATGCTGTTTTCACTTCGCGCTACTACCGCTCTTTCTTTCTGTTTGATGGAAATGGTAAAATATATTTGGTGAACCATTGATATATCAAAGCCAATGTATGGTTATGCTCATGGCGGTGAACATGACTATACTTTAAATATATTGGAGACATGACTTTTATTATTGAAGTATTAAAATAATATTAACATAAATTTCAGTTTTGTATTTTTAATATTTTTATTACTTTATACATGTAGGTATAAATTATGTTCTTGAGATCATTCTATATGCTGAAGATCATTGCTAATGACAGTGTAAGAGAGAAAACCTACGAGGACATATAGACATTGATGGGTCATTTAGTGTGTTGGAAAATATTTTTCGCCTGAACTCGCCTTGAGTCAATGAGATAATAACGAGAGGTTGTGTTTGTATGTCTAACGAAAATTTGAGTAAATATTTTCGCCACATAAACCGGAATATTTCATAAACATGTATTTCATTATGTTATTCTTAAGCTGTAAATTTTGTGATATTTACAGCCACTGGAACAAAATAACGGGTGAACTATGAAACTACGTTGAAGAAATAATAAATATTCATTATAAATTAACTAAATTTCATGAAAGTGAGAATGATTACATATTATAATTATTAATAACGACTATAATAAACTATAATTATAAAATAATAACACTAATAATAATAATAATAATAATAATAATAATAATAATAATAATAATATAGCGTAATGTATAGAACTTCAAATTGAAAGAAGAAAACCGAAATAGTTATGGTGAAAGTTAATGGAGTACAGGTTTAAATATTGACCAATATTCGACAAACCTCATATAAAACTCATACCTACAATTAATTTAAACTTCAGTGGTCTTCTCATTTATACTGTAATATTAACACTCATATTGGCTTTTGAATCATCAATAGTTAACAAATATCTTCCACCAGTTCAGTAAAACGCAATGCCTTTCACAGCAGTACACTATGTCTGCTCTTGTATTTTCCATTATTTTCTATTATTTTTATGTTTTTATTTTTTCTCAATATCTTCTGGTAGTGAGAAAAACACTTTTTATTGAAATGGTATTATCATTAATTCAATTTGGTGATTGTGTATTTTCAATCCCGTCGGTACAAAATAATTCTCTCCTTTCTACCAGAGTGTGTTCCGGCTTAATGTAAGCAAATGCTTCGCACTGAAACAGCCTCTTTGAAATTGCTAAAGAGCTTATCTTTGTTCAGCATTCGAACGTGAAATGCGCTCTGATATTTTTAGTTCGTTTAGTATGTTTTTAGTTATTTTTATTTTCTTCGACATGCAACTGGAGAGTATAAGTCTGATCTGAATATAAATCGTTCCTTCTTGAAATTGCCGCGATCTTTGCTTCGATAGCAAAAATAATTAGTAGTACGAATTTTTAGACAATTTATTTGATTTAAAACAAAATTACTCCAAAGTAACTAATGAAAAATGGTTATGACTCCGTAAGAACTCATTCCCTACCTACGTCGCTGATCGGGAGGCACTAGGAATCGAGTCCTAACTATGATGGATTTTAGACAATAAGGTACGGACTAGATTCGACTATAGGACAAATTTTGTCTCACTAGAAGAATTCTAGCTGCCGGCTGCTATGATCGATAGTTTTCCGAGGTTTCTCCGATACCGTGTGATCACCGGAGCAGTATCCAAACAAACGAGCAATGTGCTGCGTACGATTTTCTCTTACGTATCCTTGTCCCCTTCTCTCTCCTTACGCACACTCAATACCACACGTCTGGAGGTCACACGGGTGCTTAAAGCTCGTGCTGGTTGGTGCAGAGCCCCGCTGGGGGAGAAACCTAGAGAACGAAGTTCACGCAAGCCGACTTGTAGGGTGGCGCCGGATTTGACGTTTCAGCGAACAAGAAACACCGCCACCTCATGGATTACAATAATATTCCAGTCAAATTAGACAAAAACCGATGATTAGAGGGAGGAAAATCCCGGAGTTTTGAAACTAGTCTTGATTGTCCTTTGGTACCAACAGAACATTGTACTAAAAATCCTCAAGTGTGAGGGGTGAGCCGGGTCTGGGGGGAGGGGTTGTTTAAAGCTGTTTTTCTACGTTTTTGCGTACGTCTTCTTAATTGTCAATCCTGTTAAAAAGTATACGCTTTAACAAATTAAAGTAGACACAATTTCCTAAAACAAGTTGCTGTACGTTTGTGTTGTAAAATTAATCCTTTTAAAGTTATAGGTTCGCAAAGTTCTTGTTTTAATTTATGACAAGGTCCCTTTTTAGCTCTCCCTTATAAAGATAATATTATGGCATGTTCAGTGCACGGAAGTAATTTTATTTTTGTTTAAAAATATTTATACAAAATTGTTACAAAAATATTTATTTGAATATTTCAACACTTCAATATTTTTAATATAAAGTGCGGCAGGTACCAACGAACAATCATGCCAAGCTTGAAAATTTTGGATTTTTTTTCACTCGGTTTGTCTAATTTTACTGGACAACAAGTCCAGTCCTTACGGCACTGGAACCTGCGGCTTCAGTCTGTCTGTATATGGCGCGACAGCCCGCGAACGGGCAGGGCCTACCAGCAGCGTCCCGGCCTCGCGGCCATGGGTTTAAAGGGTACGAGTGGATAACGAACACTACGCCGTATTCTGGTCTTTTCAATCTAAGAAGGGATCCTGCAAGTAAAGCGCACCTTTTACTCTTGCCCGACCGGAAATCGAAGCCGTGGTCGCGTTATGGAAAGTGAGCATGCTGATCAATCAACTACACCGCCAGGGCCTTGCGGATATAGTAGTTGACGGAAACTATAAATTCACTCACTCACTCACGGAATATAATATTACTAGTATTTTCAAAATTAAGAAAAATTAGTATATTTCGTAGCTACAAGAAAAGGCGAAACAAATTTAATTAATCACACATTGAAAATTCAGCTTTCAAGATTGAGAATGGAATTTGTTCCATGGAACATTGTGCGTACAAAAACGAGAAATATGAAAACTCAACGAATAATGATTTTGTAAAACATACACACTCTTCATCAACTAAATAATAGCTTTAATATTCCACAGGTTTAAAGTGCCGAAAACGTTTACTTTTCACGGGAGACTTTTTAAATTAAAAAGTTAAAAATCGAATTTGTCTTTTATTTCCTTAAAAATTTAGCAATTAGTCCAAAGGACACCCACAAGAACTGAATGGAAATTCCACACACACTGTTCTGTCATTCCAGAAACCCTCTATTAATATGAACTATGGTTATGGCTGTCGTGCTCATTTCCTGAATTTTACCCGGGAATTAACGCTCTCCCAGCTTTGTCACATCGCCACCCTCTTTAATAGAAAGACGTGTACTAGTGGAAATTAGTTTTGGTGGAATGTGCAATATTGTCCTGGACAACTTCCGACTTATTGCCGAAGGGGGCGCTTCGGCTGCAGTCTCTATGTCCCTTCCGTCTTTTGTTAATATTCATACCAGACATCATCTTCGAAAATACACTTTTACATATCATAAAGGCTTCTAACGAGAGAAGTGCTGAAGTAAAGAAAATATAGGTGTGTAATGTGTTATATAAAACTAAGAATAAGCATGTTTGTATGTCACAAACAACTTAAAAACCACTGGAGTTAGTTCTCCCAAATTTTCTCAGGGATTCTTTTAAGTGACCTAGAATACAAAATATGTAGTTGCGAATAAAAATGTCTCAATTTTTTTTACAAAAGATCAAAACTGTTCTTCATTACGAAGTCTAATTATGCTAGCTTTATCATTATTAAAATAAAAAATTGAAAGGAGAAAAACTAAACAAGAAAACGTTCTACAATACACTAAAATGAAATTATTTATACACATAACTCGGCGTCGGCCCTACTGCTACATCGCCGCGAACATTCGGTATCCAGTGCATGCTTTTGGCTATGATTGAGGCACCTCATCAGTACTTTTTTATTTAAAAAAAAGTGCCGGCGACATTCGGACAGTGCAACCTTGATTCAAAAATGACCGTTAGACGAATACCTACGGCTATTCTTTTTTATTAAAAAAATATTGATATGGCGCATAAAAAAATGTCAATCGTAGTCCAAGATGCGTTCTTTTTATACACTTACACTCAATTACTTATAATGTATTTCTTTCTATGAAAAACAAAATACGACGTGTACTATAAAACTTTTAGTACCATAGAGTCCGGGAAACAATTTGTTTAATTGCTCTGAAAATGTGTATTTCTCAATTTTGCAGCCTTCTTGTATTCCGTTTACTGTTATTGACAGAAAAGTCGCACTTTCCTATACCCGTACCGGAAAGTAACACTGCATGTCGTGTCATAAACAAATCACCAAGGCAATCTAAAAAAGCAAAAACAACATAGTTACTGAATCGCTTATTGTGAATAGTGCTAAGACTATAATAGTATTATATTTCCATTCATTCAAACTACAAATAATGTTCACAACTCATGCAAAAGCTTATTTGGCATATTCAGCTTAAACTTCCGGGTCTATGTCATTTCATCGCCTCGAGCGAAACCATTTCATTCTCTGGTCAAATACTAATTTTCTTTTCGAATATAATTACATTTCACGCATAATGTGAGAGGGGTTGAAAAACTCTTAACTTGTCTCAATACTGACTTCTCTAATCTGTACCTGCTAATAAAAAAATAAAGGCAGAAGTGAAAAACATAGTAGGTCCTCGAATCCTCGCTCAACGCTCTCTTGATTTTAGGATATGTGATCGGATCATGCGAGTGGTCACCCGTCAAGCAACACTGTGTTGAGAGATGCATACACTTCGGACAACAATGCCGTAATGCAATTTCCTAATTTCCCGTTTCATGTTGGTAAATAGAAAGATTTTGGTAGTTTTATTTCATTATTACGTTAAAATGTTTAGGGTCGTACATAAAATAATGTTTTGTAGCATAATTTATTATAATTAATGTTATTCATCGCATACACAAATTTACAAAGGCCCTTCTGAGAATAAATATTGATTTACACAATAATATAAGGGTTTGCAGTATTTTTCATACTAAACTGAAGATTAAAGTATGAAGAAGTATAAAACTGAGTTCTAGTATCACTTGTGATTTGAGACGTTTTATTTAATAGGTGACGAGCCATATTGCAACTTTCGTTGACAGAGTTTTGAGTTAGTTTTATTATTTGTTGGCATCATTCGTTCTTGGAAATTCCCAGCAGTAAATATGAGATATTGAAAAATATTTCTTTCTGCCAACGATCGATCTCTTTCCAATAACGACGGTATTTTCATTTCGTTTTTTCCTACAAGGGAATTGCCTACGGTCTTTGCAGACATGTTCGTGGTGAATGTCATTCGATCTTCAATAATGAGTGGAGTAGACTTCTGTTTATATTGCACCGGTCTGGAGCAAGACATCCGCGCCGTATATTTTGTCCTCAAATACACTCGCATTTTCTTTCGAACTTCGTCCAATATCCTTGAAAATATTGCGATAGTACCTCGTGCCCCGAAGGGATCCCCTTGAGACCATTAATAAACGTTGGGTCGTCGTTGAAGGGAATGGCTCATTGCAAAATTTTTATTGCAGAGTTATTTTTTTTTAATTTCTCTCTGATTACACCAATCAGTAGCCACATTCAAGTTTTGTAGATCCTTGATAAAAATTGGTATATAGCAAAAGTCTGTCAATCCGTCTGTGAACAACTGTAGCGCCTAAACCATAGGCAGGATTTTCATCAAAATGGGTACACCCCCAACCAATTTGGCTAATGTTCTGGCCACTTGAATTTGAAGAGGATATTTTGTTGTTTATTGGAGGTATATTACGAATTTAAATTCAATTTCAATGAAAGTATTTTCAAAGGAAATTTTTAATCTATGTAGTACATTTATCATAAAATACAATATTTTAAGTATATTGTTTCGGGTAAATAGGAAAGGAAAAACTGAAAGTATTCTGTCTAAATTGGATACCGGTTGCCTAATTTGAACTGATATTCTCCTAATTTGCATCCCAAAAGAAATGTAAGATTAAAGGAAAAATAGGAGGACAGACCTGCTTATTGACAATAAAATCAATACAAAATATCTAGACATAAATCAGAAAGCATGTAGTTGAATTAATTGAAAGAAAATATTTTTCATGTGAAAATAACTGATATTGACTGAAAATTGTTTCACGATCCCTTTAAAGTATCTACAAGCATTAGAGCCAATTTGTGTGATCCAAATGCTCTTATGCATAGACGTATGTTTGGAAATCAATGTAGGCAACGATCCAAATTCGACAACTTACGCTATAAAATGTAAATTGAAATATGAAAATCATTTTAAAACGATGGTTACATTTATAAATTTGCTCATTTCCAAATTATGTATCAAAATATTATTTGATAATTTTATTGAGTTCACAAACAAAATAATACGAAGCTGACCGGATCTCCCAGACTGTTAATGTAGCTTAACATTACGTTGTACTGAATGTGTAGCTCAGAAGAAAAACATTTCCAAATTAGAAAATTTTAGTTGTTGAAAATATCATTAACATTTTGTAGAATTAATAAAGTAGCAGTAAGAATGTTAATTTGCAAAATAAAACTCTTTTCGATACATTTCGCTATGAATAGGTACTGATATGATTAGAAATAAGTACGCCGTAATTGATAGCCTACTAATATAAAATTCATTAATTAAAATTTATACCATGAAATTAATTAGAAATAAAAGTGTAGGATGATCATTTACATTCATTTCTTAATTTTCAATAATTTTTTTAAACAAATTTAAAAATTATTTCTGTACGCTGTAATGAGTTATCAGCAGCTGTAATGAGACAACTACAGTAATCTCTGCGGACTATTGTCTTTTAATAATCTTTAGTATGTGCTTCTTGCGGTGAGGAAGCTCTTTCTCATTCTGGTCCCTCAGCCTGCTTCACAGGAAAGTTGAAACGGGAAATCCTCAGAAGTAGTGCTGAAAAAGGAATACATGTACAGCAATTAGTTCCAGACTCGTAATCAACAAGATCAAACGATTCAAGCTAAGAAGATTATTTGCGGTTGTTTGTTTCATGACTTGACTTGAAATCACACCGCATTTCCTTTATGACATACTTATAAGCTTTGCTAACATAGATCTCGTAGTATAGCCCAAGCACCGTAACACGTTACAATATTGGAGTTATATTATAGTTCGCAGAACATAAATACTTACATATATTATAAATGGATGTGCGTTTTGCGAGCAATAATACATGTACATGCCCCCTCCCCCGCGTGGCTCATGGCAAGCGACCTTCCTCGCGGCTAACGAGCTTGTCGCGATCCAAGGTTTGATACCCGAATTGGGAAAAACTGTAGCTTTCCCAGTGTATCCCACATGTATTTTGATAATAGTATTTACGAAAATATTTTTGGAAACGTTTCGAGCGACTACTTCTATATTCTATTAGATCATTGCAACATATTCATATCACATTTCTTGGGGAAAGTCGGAAAATTACATTTAAAAATGCTCTAAATCTTTCATATTTTTTGTATTTGTTTGTTGTTCGAGTTTTGGTTGAATTCGGCGAACTCCGGGAGCTTTCGAGACCGCCGTTAGCTACGAAGGTTGCCTTTTATGTTTCGGGATTTGGCAACCCTAGTGTTGCAATCTGGCAACTGACAGCTCTATCGTAAAGTTGGATGTTTTGAGGTTATACGTACTCTGAACGTTTTGACATACGAGCGCTATTTGTGTTGTTTACAGTAACTTAAAAGAATCATCTTGGCCCAAAAATGGAATTAAATCGTGAACATTTTCGTGCGATTATTTTTTACAACTTTCGATGTGAATTAACTCAGCAACAGTGCATGGATGAAATTAATTCAATTTTTGGCGATGAAGCTCCATCAAGGACCAGTGTTTATCGATGGTATGGTGAATTCAATCGTGGTCGTAGTTCACTCCAAGACGAATTTCGCGAAGTTCGTCCAAAATCAATTGTTGTTTCGAAACCATTGATGCTGTACGTGAACTGATATTGCAAGATCGTCTTGTGACCTATCGTGAGATTGAGATAACCTCAGGCATTAGTGGGACCAGCATACATTCAACATTGCAATAACATTTGACTGTCAAAAAAAATTGTTCGCGTTGGATCACACACAATTTGTCAATCGCTCAAAAAAAGGCTCGTGTCGATTGGTCGAAAAAATTGCTCAAAAATACGATCGCGGTGCTTCGAAACACGTCTATGACATCGTGACAGGTGATGAATCGTGGATTTACGCATATGAGCCCGAAAGTAAACAGCAGTCCACTGTATGGGTGTTTCAAGATGAGCAAAATACAACAAAAGTTGTTCGCGCACGAAGCACTTCCAAACAGATGGTCGCCTGTTTTTTCGAAAAAGCTGGACATGTCGCAACCGTACCACTAGAACAACGCAGAACAGTCAATTCTGAGTGGTACACAACGATTTGTTTGCCAGCTGTCTTCCAAGAAATCAGGAAAACCGCCGAAGACGGATCACACTTCACCACGACAATGCGAGCTCTCACACATCGGCTCAAACAACTGCAGTTTTGAGCACCCAAAACATCGATTTGATAAGTCATCCTCCGTATAGTCCTGACTTGGCACCGAATGATTTCTTTTTATTCCCGTACGTAAAAAACAAACTGAGAGGTCAACGTTTTTCGACACCTGAAGAAGCGGTTGCTGCATTCCGAATGCATGTTTTGGAGATACCTCAATCAGAGTGGCAAAAGTGCTTCGACAATTGGTTCAAACGCATGCAAAAGTGTATAGATCTTCATGGGGAATATTTTGAAAAACAATAAAGTGATTTTCGATGATTAATATTTGTTTTTGTTCTCTAATCCTGAAATATAAAAGGCAACTCTCGTATTTTGCCATTAATAGCGACGACCAATCGGAGAACAAGCTACAGTGTTCTTGAAAGAAGGCGTTAGGGAATGCACAAAAATGGGCGAAATCCCCTAGAAAAATAAAAGGTGATGGAATTAATACCACCGTGCAAAGTGTCCGTGGTGGTTGAACACGCCCAGCTACGTCTAGTTAGGAAATATAAATACATAAGGCAAGCTAGTGGGTTTGTATTTCTTCCTAGAAATTATGTTTGTTTTTCTTCAAAAGTGAAGGTTGCCAACGAGCAAATTATAAGTTGATGAGAAGTGAAATTTTAATAATGAATGAAGAAGTTATTTCATTTATTTCTCTCTTTCTCTCTCTCCCTCCCTCTCTCTCTCTCCCTCCCTCTCTCTCTCTCTCTCTTTCTCTCTCGCACTCACACAGTACTTATGCATTTTTAACTGATAGTGTTTTAAAATGCCAGAGGAAATTGTTCCATAATTAAGTTACTGTTTTGCTGATGACGGCGTGATGGAAAGTTTGATAAGCAAAATAATAATGTGTTTGTTGTACCTCGCACCTCATGCACAATTTATCATCCATTTAAGGCGAAAGTGCCTAGTTAATAGATCTCTTGATATCGAGATCTATCATCAGTTTGTCTTTCTGTGTGTTGTCGTTTACTAAGATAAGCACCACGTATGCTAGGAGCACCGGCTCGCTCCTTCGAGAACGAATGTAACTCGAGCGAAATGAAAAATATTCATAAATAATATCACATGTTATTATTCAAACCACGAGCGATATTGACTGTGACTTCTTGCTAGTAAACACATTAATAAAGTCAAATAAAAGTAATAAAATAACAAATAAGACAGTAAAATATACATATTTTGCGATTCAGATAACAGTAAACGATGAAGGGTTCTAATATTACAGTTTCTTGGAATGATTTCATGTAAAATAATATTAGATACTACATAGAGAAAATGATTTGTACTAGATTTTAATTATATTCTTTAATATCATTAAACAATCGACGATTAAAATGTACAAAAATTAAAATAATAAACTAAAAACGATTCGGCGAACATCCCCAGCCTCATCTCTAGGAAGTTGAGTTTTATCTTTAGAATATATTAAGAAAGTATATCTCAAACTTGTGAAATAATGGTTGTTTCATCTGTAGATAGGATTTCAATTCTGTTGTTTCGGAATACCCAGTTATAAGTCTGTTAAGAAGATTGTATATCAGCTTGTAGCATGTGAGGTATAATTGCAAATCCAAAATATAGATTACCAGAACGTATTTAGGATTGTGTAAAACTTATATTTTTTTTGCATTCGTCACCAAGTTCCTTAGTGATATAGTCCCAAAAATCTCCACAGACCTTCACAGACAACTATGGACGTTGCGAAAAGATAACGATTAGGACAGTTATGAAAATGACTGGTGCGGCCTGGAGAGTTGGCGAAATTTACTTGGTGTGCAGAGACGCTCCTAGGATTTTTTTCTGGAAAGGGGGGTGGGGTCGGTTTAGTGTTAATCCGATTTTACTATCTCGCACTTCCAATCGTAAGACTATCGTAAGCATTGTAATCATGCGCCGGAAAACGGCGAAGTTTCGACACAAAAACTCTGATTGCCAGGCCCTGGTGAGGAAAAAGTGAATAAATGTAGTTTCTAAATATAGAAAAACAATTCTCTAACACGTGGTGCAGTAAAAATACATGTTTTGTGGGTCTTTGAAACCGAAAAATCGATTGACGGCACAACGTCGGTCTAACCGTCCATCCGGCCGTGTGTCCACAATACTAGAGCATAAGCCGTTCAGACGATTTTCTTCAAAATTTATATTCCCCAATCATTCTAACTGTGGTGGACCCTTGAATTTGAAACCGAAATTTGAATTTTGGGGGTACTTTACATGAAGCCCCTGGGACATTTTAAAAATTTTCAAAAAAATGGCTCTACATTTTTTTATTAAATTTTGTTGTTAAAAGGACAAAGGACTTTTAAGATTACAAACGCCCTTTTTTCCAAAACGTCTGCAAAATTTTCGGAAGGAGCACTTTTTGCACTTTTTAATATAATGTAAAGTTTGTTTTGGGATATTTAAAAAAATACACAAATGTAAATCTTTTGAAAGATTTCTCACGCCGTTGATATGCACTTTTCCAGAAATTTGAAACAACTATTTTATTTGAGAGTTTAAATGCTTCAAATGACTTCAAATGAAATTTGTCGAAAACTCAAAAGTTTCTGTGAAAAAGAGATTCAAATCTTGAATTTACAGAAGGGCTTAAGCGTCATTTTCTAAAAACCGGCTTCAAATTTTTCAAAGAAAATTTCAAATAATGTGTTTTTACTGTTCTTTAGTATTCTTAGAATATTTTTCCGTTCTAATACTATAAAACCGAAAAATTAAGAAAATATTAAAAAGAATGTAATTCTGGCGGCGATAGATGGAAGCGGGCAAGTTCGTATAGTTAGCGGAGACGAAAGGAAATAGTTAACTAATACGGGAAAGTCTGTTCCGTAGCACCATTAGTTATTGTCAATGAATTGGTGTACGACTACATAATATTGACGGTCTGCAGACGGTGTAATGGCTTTTATCGGTCCTTCATACCGGAGGCAAATAATTCTCAAAGACCTGTGTTATGTATGCTATCATTCTTAAAATTATAATATTGTCCAGTTTAATATATCATACAACTGTGGAATGGTCGCAATACCACCTAGAAACTGTATATCTAGGTGGTGTTAGTGCATAGCAATGACAGGAGAGGATGTGTTTATCCAAAATAGATTTTCAAATAAAATCATGTTAAATTTTTTGAAAACATGAGTATTTTTGGGCTAATTTGGAGACAAAAATAATGGCTGGTCCGAATTTACTGCGCTTCGTTGTCGTAATTCCCTACATTTGGATGCTTCGTATGTTAGAATTTGTATATTTCATATATCTTTCGTATATTATATTCGTTTCTTACATTTGACTTTTGTTATACATTTACACATTACTTTTTAGAAATTATTTAAAACCTATTTGAAATACTGCTAGCTTTCAGAGAATATCATATTGGAATAATACAATGACTCGACAACAATGACTCGAAAGTTAAACTTTGTGAATTGCGTATTATTGTTGGGACATGATTTATCTGCATGAAAATTAGTTATAATTGTCAAATTTGTGTTGATATTTGCTTGAAAATATTTAGTGTTTGCACCAAATGTTGTACGATTTGTAATCAGTAGGGTTGGACAGTATTTAAATACTTGTATATGAAATATATATTGTAAATAATTCACATGTTCATTCACGCCACTTCAATGACAGTTTTCCTTTGCAGGTTTTATATATTCGCCAACTAGAGGTGAATTGTCTGATGATTTGTTTGAAAAATCAGTCGTTTTTAAGGAAATTCCATTTCTTTGTTAGACATATTTTTGAGATCATTTTATTATTGAAAATGTTTGTATGTATTGTTACAATACATTACAATATTTTTTGTTCAGAAATTTTTATGATCGTCTATTACTAATTTACTGTAATTGACAATATATTGTTGTAATAAAAATATATAAAACAAAATTGTTATATATTTACAGTATTTTGAGTACAATGCACTTCCTGCAATTAATTCTTAAATATTGAAAAGTTGTAAAGGATAATCTCTTCAAAATAACAAGCCATTAACCCAAAGGCAGGCAGTCACGCGCTTTTTAGAGGATCGGGACTTAACGCGCAAGTCGGCAACACCGTCCGCGGCGAGGTCTTACACTTCCCTCGGTGTACAGGGAGCAATGGAAAGACCCTGACTCCTAGAAAATCTTACCTTTGATATTAACCAGATTTTCAGCAAAGCTGAAATTTGATGAATATAATACAAATATAAATTGTGCTGGATAGAAATTAGAATGTAGTAAACTTTGAAATTTTTGCAACTTTCGAAAAATCAGAGTTTTCAACGTAAAAATGAGACCTGCATCATTCGCATAAATGTCCTTCATACTATCGAACAATAAAATGTAATAAAAAGCGTTGGAACTATTTTTTTTTTGTTTTCGAAATGTCTCAGGGGCTTCATGTAAAGGAAAATGAATAACTAAAATTTATTTAAAAAATTGAATTACAAAACTAGTATAGAAAGTATTACATATCGATTACTAAAGGCGAGAAAGTATGTGCTGTTTAGCACCACTAATTATTGTTCACTTGCAGTTTATATTTACAACGTTAACAATGGATATATTAAAATACTTTTGTTTAGTATAAAAAATTAGTAAAGGCTATATATATTGTGTGTCAATGGCTGGTGGAGGTGGAGGGAACTAAATCCCCACGGGGTCCCCCTTCTTGAGTGCGCCACTGTTGACGTACGATATTTAAGAACCTACTAGGATTGAGTTCATGTGTCGACTGCTCTGATCGATGGTTTCTATAGTTTTCATGATTGCTCTCATGGAAATGTCGAAGCAACATTTGTACTATGGACACAGGACAGCGCATGATTCTTCCTTCCCCGACCTCTCCTCACTACCAAGACCTGAAACCGCGAAACTAGCGAAAAATATTGGAAATTCAGAATTTTAAAACTTTGTATACAATTTTTATCGCTTTGTCATAATAATAAAATCTGTAAATAATTATGCAAATAGTCTAAGTAAAACAGAAAAAGTAAAATACGAAAATGCATTGATATCGTAGCCGATTAGAGAGCAATTGTAATTTTCTGTATATTACTAGTCGTAGTAGGCACTCGGAGTCTTTATCAAAGATAACGGGGATGGCAAGTAGACGAAGGTTTCATTCCAGTGCGTACACTGCCGAGTTGAGGTGAACATCAATGAGGGACTATCATGCGTTGGCGACACACTCGACCCGATTATTAACTGCTTACTATGTTGAGAGACGCGAGAATCTTTAGGGTGTGAGAGGCAGAGGTCAGGACATCGAATTATACCGTAGCGATGCATCCGAGCTTTGAAGCAATAATGACATGAAAACAGGAACAAAGACATGCTCCGGGGAGGCTCCGGATAACACGAATTTCAAGAAGAGGGGACAGTTTCATCCCAGGACAGGCGCCTATTAACTCTCCGTATTGTCTCCTTCTATCATCTCGTCAAGTATCTTCATGCATAAGGATACCCATTTACATCAGCACCATTGCTACGTGACTGAGAAATACAGATTTGCATTCTCGACGTCCCTTACATCCCCTTTTGTTAATATTTTGCGAACGGTGCTATCAGGGGCAGTTTTGTCGCAAGTTTGAATTGGCATTGTTTCCGCGGAAAATTGAATGGTTGTCATTGTGCACCGTTATCTTTGTTCACAAATCATTGTTTTGCCTACATATAGATAGGTACTTTATAGACCACAAATCGGAACTTCATTGCTCAGCTATATATATTTGCGTAGTAGCAGGAAGCATAGTGAGGGGACTCTCCCTTGGGATTCTTGACCCAGAATAATTAGGAAAACTTTAATTTAAATGAAAACGAAGAAAACTGTGTCGTAGTACTACAAGTATTTGATAATAGGATAGTGTAAATAGCACTTTAATATTTTTATCACTCGTACTAATCATAGCTTTCGAACCACCATAAAAAACTGGCAGCCACCTAAAAATCAATGCAATTCGCAGAGCAATCCGTAGTAATCTGGTATTCAGAAGAAATAATTAACCAAATGATAGTATATTTCATGACATTGAATCACTTAGTAGATTACACGTCGCACGTTTCGTCTCCAGTTTATATTCAGAAGAGACTCACCTCACAAAACAACTCACAAACCTCGCAGAAAATAAACAGAGATAATCGAATTACAAGAGGGCGTGTGTGTAGGTAATTCACTAAACTTGATCATGGGAACGGGACGGAAGGAAGGCAATTGTTATTCGCGATGAGCGGAGTGCGGCCGGGGAGCAAGCTATTGGCGGCGGCGACGGCACCGTACGCCGTGAGGTGGCGGCAGCGGCGGCGGCGGCAATAGCTGTCGCGCCTTCGCGACAAACGATCTCGTTAACACGAAACAGGAGCGCCGCGCCGCGCGCGCGCCGCCAGCCGCGGTCATGCGCCTCCGACCGCCCGCGCGCCCACCCCCGCAGCCGCTCCTCCCTGGCTCCACGCGCCGCGCTCCGCCGCCGCCCCCCAAAGCCATCGCCGTCCCTCCACCACTCAGCTCAGCCATCTCACCCCTCCCGAGCGCACCGACCATTCATTGCTAAAGCATCTACCGCAATCCCCGCTGCCACTTCTGCCGATGCCGTTATCACCACATTTGCTGCCCCACTAACGCCGATGCCAATGATGCTGCCACTACTGCCACCATCTCCTTTTCGTCGTCCGCCAAGACCGTCGCTTTATCCCCGTTCTTTCCCACGCTCCGCTCGACACTTCAGCCGCGCCCCCATTCTCGCGGCTGCGCCCCTTTCACGCCTACCCTCTTCAACCTCCCTTCCCTCCCCGACTTCTCTTTTCTTCTCGCTTACAACTACTATCGCCTGCTTTTCTTTGATACCATCCACGTCTCCGGCGACCTGCCGCCCCTCTCGCTGATCCCCTCCCACGCACTGCTTCTTCATCCGCCCCCACCACGTCCCAAGAAACAGCGCGGAAGCCGGGAGCCTAACTTTAAAATCCCGACCGCTGGCGGCAAAGTTATATGACCCTCCCAAATTACGTTACATAGCCGCCGCGCGGCGGCCGGCCGGGCAAGCGGAGTCCAGCGGGGTGGGGCGGGGTGTGGGGGGAGGGGAGGGAGGGGAAGGCGGAGTGACCAGTCTTCAACGCGCGCTGCCCTCGCCGACGCCAACTTCCGGAGTTGGGCCACGCGAAGAATGGAGCCGCGGGGCGCGCGCGACGATCTGTGGCCGACGAAGCCCAGCTGGCCCGGAGCGGAGGCGGCGTGGGCGGGGTGGGGGGTGGCTGACCGGCTGGCCAAGAGGCCTCTCCGTCTAGCCAGATTACAATACTGGGAAAATGCTCTCGCAAACAACGGCCGTGGAACAAAGTTGGTATCGCGAAGATCAATACAGTTACGAAAGAATACAGCTTGTTGTTGAGAGTTAAAGTATAAGTTTGACATTCCTTTTAATTGGCTATCCAGTGGGCAGACCGAAATCTGATTCCATATGGTGACGAATTAATGTGAAAATTGCCTCCTTGTAACTTATCACTTGTTTCCTTGTCTAAGAGATATATTATATTTTTCTAATTAACCATTCTTTACATTCCCCAAAACGCTATATTTTACAACCGATGTGGTTACGTATTCCTTGTCTTTGCAAATACGTATATGGGTATTGATCGTAGGACGATAACGTTTCGCATTCTAATTGGATTACGACGAAATCAATAAACAACGTGTTTCTTAAGCCAGATTTATAAGGTGAAACATAAACATTTGTGCTGCAGGTTAAATCACACTTTCGTTTTTAAGATGTATTGATTGATGCTTCCGGGCATTTTAACTGCTACTGTTATTAGAAGGGGGCAGATTTTGATGACCTAAAACATAGGTAAAAATAATCAATAACATTTACTTAAAATATTATGAAAAATGCCCTAAAAGAAAAAAAAGTAAAAATTATCAAAACCCGTTCAGATGTACCACTTAAGCTATTGGATATGTTACGGATGTAATCGAGACTTCTTTCGTTCAAGTGAACTCAGCCTGCAAACTTTTGTTTTGGATTTACCAGCAAATATTTCTTTAGTTATCCCGAGGTGTCACAGAAACCTTAGATTACATACTCACAACGGCTGACATTACAATTTCTAAGCAAACAAATCAAATAGGCAAGTCAAGAAGTCGGTGGAGAACATTTGTTGCATCTAGTAAATATTATTTAAAGCAATTACCATTTAAATTATATTAAAATCGATAAAATCGGCAAAAAATTTGCTAAATTTGACGGAAAAAGTTAAAAATGACTTATCAGTCGAAATAGACGAAAAATGTAAAATATAATGACGTATAAAAATTGGTTATGTCCTTTTGTCATAAAATAAAATTAATGTCTCCGCTAAAAGGCATTGTTCTAAAGTGAAAAGAAAAAAATAACATTTCATTAAAGTTTGCCCCCTAGTCATTAGTTACATTGCTGTTGTGTATTGTTTTTTTTTTCTTCTGGGAGATGGTGGTGTTCCTCCCCCGCTTGATATTGAAATCCGGTGCCAACTGCGCGTTGCCTTGCGGAGGATTGCCTCTTCAGGTATCTCCCCCAGCGGGCCACCGACTCAGCCGGGACAGGGGGTTCCAACTTGAAAGATTAAAGAGCAACAACGAAAACCTGTAATATGGCATCGTGCATTTCAATTCTTTGCCAATCTACATACCTGACTTCGCCTCATTGTTTATCTCGGTAATTTGACGTCTGCTCTGGAACAGGAGGGATGGAACCATGCGTGATATCAGGATGTACCGTGCATTACGCAGAGAAACATGGTAGGATGATTTTGAATTTCTGAATTTACTACCAAAAAATCTTTAAATATAAACTCACTGCTATGCAAGTCAACTGCAATGGTCATTAGTCCCTTTGGTGTAGTGAATGATTTTATTGTCCTGGGAGGTGGATGTGTTCGGGATGGAATACAGCCACCTCACAGAACAACAAAATGTGGTGTGATCCGCGCCGACTTACACATTGGCTTGTGGGGCGTTGCCCCTTTCCGGTAACTCCGCCAACGGGCTACCGCTCCAGCCGGGACGAGTTTTAAGCTCCAGACTGGTCTCCCGACATGTGAGGTAGTATGGAGCGTGTGAGTGATAGAACAAGGAAGAGGAAGGAGAAGTTGCGGTCTGCAGTCCGTTTGTTAAGGTACTGCTCCGGCATTCGCTAGATGTTTATCGAAGAAACCACGGAAAATACCGCTCAAAACAAACTGCAGCTAGAATTATCCTCCAGACATCGTATGAATTCGACTTAGCTATGTAGCAAGTATTGAATATCGTGTCATTGTCGAGACTCGAACCTTTCAACATCCCAATTAAAGGCACTGCAGTGATATAAGTTGTCTAAGCTTGGATTGGTCTCCTGATATGTGTGATAGTTTAGTGCATATAAGTGTAAGAGTGTGAGGAAAGGGAGAGGATATGACAAAGGAGAGTAGGGAAAGACCTGTTTGTTAAGAGTATTGCTCCGGCATTCTCCTAGTATTGATTGGAGAATCTACTGATCAGAGAGCCCGGCCCCTAGAATTCTCCTCCAGATCACGAGTGAATTCGATATTTGATCGATAGTTAAATAGTAGAAGAAAAGTAGTAGAGTTAAATTGCTAAAAAAAGGAGTTAAAATGTGAAAAAAGTAAAAAAATATAACATTTGAAATAATCTTATTTTATTATGTAAATTTACTGAGAGCAAAGTGCAGAAGACAGATGAGTTACGGCTTAAATTGTGCGTTATGTTCTGCGGATTGAAATTTTATGCCAAGAATTCGTCGAGAGATAAATAGGAGTTGTCAGGTTCAGGCATTTATTCTTGTGATGGAAGGTCTTCACAAAATGCACAAATATGCAATTAGAGTATACACATTTGGACGAGAAAATGTTTTAATATTGTTAGACATCGATTTTGCGTCAAGACACATTTATATACTCACAAATTACGTTAATTTCATTAAATTCGCTCTGATTCTGGCAAGATTATTAAATGGAGTTAAAGACGGTAGATTTTCAATACAACGCACCAACGACCCCTCTGCGAAATACGAGGAAGAAAATAAGAGTAAGATTTTCTCATCGATCTGACACTTTCAATTTAAGTTCTGTGAGAGCCCTTTCAGATGTCAAGAATTTCATCAGACTTCTTGACGCCCAGTAGACTCGTAGTAAAAGTTTGGGACGCCTAATGTAGGACCTCATTTGATATGTATGAAGCATTCATGCATAATATTAGGGTTAATGTACAATATGGCCTGAACGTGGAGTTATGTTATTTTGATGACAAAACGTGACAACCAACAACCACATATTTATGATTATTTTATGCATTTGATTATATTATTATTTGTGTGCTTCATTGTATCACATAAATTGATACCTTTTAAATTGTGATTGTATCTAAATGACATTCAACAATAGGAGGTTTTACAAAATTTTCACAATTAAAATTTAAAGTAGTATAGTGAAAATGTGCTATGGAAATGAATTTGCCCCTATTTCAGTGCAAACTTCGTATTAATATCTTTAATAAAAGTATTAACATATGGATTAAGTCTCATAGTGCACAGTATAACTGTTCACTGTCTTGAAGTTACAACTATGAATATGAGAATACAAATGGCAAATTTTTCTTGTTCCACTCTTCAGTTAGAAAGGTCTAGACAAGATACACTTTGTGTACGAGTACGACGTTCGTGTATTCTTAAAAAATACACACACTTTTGCTTAGTAGTTCCTATTGTATGGTACTTACCGTACATTCTTCTACGATAAAGATTATTTTATCAGATACCATTTTCATGCAATTCATTTTAAGAAAAATATCAAAACTTTGAATTCTGATTATTTATGAAGGAGTAAAAAAGACATCCGAAACTACAACATGCACATGTAATATTGTGTAAAAGTACAATTTAAATGACACATTTCTGCGACACATAAATATGCGACTATGCGTGAAATGTTTAATCTCTTCATGAAATTACAATAAAAAGTCATGAAGAAACATCTGAGGGGATCGACAGTTGCCAAAAAATTTTAAGTTTCTAAGTGGAATTCGGGAAAAGCGGCGCTTCTTAAGTAGAACAATTGATAGCACATCTAAAATAAGAGGAGGTCAAATATATTTTCCCGGCCTTCTTTCCAGTTATTTTTTTATTTATTTCTGACATTTATCTGTAAATAAACAAACACATTAATAGAAAAATTAAAGTATAACTTTAATGATGCAATTAATAAATGCAATTAATTTAATGTTTAATTGACAAGCAGGGTTGACAGATATTTTGGAAAGCTTTTGATCGTGTACTAATTACCAAAGTGTCAGTCTTCAAGACTTACCTCTGGATGACATGAAGCAATATTTTTGGGATTTAAATTTTCTAACCTTCCTGAAGACATATTCCTCACATATCTAATTTTCAGCGTGCATCAAGGCTGCTCGAACCTGGTTCACAATTGACAATAAAAATCAGTTTCGTAATATAAGAAATATTTTTTTTTTATTTATTTTCCTGCCTGTTCGGCATAGTATGCCTTTCAGGGGTTTTAATTTACAGTTTATAATTACAGAATTTTTTGGCCATTCGGCTGACAGTATATGAGGATGACCACACGGCTACCTCGTCAACAAAGTCTGCAGAGCAGTAATTCAAAGAAATTTATTAATTTATTTATTTATTTTAATTAATGTATTTATTTAATTTTTCAGCAGCGGAATTGATTAATGGGAGGGGATGGAAATTATTCTAATTTAAGGTGGTTTAAGAGAGTCTTTGGGGTAACGAGAGATAATGCGGGTTGGGATGGAAGCATTTTTGCCTAGATCAAATATTTGTGCACTTGTACACGACGGAAGAAGGGTGAAAAATCTGTTACTCATCCGTTGAATGTATTCGCTAATGGAAGGAATGTTAAGCTCTCTGTGAATTTGCATATTTGGAATAAACCAAGGGGCTTGCACGGCTTTTCTTAGATACTTATTTTGAATGATTTGTAGTTTCTTTAGATGTGTGTTTGCTATATTGTTCCAAATTTGACAGGCGTATGTTAATGAGGGACGTATTATCGTTTTAAAAATTGATAATGCGCAGTCCAGACTAAGCGATGATTTGTTGTTAATTATTGGGTAAAGTTTGTTCATTTTTGCGTAGGTTTTGTTCGTTATTTCTTGAATGTGGTTTTTCCAAGTTAATTTTTGATCCAGTAATACACCCAGATATTTTACGGGCGTTTCATTATTAAGCCAAGGAATTGCAGAATTATTAATTTTGATTTGTAGTGGTTTATGTATTTTTCTTAGTGAGAATATTTTAGGCTGTGATTTGGTAGGGTTTATGGCAATTCTCCATTTCATTGTCCATTCGACAAATTCATTTAAGTCCGACTGGAGATCTTTGCAAGCGTTGGTAATGTTTGAATTTGCATTGAATAATACTGTATCATCTGCATAGAGTGCTATTTCTGAGTAAGTCATTTGTGGATAGTCAGCTATATATATGTTGAACAATAAGGGAGAAAGTGGGGAACCTTGCGGCACGCCGGCTTTGATGATATGTGCTCTTGATTTATTGTTGTTTATACTAACTTTGAAATCCCTCTCTGACAGGAAGCTTTTAATGATGTTTTGGAGATAATCGGGGGTTCCCAAGGTTTGCAACTTGTAAAGTAGCCCATGATGCCACACTTTATCAAAGGCATGTGCGATGTCGAGAAAAATTGCAGCTGTGTACTTTCGGTTGTGAAATGCTTCAGCAATGTACTCTGTTACTCTTCATAGTTGATGACTTGTGGAGTGATTTGGACGGAATCCGAACTGCGTATTTGGAAGTGCATTAGTTTCGGTGAAAAATTTAGATAGTCGGGATTTTATAAGTTTTTCAAACATTTTGGCAAAGGTCGGTAACAAACTAATTGGTCTATAGCTAAGAGGGTCTTGTGGATTTTTGTTCGGCTTGCATACTGGTGTTATAATGGCAGTTTTCCAGGTCTTTGGATAATATCCTAATCTTAAACAAGCGTTATAGAGCGCTGTTAATGCTGCAATTGCATTGCGAGGTAATTCTTTCATCATTTTATTATTTAATAAGTCGTGTCCTGCTGATTTTCTCGGTTTTAAAGCCTTGATTATTTGATATGTCTCAGACGGGGCTATAAATTTAGTTTTTATTGGGACGGAATATCGCGGTATTGACAAGTTTGTTTCCACTTTTAATTGGAAATCAAAGTCGGTTACCGGGTTAGTTGTAAATATTTTCTCAAAATGTTCCGCTAAAGTTTCAGCTTTTTCGAAATCCGTCGTTGCTAGACCTGAGTTAGAGGATAACTGCGGGATGAAATATTTTTCCTTTGTAATCATTTTAATTGTGTTCCACATTGTCCTGGAGTTTGGAGGGATGCTGCCTAAAAAATTTTGGAAATGTGTACACCTCACTTTATGTAGTTCTTGTTTAATTTTTACCGATATGTTGTTTAATTTTTGTTTCACTATTTTATTGCGTGAATATTGCCACAATCTACGAAGGTTATGTTTTTCTTTAATTAAATTTAGAAGTGGTTTAGGAAGCGGAATATAATTTTTGGTGAAATTCCTAACTTTAATAGATGACCTTTTAATAGCATTTTTAATAATGTTTTCGAGAGAGTTAATACAACTGTCGATATCAGATGATGATTTAAGATTCTCAGGAAACTGACATTCGTTTATTAGTATGTTTCTATACATGTCCCAATTTACTTTACCCTCTATAATTTTTTCGTTATGATAAGTCTGAAGTTCGGCTTTGAAAGAAATTATTACTGGATTGTGGTCTGAGTCTAATTCTGGTTTTACATTTTGGTAAATCGGAATGTTTAAATTTTGTGTAATAAGTATATCTAGAATATCAGGAACTACATTTGGGTTATAAGGGTAGTATGTGGGCTCTGGAGGAGCTAGTATATTAAGATTTCTTTGCAATGCGAATTTATGAAGAAGTTTTCCATTATATGAAGTAGAATTACAGTTCCAAATTTGGTTTTTACAATTTAGGTCTCCTGCTAAAATTATTTGTGACCTACCATCAAACAATGCTTTCAAGAAACTTGACGGAAACTTTTTGTTGGGAGGTTTATATGCAGCAATCAAGGTTATGTTAGAAGAGATCAGTTCGATATTGATAATAATTGTTTCTATTTCATTTGAGGATGGGGATTGTATCAGTGTATGTTTAATTTTTCTATTAATGAGAATTGCTACCCCACCTGATGCTATATGCGAAATTCGATCATTGCGGTATGTTAAATATTTTGGGATAGAAAATTTTTCTACCGGCTTTAAGTGTGTTTCTGAAATACACGCAACATCTATGTCGTGGACTTGTAGAAAGTATCTTAGTTCATTCTCTTGGCGCTTTATGCCATTTGCATTCCAGTTGAGAATTTTGAAGTTTTCTATTTTATTTTGAGCCATTGAAATGAACAGAAATAAGTTTTTGAACCATTTGTTGCAACTGTGGAATGATTGCAGAAAGAATATTATTTATAATTGTTTGGATTAGGTTTTCGTTTATTACGTTCATATTTTGGAGGACTGGGGGAGAATTCCTGTTATCTGGCCTAGGCGGCTGGCTAGCGCGATAAGCAAAAGAATGCAAGGGCGTTGAATTAAGCGGCAGAGGAGGAAACTCTTGTGGGGCATAGTGATAAGGTTGTGTGTTTTGGTTTAATTGGCGATTTGAGAACTGCCTATTTGGCAGGTTGTAAGCTGAAAATTTATGATTAGCCTGATTTAAATTATATTTTTTAACTGCTTCTTTGTAAGCTTTGCAGCCTTTGTAGTTAGCCGTGTGTTCCCCATTGCAGTTACAACACTTTGGTACATTATTATGTTTAGGTTTGTCACATTTCGAGTAATGATGGCTTTCTAAGCATCTCACACATCTAGGCCTCCTTCCGCAATTTGCCTGTGAATGACCGAAAGTCTGACAATTTTTGCACATTATTGGAGTTTTGGACTTTACGCGCATTTGAACTCTGACAATGCTATATATAAGCTGATTTATTTTTAAGATTGCTTTGTTCTTTTCATTATCAGTTAGATCGACCGCAACGGTAGTTAACGGTTTACGTTCTCTTCCGAACAGTCTAACAACTTTTAACACTTCAAAGTTTTTCGAAAGTTCATTAAATATTTCCTCTTCTGAATAGGTAATTGGCAGATCTTTTATGACAACTGAAAAAGTTTTTTGGGTAGGATCCCTATATGTGTGATGCTCGATTTTCTCTTTTTCACAGAATTTTCGATATTCTCTATAGTCCTCTATTGAGTTGAATTTAATTTTTATAGTGTCTTTTTCTAATTTAGTAGAAAAATTGTTTTTTGTAATACTTTTTAGTTCACTGATAAATAGGGGATAATCGAGTACTTTATGGACATAAAAGGGGGGTATTTTAATGATGGATTCTTCACTTTCTTCCCTTTCGTTTGGCGAATTTTCTTCGGTCATATTTTGAAGACCTTGGTACCTATTTTTGACGGTCACGTTATACAGTATTCTTTTAGAAGCATTGTTTTCATCTGGTAAATCTACGTGCATGCGTTTTAGATTTTTACTGTTTTCATTAAAACCACTGGTTGACTGTTGAATAACTATTTGTTGCGGGGCAGCACCATACCTGTTATAATAAGCATCTTTAGTGCTTACTGACTGAAGGTTGGTCAGAGTCCCTTCCGGCTCTCCATCCAGCTGCAGGGCAGGCGGTTGTGATGTGTTAAACTGTTCCAAGGGTTGAATATTTTCCATTTGTGGTGGAAATGGAAGCACATCTCCATTCATTGCTGTGAACTGATCTGGTGTGCCACCATTTAAAACGTGGGCTGCAGACACCAATTGGCCCCCAAAAGCGGGGGCACTTGTTGCGAACATACAGCTTTCGCTGCACCACTACACTTTCACTGGATAACACAATATTTCGTTATTAGCAATAAACAATTATATTGCACAAAAACAATCACTGTTAGAAATATGGGGATCCGCTGGTAGCGGCGCCCGTTTGTACTTGCACTAAACACGAGTTTGAGCGTAACACCGAAGCACAGCGATAAGCGGAGCGATGCGATGCTTACTCCACGACGTCTAGAGCGAGACTGTCGAGAAATATTAGAACCAATCAATTGTATAATTACTGTGAACATCAGTATGTCACCTTTTGGAGGATGATTAATCAAATTTAAACGGAAATTATAGCGCATTGGAATTTTTAAAAAGTGGATAAAGTGTTGTGTGATATTTGTATCTTCACGTCGCAATACTATTATGGGTTGGTGATTAAACTCTGTTTCGTTTTATAATTTTTCAATGACATATTTAAATAAGATATGATTCTTTCGTCGTAAATGAGAATTATTAATTGTTAATTATGTATTTTATACACCTTTGTTACTTTACATGTATTTTAAGCAATAGTTTTAGGATATTTTTAGTAATTTTACTTTTTACATGGATGTAGAAATTTGTAAGTATCAATTTGTTATATGTTTTAAATCTCACAGTACAAAAAGTAATATACGGAATGAAGCTGACCAGGAAAAAAAAATAAATAAATAAACATTACTACATTACTAAACTTCGCAACTACTTACTGATGGTTAGTAATATCACAAAAAATAAAAATTTAATATTTTGTGAAAAAGAAGTGAATAACCTATCATTATTATTATTATTATTATTATTATTATTATTATTATTATTATTATTATTGATTTGGGGCTCGTGAACCACACACAAAGTCATTAGTTTTTGTGAAGGGAATGTATGCAATGTCTGAGAGGTTTCAGTGTACCTCTTCCGCTGGAATGGTAGAATCGGCACCGACACACACGTCTTCTTGCGGAGTTTTCCCCTTCACGAGTCAGTGGGTCTTCACCCAGCTAGAACAAACTCTACATTCCAGATTGGCCTCCCGACATGTGTGGCCACTGTAGTAAATGTAAGTGTAAGTATAAGGGAGACTAGGGAACAAGAATAAGGAAGAAAAGATCGTCGCTGTTCGTGGCCTGTTTGTTACGGTATTGCATTTGCTGGTTACTGATAATTACGAAAAACTGCCGACAAAAGCAGGAGACTAGAATTCTCCTCCAGGCAGTGGTTAAATTCGATCCAGCTACAAGTATATTTGCTAGTGCACCAGACCCGCCATCGTCGGGATTCGAAACCTATGACTTCTTCACCAACAATACTACAGAGCCAACGATATTACCGTTGAACAATTGCAGCCGGTATTAAACATTTAAACTAAACGTTCTCTCAGTCATCGTGATTTAATGTAGTACCTAACATTAACGGTTACCTAACATTCAGAGGCAAATTTCACAGGTATAGCTCCGTTACATTAAATATTACACTATTTGTTCATTGGCAACAATTGATCTTTTGCGACCCCTTTACATGCTGTAGAAGTTTGTATTATTTAATCTGAGACACTTGAGTAATTTTCATAAAAATGAAAGTCCAAATTTTTTACTTCAGGTATCTTTGACTTATATTTAAAACTTTCATAACAATTTCCTCTTTTATTTACTTTTCATAGTTCTAGAATGCTTACAAGTTATGGCTCCGTTCACTATTCAGTTGGCCTATTGTCTAGGAGGTCTCTGCGCGGCGTCAGTGTGCGTTCCTTTCGCACGAGCCCGTGACAAAAGGAGCGAGGGCGAGCGCGGGCGCGGGCGCGAGAAGAGAGCTGAAAAGCTGTGGTGGGAAAACCGATGGGAGGAAGCGGTTCTGATCCTTAGTTATGAATCTCCTTTATCCACAGCGACGACGCATCGCAGAGCGAGCTCTGCAATATAACGACATCTTCCGCCTTGGAAAACCATTCAGAGCACAGTCGGAGAAGAAGTAGATATTTCCGGTGGAAAGGCGGGAGAGCGACTATTTCGACTTCGAGATTGATACTACGCTGGCAAAATGTTTAGAGCCACGCCATAGTATGGAGGTTGTCGATGGTAATTATTTGTAAGGAAAATACACGGAAAACACCTACTTAAAGCCTTTACGTAGCTGTATAATAAGTAAGTAGCAAAGGAAATCCTCCTTTGAATTCAGAATTCGAAAATTCAAGTTTTCTTTTTTACAAAAATCACTGGGTGATTATAACAATTGGTATTCTACTTCATATGTTGTATTCAATGGAGGATGTATGTTTTTATCTGGCGGTTTTCTGGGTAAATATATTGCTTCTGAAATTCCTCTGTCTCCTAACCGTCTGTGCACAGTTTGTGAAATTAGAATAAACAACAAGAAAATGCACACCTAGGAAAAACTTTCGATATGCTACTTGTTATAACCTTTTCAAAATCACTCATTACTCTGCTTGGTAATACTATCTGAGTGCTAATAATTTGGATCTGCATTTTGGAATACTTCAGCATAAGAATTTTTATCTTCGTTACATAGCGATCTAAATAGCTATTGTAGAGCATTTTGGACTTCATTAATGTATGACTCTCGTTTCTTTTAATTCAATTGATTATCGTAAACAACTACATGAATATGCTTGAAACTACCCTAAAAGCCCCATCAACAAACCACATATTACTGCGGAAATAGATCTCCAGATTTTCTTTTGTGGCCAATATTATTACAAGACTCCTTTCATGTAAATTTTCATTGAAATTATCGTGCAATAGGAATGTCTTTCCATGGAGTCACTTGTGAATCGAAAGGGTATATAACAGGTAATAGAAGTGAATCGGATGTAATGGAATCAGAAAGTATCCATATCGAAAAAGTTAATGTTCGGAAAGTTGCTTACAAAAACAATCGGACAACTGAATGGTAACGAATGTATTATGTTATTGTGCGAATTTCATTAATATGTATTTTTTATAATGCGTAGGTTAACATTCATTATTAAAGTTGAAGGCTTAAATTACGTATGTGCGAATCGTGTCAATATTAAAAAAAGTCCTGAAAGAAGTTCTCACGAATTGAATGAGACAAAGGAGCAAGATTGTGAAAATTAGTAGCCAGCATATGCTGGCTAGTGTACAAAGTAAATATCATTAATTTTATAATAATCCAACTTGGCTTTATTTTGTTTAATTTATAAAATTAAAAAGTTTAATGGTCCCCTACATTCTTTGAGATAGTTATCTCGCTTGTTTAAGCAAGAAGCGATACGCTTTTTTATATATATTTTGTATATATTTTTATATATATTATACTATATTTTGAGTCGTGGTTACTAGAATGCGTGATCGTATTTACATTTGGATGCCAGCTAGTTTTAAACAGACTTCATTTTAATTTTTTTATGAATTTTACGAGCTTTTGAAGTCAGAATTAAACAAAAGAACCTTCATGACTTTCTCTTTCGTTTTTAGTATACGCTCAACATCGAAATTGAAGCTTTCTCTAGTAACTGCTTCAGCAATTCCCTCGCTCTTCACTCGCGTCTTTTAGACTACATTTCGTCCATAAACTCCTCCAAAACCCTCTTCTACCTCGTCAATCGCAGTGCTCGTACCTCGTTCGAAGAGAGGCAAGTCAGTCACAGATGTCAAACGGCGTTTCGTGTCAACGTGCTAACGCACGTCGCCCTCGCCCTGTTAGGCGCGTTGAACGCTCTCTGGAAGGGCGAGCGCCGCACTCGTGCCGCGAGATGGCGTCGGTGACGCCCTGCTGCAAATCAGGAGATCGCGTCGCGCAGATTGACGAGACACGGCGGTATTGATGGGGCCGCCTCGCGCTCTCGGAGGCCGGGTCGTACATCTCCGAGGAGCAGCGTTGGAGATACAGCAGGCTGCAGGGGTGATGGCGGCAACACAAAACTGCAGGTAATGTGATAAGGACTCAATGCTAATGGAGTTCACGAAGGCTGGCATTTGGTAGTGGCGATGATGGTGATGATGTTTGCAGGTTAGAAATGTAGTTACAGTAAAATTGGCAATTTTGAATGCTCTGATAACAGTAATGGAGATTATAGAGATGGAAGAGATGTTTACGAAGAGAGGGACAAGGAGGAGTTGCATGTTCGAATGGAGAGGTGGGAATTGTGAGCGATAAAAGGGTGATTTTGGGTGTCCTGGAGAGGGGGCTCAGGGTAACAACGGATGACACTGCAGTGCTTCTGACCCGGGGGTCCTGGGGTAAGAGTCCCGACGGTGACAGGATTTTCGATACTAGCCAGATGGTTAGGTTGAGTTCTGTCGCTGTCTGGTGGAGAATTCTGGCGGCCTGCTGTTCTGATCGATAGTTTTCCGTGGTTTCTCCGGTCAATAGCAGGCGAATACCGCAGCAGTACCCTACCGAACGGGCCACTGACCGCGCGCGATCTTCCCTTCCCATTCCTTGTACTATCCTCATCTCTTACACACACTTACACTTACATGCACTACACTAGCACTGGTGCCCCGATGGTGTGAGATACCTGGTTGGGGAAAACCCCACTAGCTGACGGTAGGTCTACACTGGATCTCAAATTCAACGGGGGAAGATCACCGCCACCTCCTGAGCAAAACAGACACCACGCTTACGAAACTAATGACCTTATCAGTTACGCGCCTGGAATCACTAGTAATCAATCAATCATATTAGGAGAGGTGTGAGAGGTGATTACTACATGAGCCTCGACGTCTGTAGGGGTGGTAAGCGATCTGTGACCTCGATGATGTACTAGCTGCGGTGGCGAAGTGGGGCTGAGTGGCAGAGGTTGCAGCTGCAAGGGCACA
Source organism: Gryllus longicercus (assembly GCA_038098605.1). Lineage (NCBI taxonomy): Eukaryota > Metazoa > Arthropoda > Insecta > Orthoptera > Gryllidae > Gryllus > Gryllus longicercus. The sequence goes on along the minus strand of JAZDUA010000064.1, from coordinate 646,017 downwards.
AGGCCCGCGATAAGGAGGGCGGTGCGCATTCTGTCTCCGGGAGACGCAGGTGCGTGGCGATAGGTGCGCCGCCGCGGGGAGAGGGACTGGCGAAACGACTCCTCGCAGCAGTTCCTCCCTCCTCTGCGAAGGGGGGGGGAGAGGAGAAGGAGGGATGCGCGGGGCGAGCGCGCGATGTGTGCCGCGCCCTTCCGAAATCCACTTAAGAGTTTTCTCGGATGTGCCTTTAAAGAACGAGAAACAACTGCTGCGCTTCAACTCTGAGGGTCATTGACCTAGCAGTTACGTGACGCTTTCTCTTCCACCAGGCAATAACATATTTTAAATGATTAAAACACTAATACTAAGCGAGGTTAATGCATTTCTTCTGATACGTAAGAAGAATGATTAATAAATGTATTTTAATTACACAATTTTGCTTTTCCTACTGGTGTAGGTTTTCAGATGTTCTACTAATTTTTACCAAGTGTGTCAAAATTCGTATTTATGTTTCTGACCTTAAATTGAAATCAGTTTCGCAACCAATATTTTGTTATTGGAAGCTTTTGATGCAGTGTCTACCCGACTTGGTGGTATGTCATTAAGAGTTTTTCATTTATGCTGAATTAAATATTATTTTTATTTGTTCATGTACAGTTATTTGTAATATATTCAGTTGAAATAATGAATTTTCTCTTGTTCTCATCCTTGCCTTTTCCCGCTTCAACGGGGTGGCCGCTAATTAGGCGGGCTCGTTGTTTTTTAATTTTCGGCACACTCCATTTTTACACTGATTTGGCGATGATTTTATCACCGGATGCCCTTCCTGACGCCAACCACAGGAGTCACTCAATCACATTACTCGTAGACAATAAACCCGATCACGAAACACACAGAACCGTGCCCGAGGCGTGATTCGAATCTACGATCTTTCGGACCGAGATCGTCGCGGCATTACTGCCCTAGCAATCTCGGATACCCGGATCGGCTCTATTAAGTAATGAATGATTTTCATTCGTAAAAAAATGTTAAAAACTACTTTTATTAAGAGACTCATCAGTTTATGGGGGATGAAGGTGCGTCATTGATTAGTCTCTGACGAGAAGTCTCTGCAAATTAATTAATTTATATTCAATATTAACGTACATAAATGAGAGGGGATATTGTGACTTTCCTCGATAACACTAAGTTTAGAAAATATTGAATTAGACATACGTATCTTAGTGTATTGTAATTGACAGTTTGTTTCCGGAAAAAATTGACATTTTAAATTGTAAATATTCTTTATTCTCTGACACGTTATGAAGTACAGAAAACTTTTATTTCTTTTCTAAGATTTGTTGTTTTGAAACTGTGAAGGCTAAGATAACCTGGTAAGCTTTCGGACTGAAAAACTTCTTGAAACGCGTGGGTGGTTGACAGAGCGAGACAGAAAAAGAAGAAAGCGGACCTCAATCCAAAGAGAGAAAGAGAGTGCAGGAGAAGGAGAGGAGAAAAGAAAGAAAATTGCTAAAGGAACAACGACAAAGTCTAATAGCGCCGCAGCTGTAAGCAGTTCCGTGTATCTCTGATTGGATTGCCAACCTTCGAGCTCAGTTTACCCACGCGATGTGCTATTTATTAAATCTTCACAGTTGTACCATTCTGTAATGAAATTTCGTGGCGTATATATTGCGCCGGTTCTTTCCTAATATTCTACTAACAGGTGCCTTGACACAGCCGGCGGTAATCGTCCGAAGAAAATCCGGATGGCATGCCTCTAGCGAAATGTAAATTCAATTTTGTTGCATGGAAAGGGGTTCGTTTAGATATATTTAGCTTTAAGTTTGCTTCTCCTTCCCCGTAGTTGTTACCTTCTCTTCTGTGAATATAAATTATTTTGTCTTGGAATATTTTTTCCTTAAGTCGGTATTTTCGTGCTTGCTTTCTTACAACCTCTCACTGAAATTTACTGATGTTCATACACTCATTAATACGTTCCGTTTTCTCAAAAGTTTTAGAAATAGGGCCTATACATTATGAACAATAGTAAAAATATATTTTAATGGATAAGGTCACAATATTAATTCAGTCGCTACAGAATCGCTCTGGAAATGAGTTTTGTCTGAAGAGCGGGGTGGAATCGGAAACAAGATTATCTGCCTTAACCTACTAAGTCAATAACGTAACATGCGGCTTGATCCTTGAGAGCTCTTTGAAGAAGAGGAAGTTCGATTCCTTCCTCAGAGCGGAAATTGGCTCGCAACTCGTCCACCTGTTCGATTCACCAAGCCGCTGCAAACGAACTTTCCTGATTCTGAGGTTATCCTCGCTCCTAATTTCATTAGCTGGTGTCTGCGAGCGGCCTCGACTCCAACTAATCCCTGATCGCCCCGTCGTGCGATTTGCTATGCAGATATCCGGAATCGAACCGCTGTTATTCTTCCCTCGACTCGTAATGTTCGTTTCTTTTCGTTTTTCTTTGAATTGATTTACGTTGCGGGTCAAAGACTAAGATTCGCCGGAGTCTCTGGTAAGGATACTGATGAAAACGTTTCATCTTCATCTTTCATCTGATTTTTGATTTTAAGTAATTTGTGACAATTAAGTTCATAAAAATTGTGTATACGGGAATTCTTTTTCTATTTTGTTACTATGAGTTTAAATGCGTTGGAAAGCTGATAGATTATTTACTATTTGATTTGAGATAATTATGAAAATATTTACTAAGTTTTTGTATTATTTTGAATTTGTTCAATGCTATATGTAAAAATTTCTAAGAAATGAGTTATTTTGAAAAAAAGACTTTAAAATTTTTGATATAACTCATGCGAAATAGAACGCTATTATTTCTCTGATGTAATTTTGCAAATTTCACGCACGTAAATAATAAAATTGGTTCAATTGTTAATAAGGAGGGTGTTCTCTTGAACGTATCTGATGTTTATTCATCATTTCCATTAGTAGAAATAGAATTAATATCGATTTTCACATACATTTCCAGTAAATGGTGTACGATGAATTATTACACATTTTGTAGCCATTTTGTCTCTTAGGATGTACTATATGAGAATAAAATTTACGACTCCCTTTGGATTTTACCCTCTCTGTATTGTTTCCGTTCTGTGTTAGGAACAGAACTTCGTTGAACGGACACGAACCGCACATTAATTATGTTGTCAAATGTGGAGTTCCATGCGAGTCGAGCAATTTACGCAGACGTCATTTGTCAAACTGAAGGATTTTCAATAATGTAAATAACATTTCGTGAGCACACTTTGGTTTCGTCAAATGAAAGCTATTCTTTACATTTTTAAATAAGGACTCAAAATATGTTATATTGCATTTCCCAACAAGTATTTAATGTTTATACCTCATACTTAGTGTGAGTCCTCTGTTACATGACATGTCATATTTTCATCAATAATTCACTATGTTTATGCGGATTTCAATGAAAAATGAGAATGCTTAAGAGCTTAACATTGGTTTTGAAAAAACTAATAATCTAAAAGGGTCTGCCTCATAACTTAATATTCACAAAGATATAATATTATTTTTATTGATTTTTCTTTGAAAAATGTTTTCTTTGCTGACGTAATACTAATTTAATGCATTAAATGCATTATATTAGTACTAATTCATTAATGCTAAAAGCTTTACTTAAATTTTTCTTTTACATTTGACCACGGAAAATAAAAAAACACATTTTGTAGCAATTTCTCCCTTTGGCAGGTTATAAAGTAATAAGACAGAACAATGACAAACTAGGTTTTAAAATTGAATTACTTAAACCATGTTTCAATACTTCAAGAATCGTGCTGATATAAGTTATTAATTATACCGACACTCTGACGCAAAATTGCACTACAGAATACTCTCTATTGTAGCTGAAGATCATTAGAATTCTTTACTATTATTCTTTCAAATTTATCTTTTTTTGCTCACTGGAATTATTATAATGATACATTTAATTTTAAAGGCAGAAGGATAATTTATTTCATACCTCCTCCCTTCATATAAATTAAGATTTAAAAGTTTTTTATTTTCTTCTTGTGGGTAATTCATTCTTTTGAATACACGTTTATTCTGGCTTTCTGTCTGCATTTTAATTAAAATCGAAATTGACTGACACCTGTACTTGAATCTCATTAGTTCCAAGACATTTAATTATTCCAAGCCTCTTGTACACGAATTTTTCTTACAGAGGGTTTCAAAGAAAGAAAAAAACAAGATTCTCAAACGTAAAACCTTGTTTGGTCTTTAATGTTTCGATCTAAGGAAGCTGTTGCCCATACTCTTTATTCTTTGTTTCGTGGTATTCTTTTAAAATGCAGATGCAACCATGAGGAAGTTATAGGATATTCCGAGTTATTGTATGTTTTATATGAGAGAATCTGTAGAAAATGTCAGGGGAAGTACTCTGTTTCGTTCAGTAGATTTTTTTAATTAACGTTAATATTTTGAGGCATATGTGTTAATGATGGAAAAGGAACGCTTGGATCACATTAATTCTTTGTAATAATTTGTAATGCTTCACTCTCCTTTCCGTATTCATCCTTCTCATTCATGAAGGATAGTGTCAGTAAAGAAGTCCTTATACAGCTTTTTAACCACAACAAAATACGTTACAAAACTAGCAAGTATACAGTAAATGTAATATATTTTCTTATTAATAATATTTATTTAATATTTAAAATCTATGCATGTACAATGACCTAATCAAAAGGTGAAGACTGTGTTTTAAAAATATTTTCGTCTTCACAAAATACATTTCTTCTTGAGAATTGCTTTTTTCCCTTAAATAAAAAAATAATTCGTTTAAAAAGAAGCAGCTTGACAAAATTCGATGTTTCATAACATCGGTTAACAGCATCCGTTTTAACCGACAGGTCTTCAACATAATGTTCACGTTTACGAGAGTGAATTGCCAAGGCTTCAACTAAAGTACGAAACAAGCGTCATGCTTTTCTTATTAACACCTTCAGATAAACACTCAGAACCTACTTTTTCATTCTTATTTTGTACCTAACGCATTATTATTTTTATTCGTAAGTAAATAAATGTGTAAAAGTTCTACTAATGTATCAAATTAGATAAATATCCGTATTTTATGTGATAAACATCCTTCATTCGGCAAAGGTCTTCGTTTTCTTAGCAATAAAAGTAGTTTTAGTATTCTTTCATACCGTTTGCCGGCATTTCTCAGTCTGAAGGTCTTTTTGTGCACATTGCAGAGTCAAACTGCGATATTCATGCTATTCTAGATCGTTCCGCTGAATTCATTGCGGTTTGATGTGTGCTCTGGCATTCGTTGTATGCGTACCAGACATGAAATTATTCGTGCAGTGAGAAATCGTAATATAATTCTATGATTGTGGGACTGTCTTGTATGTTGTTTAAGTTATACACTTTACTTGGTGTTAATTGACAAAACGCATTTTAAACGGATATGTTAAAAGTTCTATTTAATATCGTATTTAGCAGTAGAAAAAATATTTATTGTTTTACGTTGAAACACGTGTTTCGGGAATGCTTCTTCCCAATCTTCAGACAGCTATGAAATCGAATTACACTCATAGTCAAAATGTACTATCAAAATTCTAAAAATTAAAATTCTTTGAAATGGAATTATTTACAATAAAATATCTATACTGATACAAGTTTAGGACGCACACCTTTTTATTCATAAAACGTAATATTGCACTAGCAACAAAGCCAAAGTTTTGCATGATGCTTGCATGCATGTTGTGCATGCATGATGCAGTAGTGTAAGACCTAGTTGACTGCCTATAAATTCTAAAGGGCGTAAAATAAAGAATTTACATAATACCTCTTATTAAAATTTCCTTATTCAGTTTTAAGTCAATAACGCAGTTTGTTCTGCGTTCTGTTCTCGAACTTCCCCGTCGTCCTCGAATATTATTCCTCCCGAAAAACGAACACGACCAATGAAGAAAATATTACACCTCACTAGAGAACCCGGGATATCTTTGCTATTGCTACGGATTATACTTCACACGCTACTGGTCACGTGGTTGTTAATCACTTTTTATGCTACGCTCTGGAAAACATCTAATTGAAGAAAGACTTTCTCGCGAGTATGAGTTTGCATGAGTGAGTAAGTACTGGAAAAACAATTACAAGAGATATAGAAGGTCAAGAGTAGTAATCAAATGAGCTTGAGATTTGAGATCCGGGTAAAGCATCCGCTGAGAAATGATTATGAGTGACATACTTTGACCTCAAACAGAAAGGGGACGAGGTTTAATTTTTGATGTTCTCCCGTTTCCTGAGCAAATAATTGCAGTGGCAATTTGCCAGTACCTTGCTCTGGATGCGGGTGATTATGAATTGTGCATAATGATGAGAAATGAAGTGAGATGGTTCAGATGTGTTTCATGGCGGAGTGAGAAGCCACGTCCCAAATTTACATGACGAAAACACCCACCTGATATTTGCGACTGGAGCCTACATACCTTTGACACGTACTTGAAAGTTTTCCAAGCTCCTACGTCAAAGCTCATTTAAATGTAATTTCTGTAGATTCTTTATTGTACTTCGAGTACGGAATTAGCTTTAAGGTACGTGATTGTGTTGCTTATTTGATTCGTGGATGTCAAAAGCTTGTTACGAGCAATAAGAAATGGAAATAAACTTTCAGATTTTTTATTGAGGACATCACCGAACGAAAGTTAGAATTTTTCGCGGAAAAAAACTTTCTACTGAAACACTCTCTATGTTACCTTGGCTGATGTAGGAATTTTAATGTCCTCAAGTTATCTCTCATTGCTATATTTTGCCATTTGTATTGAATTCGTTTCTTAACTTTCAAAAAAATTTACTTTGCTTCATTGGCCTACTTCTTTGATAGAATATAGTATTTTTCACCGGTAAAAAACGTACATTTATTCAATAGTACGACTATATATTTCAACCAGTTATTCTGTTTGTTAGGAAACATTCTTTCAAATGAACTTCGTTTTGGGCAGCTATCATTCACAATGAATTGATATCCTAGATCCTATAACATTATTGTTTGCGTATTATTTCATCTTCATGTATTTCAAGTAATCTCTCTCATTTTCCAATAATACAATTTCTTTTTTTTTTTACGTTTCAAGTTAAAACTTTTAATCTTCATTTTCAATAAATTCATAAACATTCGGAATTTTCTTTGTCAGTCCAATTTGCCATGAACATTGTAACTGAGGTGGCCTGTTAACCCTTCCGTTTCGTAGTCTGGGTGGTCCATTCACGTGCATGCTTCGTGGCTGATTCACTTCATTCAAATAACGCTGGCATGCACGACCGCGGGCCGAGGCCATCAGAGAGCTTCCCTGTGCCAGAAGGACGCGCTGCAAATTGTCCGTGGCGCCGCTGTCGTGGAGAGGGCAAATGCGTCAGCCTCGTGGCTCTCACACTCGCTCAGCATGAAAGATGCTTTGTCACATCCCAATTCATTTTGCCTTGAAGTAGACATGGAGCAGTACGATGTGTGAGATGAATTGGAATGATGATTTTCTTAAATTATAAATTTTATGAATAATGAATTACATGAAGTTCGTGAATATATTTTAATACATTCTGCTACATCTTCATTTTAAGGCTCTACATTCCTGATATAAGCTTTCTCGCACTGCTGCCGCATACGATAACGGGGAATAGACTATTGTAGGCTTGAGTGATTAGACAATCGCCAGGCCGTAAGGGTGGGAGAGGGAACATAATGGGAAATTAGGATCGCGTACGGCCTATTACCTATCCTTTTAAATATTGCTTCAACATTCGCCTGGAACTAGAAGGAGGTAAATCCACTGTGACGGCCGGTTAGAGCAGCCTCATATTTTCATCCAGGCAATGTCATCATCCGACCCAGCTATTTATCTGGTGTGGAATTCGCCCCAACCAGTTTCGGGAGACCCTTTATGACCAAAGTTACATTGAAGACTCATAGTTGCAACGACACGTGGTAGCGCACTCATATTTTGCATACTTCGCAAGTGTAATCATGTGTAAGCTATTGGTATGAGTAGACGGGTAGTTCGCACATTAGTCAGACGGTGTGGATAAAGCTGTATGAATAACGACACACGGATTATTTTGGACTTCATTCGGATAAAGATGGTGTTAGCTACAGGATTCTGTCTATAGGAAGATAACTATTCATAGCTAAGGCTTCTTGTGTATTCCCGCTGAAATAATTGTCTTAAAAATGCACTGAAAATCTGGCTAATTCGGAAATTAGTCAGATTCGAACTTTAGACGTAATACGAACCAGTTCAGATCTCAATAATTGTGAAAAGCAATAATGTAATAAACAATGTAACGTGTCAGTATAATTTCTTAAACAATTTGTAAATAAATTATAGAGATATAATTACAGATATATAATTACAAATGGCCAACAGCTCTTTAGAGTCCTCATTAACAAACATACTACGAGTCATTATAACTAGTGTGGGCTAAGTTATACTAACTGAGATAATTCAGAATACATTCAGTCAAAAATATATTAAAACTTCTTCACAAAATTTATGTATTAGAGCAGGAATATTTCAACCTCGAATATCTCATATTCTAATCTTCGGAAGACATTTTTATATAGAATCTGAGGTACGAGGATACAACTTATTGGATCTACTTCTCTACCAACAATATTGCATTTTTCTTTGTAAGCACGAAGGGCACGTAGTCAGACAATTATCCTCAAAACAAAAACCAAGAAAAGACAAAAAAATGTGATATTGCTAGGACAGAGTGGGAATGGGAAGGACAGAGTGGGAATGGGAAGGATAAAGTGGGAATGGGAAGGGTAGTGTGAGAGCGAGATGGACTCGAGTGAGAGCGAGTAAAAATTTGTTGACGTATTCGCCTCCTGCTCTCCTGTTTTCTGAGTCTTTCGGTCACTGTAGGGAATGTTGTTCTTTCTTATGCTATTAGACTAATTGTTTCACCTTCTTTTCGTTTTCATTACCTTCAATGCTCCCGAAGATTAAAATATAGAGATGTTTAAAAATTCATCTGCATCATTTAATTTGGAACAAGTACGCATTTTGAGTATTTCACTTTGCAAAAGAAAACTTACATTTTTGCTGGTATAGTTTTTAAATTATTGAAAGAAGATTTTGTTGGAAACATTTTCACGAAATTGGTTATTGTAGAGTATTTTCATTTATGACAATCTGAAATGATAGTCATATTTCTTCATGTTGGTAGTACTTTGTTTCTTCTCTTATCTGTGTGTCTCGCGTTGCGAGTTGTCATTTATCGATAGGTTTTGAAGAAAGTTAAAACTATGTATTCGTTATACAGAATAAACCAACATCTATTTTATATTTGAATTCTATCTCTAATTTTATTGAAGACATCTTCTAACTTCAACAGTTATTTTTTACGAACCTAGTATTGGGGTGAAGTAAAGTGTTAGCTTCAAAAATATATGTACTCGTGAATCCCAGACCATAATTTATTTGATTTATCTAAAGTAACAACGCATTTAAATAAAGTATTAAGTACATTTATAGTTTAATGTGCGGTATTTCAATTAAGGGAAAATAAACTTTTAATTATCTAGCAATTTTCTTTTCTCAGAAACGATTTAGGAGAAATTTTGTAGAAAGGAATTTAATTTTTCAATTAAGTGATCCACCACTGTTTGCTATACAATAAATTAACAGTTAATTTACTGAAAAATTTGAACAAAATTATATTTTCCAATGTGAAGCAACTATGAAAAGAATGTTTACTTCTCAAATATGTTTGAGTATTTTAACGTATGGTGTGAATTTTAGGCGCGTATTCTTGGAGATGGACGTGGCTGCCATCTCAATGCAGTGGCATGCGATCCATGTTGCTCCCCGGTTCTCACCTCGATCTCCTGTTGCCTTCTGCCAAGAATTTTAAACGTAAGATATTCTAGGACCTAGCGCGCACTCCTGGCATTCAATTTTTTTCGCACTTTCTTTTATAGATACAAAAGGTGAGCAACATGGACATGAGACGAGGTGTTCAGCATTTGTTCTGGATTCGAAAAGCTCGACCAATCGGCGATGGCGGCAATAAGTGTTTGCTTTCTGAACTGAAACTTCAAATGCGTATCTTTTTGTTCGACGTATCACCAAAATTCAATGATATTCCAATATTTCCTTGATGCAGATTTCAGAGAAGACGACAAAGCGATGCTATTTCAGGAGTTTAATGCGACGAAAAGCGGGAAAGGATTTGGAGAAAAGAAAAAAGAACAATCAAATTACAGAGCAGAGTGCAAAGAATATTGAATGTTGACACTCAGGACATCGATTTTAAAAGAGAACGAATTTCTTGTTTCGTTTTTGAATGATGTCTTCAGGAAGGTGACAGAAACGTTTCAAGATTCCATTGATACGTGAGACATTCTTCGAATAGTGTATTCATAACTTATTTTTAGTATTTTGTATTTACTTCTGTTATCAACAAAAAATATTAAAGTTCTTTAGTATTATAGTGGTTATATTGTAACACCCCCGGTCGTCTCGTGAGAGAACGCCCGGTAAGCGGCGCCGGTTGTAGCTCAGTCGGTGATGGAAGGAATTGTTGACAAGACACAAAGGCAGTACGAGACAAACACTTTGATCACTGGTAAAAATCACTTTTATTCCTGGGCAAAATAATTTAAAATGCCCCAGGGAAGTTACATTTGCAAATTGAAAAATTAAAAAAAAAGAAAAGAAATGAAGAGATTAATTAGAAAGAAAAGAAGATTAGATGTTAGACATCACAGTAAAGCTTAAAAAACTAGAAAGAATTATCCTTAACATTACAATGGTAATAATAATAAAAAAAAATTACAAATCAGTGTGCCATAGCGCGGCACTGCGTTACATAAGTCTGACAGGGGTGAATGCCCTGGGTTTATACTGCCTTGGGAACGGTTCTTTTATGCAGCCGGGACGGACCCGGCGGAGACCAGGGGGGCGGTTGCGGCCTTGGCAGGAACGCAGCGGTGGCGGTGCCACCCCTCTCCAACAGCTGAGCGGCCCTCTCGTGACGTCACCAGTGGAGCGACGGCGTCTGCGGCGCTCAACGGAGTCTGACCGCGCTGTCTGGTAGATTCTGGTAGATTCTGGTAGATTCTGGTAGATTCTGGTAGATTCTGGTAGATTCAGGTAGATTCTGGTAGATTCAGGTAGATTCTGGTAGAACTTGAAGATCGTCGGGATTTTCTCCCGACCTCAGGCACGGAGTAAATAACTATGTGTCCTTCTCAAATACAATTTTGGAAAGTCTTGAAATCCTTCAGATACGTTCGCCTCTCTTCAACGAATAACACCCCCCAGAGAATTTTCTCTCCCTGCTGCAGTCTACTCGCTGCGTCTTGCTCCTTTTAATAAGTCTTTTGGAGGAACACTTGCCTCTAACCGACGAATAATACCCCCAGAGAAATTCTCTCCCAATTGTTATCAGCCCCAAAGCTCAGGCTTGCACTGAAGTTTTCTAAGTCTTGCAGAGACACACTGGTCTCTCCCCGATGAAACAATTACTCCCTAGGAGAAGTTTCTCTCCCGACTGCCCTGCGTCTAATTCCCTTCTGGCCCCGTCTGATGCCCAAGCTCTTCTGAATTTTGTAAGTTGAAATTGTATCAGGTTAACTTTTGCCCCAACCCAATTTTTTCGTGTGTTCAAGCTCCTATGATAGTCGCGTCGCTATTGGCCACAAGAAATGGCGCATTATGTTATTTCAGCCAATTGCGACGGGGAAGCCACGTAAGTTTCAACTCTTTGCGTCACTGTGAGCGTCCAGAATTTTCCTATTCCTTCTAGAACATGCTTGCACAAGACAGGCGTTGTCCGTGAAAGAATTTATCGCTCTGGGATTCCCTGGATGTCGATTTCAAGAGCGTTCTAGAAATTTCTGCAGCTGGCCGGGGCGGCCACGTGCGTCTCGCAGTGAATCTTTCGACGACTGACCCTTGTAACGACTTTCTTAATGTGCCGGGGGCGCAAACGAGTGTCGCGATAAGCGAGGTTGCACGTGCAACGCTGTCTATTCATTTCCCAACTGCCCTCAGCCTTATGAAATTTTGTATGATCAAATTGGTATCGCTACAATATATCTTGTTATTCTTTCGAATGACGAACATTTTTTTGAAATCATATTGGTTTTTCATGTCACTCATGTCAATGCTGTTTAGAAAGGTACGGTCTGCCCAATTGCGTAATTGTGCATGGAGGGATTAAAGAAGAAGAGACAAGAGAACATGAAAAGCAGAATACGTAGAGTAAGAGAAGCCCAGTTCATGAAACGAACAAACTCGTCATGAACAATTATAATCTTTGCAGAAACTAATATTCGACTCTAAAATAATAATTCACTCCATTCCTTTCACTGACATAAAATTCGCATTTACTTCTTTCTTAATTCTACTCAGCATCAACAAATGCCACAACCTACAGCAACACATGTAATGTGGAACTTCTTATCTTGTTTCGCTACTTAAAGTCAAAATCCTTTCCCGCGTTTGTCGTAAAGAACTACATTTTATTCACGTCAAATTAAACCAAACAACTTAATTTTCCTCAGTTCAGTGGCGTGCTCTAAGTTCATTACGAAGGCGACAGAGGACAGAGGAACGCTTAAGTGCCGCACGCCAAGCCACGCCACTATGAACACCGCTCTCCAGCTCCACTCGTTCCTCTCCGACTTACAATAAACGCAGCGTGCAAAATATTTATCTCCTGGCGCTGCCGCCCCGGGGCAGAGCCTGCGGTTGCGTAACTCTGCTCCCGCCGCTCACGCTCGGGTCCTCCGCGCCGCCGCCACCGCCCCCACCGCCCCCACCGCCTCACACCGCCTCCCGCGCGCGCCGTCCCGCCCCTCCCCCCACGCACTTTTTCATCTCGCTGCTGCGGCGTTCAGTTATCCGCGCCCCGCTTTTGGCAACCTGCAGCTGCAATGAGCAGTAAGCCGACTCTTGTAAGCTATTGTTCTGTTCGTTCTTTTTTTATTTTCCGTGTTCTCCTTTGTTCACTGCTATGTTCCCGTATCCCCTCCCCCAACACATTTCGTATATTCAGAACATGTGACTCTCGATTTTTGTTCCTTATCTTTATTCTACCGACTAAAACATTCTCAGTTCCATTTCTGTATCAGATTAATTGTTAAGGCGTAATGAGCGATTAAATAGAATAGCCTTCAGCATTTGAGTTGTATTAGCACATTTCCAGTTATTACGTTCTGCTGACTCTAACCTCCACAAGCATTGTAAAGGCTTATCCTTCTGCGCTTTTTACTGTATTGGGTTTTGCCTTCTCTTATTTTTGGGCATGATCCACATTTTTTCTACGCTTCGAACTACTCTCACACTACCCTTCTCTTCCATGCAAGTACATCAACGAGAATGCCTCTTTTCGTTCATACACTGCCGAAAGTACATTATATCATCTATCGGTCACGTATATCAACAGAGTACTATATTTAATGCAGTTTAATTCATACATTTCGAGTCGTGAAACTAGTTACAAATTTATTATTCCTTAGTATTCGGAAGAAATTGACACATTCTCGTGGACGTGACCTAATTTTTTTTTCACCTATTGTACTTGTAAGCTGAAACAGTGTGATTTCGAACAACATAGAATATCTCTAAAATTTGTATTTCTTTCTTCAGTCTGTTACTCATATTTTCACTATAACCTGATCCGCTTCTCTCCGTAAACGCTTCCGAGTGAAAATACCTTCATACGAGAACCTCGCTGCTTCTACCATCCTTCTCGCCCACTGTCAGGGTGCACTCGCCCATAGCCATGAATCGTACTTCCATTTCCCTCCAAACACGTTTTTTCATAAACTTCTGTCATCCGAGATTCTAGGAGTTCAGAGTCAGAGTAGGAGTCAGTTTCCCGTTTCAGAACCCTATACGTTTTCCCTACTGGAATTTGATTACTGCGTCCTGACTCTATTCTTGCTTCTTCCTCATCTGCTACACATCCTTGCAAGATCCGTGTCCGTCCGTCCGTCTTTCCGTCTGTGACCAACGCTACTGCCTAAACTTTTTCGCGACATTTTCATCTAATCTGACATTTCTAGATCGATCTGGCTTGTGCTGCAGGCCTTTAAATTTGACACGAATATTTAATTTTTTTACATAAAGACCCAGCTGTTTTTCGCATTTTTTTTAAAAAAGTCTCTAAAGATTTTCTAATTTTTTTATATGTTTCTTGTTCGATTATACCAAAGAACGCTTATAAAAAGAGGGCAGCCACGATTTTCTCTAAAAACGTTTTCCTTGAAATGTAAAAGTGTAACATTTAAATCAGTACTTTAAGTTTAAGAATTTTTTTAGTAATCATAAGTAGTTTAAGAAATTTTATATCAACGTGTTCAGATTCGCGCGCGGATCCTAAGTACCTAGGTTTGCACCCCAGCCATGCCAGATATTTTTGCGGGCAGGAAATGCTTTTGATGGCTCAAATACTATTATATTACGTAACAGATACAAAGAATACTAGAAAATATGTGTTAATGTAATTTCACTACTTTGATTTCGTTACGGAATCAGTTTCGTTTGAACTTCAACCGCCAACACAATTTCTGTTGCCTCCATTAAATATCAATTATAATTTGATATCTCCATACTTTATTTTACCATTTCTGTATCTTCACCATCTCTTTCTCTCTATGCGCTTGTTTTATCTCGCTCCATGAAAGTATCTCTTTGCTTTGCGTGTCATCATCCCTGCCTTTTTACCACGTTGTTGGTGATATCCTACTTTGCTTTTCATCCTCTACGTCATTCCTCTGCAAATCTCGCTGATTTTTTTCTAATTCCTAACTCGGTTGCCACTCCCTCCCTATACGAACAATGCTGGTAATATCTCAAAACACGCCACGCAAAATCAGCATCCTCTGACGTGTGGAACATTTTCCAGAATTTTCCATCCTTATTCTTTCTTCCGTTCTTTTCTTTCTTTTTATTTCTTTCGCTCCTTGCTTTTCTTTTTTTCGTTCTTTTCTTCCTTTTTCCTTTCGTTGTTTCTTTCTTTTTCTTTTCTTCTTCCTTTTCTTTTTATCTCTCGTCACTTTCTCTGACACCGTGGAAAGAGTGTTGTACTCACATACACTAAACTTTGCTCTCATGGCCGCCGCCGTCACCACCACCATATTCGCCTCCACCATCAAAACCGCTTCGCTTCTGCGAACACCTTCGTCCCCGTTACTGCGTGAGGTACCACCACCACCACCGCAGCAGCTGCCTCCAAAGCTATTTCGCCATGGCTGCTCCCACCCGCCCTTGCCGTCGCCGCCCCGCCCCGCCCCCAGCCGCTGCCGCCGCAGCTTCCGCAGAGCAGCCGCCGCCGTCGCCGGCAGTAATTTAAGAGCCGCGCCGCGCCGAACCGCCAGCGCATTTACTTCCTCTATATCATGGCCCGCATGCAAATATTTGCCGTGAAATTCGTCGAGTCTTCGGAGGGATGTCGTACATGGAAGGCGTGTTCTCTGGGGAAGCGTAGACCAAACAAAAGCAATCCCTTATGGTGTGGTCTCGAAATTCGATCGTCTCCATTAAGATGATTTTGTGAGACGACGCGAGAAGCATATGTGGCTTTTCTGATGGTCAGCATTGGTACGTTTATTTTCTCAGATACGTGCGTATATACGTAGATTAAGACTAGACGTGGTACGTAGATTAAGACATTACAGAACGTGGTATAGAGGAAATATGTAAACCTGTGGAAAATCGATTTCAAGATTACACCGGAAATTCATGTCTTGGGGCCCCTGGGATCCCGACCGTCTGTCCGACCGGCTGTCCGACCGGCTGTCCGACCGGCTGTCCGACCGGCTGTCCGACCGGCTGTCCGACCGGCTGTCCGACCGGCTGTCCGACCGGCTGTCCGACCGGCTGTCCGACCGGCTGTCCGACCGGCTGTCCGACCGGCTGTCCGACCGGCTGTCCGACCGGCTGTCCGACCGGCTGTCCGACCGGCTGTCCGACCGGCAGAAATTTTCTTGAAAGATACTTTTTGTTAAAATCTTCTTCGAACTTTAATGCATTATGAGATTGTCTTTCCTCGATCTATACGCAAGATAAACTTTAAAAAAATGTTATGTATTATTATTTTACTCATTTGTATCCCTATGTTTTCGGGTCTATCTTATTAGACTTAGTTCGACTTTTTACTCGTCTGCCATCTGACGGCGCTCTAAGCATTTTTGGGGTAACTCTTTGGGTTCCAACCGTTCAACTGGCTTGAGTGAGTCTTTAGTGTTTCCGGACAAGTCAACTACTTTGCATATTTGTCGTGTGGATGTTATAGCTGTACTGTGGTGATGTTCCTCCGATAGAATGTGAGATCCGTCGCCGACCTACATGTCGACTTGCCGAGTTTCTCTCTTACAGTAATCTCCACCAAGAGCAACAACGTCATAGCCAGAACAAGCACTAAGCTTCCATCATGTGTGTGTGGCTCGTTTGTTGTGTAGTGCATGTAATTGTATGGGTCTGTGTGTTAGTGGCACGTTTGTTTAGTGTACTGCTCCGACATTCACCACATATTGATGGGCGACACCACGGAAAACTCCAGATCAGCGGATCTCGTAGGTGGTAAATTGTCTTTCAGTCTACAGCTGAATCCGACGTAGCTATATATAGTGTCATATGAACAGCTAGTGACGGCGCCACTATCGGGACTAGAACTTCAGTATCTCTGTCAGCGACGTAGCAGCGACAATTAGTGCCAAATACTACTAGTGTCTCCAGCAGTTAGTGCCAATCCTATCAATAAAAAAAACAAACTTTAAACACATTTTAGTAAGTTTACGATTATTAAAATGTTTTATTTATAGTTTCCTTTTTTATATAAAAAACATGGTGTGCTAGGAATTCAAATTAAGCGCTAATGTCTCAACACCCTGCACCATCCATGCCAGCCAAGAATGGAAGAAGAGGGTTGAAATGGGAGAGCCCCCTTATGCCACAACACACAAATGTTCATTCCAGAAGCGGGATTCGAACCTATCATCATTCGAAATGAGACTGCTAAGGGGCGTCGCGCTTTGCGATCTTCCGTGGATTGCCGAATTACATATGAATAATTCCCATTGTACTCCAATATTTCATATTCGCGTTCTGTAGCGCTACGAAAGCCTAGTTCTTTAAGTAAACTTAAAATGTTCGACACAAGAGAAGGCAATGTTAAAATCAAGAGTATAAAACTAAAGTAGATTTTGGCTTTTTATTGTTTACTAGATTTTCAAGGGTTTGCAGATCTTGTTAGAGAAAGGTCAGTATTTCAAACAGAGAATCACACATAGTGCTGAAAAATCTTTTGATTCTTTCATATTTAACAGAAATTTTTAAATTTGCGAAGTTCCTGCAATTTGTTTCGAAGGCGTACGATTTATAATTCCGATAATGTCACACTGAAATTGAATTCCTTTTTTTTTAGAACGGCCTACTATACAATATAATTCACGTTAAAATGGTAGAATGAAACTTTAGGTGGGTCATATTTACAATACATTTTTGAGCAGTCCAGTGAACGTAAACTATTGATTGTTAGGTATTTTTCAAAATACATCTATTACTTGCTATTGGCGCGTCCTTCAGTGCTAAGATAATGTACCATACTGTTTTTCGAAATGCAATTAACTCTCCAAAAAATCCAGTTAGCTTTCCACTTATACACATACGTTCTCTTAGCCAGGGAGAAGTGAATTCGCACAAATAGCAGCAGTGTATGCAAAGGATCATCACGTGCGCTTCACGCCTCAGCAAGGAAGGGGATGCTATTATCCGCAGCCCCGCGAGTGTCCCGTGCGTGCGCGGGAGGGCGACGTGGCGCCGCGTCGCGTCGCGTCGAGTTGCTTCGAGGGGCGCTGGAGGGGCTTCGGTCGATGGTATCGGGCCCTCTGAGCGGTCTGCTGATTCAATCTGCCGCGCGGCCTCGCTCGGGGGGCGGGGCGGGGCGGCTGCTGCTTTCTGTCCACGTGCGGCCGTTCCCCGCTCCACGACGTTGTTTCGCGCGGGCGCGTCCGGGGCCTCGTTCGAGCCAGCGGCTTCTGCTTGCGCACGTCTCTAGTCAACGCCGGCGATGAAAAAAGCTCTCGTGCTTTCATCCGCCG
This sequence comes from Gryllus longicercus, assembly GCA_038098605.1. NCBI lineage: Eukaryota > Metazoa > Arthropoda > Insecta > Orthoptera > Gryllidae > Gryllus > Gryllus longicercus. Next base: position 627,956 of record JAZDUA010000064.1, on the reverse strand, counting down.
CTTTTGACTTTTATTATTGAAGAAGACCTGAATGGTTGTACTGCTGCCGGTCGATATTTTCTTCTTTTCTTATATTTCTTTTGTTTTCTTTGAGGTACTTTGGAAGGATAAAGAAGTTTTACGAAATTCTTTGTTCAACGTCCACTCAATTGGTACATCGTGAATTCATAGTTTTGTATTTTCTGTATTATAGAAGCTATGAAATTGTATACTGACATAATAATGTAACTATGTAATGTAACGTAACGCCAGAAATAGTGTATTGTAATTAGTACATTATTCATACTATTTTGTAGCAATAGGACCTATTGGTAAGAAAAGGTAGCTATTCAAAAAGTTGCTTTTGAATACTTACCTTTGAATAGAAGGCTTTTTATTTAAAATTGATGTTTCCATTTTCATTATTTTACTAAAATATTTGAAAAGTGCATTAGTATCCAATGATGTAAAATTACCTCTAACAAGCATCTTGTAGATAATGCATCTACTCTTTCAGTGTTAATCATTAGTTAGGAATAATTCACCTAATTGTCATACAGTTGAGATTCTCGGATAATAACAGCAGATCCTAACCTACCTCGCATTTTCAGTTAGAAGTGTGACGGTAAACTCCTACCATATACTGAAATAGTAAATGAATTGGGATATCAATAAACCCTCAAATTCCATCTTCAAAAGTTCGTTCGCAATTAAATTGAACATGAACGGAAAGAGAAAAAGGCTTTTTTTCTGAAAACGAACTTTGGTTGGGATTTGTTGTTATTATTCTGTGCGCCCCAACTAGTATTAGGAAAGAATTGTGCTACTGCAGAAAAAGTACCGATACTTCGGGGCAAAAACATGTTTTGCGGGACTAGAGTGGGAATTTGAGAATATGTCAATATTATACGTGTTATAAAACACAATATTCTTAAATATATATGTTGAAGGCAACGACACCAAACTATGGTGTTAATTAAGGAAATTATTATTATTATCTACGATATTTCAGTGATGTTAATTTTTAGGAAATTAATTATAAAAGTGTGCGAGAATTAAAGCTTTTCAATTAAAAGAAACTTCTACATATTGTTGCTTCAGCAACGAATGCTGTCGTATGTCACAAAGAAAAATATATTGTGGTGCCTTGTATGCAACGAAAAGCAACATTTTTCTATTAAGTTGATTTTAGAAGACCTAGTATACTGTGTTTCAAGCATTTTATTAAGGATGTATGCACACGATAGTTGATATATTAATGACTAAAGTGTATGATTCAGCTGTATATTCATGATCATTGTACCTAACCCTGCCGTATTGTACGAGAAAATCGTTACTATGTTGCAGAACCGCTAGTTTCAATTATCTTGAAATATGAACTTTTAATCTTATTTGACAATATTTTTATGAAATTATGTTTTGTAAAATTCTATTTCTGGAACGGAGGAATATCGTTTTACTTTCAAATTAAAATACAATGGGCCCTGGTTACCTGGAACGTCTAGTAAGTCACAGATTTTTTAGAGGCGGGAACTGTTTATTAGTGGTAAATGCGAATATGACTTTATATATTGTTATCTTACATTTTTACCGATCTTGATTTGATGTATAATGTCCAATCTTGTTACTGATATTGACTTCATTATAGATGTCACCACAATTGAAATTTTCAAATAAATTATCTCCGTATTGAGTCGCCCTTTGTGCAAACAATCACTGTTCACCAAGCGATTAACATCAATGTCAAGCGTAGAGAAAAGCTCAAAACAACGCAATGCGTTAAAATAATGAGCCTGACGCCTTGACAAACTCTGCGCAGCTCCTACCGCCTGCACACGATAAGACTATCAATGAATGTGCTCCCGATACAGACTGCTGGCTTTGGCGTTTTCTTGAAAGCACTACGAAAGGAAAGTGGCAAAAGATTTTCTCATTTCTCATCAGATAAATTGGGTTATTTCTGTAAGGGTGTTTTCGTATATGGATATCCCTTTTCATTTGGCCTTTGTCAGAGTGTTGGAGAAAACCCAAAGCTTGATGCGGAAATTTTGCCGTTATATCTACTACTGAGGGAAACACTTGTAAGCGAGGATCTTTATTCACATGGACTCGGGACAAACCATGTTGTCTCTTATAAGCGGTTTTTCCTAGAAGCGAGATTCTCCTGTAAGCTGTAATTACTGTTCTTAGAATTACTTAAAATGTACACAAGATGATCGAGTCATAGAACTAAGTTCATTGTCTAGAATAATCGCTCATTGTACTGTAGTATTGAGATTCAAAATTTGTGGAATCTTTCATTTATTAGATTATAAAATAAATAATTTTCAGCTTGTTTTACGATCAGAGGAGATGGAAACCTAATGAGGTCAGTTTTATAAACAATGTATCTATTACAACATACTACATAATGTGATAACTATGAGTCAGTTCATATAGTAGCTAAAAATATTTTCCGTGTTGTTTATCATGTCTCGCAAGACATTTTAAGACTGTGAAATTGCATTAAGTCTGTGATGAACTGGCCATGTGGTAAAAGTGAGTTAATAGTACTCATTAAATTAATTGATAATTTGTATTTTAATTGCTTGTAGCCCTTGTCTGTTTCAAGACCTGTTTCATTCTTGTCCTGGGAATTTCTCTACTCTGTTTGACAGTATTTTGTTCTTAAAATTAATTTCACGTGTTTCGTTCTGTCTGACAAGTTAATTGAGCTTTCTGAGCAGACGAACAATAATAGTTTCAGACACGAATTGTGCCGCTCGGAAGTAATTGGCCGCCTTCGGGAACAATGGACCTTCTGTGGCAACTTCGGTGGACTATTCACTGCGACGTGACCTCGCTGTTCCTTGTCTGAATTCTCTACTAGTGGAGTCTGCATTCGATACTGGAGGTTACGGCAAATCACATTTACAGTTACACTCTGTCCAACAATGCAGCGAATTTGCACGAAATGGAGCTTGGAATGTTTTCACTTTCCCGTATACGTAGGGGTCTACGGAGTATTATAGTATAGCGAAAGTTATGTAATGCTGTGGAAAATCGATTTCTAGATTTCAACAGAAATACACATTTTGGGGATTACCTGATACCGAAAAAATGTTTTCAAAACGTCCGTGTGTCTGTCCGACAGTTGGTCCGTTCGTGAACACCACTAGCGCCTAAACCACACGTAGTATATTTCTGAATTGAAGAAACACGTGTCCACCTGGCTCGAATCGAAGCTTTGAGACTTTGAAAAAAAATCTTTATAATTTCGGGCACCTTTTCATGAAGCCCCGGGACATTTAAAATTTTCTCAAAACCTGCTCAAAATTTTTTCTTTAAATTTGTTGGAGGAATAGCGTAAAATACACTTATAAAGGTGACATAGGTCCAATTTTCAGAGTTAACTCTAAATTATCGAAAATTTCAAAAGTTTGAATTTTTTTTCGGAGTCTTCCTACAACTACAAAATTAAAGATAGAAATACTTCCTTCAAATTAAATTTATTGTCCATAATTTGTTCTTTCATTAAGGTCAAGTTCTTTTTTTTAAATTTTAGCTCACACAATATTTGGTGCAATATGTGCAAATTTTAAAAAAATACGAAAACCGATTTTCTCAAAAACGGCTCCAATTTTTTTCTTTAAATTGTTGGTGAAGATAGTGATAAATGTGCTCTATAAGATGACATAAATGCCATATTGCTTTATTCTTTTCAAATTCTCTTGAAATCCTACTTATCGTTCAGGCGCTAGTAACGTAATTTTGGTTAAAGGTTTCCTAATGAAAAGAAAACTATATTCATATACCATGTAGACAAAACAATTTTTAATCTTTCCGTTCTCATACTTGCAACTTCAGTAATGTATTTTACAGTTTTCGAGGTAAATACACATAATTTGTTCATCAATAACGTATTAAACCTCGAAGTGTCCATTTTTTCTCTCCTGGAACAAAGTTTCAAGTTTCTTATATCTACTTGATTAGTTGCATCTAAACATCTATTTATAAAAAAGTGTTCTGTCGTTAATAATACTCAAATTAAACATTTTTAATACCCGAACACAGGTCCTGAGAGTTTGAAACGGATATTTTGATTTTTATGGGTACTTAAATATATTATACATTTATTCGACATTTAACACGATATATTAAACATTTTTTCGACATTTTCTCAAAAATAGCTCCAATTTTTTTCGGGTAGAGACAAAGCACGTTTAAAAATGGAGTAGGTATCATTTTGGTGACCTTTCAGATTTTTTGGAAAATTGCAAAAATTGTATTTTTTCCGGCATCTTTCTACAACTATAATATTGCAAATGGAGATTTTCTCCTGAATAAAATCTCTTCTTCAAAGACAGGTCTTTAAGTCCGATCTTGTACGATTTTTCGAATGTATGAGTATTTTTCGCATAATGTTGCGTGTTATGTAGGCAATTTTAAAAATATGATTTTATCAGAAACTGTTCCAAATGTTTTCTATATTTTTTGTAGAAAAGTTTTGAAAATGTAGTATTGTTCGCGTAAATTTGTATTGAAGTGAATGTAAAATAAAAAATATTTTCTGAAAACCTCTCAAAACTATTTTCTTTAATTTCTTTTTCAAATAAAGAAAATTACGCTTATAAATATCGTTAAGGTAATATTTTTGTTGAACTGTGTATTTACGAAAATTGCCACAGTGTAACATTTTTTGGTGTCTTTGTAAAACTACAGAATTGAAGATACATTTTTTCTTATATAAATCTGTTATTTAAAACTAGATCTTGAATTAATGTAGATAAAAACATGTGATTAAAAATGTTTATGAGAATGTTCAATTTTATTTTAAAAACATTGGGAAGACTTACTTTACCTGAGAGGCTGATGATGTAAGGGTGACACAAATATGCTAAATTAAGAATCTGAGTTCGAATCCCAGCATGGAAAAAAATGCTGGTTGAAAACACTTTTGCAAATGTACGTAGTATTATAGTTTTGCGTAGCTGTCATAAATAAAGCAAGAAATGACGTGCTGTTTTTGTTTTACCTTTTATTCTTGAAAATTTTATGTTATATCACAAGCAGTAGAATTGCATAATTGGGAATTAATAGGGAATTAATCAGAGTGTAATATTTTTGATGCCGCAATATCTGGGGCCGTTTCATAAGATCAAAGCAACAACTTTTAATTGGAGCAGCACTGCCTCTTTGACGTAACCAAAAGCGTGTGAGAAAACACCTGTGTCCAATTCCAATTACACCTGTTGAACATGGCACTCACTCCCTGTGTGAATGCCTCCGTTCACGATCGATGACACTGTGAAAAGAATTTAAAGGAAAATGTCAACAAAAAAACTCAAGTAAACCCGAAGAGAATACGTCTTTCCATTCAGGAAATTGCATATCTTTTCTCGAACATGAATCTTTTTTCGAAATTGGAAATAGCTTCTTTGTCGATTTAAAAGATCGTTTTGGTAACAGATAAATGAACCATTTTTTAAAATTTGAACTATTTATTTTCAGTCTATAAATCATTTTTTATTATACAATTCGAAATCATTATAGCAAAAATGATAATGTTCCTTGTTTAGTCCACATTTTAAAAATATTATACACTGTTGATGTTCATGAAATGTTTTTCATAAGCATCTTGAAATTTGATAGTAGTTATGGATTTTTTTATGAAAACTCTTGTGACGTACAGAGTTTGGTTAAATAAGAACAGTGATTCAGTTCCTAGAGATTTCATTGATTTAACAACTATTCTTCATGTGTATATCGATATAAATTGTTTTCTATTTTACTCGAGTATGTCACATATAAGAAGCTCTTGTTACGGAATGAAAACGTCGACATATTCAACGGTGTTTAGTTATTGCAACCCTCGTTTTAACTGTTGTATCATTTATGTGCTGCATCAATACTACAAAAAAATGAAAAAAATGTTCACAAATAACCATTGATTAGAGGAACATGTAATAAAAACATAGCTATGAAGTAAATTGGTGTATACTATCAGGTAGGCAGATTTGTAGAAATGGCACCAAAAATACGAGATATTTTGTGAACGTATACAACCAACAGGAAAATGTATTTGAAGGACAGCTCAAAAATGCTGAGTGTCTCAGAATAAATGTAACACTCTTCTAAGGACATGGGGACTTAAATGAAAAGAAGGTGATTCCTTTTCCCCAGAAAATAAACATGTGATCGAAAATTGCATACTAAGAAGTTGCACATGTAGCATCTACCCTTGATTGTTATGCAACTTCTCATACACCGTGTTCAGCAGATTTACAAAATCTCTTTGCGTGAGATCGTGGTCAATGTAGTAGTCAAGAATATCACCAGTAAATGATTCTTGAGTTAAATTTAGTTTCAGAGTGACATAACATGGTGATTTATTAACACAGACCGTCTCTTCTCTGTAACTATTAAGTTTACAGTTTATTGAAGTAAAGGAACTAATGTTGTTTCAATGCATGAGAATTATGAAGCAAATATGATTATTCCTAATATTTTTCTCAATAGTTGGATATATACAGGTGCATTAACCATCATCAAGTCTTTATTCATTTTACCGTAGCTTCTTTCTCATTATTCTAAAATGTATACGTACCTTAAGGGCAACTAATATTATAAAACATCCTCACCGCCATCCAAGCTTTAGTAAAAGCAATATTTAACAGAAACAATGTACAGAATATTTAAATGAAGAACATAAATATCACTATTCTAGTTGAAGAAACCACTTTTAAGACTACTGAGATGCGCTCCTGTAAGTCGTTACTGCCAGTTGTGATGTATGATCCTCACTACATTTTCCCGTACTTATATTCTTTACTATAAGATAGTACCATTTCTCTAAGAACCAGTTTATATAGGATCTATCACTATTACATGCTTTTTTATGTATTCTCTTCCTATTTTTCCTTTATTCTACAATTTCAACATTATTTCATTTTATCCTTAGTTTAAATACTGTTTTCTATATGTTTAGAGTCTGCGAAGAACAGCGGTTTCATTCTAATTTTCTTAAGACTCTTTGGGCCTCTCTATTAACTAAAGGAACTAATTTTAGAAACGTTTGTTTGAAGTAGCCCATGTTGGCAATGGCAAGTGCGAATTGTTTTCCTGAGGTGGAAAAAAGCAAAATAAAGCGACGCCCAACACAACTTTAATATCAACAGTTGTTCTTGTTTCATGCCAGTGGCTCCCACCGCAACTTTATTTGTCACCTTCCAATAACAGAAGTAAATGGCAAAACATTTGTCAACATGTCGCCCACATACTTATTTGGGAAACACGATATATTTATAAAAGCAATAGCACTCTCTTCATATAAATTCACAAGTTCATTTCTATTGCTATTTTTCTTTCTTTTATTTGTTCCGGATTCTTTATTTTGATTGATAGATTTAAAAATTAGAGAAACCTGCTTTCCTTACCAAGAGATAAATCTTTTAGTATAAGAAATGGAGTGATAGTAGTAGAGTATATGAATGGGAAGATATAATAAGACAGTAAATGGCAAGAGTTAAAGACTTAATTTACGACTTCTCGCTTTAGAAATTATTCGTTAACTTGAGCTTACGGCACTGTAATCTTTGACATGTGTATATTCTAAACAGTTGGGAAGGACGTGTAGATAGCTTGACACGTTGGTTCAGGTTTACAAATATGTACACGCAAACAATGTAAACAGGAGAACGTTGTAATAATACGTTGTCAGGTATTGATTAGATTCACAAGATACAGAACAAATTCTGGAAATCAAATAAATTTCCAATTATTGAGGCTCCTCAATTTAAAATTAAATTGTAAATGAGACTATTTATAACTAAGCCTGTACTGCTAATTACCACTTTTATATTGTTCTTAGATGCTGATGTAATTCAGTATTTCTTTAAATAAACCTATTTTTCGCGCTTGAGTCTAATATATCGCTGTAACAACGATATTCATCACTAGAATTGGTATTTTTTTTGTATTATCCTCTTGGGCATTACCGAAGCTTAATTATATTAAAATATTAATTATTGATGCACCATAATTTTGATGGAAATGTCAGATAACGATATTTTTCATTTAAAATGTTTTTCAGAAGACTGCTAATAAATTTGTTAACATATTGTAAATGCATCTGCTAATGGTTCTTCTTGAAATATATAAGAACAAAATTTTCGTTTATTACTGTAATTCTTTTATTATTTTCGATTGATTTCCTGATTTTTTACCCAATTTATTGATACGAATTTCCAATTTTAATTTTATCACTAGAAATTTTGTTATTAAAAAAAATAAATTATTAATATTCGCGTAGAATTTTTACTCTTATTACTTTCAGAATAATACTAAGAAATAATTCATAGGAGTGATGGATTCGAAAGTTCACGTCAGTGTAACATGAGACGAGTCCGAAATGCAACAAGCAGGAGATAAGCCCGCGACTTGCAAGAATCTTCCAAACCCGCTCCGTAGGAAACCAGGCGACGAAGAAGCCTTTCCGGGAGGTAGGGGGCCGTTTCTCCACTCGGACAAGCATCGGACTACACGTTGTGCGTCCTGCACGGCGCGGCGCGGCGGGCGGGCCGTTTCGGGAAGCAGCCCATGTCACTCCTTGGCCGAGGGGGGAGGGGGCGGCGCAGCGCCGGCACGGGCGCGGGCGCGGGCGCGGGCGCGGGCGTGGGCGTGGGCGTGGGCGTGGGCGCGGGCGTGGGCGCGGGCGCGGGCGCGGGCGTGGGAGCGGGCGTGGGCACGGGCTCGGGCGCGGGCGTGGGCGCGGGCGTGGGCGCGGGCGTGGGCGCGGGCGTGGGCGCGGGCGTGGGCGCGGGCGTGGGAGCGGGCGTGGGCACGGGCGCGGGCGTGGGCGCGGGTGCGGGCGCGGGCGCGGGCGCGGGCGCGGGCGTGGGCGTGGACGTGGGCGCAGGCGCAGGCGCGTGCGCGTGCGCGGGCGATGGCGCGGGAGCGGGCGCGGGCGCGGGCGCGGGCGCGCTCCGAATCTGCGGCCGCAGCGCTCGGCGTTCGCCCTCGCGAACTCAGCAGCGCTCCGCTCTTCCGGAACGTTGCACCAGGCATCGCAGCCGCGCCGCCCGCCGCGCCTCGCCGCCGCGCCGCCCGCCGCGCTGCCTCCGCCGCCTATGCTTACCGCGGCGACGGAGGAGGAGAAGAAGGAAGAAGACGTGTTGGCGGAGGCTGTGACTGACGGAAATGACGATAGTGAAGGTGGTGGTAATGGCGATAATGGGGGAGACAGTGTGACAATTTATGCGATAGACGATAACGGGGCGAAGGAAGCGGAGGAAACTGTAAATTAGTGGTAGAAGGGAAGACAGTTATAAACGTCCAATAGTGGTGAAGTTGCTAACGCTGATAATAAAAGGGAGTAGTATTTATGTCGAGAGACTTAGCGTGAAGATGGAACTACGGGAGAGTAGCAACATAGCGATAGCTACTCGAAAAGCAGGCGCCAAGGCAGGAATGTCAAATGGTGATGCGTAAGTTGGCCCTGTCAGAAGAAATATTGGAGATGAAGGCCACATCACGCAAGGCAGAATCAAAGCAATATTAAGAGTACATATTCAAAGAACATTATAGTAATAATGACCCGATAGTGACTACGTCGACTTAGTAATTCGGAAATTGGAAGTGAATTAGAATGAAGAGCTGATAGTGATGGCGGCGGGAATAAATGTATTGGCGGTGCTTGACAAAACGCAACAATGGGAAATTTTACAGTTACGAACAGATTCTCGGCGACGATGGTGACAGGTTGATGAGAGAACATAATTAAAACTAGCAATTGTATAGACGAGAATGATGCAGGGCTTACACAGGAGAATTTGAATGCCAAAGACGAGCACTGCGAGTTGCAAAAGCGGTTGACGAGTCTCGACGAGTCTCGTTTGTCATATTCGGTACAAGAACGCGAACTGTTCATTCGGTGGCAGAAGGAAATCAGTAGACGCCAGTCGACAGCTACGCAGGAGAGTGACTGGAACGTCAGAATATAAAAGCTGTGTACGCAATCAGTGTAGAATGACTGTTCTTAGTAAAGTACCAGCGCTTCTGAACAAACGCTTCGAAATGAAACATTACTGACACTAAATGCCTTGCCAACTGTGGTATATTTTAAAACAAGGTTCGAGCAAACCATATTTTAGAAGATCGAGGTATCTGTACTGCTCTCAAAGTTCCAAACACATGCTCCAAGTGCTACGAACACTCAAGAAAACGGGCTACGTCTGTTGGATTTAATTCAATACTGTACATCCAAGAATTCAAACTGATCGCACAATAGCTGAAAAGAAACCGGATACTGTTATTCTGGGTTTGGTGTCATATGTTGTGTTGCTGTATCGTGCTGTAGTTACTATCGTACGTGTAGTTGCTGCTGTAGCGTGCGATCAAAACTTCGTAACCAGGGAGGTAAAAAGCGTCTTAAATACAAGAGTTTGGCGATCGAGATAAGCCGAACCGAATGTGGAACAGGTCGTCCAGACACCATTGCTCTAGGATTTGTTCCGCAAAATGTATATAAGAACTTGTCTAATCTTGCAGGACATTAAAAAAACTGGGAAGTGCAAAACATTTCTTGGGGTGAACAGCCCACATTTTTCGCAAAGCATTGTAGAGACACCGACAGTCCTTAGGTCTGCTCCTTAGGAAGCTTGTTGCGACAGGAGTGGATTAAAGCAATAACGTCTTTTAGTCGTGGATTAAAGAAATAATAAACTAATAGTGAATAATAACTATTATTATTATTATTATTATTATTATTATTATTATTATTATACAAACCTAGTGTGTAATAAATCGTGTCTTCTTGTAGAAACGACGAGACTAAATAAAAGATAGTAAGAGGGACCTTGCTGTTGCCAAAGAGAAAAATAAGCAAGTGGGAGGATTAGGGAGATCCTGAACTGTTAACGGGAAGAGATCTCTTGTGAAATGATGCTATACCTCTTCCCGTTAGTGTTAACTGTGATGTTAAAGAGAAATATAATTCTGTGAAGAAACAAGCATATTAGTTGTTTCAACATTCGCAACACTTTACAGTATAATTCACTTCGCAGTAATTGCTGATAAAATAGCCGGTTGTGTCTCTTATTGCTCACTTTTACAAGTCACCAACAACACCAGGCAATGGACACTTCAGTATCAGCGATGCCGGCAGCATGGCAGCACGGCGATGGCGTGGACATCGGTGGTATAGGCGGCGTCATCGGCATCGTCAGTTATAACGGTGGCAAGGGGGGTGACGCCGGAAGAGTGGCATCGGCGGCGGAGATATCGGCATAGCTGGTGGTAAGTGGTGGCGACGGCAGAGGTGGCAATGGCAGCGACGGCGAAAACATCGGCATCGTCAGTGATAATGGCGGCTACGACGGCGTCCCCGGTAGAGGTGGCAATAGCAGCGACGGTGGTGGCGGAGATATGGCATCGCCAATGGCAACGGCAGCGGCGCTGGCTGAGGAGGCAATGGCAGAGGGGGAGGCGACGCCTAAGGCTCCGGAGAGCGGCTCTTCGGCGCGTGGAGGACTCGATTCCCGCGCGCATTTCCAGATCCGTTGCCATAACACGTCATCGCGTATTCATAACACGAACGACGTGACCCACTGAACGCAAGCACCAGCGGCTGACTTCAGAGAGGCGCTTGATCCGGAGATGCCAATGACTTGTACCGTTTACTGACGTCTCGCTGAACAAGGGGCATGAAATGAGGACGTGGACGGTTTGGCAGAATCCAATTGGATTATTGGGCATTAAGGAGAACCTAGAGAGCAAAATATGACTCTCAAACAACGCCCGAAAATTTCTTCCTGCATTTGTGGACACAATATTTTGTTGAATGAAATATACATTAGTCACAAATAGATATAAACAGAAATAGATCTATATTTGTATCTGTCCTAATATTTTGTCACATTTCTCTTGATTATTCATTATACCTACCTCGCCATGAAAATTAATAATATAGACGTGCAGACATATATTCAATAAATATTGAATTACTAAATGTAATGAACTACTAGAATAAAACTCTGATTATTCTAATGATAATCGCACATACGAAATAATTATTTTGAAGTGGATGATATATATTGTATAAATAAAATAATTGGATTCAGTTACGTTGCAGTTGATTTCGTGATGGAAATATATAAATTGCGGGGTTTTGACACACTCAATAAAGATTTATCATGAATAATGTGAATGAGAACTACAAATGTACAAATTTCAACAGGTACATTCATTTTCGGGACACAAACATACACAATTACTGAATATGTACTAGTATATCTGGAATTGATTAATGTCACATTTTGGGTAATCGTAATAGATATTAGATATGATTGTTGGCACATAGGCGGCCCAATGAACTCAAATTTGGTACCATATTTGGAACTCAAGCATTTTGACAATTATTTGAGGTTATTTAAGAAGAAAAGAACATACATTTCACACGTTGCGCCTTTTAGAGGGTTTTAATTTTCCCCTAAAATCCGTGAACTCTCTCTCACAAGGAGCATGAATTCATTTTGTATGAAACTCTTTGATACAAACTTTGAACTACTTGCAAAAGTGGCCGAGAGATCGTACCTGCTCCGGGACGCCGAGCCGGCAGCTTGACACATTTTCGGCAAATTCTAGGAATCAAACGCTTTTCCAATTAGACGCCATTGGTCCTTCAAAATCAGAAGAGCCGAGCAGTATCGTAGCGATCCGCCTTGCTCGTTAAGAGAAGCTAAGTAATACGCGCATTGGCCGCATTGAAAGTTGGTTTTCTACGTTGGCAAGCATTCCTAGAACGATATTTCATTACCGTGCACCAGCTGCTTATAACCTCACATATAACCAATAGAATCCGTAAGGAGAACGTTTATTTTTGACCAGACAAAGGTAACAATGACAATTTCTTCACACCAAACCACTAACAATCTCCATTGCGTGTCGTTTTTGTTTTTTGTTTTGGTTTTCAGAATCTCCTTTTCTGACAAGAACACATAAACATGCGACTTCGAAACAGGCACGGGCATGACTTTCTTGGTGCAGTCTCTGCATATTCTCTCCCAATCATGTAAGCAATATTTTGCAGCCTCAACAATGATTGACGACAGAAGTATAGAATAGATAGAGCACGTACCATCAATTTAACCTCGAATGGGGTCTAAAATTTGTAGTTTTTAATGAAAACTGAAAATGCACATTTTTTCTCCTTTATTATAGGGATTAATATTATAGAGGAGTATAATTAAGTATGATTAAAACGATCAATGAAAGATGAAATCAGTTTGCTCTCATTTAAAACAATACTATATTTTATGTGAGGTGGTTTAAAGGCACTTTGTTTCTTACTCCGTTTTGGGGCCTGTTAGCTCTTCATCGCTAAACGCTTGTCAGAACTCTCTTGGCTGTATTATTGGTTGCATGCACTGAAACTTTAGAAGAGAGGATACATGGACAACTTTGAAGCACCTAGTAGGATACATGGGTCGACCGAGGCTTGCCCTCTAATTCAAGGTACCCGTGGATATCCCACGGAATATAGAGGCTGCGTAACTGAAAGCGTTTAAAGCCGATGTGCTTTTTCTATCTAGATTTTTTCTGGATAAAATTTTACTTCTTTTTCAAGCACAAAATCGATGATTCATAATAAAGGCTTTAAAACAGTAGTCTACGCACTTAATTATACAAGATAATTTTTATGATGATTCTACTCCATGTTCTTAAAACAATTTGAGACGTTCGTATGCGGAATTTGGAAAGTGCAATCGGAGCTAGGTCAAATGCCTCAGTGACGTCATCTACTAGTTCATTTTTAAGAGATATCGGTATCAGTTTCATAAGTAATAACTTTTTTGTCCATTAAGAGGAATGTTCCTCGATTTTGAGGAAAGTGTGGCTTATTTTGTTACACATGTATCATGTTCATATTTATGAAAGGTTTGGGCCAGTAAAAATATTAGACACTTTGACCAAAATCGATTTATGAAACTAGCGGAACCCGGCAGAAAGTTATTTTGTCCGTCATCTCCCTTTCTCTCTCTCAGTCTCCACCCTCACTCATCTCCCCCCACTCCCCCCCTCCGTCATCCTTTCAGCCACCTCACCTCCTACCTCCAGCAAAAATTAAATAGAATAATCAAAATGATCTCATTCTGTATACTGCGATGTGAGAAACGTTTCTTTGTGACATTCGACATCAAAATTTTAGTTTTAAATGCCCTAGAACGCATCATTAGGAGTTATTTAACAATATTCATATTAACAAAAAATTCTGCCGAGTGTGTTGTGGTTTGCATTTGACATTAATATTTAAATTTGTTCTACAGCGCCATCTAGTAAATTTTTCCGATATTTTAATAGTTATTCATCTATTCGGAGCGGAGATGGATCCAAAAAATCAGAGATAATTAAAATTGGTCCAGGCGTTCTTGACTTATAAATGGTGTAATATTTGCGCCTTTCTTCCTCAAAAAATGATAATCTTAACCGCCGATATTCCCGGTTTAGCGATCATACGAGGTAATATTATCAGACATTTGCAATGGAGTTTGGGAAAACAAAACGCAAACCGCAAAACGTGTTTAATACTTAGAAGAGCAACACGAAGTCCAATCTAAATTTCGGCAATAGAAATACTCTAGAAGAGTAAGTAATTTCATACAGATTTCTTGGTCAACGCGAAATGTGCCTGACTACTTGAAAATGCGTAAGATATAAAAAATCTCCTGGAATATCACACAGACACATTTGTATCTAATTATCTAGTCTGAAATTAAACAAATACTTTCAATGCAATCGCAAACCTTTCGCAAGCTGAATAATTCTTCCCGTAGTATTGCTAACATTAAATGAAAAAACTCACTTTTTAAAAGATAGGCATCCAATACTTTCAAATAAAATTAAACTAATAAAATAAAAAAAACGAACGATCTTAATTTCATACTCTTTCCATTAAGTAATTTTTATTCCGTAACGCTCATTAAATATACGATTCCTCTAAAAATGCCCTGAAGTGCATCATGTCTCAATTGTTTTTATATTACTTATTTTCCATTTTCAACGCTGGCGTATTTCATATTTCAGATAGTGCAAGTGTTTAGTTGCTTCAATGTAAATTGCAGTATTGCAAAAAATTGAATTTGAAGAAAACCAAATTAAATAATTTCTCTTTACTTGGCGACATGAGTGTTAAGAGAATTTATTCACGTTTCTGGATTTATCTGTTACGGCCGTTCGTCGCGTTAGTGTAGCAAACCTTGCCTAGTGGTGATCCCCGCTGGATGATGAGATCCGACGTGCAGTGGTTTTGAACCTCCAGCGGGGCAACATCCGGGACTGTCCCAGCGGGGCAACGCCCAGGACACGTTCCGAGCACCCGACTCGTCTCGCGATAAGTTCGGTAGAGTAGTGCATGTAAGTGCAAGCATACGTAAGGGAGGAGGATAGGACCAGGAAGAGGAAGGAAAGATAGCGCGCTCTCCATGGCCCATTTGATAGGGCAGTGCTCCGTCATTCACCTGCTACTGATCGGAGATCCGCAAATAACCAGGACAGTCGATCTCTAGAATTCTCCTTCAGACAACGTTTGAATTCAACCTTGCTGTCTAGCTAGTGTCGAAAGTCCGCCAACGTCGGGTCTCGAACCGTAGGACCTTCCAATCAGAGATACTACAGAGACAACGTTAAACTGAGTTAACTCAACTGGTAGTAAGAGAATTGCTTTTATATTTCTATACATTGAATTCAGAACGTGTTCATTATTGGAAATTGCAGGGTAATAAATCACCCAATTTGCATTGTAACCACTAAACACTTGAAATACAGGAAATATGAAATATGCGAGGGTTGGAAAAGTAAAATAAATTAGTGAAAACATTTTAGAAATGTTGAACTTTAGGACATTTTTAAAGGTGCCACATATGTAACATTGCTTTATGAAAAGGAGAGGAAATTATGAATCGTTATTTTTATGTTTTGGTTTTTTAAATATTTAATATGGAAAATGTTAATGATTTAACTTTACAAAAGCCTATCAACTTGAAAGGAATTTTAACAAAAATTATGATGTATTAAAAGATGAAGACTGTACTATATTGCGGATAATAGAACAACGCATCCCAGATACACCGCATATGATCTAATAAAGGCAGTATGTTACGATGGGGCTCTCCAATTTGCTTCGACCCTGTTCTCCGCTCTCCACTTCCCCTTGCAACTTGATAAACCACTTTTGGAGAGTCAACAGGAAAGAGCGCTCTCCAATACACCGAAGGGCGCGTGAGGCGGGTGGGCGGCGGGCTGCAATGCTCGCCCTCGCCCTCGCCCTCGCCCTCGCCCTCGCCCTCGCCCTCGCCCTCGCCCTCGCCCTCGCCGCCCTCGTCGCCCTCGCCGCTCTCGCGTTGCGGCGGCTGACCGCCCTCGCGGCACAACATGACTAAAACATCAAGCGGGAGCCGCAACTGGCCAACTTGAGAGCGGATCGCGTCAGGGCTCTCAGGCTGCAGCTTGCGAGCCGCCCCGCTGCTGGTTACGAAACGTGGGAAATGGTGTTATTCTTTATCACTTGAGCCGTGCTGTGGCTATTGTGGGGTTGGGAGTTTCGAGTGTTCTTCTTGGGCAACAAGTTAAAAAATTTGTCGAATGAAATACTTGTATTTGTGTTAAGTCATTACATGTTCAGTAAAGGGCAATTGGCCTCGGCGCCGTTAGATCTTTTTTTTTCTGTCACACAACCAGGAACCCGCGAAGTCTCAAATTCGCTTAACATTCGTGACTTCATGTAGTTAAAAAAATTGGCTAGAAACCCCTCTTTCGTGATCTTTCAGTAGAATCACCCCAGCATTCGCCTGGATGACCGAAGGATACCACGAAAACCCCGGTCAGAATGGCCGGTATGGGAATTTAGCCCGCCTTCCGAATGTACAGTCAGCACGCTAAGCCCTGACCCCACTTCGCTCGGTAATGAAATACTAAACGTAGGGAAATGAAATATGTTCTATTATTATAAGTGACACTGCATGCAATATTTGCTACATCATAATACCGTTTCGTGTAATGAAATTTGTATGAATTTTAATATTTTCGTACATTATAATCCATTAAAACATTATTTCAATTTATTTTTGTAGTATTTTATATTTAATGTCTTATATGTTTTGAAATGACACGATGCTTTACCAAATAGAGGTAACATTTCAACAAAATCTGCAATTAAAAAAAGGTGATATCTTTCGTACTTTATCCTTTGTTTTCTATGGGACAGAATTAACAAAGATAAAAAGACGCGCGTTCTAGCTTGTGAGAAACATCACGAGTTACTCTCCAATTTTTTAGTATTGTAAGCGCAAGTCAAATGTTCAAGAACGTTTAGTCCTCTACTACTTCACAAATTAAATTTTGGATTTTCATCTGATTTAGCTTAAAATGAATTTTGGGCTTCTTATGTAAAAGTTGACTAATTGTTTTTTGAGTTTCAAATTAATACCTAAAATATAATATGTGTAATTGTTCTAAAGTCTAATGACTTATTGCTTTGATGTGATTACTCCGTTGAAAGTTTCTACCATCTCCTAATATACACTATCATGTATTTTCAACAAGTTTCGCATTAAAAATTCGGGAATCGGACAGAAATGGCACCAAAAGCACAAACATAGCATTTCATTAATATTTGTATAGTAATATTCTGAATTTGAATCGAAATACTAGAGGTTTATTATGCTATGAATTCAAAGGCAATGATTAGTGACATATGGAGACATTTTAATTTTCTAGATTTCGAGATACAGCACACTTACCATTCGCTTTTGTAAATGTATTCGCCCTCAATTTATGAACGACCATTTTCTCTCAAACCGACTACATTTTTGCTAGAGATATATTCTGTTTTTTTCATTTACTTTGATTTTTAAATCTGTTGATAAGCAGGAACCTTGCCAGCACATGAGAAAACGAAGTGTCTTTTCCTTTGGAACCGAAAGTGAACGCGAACAAACTTGCCTTGTGCGGGAGATTTCCGAGAAGACGCGTTAAAGCTCACAAGATAAGACTCCATCCTACTTCTTAGTATTCTGAGAATTTCCACGAAAAGTTGAGTATGTAGTACAACTTGAGATTTGGAGAGAACGCTTACTAACGTCCCAACAATTGTAATAGGAGAGAAGTAATAGGTTGCTGAATGTAAGGTTGGGAGGAAGATAAGACAGATTCTGATGAATTTCGTGTATGTATTTTGTAGGCAATTAGAAAGGTCGGGAGTGTTCACTTGCGTCAACTGCGTGGTTTTGTGTTCTCAGTCTCGTTAGAAATTGCCGAGGTTTTATTTCGGCTCCAGGCGCTCTTCTTATACATACATACATACATACATACATACATACATACATATATACATACATACATACATACATACATTTATTAGAACTGCAATTGGGTATGACCCGGTTTTATGCAATGTTTATTTAAATACAATGCATCCTATTTGATATAAATATTAAATACGAAATTTATAGTTTTAAGTTCCGTGTGATCTATGAAAGCGTGAATGTAATATCAACGTATAATATACAATGGACCTTAATGTTAATATCTAAAACATTTGTAGATTTGTTGAAACTTTATGCTTTAGTTAGTATCATCCCAAATGCTTTACAAACGGCGTGAGGATTAGTCAACGAATGAAAAGATTGGAGAGTGCCTAGACTTTTCTGGCTCCAGGCCTGCAGATTTAGAGGAATTTGTTTCCTGAAGGGCTCGCATATCAAAGTGTTGGCCCACTTCCCTCGTTTATTTGGCTAAGTATTTGTTTTGATCACTTGACAGGAACTCTGTGTTCTACGTGTGTCCACACATTTGTCTTCAGTAAAAATTACGATTACTTGATAGAGAGTTATAAAGTTGTGTAACTCAGAAACTGCAAATATTCTTCAGTGCACATTGAATTGTACTAATAAATAAGAATTAAATCTTGTACCATAGATCAGAAGAAGGGGTTCGGAAAAAAAATCACACAAAGTTGAATCACCAATCCACGGAATTTAAATGTGCGATTAACTGTGAAGTTAATCAACAGTTTATCGCACTGATTGTGACACGTGATTGACTAAGATGTCAAGGCAAGGAACGCAGAAGCATCAAGAAATTAGTACTAACGAGTTTAAAAGTAAAAAGTTTTGAAATTGCCACCTACGAATGTCTTTAGTAATAAAATAAAAAGTTATTGACTCTGCAATACCAAGCGGACAGCTTTTATTTTTCTTTAAAACGTGATTGAAGATTATTGATTGATTGTTAGTTATTCTGGGCGCGTCAACTACGCAGGTCATTAGTTCCGTAAGTGTTGTGCCCATTTTTTCTTGGGGTGGCCGGCTTCCCACTGTAGGCGAAATCCGGAACCTACTGTCGGCTAGCGGTGGTTTCCCCAACCAGGTATCTACCGTCGCCCCAGCCATGATAAACCCTAAGCTCCCGACCGGTCTCCCGGCATGTGTAATGCATGTTAGTGTTGGTGTGTGGATAGAACAAGGAAGAGGAAGGAAAGATCGCGCACGGTCCATTAGTTAGGGTTCTTCTCCGGCATTCGCCTGCGGTTGATCGGAGAAACCACAGAAAACTACGGCTCAGAGCAGCCGGTCGCTAGAATTCTCCTCCAGACAGCGACTGAATTCGACCTAGCTAACAAGCTAGGATCGAGAAATAAAAAAACACTGCCATCGTCGGGACTCGAACCTAGGACTTCCCGGTCAGAGGGACTGAAGTGACATCGGTTGATGCCCTGAGCCATCTCTCTCTGTCAGATTGTTATTGAAAATATGACGATATTTATTATATATGAGACATTACTAAAAACTTTGCTAAGCGATTCGGAACATTGAGTATAAAAGGGAAAGGGAGGGAAGAAATGATACTACCGCTACTGCCGTAGCCGCAACTGAAGGCGACGAATGAGAAGAAAACAAAGAAGAATAGGAAGAAAAAAATAGATCTTTTCACATTATTTATGGAAATGAATACATTTTGCTTCTTTTCTCTGTTTCTTTTCCAAAGCCGCGGGTTATATTCATAAAGAGTAGCATAGCTAAAAACATTTTAATCAACATTTCCTTAGTAATTGAACAGTTAACAAATTGCGATTGTAGCTTGAATGTTCGAGATAACAGCACTGGAACATGTATAATGTATTATCATTCTCAGCATTTGGGTTGGCGGAGGTGGTTCAGTGACAACCATTGCTTTGCTACAACTGTCTGAAGGAGAACTCTAGTGTCTGGCAGTACTGATCAGTTGTTTTCCTTTGTGTCTTCGATTAATGTCTAGTGAACGCCAGAGGAGTATCCTAACAAAAAGACAATGGAGCGCGATCTTCTCGTTCTCATCCTTGTCTCCTCCTCTACCATTGCCCTCTTACATTTCTGCACTACCACAAATACCGGAGACCAGTCGGGATCTTAAAGCTTGTCCCGGCTGTTCTGGAGTGAGCGAATGCGTTTGTGATCTGAACCTTGTCAGTTTGATTAAACAATAAAGAGATATTATATTTTTCTGGCGTTTTTATAAAATTCCTTCGGGCATATCTTGCAGCTGTGTTAGTTTGTAAATATTTATCGGGTTTGGTTATGAATAAATTTATTTTTCAGTAATGTTGCAAAGAAAACTAGTCTTAATAGCAGTTACAAAAAGAACATCAGCAGATGGTCTCGGGAATTTAACAAGAAATTGAAGGAGAATTGGTAGCCTTTAACAGGGAGTATATGCGACGAATAGGGCGAGACGCGATGAATCGTCTCCGCGCAGCAAAATGAGACAGAACAGGTAAATGTAGAGTGGGAAGGAGCTGAACGAAATTAAATGGAAGAGTCGCAGTCAAGGAAATAAAAGCTTCACGAAGAGACTTCCACTACGTGGAAGAGAGGAAGAAAAACCTTGAGATCTTTTCCTTTGAATCTTTAACAATAGTGTTGCAGCTTGAGTTAAATTCTAATGAGATGTTTTTATCATTTACATAAAGGTAATATTTGTTATTTTTTATTTTTGCTAGTATGATCTTCTAAAATATTTGAAATCAGGTCATTTCTCGTTTTAATGAGATATTTAGCTTAGTTTGTTGGCGAAAGTAAAATTGTTGTTTATTAACACAAATATTATTAATATTTTGCATTGTCTTTTATTAAAGGAGGGGCAATTTACTCTCACTTGACGTTTTGTGGTTGGCTAGAAAAATCCTTGTACAAAGAAACGAAAGTAGAACTAACCTGATACTAGAACTGTTGTTCGTGGGTCCCATTTCCGAGCACGGAATCCGAGTAAATAGTACAAAGCTCTCCACAGCACCCAGGCCGTCCGCGGCGGAGAGAGGGCTGCGAGATGCAAGAGGAGCAGGAAGATCCCGCGGGAGGGAAAGAGGGGGGCGAGATAGGGAGCAGAGGGGCGGGGCGGGCGACGGCGACCTCCCCTCGCGGAAATGCGCGCCGAGTAGGAAGTCAAGCGGAAGCTCTTTCTATAAAAAGATGGTCGCGTAAACAGGATTTTACGCGGGTTCTTTCTATCTTTGCCTGTTTGCTTGTCCACCTTTTCAGTATTTATTATTATTGCACCGTCTGCGCGGAGCGGCGGAGGAGTGGAGCGGAGCGAGCAGAGGTGGGGGGGGGGGGGCGTGCGGGGCGGGATGGGGCGGCTCAGCGCCTACGAGCCAGCACAACGCGTTTCGCCTCCGCCCCAGCAGATGCCTTGTTGGCCGCCGCGTGCCGACATTACACACGCACAGGAATAGTTACCTATTCCCGTCGGAAGGAGCGGCTTCACTGGCCGCCGCGTGTTTGATTTGGCGTATGAATATAGAGCGGCGAGCCGCGGTCGGGCTCGTCCCGTGCCGCCTCCTCGCCCGCTCACGTCCGCGCCCTCGCCTCGCGCAGCGCCGCGCTGCGTGCGATCCGCCGCAGCGGGCTGCCTTGGGGAAGGTCAAAAGAGCCGGAGCGGCGCAGCACGGAGATCTCAATCTGCCTTGCGCTGGGCAACTACCGCATGCGAGGCCGATTCTTATGCGGCACAGTGTTATGAAACACGAACACGCGATGCCTCTTACTCATTTCATTTTCGTCCCGTTCATTGTGAAATTTGTATGGAAAAGTAATGAAATGCTACAAACCTGTGTTTGAGACGTTCCTTTTATACAAGTCCTAATTGCTCACTTTACATATTGATTGCAAAATGTGCATGTAAAACGTAGTACAGCAGGTGAAATGTAAAAGAATGCATTATTAATGAACAATGAACATTTAAGTAGGCATTTCCTTGAAAAGTAATAAAAAATATAAAAGTAGAACAGTTGTTTTTCTATCCATCTTGAAAATGTCATATTATTTCTTTAAAAAGGAATTGTAACTTTGTGCAAATTTTCTCTTTCTTACATTTAATTTCCTACTCATTGAATAGTTTCCTCATTAGATATTGCGTCCATAGCTCGAACTTTTTGAATTTAATTAAATTGACATCAAGTTTTTTTGTTTTTCCTTTAAAATATCGTTTTTTATAATAGGTAAATTAACACCCTTGGAAAAATATTTTGCTTGCTTCGAAAATGCCTTGGCAGGAATGTCCGTAGATGGACATTCTTGCCTGTTGTCTGCGCTAACTAACGGGGTTTTTCAAAACTACGTTCTCCATACCGACCTACTAACAATGGGGAGCATATAAAATATTTTAACGTGCATCGAGAGGTAAATAGTAATAGTACAGAGATTAAAGGCTTCCTCGATTCCCTGCCCATGAAACGTAATTGACACAAACTTTTTGTATACATAATGTAACTTTCAAATTTCAGTAATACAGTTGCTGTAATAGACGTAATGATAGAGCAGTGAATGGACGGCTGAGTGTCAAAGTGTTGTTCCACAACTTTGGGAGTAGCGGAGCGAATTCTCAGTTTGCGTAGATATTTTTATCCATACTACATTACCATAAAATCCTAAAATTCAACATTCTAAGATTCGCTTTCGTAAATAAAGCGAATATTTGAATTCTGAAGAAATTACAAGTATTCCTAGATTATTCCCTTTTCCAAAACTAATATTTCGCAATTGATCTCGCTGATGGCGCGACGCCTTGAATTTGAAACCGATATTTTATTTTTTTGGGTTGGGGTCTTCACATGAAGCTTCTGGAACACTTTCAAAATTTTCAAAAAATGGCTCCATCATTTTAAAAACTTTTTAAACAATTTTCTCAGAAGCGGCTTCAAATTTGGTCTCTCATTTTTATCCTCAAATGTTGCAAAGAATAGTAAATATAGCGATGATGGTACTATTTTTGGTGCACTCTGCATTTTCGAAAATTGTTCGGAATTATAAATTCGAATTCCACACGCTTCCTTTCATATGTCGCCAGTTCGGAAAAACAGAGGTTTCAAAACTCTTCGAATTCATCTCCTTTGTTGTTGATGATGATAATTGATGTAGATAATATTTTTATGAAAGGAAATAGACTGAATAAATTTAAAATTGGATATAACAAACACACATCTATACTATAAGAAGGTTTAATAGCTACTCGTAATTATAATATTATAACATTGAAAGCTAACTGCATATGTAATCAATCTATACTTGCGTGAAATTATTCTTGCTTTTCTATACCATGTTCCGTAAATTCTGTAAAATTTAGATTTGATCATGTTCTTTTCATTTCTAAAAATAATAAATGACTACTCTTTCTAGCAATAGAAGTTAATACAGATAAGCACGAGTGGCCATTCGTTTGAATTAGACCTTTTCAAGTTATAACTGAGATTTTAGTATGGCAGAAATTACAATATTTTAATATTACGTAACTATTTTCAATCATACGAGAAATAATGTGCTATTGTAGCACCCCTATATATTTTTTTCATAACGATTCAGCGAGCACACGGCGGCATTTGGGCCACCCATTCCTTTTTAGAGATTTTATAAAAAATGTCACCCAGCATTGGCAAGAAATTTATCATAAACAATTGTTTTTATTTTAAAATAAACAGAGAAAATACGATGATTGAGTCAAACATTTAACATTGTGAAAGTAAATCTTGACAGACAGATAGCACAAGATTTTTAGTCTTCATCCTTGGAGAGATGGTTACTAAATAAATTATATGTAACCTAGCGTTGACCGCTCATAATCCGGTGGCCGGTATCACAGGCAGGGGCGCCCAGCGAAAACAAAGGGTCAGGGGATCCACGGGGACCCCTTATTTCTAAGGTTATATAATCGTTGTATTGAATTATTATCTAAACCATTATGAAGCTAGGGCCGTATAGTTAATATAATCTCAGTTAGAATGCAGTATTTTAATTCCGTGGTGTGTGAGATATTGCTAACTACGCATAAGCATAAAGATTTCATTGATGAATACGTACCTACATTTTATATTTTATTTTCGTCTGTATCTTAATTGCGTTATTTTTTGGCAACTTTAAATTTGCTCACATATATAATCAGTTATAATTAATATTTTACTTTACTTAAATATTCATTTGGCTTTCTGTAAAATTTCCCTAAAACTCGTTTCTCAGAAGTACAATAACAGTGGGGTTTGATGGTAACCGTACGGAGTGAGTTCAAATAAGTTGATCCACTCGCCTGCTCCTCCATCTAAAAATGGGAAAACTAGGTATCTTAAGAGATGAAAAAATGTTGAACATCTTGCAAGAGATTGAAAATGGCAATATCTTTGAAATTGAAGATATTATATATTCCGATGTAGAAGATGAAACTACATTCTCCTTGGGATTAACAGAGAAATTGGAAACCGAAGACAATTTCAGGGTATGATTATGTTGTTTCTTCAGCCTTTTTACCTAACCTCTAGAATTTTAATTTTTTGTTTTACGTACTCTTGTTTAATTTGACAGGAAGCAAATATATCTTACTCGTATAGTCAACCAGCCAATAATGCCAATGATGTATTTACGCCACAGCTAATTAGTGAATGTAAATGAAATATTTTTGGAAATTACACAATCGTATTAGCATGTAAATGGAATGAAACGTCTATTATAGCCAAGTAGTACAATCTGAGTTCATACATTCTAACGTACTGTCGCAAACTGTACATACGTCTTTATAACTCAGGCAAGGGCCCCAGTTCTTAGTGCGTAAAGTTGTGGGTGCCTAGATTTTTCCTCGATGAGGATAATTTTTACATTTTGTTACTAACCATTTCAGTAATATTTTTATATTTTGGTACGCAGTTTAACTTTCTGTAATATATTGTGTAATAAAGTAATGGAAATAATAAGATAATGATATTTTTCGAAAATTGTTTAGAATTAATATTACACACTTTTACTATAAAAATATTACTTACGCGTTTTTTTTTACTTTTTATTTTTGCTTTTTCAAGGAAGAAAAGGTCAATGGTGGTCATAGCTACGAAAGTGAAGCTAATGGTGCTAAAAAACAGCACGAACTTTCTCGCCCGTACTCTCCTCTAAAATTACCCAAAATGATCTCAAATTTTCGAAAAATTGTACATGACCTTATTTCGAAATCTATCTGTAAGAAACGAATTAATTGAAAAATCTCTATCTTCATAATTGTAGTTGTAAAAAACGCCGAAAAATGTGGAATTTTTCTAATGTTCAAAAAATCAAAGTTTTCAGTGAACACGGGACCTACACCATTCTATTACATTTGTGAATTTGTGTCTACTACTAAAAATTGTTTTAGTGATTTTCACACTAAATGAAAGTTCAATTGTAACTTATTATAAAGTAATTTTCAATAAATTACATATTTCACATTTTGTATGCACGTGCTTGCTATCACCTACAAACTACCCTTTAAACCATTGCCGGAGTGCAACGTATAGAAGTTTCTAAAATTAGAGAACATATTTGAAACATCGGTGTATTTGCTTTAAAATATTCAATTATAACTCAAAATTAAGTTTTAAAAATTCTTCATTATTTAACAATGATTTGGGATTGAAAGGGTTTAAGGACAATTTTATTTTATATTTTTCAATTTACTTTTAAAAATATTGAAAGAATTCGCTGTTAATGTCATTAAAACATGTACTCGTATCAATGAAAATTCGAAATATTATTAATAAATGTCGAAAAAATGTTTAAAATAGTAAATGCAAAACAATAATATGGTACTTTTCTCGTAAAAAAATAATTGTAATAAAATTTTCAAAAAAATACTAGATTAATTTAATAAATAACCCAAAATTATGATATTGTTTTATTTCTTGAAATCGTGTTTCATTTTTCATATCCATTCTTGTACTTGGAACATATATCTGTGCGTAGTAAATGTATACCGCTTTAAATTTTCTAATTTCTTCCAGTGAACATTTATCACTTACAAATACCATTATTCCTTTTCATTATACTTAAAACATTTCATTGCGGATAAAATGTATTACACATGTTCTTGCAAAGGTGACATAAAATCCCAAAAATTGTGACTGGAATTGCTTAGCAGATCGATTGTATATAGGTCGGTCTATGCACTTTTAATTACTTAAATCACCACAATTTTATAATATTATTTCATAACTAAACGTAATTTTTAATTATCTGAGAGTCAGTTTTATATATCGTAGGGAGAAAGGATGTGAGCTTTAATATGGAACACATTTCTACTCAATACACAGTGTAAATTGATGATCAATCTAAAAATCTGTATATTACGTTATTTTACGTCATTTCGAAGCTGCAATATTGCAAAAAGCTTTAGATAGAATGCTGTTCATTAATTTTCATTAAGCGCTGGTTGACGAGAAGTCATATGACAGCGTCTGTTGGTTGTTGCAACCTACTCGCTACTCAGAGTTTGACTGTCAGATTTTCTCATAATAACCTGCAACATTTCGCAATTAATAGACAAAAATACGTGTCGAGTAACCAGGAAATTCAAATTTGAGCAAGAGGACATTTATTAACGTAACATTGGAACGAATTGCTGTTTCAAAACAGCAAACCTGAGATTAAAGCAACAATAAAACCTAAAAACGTTGATGTCAGATACAGTAAGCAAAGGTGTGTGGAATATTTATTACAATCTGAACTGCAGATATTGTACTATATGCGAAAAATTGTCGATGCGTATTGAGAAAACATTGACAAATTGGCCGCTTCGAGTGTACCCAAACGAACGCTAAAATTATAAACAAATCGGTAAGAGAACAGTGGGCAGACCGAGGAGAGAAAGACTAAAGTGATGTGAAGTCTGAAGAGACTACAATTCTACTTCCCGACGAGAATAAAAATATTGGTGATTGGAGTAGTATATTGTACGTATGTCCGTGGCGACCGATTAAATGGTGCACTTCAGAGAAATGAAAAACTTCAGAAATATTCTGAAGGAAAATACCATATTAAATTATTTAAGAAAAAGTAATTGAAATGTTGCAGAATTGTTAATGCAAATAGTTTGCATTACAAAATTACATTTTAAACTTATTATTTAGTGAAAATGTATAACTGAAAAGAGGCATTTCACTTTGCTCTAAAAGCGATAGTATACTACTAAGTTGTTATAGTTAATTAGCTATTATACGTCTGTAATTATATATGCAAACATTGATAATTTTTATGTATTGTGATGATTTATCACAAGATAAGCAATCGTTAAACAAATTTCAAATAACTAAGGATGAACGACGGGAACAAAGGGGAACGTAAAGAAATTATATGGTGAGTAATGAAAATGTAAGGGAAGGCAGTATGCATAGTAGAGGGGAAATAGTAGAATTACTGGCAAATAGAATATCACATGGACACGTGTGTAATTTTCGTGGATGTGTAACTAAATTACAAGAAGAATCCAAGGATCGGTAGTCAAGGAGTAACTAAATAAGCCGCTTGGTATTTACATCCAGTTAGAAACGAGAATGAGTGCGAGGAAGGGATGAACCTGCGTAATAGAACTAAAGAGAAACGCAAGTAGGTATCTCTCGCGCAAGTTTTCTTGATACACGGTCTCCCTACTTCTCATCCAGAGATGAATAGCACGGCACGTTGAGATATTTAGGTTATACTCGGAACGGCACGTACCAATTTACAATGCTGGCAACAACCGCCTCGTATTTTCAAAACAATCGTAGCATTTCTCACGGCACGCCTTGGCGAGTTTAGTTCATGCCCACAGCTGGTACGCCCTTTTAAGTCGGGACGTAGCCAGAGTCCTCCTCTCCCCGCACCCCCTGCTGTGGAATATCAAGAAAACTTGCGCGTAAGCTACTGCACTGCGCATTGTGTGGGACAGAAGAATAGCGCGTGTTATAAACAGACGGGCAGAACGAACTCCGATCCGGTGATGATTGGATGGTGATGGAAGGTTCACCGAGATGGTCAAACATAGCAATTGCGAAAATGATTGATGGTAGAAATGATGTAAGTGTAACAAAGTATAAATCTGTGTGTGGGAAGGAAGAAAATGCCACGACAGAATTGAACTAGGCTGAAAATGGTTATTTAAAATGGACGTGAGAGCGACGGCCAAGAATGCAGAGGACTCGGACAGGAAATTTATTAAATGGGACATATAAATCTGAGTAATGTATGAAGACCAAGTTTTGGAAAATATCGTAATAAATTTTCAATTGAAATAACAATAGGTAAGGGCCATGCATTCAAGGAAAGATAACTAGAAATATTAAATAACGACAAGGCTATTATTGTTATTGTTCTTGGAAATTATAGAGAACTAGAAATTACATTGTTACTTGATTTTTGAAATGGATGTTATTAGTTGCTGGTAATGTTAAGGAAATTTCCCGAAGCAGAAATATAGAGAAGTAAATATTTCTTACGTAAGTTTTCATAACAGAGAATCTGTGTAGATGGTTTTGTCAAACCCACAAACAAATTTTATCAGAACGGATCGACCTTGGTATATAAATATTATTATAGAGAAATTATAGGGAAATTATCAAGGTAAATAAGTAAATAAAATATCGAAGAATAAAATTAGCGCACTTATGATAAAATAATTGCCGAGTAGAAAGAGGAAAATCTATCAGAATATAATATTACATTAAAGAAAATACAAATAAAAAAGTTTGATATTATATATATCGTAGAAAGGAAGCATGTTATTTTTAACATGAAACACATTTGTACTCTATGTATCGTATATGATGATCTATCCACAAAAAGTACATTATTTTGTTTTGTATACGTCATTACATATACATATTAGTATTTATTTGGTTTAATGTCTTGAAGTGAAATAGCTTGGAGTGGCGTTTTGGTTCAAACCTATGGTAGACGCGTAAATCCACAAATCTCCACTTTTGAAAGTGTTTTGTGTCTCTTAAAATGTTTCGTGATGAAAATCTATTTTCTTCTATAATAGTGTAATCCAACATTTAGTTACACGAGGGCCAATCAAACTTCAGTACTGGAAAGTGCCGCCCAGAAACATTAAAGAAAGAAAACTAATTATTTACTGTGATCAGCGAGAAACCCCAAGTTTTATTTGAACAGAAAAATGAACAGGGACCACGTAAGTGAATGCATCTAGAATGTTTAGTCAATAGCCCCTGATTGCATATAAAGAATGTATGGAGGAGTCAGTGAAAGCTGTGTGCTGTTTTGTAGAAGTGATATAATATTCACTCTCCCTTACAAATTGGTCAGAACGGACGCATTTTGACCGAATGGCACGAGTATCTTCAGTTAACATTGGGTTTAGTGTTTTCAATTGTAGGGAAGTGGTTGATACGAAATTAATTTTGATAGGCTGAAGAGTCGCAAATATTAATGATTTAAAGGTGTAATGTTTATTTGTGTTGTAACTTTAAATTAAATCTAAATACACTTCTAACTAAATGCACTTATGTAATTCAGATTCATAGATGGGAATGATGTTCGACAACACGTGATGAACAGTCGCGAATAGGTATCCACCTGGGATACAGCATAGGGAAAGTCACGATCGCAGAATAATTAAACAACTTTTTTTATGAAGCAATGTAAATACTTATACTCCGGGGACATTTTGCTAACTGATTTTGACATTAGGTGAGAGTACGGTAGGAGGGACATAAACACGAACATCGAACGGACAGCATCAAGACAGAAGATTTGGTGTACCCGGGAAATCAACGACGCGCGTAAAGAATAAATTATGCCATGAACTTTAAATCTTGATCGTACGGATTTGCAAGTATTGTATAAGAAAAAAATAAGATCAGATCGTTTATGGGCTCATTTATAATGTCTAACAAATTTATAATACATATTAAGTTATTTTAAAAAAGGACATCAATTCAAAATAACCAGTTTCAATTTACAGAACTTCAGGAATCGCAATTCTGTGTAGTCTTGTACGTCCATATACGACAGGTAAGAAGGTAGCATGTTTAATGTCGAAACCCATAAGCAAAATAGAAATGAATCAAGATAACATTTCAGTACCGGGCAAATTTATATCCCTAGCAGGGCAAATAATTGATAGCATATTTCTTTATCAATATTATGTGAATTTCCGTTACGTGCCCAAAGAGGAAAGTAATAATATCAAACAAATCAGAGCGATTCATTTTTTGGTAATATACCTATCGTTAGATTTTATTATTATTTATTATATATGAATTTAAATATTGAATATCAGAGTGTAGGTATTTCACAAGTAGACGTATCGCAGTACAAGCCACTAATTTAATATATCACATTATTTTAGAATCGATAAATCAATATAATATTTGGCAACGATATTCGTATACATGTTTATCAATATCCACTGTAAGTTGAGTAAAACAAAGTCTCAGAGCCGATTAAGTGAAGCACTTTCAATACGTTTTAGGATTTTTTATTTAATTCGTTTGAGATAAAGTAGAGCACTTTCACTCACATATGTAGTACTGCCAAACAGCTATAACACTTGCAGCGACAATTTAAACAGTTCGAGGAAGCGTTCTGTAGAAATCAGTTTCTAGAAATGTTCAGAGACATTACACTTTTAGTCTGGTAAGAATGAGTGTGCCTGAAGATAACAATTGTAATATATTTTTAAGTCGCAGGGTATCTCACTCCACTGTCTATTGGATTGGTAAAGGATGCACGTTTGGGTTTCAGGGAGACAAAATCCTGGATTGGTTGTTGATCCATTTTCTTTTTATTGTTATTTATACTAAAAGGAGTAAGAAAGGGTTGCGATATTTTTCAAAATGTTTACATAATTTTTTTAGCCGTCATATTGTTCAAAATCTGTCATCTATGTCGTGTTTTCAAGATCTTTATGTACAAGAATCAATGTTTTAAATATTACGTGTTCCAGACTTGAGCTCTCCATCAGACAGGGTGCTTTTACAACATAATTATTTGCGAGAAACTATCAAAATTACTAATAAAAATTTCTCATATTAAGAGCACATTTCCCGAAGAGAGTAATTTTGCAGGCGAACGAACACACGATGTCTTTGCCCTATCCCTTTTTCTTACGTTCATTGACCAAGCGACCTCTTTTTCTTTTACGGGGCGCCTTCAGGAAGAGTCTCTGGGGACAATTAATTACTTGCGCTACTCAGGAACAGGGCAGGTGGGGGAACGTAATAATCACGGCCTCATTTTGTCACCCTTACTTTGCACATTTTCTTTCTTCGCACAAAAAGGTTCAGGGCCTTTTAGACTTTCCGTTCCATGATATTAATATTGTTAAGGCGCATGATTTTTCATCAATTACCCAAAATCTTTTACATCAGTTTGAACATTTCCTGTAATTGTTCCTTTTCACTCAAAAATACTTCTAAACATACTTGTAAAAGTTAATTTGAAAGGGTTTTAAATGGAGTTATATGTAAATAAACATATCTGCTTTAAGGTTAAACATGAGTGTATTGACAGTAAATATTTTGTTACAAACTTCTTAAAGAATGTAGAATGATTTTGGCATGCAGTTTTCATTTCTTTTGTAATTGACATTATGAGTAATTGAGTTAGTACTGAGATTTCATTGGGAACTAAGCTGAAAATTCGATTATGAAAGATATTCAGAAAAGTTGCAAAAATCTTAAATAGTTTGCAAAATAAGCTCGAAACTAAAAATGATACGATAAAATATTATTTTCAAGAAACGAATCTAATTGACATGAATTAACACGCCGATTGTAGAGGGACAAATTACATAGAAACATACATACTCTCAAAATTCAAAATTCTGATTCTCTAACAAAAATATATAACTTTCGTTCAAATGTGTTTTTCGAATCCTGGAAGACGGCTCTGTCATTTTATCCCGATTACACGATTTTAGAAAATGTAAAAATTGTATGTCATAAACATTTTCCATATACACTAATTATGTTTGTTTAATAGATCCAAGGCAAGGGATGGAGTAAAAATTGTCAAAAGAATGTTTCTTAATTGCAGGCCATCTTTAAGTTTAAAGGTTATTAATTCTAACAGACTAATTAATCATAGACTGTAGATTATGTTACAAATGAGCTTAATGATATTGTAATATAGAATTTGGAGGAATCACTTCTGAGGTTTAAAAGTTTTTGTAGAATGTACATATACGCACACACCTTTATGTAACAGGACCACGTTGTAACTGAAGAATAGTGAGGGGGAGAGTCGACAAAAAATCATATCTTCAAATGCGTTAGGGATAAAGCAAAAACGAAGTTGATCCTATAGATAGTGTCTGTGCGTTTTTATTTCATGTTGATAGATCAAGTAGTTTTTTAGTTAAATCAGTTCGTATAAAGTAACAGAGAGCCAACAAATGATTTGCCTTTAGATTCCTTTTAGCAATCGAATAAGCCAGTTGAAAAAGTATTTAAAAGCCGAAAATTCGAAAATCACAGAGAGACACTTCATATTTATTTATCTAATTTGATGTAATAATAATAAGAAAAATAATAATATAATGTAATAAAACATACAAAATGAGGTATGTTTCTCGTGCCACAAAAACTTACATACCACTGAAGTGTTTCGTCGCAAATTTGGCACGAATACTTTTTAGAGAGCAAGAATGTAAAAGCAAATCGTAGCTGCTATTCAAAATGATACCCCTAAATGTTTTCAAAATATTTCATTAACTGCAATCCTCGGAGTATCTGCGCGGCACTGCTGCCAGGCATTACGTAGTCACGCGGACGGGACAAACGGGACCTATGGAGCGGGCAGAGCTACGGAACAGAGAGCGACGAGTGGAGCGCGTGAGACGAGAGGACTCGGTCACTCTGGACGTGCGAAGTTGGGATCCGTTATGAAACTATTTCCAATTTTAAGACAATAATTTACGGAATGCTCACTAGGGTCCAGTTAGTATATTGAAATCAAATTTAATACAATGTAATACGGAACTTAATTTACAGAAAGGGTACTTATTAAATAGAATATTTGACTAATGAAAGAGGATTTAAAACTGATAAAATATTTGAAGAACGTCATTAAACAAATTTCTGAGAAAGGTCAAGCACGAATATAGATCGACGAACACATGTTCGCGGCAATTTTCGAAATATACTCTGTAGCTTAAATTGTTGCAAATGAGGCAGTTAGTTGGAAGAAATCAGACAGAAAATTAAATTGGGCAAATATAACTTTTTTATTGGATGCTGCATTATTTCTTATCCGAGACATGTGAATAAGGTCTATTAACAACGATTATTTTATGTCTTACGTTATTGTTGACGCAACGAGTAGGGCTTGAACTTGCTGGGCGTTGAGGGCTTTTTCTTGTCTGTCATTACTGAATATCTGTCATTCCTGAATAATTACTATATTTTTTAAGTATCGTCATGTCGCAGTCAATGTCTTTTATTTCTTTGGCCAGGAGGTTGTCGCCGTTAGATCCCGGGGTTCCTAGCCGGTCACCGAACCAGGAAACCGAGAGTCTCGAGTTCGCTTAACCTCCGTGACTTCACGGGGCCTAGTAAAGGAATTCGGCTAGCGAAGCTGCCAGTATTCCTCGACGATTTCTGAATTGCTTGGTCGTTACAATGTGATCAGCTCTTTCCTTTACCTGGCTATTGTTCTAGAATTACAGGAAATTGAACCTAAATTTGAGATTTCACCTCCTATATGTGATTTTAAAACGATAAAGCATGTGTCGAATTGTAGAACAGAAACGAGAATTACTTGTAGAGTAATACTCGTAGAGTATTAAATGTAGAGTATTAAATACTTGTAGAGTATTAAATGTAGAGTATTTTATTGTACCTTGTTTCTTGAAGAGTTTGAGAAGAGAAAACTCATTAAATCTTTGCGTACAGTCTTACTTTGTGACATAAGTCAGAGTTAAGAGACTGCAAGTAACGACATAGTAGACTAGAAATAGAGAAATGTTAGTGAACGTTTTGTACCTAGTACCTCGTAGTAAAAAGTTTTGTAACAAATGAACACCGAGGCTTGGAGTATTGTTATTTCCAACGCTTCGATTGGGCGACTAGTCGCATCATATTTAAAGAAACGCCTCACGAAACACCGCAGTTAAGTTAATGTTCAGATAATTTATGTGCTACGTTACACGTAGAGTTATTATAAATCATTTATTTAATATTGTTCGTAATTGCTGTCGTTTTGTTAGAGCGATATATAAATTTATTTTATTCATAATTTTGCAAAATGGCGATTGTGATGCCTGGAAGGCTGAAGTACCAGTTCAGAATGATCTTACATAGCAGTGTCTCAGATTGATGGGTCGCCCATATTTAAAGTTACATGCTTTACTGGGAAGTGTTCATTACTGGGAACTAATCGATGTTTCATGGGGCAAGTTCTAACGTTGGCTGGATACGTATTGGGATTAAATATTTGTTTGTAAAGATTTCTCCCAATAAATGAGGCAAAAAAGTGAATACCTGTAAATGATATTCTCCTCCAACCGCCGTAGAGTTAAATTTGCTATTAGTATTACTGCGTCGTGCTGCTGCACTTTCGGAGCAGCATCCTATGATAATTGATTGATTAATTACTTATTCCGAGCGCGTAAGCTACTATGTCATTAGTCGCGTGTAGTGTATGTTTTCTTCTTCGGGAGATGGCGGTGATCTTCCCCACCGGATGGTGACATCCGACACCGACTGTTTCCCGTCAGCTAGCGGGGATTTCCCCATTTAGATACCTTCCGCCAGCGGGGCACCCCCCCCCCCCCCAACCGGGGCGTGCTCTCTGCTTGTGACCGATGTCCCGGCTGTGTGGTAGTACATATATGTGTAAGGGGTGTGTGTAAGTAAGGGGTGAGGGAAGGACAAGGAAGAGGAAGGAAAGATCGCGTGCAATCCGTTTGTTAGGGTAATGCTTCAGCATTCGCCTGGTGTTGATCGGAGAAACCACGGAAAATACCGATCAGAACTGCCGACCTCTACAATTCTCTCAGCGAAGGAACGCGACTTAGCTGTCTAGCTAGTGTCAAGAAATCCTATTTACCTGCACCGTCGGGACTCTAACATGACGTCCTGGTCAGAGGCACTGCAGTGACATCAGTTGATGTCCTGAGCCATCTCTCACTGTACTAAGTATAGATCGTATAGTTCATGTTTCTTTGTTATTATATGCCTTGTAAATTAGTTATCAGTTGAACTAGTATTTCAAGATACACCTATAGAAAATTCTACATCGCTAAGTGACGCTAATGCATAAATATTTATTTATTAACGCTTTGTAAGTTCTCAATAGGGAGTTTTTGCAAGGCGAAGTGCTAAAGCAATCGACAGCACTATCAATCTTCTGCGCATCTGCAGTTTTGCATCACTTTGTGCATCTGCGCATGTGCAAAATATCGAGCTTGCCGTCGATTGCTGCACGCTATGTCGAACAGAAACTTCGTAATAATGACAATTTTATGCACTATGATACAGTTCCGTCAACTGTACGTCCAAACAAGGATGCCACTGAGGATGGGCCTTCTCTGGCAATCCTGTCTAAAATCACATTCAAATCAAATTTCATTATTTTATTTATTAAATACTAACAAAAACCTCCCTTGGGAGTGATTTTGTGCATTCGCACCTTAGTTCTATATATCAATGTAGTCATTTATATTTAAGACTTTAATGTTTCAAATCGCATAACAACAACAAAAATACGTTTCCTCATACAAGATCAACACTTTCTTACCATTAATCATCACATTCTTAACTCTTTTCCTCTACCACCTCCTTCCTAATCTCTCCATTGTATGCATGTATGTATGTATGTATGTATGTACTTGGCGCGACAGCTCGTGAACGGGCTCAGACCTATCTTCGTCCTTGCCTCGCGGCCATGGTATAAGGGGGTACGTGTGGTTCGCCCGTAGTCATCCTCACGCCGTATTCCGATCTTCTCAACCTGAGAAGTGAATTGTCTCATCGTAACACAGCAACATATACTGGGACATTGCAACGAAAACGCACACTATAATTTTGGCTCGACCGGGAAACGAACCCGGGGCGGCGTAGTGAAAACGACCACGCTGACCAAGAGCTAGCCACGAGCCTAATCTCTTCTTCACCGATACTTTTCTGCACATCTTTTCTATATCTATACCATTCCCATTGTCCCTCTATCAATTCTGAACTTATTATTCTTATATTTATAATTTCATTTCTTCCTCCTACCTTACTAATACTTTTATATCCACCTACTACATTTTGAATCATGTTTATTCCACTCCTAAATCTCCTCTCTCAACATTCCCCTTCTCTTTCTTCCTTCCTTTCCTTCATATCTTTAATATTGCCTTCTGTCATTCTGCAGTACATATCTTACTCCTTCCCTAAATTCTCCTTCCTTTCCCTGCTCTTCCCATTCCTTATTGGATATTTCCGATACGTGTATTCACGTCTATTCCCCCCCCCCTCTCTCTCTCTCTCATACACACACTCACATACACACACTCACACACACACTCACACAAACACTCACACACACACTCACACACACACACTCACTCACACACACTCACTCACACACATCTTACAGTTACTTATTTCCTCATTCTATCAATACCTCTCACACCTCATTTTATCTCCCAATCTAAACATCGCTATTCTGATTCTGCTCTGTTCATAACCACTTCTACCTAAGTCTCTTCGAAACTCGTATCTCCTCTTATTCTTTATTACATTTTGAGGTACTTACTAATCCTAGCAACCGTCTATCCTCCAGCAACATCCTGAACACAAGGCAACACAAAACGAGTGTAGACTATGTGAAGACGCAAGAGCTAACGATCACAAAGAAGTAATGTTCCTATTTAGTCTTTTTTTTAGCGACTCTAATGTATCTCCTAATGCAATGTACTAAGAGTTCAATGCCTAAAACAAAAACCGTTTTGATACGCTCAGTAAACCGATATCCTTCACAAAAAACATACTTTTTTCACATTTTCTCATCTTAATCTTTAGATTAGTATCATCTTAATGTGACTCGGATATGAAATATGATTCTTATCATGGAAGAGTAAAATCTGATTTTGTATGATTTTTTTTGTTTAAAAAAATTGGAGCCCTTTCTGAGAAATTGGTGTTGTGCTTTAAGTGCTTCTGAAATTGGTAAATTTTGAGCTCACTTTAAAACTAGTGAGTTTTCTATAACTTTCACCAGAAAGCATTTAAAGTACTCGTAATCACAAATGCAGTAATGTACAAAAACATTCAAATGTAAATATTAAGAATGTACGAGTATGAGATACGTCAAAAAACATTATATTTTTGTTTTTGTTTTCTAAAATCAAAGGATTACATCTGAAGGGCATTCATGTTATTCAGCGCATTTAGTACTATCCATTCAGAAACTTTAAAAAAAAATTTCGAGTGTTATTTCAAAAAAGTCTTGTTTTTAAAATTGTTTTTATTTCCCGCAAAATTACGGAAAAACTACTCATGTTTTGAAAAAATAGTACATGTCTGAATTCATAGACCTAATTTTGAAGAAGAGATTTCATTCAGAAGAAAAATATCCATCTTCTATAATCTCTCTTCTGTTAAACAATTTTAACAAAAGTTCATGTAAAAAAAAAATAAATTTTGTTTGTGATTAAAAAAATCGTAATTTAAAAATTTTAATCTAAAAATTTCCGTTATAAATTATATGTAAATTTGTCCAATTTGAAAAGGAAAACGTGTGCAAACTTAATTAACTTTCTAATTAAAGGGGAAAACATGAAAAGTGCTTTCTCTCCTACCCAATGATTTGTCACTGCCACATAATAATAAACGTGTTAACTGCATGCAATTCCTAGTAATGGTAACATTAACTTGTGTCATGTGAGTTTCTGAGCTTTGAAATTGTAGTCTTGATATCTCGCTTCACCATAATATCGATCCGCTTCTGCCAGTTAAATTTCAGCAGGAAGAGACCTTTAATCGGGAACTTTTCGTGTTCAATGCGGACTATTTCGTATCATCATTCTCATGTCGTTTACATTCTTACTCAAGTTAAAACATAATATTCTTAGTAAGCTATTCTTTGAAGTTGATGCCAGAAAAGATGATGGCATTCCTATATTTCCCGATATTTTGATGAGGAAACAAAACCGACGAAAAGCTTGAAAAAAACCAACGGTCAACATGAACGGTATAGTGAGAATTTTATTCTGAAAAATCTAGTAATTTTGTTTCACATTCATTTCAACGCATTTATTGACGCGTAGCTTTATTTTCATTCGAGGGACAGAAAGGAAAAGTCAGTTAGATACACGCAGCGGCGAAACTGTTACAGCGAGATCGTGCATTTTTTCTCATTGACGTTCTCTTTCGTATTTCTGAGAGAAAAGGCGCTCCCAATGCTCTCGTTTTACATTCGTAAGCGTGGAATTATACATTGGTCTCATACATTGTACACGTTGCCCGCGCCAGATGCACATTCTGCCCGTCGTTTGTTCCGCAGCGTGGGTGGTGCGCTGAGGGTAGCAGGCGAGAGCCGTCCATGCATATAAGGCTTCCACCCCGCTCACGTCCTGCACTGCTGCAGTAAGCAGATGTAGGCGCGTTCAGCTTGAATATTCTCAAGCGCATGCAGGTCATGCATCGGCAGAGTGAAAGGCTTCCGATCAATCCAGATATTCATTTCAATACGACTCCTTTCTACTTGGAGGGCAGCTCGCTGCAGAACATCGAAAGCGAAAAGACGTTCCTCGACTTCTGAAACTTTTTGTGTCTCAAATCACGTATTCACCTGTCATATTTGGGTAAAGGTTTCCGGCGCACGATTGCAATACTTTTTCTTCTTAATAAATAAGGGCGAGAAAGTAAAAATTATGTCCAAATTTGGATGATCTGAAATAAATATCGAACTGGAAAATTGACCGGCAATAACTCAGTACGTTTTCAAGTCTCACAATGATCACAAACATATGTTTGTATCTACTAGACCGGTTTAAAAAGTGATTTTACATTTGCTCCTCTCTTTATTCTTAAGAAATCATTCAAAAAATTATACGAATTTTAAGGTAGCTTCTATTTCTAATGAAATTAGTAGAACAGATATTTTGTTTCTTACGTTTACATTACATTTTCATTTGATCTTTCGTTAGTTAATTTCAGAACAACTGTCATGCCATTTAGATCGCGAGAAAATCATTTTAAAATAGGCGTAGGCGTAGTATTTTTTAAGAGTAACATTTTGTTATTGTTTGAAATCATATTTCATCTAAATCACTGCTTTTTGGTTAGTAATTTAAAATGCCGTATTTCATCTTAAATTGTATCCTAAAATATGCAGCAATTTAAGATTGAAAAGATTTCTACTTTGAAACGTGTCCTTTCGTGTACCTTTGATCAAAACAAGGACGTAAACCGTGAATTACTAATTACTCATTGTAGTTACATGACGTTTCTTATTTGTCTTTTTTATTGTAGGTCAGTTTTCTACGAAATAAAAGGAAGCAAAAGTTACAACTTGCGTTGACTCTTGCTCAATGAAAAAAATGTCTGAAACTGCACTTCTTGAAACGCGAATTTTGATAAGAGACGTTTTGCCAAATTTGCAATTTTTAAATTTGCTAAACTATTCTGGCATCTTAAAACTTTCAACATTTCCGGTCATCAGTTCCATTGCGGCAGCTGACCGAGACACATCGTGCTCCGATCGCGTGCAGTGAAACAGTTGTTATCACATTGTCATTTAGTTTGTGAACTTAATAACGTGTACTTACGGGTAATCTCTTGTGCCACGAGTTGTGAGTGACTGAAATCAACTGTATGGTCAGCCGGTGCAGCGGCTAACCTGCAAGGATGGAGCCTCCGGACATCAGGGCTCCTATAACAACACCGTCACCTCAGGTATCTACTCACTCAAATATGAAAACTTACGCAAATGTTATGTCAACTGAAGTGTTTCCCACCAAGGACCAGGCCATAATTATCGACTCGCAAGAAGGTCTCACTATTAAAGATTACATAAACAGTCTATCCGGTATTATTGACGCCAGTGAAATAAGGTTCATATCAAGAATTGCTAATAACAGAGTGTGTATCTTTCTAAGCTCTCAAACTATAGCCGACAGCCTTACGAACAACCATAAAGTTATTAAAATAAAAAAACTATGAACTGAAGTTGAGACCACTTGTAACAAAGGCCAAAAGAATTATTATATCTAACGTTTGTCCCATAATCCCACATTCAGTAATAGAGAATGTACTCACCACAAAGAATATCAAATTGGCATCTAAAATTTCATTTGTAAAAGCTGGTATTCCAGGACAGGGAGCTTCTCCCATATTATGAGTTTCCGTAGACAAGTGTATATTGCCCCTGAAGATGTGAGTCTACTAACAGATTCTACTACTGTGCATTATGATGGCTCAACATATAGGATATTTTTTACAACAGATGAAATGTCTTGCTTTAACTGTCACCAAACAGGGCACTTGGCTGGACAATGCCCTTCACATAACACCTCTAATCAACACAAGACTACCAAGTTAGGCAGTGCTCCCATGGAATCTGAACAATTCATGAGAAAATCCTGTGACATACCTGACCCTGCCATCAAT
The DNA here is from genome assembly GCA_038098605.1 of Gryllus longicercus. NCBI lineage: Eukaryota > Metazoa > Arthropoda > Insecta > Orthoptera > Gryllidae > Gryllus > Gryllus longicercus. Next base: position 587,083 of record JAZDUA010000064.1, on the reverse strand, counting down.
GAAGAAAACACTGGAGCTGTAGATATTCAAAGTCACAATGATCTTACAAAAGAAATACCCACAACTGGTCCCTCACCACCTTCTAAATCTGTATTTCCTACTAATGAAGTTAAAAACAATGAATAAATCCCAACTAAAGACAACATAGCTTCCCTTAATAATAATAAAAGATGCCTCCAGACTGACTCCTCCTTACCCTCCACTGTAAGCAACACAACTGAAACAAAGAATATGGAAGAAGTCTCAAAACAACCAAAAAAGAAAAAAAAAAAAGAAGAAAGAGAAGAATATAGAAGAGTTGATTACCCCTATCAAACACATTATTGAAGACACTCAAAATAACTTCCCCCTTAATTACATCCAGTTTAAATCCTTTTTAGTGAACTCTTTCAGTGCTAATGATCCTATACTTATTTTTAGATTTTAAATTTAGATTTATTAATAATTCTGCAAATAAGTGTGAGAACTTGGTGGCAGAATACACTAACTTAACATTACAGAACTTAACAACTATACAAACTCTACAAACGTTACAAATCTCATGAACATTTCACCGTGCAATCTTTCATAGAACTCCACTTAACCAAACTTCACTTCACCACACTTCACCGCACTGCGATACAGCGAGCTGTAATGTCTTTCTTACTCACTAGTTTCTCTCAGTTGCACAACGTCACTGCACTTCACGCCACTGCACTGCACATAATAATAGTAATAATAATAATAATAATAATAATAATAATAATAATAATAATAATGCTAATAATGATATGTAATAATGATAATATTGCTGCTGATTACTCACAGGACATATCATCCATCACCAAAATGATGCATAATTTGTATCCTCATCTCACCAACAAAACCATAAAAGGCAGATTCACCAGAATTATCAAGAAAATCAACTCAGTAATTAATACTGCAGATGAATCAAGTCCTGAAACAGATTCCAGTATAGAAATCAACACCAGTTAATGTAATCACCCCATAGAATTTAAACCATGCTGACACATCTGAAAGTAGAGTATAATATAAAGAATAAGTAATGATAGTCCTGCAATGGAATTTAAATGGCTTTTATAGCAGGTTAGAAAACTTACAACATTTATGCAAACAACATAGCCCTGATATAATCTGTATACAAGAAACAAACTTTAAAGGAAAATCACATGGGAAAATAACTGGATATACTTGTACCTTTAAAAATAGAAGTAATCCTGAATATGCATGTGGTGGTGTGGCAATATATTCCAAAAAATCGATTCCCATCGAAATTCTAAAAATTCAAACTGACATGGAATTCGTGGCAATTAAAATTAATTCAACTAACCCCATATGTATCGGAAATGTCTATATCCCTAATAGGTACCCACTACAAGAAATCGAAATGCATGATATTATAAACCAGATAAAAGAGCCCTTCATACTTCTTGGAGACTTTAACTGCCATCACTCCTTATGGGGATCGTACAAAATTGATAAAAGAGGCCGATTATTGGAAAAAGTAATTGACGATCATGACAGCATCATCCTCAACTCTGATGATCCCACACATATTAATATCAGTAACAGCAGGCTAAGTGCGATTGATCTTTCAATAGCTTCTCCCACAATAGCACAGAAATGTACCTGGAATGTTATGGTCTTCCCTTACGATAGTGATCATTTTCCAATACTGATTGATATCCACGAACCAAGTGTGTCCATTAGTCATGAATGGCGCAACCCAATCCCCAATTATAAGAACATTAATTGGCTGGATTATCAGAAAAAAATTGATGAGCACCTCAACGAAGAATATATTTTCAAGGACGATAATAACATTGACCAGATAGTAGAATCATTCTGTAATATTATATCCAATTCTGCTATCTCAATGACACAAATGCACCATGGCCCGTTTAAGTTCAAAAGCGTTCCCTGGTGGAATTCTGAATGCAAAGTCGCTATTAGAAACGCTAAAAAAGCATTTAACCGGTATAAAAAAAGAAGAGATAATGAAAGCCGAATCAACTATAAGAGAACTAGAGCTATTGCCCGCAGAACTGTAAAAATAAACAAAGCTAGATCATGGACTGAATATATCTCCTCATTAAACTGCCAATCGAACTCAACAGATAGCTGGAAAAAAATCAAATCCATACGTGGTATGAAGACTAATAGTACTATACATTTCTTGCGTTGCAATGACCAGATAATTAACGACCCCAAAATTATTGCTGAGGAATTTGCCGAAATGAAAAATTCCAGCACTTCCAATTACCATACGGAATTCATCACTTATAAAGAAAAAGCTGAAAGTGAACCAAATATTACACCTATTGATGACAGCATCTATGATAATGACATGAATTCTCCAATTTTCATGCACGAACTACAACAAGTTTTAAAAAATATCAACAACTCAGCTCCTGGCCCAGACAAAATTCCAAACTGCCTAATAAAAAATCTCCCAAAGAGAGGTATTAACATTTTATTAAAAATATATAACTATATATGGCTAAATAATGTTTTTCCTGAACTCTGGAAGACTGCCACAGTCATTCCGATTCCCAAACCTGGCAAGGACCAGTCAAATAGCTATAATTACCGACCAATCTCACTGACCTGCAACCTATGCAAAATAGTAGAAAAAATCGTTAACAAAAAAATAAGGTGGTTCCTTGAATCTCAACAAAAGACAACCAATTTGGATTCAGAACTGGACACTCCACCACCTCACATCTTATCAGCACGACAACGATAATCCAAGAAGCCTTTCTTCAAGGACAGCATGTTATCTTAGTAAATCTTAGACATCGAAAAAGCATACGATATGGTATGGACACACCGCATAGCTGCTAAATTATTTAGTATTGGTATCAAGGGCAATATGTTTAAGTTCCTTACCAACTTTATTAGCAACAGATGTATTCAAGTACGTATTGGTAATAATTTATCAACAATTAAGAAACTTAATAATGGGCTACCGCAAGGATCAGTGCTCAGTGTGACTATTTTTAATCGCCATAAATGATGCTGATGATGATATTGTAAGCCCAGTTGTCGTGCGGAAATACGCCGATGATATGGTGTTACTATGCAAAGGAAGGAACTTCGATTCAACCAATGAATTAATGCAAACTGCTGTAAACTGTATTTACAAATGGTCAATGAAAACCGGTTTCAAATTCTCGACTGATAAATCTGAATGTATGATTTTTTCTAAAAAATTAAGCCCTGTCCACCCGAAACTATTCCTGGGCAACAAAGCCATTAAGACTGTCACACATACAAAAATCTTGGGACTTATATTTGACCACAGGCTCACATGGCAAGAACATATCTCTAAAACATACGCAGAATGCAAAAATCGACTTAACATCCTGAAGTGTCTAAATCACAACAACTGGGGATCAGACAAGAATACCTTACTACTTACATACAAAGCCTTAATAAGAAGTAAGATAGATTACGGATCTATTGTATATAATTCAGCGTGCAATTCAACTCTCAAGAAACTGGACACACTGCACAATTGCGGACTCAGAATAAGCACTGGTTGCTTTCACACAAGTCCAATGGGTAGTATTCTCATCAAAGCGGCTGAAACAAACCTCACATTTCGAAGACAAACCCTGTCAATCAAATACGCAATTAAAGCCAAAACATCCTTAAATAAGATAATACGTAATGATGTATCTCCTGGAATTAGAAGTGGAAATCCACAATGTTCTACACCTTTCTATAATAAAGTAGCTACGCTATTCAGCTCCCTCAACATTTCGAGGCTTTCTATTGAAAGTCAAAAGATCCCCGCTGTAAATCCCTGGACCGTCAACATCATTGAAGTCGATAAATCCCTGGTTGAAGTTCAGCAGAACAACCTTGACTTAGACGAATGAAAACTCAAATACTGCGAAGCGTATGATAAATACAAAAATAACTACAATATCTTCATTGACGGACGCAATAATACATCATTTTCTGAGGCCATTGTGAAGGATCCCAAATCTTTGGTGAAATTCCGGTTTATGAACATTGCTAGTCAGGAAAGCATGTTCAACCATGCAATTCTGGAAGCGCTTAAAAAGATAACCCATAACAGTACCGATGCCACCATCATCACTAATAAAATTCCTAAAGATATCTTCAAAATATATGATGAAACACAATCCAAAACGACGGCTCGAATTAAAGAACTCCTTCATTTGATTAAACTTCAAGGCTTATCAGTAATTTTTCTTCTTTTACCTAATCAGCTGTATCCAATTATTATGACCGAAATACATAACAATGAAACTAACACAAAGATAATAATTGATCTCCAAGGAAACAATGTAAGACCTAACCCTGGATACTCCAAGCAAGATGTTATAAGATTCGTACATAGGAAGATGCTCCAGCAATGGGAACCGATATGGCGATGTCATAAGTCTAGTAATACCCATAAATCAATCGATTTATTCCTATCACTACAATCGGACTCCAAGATGACTAGACGCGAACAAGTTTTAATTACACGAATCAGAACTGGTCATTCTAAAATTACACACAGGTACTTGCTGGAGAATACCTCACCACCACTATGTGATATGTGCCAAGTAATACTATCAATCGAACATATTATTATGTCCTGTCGTAAATATGATCACATTAGAAGTATGTATTTTAATCCAAATGAAATGGAGAAAATCCTGTACTCTGTTCCCTTTCAGAACCAGATTGTCAAATTTTGCAAAAACACAAATGTCATGCTCGAAATATAACGTTATGGTAAGCCCGCCCGTATCTCTAGAGTTGATGTGTTATGATCCTACCCCGATGATATTGTATGATTGTATTACAAGTATGTAAGATAATAGTATGTTATAACTTATATGTTATTATGTTATATTATGTTATGTTATTATGTTATATTATGTTATGTTATTATGTTATATTATGTTAATGTAATGATGTGTATCCCTCGAAAAGATGTTATGCCCATGCCCTGATTGTTCTGTATGATGATGGTATGTAAGATAAGTAATATGTGATACTGTATTATGTTATGGCCAATACATTCTGATACTTTTGTTTATGTAAATACAGATGAAGTCATAAGTGTCTGTAAACACCTGTAATTAAAAATGTTGTCGCTAATAACCTTAGTCGTTGATGCGACAAAAAATAAAGAGAAAAAAAAAACATTTCCGGTGCATACACATTTGAAAACAAAGCAGTGAGATCAAGAAAGTTTATACAGATAAAGAAGTTACATTACGTATTTTATATTACATGAACAGTCGAAAAAGGGATTTGTGAGTTGATCATGTTTGCTTCTGTTGTAAAATGAAGTGAAATGTGTCTTAAACAAATGTATTTTGAAACTCGGCATTGTTTTACACTTATTTCAAGATATCTTATTTTTAATCCATGATTCTTTAATAAGTGTTTTTATACGATTCAAATCACAAAAGGGAGTGATTCTAGCTACAATAAGGTGAAACATTTTACATGTAATTATAGCTTTTCATTTTAACTTCTTACTGATTGTAGACACTTAACAGTAATTTTACTGGTTTAACACATTATAATAGCTAAAACAACTCAACTTCAAATGTATATTTTTAATTTTTAGAAAACTTGATACAATTTATAACAGTCTTCACTAATATATGCGCATCAATGCATTGTAAAATGCACTAACTTTATCCAAAAAATAAAATTATTTTTTTATAAATTTTGAGTTGCTTAAGAAAGTGTAATACGTTTGTTCAACTTATTTGCTTCCAACTGATAATCGTTAAACTTGCATTACACATATCAAACAGATATAATATTGTGCTAATTCTGTGGAGGACATTGCTTTACTCAGTATTAATATTGCAGTACGAAGGATATATGTAATGATTTTTGTGCTCTCATATGAACCGAAAATAAATAAGAATTAGATAGTAAATAAAAAGGGACCTCAGACTTTAAACATTCTATATCGAAAATATGTTTTCTACAACTGTATACAAAAGCCGTATTCTCGCATTGCCATCCTCGCGTGAAGTAGGTCAGTTTTTATTATCCATTAAAAAAGGTGGTTGCCAAGACAACCGTCTTGTTACCGTTTCAGAAAGTACTTCACACACGGAAATATAATGAAGTAAACAGAAACACTTCCGCATTCAGTGGCCCATGTAATATACTGCTATTCCACGAGATATCAAAACCCTACTCCAATATAAAATTTCACACTTTTTCAAATATTGTTTGTACAGTTCAAAAAAAATCTTGTTGTTATTTCGTGAGAAAAATAATCTACGGTCTCGGCAAACAATTCAATCTCCACCATGAAAAAATACCTAATTCGTGCACTTTATAGTGACTTACGCACAGCTTGCAGCTACGTGCTCTGCCTCTTTCAACTTCAAAACAGATCGGAGTTGGACATCGTTGGAAAGCCACGATGTTCGTTTGCGTGAACTATTGATCGAACCCAGAATGAATAGGAGTTGGTGAAGTTGTATAAATAACATGTTGCTTTAAATGACTTTTTCAGTCAATTTTCCACTCGTCCTGACAATATCTTGTACCACATAATCGATTGAAGCGTCATTCTCACTTGTTGACCAATGAGGCTTTCTACAAATCGTCATGCACCGGCAAAAGTTGCTCTCGACTTTAAATGAAACAAAATGGTTTTCTGCGTTTGACCAATTGGGTTTTATCAGTATTTGTTCTTTGGGGCTGTCTTTCTGGTCTATTTGTATTGATTTGTTTTCTCGGCGAAAAATATGATGATGAAAAATATCAAACACATCGCGTGATTCCGTGGTATGACGCTTGACACTTTTGAATAGTGAAAATTTCTTAATAATGTGACTACAACTGTGCATTTACCTTCAATAGACTAAATATGAAAGTTGTCTGTCAGATGTAAATTAAAGTAAATCGAGGCTGCGCCTAGTTTACTTAACCTGAAAGATCATTCCAGAACTTCACTAGACGTAATAGAGTACTTTTAGTGTCGGGACGAGTCTGAATGGTATTATTTAGGCAAGTGGCTCCGTGACCCATTGAGACTACTGGAATAACTCTGAGGGTGCTGAAATAACTCAGATTCCTGAAATATTTTATATCTCGACATCGGGCCTTGGGTTCAATTTTCATTCTCATATGCGCGGTCAGAATTTACATAAACCTATTGCTCTATTATCCATTTAGATTTCGATTCACTCGATCCAAATCACTCAGCGATAATGAGATTTAGTGACAGACAAATGTTCATCTCTACTCATTTGTTTGCTACAAGCGTGATATAGCAATCGCATTTGTTTTCATTTAGAAAATTAACCAGCTTTTGCCCGTATGAGACCCGCGCATTTCCAAGTGGGAGCCAGTGAGTTAACGGCAATTCCCTTTCAAAGACACTAAGGACATACTTTTGTAACATTTTTTAAGCATATGCAACGAGTTGACATCTTAGCTGTTGCTCAATTTCCAGCTTTATGGTTTAAAAGCGTATGTGGCTATGGAATCAAAAATAATTTGCTATGTAGTGCCTTAGAGGTGGTGATGTTTGGTGTAAGGGCGTTATGTTTTTTACATCTGCTTTATTTACAATTTGTTCTTCTTGAACATTAGGCAAAAACAATTGTACATAAATGTCTGGCCTGTAAAGAAACCATCCAGTAATGGATCTTTCTAATTATATTTTTAAATAGTCCAAACAGAAAATAGAAATTGATTATAATTATAATAACCATTATACAAATATAAACATACACACAATGGTACAATCACTTGACACAATGAAAATGGTATATTCTACAACAACAATTACTACAAAGTTTTATTATTCATATACGTGGTTTAGGTCAAGAGAATGTATTATTTTTAGTCTTCTTATCATGCTAATGTCTAAGATGTGTATATGGCCAGATGATTAAATACTTTTCGAGTTTGTGTTGATATTTATCAGATTTGAGACTAATTTCTTCTATGACGGTGGTGTTATGGAGGTCTTTCTGTATGGTGAAGTTTAACAGAAACCTGAGAGCTTGGCTTATTCATCTGAGACATTTTTTATTGAAGTCTTTGAAGAATTTCAATATTTGAATTTGAGAATGTTCCCGAGTCCATTATCTATGTTCACATGGGTTTCAGTTGTGGTTTTGTGAAGTAAAACATTATTGTCTAAATGTAAAGAACCATTTCTCCCTATTAACTATGCCATTTGTCTATATTTTAATTCTGCTTCCTTTCTTTTTATTAAAATATGTCTCTTACGGGTTAGCTTTTTATCTAAATGTAGTCTGAGATATTTCACGGTATCTACATTTTGAATTGATTTTCCGTTTATTTAAAATCTTGTATTAATTGTTCATCTATGAGTAAACGTGATACATTTGCACCTCATTTGGTTCAAAAGTATTCTCCAGAGTTTAAACCATTTGTCTATTTGCGCCAGGTGATCTTTCAATATTTCTGTTGCTGTCTTGAATTTCATGAAGCGCTAGTATGGCTGCCTCATCAGCATATGTTGCAATTGTGACATTTAGTGACTGAAGTAGTTCAGAGGTGTACAGTGCATACAGCATTGGTCCAAGAATATTGCCCTGTGGTACCCATCATAGTGTTGGCTGGAATGAGGTAGTTTCATCTCCAAATTTTATTTGAAGAAAATTATTAGAAATGAAAGATCAAATTATGTTTCTTTTAATGGATGAGGCAGACTTTTTTGATTTTGTACAGTAATCCTTGATGCCACACATTATCAAACGCTTGCGTTATATCTAAGAACAAAGGGGAACATTACATTTTTTCTAGTGCTTCATTTAGGTATAAGTTGTGACGTAAAGAGCTTCAATCCTTGTCGCAGGTAAGACGGTGCCGTTCGTGGAGATGACGGTGGCGCACGCGTCCGTGCTCACCATCCTGGCCATCAGCTTCGAGCGCTACTACGCCATCTGCGAGCCGCTGCGCGCGGGCTACGTGTGCACCAAGGCGCGCGCCGCGGGGCTGTGCGGGCTCGCCTGGCTGCTGGCTGCCGTGCTCACCAGGTGAGGCGCACCCCCTCCGCATGCCGCTTCCACCCCCTGTCGCATCCGCCAGTTGAGACGCCAAGGGAGTATTTTACTAGGAGAAGTATTTCCTGAGTTAAGGCTGAGAGACATTGCAGGTCTATTGATTCGTTTCTGTTATGTACAGAAGTAAACGTGAAATACAAAATAATAACAGTTTATTTCGCATAGGTTCACAACAATTAAATCCTCTATAAGCCACATCACTAGTTACACAGTAGACGAAGTACTAAATCCCTCACCACGCTACAACAGATCACGATCCGGCTCTATCACGTAGACATTAGATTCTTGCTCCCAACTCGAGCTCTCGCCTCTCAGTTACCCCAACTGATGACAATTCATTTCCCATATCTCCCGATAGTTCCTACTGCCAACCGTCGCTTGCAGCTACCTTTTATATTGGTGGCGACGTCACGTCTGTTACTCGCCACGCGCCTCTTTCCGGGTTGCTGCCTTCAAGACAGCGGTGAGCCCCGCAAGCAAGCGCGCCAATTTTTAATGTGGCAATACAACTATCATAGTACACGAGTAAATAAGTTGTCAGTACAAAGAAAATCTGCAACTTTGCAAATGTGAATTTTAATCATTTAAAAACTTGAAAATAGGTTTTTATTACAATATTTTATTGGGGATGTGATTTCGATGTAATCGACGACGTCGATCAGTTGACATGCTTTCGCACAGCATAGAAGTTATCCATTGAGAAATACTCGCGCAAAGGTTAGGTAAATGGAAGGCGTTCGCTTCCTGAAACTTAACGCTGTGTCGACGGAGCATCCGTTTGCGGTTTGATTTATTTTTACGATTAGAAAATTTGAGACAAAGCATTAAAACATTTCACTTAATCGCCGAGATTTGTAATCAGTAAAATACTTTCTAACGAGCCTGAATATTTTTAGTCATTGTATATCTTTTCACCAAGAAAAGGGAAGAACCAATAGCTATATTAGGAGCTGACGGAGGAGGCAGGGGACCGTTGAAATGGCTTGGATGAGCTAGCAAAACTTGTAATAGCTTTGTTATCAACTCGGATGACCACCGCGTATAATGCGGTGTAAATGTTCCCTGTAAATGTCTATATCTACAGAGGGAGTCACTATTATTTGGGAAGAATTCAGAAGCATGTAGTGATTAAAGAGAAAAAGCGTATAATATAGACTAAGAAAATTATACAATTAATCACAATAATTATTAGATATAAGTTTAAAGTTTTTAAAGGATTGCAATAGCTGTAGGCATGTGCAGTTACAAGCTGATTCAATTAATTACAGTTAACATTGAAAGGTTGCAATAACCGTAAACATTTACAATTAAAAACTGTTGGCTGCAGTATTTAACATGCGATTAATATGCAACATAGCATGATGTAGCAGTGCTGAAATGAAGAACATGATACATTGAATACAAACAGTATCATGGTGATGCAATGTAGTCTTGAAGATTGCTCACGTCTGTAGGATACGTGTTGTGAACCGCCTGGGGAGGAGATGAGAGCGACTGTTGGAAAGCACTGGTGGAATCTAGAAGCTTGGGAATGCCGTGAATTATAAATGGCAAATGTAGAAAGTTACTTTGAATGCCACGGAATGACATGATTGCACAAAAAGTATGCGAGTGTTACTGCTTACGAGACGATCACGAGCAGTACATGTTGAGATAATATTTTATGCAATGAGCTTACATGATTCTTACATGAGCGTTCAGCATAATGTACGTTACAATACATTGTGGTAAAAAGAGTTATCGTGACCACATTAACTGAATTGTTGGGAAGCTGTGAAAGAATTCACAGCATTCAATTGCATTTCCAGCAGCGACATATACACGTGGCTAAGAACATTGACGTATGTGAACCAATATTTATGTCGTCACGTGGGCAAACACATAGGATATAATATTGTATGAAGCACATTGAAAAACATTGCAACATTTTCTTTACAGCATTTACTTTTTATTTAGGGAGGATGTAAAAGAAAATCTTAGCTAACCTCGTTTTAGGAAGAACTCATTTTTCATATGACATAGGAGGGGGTTGATAATGCAAGTGACATAAGTCAGTTTGACCTAATCCATCAGAACAAGGGGATTTGAATCTTATGCTACTAGCAATTCTGTTGTCAGAAAATATAGTCATAACGAAAAGAGCAAACTATTAAAACTAAAAAAAAACAATGTTGCGAACTCACGTTGCATCTAAACAATAATGAACAATTGTGTATATTTTTTTGTATTTCATTAATAAATATTATTTGCTCTACAATTTCAGCTGTTAATAATATCAGCGTTAAGCCAATTTAAGTACACCTGTGACGCCTTCAGTAAGCTCGTTTGCCACGTTATCGCGTTTCTTCTTTGTTTCGTTCTTCTCTCCTCTTTAATAAGTATTTTATTGTCTCTGATACATTTTTGTGACAATTTCCCTCTTAATTAGATATTAATGTTGCACGATGATAAAACCTTGCGAGTCCGCGCAATTCATAAACTTATGATGTGAGTCGTCTTACCATTATTTCTCTATTCAGCATCTACGCTAAGTCAGCTTGTTAACAACTCTTTTCTCTCCAGTCTCAGTTCTCTTTCTCCATTAATCTCACATTGCGAACACCCTTCTCTCTTCTCACCTCAGCAATTTTTCCCCAACACTTTTCTGGATTAGATTTTCTTAAACTGTACCACCAAACCTAGTTCTTTGGAGAATTCCACCATGTTTAATTTTGACAGTCGAAACTAGATTTCTCTAAATTTGCTTCTCATTACTAAGGTCCGGATTTCATTGCAAGTGCATTTGTGTCTCTGTAGTAAAAAAGAATGCTCATTTGACATGTGCATGAAAGGCCCAACTTCCAGTTTAATAAATATGGCTTTATGATGCATATCTTTCACACATTGCCTGTTTTCTTAAAAATCATAATATTTATGCAAATTAATAATTATTCTGCAATTTTCCTTAAATATATGTCACTCATATTTATTTAGAATATTTTAGTAAATTTAATTTATTTTATAATGTGTGTTTTATATACGTGGTTCATTTTAACTAACATCAATTTCCTGTATCTGAATTACGGATGACATTTAACTTAAAAATCACAATCTTTACAAGTATTATGTGCTGTTGAGTTCGTCTTCAAATCTGATGACAATGATGAACAAGGACGTGACTTCATCTTCCACAGGGGCTTCCCTTACAAATGTTAGGGAAACAAGATCTAAAAAATGTAGGAACTCTCCTTTTCATTGTATGTGTGTGGCTTCTATGGTGTTCTTACAACACTGTTCAAAGTTGGTTCTAATGTTAATTGTTAAACATCACAAGTGACAGCTTCAAGCAAGAATCATGCTTTCTGGAAACTAATACTACTACTCTTCAAAATTTCATTGAACAATACAGTAAAAATAATGTGTCAGGGTGAATGTATTGTGTGTAAAAAAAATTATTGGAAACAATGTTATGATCAGTTAACATACTTTACAGGACATGCCACTTTAGGACATACTTTCGAAGTTAGTATTGAATAAATGCATATATATATATATATATATATATATATATATATATATATATATATATATATATATATATATTTCATAGATTATTACTGCATATAAATCCGGTCCGTACGTATTATATTCGTCTTTTTTGTTAGATTCAGTTTTCTTTCTGAAATGTTACCTTTTGTATTTGTATGTACTCTTTCTGTACAGAAACCTTGTCAACTATGCAGGTCAGAGAGATTGGCATTTTAAAATAATTATAATTTTATTAATAATCATGATGTATTAAAACTAAAGCAATTTCTTTAATTTGAGCGAACATTCTTAACTTTATAAATATTTGCTTTAAAAGTGAAAATACCATAAACAAACGTCGAGAGTTTCTGATAAAACGTGATACGGAGTAGAAGAACTCAGAAGAGTATCTCAGCACCCAATTAGACAATATAACGTCTAAAAGTACTCATTTTGTAGGACAAGAGTGATAAATTGAGTCATAAAAGACAAATCCTAGCATTATGAATCTTGGACGCATTGTTAAATTTAAAGGGATTAATAATTATTATTCATTAATTAATTCATAATTTAAATGACAATTATAATTTTAAATCAATATTAGCGAACAATGTTTGTATTAAATCTTCGAATTACGAAAAAATCCACGTTTTTGGATGTAGAAACAGTTTCTAAGTGTTATTGAGAAACAAATCTTCTCTATTCCAGTTCTAATAGATTGTAACATACTTCTAGATTTATCATCTAATTAGTTACTTATATCCTTACGTAATATAATTATAATTTTTACAATACAAGTATATTTTCTAAATGAAATAATTTCTGGGAATAAAATTTTAATTACGGTGACTAACGGCGCTAATGATAGAACACATATAATTTTATTTCATAATAAGAGGGACCCAAGTGAAATTGCAAGGTATTTTGTTGTTACGTAAATCTACAGTAAAGCATCCTACGTGATTTACTAGAAAACAAATTTGGCGTGTAAAAATTTACGAATTATATATTTAGGTTAGTTCGTCGAATTTTTTGCTAATTTTCCAAATACCTTCTTCAACTATCCTTCTCGTCTCACTTTCACACTTTACTTTCATTCGCGGCAAAACTAACTTTTCCTTCATCGAGCAAATTTATCGTAATTTTTTTTTCGTTAATCGGCCGACTAGGACCACGCTTGCAAGCATCCTGCCTTTACCGTGGCTCAGTTTTTATTTATTCTCACGGTGGCAGGTGCTTGCGACAATTTTTTTTGGGGGGGGACCAGCATTTTTAGCTGGATCCGGTTTTTATCCCCCAAGGTTGTTAGCCCTGGGGGTATGGAGGATGAAATGATGATATGATGATAATGGGGGTGAAAGGACAGCACATACAGACATACACAAACACACAAATATACCCATGCCCGAGGCGGGACTCGAACCCGCGATCTTCTGGACCGAAACCACTCCGGCGCTACTGCCTTAGCGATCTCGGCCATCTGATCGGCATTTCTCGTAATTATAATACTTTCGAAATTTTTTTGTAGATTGTACATAAATTTAATACTATTTTGTAGAATTACTTCGCTTTACAAACATATCATACAACAACTACGGAATTAATTGTGAACAATTAATATCATACAATTAATGAAATTACCGTTTAATAGCTGGAACTCGGTAAATAATAATCAACAATATTAAAATTGTCACCGGAATTTCCCTAAAAGCGTGCCGAGAGGTTCGCTTAAAATGCGGATGTTATTTAAGAACTTGGGCTAACTAGTCTTTAAAAAACAACACTCGTTTTTTTTGAAGCTAGAGCCGTCCACTACGTCCCGTGCTTCGCTCCTTTCGACGCCTTGTCGTGACGTCACTGCAAGTGATCTATCTGGCAGTCTGGAAGAGAGTATTTTTAAACGAAGAATGCGACGGCGAAATTTTTTTGCCGTTGGTTTTATTTTGTTCCTTTCTTAAGTTTGTTAAGTAGGTAAAACTGAAAAGTAGTCTTCACAAAGTAATCGTTCATTAGTATTTACACATTTCCTCAACTATTTAGGGAGTGGTGAATGAAACGGGAATATACATTTAGCCAGCTATTTTGATTTTGTCTGAACACGTCACAGCTTTACATAACTTGTGCAGCTGTAAGAAAACAGAGAATTTTGACGCTTATCAAACATTAAGAAGTTGCTAATGGTGAAGTTACTAACCGGAGACAAAGCGTTACCCGCTCCATCGTATTACTCTACAGAAATGTCGACACGCTTTAGCGGAACCATGGAGCTGTGACTCAGAGCGTAGCACGCTGACTTCGCATTCGAGAGGCCTAGGTTCAATCCCCGTGCCGGCCATCGTAACCGGTGTTTTCGTCGTTCCTCGGTCAGCCAGGCGAATGCTCGAATACTTCTACTGAATCATGAGTGGGGTTTTAGAAGACTTCCTGATTGGGTAGCAGGTTGACGGTTCCCCTTCTGCTACCATTTAGGGATTTTCTACCATTACCTTTTCGTTTCATAACTGAAGTTTTAAATGAGTGACAGAAATTTAGTGGCCATTGGAAAGCAACCAGATATTTTGTCCAATCTATTACATTCTTAAAAGTGGAAGTGTTTGTTGTGGTTATAATTCGCACCTGTTACATCTCTCTTCTCGGAATGAAAATATCATACTATTAAGTTGCTAAGTATGTTATAAAATTACATTTTTATTTTTGTGTGTTTACGTCTTCTTCAACCAGTAGTAACATTCCTTTACATTAATGAGGTAAGTAGATTCGATACTGTCATTATTGTAAGCATGCCTCCACTTAAAGCTTTATTCCTTTCAACCCACACAGCACAACATTACGTTTCAGACATGCTTTTTGTATAAAACTTTTATGGATCAAGCCTTTATGGATAAGAGATCAAACCAAATTTGTTTTGTAAGATATTTGAGAATTTGTAGGCTTGACATTCAATGTACTTAACTCGTGCATTTCTCTTGTATCAATAATTCACCAAGTGTACTAAAACGAATCGCAACAAACAGCCATTTGTTTAGTATGTCTCGAAAAGTCCATCTGTTTGTGCATTATATTTGTTCCTGTATGCCCATTCAAAGAATTTATGGTCACACTTCGTTTCTCTCAATACTAAAATTCATGCTGACAGAATAATAATAATATCTAAGAAACAAAACGAAAACTGCATTATTACCAAGCTGTGAAAATGCTTTATGTATGATGAGAGTGATGAAGTGGAAGAAACGGTGCCGGAGGAATCGGCAAAGAGGTCGAGGACCTTACAATGAACCGTAAACGACGATGAGAGAGCTCTGACGTAAGCGGAGTCGCGAAACCGCCGTTTTCGAGGCGCTCGGGGGGTCCCGATCGCGAGTCCAGACGTCGCGACGTCTGGCGCATCCCGGCCCGCCCCGCTGCGAACACTTAGCGACCCAATGACGTGCGTCACGGGGCGCGGGCCCCCGCCGCGCCTTGGCAACGCCACATCCACCCACTCCCCCTCACCCTTCCCCTTCCCCAACCGCCGCACTCGCGCTCCACTAGTCATCTGTCTTGTATCTCTCCACACCTCAGTCCACTCCACCTCGTCTCAACTGGCCCCGTCGACCCCACAAGGTGGCGTCATTAGCGTTCCCTCCCGTTCCTACGTTCCTCACTACATTTCAATCCACTCCACCTCATCGCATCTGGACTGTGTTATCACTTCCTTGTTTTTCTACGGTCTTCACCATTTTTTAGTCCACTTGACCTCGTCACATTAGGCTCTTGTTTGATACCACAAGGTGGCGTCATTATCATTTCCTTCTTTTTCAGCGTTCCTCACTGCATTTCACCCACTCCATCTCATTACATTTGTCCCGTGTTTGAACCCACAAGCTGACGTCATAAATACTCTGCTACGTTCCTCATCACAACTTGGACCCCTCTACTTATTGTTATTTGGCCATTGTACGATCCCACAATATAGTCATTATCACTCTGTCCTTGTTCTACGTTCCTCGGCTCCCACTGCTTTCCTTTCCTCTTCTTCTAGTCATTCATCACTCTTCCTGTTCCAATCTCGTATCTTTTCTTTTCGCCGCACAATTTGCAGAGCTTTGACCCTCAGATTCGCCCTGCTATGTCAAGTTTAAGACGTCTGCAAGTTCAGTTTATTTTTTCGATGGAAAGCCCAAAAATAAACGACGCGTTGAAATGAATTACGGTGTTATCCTTGTCGAGAATACAGAGGCAATGTAGATTTCTCTGGAAAACTTTGTTTTCTTGGCAAATTCATTTAGAAGCGATTATAAAGCTTTCATTTATTTGAGATTTTTACTGAAACGAATTCCTTTGGTATCACAGCTGCCCCATTGACACCGCACGAAAGGTAGTGCATTGATGAAAAAATACGAGTATAATATTTATTTCAGTTTTAATGTCTCAATAAATTCTAAACGTGAAGTAAATCCTTAATTTTATATATTGATTGAGTATTCTTAAAAAGTAGTCAACGTAATTTCTTAAACACATGTTTCCAAGACTGTTACTTTTCTATACTCTTATCTTCTTTTTCACAGTTCTTTCGATCTCCTAGTTATTATCTAGGTATGTAACTATACATTCATTTACTTCAATTAAAATAAATCTGAAAATATAACACAAAAGTGATGGTTTAAACACACGTTTTTTAGTTACAAAGTAAATATCAAAGGGGTTATTCAAGTATAATTTTTAAAGAAATATGGGCAACCTTGCGGGCAATTTCTCATTTACTGAAACTTGGATCAATATGAGTGAGGATAGGACATGAAAGAGGAAGGTGAGATCGCACGCGGTCCTTGGCCCGATTGTTAGGGTACTTCTCCGGCATTCGCCTGGTGTTTATCGGGAAAACCACGGAAAACTATCGATCAGAGCAGCCGGCCGCTAGAATTCTCCTCCAGACAGCGACTGAATTCGACCTAGCAAACAACGTTAGTGTCGAAAATCGTGCCACCGTCAGGTCTCGAACCTAGGACCTCCCAGTCAGAGGCACTGCAGTGATATCAGTTGATGCCCTGAGCCATATCTCTCAGTCCATCTGTGAACAACGCTAGCGGTAAATTGTAAGCACGATTGGTAAACCAAAATTGATATTCCCCCCCCCCCATCGGTCTGGTTGATGTAGGGCCCCTTCAATTGAAAACATTTTGATTTTTGGGGTAGTATACAGAAAAATTTTCGAAATTTTCTCAAAAATGACTCTAATTTTCTTAATTTTTTGCAAATAGAATAAAAAAAGGTTTATAGAAATGCCGCTTAAATTGATTGATTTTTCGGAAATTGTAAAAATTCGTAAAATTGTCAGCATATTCCTACAACTGTAATATTACACATGAACACTTTGTTCTTGAAGAAATATAGTCTCCGATGTTATATATTTAAATAAGGTCATCTATAATCTTTCAAAAATCTGAATAGTGTTCGCGTATTTTGGCTTGAAATACTGGCAATTTATGGAAAAATATTTTCTCAAAAAACGGTTCCAATTTTTTTCCTTAAGAGTTTTGGAATAGAGCAAACTGCAGTTATGAAAATAATGGAGGTTCCGTTTCCGGTGAATTCTCCATATTTTCGAAAATGGCCAACAATGAACATAGAAAAACTAAAATATCTATGATATAGATTTTTTACTTAATGAAATGTGTTTTTTAAAATTATAGTTTTAAAATTGCCTTTCTACAGAATCCCAAACTCTTTGTTTTGTAGGCCTTGTTCTGCACAAAATTTTTAGATAGGCTGATTTTGTGTGAAATATTAGGAGGATGTGATTTAATTTTTCAATTATAAGGAAAAATATTCCAGTAGTAATAGAACTAATTACATATTTTGATGATTTTTTGATATTCCGTAGATGGGCTATTAAGAATTTATTATTGCTACAGTGACTGAAACGGAGTGAATTGCGTATGCGATGTATGAATTGCGTATGCGATGAATTGTGTTGTGATGTTTATGACTGAGTGACCAATAATACATGACGCTGGGGAGAGAAGCGAGCTAAAATGTTTATGAATAAAACATCCCTGGAATGCGACAATTGGATATTTTATAAATATTATCATTTCAACAGAGACATCGAATAATATTAATACATGGTAAATACGAGACAAAGAAGCAACGAGACAGCTAACGTATGAGATATGAAAATACAAACTCAAATACTCGGAAATGAGCTCGAGGAACGTTTGTCGGGCAAGGATAGAACAGCAGTCTATTAATAGATGTTGCACGTAAAAGTGCGTAAATTGTAAATTTGTTAGTACACATAAGTCTGACCTGAATGTTCACTGTCCGAATAAGATTTCATTACATATCTACGAGTGTATTGTTTATACTACGTGCACATATATTTAAAGCTAATTCATTGATATGCTTTTTTTGGTTATTACTAATTAATTACTTAAAACCTCTTCCTTAAAACCTTGAAGCACATTTATGTAGATAAAGGAAATATATTTAAAAAATTTAAAAAATGTATCACATTTGGCATATACACATGGTAGGATAGCCTCCAACGTTACACTTCCCAATCATCAGTTTGACTGTCGCACTTGCAACGAAAAATTGATGTTTATTAAATACTTCTCAGAAGATAGGAATACTTCACTTATTAACATTTGAAAAGGGTAGAAAAATGTTATTTGAGTACCTTTTAAGTTAATGATGAGACCCCTATTACTTTCATTAAGAAACAAATAGTTTCCAAATGTTGACGTCCCTCAAGGTTCTTGTCCTTTATTACTATTATTTTCACTATATTTGTCGGATCTGCCACAGCCAAACTGCTCACCGAAACTGCTCTAAACGCTAACGACTTTGCACTTTTTACTTCCCACTCGAACATTAACTGCGCATATGATAACATAAAGGTTGATCTAGTTAATTTCATCGAATGGGCCAAAAATTAGAAAATAATAAACGCTTCTAGAACAGATGACATTTTCAATGTCAGTAAACCTCCTCAACCACCCCTCCTCCTATTTCAAAACACAAATCTTCAGTGTATTAATATAAATGCACTAGCTAAGTATTTAGGAGTATTACTTCATATTAAACTAAACTGGAAACCTCGTATCAAATCAATAGCAGACAAAGCATTTTCCAAAAATATCAAAATTATATCCATTAATAAACCCAAAATCCACTCTTAACATTTATTGTGGCTTAATCATCTGCAAACCAATCATTAGACCAACCCTCAAATATGCCTTTCCTATCTAGAACAATGTATGACAAACCAATCTAAATAAAATAGAATTGACTCAAAATTTCTCATAAAAGTTACAAAATCACCATGTATGCAAATCCAAAACGAACAGAACATAAAACCTTCAAACTAACTTTAATTATTTAGTCCTTAAATTTCCTTTATCCCTTCTTCAATCACCCAGTACATCAATTTGCCCACTTGGTAAAAGTTAAAATACACTAAACATAATAAAACAACGATTTTCTAAAGACTCCCTTTAATCTCTCTAAATCATATAACCTTCATTCACTAAGCACTAATCAAGCTTTGCTGCGAAAGGTAGTTCCACCTAGTTCTGTACCACTTATCAAGCACTCCATTCTTTTTCTAATACCCTATAACACAAGGCTCGACTAAAAATAGTTTCCATTTATTAGAACTTAAGAAAGTTTTGAGTCAATTTTTCCCCTTTATATTTCATCAGATTAAATTAATAATTATTTAAAATAACTTCAAAGATGTAGCAACAAGTTTGTCCTGTTGAAAATGGGTGGCCAGAAGAAGGTATTGGCCACGTTGGTTTTT
The DNA here is from genome assembly GCA_038098605.1 of Gryllus longicercus. NCBI lineage: Eukaryota > Metazoa > Arthropoda > Insecta > Orthoptera > Gryllidae > Gryllus > Gryllus longicercus. Next base: position 566,746 of record JAZDUA010000064.1, on the reverse strand, counting down.
TTGGGACACGCGATTCCCCTCAATGAAACCAGAAGTGTATTCTATGAGCCAGGGCTTTTGCAAAGATGTAATTTCCAGCTTGCTTCCTTCATAAGAAACTTGGTTGTGTGGGCCTGACACGTGTCCCTTTCGCGCGGCAGCTGGCGGCAGCCACACGGCGATGGCCAAGCGGTGAGTCGCCGGGGATGGGGCTGGCGGTGGGTTGGGGCCGGCCGGCGCGTGGATGACCGAGGAGTGAGGTGGAACGTCAATCTCCCCCCACCCCAAAACTGGGTCGAAATTTGCCAAAATATCCGTTGAGAATAAGTAAAATAAAGCATGAGTAAATATGTAAGTTCTAATTGCCCCGTTTTTTTAATAAATACGCTGGCACAATATATTTTATGATGTAATATTGTTAAAAATTTGAAGAATGAAATGGTGCAATTTCAGAGGCAGCGGAACATGAAATGACACCATATATTCTTAATTAAAATGTGCATTCAAACTCTTTCTGAAAAGAGATTATCCTGGTAATATACTTTATACTGTAAGTAAAAGAGTATCCATTAGATTGTGACGTGGAATCTATCGCCATGAAAACGAAGGCTTAAGGTTATCAGATATTTTTACAAAAACTGGATTAAGGATATGTGAATAAAAATTTCAAAAAAGAAACTTACATTATTTAAGTGAACATATTCTGTATATGTTTTCTCTTTCTTATTTGTACATCTTGAGTCTTTTTGTCGGTTGTGACGGTTACAGTACAGTCCTTGTGCTCCTTGTGTCGTTGGCCCTCTGCGCGACGCAGAGCGGAGCTGAGCAGGCTGCCGGACGGCGTCTCGGCGCGGCGCGGCGCGGCGCGCGAGCAAAGTAGGCCGGCGACGCCGCGGGGCGCGCGCCCGCCAGGAAGCCGCGCGGGGGGCAGGAAATTCGCCTGAAACGCGCTGCCGCCGCCGCCGCAGTCGCAACAGCCGCCGGCCTTCGGCTCGGGAGACCTCTATTCTCCTGCTACTTCTCCCACACACGCCCTCCTTCCATCCCCCTCGATTCCTCTTAAGTTCCTTTCCTCCCCCTCGAGTCTCTCGTTCCCTTTAAATCCTTCAACGCATACCAGGTCAAGGATGTCGATGACTCACTCACACTCGTCATTACTGCTCTCGTCACCCCCAGAGGAAACCAGGCTTACTTCAATAACTGGAAAATCTCTTTCAATGTACTCTGAGATTCTTGCTCAAAGAATTAATGCTAAAAGCACCTCGTCCCAACAAACTAGATTAAAAGGTCGTGACGAAACAAATTTCATTTAAAATAAATGTTTTTGTACTTTTTTCGAGGAATAACAGAAACATAGAAGTCCCTTCCTCATCTTTTCTTTACGAAATCTGTTCTAAAGTAGGTTTCTCCGCAGAGCTCTCGGAAAGTTAATTTCAGATGCTGGTTTTAGAGGCAAAATAGAGTCAAATATTAGAAGTATTAAACCAACGAAACGCTTCTTATTGAAAACGTATTACGTGTTGCCAAAGCTAATTAAAGAAATACAGATTCGATACTGCAGCCCCCAGTTTGCGGTTTTTATTTCTTTCGTCAACATTCTGTTGAGCTTATTTATGAAACGAGTAAAAATATGTTGAATATATTTTTCTTTTCGCATGAATATCCTCAAACTATTTGCTGTTTCATGGTTGAAGTTAAAAATTTAGTAATTTAATGTGGCTTCTGACTCTAACTGGATAGTCTGCGTTTAACAGAAACCCTTTATTATTGTGTATATTTTTGTAAGAACGTTGCGACGTTACGACCCACACATCTTCATCCTGTTTTCTCTTCTTCTACGTCGGTGGTCCGCAGTCCATCTTTCCCTGCGATGAGTCGTCGCCCCGTTGAAGGCACAATAGGGCGTTTCGCGTCAACGCGAGCCATCAACGTTCCGGAGCCAGCCGCAGATCAGGCGCGCGGGGGCGGGCGGTGCGGGCGGTGTGGCCAGGTGCTCTGGCGCGGGTTTTCACTATCTCACCTCAGCCGCCTTCGCCGCCTGTTCCCCACCCTGCCTCGTCCCGCCGGCATCTCAACCCTCTCTATGCCCCGTTTGTGCCCAAGCTATTCCTTTCTTCCACTCATATCTCGGCTTGAACCTCCGAGCAAATTTCATCCGTTGTGCTTGTCCCCTTTTCTCACTCCCTTGTTCCGATCCCTTACCATGCTTCCTTGTCGCCACGTGTTCCGCGTCCCCCTTGTCCCGCTACCTTGTCCCACTCTCTTGCTCCGTTTTCTTGTCCCGTACGTTGTCCCACGCCTTCTCCCGCTTCCTTTTCCCGTTCCGTGTTGCTCTCGTTTCCTCGCTGCCTCTGACTCGAGCCCGTTCCACCTCGCGTCCCACCCCCGCCCCCTCCCTTGTCGCGGAGATTAAAGCTCACGGCCGGCGGCGCGCGTCCTGGGCGGGGCGGCGAGCAGCGCGCGCTGTCTAAGCGGGAATTAACGGGGCGCTAAGAGCCCCGAGCACTGCCAACTCGGGCAGGTGGCCGGCCTCACGTCCCGCGGCCGCCCACCGCTGCGGCGGCGACGAACGCGACGCAACGGCCGCCGCGCCGCGCAACTCCAATGCTCACTCCATTCTCGTGCAATTCGCCTCTCCTGTAGCTCTCATTATGTTGTTTTTTCCTTCCTCGGTTATTCAATTGATGGTTCATTCTATCCCTTTGACGATTTGTTCTCTGAATTGTTTGTCATTCGTTATTTTTTACCCTAAATCGTATTCTTAAATGGTACATATTTCTTCATGTGTACCAACTCATTAACTTATTTTGACTTCATACTTATGTTTACATTCACTTGCTTGTCTTATAATTTATTTTTTGCATCCTTTTTTCTTCTTTTTTCTTGCTTTGGTTTTCATATTTATTTTGAGCGCTCTTCTTCTTCTGCTTTTCTTTAGTCGTTTCAAAATTAATTTTGCTTTGTAAATTTCAATTATATTTTTGTTTTGCTTTTCCGAGTCTTTATATCTTTATATCAGTTTGGTGTACTCAATATTCTATCTTCAAATCTAGTAATCATCATCGGTGCACAAGACTATGACGAATATCATAAACATTATCAATTTTTATTTTAGAGAAGAAATACATTTAGAAAATAGTCTTTTTTTTCTTTTCAGAAAAAAAGATAATTTATAAAACAGTCTGAACATAAGTAGTAAAACTGTTTTTTACGGGCAATAAACTGCTCTGCTCAGGATAAAAACATTCTCCTGCAAAACGACAATTTTTGAAATACCATTTCTCCTGTGCACCGACGACATTTGTGGAGATTATCAATGTATTACTATTCTTCTTTATTATCTTTCCTTCATTTCTATTCTACGTTACTTTCAATTCATTGGTAAATCGTATTCTATTTCTTCCTTTTTTTAGTATTCTCAGACTTCTTTTCTGAGAATACCCTTGCTGTGAGCATTTACTGAACACTTTCTCACCCTCAGTTTCGCTTCGTAGAAGGCTGAAGGCAGCGTATGATTTCAGTGAACGTGGAGCAGTCACCTACTTAAACAGTTCGCGCGGCTGTCGGTGGCTCTCGGGAAGGATCACAAACGCTGAAACAGATACAGCTCATGGACGCACAGCGCTGACACCGCCTTGGACGGCTCACAAATACACTGTTGCGAGGGGCAGCAGTAACGGTACTGAGTTAAGTGGAGTTAGAGGTGACGGATGAGTGTCATTTCCGGATGTTCTCCAAAATGTGATATACTGTAGAATTTATTGTGACTGAAAGGTTTGTGGGGTGTGTATTCGTTAGAAAGAGATGTAGAGAAAACTATGGAATGTTCTATTTTACTTCTTTCGACTGAAAGAAATGGAGCAGTTTAAGTTGGCCAAAGGTATAGGCAAGCGAATGCTTTTAAATCATTTATTTTAGTCGAGAGCTCATTCAAACTAATAAAAGAGTGGCGGGTAATATAGTACGCCTAGAGAGTAAGTTATAGAAGAGAGAGTTAATTACAGACTATTGCATAGCATTATTTATAATAGTAAAGAGGAACATCAGTATTTTTTTAATTGATGGATGTTTAAAAATATGACATACTATTTTGACAAATTTAATGAAAATTGTTTGGTTTAATCTGGTATGAAAGATTTATGAATGAAATTCAAGTTCTTTTTTGAATGCATTTCTACATGTTTTATTTAATCTAATGAATATATTTAAACTTTCTAAACAAAAGCGACTATTTATAAGAGTTTTAATAAATTCATAAAGCAATGTTTACTATTTAAATATTCATAATAAATAGTATTAAAATGAATGGTATAGTTCGTGCACATATCTTTTTTTTCGGAATTGAAAGAAACTGAAGCAAACATTACATTGTTAACTGATGTGAGTTACATTATCTATTTCGATAGCTACTTAATACATTCTTCATAGCTGTTCAACCACTGAAATATGATGTATAAAAGATGAACATCATATTTAAATAGTTTCTATTTTAATTCATCCCCCTATTCAAATTCTTTATTTATTTTACATGTCGACATTGGCCTTTCATTTTTCATTTTCTCATTCCCCACTTATTTCCCCTTCTCCTTTCCACTTATAGCCAGTGATATTCCTTCAGTATCTTTTATTTATTGTGTCGCCGCTTCCTTATCGCCCTCCTCTCGACCTCTGTGGCTGCGCGCGTTCGTTTACCTCGCGTGCCGTTTCCGCGCGTTCGCTCCTCCCCTCCCTCCCATCCCCTCCCCGCGCCGTTGCGCATATCAGGCGCCGCTCCGTGAGCTTCCGCAGTCGCCGCCGCCGCCCCCGCCACCACCCCCCGCCACCACCCCTCGCCACTACCCCCCGCCACCGCCGCCGCATCCGTTCCCGCCCTTACCCTCGTCCACGCGCACACTGCTCCCGAACGGTCCAAAAGCCCGCGTTCCGAGTAGGTAAACGCAAACAAAAGGAAAGGCCAGTAGATGAGACCTGTTACTTCAAGATGCCTTGGTGGCGTAGGAACTTGGATCGCGTTCAAGCCCGAAGCTGGGTGTTGGAGCCACGCGTAAGAATTGGGTGTTCCCACCACGAGATTGTGGCGTGATCGACTTCTCGCTCTACCGTTCCATTGAATTATACTTCATTCACCCGTCCCTCCTCTTTATTCGCCTCTAATAGTCATCTTTATCATCATCCACTGGAAGGCAATGGGGAACCACTAATGTGATAACGTAGATAGAAAAATGGAGAGAAGAAAGCTATAAGTCTCTTCCCTCGTATACACCCCGCAATATTGTTAAGCATCTTAAAATTGACGTATGGTAATCATACATTCGTAAGTTATACAAATCTTACATGGTACCTTTACGTCGTCGAGATCATTATCGCAAATAGAATCGTGGTATTCACTGCCGTGGAAGTGAAATGTTAAAAAAAATTGTAATAAAGTCATTCATAACTACTTAGGTGTTATACCTGGATTTGTAGAGTTTTATTTGTTTTCTCGAACGCTTTATCATTATTATTCTCAACCCTTCAACCACAATTGATAAAATAGAGCATTTTTTAAATCTATTCTTTGCAACTTTTAAAGATATGACAAAAACTACGAATAATTTGTGAAATAAATATAGCATTACTTAATAAAATTATATGAGTATAAAAAGGGACACTGAAAGAGATAGATAATATTTCTATTTTATATTGTGATTAAAAGTGAATTTCTGCAACAAGAGATATTCAATTTTTGATACCCCTGGAAAATAATCAAATATAGGGTCAAAATCCGTCGTTGCTGCGACTTCGACCCAAAACCTCCCGGCCAACGACTCCGCAGCGGCATCGGCAGATCTTTACTTTCGTGTTCAGCTGAAATGAATATTTAAAACTAGTAAAATGTAACGTCGCTGACGCTGTTAACTGTTTTAAAAATAGTTTCATGTGTTGAAAATTTATTTCATGCCAAGCTTTATTCAAATATGATCTTTCAGTATCAGCCATTGCACTTACTTATAAATCATAGTAGTTGATAATGTTATACTCCCGTTCAAAAGTTCCCAACATCCAATGGCATTGTGTGATACCTCCTTACGGGATATGAACTGGTCTTAATACTCAGGTTTAATCAATGCCACCTACATAGATCAATTTAGTTGGTTTAATTCCTGGTATTATCACTAAGATAGCAGCATCAAAACACGAAAACACAGGTTTTTCTGGAAATTTATTTGAATCTTCTAGCCAGACCCAAAAAAATTTCAGTTCCCCATCAGGAGACCGCAACGCGTCGAATGATACCTCATACGTTCCAATCAGTACACGGGAAATGGTCTAGCCGCCAGTGACGGAATCTCACTCATCCGCACATCTGCACATTCAAGAGTTTTATTCGAGTACTGTATACTGATGACTCACATTAAATTTCATCACGCGTGTGGTGTTGTTGCAGCCCACTGTGCTTCGCGTCCCCATCGCCCTCACCGGTCTCATACGCCGCCGCCACCGCCGCCGCCGCAGCGCGTGTGATTTCGCCCGGTGCTCGGAAGTTTCTCGCCACCGCCTCCGTGCTCAGACCCGGGTTCCTGCCGCCGCCGCCGCCGCCGCCGCCACCGCCGCCGCGAACCGAGCCCCAACTTCACCGCCGCCCACTGCTGTTTCACAACTATGTCAATTCTACCGCATCCCCATCTAACGCTACCGTCGTCGCCCGTACTACTGATGTACCGCGTGTTGTCTCTTCCGTTGACTTTGTGACCTCCCCAGTCTGCTTCACAGTCGCTGAAGGCACTCCTTGAGTCCATAGGCAACTCAGATATTTCTCATTCTTTTCCCTCAGATTTCGTATATACCAATAATTTCACGGAATGCTAGACCTTTCTTGGCTTCAAATGTCACGACTCCGGCCGCCATCTCTTTTAGTGGTGGGCGCACTGCACATCTATTCTATCATTCTTTGTCGCCTTTCCCCTTTGACATTAACTGTATCAAAGGGCTTGACGCACTCTCCATCAGCACACCTCCCTCCACCCACATTCCTAATGACTTTAAAACCATTATCATAGTGTAAATATGAATTACACTCTCTGACAGCAGATCATTGGTTCTATTTTCATTTCTCACACCTCTTAAACGGTGACGCGCTAACCCCACTCGACTGTTTCATCACATACAGTCACTCTCTCAAACAACACCCCAATTACCAGATTGGTAGGCCGATCGACAGAGGCTAATTCTTGTAGCAGACTATGCACTTTTGCGTTCTTTGTGCTTCTCTGTACGCCTCCCACTAGTAACTCCGTTTACGTCATCGAAACGATATATTCAACCCTCACTATTTACTTCCGGCATGCAGTTTGTTCCACCCATGCCACTACGCCGCCCCCAGCCACGGGCAACTGCGCAGCCATAGAGTGTATTTGCGCCATGTTTGAGCACATAGAGGTTCGTGAATGAAATTCCCCGCAGGGCTCTGAATCGGCACATCAGGGCGTCGCCGCCGCCGCGCATTGTCCCGCCGCGCCGTCAGGAGCACATGTTCGCGGCTTCAGTGGAATTAATTGGAGGAGCTTCACGGCGCTTAATGAGGAAGCAACGGCGAAGAGGCACGCGCGTCTCGCCCTTGGAGATAATTTTTTCAGACCACGCGCGCGGTTGGCTTATAGAAATGGCATTTCAAAGCTCAGGAGTTGTAGGCCTAATGGAATTTAACAGCGAAATGGATGCCCTGTATGTTTTGGTGAATATGAAACTGTGAGAATATTATGTGAAAACAAATGTGTGAATTTGAGATTATAATTTGCATTCCATTTTTTAAATTGAGTACATTATTATGAGATTTGCATATGTAAAATGCACTTACAGTACTAATTTATACACTATGTCTGCAACGAAAAATTTGTTGGAAGCTCGAATGATTCTAATTTGGACATTTTCAGTGTGAGGTTGAATATTGTTAAACACTTTCAAGTTCAAGTTTATGTAATGTGTTGGAGAGTATGGAAAGTACACACGTGTCATCCATAACAGTTTAATTGCTAAATACTCTTTCATATTTTGGATATTTGTAATGTACATTAAACCTACAATAAGTAAAATTAAAAATTTTTTCTAAACCTACTGAGTGAATTAACAAAATTAATTATTTCATCAATGAAGTGCCATTTTGAGTCTCCTTTAGAGTGCATGAGTTCAATTTCAATTTAAAATTTTCGCTCGTAAACAAAGTCATTATCGTTATATTATATCAGTGTTATAAAAGAGTAAGTTATTTCAACGTTTTTAAATATAATTCAATTTTTATAATAACAAAACATATAATGTGCTTTAAAAACATTGAATGTGTTTATTTGTGTTTTGTTCTTTTCTATGTTATTAAAAAATGTTTATGCGATGTGACAGTTTACTAAAAATATCATGTTATTGAATTCTGATTTAACCAGGTAGTATAAAACGAAATAAAATCTATTATCTCCTGTTTTATAGCACCACGTACAGCAGAATATTTTAAGTCGTAATAATTAACGAAACAGAACGGGATATATTTTGTGATCGCTAGAATGTTGAATCGTAAACTAATGTATTTACAAGGGCTCAAATTGCACCGTTTCATTTCTCCAATGGTGTCAATGTGGACAATCTCTGGATTATGAAGTGTATTCTTGAATTTAATTTAAAAAAATTCGTGAAGGTTCGGGCGAGCACAATGGATGAAAAAGTACCTTCAGACGACTTTATTAGTATTTAAAGTTTACACACGGTATATACGAAAATGAATTTGATGATTGAATTTTCACTAAGCGTGAACATGCTACCTTCAGTATTTAGGTCTGGTGTACATACAACATAATTCCGCAGGAAAATTTTTTTTCCGGTAAATGGTAGTTTACTGATGATGATGATGATGATGATGATGATGATAATCATGTTCAAAACGAATACCCAACAAATAAGTAATAAATTACGACTAACAATTAACATTTTATTTAGGTTATAGTACAAATTAACAGTAACAAATAGAAAATATCGGTTTCTAATCTCAGAGGCAAAATTAGCTCTTTACAGAAAGAAATCGTTTAATACTGAATGGTCAATCAAAAAATAATTTTAAATTATAGGTGAATGTCTTCGTTTTGTTCTCGAATTTAGAATAATTGATAGTAGAATATAAACCAGAAATAATTTAACTGGTGAACCAAACTAATTTAATAGAGCACCTCCAATATTTCGGAAGAAGGGATCATCCTCACACAAGTAAACATAGGAAGCAAAAAAACCTAAATATTATTTTACCAAAAGGACAATAACAAACTGGAACAATCCACTTGCTGCAGTACTAGCGACATTTCCTAATGCGCATCGTTTTCGGGATCGTTTAGGGAACTGTGTGTGATGCAAAGTATTTATGTTTTGTATGTTTTCTTAGTAATTAGTTGTTGTATGTTTCCTATATTATGTCTTCTTAATTTGTATTTGTATGTCCTGCAGAAAAGTTACTACCGAGCGAAAGCTCACGAGCAGAAACAATTATTATTATTATTATTATTATTATTATTATTATTATTATTATTATTATTATATAATCGTAATAATAATTATTATATAATGGGTTTTTACGTGCTCCCCTGACTTTTAGCAACGTTCAGGGGTGGTGTCTTTAGGGAGGAGTCACTTTAACACGCTTCTCGTGCTCCCTGAAGGCGTAGACGGCGAAAAGAAAGAGGAAGAAAAGTCAGTTCCAATCTCCAGAGACAGTTTGCTGCGCTCACACTTTGCTTCCCTCATAGCTAAAAGGATGCGAAAGTTTCTCCCTCAAGGATGAAATTTACACTTTGTAAATATTATGTTCAAACCCCTCACAAATACAAACTACCGTATCGCTACAATCATGTCGATATTTTTACTGATATCGGTTGTCACTATTCGTAACATATTTTGCTTTTCTCGTCGTAAGAAAAAATATGTTTCAAACATTAATTTTATCACATTTTCTCAAGTAAAAACACATTTCGTTAGGGAAGTATAAATTGCATTGAAAGCATTAGATTGTAGTTCAATTATTGGATGTACGACTGCATCAAATAAAACTAAAATATTAAATGGGCAAAATGGCAGATCACTTTGATATTATTCATAACAACGCTGAATGTACAATATATCTTCCGAAGTATCTGCTCTTTTTTCTTTAAAGTTCTTTATAAGTTTTTTACCACCCCCATTCTTTGTATCTACTCCTACTCCTTCAATCTCCTTTTTCATGGTCGCTTGGGGCATCTTGCGTTCACTCCACTGAAGTGTGGTGGATCTGCAGGCACTCTTACTTTGCCCTCGATCAAAACTTCAACTACACTCTTGGTTTTGAACATCCTATGAGAATATATGTCCGATGAAAGCTTCATCAATTTTGTTGGAGTGGATTCTATTTGTGAAGATGCTCTCATAAAACTGGGAATCTGGAAGTGAATATTTTAGAAATATAATGTACTTATTTAGAATATTTAAACGCAAAAATAATTACATAAAAATGTATTCCCAGAATACGTTAAATTATCTCTGCAGTCCATAGTACAAATTAAAAGTAAACAAGGAGAAAGGTAGAAAGAAAGCGTAATAGATTCTGTTTTCTAAATCATTATTCAAATGAGCTTCTTGAAGAGACGTCTAATAAAAGAAAAGAATCCGGGCGAGTAGATCATGTGAATATTTGCTGTTATATGTCAATTTCATTAATATTTGTAATCAAATGGAAATATTTCACTATATTACTTCTAGTATATTTATTGAATATCATTCTTTGTGCCGAATTACGTCTTGTCTAAGATAAGTAAAGATATAATTTAGAAAATAATATCTTCTTTAAATCATAAAACACCCTTTCATTGCGATTCTCCTTCCACCAGCTCTATCTCCGCAATTTTACGATTATCATAGCTATTCAGCAGTAAACTGTTCCGCCTATCTTGTACCTTCATTCAATTAACATACAGACGGGTTCTCCACGCCGTAGCATTGCATGTGTGCAGTTTCTTTCGCTGCGGAGGGGCGGCACAGCTCTGTATACGCCCGCGCGCGTGCGAGGGCCTTGGGGAACGCCTGGCGCGTGGGCGCGTGGGAAGTTCGGTCGCTGCAGCGCTGCAGTGCGCGCAAGGGGCCGGAGCGCGCTCCTACGAATATTCATGACAGCTCAGCGCCCCCTGCGTCTCAGCCGGAATCATTAGGGTGCATTGATGCAAGGCCTCGGCCGGCAAGTCTAGAAACAGGAGAGAACACTTTATTACAGTGGGATCATGTAATGTGGTCTCATTGCGAGAGAGTTTCATAATTGATTAATTATTTCGTGTTTCTGGAAGGTATGGTCACTAGTCCCGTAAATGTAGTGCAAGTTTTTATCACGGGATTTGGCGGTGTGCTTGGCTTTATTTTTTCTTCTTCGCGGATGGTAAGTGATGCTATGCGGATGGTAAGTCATAAAATTTACGCGGATGGTACATTACATTACGCGGATGGTAAGTGACGCTGATCTATACGTCGGCTCGTGGGATTTTCCCCAACCAGGTATCTCCCACCTATAGGGCATAGCCTCTGCCGGGACACGCTCTAAGCTCCTAACTAATCTTCTGTCATGAATGATAGTGTAGTGCATGTAAGTGTTCATGTGTGCAAGTGCATGTAAGAGGTGAAAATAGAACAAGGAAGAGAAAGCGCGATCCATGGTCCGTTTGTTAGGGTTCTGCTCCGGCCTTTTCCTAGTATTTATCGCAGAAATCATAAGAAACTACCGTCCAGTAGACTTCTCCCTACTGGATGAATTCACCCTAGCTATCCAGCTAATGTCAAAGATTCTTACACTGTCGGAACTCGAACACTTGGTCCTTCCGGTCCGAGGCACTGCAGAGACACCAGTTGATCCCAGAGCCACCTCAACCGGTTCCCATTTTTTAACCTTCCATTGAAGCGCGAGATGCAAAATGTCGGCACACTAAACCAAATGCACATCAAAAGTTATATTCTATTAAAAATATTCCTCCTTGTATTGCAGTAAAGTGGTAGTTAATGTTTGTGCACTTTTAAACAGAAGTTACTTTTTTGTATTCGGTAATTGCAGTAGGAGTTCGTTTTATAATTATAGCAATTTTTGTTTTAAAAAATTACTTTTTCAGTCCTTACGACATCCACGGAAATATCTTTCATTTGATAATATCTTCTATTTCTGTATTTTGGTAAGAACAATATTTACTAACAGCCCTTTCACTAACAGAACTTTATTTGAATGTTTTCCTCAATTCTTCATAAATATTTTTCCACTGAACTCTACAAACTAATTTACTATATTAAAACTTTTCATTAGGAATAATTCTCTCGTTTCTTCTGAAACCTACGTGTAGATGGAGAGTACTTGTATGAGCATTCTATTAATTTTATATAATTTACATTATGGTAATACCAATCTGAAATAATCAAAGCATACATACTTTTAGTCAGTATACATCTCAAAACACATGCCTAGTATATATTTGTTGCATTCTATCAATACTTACGTTGATATTTAGTGATTACTATCTGATTACCAAGCATCCCGCGAGTATTTAGTATAAGATGTAAAATTAGTAATTTGATTGTATCTGCTGTAATTGGAATCATATGCATGTATCTACTCCTTTTATCGAAATTTTGTAGTTATAAAAGTGTGATTATTTTTATAACACACAGTACAGATATTGATATTATTTGCTTTTCCATCAAGAAGATTATTACACTAACCCCTTTCTTTTTCTGTTCCGATGTACAAATCGTCTTCTACCGTAGCGATTTTAATTTCTGGACCCCAACCAAGTCCTCGAATTAGCGTGAAATACGAGAATAGTATCCGAATAGTGGCTTGTATAGCGTGAACTAACTAGATTCTTTGTCACCGGCCAAAACACACAAAGTGCAAAATTCGCCGAAACACTTCAATTCTCACATTTCTATTCGCGGCGCATCGTCTTCCCGACAAGCGGAAAAAAAAGGAGTACCCAAAATAACGCGGTCCGTGCGAAGCAAATAAAAGGCGGGTCTCTGTCGAGGCCGAATCCGCCTCACGCGTCATTCGCAGACCCCGACGAGAGGGGCTCTTTGAGCGGAAGCGCTCACTCGCCCAGAGGGGCCGCAACGGCCGGAGGCGGCCTGATAACACGCGGCGCTGCGCCGCGCCGCGCCGCGCTTCGCCGCCCCCGTTTCCGCCCCCGTCCCCGCCCCGTCCCGCCCCCGTCCCATCCCCGCCCTCTTCCCCGCCCCCGCCCCCGTCCCCGCCCTCGCCCCCGTCCCCGCTTCCGTCCGCGGCCCATTCCACCACCAGCCTCCCCACCCGCTCCATCCTTCCCCCTTCCTCCCCGTCACGGTTTCCACCCCAGCCCCCGCCCTCACCCCGGCACCATTCCCGCTCTTCCCCGTCACTATTTCCGCCGCCGCCCCCGCATCTCCTCCACCTCTCCCTTGATCCCCCCGCCCCGTCCCATTCCTCGTCCCTGCCTGTGCTCCATCCCCAGCGTCTCCACTCGCCACCACCTTCCCCATCTCGCTGTTCCCGCTCATCCGCAATGTCATTCACCCTCTCGCTAACCCGAAGCCGTCCCTTCCTTGCTATCGCCGATTCCACCTCCGCTGCGTTCCCGTTCTCCCACTGTAGCCTCTCCTCGCCTGATCCTCTCATCCTACCGCCCCCGCTCTCCCCAGTTGCAACTCAGTTCCGCCCCGTCACTATCACCGCCGTTCTGTCCCCGCATCGTCCCCGTCCCATCGCGACCGTCCCCACCTGTCCTCCATTCGTGCCTCACAACCATGGCTCGTTTCGCTCCCCGGCAGTGCGTCCCCGCCCCAACTCCATGCCGCGCTGCGCCGAGCCGAGCCACAATACCGGCGACGCAGCTTTGCGAAAGAAGAGGCGGGCGGCGGGCGCCAGGAATTCGCCGGCGGGACGCAAAGGAGAGAGGGACGCGCGAGGGAAACCGCCCGCCTGATCCGCGGACGGCGCAAAGCGGCAGCGGCGGGCGCTGGATACGTCGCATTCAAACTCCAAACAGATTTTTTAACGCGGAACAGAATGGGACTTTTATTGCGGGACGACGAAGGCTTTGGCCCTGTGTGATACAAGGAGATAAACGCGTAACTCTTATACTCAATTGAGAGTGACCTACTAACAATATAAAACAAAATAAATAAAATAGAAAGAATGGAAAATCAAACACTTTTTACGCTTTCAATGTTAAAAAATTATAAACATAATTTGCCTATAAATAATTTCATATTTCAACTACAACTTGACTGAGCGAGTACACTAGTATAGCTACACTTTTCTATTGGCCAATGAAGAAATATTTCAGCATCACTTTGCTCAGGCTTCATTTCAAGAAATGACTACCTATTAGGAAATCCATCAAGAATGTTTCTTTAGAGCTCAAACAAACTAGTAATGTTGTTGAGGAAGCGTGCGTTTAGAGGCGAGTGTGCTTGTAGTAGCGATGGCGGTAGCAGCTGTTGCCGAAATGAGTCAGCGGCGGCAACGGGATGTCGAGCGGAGGGTGAGGAGACTGATCGTGGACGAGGAAAGAGTGCTGGGAAACGGCCCAAAGGCGGGCGCCTGGCGTGGGCTCGCGGACGGCAGGCGGGGAAGTGGAAACGAGGAGGACACTGAACGAGGGATAGAAAGAAACCGAGTAAGGCTGAGAGAAGCCAAAACTCTGACGGAAACAGATGAAGGATCCCGTTCAGGTCCGGCCGAAAACGGCGCGAAGGATGAGAAGAGAGTGGGAGAAGGGGCTTTGTGCCAACGAACCAACGGAGGTGGACATAACGGCGACGGGGATACGCCGTCTGTGGCGTGGATGATGGCGGAGGCATGACAAGCGTGGCACCGTTGGCGGTGACAGCGGCGACGGTGCTCGGCGGCCCGAAAATGTGGAATACACATCCCGCAGGCGTTTTTACTCCTCCCTCGACGTGGAGAGGCAAAATGCGAAGCAAGTAATCGCGCAATAAATATGTCGGGATTTTGATAGATTGCGCCGCTCGCCTGGATTTATTGCGTATGCCTGCGATTTTCGAGGAAATCGCCGCGTAAGCTCAATGTAACAGGTGTTGCGTATGTGGCTGCATTCTTGTAATTCACATGAATATGTCGTTTTTTGTCGTTGAATGATGTATATTGGTCACCCAATATTTAGATTGTTTATATTGAAGTAATTTTTTAAACTGTATTACCTAATGTTTGATCTGGAGTAGAATTTACAAAATAAGCGGAGTTCAAGTAAAAATACATCATTTCCGGCGCGTTTTCACACACACACACACACACACACACACACACACACATATATATATATATATATATATATATATATTTAAAAATTAAGGTTATATACGGACAGACCCGTTTTAAAGCAAGTTTTAAGCTAATTTCGGTTTATCTATGCTTTTCCTTTAAGTTCCCTCTACAAATGTACTACGCTAAGGAAAGATGGCGGTTTAGTACCATTTATAAGAAAATATAGTCATAAAAGTCCATGAATGTGATACTCTTTGGTAGAGAAATACTTCCCAGACTGGATTAGATATAAGATGAAGACGTGCAATTTTACTGAGTCATTAAAAACACAAGACAAATGCAATCCGCGACAAGTTTTACGCCGCTACTCACCTACCTATCGCACATAATTAAAAAAAGTGAATCTTAGGCTGTGAAAACCCTGTCCTAAGAAGCCTCAAATTATGTTTTTTAAACCATAATCTACAAACTGAGTCGAATTAGGACACTTCTCGTACACGTTTGAGAGGAGTCTCTTCCTACAAAACGCCGTCGACACAAATCCCCATGCAACATGGCATATTATCTATTCCCGATAATCCCAGCAAATCGGTTTCAGAAGCAAAATTAATATTAAAATTTCGCAAAATTCACATATACTACAATGGCATTATTTATTTGTGATTATCTCTGATTTAAGTACAATGGTTTATCATATATTTATTTCAAATCGAATCACAAAACCAGGCTTATTTTTATGCGCAGCTGAAACCCGATCATTTCAAGTCATTACAGTAATTTTCTCTTTTACAACAACAGAGTACGGTTTTTCGCACGGGTTCGACTTACTTTTTCACTACAGCAAAAGGTAAAGAAGAGAGTAGATGAAAGTTAGGAAATCTCTTAAACACCTCGTACATTTTGGTGTACTTTATAATACTACTTGTTCATTTGTTAAGCATTACTTAAACTACTTCTTTACTCAAACGTTTACAATTATATTATTGTAAAATATGAACTCGCGACTGTGAAGTATACAATGGTGAAAGACAATGCATTGTCCATTTTCCTTTTTGTTTTCCTTTTTCCTTTCGTGCACTTTGCCTTCAGTCTATAATTAATTTAAGAATGTATTAAAAATATTAAAACTATTTTCAAATTACAAACTTCATTCAGCACTATCACACAACAAGAACACATTTCCAAATACTTGCAAAATGTAGTCCTGAACTGAGAAGGAGATAAATATAGGGTTAGAGAGTAAGTACGAGAAATCTTTTAATGTTGGTCTAATTTCAATTTAATATTACTATCCTCCTTTGATATATGTTAAAATGAAATATTTTCATTTTGTGTATAGCTTCATTCCTAGAATCAAGCACCACGATATATTTCCTACGCTTATATCAATGTCTTAACTGAAATTTCTACCAAGATAAAAACTGTATCAAGAAAACGATATTCATGATCCATTTCCTTTAATCAGAATAACGACTATATAATTGTGATAAAATAATTGCATTTATTAAATAGTGATATTTAAACTTTTAATACTTTGACAATGTTAATTATTAGATAACGTTAATAATTAGTAGACAATGTTACTTATTTAATTTATATATTGTAATTATATTAATAACTATTGTTTGCAAGTATTAATAACTTATCATAATATTTTTCATAATACTTCCTACCAAGATATTTCATCTCAGAATAAAGTATACTAACTTCCAAGGCATGTAGGAGATCTAAGGCTTTTTTGTCAATGATAATGGGATGGGAAATCTCATAAACCTAAGTTGCATATTACAAATTTCTGAATAACTCACGTGCACTGCTGTTTGGCGGGAACACTCTGGTGCAAAGGGATTTCGTGGACTTGTCCAACAATGTATCTTCTTGTAAGTCACTGAACACCAAGGATAAACTTACTACACATACACCAAGTGGCGGACTTTAAAGACCAGACCATTAGTTGGTAGGATTCAAGAGCGTAGCTCAAAGTTAACTTAAATCTAGTACCTATTTTTCCTGTGTTAGTGTATATTTACAGTTTATTTATTTATTTATTTGTTTGTTTCTTTGTATATTTATTTATTTTTTAATTTAGTTATTAATATTTCTTTTATGTTTTATTTTTTATTTTTTTCATTGTTTTATATTTATTTTATGTATTTATTTATTTTTTACCCTAGCCTCCATCCACTATCCTTTTGAGGATTAAATTAATATCTTCCATGTGGTTTGTATAAGTACTTTTAGGTTTTTAGCACTTAAAGTAAAAACTGGGCCTACGATATTACTTTGTCCCAAACGACAAAAATACTTAACCGTGCGTTTGCAAATAAGTTGATTGCTTCAGAAACTTACAGAACTGACCATCCCACGTCTTTCAGTTATAATAATTTCAACTATAATTGGGACAAAGTATTCTGCAATTGAGGCGAATTAACATGTCTTTACGATAATTTAACTTATTTTACGAAGACAGCAGTTACTTTGAAATACAATTCTGTCACACAAGCATACTATTAAAACTAATTTGCTGTTTTTGTGTGCACTGTAAACATTTTTTCTTTGGGTCGAACATAAGGTTTCGAATAGAAATTATTGTGGATTTTGACGATGATTTCAGCCTCACAAATACTTTGATAATTCGAAATATTTTTTAAAAATTCATTCGGAATATTCACCAAGAGAACAATGGGATATTTAATAAATAAACAATGGATATACTATAGTTGAACTATAGTCAACTATCCTCTCGGCGTCTGCACCCGTCTTCCAGTTCGGAATCCAGACGGTCACGCGCCTCTCTCGCGCGCCTCGGGGGTTCCATTACTCCGCCGAGTAACGCAGTGTTTTGTGGTCTGTTCCCGGTGGCGCTGGGTGGTGGTGGTGGCGGTGGTGGTGCTGCGTGGTCCGATGGGGCAGTCCGGTGCTGCAGATCTCGCACTTCGCCTACTACGAGTACCCCGGCGGCTCGCGGGTGCCCGCGTGCCACACGCGCGTCGACACGGTGGAGAGCGCGGCCTTCTTCGTAGCAACCATCTCGGTGTTCTTCGCGCTGCCGCTGCTGCTGCTCGTGGGGCTGTACGCGGCCATCGCGCGCCGCCTCCGCGCCCCCGCCGCCTCCGCCGCCGCCGCCACCCCCGCGCGCGCACCGTCACCGCCTCCCGCCGCCGCCGCCGCTGCCGCCGCCTGCGCCGCCGCGGCGCGTGTGTCGGGCGGCGTCGCCGGGGCGGCGGGCGCCGCGCGCGCGCGACGACAGGTGCTCCGATATATATGCGTTCGCACGCGACCATGTTACGCTTACCGAGTTACGCAATGATGAAATTCTGCTCCTGTCGCCTCACACGCCATTTCCTTGTATTAATAATGTTTTACGCAATGGTGAAATTCTGCTCCTGTAGCCACATACGTTAGACTACAAACGAACATTCCCTTGTATTAATAATATTTGACGCAATGGTGTACTCGAAACTCTGCTCCTGGCACCTCATACGTTAGATTAAAAACGAATATTTCCTTGCATTACCAGTGTTTTGCGCTATATTTAAATTCTGCTTCTGTAGCCTCATATGTTATTTTAAAAACGTGTATGTACTTTTATTAATATTTTTGGTAATGGAGTTGTTCTCTTCACGCCTCATATGTTAAGAGTAAAAGTAATATTTCCTTGTATTAATAGTAATTTGGTAGAACGAATGGTACTTTACAATGTGCTTATTATTGATTACATTTTGCAAGTTAAATTGACAAAAATCATGCTATTTTTAAATAGTATTCTTCATTATTTTTTATTTACTAAATAAATGATAATTGTTGTGATGAATAATTTGCTTAAAAATTATATCTGCTTTCAGCGATGCCGCGTAATAAAGTCATATATTCATAGGTTTGAATAATGTTAGCAACTGACTGCATGCGTTTTATTACTTTATTTCTTCTTGTTTGGCAATACAGTCTTAAAAGTATCTTAATAGCATACAATTAGTTGTTAGTGACATTGTTGGACAGACCATCCGTAAGCAGTGAGTTATTTCGAACTCTAAATTGATAGTTAATTAAATTTAATGGGTTTAAAATTGGGAAGAAAAAGTGAAATTATTATGTTAAGGGAAGGAATATGTGCTATATCTTGCCCCCAGTGACATCCCGTATTACACCTTGAACTTCGGAGAGTGCAGGCTTCTGCGGCAGGAGTCAGTAGCTACTTGGCTGTCCGGGAGACGCCACGTTTTGGGCAAAGATGTTAACGGGTCAGCTATTCTGCAACCTTCTTCTTTCGCCCTGAGGGAGGTCTCAGAATGGCAGCCAAAACGTTGGCTCTTGTGCCCAGGAGGCGGCGTCTCCCGGGCAGCCAAGTTGCTACGCAGCTGTTTTTGGGGTATCCGAGAATGTGGTTATTAAAACAGAACCTAGGATTATTTAATAGTCCTATAAAAGTATATTGAAATCATAGTTATCAGAAAATTGCATAATAGTATGGATTAATAAAAACCTACCCTGTGAAACTCAATAAAAACATCTTATGTTTCACATCAAGAAGAATGGTAGGCAAGGATTGCACTGCTCAAATGTTAGTTACATTATTTTCAACATTTTCTCTAAAACTGTCTGAAGGCCGCATTCAGATACGAGTAAATTTTTTGGAACCTCTACTTTTTTTTCTTTGTAGGTGATATAATATGTCGAAATTTGATCATTTTTGGTGATGGTTTATATAATCAAAATCCGCCCACTATTTTTCACAACTAAATGCACGATCAATGTAATCAATTAAATACGGCTGTCTTGACCTTCTCAATTATTAAGCTTGGGAAAAACGTTGAAAATAAGATAACTACAGAGGCCTCACAAATAATGTTTCTAACTTCTAGAGCACTTAGGGGAATCAAAGTAGATAACTTTTTCCCAATCGACGAGCACTGTAATCAGTAAATTATATGTAAGGAAGTTATACATGTGTTATTTGCTAGTAATTGGTAGGCTACCCATCATACACTGAGACTCAGAAGATAAACAAAATATCTTTACCCACCTCAGAACGAGACCGTAACAATGTCTGATGGGTTGCTTACCAATGAGGGGCAAATGTCACATGTGTAACTTCGTTACATGAAATGTCTCCCAACGTACAGGCCCTAGAAGTTTGTAATATTTATTCTGAAACATTTTACGCACTGTAATTCGCTATCTGTAGTGCCTTAACAAAGTGATGCAGCAAACCCAGAGCGGAGGAAATAATATTTGGGACATGGACAATATTTTGTATGCCTGATTTCAGTCTCACATTGGGCCACCCTTCTGGTTTCAACACCGAACAAATTCGAACTTTTGTAATTTCCAAAAATTCAGTGTTAACCGTGAAAATTAAACCTGTGCCATCTTTATAAGTGTATTTCACTATAACATAAAATTTGTCTATATAAAGTGTTAGAGAAAGTAATTTACTACAATTTGAATCAAGATTTATCCACTTTTCTACATTAGGGCTCCGCAATACGAGTTTTTCTGTGAAAAATTGCTGTTTTTTGCAGCAGCATTACATAAATTTCTGTAATCTACGTATGTTACTCCGTATATACGTACGTATACGACAATGTAAAAATTGTGACCGGTTGAGTTATGATGTCACACAATAATAATAATAATAAGAAGAAGAAGAATTATTATTATTATTATTATTATTATTATCATCATCAATATAATACTCATTACACAAATTTATCGATAAGAATAGTCTAGCTAATTTATCATCAATTTTTGTTTATAGTTAATTAATACATCTAGTATGAATCTCCTAGTTAATTTCCTTCTAATTACGTTTTGAAATATTTTCTCACAACCTTTGTAGTAAAGGTGAATGAAAATAAATTTCCAGTTCCCTCTAGATGAAATTGCATACCTTAAGCGTATTTTGAAAACATTCAACAAAGGCTCAACGTTTGTACAATAATAACTATAATTGCACTGCATTCCGCGGGACTTACTGAACAATTCCACGTATTTTTAAATTCACGTAGACCTCTCTCCACACTCTTTCTTGGCCCCTCTACGTGAGTCATTAAGCCCACGTGAGTGGACGGCAACATTTGTGCCTGACGACGTACGGCTGCCTGCTAGGGTTAGCGAGCGTGAGATCGCAATGGTGTTACGCTTAAACGTTTTGCTGTTGAGTTTAGTCTGTCATTGGCATGTGAATTTGTGATGTATATTTTTGGTGATATTTTACTAATTTAGTTTCTGTATGTTACTTTAATTAGACCTGAAAAATGCAGTAATGTTTGTAAAATTATGCTTGGTACGTTGGCATGGCCACCATACCATAAACACAGGTAAATGTCTATGCCCAGAAGGAATTCGAACCCACAGTTTTTGTTGCCGAGCCCGCCACTGCACTCACTCCTTTGAGATATCAACCATGATAGCCGTTTTTTTAAATTATATGTTTTGTTCCAAAATATCCTAATTCTTAAATTATATATTTTAAGTATTTTTATGATATAGTTATATATTCTTGTAACAAGGAAATAAAGGTCAAGAGGATGTATTCAAGGGCGAAAATTTTTCGACATTTACTTATTTTAATTTTGATTTCCTTTCACGGCCCTCCGTTATGTCGATAGCACCACTATTCAAATTTTAATGAATAGTTGGGATTCTGAGATGTTAGGTAGCAATATTCGAGGCTGTATTTCTCAAGATTAGTTACCTCTTCGAATTGTGGAAGCAAAATATTTCAACACACAACACAAAATACAGTGAAACTGACGATTTGTTTACGAAGTCCGAGCTCTCAGTTAAAAATAATGTATATTTTAAGAATGTGTAAGGTTTTCTTGTTATAAAACGCTTAAGAATTGGAACCTTCAAGAAAGGAGAATGTCCTTGTTGTACAATGATAGAAATGTCGATGTCCCGCTGAATATGTGGCACACCTGGCAGTGCTCAGCAGCCATTTTTGATCTTTGTATTTTGTTAAATGACGGGTGTTGGACTTAACAAAATGACGGTTTGGACCATTTATAAAATTCCAAAGTCTCAAAAGTCTATGTCCTACTTCTATGAAGGAATTACTCTTCATAGGCACACCAAACAGATATAAGAGGAATAGTGTAGTATTAGTAGTTTGTGCTGTGGAAAAAATCAGCAGACGTTCATGCAATCAGCAAATACAGCGAACTAATCTCGAAAACCTCTTTCTAGGCCCTTAAAACTAGGATATGTTTCCTAGGTCTACTCTACAAACCTTTGGAACCCTCTGTTTCAATCAATTTCGTAATACATATGATTAAAAGCATACAAAATGTAAGTAAAATTAAATTGACCATCTGATATTCTGCACAATTTAACTACGCGGGTTCGTCTTTTTGTTCGTTAGCAAATGCATAACGATATTATAATTTTTTTAATTAAAGAAAACAAACGATAAAACTTTAAAACTGTACTTTCTCAATGTATGAAAATGACATCCCAGTTTTTCCCCGTGCCCTTCTTGTAAGTTCTGATTGATGGTTGAACCCACTTCCAGACATATTTCAGTGGTTGATTTCAGTTTCTCTGACATCCATTCATATATTGGCAATTTTCTAATCACTATCTCAAACTTGATGTCATCTGATCTGAATTCAGAATAAAAGCAAGAAATTTTTAAATACGTGAAATTGAACGTTAGAAATCCTATTTAGAATTTTAAAGATTTTTAGACCGCTTCCCCACAGAATTAAATAACTATCTCGTAATAATTCCAATTGCGCCATCCTTTGAGGAAGACATCATGAGAGAAATATTCCCCTCATGCACTATGTTGCCTATTTCACACGCATATGTTGAAAGAAGCGCTACACATGTTATATTCCACTTTACGCTCCACTGAACGAGCATTTTTCCTATTTTCCGCTCAAAGCTCAAAGTACGAATTTTCAATATTGTTAAGTCCTTTTGTTCTATAGGGATATTGAGTTTGTGAAATAGCTAGAACATTAAAAGCATGAAACGTTGCGCTAATTGACCTAAAATTTGAATATTACATGAGATATTTTGGAATGAATATCATGTCATTTTAACCGTTAGGATGCATTCATGTCTTTTGGAGTGCTGTTGATTCATTATCTCCCGCTGAATGTTCTCGAAACGAGCCTTTGTGGCAGGACTATTTTACGCGAGACTTTAGTGTAATGAGAAAGTGATATACCTTTTGAGTATCTCACAATGTGTAAATTGTATAATTCTTGGCATGAGTGGACATTCTTGGCTACAACTGGTGCGGTCTTTCTGTTTTCCGCTCAAAGAACGAATTTCCGATACCGAGAAGACTTTCTGTCTATGACAGATATTGAATTCGGTGAATAATTAGAACAGCGAAAGTATTACATTTTTCTCTAATTGGCCTAAACTGTAAAGTTTCGGAACACATCCTGAAAAGAATAGAGTGCCAATTGAAGCATTTGGTTGCATAAATGTCGTCTGAACTGTACGTCAATACATTACCGCTTTGAAAGTTCTCGTTTCCTGCCTTTGAGGTAGGACCGTTCCAATTGAGTCGATCGTGGAATGGGGTGATACCTTTTACTACGATTGAGTTGCTCACAATATTAATTTGTCATGGTTTGTTTGAGAAAATTCTATTGAGCACCACCGAACATGCATTTTCCTATTTGTCTATCAAAGAACGACTTTCCAATACTTCGTCATACATTTTGGAAAGAGTATTGTGTCAATTGAAGCGTTTGGATCCATTCATGTAGTTTGAGCAGAGTGCCAATTCATTATCTCTCTTCTTCAGGATTGTAATCATGTTCGCGTCTTCATGGAATCAATAACGAATTTCATCCAATAGCTTTCAACACGTGAATTGTGTACAGTTTGATTTAAAACCAAACTCGGGACATTTAAAATAAACGATAAACAATTATATTGGGAACAGTTATATGAATTAAAAACATATTTATATACTTTTTCCGCATTTTTGCCTTCCAAGGCTTTGAATTGTATATTTTTCGAACAAATTACGTGACACAATACTCTTCTGAGGTTACTCAACGAACAGACATCATAATATTCTTCCAACCGCATTCAAATGAATTAATTGATTTTTATTTTAACCCCATTCTCGTATAAAGAACTCGAAACTATTACATTAATAATTAATTTTGGTAATTGTTTAGATGGAGATAATTAGGGAGGGTGTAACATGTATTTTGAATGTCGTGAGCGGATTCATGGGATAGGATAAGCTGATATTACGGTATTGAAATAGCTGACCTGGGACAGGTTTGAAGATTGGCATGGAAACGGGTTAATGTTCTTCCTATACGTTCAAAGTGTGCTTTATTGCTAGTTTATTTTTAATTTGTTTACTTTGTATCAGCTATGGACCATTTATTACGGGGCGGAGAAATGTAATTTGTATTTTTTAATATTCGGGAAATTTATTTTAGATGTACCTCAGTACAGGGCCAGAGCGATTTATTAAGAATGGACGGATTACGTAACTGAAGATAGTCAATGCTGTATCAATAGATATATATGAATTTTTATTTATAAATGAATATAATTTTAACATTTATATATGTGCACTTTTTGCTGATATGTTTATCTTGTTAGTCGCCAGTGTATTTGAAGTCCGAGGTTTGTAACAGGAATTGAAATTGAAAATCATTGGATGACTGGGTTGCTTAAAGTCAATGGTGAAATGGGATTTATATGTAATGTGGAAGTAAATACATTGATCTGATATGTATTTGAAGTTTATCTTTCCATTTATTTAGTGTGTATATGATTGTGTCATCTGCAAACAGGGAAATTCATAAGTTAAATTCTAGGTATCAGAAATGAATGTTAAACAATGTAGGTGTCAAGGCAGAACCATGCGGCACTCTCATTATGTTTTAGATTGATTTGCATATGCAATTTACGGCAATCTTACGGCACGTTCCCGTAAAGGAAAAATAGTGTAATACTGCGGCAGAAATCGGCGAGTTTTTGGCAGAAAAACTCGTAAAATGGGGCTCTGATAAGGAAAACTACATATTTCTTTATGTAGTAAATCATTTCCCCCAACATGCTGTGCAGTCATAATGCTCGTTTTGTGAACATTTGATATAAAAAATCGATGGAAGGCAAAACGTCAGTGTCGGTCTGTCCGTGTGTCTGTCTGTCTGTCTGTGGTCCCTCTGGCGCCTAAACCGTTCGGACGATTTTCTCCAAAAATGATATTTCCCCATTGATCTAAACGAACTCGATGCCCTTCCAGTTTGAAACTGATATTTTTATTTTGGGGAATAATTTTCATGAAGCCTTAAACACATTTTCAAGCATGTCTCGAAAATGGCTCGAAATTTTGTGATTAAACCTTATCCTAGTATCGCGAAAAGGTCGTTTAAAAAGTGGCGCAGATCTCATTATCTTTAAAATCTTTGAATTTTCATTTCAAAAGTTCCATTTTTTTCGGCGTCATCCTACAACAACAGTATTGAAGATGAAAATGTTTTCCTGATTGAAATCTCTTCATAGACAGTTCTTGAAATGAGTTGTTGATGAACAATTTTTAAAAAATATGTGTAATTTTGCGTGATATATAACCAATATTTAAAAAGTTTTTTTGCACACACTACTCCGATGCCTTTCTTTAATTTTTTTTTCGAGGTATGCTTGAGTAAGGATGCTTAAAATAGCGCATGTGTCATTTTAGTTGAACTTTCTGAAATTTCGAAAATTCCAAAAATTAGAAAAAATGATCGAAAGTATGTGTTGTTGTACCTCCACCAGTTTGGGTATAATAAGAAAATTCAATAAGACTCATTTTGTAGAGAAGACATTCGTGCCAGACTCAAAAGCTTTTTGAACGTCTAAGATTTTGATTAATGTATGTTTATATTTTAGAAAGATATCTGCAATGTGGTCCCTTAATCGTAGCAACTCATGCGCATCAGCTCAATCGTAGCGTTGTGAGGTGACTTCTGCGGAAACCAAATTGAACTTTGGAAGAATGTCCTATTGTCTCGTGGATTAGTTTATTCGCGATAGAATGGCGATTTCAAAGATACGTTTCAAATATTGGGTTTGGATTAGATCCATATTAAATTTTGGAATCGGTAAAACTAAGACCATTTTCTAAATGTGAGAGAAGAAACCAGATCTTAAATAATCATTATAAATAAATGTTAATGAACTTATTGCTTGATGGGGCAGTTCCTTTAACACACGATTAGTAGTATTGTGTAATATAAGTGCTTTTCTTTTTTTAAACTTAGATATTAAAAGGTTTCTGAGGGCAGTATTAACTGCCCTCTTTCCAATATTATGCAGAAGGAATTTAACATTTCTTTGAATATTTTATCTTAGTATGTAGAGTTAACTGTGGGGTTAACTGCGAACTAATTTTGAAACGGTTTTCCGAAGAATTTTACTTCCTTCAAATCTGTTTTTGCAAACATATTTCCGGATTTTAGGGGTGCTATTTGTACTAAATATTTAGTGAAAAATTGAATTGTTGGCTAGAATGAAGCGGAATTGAGCTGTAATTGAGAAGTAAATTAATAAGAATTGAGAACATTTATATTACATTCTTCTTTAGTTTTTACTTGTTTTGTCAGAACATTTAACTTCTTTCTTGATTTTTTAATTGTTTATTTAAGAAAATTCTCTTGGGTACCACCGAACTAACATTTTACTATTGCCCGCTCAAAGAACGGATTTCCTTCATACGTTCTAGAATGAATATTATGTCAACTGAAGCGTTTGGCTCCATTCATGCAGTTTGGAGCGAATTCCCATTCATTACCTCTTGTCAAAGATTCGTGCTTGTGTTTGTGTTCACATTTGGATGCAGTCAATTAGTTACGAGTTTGTTATTGAGTTACTTGTAACATATAAATTATGTACAGTTTGATTTGAAAACAAACTCGATCATTAAATCATACGTTAAACAATTACATCGGAAATAATAATAGGGATTGAAACTCTCATCCATGAATTGAGAGACACTGTCAAAAGAATTCTCGAAAGATTGCTCTCTTTATGACACTTGATAGCTATCATTGTGCTCCATCCGATTCTAAAAATCCTGGCGCGCGGTTCGCAAACAAATTGCGAGGGCGACGCGAGCGCGGGCGGCGGTTGCGGGGGCGATGACGTCGCGACGGAGCGGGGGGGGAGGGGGCGGTCGCGGAAGTGCGGGCGACGCACGCGCGACGACAGGTGCCTATTTTTCTTGGCGCACCTGCGTGCGGTGCTGCGTGGCGCGGCGCGTGCCAACTCGGCTGCCGGAATGCGACTAATGTTCATGCAATTACACGACGCGCCGACCAGCTCCGGGCGCAAGGTTAAAGGCGACGGATCGGAATACTAGATGCAGTTTGAACGAAGAAGTTTTCAACGGGTTGATTTCATCATAGTTCTTATATCGGTTTTTAAATGTTCGTTGCCTGAGGCTGTAAAAAAAGAAGAGTAACTTGTTTATCACACCGAGCGTGAATATAAAAAATATATAAATACATGTACTTATGTGAGAGATGTGATGGTACATCTACATACTCTTGAAATTAGTTATACTCAATTTAAAGCAAACACTATAAACACGTCACAAGCATAAACCTTTTTAAAATTAACCATTTCAATGAAACACGCTGCGAAGGCTATAAAATAAAAGCATCAAGATGGAGTTATTAATAGATAATGTAGTCACACAATTTTGTAACGTGGCTATGTAAATTAGATTGACACGTTGAGCCATCCACTTTATTCGTGTAATGACGGATATATATTCGCTGTGTGATGCTGAGCGAGAGAGTAAGTACGTGGGTGGTTCCTGTTACTAATTGGAAGAGCTATGTTGCATGTCTGTTTGGCAACAGGGCAGCCCAAAATTTGTTGTCGAGTAATGGAGTAATGTTTCCCAACTGGTTGGTGTTATAGCATGTAGTATTTCTAGTGCTACAAATATTTATGTTCTTGATGCAACTGAATTTCGAACTATTCGTGCAATTTCTTCTCAAAAATTAAATATAAAATTATTAAATTAAAACGTGGGCCTCTGTCAAAATCTAAGAGGACTTTCTAATAGTTAATCGGTATTCTTTGAAAGCGTATATCATTCTATAGGTCAATCTATTGGCTGATTGTCTTGAGACAGGAGCAGAATTTTTATCGTTGAGTTATACAGTTATACAATGTTGTTTAATATTCAGTACAGCGTAAAATGATTTCCAGTTTTAATTCTGAAATTCCAATTGAAATGTACAAATCATATATGATATAATCAAATTTTATCCAATTGAAAGGTACTACAATTCAAATATCTTAAATCATTATATTTGAATCTTGCGTTCCATATGTTTTAATGTTCCATATCTCTCAATTTATTCATTCATTACTATTTCCTACTGCAAGTCATTGTTACGCAAATATTTTAAAGGGAATAAGTCTAGTTAAAAATTGTTCTTACTTATTTAGCGTACTTTTTAGTGTTTTGTAATGTCATATACTTATGAAATATTTTTCATGACTTATCATTTGAAATGGATTGTTAAAACCACTCTTTGGAAATTCACAGCATATTTGATAATCCATCACTTCACCATCCAAATATCTGACTTATTTTTCAATATGCTAGTCCGTAACAAAAATTATCCATTCTTTCCTTAGAAAATGTAAGTGATAGAATCGGTGGATTTATGCGGTTTCAAACATTTCAAAAAATTGAAATAAAAGATTCGAATAGTTTAATCATAGTCATGGCGGGAGCAACTAACCCTCGTGAAATTTCGAGAACTATCGAAAAAATTCATTTAGCAGAGCAGAAGAACAAGATCGACATTATGACTTCATCATGCTCCCTCAAACATATCAGAATTATGTAGCATTAAATAGTGACTGAGTAGTGGTTAATGTTCTTTCTAAGATGAAGAATTGTTCATTGTATTTACCTTTTAGATACTGACACTTTCATTTGAAAATTCAGTCAAAATTCATGACATGGACGGTTTCTTCTTGTCTGTATTCTATGTAGTCGAAGCTTCCATTTTTGTTCTTAAAACTAGTTTGTTTCCGCACTGAAAGGAAGTAAATTCCCGGTCAATCCTCCTTGTGGAAATTTTAATTAATTAGTTCATTTTTAACCAGGTCTGCAATATTTTACAAATAAAAATGTTTTAAATAGAGCAGATTCATTTGATAAAATCATTAATTTTTTTGTGCTACATTAATTTTCAGAAACATTTCTCACAGTACCCAATACCAGGTACAGGTATTGGTACACAGTACCAATAGAAGGTTGCCGGACAATGAATTTCTTGTTGATGCCTACAGATTTAAATAAACCATTGATCTTTACGCTTGCCAATATAATCTTAATATATTCTCTATGTATTTATTGCGAATCTCATTTTCTGATTAACAATTTTTCCTTGGTTTCGAGCACGAAGAAAGAGAAAAATAGTTTGCGTCGTCTTCGAAGTTTGATTAATAATGTGCTTTGATGTGAATGATATCTCGTTTTATTAGGGTTTGTTTTTCTATTGTAGTACATTAAAACTGTGTATCGTAAGTAGTACGTAGTTGACACTTATCCATAGAAAGTCATAGAAGCTCATTAGAATCTGATTTAAAAGTTCTTCAAATCATATTATTTACATTAATGAAGTAAGCAAACTGATTTTATTACCGTTTTTTTATGAACATCAGTTTTCATATGAAACTTCTGTACTGAATATTTTGCGACTCATATCTGAGGCTCTCCCATTTGTCTCTTCCTTGTTCGAGTTCGCTTTGTGTTGCGGTAGAAGTTTTCCCTTTGAACGAGTTGCAACGAATATAAAAAAAACTCCATAAAATACAATAGAAATACGCGTTCAAATATTGACTTTCTACGCAAAAATATTATTGCGTTGCCAGTTTTCACCCGCTGTTGTGGCTTGTTTGAAAACAGTTACGTAGGTAGTATTAAAAAAGTTATTAATGTTTGCTGTTACCATAATTACACATAAATGCAAGCCATTCAAAAGAACAAATATTAAGAGATTATTTGAGATGCACTTAAATTCAAACGTTGTTGCTAATTCTTATTATAGAGTAATTCTCGAAACCATATCTATTTTTAATTCATATTCAAACAAGAACAGCGGGGTCGTCCCTCATGATTCAATAAAGAATGCATTTGCTTTATTAAAAGGCAGTTCTAAAAGTATTATTGAATGTTTGTCAATACTTTAGTGTGAAAATATTGAGGATTTATTATGACGATCGGAAGGAAGAAGAAAATCCGATGCTATTGTCGGCGCTAAAGAAAGATTCCATAAAAAGGGACTATTTAATTGCGAGCGACTTGGAATATCAGATCTAAAGTTCAAGGAATGAGAACTTATTAATACTATCTGTGAAAAAAACAAACTTTCTATATTTAAGATATTTTCGTACAGATATTTGTTTATAGTTAATACATTATGGAATATCCGGGGTTAATATCTACATTCTTTTCGAGCACCTGTATATTAAAATGTTTAGGGACCCGGGAAATCAAGTTTGAGTTTGTAATATTTTTGTTTATTTTGCCCATTTTTCAGCCCCAATTTTCATGTACAACGATACAAAAGCAATTTTTATTTATAATTTAATTTCCTTAAAACATTTTTATTGCACTTCTATAGTATTTGAGTAATTTTATGTAGTTTTCTTTAGCAATTGATCTCTGAACGAAACAGGGCTTCCTGTTTTAATATTTCCATTTATTTTATTTATTTATTTTATTTTTAACCATTAAATGTCTTACAAAGGGCAGTTGGCCTCCTAATACAGGGTAGTTAAACTCTACAATGATTGCCTAGTACTCGTAGTTGGTATTTACTAAGTTAGTAAAAGAATTTATATTGCGAGCATTGGGGGTGCAGATAAATACGTAGTAGCTTTCTCGAAAACGTTCTGACAAGCGTGGGAGGCCGTGCTCCGCTGACCGGGCGCTCCGTTGCCAGGTGGTGGTAATGTTGGGCGCCGTGGTGGCGTGCTTCTTCGTGTGCCTGCTGCCGTTCCGCGCGCTCACCCTCTGGATCGTGTCGGTGCCGAAGGAATCGCTGCAGGCGCTGGGCTTCGAGCGCTACTTCAACATCCTGAGCTTCTGCCGCGCCATGACGTACCTCAACTCGGCGGTGAATCCCATCCTGTACAACCTCATGTCGTCCAAGTTCCGCGCGGGCTTCCTGCGCCTATGCTGCGAAGGGCGGGTTGGGGGCGGGCTGGGGCGGGGCCGCGGGCGCGGGCGGGGGCGACGGGGCACGGAGGGCACGCGCCTCACCGCCTCTTCGTGGCTGTCCCGCACCAGCAGCCGGCGAGCGCTGGGCTTCCCGCGGCTGCTGCGCGCCGATGCCACGCCCCCGCCCACGCCGCCTGCCCACGCCCGCTCGCGCGCCGCCGTCCCCGCCGCCCCCGCCACCCCGCCCACGCACTCGCCCACGCCCGACCGCAAGCAAGCGATCGCTGCGCTGGCCGACGCCGGCGCCGACGCGGACGCGGGCAAAGGCGCGGAGATCTACGTGTGATGCGTGCGTCAGTGGACTAAAAGACGCCAGACACCTTTCCAAAGAATATTCTAAACACGTAAGGGCAATCTTCCCCGGTGATCTGCTTTTATATGAATATTATTGACAGAGTTAGCAACTTTCTCTTGACTTTGTGCGTCTGTGCGTAGCTGTGTCTCCCAACAAGCCGAGAAAAAGCGTTGGTTAACCTATGAAGACTGACTTATAATTCGTGCCTCTCTCATACAAATGAGGTTTGGGAACCTCGCAGCTTGTCCAGTGTTGATCATCCTGATCCGAAAACAATTGACCAATTTTTGCTATCAACGTTTGTCAAATACGAATATTAAAAATACCATGGTCTCTTTTCTCTCATAACGAATGAATAATGCGACAGACTTCACGTTCTATCTTTCTAAAATCCGTGAGAGAAGAGTACTTTCTGAATTAAGTACTGAAGTAAGTAATGATTATCTATCATCGTAAGAGTTTTAGTGAAAAATAATGTTTCAAAAATGTAGGTATATAGTTAATTTAAATTCTTTTCAAGTTTTATTTGAGACAATAGCGAGAAATACTCTTGCGACCCAACGCTTTCATTCTGGTATATGATAATATGAAGAAAATTGATTTCAAATCCTGACTTGGTATTTTTATATTCTGACTTGGTATATGGTCTTTTGACTTGGTGTATTATATTACTTGATATATTCTGACGTAGTATTCGTTCAGAAATATGTAGTATTTCTACGTATAAAACAATCCTGTAATATTGTTTATGTCTGTATATACAGTAGAAGTATTGGAATCAGTTTTTCACAGACAATATTGATTCTCTTTAAAATTTACAAATTTATGTCGTGTTCGTTTAATGTGGAAATTTTAAAAAAGATTAAATATTTTCTGTGAAAAAGTATTTATTCCCCTTGTCTCGTGACCTCATCGAGTATTGGATGGGTTTGATAAATGTAGAAATGTTAAAACTTCTGAGCTAAATGTATCATTTAACATTAAAGTAGCACTGTTCATTCGTAGATTGATGCACGAATGAACCCTTTAACTTCAAAGAAAACTCTTTCCACGCAGTGACGGTAGGAAAATATTGACTGAAACCTTGTAGTAGTTGACTGACAGACATTTATATCTTTGACAGAAATCTTCAGAATTTGTCTCCTAAATTCTTTGTGTGTGTGCAGCAAATATCAGTGTGCGTATATATACTACATGTGTTAAAATGTGTGTAAAATTCTTAGCCAATTTTGTTGTTAAATATTCATAAATGTGTTTTATTGTTTAAAAATGGAAACCAAAGTTTCTCAATTACGTTAGATGTGATTAAAAACGTCTTCATTGTATGAGTGTTGTATTCCAGTATCTATAAAACTCCAAAATGTTCCTGTTCTGTAATATTCCACCTGTTCACGAATTGTGAATGCGAATAAACTGAACTGTATTATTCACTTGTGTTAATTGATTTTAAACATAACTGATACATTGAAAAGGTGCGTAAATGCCTCGTCATATCTTCAACGCTCATCCATAACATCCAAATCCTTATCCTAAAACAGCTGAGATTTTAATAATGTGATTCGTTATCTGGATATTAGATCTATAAAAACGTTTGTTTTCTGTTTAACCATTCCACTTTTCTGTTCACTATCCCACAGCTCACTTCATTAAAAAATTGTTTATTGGGTACTTAGCAAAATGTCACATGCATATTTTTACTCCATCCATTGGGATTTGTAATGTAAACCACTGGTTGTTTACATGCCTTTAGCACTACATATTTACACAAATATCTGAAGGGGCCACATGAACTATCGTTGATTCTCACTTCAAACTAATCCTCAATTTTGAAAGAAAGAAATTCTGACACTTTACCTACTCACAAAATATTCATCCGGAGCTTTACTCTTTGTATATTCCTAAATGAAATTTCTGAATGTAGTATTAGTTGCTTTCCACCACAATGAAATAGCTCCCTCTAAATACACTTAACAACTACCATTAGAACCATGTTTGATCACAATATCGACAGCCACCTTGATACCATGAAAGGAGGAAGTTACCTTATTTTCCGTAGTCTGTTTTGGTAATATTTGTAGAGGAAGACCCTTTTGTGACTAGTTGGAGTTCAAGTATTAGCCCATCAGCATTGCCAATTTTTCAAAATAGACTTCTAGGATGTGAATTATCATACCTCAGAGAAGTTTATACTGAAAGAAATATCGATAGATTCAACCTTATGTGTGGCACCATTAAAGGGGCCCTTAGAGGTAAAGTACAAAAAGACACAATCCTAAAAGTTATGGCAGTGCCTTGAGACCTACACGGAAGTGAAAACTAGATTATAAATTCCAAATCCTATATCAGAGTACAGGCTGCTGAAAGGGGATTTTGATCCTAGGAGTAACAAGAAGAGACCGATTGATAAACGAGATCATCCGGGAGAACCTTGGAATTTACAATCTAAACGACAAAATCGAAGAATATAGAAAGAAATGGAGAGACCTAAGGATGGAAAATAATTGTTCACATAAGCAATTTCTCTTCTATACACCTTGAGGGAAAAGAAGAATTGGCAGACCCAAAAGAAGATGGAGTGATCAACGAGTAGCAACGGGCCAACAGGTCTAATGTCTGAGGGAGAAGAAGAAGTGAATGTATTAAATAAATTTGAGTAACGAAAAACTATTTCAAGCACAGTGTGCAGAAAAATTAACAATTTGTAGCGATATGATGCTTATTTAGAAAATTGGCAAAATATGCAAGATGTGCATCTTAAAATATGTTTAAATAATTGCTAATTGGGTATTTCATTCACATTTCAAATGAACATACTTTCTGAATATGGGAGAGAAATATACATTTACATAGAAATTCGTCCCGTACATACGATACTCCAGGTGGCTACGGTGGTTTGAAATAGAAGATCACGAACCTCTTTCTGGCACAAGGGCCATGCTGATCAATATAACCGCAGTCAATGTGTTAAAATATTTTTACAGTGAGAATAAATCATAATGCGCAGGAATAGATATATTTTACTTACCAATTCATCAAAACACTTTCGTTCACTTTATTTCATCATTCGAATTACCATATACCACTCATATAATATCATGATATTGGATAGATCAAGAGTATTTTCGTTATGAACTTCTTGTTTATTGAACCACCAGCCATTTGTTAGTCGAAGCGTTAGGAGCGTGATTGATGAAATATCCATGACCAAAGCATACTATCAGCTTCACACCATTTTGTGAGTCACGTGTGGGTACTAGATGAGTGTATTGAGCTTATCGGCTATCTGCAGACCTCTGAAAGCCCTTATATCTGCGCAAACAGAACGGATCTCGCCTACTACTTGCCTAATGAAGCTAGGGCCATGAACCACCTCTTAAACTATGCCTGAACGACCATGTTAACAGAGAGTTTTGTTGGATAAAATAAACACGAGCAGACAGAAATTTTTCGGATTTACGAATATTTACATTATTATGTACTAAATTACTTCTGACATTTTATTACCGATCCTGAAATTCACACCTTTAAATAATATTTACCAATACGCACAAGCATTTTTTCTATACAAAGAACCGTATTTCCTAGTAACTTTCCAAATCTACTTTTGTGCGACATTAGATGAACCCCAACCTACTACGTGGTGTTCAAGAGACTTCATGTTAGCAAGTCGACTGCCTTGTAAATATTAAGGACGTGAGAGAGAGATTAAGAAAATAAATTTGTGTAACTTTTGAAAAACAACAAAAGAATACAGCGAAATGGCGATTATGTCACTTCATACAGTATTTAGCACTGTTACTACAAACCTTAAAAGAAAAATATTGGAACGGGTTTTGAGAAAATCTTGTTTTTAATATTTTCATTATTGTCCATATTTCACTCAAAATTATGCAAAAATTACTAAAATGGATGAATATGTTGAATTATATGGAAACCGATTGAAGTGAAGGCAATTTAGAAACTACATTTGTTTTAAAAACGGCTTGAACTTTTTCTTTTATTTTTTGTTGTGTATAGCGCATAGTAGGTTTATAAAATGGCGCAGGTACCATTTTCTTTGAACTGTCTGCGTTTTCGAAACTTGCAAAAGTTACAATTATTAGAGAAAGTATGTGCTGTTGAGCACTACTAGTTTCTTCTGTCACACGCGTCCTCATAAAATTTCCGTTTCTCCGATTCACTTCCACGTCCCGCATTCGCTTTCATCTCCTGCCAGAAAGCGACGTTGTTTAGAGCCGCCGTAGGAGCTGCATGCGCTCCGCATGACATAGCCGCCCAAGAGCCGCCCACGTCCAGCTACCGTTTGTCAGCAGGCCGCTCCGCGAGTCGTCTCGCGTCCATGACCCCACGGGGAGAGGAGACCTCGCAGGGAGCTGCGCCCACCGCGCGGTCGCTTCCACTCTCTCACTCTCTGCGAGCAACTCTCCCGCTTCTCTCTCTTTGGGTATGCCAACCTTTCCTCTCCACTGCCGTTGCAACGGTTTTCTTTTTCTCCATTCAAAATCCGTTCTAAAGATGCCCATTGATTTCATAGTAAAATTTGAGCTACCTTCTGCGGGGCTCGCGTAACTTATATTGATGGTCGATTTGTGTTTAAATGACGTATTCTCATTTTTTTCTCTATTGGTGGGTCTAACAGATAGGTAGCACGATTAGTTAAGTATAATCGAGAAGCAAATGACTATTAAGCAGATGTTTAATAATTGCTCTCTCTCTCTCTTTTTCTCTCTTCTCTCTCTTTCTCTCTCTCTCTCTCTCTCTCTCTCTCTCTCTCTCTCTCTCTCTTCACGACTCAGAAAAAGTAGCGGAATAGGCCGTACGGTAGTGTCTAATTGGCTCATAGAGGCCACCCGTGACTTCGATTTGCATTTAAAGATATTCTTGCCACTTGCGCCGTTTTCAATGCTAATACGGGGGCAGTGAACGTCGCAAAACATTCTTTACTATTCTGGCCAGCGGGTGACATTAACAACTGTAAACTGTTGAACCTTGTCGCACAATCCCTCTTGTTTCGCGACTTTTCCACAGGTGGTGCAGCTGTCGCACCTTTTCCCCATTACCGCCTACGTTCACCCACACATGTCTTTGCGATGACTCTCGCGATGCAACGTTTCGTTTAAACCAAGCAGAGCACACAAACGTTTCGGAACTGTCAAAATACACAAGCAGACAAGTTCTTTTCACCGACCTTTGTGGCTAATTGAAAAAGATGCAATGCTTGACTTTGCAAACTATTGTACTTTCTTAGGGACACTTCACAATCCATCGTGAATCAGAATCCAAAACTGTTGAGCTCTCAGAATGAAATCATCCCATCAATACTCTCTAACAGTTCCTGTTATATCCGCCTTGAATCCTTCCACATAAAGGATGTGACGCTTTTTTCTTTCATCTTCAAAGATGATCAACTTCAACTTTGATAAATGCGCGAACAAATGTGAAGAGTATTTGATTGTATGACATACTTATCCTTTGTGTATACCTATAAATATTATTTCTGAACCAACCCTCGTATTTCGTGTATTCCTAGGTTCTCATGTACTTTGAACGTTAAGTTCAGCTCCTCTTGCTAAAAGTGACGTTACTCTTGGTTTGGAATGAGGAAAGCCGAGATGAGAGCTAAGGGCTGTGATTAGTTATGTGTAGTACATATTTTCAAAACGATCCTGTGAGTCAAGATTAATATTATTGTAGATTAGACCATTATGTTACACAGTACAAATTAATCTAGTTTCTTACTAACAAAATGAGTTTTTATGCACTTTATGATTTTAATATTCTATTTCTTTTTAATATTATATAAATAACAATAGTGCACGTTTTTATCGGAATACAAATTTCATTAAAGGTAGTGTAAATAAAACCTGGTATCTGGCATAGAGTGTGGTTGAATAGAAAGTGGTCTGTGTATTGAGGTGGTGTTACATTCACTAGCCAGAACCCGAAGGTAGTTCAGTAGAATCATTTGAATGGGAGGTAGGTGGCGTAATCCTTCGTATAATATTCAAACTCGTTGATGAACAGAACAAAATAACATTTATTCACATCAAAAGTAAAGCTTCTGTCAACTCATACACTTTACATAAATGTTGTCACCTTATATGATGGTACCTTGTATACTGGTCAACTGGTAGAGTTTGCTTGCACAGAAGGGTCAAGATTACACCGGTCGCAAGTAATCATTAAAGGAACTTGAGCGCGTACAAAAGTTCTGCTCACACACGAGGCACAATTTCGTTCAACGAACTCTGCTGATGGCGCGCGGCACTTTTCAGTACTTGCCTCGCTGAATAGGAACAGTTTATAACTTGATATATAATTACAAAATGGATAATTCGTGCATCTGACGCTTACTGCGTTATTAAAATACACTTTAAAATGACATGCACAGTAGTGATAATACCACAACTGTCTAAAACAGG
This sequence comes from Gryllus longicercus, assembly GCA_038098605.1. Lineage (NCBI taxonomy): Eukaryota > Metazoa > Arthropoda > Insecta > Orthoptera > Gryllidae > Gryllus > Gryllus longicercus. Next base: position 528,542 of record JAZDUA010000064.1, on the reverse strand, counting down.
ACTTCAATTTTCACAAAGGGAATAAAATTTAACGTGATGAGACCACTTGAATACTATGGAACAGGCCGCTTCGAATCTGATCTAACTGAATTTTTGCTGTGCTATAATACGCTAGGCACGTACAGAAAAGTGGAAATTATTTGCCCAGTTGAATTAAAAAGGATTGGATTTGAAAGCTTCCAGAAGATTCAGTCTGGTGGCTATGGTTTGATTGTTGTATTCGAAATTGAGTATTTTTCTGTAATTTTTAAAGAAATTTAGGCAATTTTTAAACGATATTAAACAATTATTTTTTCAAATATTACTCCATTTTTTCACTCTTATATAGCAAATAGCGGTAAAGAGTGCTGCTGGACCAATTTTCTGTGAACTCTGCATTTTCTAAAATTGCAAACAAAAATTAACATTGCTTATGTACAATATTGATGGCAAAGATTTTTTGTTTCATGAAATCTGCTCGAAATAATCAGTTCTTTAAACAATGCCATATCCACTTTTGAAAAAATACGGGTAGTTTAGCATTATTTTTTCAAAACTTAAAAATTTTCGAATACGATCTTCCCTCACTCCATTTGCTGTTTTTGCCCGAGATATTAAATTGGAACACGGCAATGAAAAATGGCAATGACGCGCCGCGACGTGGCAGTTTGATATTCGGAGAATTCCTTCTCATTGTTAGGTTGTTATAGTTCTATGAAAATTGTCTCATTTGTTTTAATATCTTAATTGTCAAATTTGCTTCTCTTAATTGTCCAATTTGTTTTAATATGTTAAATTTAAAATAATTAATTTTCACACTTAATGTTCTATGATTTGTAATGTGTTTTACAAGGGATGACTGCGGTGTGTTAATATTGACAGAAATTGCTGTATTATAGTATTTCGTAACGGTAAGTGTTAATACTCGTTATTAATATTAAATTAATATTACGTAAGCGTTAAGTGCAAGAAAGTATGAGTTGTATCACCACTAGTGTTTTTCTTCAGATTGAGGGCCACCTGAAATCTTATTTTTCACGACCTGAGTAGTATATTTCCCTAGTTATCAGCAACTAATCAATGATTATCGACTACAGCTCCGAATTCCTCGTCGCCTTTCTCGATTGAGAGAACTGCGAAATCCCAGGCGGTTGGATTATCCACTCAACTTTTCCGGTCCATTATTCCATTCAACGCGTTGTCGTGAAAATCAGTAGAGTCTGTCAGTGGCCTTCGTCAAGCAATAGCTCTCTCTTCTTGCCGTCTTTTGTTCCGCTGTCGGAAACGATTTCTTAAGCGACGTCCTGCTTCCCTCTGAAGAGCAAAAGCGCCGGGAGCAAGGGCGGGGCAATGGAGGCTCCGAGAGACTAGATTACAGTAGTTATACAGCGCGAGCCACGGGAGAAGAGCAGGCACAACAAAATGCCGAGGGAAGCAGGTGTGGAAAGACGTGTGTGAAGCTCTGGCCTTGGGAGGCACCAATGGAAAAGAAATGAATATGTAAGAAGACGCTGCACTAAAACTTTGGATTGGGGGAGGTTGGAGTGAGGGAGGAGGAATCGAATGGAACAACTATTGATACTGGGAACAAGGATTTTTGATGCAATTTATATTGTGATCAGTTCGAAAATACGAATCGAATGTGAACGGAAAATACTAAGCAAAAGAAATGAAAGATAAGAATTGTTGAGATGAGATGAAATGTTGATGGTCTCAGAAATGATACATCAAGAGGGAGATGAAAGGTGATGAGAGAGAGAGAGGAGAGAGAGAGCGGAATGGTGACAGGAGTTACTGGACACTCTGAGAAACCGGGCAATAGAAAACGGGGGTGGAGGTGGAGCTGCGGGGCCGGGGCCGGCGTAATCGCCTGTCGCGAGCTCTTGAGCGTCTATTTGATCTCCAGCGGGCTGTTTGTTGCTTCGGTGCCGTGGCCAAAGCCTCGAGCGTTGCTCTCCCAGCGATTCCCTGGCGGACTGGCTTTTTGTCTCAGTCCGATGCGCCCGTTCCCCTCCTACCCGCCTCCTTCGTGGCACAGTGATCGCGACGCAGGGAAAAGCCGAACAAAGCCTTGAGCGGATGCACAGCTCGAAATGTAATGAACGTCACTAAATCCGAGTTTTCAATGAACGCAAAGTTACATTCTCTGTTCTATGTCAGATAAGCAAAAGCAGAATGTTTAGTAAAATATTTTTATATTAAATTTAAATGAAACTTTCTGTAATTAAGAGATGTTTGAAGAGTAAGTACTTTGTCATAAATAATAAAAGAACTGAATGATGAAAAGCGAAGAACCATTTTAACGTGTATATATTAACGTAAAAAAGACCAAAACTGAATAATTATTCATTTAGACTTCCATAAAAACTTGTAAAATTATAGAGCTCATTTACTTCTCTATATTTTATATTTAATGTGGGTAACCTCTCAGTTCTACATTTTGCTAAGGACACCCCATTTAATTTTTGATGTTCACGAAAAACTGAATGCTTCTCGGCTTACATAAAAACTAGTAAAAATTGAAGAGCTCATTTATTTCTATAAATTTTATATTGTATGTAGATACTGTGTAGATTCTACAACTTTCAAAGGACGCCACATGTAATTTCTGATGATAAGTTGGGATATATACGCGTTCACTCAATTCCGAGATGAAACTTTTTGGAGTGAAAGCTGTTCAACAAGTGTGGAAAGGAGAGAAGGAAGGAAATATTGATATAATTATGAATGTGATGTGGTGGTGTATGAATAGATATTGCGATGTTGTCCTTATCCCTACATTAAACTATTTAGCAATAGCATTGCAGGATTATATAGAGTAGGTTAAAATTATTCACCCCTTCATGAACTGGAGATTGTGACATCAATGTCTTAAGTTTATGTCCTATGTTACCACTGATTTCCCAAGGTGAAAATATCCATGCCATTCATGTGAATTGGAACTCTCAAGCTACGTTCTCGGAAAACGGGCCAAAAGTAACCGATCCTTGTGGTCCCCTGGCGCCTTATTAGCGTCGTGGAGCTGAATACCGTCATTGTTTTCGCCCATAAAAATATGAATTCCTGGGCACAGGGCGTGGTCACGCTGCCACCCCGCCCACTCCAATCAACGCAGTTGACTTACTCCTTTGTTCTCGCCGCCGCGGCCCTGACGACGCTGATAGCGTCTCATTAAATACTTGGGCCCGCGAGCGCCCCTCCGCGCGGCCTTTCCGCGGGCGCTGCTCGAGCTCTTAGCGGCGACGCGACGCGACGCGGCGCGACGCGGCACCCGCGCCTCCTGCGGCCGCGGGCAGCGCGGAAGACAGAACCGGGCCGGATCGATGGCAGGGATGAATCCAGGCGGAGGGGCGAAAAGGAAACATTTTTTGTAGAAATATGCTATATTTAATTTGTCGCTGGAACGTGCAGGTCCTTAGCGATACAGTCAAAAAACAATACATAAAAGTACAACAGAACATACAACAGAATTTTAAAACCAAACAAAAATGTAATTTGTCAATATAAGAGTTTCGGTACATGACAACCATTGGAAGGAAACAAAATTGTGCATATTAATTTTGCTCCGAAACTCAAAAAAATTAAACATTTTATTATGGGCATGAAAAAAAAACAGAATGTGTGCAAGATTGAGTTAATGTTTTCGAAAAAAGATGCACCTATTATATTATTAGAACAGTATTCACAATTAAAACTATGTATTCATTTAAATTCAGTTAATACAAAAGTTCCGCCGTGAGCATGGTTGTTTGTCCCTTGTCTTTCATGTTTATGTGTTGTCGGGGAAGGCCTTGGGAATCAGCTTACCACAGGCCGAGGAACCCGCAAGTTTGTCAGTGTCTAGTGTAGGGGTTAATTTGTCCTATGGGGCCCATAGTGAGTGCCCGGCGCGCATAGTCGAATCGACATTCCTTTAAACTGGAATACGCTCCCAGAAGAAAATAATTTGAGAATAAATTTGACTAGTTTCTAGAGGAACCGTAGAGAAACTCAATGAATTTTCAAAAAAAAAAAAAAAGAGAGAGAGAGAGAGAGAGAGATTAGAGATAACGAAGATTCACGTGATGTTTGCCCCTGATAGTTAGGCTACCCTTCATGCACAGAAATCTCTTTGTGTTCGAACGTTACCTACCGAACACTAGTGCCGGAAGAATTGCATTACAAATCTCCTACATACCTTATAAGTGCCCTACAATATTGTAAAATTTATTCTGAGTCGTTGTGGATACATAGAGCATGGAATTTCTCAAACAATTTTTTGTCTTAAGGCAACAAAATATTTCTAAAAATACGCATCGTACGACAGACATATCCGAGATGAATAGTAATACTTCGACAAGAAACACTTGTCTCTGCTACATTTAGCCGTCCCCACCTTCTTGTCGGCAGGGATGGAGAAAGCTTTAAAATTTTAAATGAAAATTACCAATTGGTTTTGCACGTTCAGTTATCAAGTTCAAAATTCTTAAATTTTATATGAATCATACTCACACTTTTGTTTTGAATATTTGTTTTTAGTTACAGTAACAGAAGGAAGCGAAGTTACTCCCCGAACGCACTCCTATGGTAAGAGGCGAATGAACTCCGGAGTCCACCACAGTTAAGGGAGAAGCAAACTTACTACATCCACGTACTTATTTCTGAGTTACATGCAAACTACTTTGTTTAACGATTTTTAATGTTTAAAAGCGAACTTTTTCATGTAAATCCAAATTTTTCAAGGTAACTTAAATCTTAAATAAAAATACCAAATGTTTCAAACATTATAATGAAAATTTGTATCGTAAATGTACTGCAAAATCAGATGAATCGGTCCTCAATTGCAACAACCGAACAAAAACGAATTTTATCGATTACAAATCTATGTCACTATTCGAAACTGTTTCAAATAAAAGTTACGTTTTTTGATACTACCAGAATCTACAAAAAGGAGTTCTCAATTAAATTTCAAAGTTATTTCGTACGGAGGGGTGAGGGGGGCTAAATTTTGCACAGACTTATTTTGTCTTTAAAATTATTAAATTTTCAGCTTGAACATTTTTTGTACAATGCGTATTGTTCGTTCGATACGAATAATTAGTTTCATGAAGTAAAAAAACCCTCTATAAATAAAAGTTTCTGTAACATGAATATTCCTTTATAAAGTGGACCCTGCCGGTGGCGGATCTAAGATTAAATTTCATGTACATGCTTTTATGGTATATTTCATGGGAAAAAACGATCGCTTGTTGAAAGATTAAACTACACTATTCGTTCTTCCTATGCAATATTTGGTTTTACTCTTTCAGAACAAAACCATCTCTATGCTCCACCATTATTTATACGTGGTAAATTATTTTTGTAGAAAGATGTAAGTCCGATTGTTATAGAAAGAGCGATTATATTGCCCTGTATTACAATTTGCACTTTCAAAAATGCGCGTTCCGAGGATTCTAAGAAGTTTGAATGTTCTTTTTATTGTATTGCATCGCGTAATTGTGGCTTGGCATTTAGTGTTATATTCTTGAACAATGGTCTTCAACATTTTTTATCTCAAAATCCATTTTCTGAATTGTGAAACACAAGCTACACGCATTGACGTATTATTAACAAAATAACACACACACACACACACCATAACTATATTAAAATCATCGACAACCAGTTCACATTTCACTTTCAACAGTTTAGTGTTTACGCTCAGAGTAACACAAGTATTACGAACAAATTAAGAACAATGGTAACTTATTTAACAACATGTATTAAACCACAAAGTATAGAAGACAGGGCAGGAAACCTATTGAAGGAGCCCAAAATTGGCCATATACTCTTTTTGTGTCAAGTCGGCAATAGGCATTGTATAGACCACAGATACGAACATGAACTTAGTGCTTTTAGACTAGTTAGTGAATTAAAAGTAGAATTAAAATATTTATATGCGCAATATTAAAACTTACTGACAATTACGTGAACCGAAATAATATATTTTAATCGTCTATTTTAAATTTAAAAAATATCAGTAAATCGGACATGCCGTCTTTTTAAGCGAAAGACGACTATAAATATGCCGTCTTTTTAAGGGTAGTTCGCTCTATTCTTCCAAGAAATTCAAAGAAAAAAATTGATGCCAATTTTGAGGTAACTTTGAAAATGATCAAGGGACGTTATGTAAACTACCACACAATTTAAAGGATTCTTTTCAAACTCGCAGAACTTCAAGACGGGCCAGGTCGTCATGAATAGTTAAGGCGTTAGTTTTGTTCACAGACGGACGGACACACGGACTGACGATTTGCAGAAAAATCTATTTTTGGGTATCAAGGGCCCACAAATCGTGGGGCCTGACTACACCGTTTGTTAGAGAAATTAATTTACTACAAATTAAGTAGATGTATACATTCGTTTGTACAATACGATTTGTTTTGTAGAAAAAGTCCCGTTTTTGCCGCAGCATTATTTTCTCTGCCCTACGTATGTTACTCCCTACATATGTACTTGTATAAGAAAGTAAAAAAACGAGAAAGAAAGACGGAAAAAACAAAACGGCATTCCTGCTCTGGAAAGGAATGGCCAATGCTTTGATGAAGAAAAGACACGAGTTTCGAAACAGTGACGAAAGAAAAAAATCTTAATCTAAACTTCCTTCTCTTCATTAATAAACTTTTTTAATATATTCATTGTCAATTGACTGACCTTTCCTTTCTGTCTTGTTAATTTATTAACTTTTTTCGATAAACTTTAGAAAGTTGGACCAGCTATACATTTTGCATCTGAAACACTCCCTCGATATTTTATCATAAATTAAATCTTTGACAAACGCAATTTTATTCCACTGATCACAATTAAAAAATGCATTTTCTAAAATTATGAAGAAAAGCAGTTATAAACTAGCGGGAATGCGCAGCATACAGAAACTTTTCCTTCTCTTAGTGTTATTTCTCAACAACTACATTACTAAAGTGCATGACATCATTTAAAGATTTATAATTGAATGGATTTGCGCAGAAAAGATCCAAGCCTCAAGAATCCATATGGTTGTAAAATAATTTGGAAAATAAGGACATATCTTAAAATTTCTATCATCAAGGATGTCCACCGACAATTCTATATGAGTGGGATGTGGCTGCAGAAAAGTTCTAAATTTTCACTTTATGGAAAATAAAAAATCTCAAGAACATTATTTTATGTCGTTCAGTATTAAATAAGTCCTGAAGACTAACACTAAATCTCTCGAAATAAGGGAGGTTTACACATTCTGGGTCAATACAATCACATTTGCGTTATTAAGAACAAATTCGAAGTATTATGCTTCATAGAGGTAAGGTCACTAAATCTGCTCCCTGTTGGTTGCACCCTGAAGAATATTTTATATTTGACCGATATATACCATCTTTAGCCGTGAATTCCAAAGGCAATAATAATACTAATAACACAACGAATATTAGTTTTGTTATTATAGTTATGGTGACAGTATTCAATGTTCACGATATGTACAGACGTAATATAATATTCGTCATTAACAATTTAATATTTTTGAAAATTTCTTACATTGGAATTGGGACTCTCTTTAATCAGTCTACTATCTCCCTGGAAAACTTCCAAAACTGAACTCGTCGGTATACATAATATTCCTTTTTAATGTCACATTAGTTAAAATGGGAATTATCTATTGTAATTGGGACCTTTCTTTTTTTATTCATTTCTTCTCGTTTGACGTTTCTGTCTCTCGAGAGTTTTGAAATCAGTACAATAACGTTTTGGATATGGCCATCAATAGCAAAAGAGTATTCATTCCAACTCGTGAACATGGTCTAATGTTTGAAGATTCAGGTTTCAAGGTTTGGCCTGAGATGTAACGTTGAAGTTAAGGAAGTGTTAGGAAAGGTGTAAAAGAAAACAGAAGTTACGGTGGTCTTAGTCTATCCTTGGAGAACCTAGATTTAATACGAGGTCATGAAGCATGGCGGTCCAGATTAAATATTGCGGAACAGGATGAAGAGATTTTGATAGAAATGGTCAATTATTTTGCTTATGTGTTCGTTTAGTGGCAATATATTTAACACGTGATGAATTTGGGAATTTGGAATATACCAAGGTGTCTTGAGGGTCTTAGAAATTTATTTTGGAAAGCCACTAATATTTAGAAGTTCTGGGAGCTACCCCACCCCATACTGGACATGCATGGATTAGAGTGGGTTGAATAATTGATTTGTACAGTAATATTCGACTTTCGATACTAGTGGCAGATCGAGAGTTAATTAAAAGGAGCATTTTTTTACGTTTGACAAAACCTTTAGAAGCAGTTGCGTGGATGTGGGGTTTCCACGTTAGTCTTTTGTCATATAAAATTCCTAGGTACTTCACCGGTGAAGAGGTTCACGGAATGTGATTTCTATTGATGTTAACTTTTGGGGAATTTTTCGGACGGCATAATGTGAATATCTTTGCTTAGTATTTACAATTATTTAGCTTTATTCTTTATTTCTGAGTCCATTTGAAATAATGGTTTAGATCGTTTAGAATATTCTCTTTAGCTGTTATGATACCATTGTAATAGGTGAATACTGAAATGTTGGCGAAATATATAGCGACGTCGGAGTCGCCTTGGATGGGAATGTCATGGCTGAAAATGTTAAATAGTAAGGGAGAGAGAACCGAACCCTGTGGTACTCCAGTAGTTCAGTAGTCCAGGTAGTTCAGTAGGCGTAATTTATCAAGACGAGTTTTTATCTTACGCGTTATCTGATTAACTTTTTTCTTAATATCTGGTCGGCTTGTGCGTTGTCAGAACGTCTCAGATTATTTTTTGTTTTAATTAGATTAAATATATTTAAGGGTATTGATTTCCCTTTTGTGATTTGATAAGGTGTTGTCGATTGTTTGAAAGAAGCAATTATCGCTTCAGAGAATTTTCTACTTCATTATCAATGCCAATCAAATTATTAAGATGTTTTGGCGTACGCGTAATTGAGCAGCATTAACTTGGCATACTTATTACAGTTGGTATTTCCTATTAATTCATTGTCGTTTGTTTTGTCAATTGGCAAGGAAAGTGAGATGAGATCTTCCTCAAAACTCACTGTCTTGGATTTTACGAATTTCCACGCTTACTGAGTAAATGGTTAGGTCTCAATTTCCCGACTTCTGTTCTCATCGAAGGCAATTCGTAGGTTTGGCACGTGCGCACATTGCTTGGCCAGCGAGCGGTTCCAGCCAGGAGGCGTTCCACAAATGGCACATAAGTTCTCGGCACGTTTTGCCACGTAGCCTACCCCACGCCCCTTTGGGTTGAGCGTCTATATTTAGTGACGATGTGAAACTTGATGCGACTATTCCTATTCACATGGCTTGAGTAGAATAAGTTCGGTTTTTGTTTTATCGCTCTTTTTCCTTTCGTTTAATGTGTCTTCTTCACGCTTTCCTAAAATTTATTTTTCCTTCCGTCTGGTGAGAGGTGTAGAGTTCGATTGATTAATCATAGCGCGTCCGAAGTACAGGGCCTTACGGACTCTTCTAGTAAAGAAGCATATCCCCCTGTATCCCCCTGTTTAAGATATCAGAACTGTTTTAAATCCTCATTAACGTAATTTTTCATAACATTTAAATTAATAAAAATATACCTCTAATACATTATATATTTACAATGAATGGTGAATAAGTAATAAGTTACTTATTAATTTTTTGAAGGAAGGATACGTTCGACTGTTGAATCAGACACAGCCAAGGTACCACGTGCTTCATATGCCCTATCATACTGTGCTCAGAAATAATGCGTACTGGTTGTTTACCTGTGTTCGTTCGCCTGTTCCGGTGTTGTGTTGGTTTTTAGATGTATGGGTTAAAACACGTCAAAGTTAAATTTAATTTTGTTTTTCTTTTCTTCATTTTGATTTTTATGTTGCGGTAAATTTATTAATTTACAATTTTTTAATTTAATTTTTTTTACAAATAATTTAGAATGTGTGATTCATCAACCGTAAAGCGCAAGAGTGGTGCTCCGTAGTGGGGGAAAACATTTTATTTATGTTTATAACTAATGTTATGAAGTGACTATTTTCGAACAGGATTCGTACTCAAAGTCTATCGGGAAATAAATCTCCACTCCCCGGAGCGAGGCAGCTCGGCTTTCTGTGTATCAGATCAGTTTGTTCCCGTGGGCTGGTCTTATTTTGTCCTCAAAGGAATTTTAAATATTTTGTTCTGTAAACAAAACTTATTATTTCTCTACTATTGGTCTTTATGAAATTGCATGTAGTTGGCTTGAATTTTAGATATTGTATTGAAATAGAGACACACTTTAAACTTAATATTTTTTGTCATTTCTTATTACACATTTCGAAGCACAAAGGACATGAAAATCTTAACATAAATGTCCCTTGTGTACTGGAGTCTCATAAGAATAGTTTTAGATTTGAGGAAAGGGAAGAAAATACGCTTTCATGAAATTAGAAAGGTTCGAGACAAACTAATTTAGCGCTAAACTAACGCTCCGCCCCATCGCCGCATTTGTCGACACCATCGAGCGCGTAGCTTTTCGTTCTTACAGCACAGCAGAAAAGCGCCACCTTTGCAATCACTGTCGCCACAAGAGAGCGTACTTCATTCTTAATCTCGGACGCTCCATAGTGATTCCTGGCGCGTTAACTGCTAATTCCACTAGTCCAGTAAGTATAGTGCATGATTTTTTCCCTCGGGAGGTGGCTGTGATCTTTCCCAGATGAATAGTGAGATCCGGCGCCGACCTACGTGTCGGCTAGCGGGGTTTACCACAACCAGTGGGACACTGCTCTCCCAGCATAAGTGGTAGTGCAGTGCATGTAAGTGTGTGTATGAAAGAGGTGAGGATAGAACAAGGAAGGGGAAGGAAATATCGCGCGCGGTCCGTGGCCTGTTTATTAAGATACTACTCCGGCTATCGCTTGGTATTGATCGGAAAACAATGGATCAGTGTAGCACCGAACACTACCGATCACAGCAATCAGCCGCTCCTCCAGACAACGGCTGAATTCGATCTAGCTATGTAGCCAGGGTCCAAACTTCTTCCACCGTCGGGTTTCGAACCTAGGACCTCCCGGTCAGAGGCACTGCAGTGACATCAGCTGATGCCGTGAACCCCCTCTCCCCGTCTCAATCCTTCGAGAACCGTCCTGTTCATCGCCTTACCATTATCGAAAATATTTTAACTTTCCTATCTTCCTAATTCACCCAATAATTGTATTATTACTAGGTATAATTAGTGATCCTATACTTCATTGACTGTATCTATTACATTTATATGCATAAAGTTGATTTAAAAAGTTCCTTCGCGATGGAGAACAAATAATACCATATTCTGAGGAATGCATCGTTATATTTTATCTATACAAATTCAAATGATCTGTGACGTGCGTTAATGTTTGTTTAATCGTTCTGAAGAATAGTTCTCAGTTTTTAAACTTTAAATAATAGAGAGAGAGAGAGAGAGAGAGAGAGAGAGAGAGCGAGAGAGAGAGAGAGAGAGAGAGAGAGAGAGAGAGAGAGAGAGAGAGAGAGAGAGAGAGATCAAGTAAACTCCAACCATGCCAAAATAACGATCACCTAGTGCATGTTTATTTTGTGTTCTTGACGACACTGCTTGATAATATTTTCGCGACCTGTTAGAAATAGACTTAACAATCATATTATCTTAACATGTTACAATCATATTATCTTTGTGAAGTGCACCCGGCAATGCTACGCTATTGGAGTGTATTAAGCTTCATCCGCTACTGGTCACGTGATTGGAAATGGGTGTGTTCTACGACCTGGTTGGGATATGGTTGTCTAGTCTACTATTGTTAAAACGTTCTCCCTCAAGGTTGGACATGCGGTCGCTATGACATTGTCTACGATAAATTTCATTTACTTGTTCGATATAATGTTTCTATATTTCACAATTGCAGGAGCAGAATATGCAGAGCCTGACGTGTTTAATACTTGTTAGTGCACCGGGTTGCGTATAGCTTTTGTTCAGGGGTGCTTGAGTCATCATATGCATAAATCAACAGCGCCCCCACTTGTCTGCTTTAATTCAAACCACTCTTTAAACACTCCTGGTATTAATAATAACAAAGTGTGAAAATTTCAGCAAAATTGGTCTAGTAATTTTTGCGACTATATGCGACAGACATACGCACTTTTCCTTTTATGTATACTAGGATTGTTTGATTTGAAAACGTTTTTGGGACATGGACGTTGATTTGAAAATGTTTTTGGAATTCGAACGATTAAATGTGTTATGACCAGAACAACAAAGATAAACACGGTTTCTCACGACGTGTTTTATTCCACAGTCCAAAAGAGCAAGTCAATTTACAATAGCCAAGTTCTAACAGAATTCCAGGAGAAAGTCCAAATACGTCGCTAAATCACCAAATATCCGTAGGGGCAGTCCAGAGTTCGTAAGCACTTCGACGTATCAACTATTCACAATGTCACTCTCTAATCACTTGCAGACGCTCGCTTCCAACTGCCCCTCGCCGCCCGAGCGGCTCTTTTTATAGCTCGCTCGCGGCGAAGGATCGCTGGCCAGCCCGCTGATAAGGGTGGGCTCTCGCGCGCCGCTGTCTGCTCGGGCGTGACGGTACTGCCGCGCTGTCGGACAGCGCACTCTCTTGAGCCGTATCGGTACCGTCGACCGGCGGCAACTTTAAGGGAGCCTGTTCGGCCACGGCACCCTCCGCGCCCAAATGCGTTGCGTATGGCGCAAAACGCACTGAACGAGTAACCCTCCTGGGCCGGAGTTCCGTCCTGGTCGAACAGGCGGGTTCTCTGCTGCTGCTGGTGGCTGCTTCCTCCCGTGTGTCAGCTGCAACTGTTGGTGTCCCAACGGCCGTGCGCTCCTGTGGGACATAAATTATTTCCTTCATCACTTTTCTGCGGAATTCCTCGGGTGATATCCAAGGCCTGTTGTCTACTTGACTTTCGTTAGTACGAGGTCTGATCTGCCCCTGGTGGCGTGTGACCAGCCTTTCTAAGGTCCGCACCGCGTAAACTCTGCTGCCTCGAATTTCCTGTATTATCCCGGGCACCCATGCTGGTTCTTTCTTAAGTGACTGAATATATACCTTGTCACCTACCTTGTATTTTGGTCTAATACCTCCAGCTGTATGCGGGTCGCTAGGGCTGAGCAGTGACAGCAAGGTCCGGGGCTGCCTGCCGTGGAGCACTTCAGCCGGGCTCTTGCCTGTTGAGCCTGGCAGGACCCGGTATGTCGCCAGGACCCTTAATAGAGCTCGGGACTTTGGCGTTCCCGCTGCCCGCGCTTTCCCCATGGCCGTTTTGAAGGTTCGTACGAACCTCTCCGCCTCTCCATTAGACTGTGGGTGGAAAGGCGGTGCACAGATGTGATGTATGCCGTTGCTCGCACAGAATTTTGCGAATTCCTGGGACGAAAACTGCGGACCATTGTCTGAAATCAACACCACAGGTAGACCCTCTGTCACAAAAATCCTCTCCAGCATCTCTACGGTCTGCGTAGATGTGGTGCTCCCCATTTCAACTACATACGGGTAGTTTGATTTCGCGTCCACTACTACCAACCACATAGACCCCCAAAAGGGGCCGGCGAAATCCACGTGGACCCTTTCCCATGGTTCTGTCGGCTCCGGCCAAGGTGTCAGGTCTTTGGGGGGGGGCACTTTGGTTGAGCTGGCAAGCCTCACATCTCTTTAGCATTTGTACAATGTCGTTATTCATCCCCGGCCACATACAGTGCCGCCTCGCCAGCTGCTTCGTACGAACTATCCCCCAATGTCCCTGGTGTAACAATTTAAGCACTGTCTGTCTGAGGCTCTTGGGTATAATTACTTTTGTGAACTCTTCGCCCTCCAACAATAAAACTCCAGCTTTGCATGACAATCTGTCCTGTTTGCTATACCATCTGGCGTTGCTTCTTAATTTTCGCGTTGGCCACCCTTCTCTGATGAAGCGCCGAACCTGGTTCAGCTCTGGGTCCTTGTCCGTCTCTCTTGCTATAGTCCTAGCCTCTAATGGGAAATCTGCTAGGTTTCCTAGATCCTCCAGGTCTAGCTGGAGGCACTCCTCTTCAGACGCGTCGAAAACTGGGTCTGGGCCGGCGGGTAATCTAGATAACGCGTCCGCGTTCGCGTGTTGCGACGTGCTTCTATAGTGGATCTGATAGTCATAATCTGCAAGAAACAACGCCCACCTCTGCAACTTCTTGGCTGTGGATTCTGGGATCCTCTTCCCTGGGTGAAAAAGTTGCACCAGCGGTTTATGGTCCGTAATGATGTGAAATTTGGTCCCGTAAAGGAACTCGTTGAATTTTTTCACCGCAAAAATGATTGCCAACGCTTCCTTCTCTACCTGGGAGTAATTTCTCTGATGTTTGTTTAAAGTTTTCGACATAAAAGCGATTGGCCTCTCGATCCGTTTTCCATCTTTTTGGGATAACACCGCTCCCAGACCGTAGTCTGAGGCATCTGCCGCCACAGTTGTGATCCTTCCCGGGACAAAATGATTAAGTCTTACCGTGCGCAGTAACTCTTGCTTTAAACTGTTCCACGCTTTGTTGCAATCTTCCGACCATACAAATTTGACCCCTTTCTTTCTCAGGTGGTTTAAAGGAGCTGCTATTGTCGAAAAGTTTCTAATAAACTTATTGTAGTAGTTAACTTTGCCTAAAAAAGCTTGCAGCTGTTTTAGATCCGTTGGCGGAGGCATCTGAATAATGGCTTGTACATGCTGCTGGGTAGGGGCTATCCCCGTGCTGTCCAACACGTGCCCCAGAAAAACTACTTTCTCTTTGAAAAATTCGCATTTCTCCTGATTTACCTTAAAACCCCTGTCTCGCAACACTGTAAACAATTTCCTCAAGTTTTGTGTATGGTCTTCTAGGCTGCGTCCTGTGACGATGATATCATCTAGATAATTGCAGCAACCATCCAGGCCCGAGGTAATTTGCTCTAGACAGCGCTGGAAGATTGCTGCCGCTGAGTTCACCCCAAAAGGTAATCTGTTATAGCTAAATAGACCGAGCGGAGTGTTGATCACCAGTACTTCCTTGGCCGCGGGATCCAACGGTATTTGTAGGTAAGCATCCCTAAGGTCTATTTTAGAAAACTGTTGTCCGCCTGATAGTTTGTAGAAAAGATCTTCCGGCTTGGGAATCGGATACTGCTCCACTTCTACTTGTTGGTTCACCGTGCTTTTGAAGTCGCCACACAACCTAATCTTCCCGTTCGATTTTTTCACTAGAACCAAAGGCGTGGCCCACTGGCTCACTGTTACTGGCGTAATCACCCCTTCTTTCTGCAGCCGTGTTAATTCCTCTTTGACTTTGTCTATAAGTGCCCATGGCACCGGTCTCGCTTTGTAAAAGCGAGGCTTATGTCCCTCTTTAAGCTGGATCTTAGCCTGAAATCCCTTGCATTCTCCCAACCCGGGCGAGAACACCTCCGCGAATTCTGAAACTAAATCTTTAATGACGTGCACCTCATCCTGGTCTGATATCTGATTCACCTCATCTACGACTCCAAATCCCAGTTTATCAAAGGAGTCTAACCCCAGAATGTTCGTTACATCATACCGGTCGACCACTAATAGTTCTATGACTGCCTGCTTGCTCTTGTATGAAGCTTGCACGCGCACACTCCCTAACACTTTAATAGGCGTCTTCCCGAAACTGGTCAATCTTTTTTGTACTTTAGCGTAACCGGGAGACCCTAAAAGGCGGTACGTGTTTAGATTGATCAGCGTAACCGGTGCTCCCGTATCTAACAGGAAATCTACTGTTTGACTGCCTACCTTGATTTGCACCGTTAACTTTCTCTGCCCCTCTCCACTAATGACCTCACTAACCATGGCTACCTCCATGTCTTCTTCGTGTCTTGCGCTTCGTGCCGCATGTCGTTTTTGTTCACAGACTTCTTGGATGTGGCCCATTCTCTTGCAGTAAAAGCATTGCGCTTCCCTGAACCTGTACTCGGCTCTACTGTGATATTTCCCGCAACCTTTACAAGATTTCTTTGCCTTGAAAATGTTCGTACTTCTCGTTTTCCTTGAGTCGCCGCCCCACTCTGCCGACTTTGCCCCTATCTGATTATTTCGTCTACCTTTCCTCGCTTCACTTCTTTTCTCTCGCGCCGTTCTCGTACTGACACTACTACTTAAACTGTTAATACTATCAGAACTGCTGTCTTTCACTGAATTGTTATCGGTAACGCTACACACGCATGATCCGGCCGTGATTTGGCGGGCTGTCTCACGCGTGGTCTCGTAAGTCTTGCACAGGGTTTTAATTTCCTCCAATGACGGATCTCCGTTTTGCAAGGCTAAAAACCGAATTTTGTCCTCCGGCGTGTGCAAGACCACCATATCTCTGATGAGTGTTTCAGCGTATGATGTTTCTCCTTCTGATGGCGGGCATTTGAAATGACACTGCCGCGCCAAGCCAGCCAATTCCGTGATCCACTCGCAGTGCGACTGACCTTCGCTTTTCCGGCACTGGAAAAATTTATACCGAGCTGCCAGTACATGCGGCGTTTTGTTAAAATAAGTGTCTAATTTGTTTTTAATTTCTTCCCAACTCCAATCAGATGAGTCTCTATCTGGGAGTAGTTTTCCCAACAAACTCGTCACTTTGTTCCCAACACAACTTAGAAAGAACGCTTTTTTTGTTTTTGCGTCACCTACCTGGTGACATAATAAGTGTTGTTCAAAACTCTCCAGGTACTCTGACCACTCCTCCGAGTCGGGCTGGAAGCAGTGAAATTGGGGCGGGGGGCGTCTGTTGATAGCTTCCAACAGAATCGCCAGCTGCTGCGCCTGCGCCTCTGCTTGCTGCCGCTGCGCCTCAGCTTGCTGCCGTAGCTGCTGCGCGAACGCCTCCTGTTGCAGCTGCATCTGCTGCTGCAGTAGTGTTAGCATTTGCACTAACGGGCTGCCGGCTTCCATTCTAGTTTTCCTCGTCGCCAAGTTGTTATGACCAGAAAAACAACAAAGATAAACACGGTTTCTCACGACGTGTTTTATTCCACAGTCCAAAAGAGCAAGTCAATTTACAATAGCCAAGTTCTAACAGAATTCCAGGAGAAAGTCCAAATACGTCGCTAAATCACCAAATATCCGTAGGGGCAGTCCAGAGTTCGTAAGCACTTCGACGTATCAACTATTCACAATGTCACTCTCTAATCACTTGCAGACGCTCGCTTCCAACTGCCCCTCGCCGCCCGAGCGGCTCTTTTTATAGCTCGCTCGCGGCGAAGGATCGCTGGCCAGCCCGCTGATAAGGGTGGGCTCTCGCGCGCCGCTGTCTGCTCGGGCGTGACGGTACTGCCGCGCTGTCGGACAGCGCACTCTCTTGAGCCGTATCGGTACCGTCGACCGGCGGCAACTTTAAGGGAGCCTGTTCGGCCACGGCAAAATGAAGTAGATTATGTGTAATTTTTATAATCTTGACTAGTAAACTTTAATGCTATAAATTCGAAATGAGGCATACGTGAGGTAATATTTATCCGATTTATTCAGATCACTCTTCTTTCTTCTTTTAATTTGTTGCCTGCATGAATTTTTATATTCGATTGTCTTCTGTGCTCAGTGAAACAAAACCATTTCTGTTTCTTTCTCTTTATTTGTCTTCAGCAGTGCACCTTAGCCAAAAGAATACTGAAATATAACATAGTACAACATTAAATTTTGAAACGTGGGAGTAATTACAGGCACACACACTAAAAGGACCAATGTTATTCATTGTTAGAAGGTCCCCCTTTGGTGTTATATCCCAAAGAGAAAAGTCGCCCTGTCTGCTGTAAGTAGTTTGAATTGAGTTCACCCGGCGTGAGTCTGGACGGTCGGCAGATTAAATTAGTGAATGCTTTATGGTTTACATTTGAATTCGTTGTTTTAGACTTCCAGTTTAACTTTCCCAAGGCAATTTCCTGATTTCAAGCTTGTAAAAAAAACTTTTTTCCTTTGCTTTCGAAATTGTTTGTAATGAATCCATCTCCCATTTCGTTCGCATTTCAAACCTGATGTTATTTTTTTTAAATGGAGAACTTATGTTCAGAATGAAATGAAATCTTTGGTGTGAGCTGACTGTATTGGATGATCCTCGTACACATCACACTACGTTATTTTAGTTACTTGATTGCAAAAATAATCCTGCTGTACTGTTCGAATTTAGTAAATGGCTGTACTGCACAGGTCAGTATGATCGGGAAAGGTGTTTTGCATACTAATAATGATAAAAACATTTGTTGAATCTACCTCATTTATAAACTATAATATTATTACTATTATTAACAATATAAAATCTTAATATTAAGATAAGTTATTCAATTATTAATACTTTAATAATTTGTTATAATATTTGCAAAAATAAATTGCTGGAAATTTGCAAACATGTTTCACTACAAATACCTCACAAACTACATACCATTTCGTTTCTTTTACATAATACAATATGGCAATTTTTGCAGCATATGGTCAGTAAATTCTGAAGCAATTATTGAAATTTGCAATTTTTGCACGTTATTATGTTGTGTGACACTTCAGAAACGACGTACACTTACTAATGGGAGACTTTCGCACGTCCACAAAATGTTTGTTGTTTTTTTCAATCCAGTCGGGATTTACTGAATTCCAAAACGCGAAATTAAATGACGCTCGTGTTGTAACAGAGAACAAATGGCCGATGATTTATTTATACCTATTACAAATGAATGTACTTGCAAGCTGGATTGGACTATTAGCAGCCCCTTGAATTTGAAAACCATGTTTTCATTTTTAGGGTACTTTACACGAAGGGCGGAGGACTGAGGGCGAAAGACGGGGGATGGAGGGCGGAGGGCCGCGTTTAGAGGACGGAGGGTGGATGGTGGGGGCGGAGGGCGGATGGTGGGGGGGAGGGCAGAGGTGGGTGGCGTAGAGGGGAAGCGGGTAATATTGAGAGCAGCACAGGAGAGGGCGCAGGGAATGCCGTAGGACCTAAGGCTGCCACGCGCTAATGAGCATTGGCAGGGGGATAATAAAGGAGATTATAGATAATAAAGGGATATTGCATCTACCTTCATTACGGCAGGAACAAGCCATATTGAGCACAAATAATGCCTGTTATCAAACTCCAAGCTCTGTGGCATTTTTTCTTCAAGGCGTTATTATAAAAATATTTTTTGTCACTTAAGTGATAGGTTTTACTCAGTTACAGATTTTAAACATTAACGAACTTACAAAGATGCATTACTTTTCACGTTTGCGTTTTTAGGTGGTCCATGCTTTATATCTTATAACTCCTTTTGGCAACAAGGTTACAATCACACATTTTTCTTCAAAATAAACCTACGTATTTACATTTCAGATATTAAATTAAGACCACTAAAATTGTATGCACATAATTACACAAAATTTCAAAGCTGATCAAATGAAAAATGAAAAATATTCATTTCTCCTTTGCAATACGCATTTGAATACCTCAAGTGCTTGTGAAATGATAATGAAATGTGAATGTCAAAATGACTTGTGAAAAAAAATCTCTCCACTACCTAGTGATTAAGAAATAAATTATTTCAGAAATGATTGTAAAACACTTCTATTATACACTGACACAAAGAGTAAGATGACACATTAATAACTTCGCCGTAATGGATCTTCTCCGCTAGCATAAAATATCGATTCTAAGCGAACCTCCATTTTTTATTCTCAACATTTTGAAGTGTCAGGATTGAGTGACTGCGCCGGAAGATTAGACTTTCCGACCATAAAAAATCGGAAATTTCAAGGAACATTTGTTTGGTGAAAAATCGTGGCTTGTGGTTTGGAAAATATGATAACTTGTCTTTCTTTGCCAAGATTCGACCGCGCCACGTGGCTGATGAGGGACACTGAACTGAAAACAACGCGACGCCCAAGAAGGCAGGGCTCTCCCACGTGCGGTGCGTATCTTACGAAGCGTTGGCGGAAACGACATTCACCCTCATGCATAGGCGAGGAGTTCGCCAGGCCTCGTCCCAAATATATTTTTTTACTCCCAACGGAAAACAATTTATTTAGGTTGTTTGTCGCTCCTCCCAGCAGTGTGACGATGATAGCATAAAATCGAAATTTCCATTCGATTTCTGATATCGAGTTTGTTCCATTTTTTGAAATAGTGGAATCAGGAAGATGTGAAAATAATATTAATATTTTTTACACTTTACTGAAATTGTCTCCTTCGAGAACTTCCGATAATCTCGTGACAATATCGAATGGTTCCATGGAAGAACGTGAATATTTCTTCAATTCTGTGGAATTGTGAATATCATTTAATTAATATCACAGATTATAAGTGCAGTGGCAGAAAAATAATTCTACTTTTGTTTGTGGGAACTGTTGTTCTGTCTGAAATTAAAGAACTTTCCTAACGATGAATTGCCTAAGTATGAACTCTCATATATTTAGTCCCTTTACCAATGATCAATGACCAAATCGAGCTAATAAAATTTTATTGTCAGCTATTCCCTTCCAAATTTTAATTCATATTTCATATTTTTAAACGGTAACATTTATGCATTTACATGATTGGATCTGAGTCTATTTAGGGACCAATTTATCTTTATAAAATGATGTTTTGCATATTGTTCACTTCAATAAAATGCAATACTTCTTCCTTCTCTGCATATAAAAGTACTGGAATGTATCAACAATCACAAAAGAAACTGTTCGATGAAAAAATTATGAATGAAATAAAAAATATATCTTTCTATGCATGTTCGGTAAAGCGTTGATGACAAATGCATTAATGTTGCTTCACATAGTATTACTTGTTGAATTTTATATAACGTTTGAACTAAGACACACAATGAATATGGTTAGAACCTACAATTACCAAATTTCTTGCATCACTAATATTCGTGCCTACAATAAGTAGTATTGTTATAACACAAAAGTTTAGTTTTGATTTATTTCGAACTTAAAACATATAAACCCAAATATCACAGAATATATGCAAAATTACGTAATATTTTTGTCGTAATATTGGTTCGGGTAAAACTCATTAGTTTTCATAACACTTACTTCCTCCTTCGTGCTATAGCCTATCTGCTTTCAATCGTCTTTGGAAAAAAACATTAGCTGCTCACGTGACCGTTGCGGAACACTCGTTACGTTTGAAACGTAAACTCATTACAGAAGACTGCTCCCGGTGCTTTTCAGAAAACGCCCGAAGGAGACTATAAAAATCTTTAGTGAAGTCTCTAAATCCCACCACCACACTAAAGTGGATGGCAGGGAGCCAAGCTAACCTACAGACTTTTTGCTTGACCGCTATTTATTTGTTTTGATGAGTCCGTGCAGCCCATTTGCAGAACCTTTCCCAGAACCTTTACTCTACGTCCTGTCAGGTTGTCTCTGGTTAGTAAGTTCAGAATATACAGGAAGTGCAACTAGTTGCATTACCTACACAAGATATAACATTTAAGGCACATTAAATAATTCAATATTTGTTTTGGCAGTCATTGTAGTAATATAACAAAGAATTCCAAATTTCGCAGTATTCATCTCCGTGTAATTGAATTAGAATCAAGAGCCTTTCTTCTGCATTTCGTTAACAAGCAAATGAAGATCCATTGTATTACAATGTTGAGAATATTGATAAAAATGTTATCAAACTCTAAGAGAATTTAAGTGTTTTGAAATATCACCTGTTGCATTGTCAACTCAAATTTTCACAAGTAGACACTCTATCTTTTATATCAAGTATGCCAGCTTACACAATAATATAATAGTTATGCCATAAACATTCGATATTTAAAATACAGGTAGTTGGGGGTATGTGTACAAAAAGACTGTAACATTAATATAAAACTTTAATAAATATATTTTATCCAAACCAAATGAAAATAAGATATTTTTAGTCAACAATTTTTCAAACAACAAATTTTAAGTTTGTTTAATGTGTTTGTGTATAATTATTGTTCTAATTACTGACTATCTAAAAATTGTCTGGCCAAACATGAAAAAAACTGTTGCTTGGCCATCAGACAATACAATATATATTTTTTTTTTCGCTTTTGACCAACCTCAGGTCATCTACTTTCCACCTTGTTGGTACGTCGCTCTTCCCCCCAAAAATACTTTCCCACCTCAAAAGATAAATAACTATTACTTCACTGCGGATAATGTCCCTGTTATTAAATCTACTTTTCTGAATAGATTGGTCTGTTAAGATCTCTTTGAGAACATTCTTAACAAAACAATGAAAGACGTTAAATGATATACAATATATAGGTACTACATTTGAATAGCTTCCCTTTCATTTACGTAGTAGTAATAAATAATGCATAGCTTTCGAGAGAATACAGTTTTTATTCTCTCGTGAAAATTAGCACCCTCGGGAGCTTAACGTCTGATCTGATGTTAAGTCTCAATTTTCTCTCTGATAAATTACTCTTGTTTTTTTTAACGAAATGGGATGACAATAACTGAGAAATTAAGGGTTGTCTTCTTATTGTTCGGTATACTTACCAGTACTTTTTGGAAAGACACACATGGGGTGTTCCTAGTTAAAGGCAGGCAGACTCGAGCGATCGTGGCTTGCGCCCTTCGCAAATTTGTCACCACTGCATTGCTGCCATTATGAATAAGATTACTTGAACAATGAGAGTGCGACAAATTTAGCACTGGCGCAAGCCAGGCTGGCGAGCAGTGCTTGCCTGGGTACGGGCCCCTTCAGCCCGTTTTCTGCAGCAAGCTTAGTTGACAAGCTGCGCCCAAGTGAAAGTCCCTAAAACCCGTTTTACACGGTCATTTTTTCTTAATTTTTCAAAATTATAGAAATTGACGGAATAGACGGTATATAATTACTACAGAAAAATGACACACACTTCATTTTTTGGTACAGATTCAACCCGGTTTTCCTCGTTTGCTATGCGTGTGGTGCGATTTATACCTTTAGGGCAGTTTTAAGAGCGTTCTATTATGTTGAATTGCCGTGTGAAGTGATTAGAATGGTGAGAAATAAAACGAATTGTATTCTAACGTCTCGTTCTGTCCTCAGTTCTAAAAGAACCTAATTTGATTTGTAAGCACAGATGCGATGTTCAGCTGTTTGATTTTCAGCGCTTATTGAAGAAAACGAAATGTCTGTGAGAAACGCTAGATCTCGCTCATCCAGTTTCGATAATGAAACAAAACCACCTCAAAACGAGCATCTCTTTTTCATTTTCTATATAAGATAATGACGTAAAAATGACCGTGAACAACGCCAGATCCCGATCACCCACTTTCGACACCGAAAAAAAACACCCAAGTAGAAACCATCCATTTTCTGTAGAGAATAATGACGCAAAAGTGACCGTGTAAAACGGGCTTAACCGCAGCGTCCGCGTTGGCGGCGGCGGCGCGCGCGCTCGTGTTGCGCAGCCCGCTCATCCTGATGGCGGACTACCGCTTCGAGCTGTACGTGGACGGGTCGCTGGTGCCCGTGTGCCTCACGCAGGCCGACTCGCCGCCCAAGGCGCTCTTCTTCGTGGCGTCCATCGCCTTCTTCTTCGCGCTGCCGCTGCTGCTGCTGGTGGCGCTGTACGCGGCCATCGCGCGCCGCCTGTCGGCGCTGCCCGGCGCCGCGTCCGCCGCCCCGCCGCCCGTTTCGCGGCGCGCGCTGCGCCACCGCAAGCAGGTGAGCGCGCCGGCGGCCGCGCGGCGAACTACTGTAGCGAAGCGAAAACAAATGAAAGGGGTCGAGCCGTTAATCGAATCGGCGGAAACTGAGCCGAGATGAGAAACCAAGTGAAACAAACAAAAGAAGAAGACTCGAATGAAACAGGATTTTATTAAACAACTGAGCTCAATCACATTTTGCATTGGTGATGGAAATGGCCTCGTAATATTATCGATTGAAGTAGTATGGTCATTGAAAAGTTCTGTATAATCCAATAAATTTAGACTTCCAGGAAATAGAATTATTGAGGGAGGCATAAACAGATGGATGAATGGGGATGCAAAATAGTTATGATTGTTCCTGATGTTCCGAAAAGTTTCAGGAAGCGCCGGACATTCACTAGCATTGTACTCTGGCTGAATTAACAATAATATTCCAATTATAAAAATACCTTCCTATCATATTACTGATTTATTAAACAGGAAGAAAATTTCTAATTTATTTTCATGAATTATATTTTTCATTCTTCGAATGCTTCTTAGTTTCTAAATTCAAAACCATTTTTTTCACATGCATATAGTCAGGGGCGGATCCAGAGACAAATTTTGGGGAGGATAAATTAAAAATGTTTTGGTTATATAATGATATTTTTTGTATAAAATGTCACAGGCTACACTGAGCTCATGCTGCAATACGAATTTATTATTTTTAATTATTGTACAAAAATATTTTTGCTTGAAAGTTTTGCTACAAGTTAAAATTAGTCACAGAAAAAAATTGTGGGGGGTTGTGGAATTTCCCTCATTTCCCTGCCCTTAGATCCGCGCCTGATATAGTTTGTACAGGGAGAGGAAGAGCCTTCGATGACTTTCATTACTATTGCCAAAACAGTTTGACGAACACTCATTACAGTAACATCAACCCGAAACCAAAACAGCAAAGACACAAAAGCATATAACTTGGATGCGTACTTCGAGATTTATCACCGCATGATATTTTATTTATTTCCTTTGAGATTGTATAATAAAAAGATCAATGTATGCGGTATATATTTGTTCAATTTTGGCAATGTTGTAGAGGGATTATATTGGGTTTATTTGGGATGTTGTGGAAGAAGTGGATGGATATAAAATATTGTGGTTATTTAAAGTTTCTAATTAAAATTCTTTGAAAAATTGTGAATTAAATATGAACCATGAAGCGTTCATGATGGTGCGCAGGAACTGAGTTAGGACTAGTCAAAAAATAGCTAGAAATCTCAAGAACACTTTGCAAACAAACCTTACCCATGACCTTAGAAGTTCCTGAAAGAGTGAAAGAGTAGAAACACACTAACGGGCAACATCGCATAGCCGCTGTTGTACGCTACGTGATACCCTTATGTAGCCAAAATACATCATTTTGGCAACATAAGGAACAATCAGAGATAATATTTCATTGCTATTCATTTGTGCATTGGTAAGTCTTCTGCAACGGGCATATTCACTGCTTCGTCTAGGGTCAATGTAATACTCTTAGACTTTCTTGGTCAAGTACTTGACCCTAGGTATATGCGTTTCGCGGTTAGGTTGATTGCAGAACAAAATTATAAATCGTACTTACGCTGAAGCTTACACAATTAAACGAAATTACGAGCATTCAAATGTAGATTAGATTGGTTACATTCCCTGAATTTGTCACCATATATATGACCAGTTAAGAAAAGCACTGGCATCTCAAGTCACTTATGCCAAATTATAAATAGGGATATTAAAAAATAAATTCATTTAATTTTTTTCAGAACATATGTTCAATAATCGACTGTAATGATTTTACTCAAAGAAAACGATTAAACCGACTATTGAATCAGAAAATTAAAAAATATCATGATGTGTTAAATGGATATTATTTTTATGTATAATGATATTAAATACTTACTACCTGTAATACGAAAAGAAGAGTATGCATTACACAAACTGCTCTGAATCAATATGACTTTTTCTTTCAAATTTCTCGCAGAAACAACGTTCGTAAAGTTCGGCATAGAATCCAAGAAAAATACGCTGTGATAATTCTTGGACAATTAGGGCCTAGTTGCGGTTCTAATTAGAGTTCCTGAAAGTTGTGGTTAGCATAATTACAAGCCGCCGGAGTCCAGGGCTAACTCCCGCCATTCGACCACTACAACCTCCTCTGGCCCTGTGTCAGTGGTCAGTTGACGAAGGAAGTGCATTGGACTGCGAACGCACAAACTTTGCAGATTAACGCGGTCTATCGTTTGTTTACTCGAAGTTAGATTTGATTTTCCAAAGAACCATCACATTTCACTTTGTGATCAGGATCAGGTTCCAACAACGTATTGTGGAATTACAAAGAGTTGTATTTTCTTTTACATGTAAGCTTATTTCAAATTGTTTATTCAAAATATAATTAGAATTTTGTTCTATGTTACTATGTAATACATAAGGATATAATGTATAAAATACAAATTTATAAGGAATCGATTAAACGAGAAGATACTGGAAATTGACGAGTAAACGATAGTTTGCCTCTTTTTTAATTGGCCGAAATGAGGCCTTATATATTTGTGTAGTCCTTTAAAATTGTAATAATAAAATGGACTAATAATAAATAGTAATACATTTTTATCCCTTTTACTAATGAAAGTACAAGAAAATGATAGAAAGTTCTCAAATTGTGCCGATAAAATCGAAGAGTTCATCAGAAATGCTCGTACCGGAAGGCATTTTCAACCCACTTCACAACTTTATCTGAAGCTCTACTTCAATCGCATTAAAGCTTCAGAACAGTTAGGGGACTTGAAGCTGCAAGAAAGACAAATAGATCAATATAATAATTGAAATTCATTTCGCGAATTTTCCTTGTAATAATATTTAATACATCCTATCGTAATACTCGTACTCCTACTTAACTGTTTCATATTCTCAACTATTTTTGGTATCCTGAAACAAAAGATGAAGAAACAAGAACAAACTGTCAAACAGTGTAAATTTCTTCTCTTATTACAAAATCTGCGTTCTCGAAGTACCTCCAAGAAAATGACAATCAATGGAGTGTGACCACACTCCTGCAAGACACCAGATAACGCATCGGAAATATTTTACACTTAAATCGATTTATAGGATAACTCGTGGTGCTACAGAGTGGCACAAACTTTCCCATATTTGTTTTCTATTCTATTTGTATCTATGTTGTATTCTATTTATTTTACGAGGTATTCGGATTTGCCACAACTCTTGGCAGCTGCATTCTATCGCCGCCCACGTCCTTTTTTTAATTTTAATTTTTCGGTTTCCTACTGGTAGAACTAAATATTATTTTAACAATATTAAAGAACAGTAAAACCTCGTTCTAAATTAAAATTTCCAAACTTTGCAAAATTTGGAACCGTTTTTAAGAAAATGGCGTTTAAGCGCTACTGGAAATGCGAAATTTGAAGCTCTTTTTCACATACAATTTTTGAGTTTTCGAAAAACCTAATTAGAAGTCTTTTGAAGCACATTAATTCACAAATACATTTGTGTTTATAAATTGCTGGAAATGTGCATATAAACGGCGTGAGAGATCTTTCATTAAAAAAACATTACTGTAATTTTTGAAAAAGCAAAAAAAACTAAATGAACTTTACGTCATATTAAAAAGTGCAATTAGCACTATTCGCTAGAAAAGTTTGGAGCTGTTTTTAAGAAAATTGCGTTTGATAGTTTTTGAAACTGCTGAAATACTCGAAATAGATTTTCAGTAGCATTACACAACTTTCCCTATGCTACGCATATTTCTCTACGTATGCGGGAATGTAAAAATTAAAGGGGAACTACCAAAAGTGATTAATTAGTTTTATTTAATTTTAAAATATTAACAAAAGATTGAAAAAATGAAACTTGCTTGAAGAAATATTTTTAAAATATTACGATTATTATGAGATCCAATTTCCATTAAAAACAATAATGTCCGTGACGACGTGACTTTTTTTCCATAGCCGTTTCAAGATATGTCGAATATCCTCACAGTCCTTTCTAAAGCTACTAGGAGATGAAATCGAAATATTTTTCATGCGAAGTTCTGTCATTTAAACATTTAAACGCTCAATTTTCTGTCGTTATTTTCCCTCATTCGTTTCAATAACTCTTCTGAATTCCTTAAGCACATATTGAAATTGAAATTGCTATAGTTTTGGCTCTTTTTTCCTGTGACCACGGTCGTAAGATGAAGTTTAAGTTTGAGATACGGGTAAAACTAGAATTTATTGAATTGCTTTTAATACATTTGGAAATACTGTAATATTTAATGAGCTTTAGCCGATTTTGTAAGGGTACTTAAATGAACAAATATAGCAGAAACTCAAACATTTTTACGGGCGTCTCTTGTTGGCCTTGCCTTTTATAAACAAAAGAGCCTGATACTTCCACAGATCCACTTGTAAACTAGCGATGTGCTATCGATACCAAAAAATTTATGTTCAAAAATTACAACATCGATGTTAATAATAATACATAGCTTCAATACGGTCGATATTTTTAAAACTTGTTAGTAATCCCTAACATAAGCGTTCGCGCGAGGGTGGGAATTAATTTGACATTTGTCGTGTTTATTAATTTAAAATATAAATTTTCGCTGCAAAAGAAAGAATAACAATTATCAACACTGAGCCTTAAATTTGGGCGCACAGGATCAATTAAGAGGTAGGAGTGTCCTCGGTTCTACGTAGGATGGAAAGGAAAGGAGAGGAGGCCCTTTGCCTATCGTGCATGCGAAGATCGCCGCTCCGTGTGCGAAACACGAGGAAAAACATAGGAAATGCAGAACATCGGGGTAATATCTCGG
This sequence comes from Gryllus longicercus, assembly GCA_038098605.1. Classification (NCBI taxonomy): domain Eukaryota; kingdom Metazoa; phylum Arthropoda; class Insecta; order Orthoptera; family Gryllidae; genus Gryllus; species Gryllus longicercus. The sequence goes on along the minus strand of JAZDUA010000064.1, from coordinate 500,146 downwards.
GCAGAAAATACATCTTTCGATTTAACACGAACTAACATCAGTTTTTTTCAAATTTTAACTTTTACAAAATTATTGTTGTTGTGGAACGTTTCTATTCACAAACAAAACATCAAAAAAGTCAAAAAATCGAGATCAGTATATCTATGTTAAAAACACCGGTTTTAACAAATCAAAGATTAAAACGTCGATGATCTTATGAAAATGTCTGTTTTGAAAGCACTCACATCGACGTCGGTTCCTTATTGTAAACATCTCAACTAAACGCCATAAAGCGCCTGGTATAAACTTTATTTCCTTGTGTAATTTTTGTTCTCAAATTTAATAACGATGGCAGGGTCGGGTCAGTCTTTCTACATTGACAAACGTCTTTCTTAAAATATATGTGAGCCATATGTTGTGGTTTGTTTTGTTTTTTGTTTTCAACCGAACGTTATTTTCTCTTTTTCCGTTATTTTTCTCGTTTTTTTCATAGCGCAGGAAATTATTAGGACACTGATAAAAAAGTAAAACTCAGTCAAAGCGCCCAAGAATGGGGTGGCACTCAATAAATTTGCACCGTTTACGTAAGTTCATACGAAGAGTTCAAACTGCATGGTGAGAACTCGCCGAAAGGCAGATATTCTCCGAGCAATAGCGCTGCGTAAGAGTGCTTATCTTCCTGCCAAAGGATACGAGCTGCTTTGGGGGGATGAGTCACCGGGGGCGTGCGGCATGCTCGCAATTCTATGTAGTAATATTAGCGATTCCTTTGAAATACCGTTTTTATGGCTATTTATCACCTGTTTCGTAACTAACATTGATTAAATATACTTCAACATCAGTTATCTAATTAGTGTATAAAACATTTAAAAAGAAATAATTTTATTATATAGCTTAGCTGCATCTCTAGATGCGTCTATCGAGTCTTCCAGTAATTATCCCTGAACAATTAACCTGAAATCTAAAGATATTTAAGCTTACAGATTTGATTATGTAATATCAAAAGTTCACTTGGTGTGTGTAGTTCTTTAAATTCCTTTCCTTGAAGTTCAGGTAATCGGAAATTGCTTCAAAATTTCTTTTCCCCGGAAATTCCTGACCGCCGAATCTCGCCGCAGTGTTTTTATTACGTTTTGAAGCAGCACCTGTCTGTCCGCAGGTGGTGCTGATGCTGGGCACGGTGGTGCTGGCCTTCTTCATCTGCCTGCTGCCGTTCCGGGCGCTCACCCTGTGGATCATCACGGCGCCTGACGAGACCCTGCACGACCTGAGCTTCGAGTGCTACTTCAACATCCTGAGCTTCTGCCGCGCCATGATGTACCTCAACTCGGCGGTGAACCCCATCCTGTACAACCTCATGTCGTCCAAGTTCCGCGCGGGCTTCCTGCGCCTGGTGACCGGGCGGAGCGGGCGCGCGGGCGGGCGGCGCGGGCTGCGGGCGGCGCGCGCGGCGTCGGCGTCGGCGTCGGCGTCGCTGCGCCGCCGCTCCACCCTGTGCGCCGCCACCGGCTCCTCGTCGCTCGCCGGCTCCGCCACGCGCTCCCGCTCGCGCTCCTCCCGCGCGCGCAGGTGAGCCGCAGCGAATGCTTTAGGAGGCCGCTTTAGGACGCTCACGTCTCTGCAGTGATAGTGAGGTCCTGGGGTTTGAGTTCCGACGGAGGCAGGATTTTCGACACTTGGTTGGCCATTTTCAGCTACTGTCTGGAGGAGAATTCTTGCGACCGGGTGCTCTGTCACTGCAGTGCCTCTGACAGGGACATCCTAAGGTTCGCGTCCCGACGGTGGCAGACGGTGGTTTTCTACACTAGCTATATAACTGAGTCGAGTTCAACCATAGTATGAAGGAGAATTCCGTCAACCGCCTGTCCTGATTGGTAGTAGACGATTGCAGGAAATTCTAACCACCTTAACTTAAAAAGGTAATACATCATCACGTACAATACAATCACTGGACATATTTGGTCAAGGATCACAGGTATCAGACGATTGCTAGATAGGTCGTTTACATGCACTCACCAATGTCTTCTTATAAAAACACTTGAACTCACTTCGAACACTCGAACTCACTTCGAACTCCAAAATTCGCTAACTATAATTTCATAACGCACACTTGCTCGTGCTACAAAACGACGATTAATTTTGAAAGATCGCTTGCTACTAGCACAATGAAACAACCAAGACCAACTACAGTTGGTCTTAATAACAAATGAGGGCACTTAAGCGTTCTCTCTATTAATTTTAAGGTATTAAAATTTACTTTAAAACTGGTTAATAATAGCAAGCAATAACACACCGGGGGTCTATTTCCTTTTATGGAAAGGAAAGGGAAAATTACGAAATTTGGCTAAGAAGAATGCTCAAATGTCTTTCTAAATAAAATCCTTCATAATTAAAAAATATGCATAATTGTTACAAATAGTTGCACGAGAAAGTGTGTGCTATTGAAACAGTATTGATTTTCTTCTACTTTTCTATTTTTTTAATTATTCTCAGATTGTATCGCTTCGCTTATGTATCTACCAGAAATGATCACAGCCGTATTTACGACTTAATATTGTACAATCCATCCTTTGTTAAATCGATCCTCTCCGTACCACACATATACCTCAATTCATATGATAATTTAAACTGATTCGTTGTGAATATGCTGTACACGAATTGTCAGAATCATGCTAATCGGTGAAAGAATGACCATTCTGATGGAATGTTAATTGTAAAATAAAACTGAAAGTTTTAAATGGGGAATTGCAACTACGTTTTTTTTATCGAGTGCATGTAGGAAATATCAGTTTCTAAATGTATTGCAATATATATGTTATAAATTGATTTTGTAATATTTAATTCCTATATGATATTACTATGTGCGTCGTTCCATTTACAGTTGTGTCTTTATACTAACAACATTTTACATTTTACAACATTTTTTTGATAATTTATGAAGTGTACATGAACATTGAAAGTGACCGATTAATCGCGAGTATCTCATTTTATCTTGACTTCCTGAACCTTATGTGTATGTATGCAAGTTTTATAATCTTTACGTGAATTGCGTCAAAAGATTTTGAATTTCTCCTCTCTCATTTAATAAACAAACTTTTAGAAAAAAGTGTAGATATAAAATATATTAAAATATATATTCGAATAAGCATTTCCTATAAAGAACATAACCATAGTGTTATTTCCTCTTTACGTATTCGTAAGCCAGAATCAAATCTTAAAGACAGAGATTTCAATTTCCAAAAGTGTCGAGTGGGAGAAATAAAGCTGGTTCTTTAATTCATTTTTCTGGCTTTGAGAAAAAATATTTTGAAGGAAGTAATAGAAAAAGTCGTTAGTAGTTTACATTAAAAAACCTTTTGGGTTTTGTAATCGACTATTTCCTCATTCAGATTACACGTTTCAGTTTATTCATTCGTATTGCACTATAATGAAAACGACGAAGCACTCAAAGAATGTTTACAGAAAAAAATGGCTTCATTATTACAAATTTAAAAATTTTCTTTGACAAAGTTCAAGGCGTTAAGGCGACAGAATCTCTCTGCCTCTGAATTTTGTTCTCAATGCACGTACGTGAAATATTGACTGGAAGCCTTTTTTATATTCAATTCTTTTTTCTCTCAATTACTCAAAAGTCAGTTCCGATTTTTTTTACTCCTTTCTGACATGTGGTAGGCACTCTGGAAAAGATAAAGTAATGAAAATTCTCACTTTACCATCTTGCTTATCAGTTCTTAGTTTTACTACATACCTTGAGAATGTTTCTGAAATAACGCGCAAAAACTAAGATAATGACAATCCAATAATCATTTTTGGTTAATGCAAAATGCCTGTGAAATGTAATTTCTTTTGCGAAAAATGAATGACTGATTTTACATAATAATTATTCACGTAAATGCTATTACGGAGTGAGAGAAGAGCTTTTTCAGACATATATTTTTGCCTAGAAATCATGTTTTCAAACCAACTTTTGAGTCAAAATCAGTTGTTTCCGGGCTTGAAGGCCGTGGTCCAATGGAAACTTGTCCATACGTTTCGCCTGCAACTGTGGCAGGCATCCTCAATGGCGTTGCTGGCGGGGGCGAAGTGTCCTAGTTGGCAGCGCCGCGTTGACTGACGCTCCCGCGGCTCTGGGGGGCAGGGAGGCAGCTCCTTTCACTATGAATACAGGCCCCAGAGCCGCGGGAGCGTCAGTCAACGCGGCGCTGCCAACTAGGACACTTCGCCCCCGCCAGCAACGCCACTGAGGATGCCTGCCACAGTTGCAGGCGAAACGTATGGACAAGTTTCCATTGGACCACGGCCTTCAAGCCCGGAAACAACTGATTTTGATGTGGAAACCGGCCGTGAAAGCCTACATTGTATGTCAACTTTTGAGTGTTTATTGCGGCTCAGCCATTCGGAATATCCACATAGTTTGTTAGACAAAATGTGCTTAAAATTGTCTTAAGAGCTTATTTTTTCAAGTTTCGATGTTTCCTCCCCAGATACCTTCTATAGCATGTACTGGCATGTGACATGATGAAACTAGTGGTGCTACAACAGCAAATACTTCCTCACATACTTCTAACTTCTGCAATTTTCGAAAATTCAGAATTATCCGGAAATGGGTGTAGCGCCACTTCTTTTACCGCCCTTTGGTACTTACGAGGAAAACATTTATTTTTAAAATTAGAACTATTCAAATGTTCGAAGAATTGTAGAAGTCTTTATTTCAAAATCTAACTTTAACAACAGATTTCATTAAGGATAAAAATCTCTATCATCAATATTGTAGTTTGTGGAAGACTTCGAAAAAAATACTTTTTCAATTTTCGAAAAATCAGGGATTGTAACAAAAATTAAAACTGCACTCTAAAGGGCAATTTGCACTATCCGAGAAGAAAATTTAAGAAAAAAATGTGAAGCCATTTTTGAGAAATGTTTGAAAATGTAAATGAGGCTTCATATAAAGTACCTCCAAAATTAAAATATCCATTTCAAACTCGTAGGATATACAGGCGTTTTAAATAGATCGAGGAATTTCAACTTTGGAGAAAATCGTTGAGATGGTTTAGGCGCTAGGGTTTACCACAGATAGATGAATACACAGACAGGTGGACAGACTGACGTTTTGCTGTCAATCGAGTTTTCGGTATCAGTGACCCACAAAACATGGATTTTGACTACACAACGAAGTAATTTACAATACTATATAGAATCAAGATTTATCCACTTCTCCGTTACCAGGGCCAGGCAATAAGAGTTGTCCGTCGAAAAATCTCAGTTTTCCGCTGAACATTACAATACTTTCTCTTCTTGCGAAGTAAGGGCGATAAATTAAAAAACAAAAAAGGTTCACAATCGTTTATTTTATTGTGTTTATTCAACCTTTAAACGTTTATTACAAATAACTATACAAGCCTTTCGACAAGCTTTCGCCATTTAGACCCATGTGTGCCTGCAGGTGCAGCGGAGGCGCTGAGGGCGTCGGGGGCGGCAGCGGGGAAGAGAGCCGGCTGCTGCGGCGCTCGACGGGGCCTGGGGCGGCGGCGGCAGCGGGGGAGGGGGCGGGGCGGGCGGGCGGCCGCCCTCACGCCTGCCCCGCCCCCTCCCTGGCACCCACGCGTGGCGAGAGCTTCGTGTAGCGCCCCGGGCGGCAGACGGAGCGCATCTCACGCCCGCGCACGCGCGCGCACGCCCGCGCTCTCGCGCTCGCTGTCTGTAGCGTTTGTCCAATAAATCCCTGCTCGATGTGCCTCTCTTTCTCATTATTTTGCACGTGCGTTCTCCGTCCATTCGTTATCTTACCGGTATGCGGTAATTTTACCCTAATCCTAATTGTACTTCCTCCGGTTTTTCTTCCCGATGGATCAATAAACTTTTCCAAAGGAAAGCAACGCGGAAAGTAATATGATCCGCCTTTCACAACTATTATTATTGTCATCTATTTCTGTAATGCTCACAAGGCAATGTTTTATATAATCTCAATACAAATACGTTGGCCCAGTGCTCATGAGGTACTAGTGTAGAAATGATTTTCACATTTCCAACGTTCCATTAATTAGTTTTTCCTTTATGAAACCAAAGTGTATTACTACGGCAACCGTTCCATTAGAGATAAGCGTTCGGTCCAGTTCAAGTTAGTTACAATGTTAGTCCTTGATTTTCTATAGACAGACTTTTGGATAGTCGTTTCTAATGGAATTCATACAAGTATGCTGAAGAAAGAAACTTCAGCCCTTAGTTTTGAACCCGTACACATCTTCAGAATAAATTTACATAGGTTTCCATCTCGTTTGTTGATCATATTTTGTGTCTGAGAAGCAACTTCCGTTCAAGCGTCGTGGAAGAATTTCGCGTTTAAACGATATTCTAGGCTAGAGTGATAATCAATAGCGGATTATAGAACACATACTCTGCTGATGATTTTCTAGCCGAGTTACTGAATAATAAATTTTTGCTGTATACAATCCACTAAGGTAAGTAAAGTGTTACTTTAATGTATTTGAAAGCATTTCTTCCATTAAGTTCTTTATCTGCCGTTATATTCGTCTTTATACATCTAGAATAGGGCCGGACAAAACGCATTATATTATCGATCGGCCTCGCTGGCTTTCCTTTCGCAGTATCGGTTCCTCGGAGGTCGCGCGAGCGCTTCTTAACTGCTGTTAATTTTTTTTTTAGCCAAAGGTTAGTGTGAGTGTGCTATGTGTTGCAGTGCGCACGCAATTTTGCGTTTTACTGCTATGTGTAAGTGGCTGGTGTGGGTTCGTGTCGGACCTTAGTCAATAGCCAAATCGACTTTTGCACGACGCCCTTAGAATATCAGAGGGGAGTGCTTGTCTTCTTTGCCCTATTGTAAGGACGTGTCGAGCTAACTGTTTTAGCGCTGCCGGAGCTTCGTCGGTTTGAAAGGCTTGATATGCTTCGTTAAACGAAAGCCGTCTCAAGCATTGAGTGCAGGACTCGATATCAAGTTCCTTCCTCAGTACTTTCAATCGTGTCCGAAACGTAGGGCGTGCTATGAGCCGTAGATTTTTGTTCTGTACCAGCTCAAGTGTATCCTTGTACTATTGTGCTGTAGTCCACCACGTTGCCGCAGCGTAGGTGGCCACAGGCCGACAACACCTTCTCTAGAGTGCCAAGCGAAGTTCCAAGGGGAGTGTAGGTTCCCTCAAAAGAGGTTGTAATAGTCGAACTCTTTGTTGTAATTATTTTATACCAGAGATGCACAACCATATAAACTCTAAGGACTGAAAATATGTAAAACATCTCATGGAGGGCCGCAGGGATGCCCGATTTATCAAATAACCTTACTTAAAAGGGCAATATTTAATAAATGTGTTACGAACGTGGAATTTTCTCATTCTTAGCGTTTTGGTGCGAATTGAGGAATGGTTCAATGAGAGCTTCCCTCTAATTTTGCAAAGGAGGACGATATGTCAATTTCTCCTGGAAGGAGCCACTCTCCTTAGTACCCTTCAGTTTCTGGTAGAATTATTGCATTCTCATGAATAATATAATTTCGTTTTATTTAAATAACCCCCGCACTTGTTACCATAATTCAAATGTTTATACTAGCACTTCATATAAGCATCCTCCTGCAAATTATTCTGACTGCTCGCTTGGCTTGATAATATGGCCGACTCAAGATTTCTTGTGGTTTCCCGCGATATAGATGTTTATGCAGTTTACTGACAGTTACGGCGCCACTGTACCGAGGCTTCTAGACTAATAATAATAATAATAATAATAATAATAATAATAATAATAATAATAATAATAATAATAATAATAATAATAATAATAATACAGGATGCATGATTCATTGACTGTACATGCAGCCCACAGGATTGGACTGATTCAACAATTTTATTATTTTCCCCTCTTTTATCTTCTTGATCCTCTTCTTCTATTTCTCGCCTTTTTTCTCTTTCTTCCTCTTCTGGTTTTTGTCCCTATTTTTCTCTTTCTTCATGTTTCCCTTTTCTTTCTCCACTTTCTCCTCCTATTTTTCCATCTATCTTCACTCATTTCTATTTCCCCTTCTCTTATTTCTCCTTTATTTTTCTGTTTGTCTTATCTTTCATCTAATTCTTATTATTCACCTTCTACCTCTTCTTTTTTTCTCGACTTTTTCTACTGCTTTTCCTTCTCATTTCTCTTCTCAGTGCCTAGGTAAAATATTCATACACATGGCATGGCAAATGCAGGGGTCGCTGCAACACAAGCTTAAACACATGAACGTAAAGCGGGTTGCCTAATGACAGGCAGTGACTACACTTGACAGGCGACAGCACATTTACAACTTTAACTTGTTTATTTTCTCAGACCAAAACCACCAAAACATTACATTTTGCCGAATGAAAGTATTGACTCATATTACGTAGGAAAATGTAACATATTTTATAAAACAGTTTATTACATTATTTTAATACTGTCATATCTCACAATGTTAAAACATTACATGACATTGAATGATTTGCAGTACCCATAATTTGCAGTACCCATAATTTACAGTACGGTATGAACAAATTACGGAACTTTATGACGACGATTCTTATGTTATTTGTAATGGATATATAAAATGAAAATAAGCATGTTGTAAATAATTTATTCAAATATTTCAGCTATCCTAAGCAAATCTCTCATCAAATTGCTTGAAACACAGCACAAAATGTCTATTTTCTATTACTTTCTAAAATACACTTTATAAGAGAATTTGAACTTCTTATTGCATATTGAAATCCTCTGTTCTTCTTCTCTTTCTCTCTAATAGCATTAAAATTAATTAATAGTCTTCCAACTTCCTTATGCGACATTAATTTGCCCGGTCTTAGTTGTAAAATAAATTATAGGTAACTCAATTATGAAATGAAATCGTCTTTTTTCTTAGAGAATTTTATTCTTATCATGTGTGCTTGAAAATTCACCGCTCTACAATGAGTCCGGTGATAACTTTTACATTGGGGGATTTTTGATGGAACCTCTAGTAATTCTTACCAAAATGAAAAACATTATTAGATTTTAGCGCGAAACAATGTTCTGTTATACATTTATTCTTACATATGTGCTCCCGATGCAAAATGAATGACATTCAACATATGATGGTGACGACAACAAAATTCTAATTACAAATAAAGTCACATTCACACTAAATTTAGAATGCAAACGTCTACATTCACTCGTCATATACACAGATCTGTGCATTTACCAACTGACTAAAACCTAATGGCCATTGTTGGTTGTATTATTATTGTATCTGAATTTCAAGCAGATCCTTGAACATTTCTATTCAGTCATTTTTTTTATTTCCACTTTCCATTCGTTAGTTTCTTCGCCTTCCTGGCCGACGAATTGACATGTTCCACGAAAACCGTTTTTGCCAGGCTTTGTCCGCGGCCCAGAGTCATCTCGTTCTTAGTACTCGAAAATACCAATAACATTTCTAAACTTTAACTTTCGAATTAAAATTTCAAAAATGTTTCTCCATTATCGAAATATTGCTATGATTCTGCTGATAACTGCGTGTTTAATGTTAAATTCCAATACTAAATTCCAAAAAAGATTCCACGTAGCTTGGAGTTCATCACAATACGCTCGTACTGTTTCGCTATACCCTCAGTTCTTTTCAGTTGTAACAGTAATAATCCCTCACTCGAGTGTACACTGTTTTATATGTTGCGGCCAGTAAGCTTGAGTTGTATAGAGGGGAATTGTGTGCAAATACAGCGCTCCTGCTTGAAGCAATCTGCACTACTGGTCGCCATGTTATCTGATGGTAAAATAAACTAAAGGTTGCTTCGGGTTCTTGCTTAAAAGTACACAATTTGAGCTTTTATTTGGCGTAGTGTTTGTAGATGCGCATTATTAAAATGTACTCCTATTGTTCGTCTCGAATAGCAGCGACAAAAGTATTGGAAACAGGAGGAGGATAATTTACGTTGATTTAGCGTATGTAATGTACAATTATATTTTTCGTTTAGTTAACTAAATATGCTGATTAATTCCATGCAAAATCGATGATTATCACTGTATTTATTCCATGTGCGCAATTACAGCTTTACCGCGCAATTAGAATTTCACAACCGATCAGAACTCAGAGAAACGGTCAAAATAGTTTAATTATATCTTTATAACACAGACGTAGCTAAAGTATTTACAGTCAGCCATGAAACATGAACAAATATGTTCATCATATTACGTACATCAAAAACACATACGTGATGGACGAATAAAACCAAAATTATAAACGAATAATTATTACAACTTAGACTATCATATTAATATTCATAGTACAATAAGTTAAATTATAAACTGTTATCCTACTCATACTTGGCATCAATCATCCTAACCCAGAAGCTTTATATTGCACAGATATGTTCACTTCACCTATTCGAATATGATGACCTAGGGAGAGCAGCTGTTTTGTGAAAACTCCCTTGTTGTTTAACAAAATAAAGTAAATTGTTTATAATTTGAAATATCCATATTCTCCTTTACACCCCACGTCTTCTTCAACATAAACAAGCATAACAAGTATGACCTTAAGCATGTCGGTTGGACACTAGCTAATGAAAAAACATAAAATATGTAACATGAATAAATGTGTTACGTATAAAACATTTGGGTATATCCGGAGTTTAGGGTGCCACCGGTTCCTTCGGTTCCTTTGGTTCACTGATCCGGTTCACTAGAGGGGAATCGACTCACTGAACTGAATCCTTGTTTATTGTTCGCATGTTGTAATGGTCACCATGTTATCGCAAGAATTATAATTTCTATTTAACACTCACATACTACTTAAACTATCATTACTACTCAAAGCCAAAATTTAATTACCAAAAAAAGCATCTTATCTACTTAACACTTTTTTATATGCTCTAGAATTCGCAGTATATTTCACTAACACTTTCGATTTAAACATTTTTATTATTGGGGGGCTATCGCCCCCCAAACCCCCCATTTTAATAATATAAAATCAACCAGACTATTTTTTCAAACAAATACTATATGTCAAAGATAGCAGTATTTTATTAGAAAAAATATAAAAATATCAACTCACATAATCGCTGAAATTATAGAATTTTTAGAGTATTAAAAATACTATGGTAGTAAAATGAGTGTAACATATCTGCACTAATTACGTAGAACATCCTTATAACATGAAAAACTTCAAAGTTTCGTCGACGTATCACCAAATCTGCTTATATCTGAAAAAATACACACTCTTTACTTCTTATGAACTAAAGTTCAGTAAATTAATAAGTCTCCTCTCAAACCAAGAATCCTTTCGTACAGACATTTTCACACAATGACCATTCTGGCCTCTGACTCTACAAATCCACTCAAAACCATCTGTTCTATCCTTTCTCTCAATAAACTTCATTTCATTCTTGCATACATTATATACACGTCGAGACGCAAGCAAACCCACTTTCTGACACCACTGAATCACATTCAAACTTCTCTTTCGGCGCAAATCATAAAAAAATTCTGAATTTATACCTTCCACCTCGGTAGACACACAAAACAATTAAAAAGAAACTTGAAATGGCAATAAAACACGCAAATCCACGCCACAAAATTCTTCGCAATTTGACTATTCATAAAATTATAAAGTAAATTGTAGTCATAGTAACAACTAACAACTATAACTAACAACTAACAACTGTAGTAAAGTAGTTGTAGTCATAGTAACAACTAAATGTGTTATTAGGAGGCTGTTTTATTAGTAAATCAAGTCTATTTCAACCAGCTAGATAAAGTATTAATTTTGTGATTTAAGAGAGTGTTGTGAAGTGAAATTTTAGATGTGAATTGAAATTTAAAATGTGTCGTCATGAAGAAAAAAATTTTCGTAAGTGGAAAAATGTATAACTTTATATGGCATAGTGACATAGTTAAATTGTATATATATTTATGCTTTGAATCAATGCCAGCAAATTTTTTCTCCAGTGATTGAAGTGAACCGCGAAACTATAACCTTGTGAATCACGAGATTAGTGAACCGAATCAGTGAACCAAAGGAACCGGTGGCACCCTAAACTCCGGATCAACCAACATTTGGTCAGAACATATTGAAAATATAATAAATGTAATCGTCGGTTGTACTTACCGGTTCTGAAAAGTACATCAGCAACACGTCTGAGTCAGAACTGAATCGTCTTTCTGTTGCCTCGTACATGCCCTTACTTTTCATGCAAAGTAATGTTTTCATGGCTTTGTCAGCTTCTAATATTTCACCCGGAATATGTTAAACAGTATTCATTTTCAAACGCTTCTTATTTATTATTTCAAACATTATTCTATAAGACACTAAGGTGACCGTAAATATACACTGCAAGACCTACTAAAATTTGCCCAGTTCAGAACGAATATAACGTCCTCAAATACATGCCTCAAATGGTAAAGATGTGGTTGAATTTCTCAAAATTTGAATTATTCTTAAGTGGAAACGAAAAAATATTGAACGTAACATGTGTGTACAGGGGTATAATTGCACTCGTGGTATATAAGAAAACTCGCTCATATCGTCGCTCATTATCTTGAATATACCACTCTTGCAATTATCCTCCTCTTTATGCACTCAATTCGTTAATTACTATTTAAATAATTAATAATAGATTTGACTGTCAATGAACTTCGACTATATTACGTCCAGATTTATTTTTGACATTCTGTTGGCACTGGTATAGGTGTAGTATATTATATTAAAATGTATCAAAACAGTCATGACAAGTTCGTTAAAATATTTGCTTATTTTCATATTGAACCGCGGTTTGGTCTCAAATTATTGCTAAGCACATTTCTATTGAGATATCAATTTAATTTAAAGTTTTAATAATCATACTGAACTGTATGGCTGAAAATATATTTTTAATCAAATCTCATTTAGTAGGAAATACAAAAAATTAATACACAATTTTTTCAAAAATCAACTTACCCTTCATAACATGTAAAATACAATGCACATTCTACTCAGTTATCATGATGGTTTCGCTCCTATGGAATTTATTTCGTTTGATAAAAATCCACGATTTTTATCTTTCTCAATTTTTAAGTCTCCAGAGAGTTTAATTAAAATGCGACTCATGTAGAAATCTAGAAGAGTAAAACTTTTCTGTGTGGAAATTTTGGAGGGAAAACATGGAGCCTTTTTTGAAAAAACCTTTCGTTTTGAAGCTCATTTACTTTTAACCACTTAAGAGATTGAAAAAATTCTATAAGAGATCATTTGAAGCTTTTAAGGCAGAAATGCATTTAATCCCGAAATGCGTAATATGATTAATTTTCAAGAAATCAAATCTTTTAATCAAAATGGCGCAAATGTTATGCAACTTAGTACATTGTGGCAATTTAGGGCTATCTGTCGGTTCAACCAAAAAATGGGAGACGAATTGATTTTTTTTAGTTGACACGATTGATTCGAAATTACTTAAAATCGCCAATCAAAAACGTAGTATATGTTTCAATGATAACATTTTGTAAAATATTAATAAATAGTAATGAAAATGTTCATTTTTATGTCTTTGCGCGCTTAAGATTTGGCAAGTGGTTTGTGAAAAAATTGATTACATGACGAGAATGTTGTATAAACAATATGTTTATTATGAAGAGATCATATTATAATCGGCAGTCATTGAAGAACAAATTTCAGATATTATTTTTAGCGAAAATAGTTGTTCATGTTGTGGAGTATTGAAAAATAATATAGTATTGTATATTTGTTATCTTAGTATATTACTAAATACATATAATAATTGCATTTCGAATGCATTAGTTGGAATCGTTTAATAACTGAAATGGGTTCGTGTTGTTCTTGGTAGCAAAAGAAAATATTGCAATGCGTCTTCTACCTATGTCAGCATTTAAATTTCCTAAAGAGAAATCGCAAGGGGGCAAGTGGTTGAAAAAGTTGTGGGAACAACGCTAACGGCTCACAATGAATAGTGAAGCTATATTTTGCGTTCATAATTTTAAATCGGTCGAAGTTAAAATTTTCTTTTTAGTGACGGTATTTTTCTTCTTTTTAATTGTCGATGTCTGTGCGTCACAAAATAACAAGATTTTTGAACTACGACAATCACATGATATTGACCCTCTGACCGAGTTATCCAGAAAAGCTCGAGCCAATTTTGAATATTATGCAATAGCCAATTTTGAATATTATGTGTCAAAATATAAAACGTTAACTTGTAAACCCCTGTGCTTTTTTGTTTGTTATGAAAGAAAACAATGTTTGTCTATTAAATATAAGATATTGCCTACACTTCCATTCATATACATCGCTTTTAAAATTAACGATAAGACAAATGTGCGATTTCTAATAAGCTACGCCTCTCTTAAAAAAAATATTTCATAGATTTCTAAGTAGCAGATACGAAATGTAAATGATGATGCAAACGTGACAATTTGGGTAATCACCTAATTTTCTTATTGTAAACTGTTCTAAAATATAGTTCTTAAAAAATGGTCATGTATTTTTTAATGAACAGTTTTCGTCTAATTTGTGTCTGAAGGAATGGAAGTTTTTGTTGCAAAAATGCACGCTGGACCTTCACACAATCCTGCCCAAAGGACGGCGAGCCAGATGCCCAACTGGTGGGTTACCGGATTGTACCGGCAACCAGGAGTTTGAAGATCGCCTTCTCACTGCCTCCATCTTGAAGCTACAACATGAGTGCCGTGAAACTACGGATTCGAGTGGTCGTTTACAACTCTCCACCAGAGACTGTGCCCACCTACGCAGACAGGACCCCCCCCCCCCCTGCGGGGATCGAGCAGTGCTGGCGATCATGTGACATCTAGCGGCACGACCGAGAAAGACGTGAAATGCCGTAAAGACAACGCCTCGCACACCAAGAAATAAAAACCCAAGTATAACTTCCAGAGGAAAGGAATTCAATCCGAAACTCTTTGAACCGCTTTCAAAGATGACCGGAAGATCGCACCATCTCCAGGCCTGCCAACCAAGTAGCAGTGCACATTGTCATAATTTCTCGGAATCCGATATAAGCGCGATCCCCGTGCGAATTTCACTACGCACAAGAATTACAAGCTGTAAGGATAACGCTTTCCTTTCGTCTAAAGATAACACTGACCATTTCTTCAATACTCAATGATCCTCACGCCAAGGTCCTAACCGTCTTCATTATCAGTCGTTTTCAGAATCTTCTCTTGTCAAAAGATTAGAAAGATGTTCAGCAGTTTCTAATATCTCCAAAAGCTTTCCCAAAAAATTCAAGCTATATTGCGTTGCATCAACAGTTAGTAACATTTGAATATATACATTTTCGCTCCCGAGTTTTAGAAAATTGTTTGTATTGGTAAACGAACTACAGAATCGAGCTGTTAGTATCTATAAGAAAATAGAAACCCATACTCCCAACCCTACTCCTACCACAACTAGCAAAAAGAGATCTCAACATGCGCATAGTGAAGATACATGATAAGTTACTTGATAAGATTTACATAAATAATTACGACTATCAAACGTAACAAAACACGCTTGATCCATTTTTTTCAAACTTATATATTTATTTTGCCACTCCTCTAATAACATACGAGCCCAAGTATACATCCGTTGTTTGGAGAATTCTAGCGGCAGGCTGCTAGGATCGGTGGCTCCTCTGATCAATAATAAGCGACTGCCGGAGCAGTGTCCTAACGAACGGGTCACGGAGAGAGCACGGTCTTCATGATTGGCACACGACATAAGCTGCTCATATTACCCGTCTTCTGCCCGAAAAAGACGCAAGTCTTTCCCAGCGCCATGAACGATAACAATGTGAACTAGCATCAAAAATTACAGTTTTCAGTAGGTACAATACCAAAGTGAAAGAGAATAGGTGTGCCAAATTGCTTGTTTGAGTAGTTCCTCGCTTTTTTATGCGGGCGCTGTACTCAGGTGTTTATGATGTCACACGTGTGTAATATTTAGGTATTTAAATGTAAATTCTGCAAACTAATAATTTAGAATTAAAATATTCTTTTAAATACTTTACCAAAGAAAACACTCTAAGGTACTATGAAAAATACACATTTACAAGAAAATTACCCTTTCTTCTATTCTACAATTTAATTCTTGGACAATTTTAATTTTATTAATGATATACTAGGTAATTATGCTTTGGTTGGTAAGATTTTACAAATTACTTAGAGACAGTGTATAACAACTGTATAAAACTCCGGATCAACCAAAATATTTTGGTACATGTTCTAGCCTACTGTACCTACTATTACCACGGCCTCTGTGCCAAGTATTTTGTACGAAGTATTTTGTTCTGGCATATTTCTCATTACAATAAACTGTTCACTGCTGAAGTGAGTTTTTGCAAATGTTCAATTCGCCGTTTCATTTTTTCATTCCTATCATTTCTTTTCTGAGGTACAATATTTACTCACTTCTTTTGAATATCTTCACGCTTCGGAAAAGTTTCTTGATAAAAATTACATGAATTGCTGCGACATCGCAAACAAAACACTTACGTCCCCTTTTTTCAAACATCAATATTTATTTTGTTACATATATTATAACGCAACCCACGTATGGGAGCATATCACCGTAGAATCCACGGATCACCACGGATACACTGTTTGATACACCGTGGTTGGTGGTTGGTTCCTAAGAGTATGGCTGGTACCCTATTCTCTGGTTGGTACACTGGTTGGTGCTGTATTGGTACATCTCTGTGGCGTCTAGAGAACAGCGTAGCTACTATTAGCAGCAAAGATATGAGAAATAAAGCAGACTGAAAATGTCATGGAATAACCTAAGGCGTATTGTCGATCCGTTCCCATCCCGATTTGTTCGCTTGTGTCGGCATGTATACTCTTAGACAAACCAAGTGCAAAATCTCTGTGGTAAAATACTCTCTGGTGGTATTACTCTGTAGCATCGATTTACTGAGGTTATGTTTAGTGGTTTTTGGAACTGACTGAAGTGATTGAGTAGAAAGATTAGTCAAATTGATTTTGATTTTTTTAAATAAAACTTTTTTGTTTAATTTTTGCAAGAAGATACTAGTATTTAAAAATGAGACTGACTTTATTATTGTTCGAAAACGTTGGTGAATTAACGAAGAAATATGCAAACCTACCAGAAAGATACATAAAACGTTCAATGGAACAGGTATTTCTAGTTCTGGAAGTTGAAATCACAAGAATTAACACCTTAATTTTTAGTTCAGTTTTCAATTGCTTTTGTAATAAATAAATTGATAATAAATGGCAAACGATACAAAGATCTTTGCAGTTACTTGATGGAGGGAGTTTCCTCAAATTTACCAAATACTTTTGTTGCCCTCCAGGAATCGGATAATAATCACGTAAATGTTGTAATCTTTTAAGTCGGTGAGCTATTCATGTTTCTGAAACCAGATGGAATTTGTATTGTGACTATAAACATCTGAAGTTGAATAGATAGTACATCAAAGTGTATTGTCAGAAATTTTTTGTTTATTTATTCAGGTTTTTTGTATAACAAAAAATAAAACAATCATTTTTTGCAAGGATATGAGATACTGTGTGTGACCCTGAAATAACCATATGAAACTATATAACATTCAATTAAAGTAACACGTCATTTTTGTACAAGAAAACTAATAATAAAATAACAAATGCAGAATATAAGAAAGTAACACTGTCAGAACTACCAAGTGTGTGTTGAGTATATCCTTAATTATGTTATTGCGTTCAATGAGATAGGATCTCAATAGTTTCCTACATTAGGAATGGTAGAATCACAATTGAAATGAGAACTCAATATATTAAAAACCTTTTTACCAACACACCTATGACTAGTTGCTTATTCACCTGTAAAGGTGGTAAAATAACGTGTCTTGTAGAGTAAAAGCTCTCTGAATTCACTTTAAATTTTGGGAAAGTTTAACATTAAAGCTTTTTCGAGGTAGAACTTCTTGATTAATAGAATGTTGTTTTCTTTGGATAAATCATTAGTCAAATACAGAATATGTTTTTTAAATAATATTTTTAAGATTTTTTCCTTAGACCAAAACATATGGTACCTAACTAAAAGTTGTTGAGTATTTAATTTTATCCTTAATTTGTAAAAACATAAATAAAGTATCTAATCGTCTTTACAATATTATCTACAAGTGCTGACCATTTGAAATGAGCATCTATATAAGCACCTAAATATTTTGTCTTAATCACATTAGGTATATCCAGACGATTACAATTTGGTTTATCATAGTCTTTGTCATAGCAACTAGTCATAGGAATGTTGATATGCATCTTGATTTGAAAATTTACATGAATACTATCAATATACAACTACCATGTGTAATAAATACAGTTTTCCCAATATTTAAGCCTAGAATATTCCAAAATAGCCAGTCAAAAATTAGAGTTATCCTTTTTTCTGCTTTAATACAAACTCTTATTCCAAGTATCAGCTTTAACTAATCACCATGTGTCATCAGCAAAAGAAACATGCTCATCCTTTTGTTGAACAGTAAAGATTTTATTAATGTATAGTATAAAAAAGTATAGGTGCAAGGACAGTTCCCTATGAAACTCCTTACATCGTAGTTCTTCCCTATGATTTAACATCATTTATTTTGACAACTTTCTTTCTGTTCTCTAGGTAGCTCTGAAATAATTTAAGCACAGTACCTCAGTACTTTTTTATCCTAATTTTTGTAATTTCAATAACATTAAATTGTGATTTACCTGTTATATTTTTATTTATTAATTACAGGTGTATTGGAAGACACCTAATGCAATTCAGTACCTACCAAGAACTGTTCAAAGAAAGAAATTTAGATTCACAACAAACAGACCTTGGACTTATCAATTCTTACAACAGAATGAACGTGGCACCCACCGAAAGAAAGTTTTTGTTGAACCTATTCTTGAGTGGTCTATTTTTCGAGGAGACAGGGTATGACTTATTGTACTTTATATGTTGAAATAATTTTGAGAAATTGCAGAACTTAAATTTGACAATTTTGTGTACATTCAGGTTCAGGTGTTAGTTGGCCGAGACAAGGGAAAACAAGGCATTGTCTCAAGAGTCATTCAAGAACGGAATTGGGTTTTAGTGCAAGGGTTGAATTGTCATATGAGATTTACTGGGAAAGATAAGGACTTCCCAGGTGTTGCAGTGTTGTCAGAAGCTCCCCTTCTGGTTACAAACCAAGTTTCCCTTGTTGATCCTTCAGACTTGTAAGTTAATTCACATTTTTATTCTTGTTATTAAAGCGTATGAGATCTCTGACAATAAGTTGGTAGGTGCAAATTGTATGCATAGGGGATTTACCTAGTAAGTGTAAGATTTGGAAATTAACAATACTGTGTTTGTCAGTGTATTAGATCACTTAGACTTCAGTAACTTGTCAAAAAACAGGATGCATCTTATACAACAGATAGGAATTTTTTGTAACTATCCTGATGTTAAATATATAGCATTACAAAAATCAAAGGTTTGTATTGTACACTATTACTATCATATTTAACTGTCTAAATGTTTGTTGTAAAAATTTGTAGAACATTGTAATTCAGTACCAGAGGAAATGGTTTGAATGGTTCCAGCTGTCAGAGTCTACATTGCATCTAAAAATAACTGTTTCTCCGTTGCATTTAAGATAATTGTTTCTCTTTGCATCTAAAATAACTATTTCTTTCTCTCCCCCAAGTGCTGCGCAAGCACATTTCATGGAATAATGGTTAGGTATCGAATTTCTTCTTATTCCTAATAACGTTCCCCAGTTGCTCTTCACAGTGAGTGAGAAGCAAATGTCTTATACAGCTGCTTACAAGTTAAAAGTTGCTAAACATGGTAATCATGCAGCAGAACAGAAGTTTGGCTCATGACCCACTGAGAAAACGAAACGTGACTGGTGTAAAGATGAGGAAAAGCTCACTCTTTCTCTGAAAAGTTGACAGTTTTCATGGGAAGAAATTTCAGAGGCCAGATGTAATAGAGCACAGAAAAATAGGAATTTCTATTTCTACAAAATTGATTATTACAGAAGCTAAAAATAGTACAAGAAGAAAGAATGCTGAACATTTTGTTGGGTCAATGTCATGCTGTAGAAGATTTATGAAAAGGCATGGTCTTTTGATGCATGCTAGAACCATAATATCATAAAGACTGCCAGTGGAATATGAAGAGAAGAATGAAGTCGTAGGCTTCCGCGGCCAGAGTCATGTGGGTGATCTGGGCTGTCCGGGTGACGCCGCGTCGAAGGCTGAGTTGCCGACGTTTCGACCATCCTGTCGTGGTCTTCCTAGCATACCAGCCCTGAGGAAGACCATGACAGAATGGTTGAAACGTCAGCAACTCTGCCTTCAACGCGGTGTCACCCAGACAGCCCAGATCACCCAGGCATACCAGCCCTGAGGAAGACCACGACAGGATGGTCGAAACGTCGGCAACTCAGCCTCGACGCGGCGTCACCCGGACAGCCCAGATCACCCACATGAAGAGAAGAATGTTCACCTTTTCAGAGGTATGTAATTCAATCAAGAAAAAATACTCCCTTTGAAATGTAGCAGATAACAAACATGAATGCAGTTCCATTTATATTTAATGTTCCTGGAAGTAGAACTGTCAACCCAAAAAGATGTAAAAATTGTTAATATTTAAACTACTGGACATGAAAAACCACACTACTCTGTTTTGCTCAGACTTGTTGCGCATATGGTACCAAAGTGCCTCCATTTTTTATTTTCAAGAGACTTTGCCCAAGGGGAAAACCGCCGACAAGTATTCATGTTCCTGTGCACCGAAAAGGCTGGATGGATGAAGGAGGTTTGAAGATATGGCTTAATAAAGTGTGAGGGAAAAGACCAGGAGCTCTTTTAAGAAAAGAGCTCTATTAGTTTGCGATCAATTTCATGCACTTTTCACTGATTTCATCAAACAAAAATTAGCCGTAATGAAAACTGAAATTGCAGTTATTCTGGCAGGACTCGCATGTCAATTGCAGCCACTAGACATATTTATAAACAAGCCTTTCAAAGCATATCAGTGCAAGGAATGGAATAAACAGATATTACAAGAATTGACACCACAGGGAAAATTGAAACATCCATCATTAACTCAGGTCTGTAAATAAGCCAAAACTTCCTGGAATACTGTTGAATTCAATATTGTTATGAATTGTCAAGAATTGCGGCATCAGCAGTTCTTGGATGGAGCTGACGATGATTTACTGTCTGTTGTCTTTGAATAGTCATCTTTTTAAATCACTGATTTAGCTATAAAACACATGTTTATTGCATTTTTTTAGAAAATCATTCCTTATGAAAATAAAATTTTAATTCCTTTCATAAAAATAAAAATTACAAATAAATTAGTTACCAAAAGTGCTAAAGATGACTAGAACCTTGAACCATGAAATAAAAAATAAAAAAATAAAACATAATAGAAAAGAAGAAATCTGATGAAAAATTCTTTCAGACAAAGACTGTAGAGGATTACATCATATACAAAAAAGGAAGACAACCCGTGTAATAAGAAATCAAAAATTACCAAAGGAAATTCACTAAACTTGTGAAAAGAATGGACAAATGGCGTCAACCAAAAAGGCATTAAACTATAGACCGAATGGCAAGAGGGATAGAGGCAAACTGACAAGAAGATGGCACGAACAGAAATACTTCAACTCGTGTAGGAATACTGTTTTACTACCCACTAACAGGACAGAAGCACCGCTCCTAAACTGAAATTCTCTCGATATTTTTTCATGGATAGGACAAGGAACATTTAAAGAATTGTGCAGGTCTCATTTTCATTAAACTTTTGTAATTTTTGAGAATTGCAAATGGGAGAAAGTATGTGCCTCTTAGCTCCACTAGTGTTCAATGAATGCTAGATTCATATAAGAATGTTAATGTAGTATTTATGATCAATATTTTAATCCATTAATACCTCTGATGACACTGCCAAAACTGCACTCAACCTATCAGAAGGAATTAAAACTTCTCTCCAAACTCTTTAGAACAAATTTTATAATGGTGAACAAATTCTACTCTTTTTTTTCCCCCTATTTACTTGATTAATGATTGCTTTTCCCTTGCATTTCTACAAAGAATTCATTTCAGTGAAAACCTTTAAATAGTGAATGAACACATAGTACGTTATTTAATTGAAAACTATAATGTTTGTTGCACTTCCTATTGAGTTTTCATTAATTTTCTGAGGTGTTGTTTGTTTTTCATAATTGTTAATTAAAACAACTTCCACTCCCCTCCAAATTTTCACTGATTTTCTCTCTCCAAACTTGTTAGTAACTACCGGAATCTGTATATTTTCCTACCATTGTAGATAGGCTTATTTGAGATAATGATCTTGAATTATGAGCCTGAATGATATTCTATCTTTCTCCATGAATGAATTCTTGCATTTTAGGGATGATTTATTATTACACATTCTAAATGAGTGAATGAAAAAGATGCAATACTTCTCAGACTCTGCTATGAATCCTAGATTACTTTACAGATTTCAGAAATACAAGCATTAATATTAAGATAAATATTACAAGAAAAACACTTGTACTCTTCTTAAAATTATACTTACGTATAAAATGAGTCTCTCTTGTGTATCTCTTGACTCCCAACTAATGTCTCTGTGTCACTACACTTTTTAGAGAGTTCTGTCATAAAGGAGAACTATCCAAATTTCTGGTGGTTGCATTTTAAATTTGTTTGTTGTACATTATAACTCATAGTGATTATAAAATTTATATTAAATATGGTGGTGTATGAGGTCGTTTTCCTATGATTGTAATATAAGTTTATCAAAAAGTTTGACCTCCCCTCTTTTCCAGAAGAAAAAATAAACGTTCCTGATTTAGTTGCTTTATTTTTGTTTAATCATTAAAACAAAAATATGATGTGAAACTTGTTTCATTTTCTTTGTTTATTTGATGGTGCTTGAGTGGTAGGGAAATACGCTCTATGTGACATTAATAATATTCATTGTTGTGGTACAAGTATCAGATGAATTGAAGACAATAATTATGTAAATAATCAAATGTGAATGGAAAACAATTAACAGTAGTTGTTCGTTGTGCATATGTTCAATAGAAAATATTCTGCAAAGCTCCAGTATGTGTGAGAGAAAAATTATTTTACAGTTGAAGTCACTTGTGTACAATGACATGTTTTTTAATAAACCAACTGTTGTAAAAATGTTGTTTTATAATTATTGTATTGAAGTGAAATCCTTATGATAGTTTTACTATTGTAAGCTTGTAAATGCCATTGTCTTGATTTGAATATACAATTTCATGAAGAGAAAATTATTTCAAAATTGTATGTTCCATTGACACCCTGAAATTACATAATTTTTTTCATTACTGACTTTACATCCTTTCTATTATTTCTTGTGAGTCAAGTGCTAAACAGTTATTGAAACAGCCAGGGAAAAATAAAATTCAAAGCCTTAATGAATGTTCCTTTGATTTCAAATGTTAACAAACCAATTTTGCAGATTGCCTACAAAAATTGAATGGCGATTCACAGAAGAAGGGGAAAGAGTGCGTGTCTCAGAAAGAACAGGACGAATAATACCCATGCCATTAATGGCTGATGAAACTCATGATTACAAATCAAAATCTGCGTACAAAGGTAAGATTGTTTCTATTTGTTTCTATTTATGAGTGTGTCTATAAGTTCAGAAAGAAATTGTGTGTCAACATTTTTTCTTTAATGAAATTTGTTGATGTAATCATTGGAGAAAAGAAGATCTATACATTGCAACCTCCAGATGTGTCTGTATTCAATACATGGTCCAAAAAGTATTTCAGGAATGTTAACAATAATTTTAAGAGATGGGGGAGAGAAAAAAATATATTCCTCCCCCACTATATATATGTATATTGGACACGTATTGAATACAGGCACATCTGGCAGTTGCAACTTACTATAATGTTGAAAAAAAAACATTTGACCAGGAAAAATTGATGGGATTTCTTCTTTTCGCAAATGATTGCATCAACAAATTTCATTAAAGAAAAAATGTTGACACATAATTTCTTTCTGAACTAATTATTTTTTTATTATTTCTATTCACGTGTAAAACTTCAAAAGAAGACAGTGTGTGATCTTGAAGTCCACTTATTAAATTTACAATAAAAATGTGTGTTCTTTGAAAATGTAAAATGTACTCCTCCATTTTCCCCTGATCTGTTGAACAAATTCTCACAACCTTTGGTTCTGTATGTTTGTGTGGAATATTTAAAATCAAAATTGTCTTCTCTCAGTGGACAAATTTCTCTAGCCATCAAATAAAGCATGAGGATGCTGATTCCTCCCAAGTGTCAGATGAAGGGAAACACATTTCTGTTCAAGAATTGGATTAAATTTTTGCAAGAGTATTATGTAAAATTGTTTCTACATTTTAGATTGAATGTTATTTTTGTAAGGCTCAATGTTTTTTGTAATTGCTTGAATGTCTTGGGTTCAAGTATGAATATGTAATATAGTCATCATCAGAAGGCAATTTCTAATTTTCAATCAATCCCTCTTAAAATTTTAATAATTGCAAAAATTCTACTTTCTTTTTGATGCAACACATACATTCTTTCGAAACCAATCAGTCAGGTGGTGTAGTGGATAAGTAAATTGTTTCTGGAACCTAAGTGTCAGAGTTTGAATCCCAACATGGGAAAATAGTTTTGTTGATTGGAAATATGGCAAGTTCAATCAATATTTGAATATTAAGTAACAATTAAATAATGCAAGAAAGTGTGTGCTGAATTGCGCTAATTTTTCTCCTGAAAGTGTTTATTGAAATATTGTGGACGTGTTTTTCTTTCTCATGGGTATTCTAAAATATAAAACAATACTTATTTGCATACCTTACAGGAGATATTTTGTTATTCAAAACTGTAATCACAACTGACTGAAAATAACTTGAACACATGAAAACATTTTTAGATATGCTTTGTGATGAGTGGCTTGTGTGAATATGAATTTTATACTTTTTCAGAATCGCCTAAAGATACTGTGGAAAGTGAATTAACAAAAATAACTTTTAGCCCTACATTAAGAACCTTTGAAATGGATGTAATGAATGAAATGGAGAAAAAAGAAGAAAATGTCACTAATGTTGCTGATGTTCCTAGTTAGTTCCTAGATTTTTTACTAGGAATTTAGTATTTCAAGTGTGTGTATATTTCAAATTCAATTTGTTATTCAAGCATATTGTTAAATATTTTTTTTAAATTGTACATTATTTCAATATAATAAAAGATTGTAGGCTATTTATTACCCGAGTTTTATTTGAAAACTGATGAAATTTTGTTTATAGGCATGAGAAAGTATTCACCGACTCATTTTAACAATCCAATTTTGTCATTAAAGCGAAAATTCTATCTATGGTTAATTCTGTGACAGATTTGCTGCTTTTGCAGGGAATGATTAATATATAACAAATTTATGATTAAATATTGATCATTCAATACTCATTCCTAAAGACTCAACTAGAAATTTAATTGCTCTTCATTTAATTAAAATTGATTGTACATTTTGCTAGTGTTTGTATATATATTTTCTTCATTGTGATTGTACTATGTCTTTTGTTCATAGTGAATGCATATTTCTTTCATTGGTAAGGATTTTAATCCTCAAGTGTCTAGTACATTCACACTTGTGATACCATCTAAAAGAGAGCAAGTCCCTAATGTAGCACATCCACCTTCTTCTAGTAGACAAGTCATAATTTCTTTGCCTTTTTTTCACACTATTATGTACATTTGTGGTTATTTGTTAACAATATTGCATTTATGAGTTTTTGTTCTTCAAATGAGGTTTAATAAAGCTCATAATTTTTCTGTGAAAATTAGCTCTAAATTCCACATTTTCAGAAACTCTCAAAAACAGCTCAACATTTTTTCTTCAAACATTTTTTACGGATAGTGCTAAAAGCACTGTGTGAGGTGACATAAAAACAATTTTGCTGTTTCCTTTTATTGTTTTCAAAAGTTACACTTTTTTTTTTTAATATCTCTCGTGCCGTTAATATGTACATTTCCAGTAGTTTGTATACATTGTTGCATGTGTGAGTGAAAGTGCTTCAAATGACTTGCAGTGAAGTTTCTCGAAAACTCAAAAGTTTTCTCTGAAAAAGAGCTTCAAATTTCGCTTGTTCAGTAGCGCTTAAACGACATTTTCTTAAAAATGGCTCCAAATTTTTCTACGATAATTTCCTTATAGGTTGAGCATTTACTCTTCTATAATATTCTTAAAGTCATATTTTGGATGGAGATAGAATCTCGCAAGAGGATGAGGAGACCGAAAAGCAAGCCCAGACCAAAGAAATTAGAAAACTAACTAGTACGGTAAAGTGTGTGTGCCATTCTGCTGCACTAGTTACTTTATCGTATACGTGGTATAGTAAAAGTTATGTAATGCTGCGGAAAATCTATTTCGAGATTTCCATCCGTCCATCTGAAGAACACGCGCCTAAACCAGGGTTCTCCAGCTGACGGCCCGCGGTGCCATTTATTGTGGCCTGCAAAAGGTTGTTAGTCAAACGTGCAAGTCCTTTGCGTCAATGTTGGACGAGGCCTTTGCGCTCCTAGTGCTCGCGCCCTGCCGGAGCCAACACCCCAGTGGTTAACTTTAGATTTAAGATTTTTTGTACTAAATTCAGACAATAAAAATCATCCCAATGTGTTTCACTGCGATATGCATGATATCACGCATGGTTCCATCCCCCCCTCTCCCGTTTCAGATCAGCCAGGCAAACTGCCGAGATCAACAATACTGGGAAGATAGATCACCCGAGTAATGTATATATGGCCCACAATCGTATTTCAGTTGTGGCTCTAGAGGCCTTGCAACTTGTACACCCCTGGCTTAAATTATGAGTAGGACTTCTTCCAAGCCGAATATTCCCCGGTCAATCTTGCCTCAGTCGAAGTTCTGCGATTGTGAATAACATTATTTTATTTTGTGTTGTTCTGTACATAAAGCCTCTGGAACATTTTCAAAATTTTCTCAAAAGTGGCCCCACATTTTCTTTAAATTTCTATACACCTATAACAGTAGCATTGTGGTGATTTTTACTGTTATCTCTGAGTTTTCGAGAATTGAAGTTTGAATTGTTTCTAATATGTGATCCATGACCGTCTAAAATTAAGACATGAGGGGGGGGGCGGTTTCGCATACTCAATGAAGGGCGGAAACCAATCAGTACAAAATGTATACCTGAATACACCTGGACTTTTGTCATCATACAATAGTTCTCGGCGGACATCCACTCAAAAGTTCTGTCTTCATATTTTCGTGTTTTTGTAAAGTCAAGGTCAGAGGTGGATTTACGCATAGGCACAGTAGGCACGTGCCTACGGCGGCAAATTTTCAAAGGCGCAAAATTTTCTTGATATTTTCTAAAACAAATTTAGGTTCTCTATAACAGCATAAATCATATTTTTATTTTAAAAATATCATATTAATATTTAATACAAGCTATTTATTTGTCTACTTCATTAGAGTATACCTTATGATTTCAGAAGTATATGAATCTGAAACTAAGGTTCGTTGACGAAAGAAAAGATGTTGCAATTCTAGTTGTCATGTTTTAGTTTCCTTTTAATGTTAACGTTTCAGTGTTGAAACGTTAATAATGTTGAACGTTACTTGCTATGAAGATACAGTTTATATCCAAAATTAGCTAATCCGAAAAAAATATTTAATTTATTAAAACAATGTGCGAATATAATGTTACTTTTAAAGTTAAAACGTTTAAATTAATGAGGAATTGTTACTGAATCGTTACAATTAGAAATGTAACATTAATTTTGAACAGGGGACGGCAAATTTGATGTGCCTACAGGCGGCAAAAATATTAATCCGCCCCTGGTCAAGGTACACATATACCGAATGTGCTCGAACTCACCACTACAGTCATGAGCGCCCCTCCTTCTTGGGCCGATAAAGCTACAAATTTGTTTTTTCCCTTTAACAGAGATCTTTGGAGCGAGACTGAACTAAGCGGATTCCTATTTTACCTACATATTGTGTTCGGTTTCATGCCAATCTTTTAAATTCAGGTTCAAGCAAATTGCAAAACAAATTTGCCCTTTACCCCATTCCCCTTAGTAAAATCATTGGCCCTTACCAAAGACATGGATTGCGGTTTGCGCAAAGGAAGAGTCGGCTTTTTTTATTTTCTTCCTTAGGGGTCTTTTGAGACACAGCAAATGGGTGATTAATATAATTTTTCACAGCTTAACTGAAAGATTAACTGACCCTCATCTTCGAATTCAGAGAAAACGATTTTCAGATAGAAGCGGAAGTAACAATCTGTGAAGTAGAATGTAAAGATTTTATGACGTAAAGTGAAGTAGATATTTAGGATCAGTGAATACTCTGCGTGGGCTGACATTCTTGTCTTACCTGGAGGGTTTTACTCCTCGGGGCAGGCACATAGGCTCTTTGGGCTGGCATCCGGAAACGCCAGAACGGAACGCGCCTCCCCAATTAAGAATGGGTACAATCACTCTGCCCCCTCAAAGCTACTAGCAGTCCGGGCTAGTACCGGAGTCTAATTGAGTGCCACTCACTAGCGCCGGGACGAATCCCTTCTCAATAACCCATGAGCATTGGGGACTGCCACGATGAAGCCAAGTGTCCAACTGGGAACCACCCAGATCAAGGTCCAGGCGGCTCGAGGCCCCTAACCTGTGTTCTCGCTCTCCTCACATTGACACTATCGGCGTGAGTATTAAGGGAATCTAGAACAACCTGACGGGAGATTCGCGTTCCTCGTCGGGATTCTATAATTGGGTTTGGGAACAAGACCTCCCCCAACCCTGTTCCAAAGAGTAATGCCTCCTCATTGCACCCATCTTGATGCTATCGGCGTGAGTACTGCCGAGAAACCAGGGAAGACGTTTCCAATCTCCATCATGAACCTCAGACCTTCCGGCCGTCGGTTTCCCCTTCCGGGAAATATTCAAGTTCAGGTGACAGACTGTGCTTCAAAAAATTATGAAAGTATCATATTAAAAAAAAAGTCCTTATGCAACATTATTCCCTGATCTTTGGCCATATTCTGGTGATATCTTACGGGATTGTTGGATAGAAAAGGGATCTTCCACTTGACAAAATAAAGAAATTAATTTTGATAAATCAGCCTTTGTATATAAAACTGAGGATAATATGGCCACAATACTGAAAAGAGGTGTTGAAAAGAAGTGGAGTGAGTTAAGGTAATCAAGTTCTCATTAAGCAGTGGCGGCTCGTGCTTATATAGGTTGCAACCTCCAGATATTTGAAAAAGATATCATAATATCTTAGGAATTTACATTTATGTATATGAAATCATTTTAAACCCAAAGAGCATCCATCTGTCTCTCTTTCTGGTGTCTGACGCCTTGTATGTTTTTTAGTGTTCTTAATTGTATTAGATGTATAATCAATGTAAAAAATTTGCCACCGGCCATGATGCCCAAAGAAAATTAAATAAATTACCTATCTCTACCGTGCAGAGGCCCTTCACATACTGATCTTATCGCTTACACTATTACTAGAATTTAATCTTAACCTAAAAGTCTTCATATTTGTGGGAAAAGCCTCCACTGGTGCTGCGGGCAAGCTATTCAATGACTCGATAGTCGTATTTACAAATGAGTATTTTTCAACATCAGTTCTCTGTTTCCTTGGACGTATTTTTCTAATATGGCCGTGACGTGCTAAGTAAACGGGTTCATGCATTCTTTTCTGAATATCCCTCCATGCAGAATTTATTTATTTATTTACGTCAAAAACAGTTAAAAACTATATGTTACGTGTTATGGGGAGAAGTTAATTTGAAGTTACATTAATGTCCAGAGGCAAAACAAGGGGCCATCTCAGCATGTGCTCAAGGATCAGGGAAACTGGACGAAAACCTGAACGAGATGGGGGTCATTGACCCAGAAGCAGAAGTACAATACTTACGTACCGAGAATTAGTAGGTTAGAATGCCCTACAATTTACTTGTTACAGATTCTTTAAAATTATACAATCCAAATGGTAAATAATAAATTAAATGCCATTGTTAAAATAAATATTACTTTTCTTTTGGATGCTCGACATAGTCTCTAATTGTTTAGAAACAGTTGTGCAGCAGAAATTTTTTCTTGGGACTTTAACTTTTGCATCGAATTTAATCGTCTAATGTCACCTGGCAAGGTGATGTAAAACAATATACACGTAGTATATGTGAATTTTTGCAGTGAGCTGTTGATACTTTCTCGTAATGAATATGATTACTACGTCGAGTGTTGTAGTTATAGACAACGGCGTTTGTTGAAGATATAGTCCCGCTCTTAAGTAAGTCATTTTTGACAAAAAACATTGATTCATATATGAAGAGACAATGTAATGGTAATATACCTAGATTAATAAAGAGAGGCTTACGAGAATCACGTCGATGGGATTTGTGTATTATTCGTAAAATTATTTTTTGTAATCTAAAAGTCTGGGAGCTAAAAGATGTATTTCCCCAGAATATTAGGCCATATCTCAGGCGGGAATGAACATTCGCGAAGTATACACAACGAACAGTGTGAAGGCTGACTGAATTTGAAAGAATTCTGAATGCGTAGCATAATGAACTTAATTAAGTGTTCAAATCATGTAAATGGACGTTCCATTTAAGGTTTGACTGAATTGAAAGACATAAAAATGTTACCTTAATATCAGTCAACGGCACACCGTTTATTTTCAATGGAGTACAGAGCTGTTTATTTGAAATGGAAAATGCATTGAAACTGTTTTCTTTTAATTTACTATTAATTGGTTATTACGAAACCAATTTGAGATATCTGATATTCTATTTACGGTTTCTTTATTGCAAAGAATATTCGTATCATCTGCAAAGAGAACTGTTCTTCCGTTTCTAATCATCGTTGACGTAGAGAAGGAAGAGAATAGGGCCTAAAATCGTTCCCTGCGGGACTTCATATGCAATTAACAAGGAATAGAAAAGGTTTGTGCGTAATGTTCCATTATTCCAGTAAGGTATTTCTACTCTTTGAAATTCTTTGATCGTTCTTTATGGTACGAACATAACCAATCTGGAGCATTACCACGAATTCCATACGAAAATAATTTTGAAAGGGAAATGATATGATCGATGACGTCAAAAGCTTTTGAAAGATCTAAAAATATATCAAGAGGTGCTTCATTTTGATCCATGGATGAGGAGACATCTTTAAGAAAAGAAAATATGGCTGTTTCCGTAGATTTTGATTTTCGAAACCCATGTTGAGAATCTGAAAACGCGTCGTGTTTCCATTCGTCCGTAAACAAGTATCTCTAATATTTTTGAAAAAAAGTCAAAAGACAAATTGGTCGATAATTTTAAATTTCATTTTTGTTGCCTTTGTGAAAAACATCTGAATCTTTGCTGTTTTAAAATTCTGGAAAAACTCCTGTGCATAAGAATTCATTAAATATGTGAGTTAACGGGTGTATAATGGCATGCATGCGAGTCTTTAACTAGCAATCCGGAAATTCATACATATCGGACGAATATTTATTTTTTAATCTACCTATTATTTTGAGAATTTCATAGAAGTTTCGAAAACGAACATCGTGTCTACAATTTTTTGGGAAACTTTTAATGAAGAATTTTGTGTCTGAAGACCCTTAGTGAGATCGGCAGCAATTCTCGAAAAGTATTGGTTAAAGATACTAGCTACTGTTGCCGGATCATTCACATTTCTATCGTTATCTTTAAAACAACATTCTCTACAAGGCTTCTAGTCGATTTGGTCGACTTTTTAATATATTCCACATTGATTTTGTTTTATTATTTGAGTTCAAAGTATCCTGATCATGTTTCATGATTTTAGCCTGCCGTATGACTTTTCTTAACAATGATTTGTATTTTTAAAGTAGAGGAGGAAATCTTGAGATACAAAAAATTAACATAGCAAAAATACAATCTTGATGATAGAGATTTATTTGTTAAATGAAACCTGTTCTAAAAATAAATTCTTTAACTTTTTCTAAAATAATTCTTTATGTTATGTACATAAAAAATAGTAGTTTAGAGTAATTTTCGTCTTCAAAATTGCAAATTCGAATTTTCTGCGCTTATTTCCCGAGATGTCAGATTGGTATGCAACAATGGAAACGCAGCGCTGCGACACGGTAATTTGAAATTCTAAGAATTCCTTCGTATTGTTGGAAGATCCTGCAAAATTTCCCAGGGAATGGAATCCCGAATCTGAACCTCCAGATAGTATATAGGTGTTGTGGTGCGTTAACGTTGGCATTTTTCATGAAATAATTGTAAACGTTGTCATTGCCAACAACTTTTGTTGGCAATGACAACGTTTACAATTACTCCAGATAGTAGCTACCCATACTAGCCCTTACACAATGGTGGTCAATTCTAGTTGACAAGTATTAAAAAGTTTGTTTATACCATACAAATGGGTGAAAACAAGAATGGCATACGTGCCTTTTTTTAAATTCTGAGAAAAATGTTTATATTAAGCTATATTTCAGTGCTAATGTAATTTCATGGTTTTAATGAACAATGGCAATTGTTAAATGATGACACAAAGCACCACGACTTTACAGTGATATTGAAAGAAATTAACAGTATTCTCAGAATTTATAAAATGTCACTTATACTGTTCTGGTTTTCACCCATTCATATATCTTATTAATTTAGTTTCGTGATATCTAATAAGTTTCGAAACATAACGCTATCATCATATTAATCAATTACTTGTTTGCCTAAAGGAATATAATGATTACATCTGTGTTATGGGGTTATATTGTAAGTGCGCCTTGACGTTGTTAGGTTGTCAACACTGTGTTACTAGATTGTCGTTGCGAATCAGTTGTAGCCAGTTGAATTTATGTTCAGTGTTCAGTTGTGATATTAGACACTATTTTGTATCCATCTTAATCCACATTAAAGTTTATCTATTTAAATTAGTTACAGTGTTCTTTATTGGCCTCATAACAATCCGGTATACCTTAGGGTTCCCATTTGGGCCCTTTATTAATCATATTATTTGTTAATGACTTCTAACTTAAACTATCTACATCTTCATTTCTAATGTACGCAGATGATTTAAAGTTATACTCCGAAATAATAAAAATTAATCGATGATTGTATCGCTCTCCAACGTAACATAGATCTGTTAGCCTATGATGTGATGAAAATAAGATGGATCTTAATATTAAAAAAATGTAAAGTTATGACTTTTTCTAGGTTAAAGACTAATAACTTAACTTTTTCGATAAGAGGACACAATCTTGAACAGGTCACGCTGATGAAAGATCTGGGAGTTCATTTTGATACCAAACAGTATATTATGATATAATACATTACAGTATCATGTAGATAGACTAATATCCAAAGCAAATAGTATGCTGGGTTTCGTCAAGAGAACTACCCAGGACTTTAAGAATCCAAAATCTTTTCGAACTTGACATTAGTTAGACCAATTTTAATGTACGCTTCTTCTAAGTTCAGCACAAATTTCTAAATTTTGTTGCATTGAAATTAAAATTTCTCTCACCTAGTTTAAGTCATAATTATACCCAGGTTGTTACTGTTGTGAATATAAGCTCGTTGAAATCGCGTAGAAATTATACGGATGTTAAGTTTCTATATAATTTGGTAATAAATCGATTGTATTGATCTTCATACAAAAATTCCTTGAAAAGTTCCACTCTTAAATTTGAGAAACAACAAACACATTAAATTCTTAACACCTTTTGCGATAACTAATCAGTTTTATTTTGCACTACTATGAAAAATGTGCAAATTAGTAAATGAATTGATAATTGATATGTACTCTGATAAACATTGTATTAATGAAATATATTATATTACATTACATTACTTTATATTATTATATTATATTATATTATATTATATTATATTATATTATATTATATTATATTATATTATATTATATTATATTATATTATATTATAGTGTATTACAAATATATTATTGGACGATTGCCTGATTAAATAGATAAACAAATGGATGAAAAATGAAAAAAAAGCGCTTTTGTTTTGTCTAAACTTAAAATGAATTTCATATTCTAAGCGGCATAGTTCTAAAGGGAAA
Source organism: Gryllus longicercus (assembly GCA_038098605.1). Classification (NCBI taxonomy): domain Eukaryota; kingdom Metazoa; phylum Arthropoda; class Insecta; order Orthoptera; family Gryllidae; genus Gryllus; species Gryllus longicercus. Next base: position 466,116 of record JAZDUA010000064.1, on the reverse strand, counting down.
AGAAAAAAACAAAAAATAATTTCATTAAAATCCGTCCCTATTCATAATGTAACAGGTTCTCTTACAAGGCCAATATTGCAATATTAAATTTTATTTAACACCAAAAATACGATGTAACATATGGGAAAAAATAAATAAATTTATATGTAAATGTAATATAAAAAATATAAGAATATTTGTCGTGAAATGCAAGCAGAATGATCTAATGGAAACACCTGCAATGTTTCCCTTATTTCTTATCGAGTATCTTAATAATCATACTGATTAAACCATCATTGTAAAAATGTAAATAACTGTCTGACGTTGTGACAGCTTTTGAGGGTGCTAATATACTCTTTGGTGCTAACATAGAACAAGTCACGGTGGAAATAACACCATGAGAACAAGTATTCTTCCATTGTGCATGGAGGAAGAATGGTGTTAGTTTGCAACTAAATACGAAAATAGTAATGTACAATAAAAGACAGAACTAGTCGATTGTAAAATCTTGGGTAGTTTTCGTAAAAAGCTGTAAATTCGTGGATAGTAAGGGATACTGCAATTGTTTGAACTATTTTACAAAAAAATTTCGAGAGTACGACCACAGTATTATACTGTGGTATGACGGTAGATAAAGTTGGTGAACCTTCTTAATTGAATATACTCTTTGACGTCTCGAGTGACGAGCTAGCTATACACAACAAGATGGCCAAAATCAGCTGTTTTTGAAGTGGGCGTGTGGAGAACGAGTTATCAAAATCTTTCGAGTCTAAGTCAGTATAAGCAAAGTAAAATGATTATTTGATTATTTTAAAAGCAGTAATGTAATTTTTGTGCCGTGTGACACATGATCTAATAATTTATTTTATGCTTTAGAAACCCTTGGAAGAAGGCAAGATGACATAAACGTCATGTTGAGGTGGTCGAGTTTGGATCAGAAATAAAGATACGGGAGAAGTTTCACTTATCTCATTGAGGGTTAGTGTTCGTTTTATTGCATGCCAATCGTTACGGTATTTTCTTGTACTGTGATTTTTACTGACATTTGTAGCACTACCTATCACATGTACCCCGATTTTGAATTAACACAACTGTAGTATTGTATGTGTCGTATTCGTGCCTTACAAATATAATTTCCAATCACAAAATGAATAAAACAATAATTATGATTTAGGGAGATGAGTTCTTAGAAATGAATTGAGAACTATTTATGTCAACAAGTCTGATTGCAAGAGAACAACTTAATTATTAAGATTTTATTTGATTGTTATGTAGAGGAATATAATTATTCTATTCTCGTTCAAAATATTTTCTGATATTTAAGAGTGGGCAACATTTTAAGGTTTTTAAAGTTCAAATTGAAAAAATATCAATTTTTGTAGTAATATGGAAATGTTTTTATGGGAAGTTCAGTGGCTCATAAACTGAAAAGAATTCAATTAAACTATTGAGGAAAGAAAATTATCTTGCTAGTATCTTATTAATTAGAAGGATGAATATCTTATTAATAACTGCATACTTGAGTAAAATGAACCAACGATATTGCTATGTCACTTTTTTATTTTGGTTTCCTCACTATAAATGTCAATTTTCAACCTTAAAATATTTTTAGTGGCTTGTTAGCTTGCAGAGTTTCATGTTCGATATTACAATTTTTTATTAAGATGTACCGTAAGAGTCAAGTTTTAAGTATTGGTTCATGAATGATTGAAGAAATAAAGTAAAGGACATTTTCTTGAATACTTAACATCTGAAATGTATTCATGTGATGCATATTTGAAACCTTGATGTATAATAATGTTCATGATATTCTTGATACACTTTCTCAATGATAAATTTTATTTATGACAGGTGTATAATAAAAACTACACAAGATGAATATAATGCGGAAATTTCGAGCAGGATGTGGCTCTGTGCCAAGTATGTCTCAAGATGAGACAAATTCTAATCCCCAACATACAGCACTGGGTCTGATGCATCTTAAAAAATTGTTTTCTGAATACACACATCCTTCTCATCCTCTTGGTGAGAAAGAGAGAGATGATAAACTATACAACATGCTCCCTCTGTTTTGTAAGGTATGAAATTATTGTAAATTTGGTTACTAATTCATTGAGATCTGTTCATGTACACCAAAAGCAATAAATTAAGTTTTAAGCTTTAATAAAGTAAGTAAACCTTCAAATTATAAGAAAAATTTACAATCATAATATGCAAATTATTAACAATTTAATTTAATACAGTTCTTTACTTTTGTTGTTGTTCATGCTCTCATAAACATAAATAAAATTGTTTGAACAATAAACATCCTTCTAGATGTTTTGTTACTTTTTAATAGGTGTTTGGAAATAGCCCATCTGCTGATATGATGGAAAAATTTAGAGACATATTAGCATTTTGTCAGCAAGTATCTCGACTAATGGTCTCAGAAATGAGACGTAGAGCTTCTAACCAATCCACAGAGGCAGCAAGTTGTGCTATTGTCAAGTTCCTTGAAATTGAAAATTCTGAAGAATCAAGTAATGGGTGGATGTTGCTGTCAACTATAAATTTGCTTGCTGCTGGAGACTCTTCTCTTATTCAGGTTTGTGTGTCATGAACATTTTACTTTACAAGTTTACTTTGAGGGTAGTAATTCAAAAAATACAAATATGTGGCAGAGGAAATACATAGTAATATTTATTGAGTCACATATACAATTACAATTGTGTATGAGTCAAATTGCATATATCATCATAGGTTGACAGATTTCTGGAAAACTAAGGGAAATTGAATATTTGAATTAAAATTTTTCAAAATATTATTATGCAGAAAATTACTTTTAAACTCAAAATAATTTTGAGTTTACAGATGTTGAAGCATGCATTTAAATCTAATTAAAGGGAGAAAAAATGGTTTTCTAGAAGAGTCAAAAGCACTGTTCAAAATGTTTCACTTCATTTCACGTAGAGTTATAGATATTTGGAAGGCAGAGATATTTGGAAACCGAAAGAAAATGCAGGAAATACAGATTCTGATGACCAGCGGTAACCCTGAACAACTTAATAACAAAATAAAACAAGATGTACCAATTTTGGTGTATTAAGGCACCACAATGTGTTTTTCTGTCGAAAAATCATAGTTTTTTGACACAGCATTACATAACGTTCTCTATACTAAATATATTAATCTGTATATTCATACATATATGAGAAAGTAAAAATTAATAATCAATTAGTGGTGATACAACAGCTCATACTTTCTCGCATTGTTTCTAACTGATCCGCTATATTATACCACTACATAAATATGCAAAAGTGTTTTCAACCACCAAAAATTATTTTCTGCACAGAGACTTGAACTCGGATCCTTTGAGTTAACTCGCCATCAGTCCTATCAATATGCTACAGAAACTATGTGACGTTTGAAATCAGAACGATGCTTAAAAATGTATGTCTCAACCCAATATTTCCTACCTGTAATTTTTGCAATTGTCAAAAATATGGAGAGTTCCCTGACAATGGAACTTCCACTGTATTTTTTGCTGTCAGTTGTTACACACAAGGAGAAAATTTATTGAAAACATGTTGAGCGTTCTTTGAGTAACATTTCTTTTTTACAAATTGCATAAATTTCAGACAAATTGCATGAAATCTACTCTTTTTTTCCCCGTCAAATGATTACACTGGCCCTTTTTTAAAGAGCTTAATTTTTACAACAGACTTTGTCCATGGACAGAGAGATGGACGGGCAGATGTACGAAATTCTATTAATGATTGATTGTATATGTAAGAGATTCAGTTACGTGTGATGTAATTCCTTGTATAAAGAAGTCTGGAATATTGCCAATCCCAGCAGATTGTTTGTTTTCCATTTTGTTTATACTCCTTGTAGAGGGCGGAGTATCCATCATTCTGTCCATTGCAATTGTTTTTGCTTATAGAATTCTCTGATGCACACGTAAGCTTCCATTGCTCGATTCCATAAATTCTTGGCTATCCGGGAGTCACTGCGTCGTTGGCTGAGAGGCCGACATTTCGCCTGACATGTCGCAGACTTTCTTCTGCCCTGCCCTGAGCAAGCCTGAAACGTCGGTCTCTCAGCCAACGTCGCGGCGTCTCCCGGATAGCCAAGACTTTATAGAATTCTCTCTCGGTTTGCATTTGAGAATAGATATATTGCAGTCAATTGACGAAAAGCCCACTGTGCAATGTGTTTACACTTTTTATCCACTGAAAACAAAAGATGTTATATCAAGGGCTGCAATTGTAAAAATTGTCACCAAAAATTCTGAAATGCATCACAACTGAGCCAAATTTAATGCAAATGGGTTCAAGGTGAGATACAATATTACAAAGATATGACCTAAACATTATAAGAAATATGACAAAGTAGGATAAAATATCATTGTCCAACATATAAGAACAATGAAATTCGGATTAAAGAAGCCAATTTGAAGTTTGCAAATTGTATAAACAAAAGAAAACTAATGGAGTAGCAACAAAACATACTTTCTTTCATTATTTGTAACAGTTTCATAATACAGTAGAACCCCTCTGAATCAAAACCTTTTAAATGAAATAATCTAAGGGAGAAAACAAGAAAAAAAAGGGAGGGGGGGGGGGAAGCCATGCGTTTCATGGAAAGACCAGAAGCAGCCAGGCCTGCTAAGATTTTATTGATCAAGTGATTATAACACTGCTGGAAAAAAAAACAACAGAAGGATAATTATGTTTTTCCAAAAATAGACCCCATGTAATTCTAAAAATAGTATGTGCATGTACAACTTACATTTATATAATAAAAGTCCATTACATAAGCTGGGGAAAAATAAATAAATTAATATATGTATTATATATCACCTTCAGCTTTAGAAATTGCCAATTTCTTATTAAATGAAATTTTCAGTTTCTGGAAACACCCCTGTCTCATTTATTTCAGTTAACAGAGATTGTGTATAATTCTATTTGAATCAGTAGAAGTGTTTATCTGACACTGGGATTCGATCTCAGGTTCTTAGTTTAAGCATGCCATGCATGTTAAACTTAAACCACCAGCCTCTCGTGTACATCCACCTTCCATCTGCTTTAAAAACAAAATTGAATATTTGCATTTACCCTATTTCAAATTCAGGGATTTTATTTCTTATTTGAGATCCAATTTTGAACAATAGATTTCATTAAAGAAAAAAAATCTTGTATCTTCAACATTGCAGTTGTAGGAAGATGCCGAATAAATTTTAAACTTTTACAATTTTCAAAAGTATAAATTTCAGCGAAAATTAAACTTGCACTTGTTTTGAAGTACTTTGCTCTATTCAAGAAAAAATTGGAAGCCATTTTTCATAAAATCTTGTCTTTAAAAATGCCTATGTTTCATGCAAAATTACACGGGGAGGGGGGGGGGAAACCACATATATCCAAAAACTTTATCCAAAAGACCATCTTTAAAGAACTAATATTGAAGAACAAATTTCATTAAAAAAAACCTTTACCTTGAATATTGCAGTTCTAGGAAGACCTCAACAAATGTTTAAACTTTTGCAATTTTTGAAAATTTGAGGAGTTTAACCAAATTCAGACCGGTTCCATTGTTATAAGTGTACTGGGCCTGATTAGAATAATAATAATAATAATAATAATAATAATAATAATAATAATAATAATAATAATAATAATATTTATTAAGTCACATATACAATTACAATCGTGTATAACGAGTCAATATGATGCCTTGGGTGGAGAGAGCGAAGTTATATTACTGTTCAGGAGCAAACAAGGGGCCATCTCAGCATTTGCTCAAAGGACAAGGGAAACTGAACAAAATCTGATCGAGATGGGGTCATTGGCCTAGAAATACAATACTTGTTACAGTTAGATTAAGATATTATACAGTAGATAAATTTTCTGCTTATAATAATTACATTAATAATAATTACATTAATAATACATATCAATTAAATTTGCAATTACATCAAATTTAACAATAGTAGTACATTCTATATTTATAACTTGAAATGGTGAGGAGGCAAGTTTTGACCAGTTTTTTCTTCTTCTATTCTCCTTCTATTTCACAGGATGTGATATGCAGTTCTTTTTTCTTTGCTTCAGCTTGAAACAGTTCACATGAAACAGAAAGTCTAATGGAATAAGAAATTCTTATTTATTTATATTTTTTAAGGGAAATGTTGTAATTTGAAAATTCCTTTACACTGTAGAACATGTTGTTAAGCAGGAAAGCTTTCAATTTACTTTTAAATGTATGAATTGTGTTTATGTCTTTGATATCATTGCCTAGTTTGTTGTAAAGTGTAATGCCCTCTATTAGGGTACTTTTTTGATAAAGTGTAGTTTCAGAGTGGGGAATGTGTAGATTATCCTTTTGACGGGTGTTGTAGTTATGTACATCAGAATTTAAAGTAAAAGTGTCTTTGTTTTCCATGAGAATTTTCTTTGTGAAGACCACTATTTCAAATATGTACATGCATGGTAGAGGAAGAATCCTTAGTTTATTAAACAAGGGTTTGCAAGATTCCAGCTTATGAGTGCTGGTCATTGTTCGCAGTATTCTTTTTTGGATAATAAATGTGCGAGTATTTTCAGAGGCATTTCCCCAGAATATTATTCCATATTTTAGGTGTGAGTGCACATTTGCCAAATACATTGTTCGAAGTGTCTCAATGTTGGAGCTTGACCTGAGGGTGTATAGGGCATAGCAAGATTTGCTGAGCTTCTTGTTAAGATTTGAGATGTGAGTGTTCCATTTTAGGTTTTCTTGAATTGTTAGTCCGAGGAAGGTAGTTTCATGAGATATTGTTACAGGGTTATTGTTTATGAGCAAATGCTGTGAGAGTTTTTCTTTAGATCGAGGATTCATGAAATTTAGAGAGACGGTCTTGCTGGTGTTTATGATGAGTTTGTTGTCTTGAAACCATTTTACTAGTGCTTGCAAAGTTTTGTGAGTTTCTTTTTCTAATGATTGTTGTGTTTTTGCTTTGATGATGATGTTTGTGTCATCTGCAAACAAAATTATTTTGTTGTTCCTTAAAGCCAAAGGCATGTCATTTATGTATATAAGGAATAGTATTGGCCCAAGGATGGATCCTTGCGGGACTCCACAATTTATTATTTGAGGACAGGAGTAGTATGAGGAGATTTTGTTTTCTTTAGTGCGTGGAGGGCAACTATTTTCTACGGTTTGATAAATATGATTTGATCCATTGGCCTGCAATGCCTCGAATCCCTAGCATTTCTAGTTTTCTTAAAAGTATATGATGGTCAATGATGTCAAAGGCTTTTGACAAATCTAAGAAAAGGCCAATGGGAATTTCCTTCTGATTTAGTGCAACAAGTATGTCATTTAAAAAGGAGAAGATTGCTATGTCTGTGGATCTATTACTCCTGAAACCATGTTGTGCATTTGTAAGGACATTATTTGCATTGAGAAACTGTTTGAGTCTATCATTGAAAAGTCTTTCCAGAATTTTTGAAAATCCTGATAACAGGGAAATAGGCCTGTAGTTCATTGGGTCATAACTATTGCCCTTTTTAAACAATGGTTTAATTTTTGCTGTTTTGAATATATCTGGAAATATGCCTGATTTTAGAGAGTAATTGCAGATGTGAGAGAGTGGTTGCACTATACATGGAGCACTGTGTTTAATAAGAAAATCTGGAATGTTGTCCATGCCTGCTGAGAATTTATTCTCCATTTGTCCAATGATTTTAAAAATTTCAGAGGGGGTGGTTTCATATAAAAATATGGAATTTACAATTTGTGTAATATTAGTGTTTGTTTGTTGTGTTTTATTGTTTAGAGAGTGTTGAGGGATTAACTTATTACTAATTTGTGAAAAGTGTTCATTGAATATATCAGATATATATATATATATATATATATATATATATATATATATATATATATATATATATATATATATATATAATATAATATAGATAGACCTATAATATATATAGAAAAAAAATGTAAAGAAAAAATTTGGAATATTGAGTTCTTCAGGCTTCACATGAAGTACTCTCCCCTCCCCCTCACACACAATGAAAATATCAATTTCAAATTCAAGGGGTTATCAGCCAAATTGATAGGTGAATATCAGTTTTGTTAAAAATTCTGTTTATTGTTTAGCTGCTAGCATTGTTCACAGAGGTTTTCCTGTAAGCCTGTCTTTAGGTATCTAGGAACCGCAAATGGATTCTGATGACTTGTTTTAGAGGAAGTAATCAAGAAGATTTGTTGAAAGCTTAGTTAGTTAATAGTAGAATAGTTTTTAGGAAGATGAATTAGCCATTTTTTGGTATCAGGAAACAACCAAATTCAAATGTTGTCTCCATAACGACAAAAAAGCGTTGGGAAATATAGATTCATAGCAATCATCAATAGCAGCTCAATAATCTAACACTTGTTTTCTCCTAAGATTTTTGACTTACGAACCTTTACCTCGAGATCACAGAATTGTTGTTGAAATTATAATTGGAATACAAATATTTTTAGAATAAATCAGTAAGTAAATTGTAAAATATATTTAAAAAAATGTTTGTTGGAGTTTAGTAAGCCAGTTTGGAGCCTATAGTTTTTCAAACTTTAAAATATACTTTTGGGAAGATTTTTATTTGTTCTCCAAGTGTGTTTTCTCTGTATTCTTCACTCACTTTTTAATCACTCTTTGTGACAGTGTTGAAGGTTTTTTATTTGATATTTTATTTTGGAATAATAGTTGCCAGATCATGTGATTTGTTAAATAATTAAATTAATAAATTTATGTTCCCCAAAGTATTCTACATCGATCTGAATTTGTTGTATTTTGAATATGGATAAGAAAATTTGAAGAGGGAAAAACTAACGTGCAATTTTTTAACCATATGAAAAAATATTATTCTGCTGTAAATAATTAACAAATGTTGTGTAAATTGTTCCAATTTATTGAGTTGAGAAATCAATATATTTTTGTATTCATATTCATAGATGAAATGCAATATTTGTGAAATTGTTTTTACACTTTTTACCTCAACTTTTGATTTATGTGAAATGCAATTAAATTCCATTAAAACTGTACTCTGTTTATGTGGATCTTCTAATTGTCATATTTCTTTACAGGTTATGACATCAGTGTCAGTACCATCAACATTAGTCAAATGTTTATACCTCTTTTTTGATCTGCCCGAAATAGAGAATCCAGACACTGTAGAGAATGGTAGTGAATTTACTCCTCGTGAAAGGAGGATTTTGCTTCAGAAAATATTTGTGCAGGTGATACCTTTTTATTATTTTTCTATGAGTGTGATGATGGGGATAATATCAAAATAATAATAATAATTATTATTATTATTAATATTATTGTTATTATTATTATTATTATTATTATTATTATTATTATTATTATACTGAAATAAATTAAATATTAAAAGATATTAAAGTGTAGTGTGTGTAAGGCTGACAGATATGTGGGAAATTGATTTATGATGCTTCTCAAGCATGTTTCCTTGAGGGGTGTTGGCATGTACACATAAATTTTAAATTTTGATTTGAATGGTAGATAGTGTTTGGCCTTGTTTCTGTATTCACTGCCATCTTAGTAGCCTAATCAAATGTGAAGGCTTGACTTGATGGAGGCAGGTGCTTCTTTAAATTTTTGTATTATAAGTATCCATCAACCTAGGCCGGGTTTGAACATGCAACCTGGGATTAGTAGTCAGATGTGTTCACCACAACTTCACCTAAGCTATATTTTAGAAGTAATAAAAGCAATATTTATTAACAAATTTTCTATTATATAGGTTTTGGTTAGACTATGCAGTCATGCATCTCCTGCTGAAGAACTTGCTCGTAAAGATGATTTGACATTACTTTTCTCAGCGATCACTAGTTGGTGTCCATCCTATAATGTAATGTGGCGAAAAAGTGCTGCTGAAGTACTTATGACGCTTTCACGACATGGTCTCACTCAAAATGTTGTTAGTTACATTCACAGTAAGTATTCATATATATGTAATAAATAAAATTGGCCTGAAATGGTTTTCTCCATGAATGTATATGTATTTAAAATATGATATAATCATGTAATATCGTTTTCATAAATTTGTTTAATAAATTGGTAGTGTTGAAAAATTTTTAATTACTTAAAGTATTACAAGTTAGGTATATTTATCAATTGAGGTTAGTTGATATATTAACATTTTTATAACCAGTTAACATTTTGAGGCTGAAGAAAATTATCTGTTCCTTTATCAAGCATTTTTTATCCATTCAGCAATAAACAAGGAATGAATATTAGTTTTAAAAAGTGCTGTTTGGTTCTGGTTTTCCTTTCATATGTTTTTACTTTTGAGCTGTTTTATGTATTGTATGTTATTAAATATAATTAGAAAACTAAATGACCTTTAATTTTTGGAATCATTTGTAATATCAGTGGTAAAATTGTCAATATTGGAATATCATGTAATTTATAGAAACTACAAGCTTTTTAAATTTTGTTCATAGTTCTTATTTTTGTTTTCAACTAGTAAATAATTGACTGATCATTGTGTTAATAAAAATGTTTAGTGTTGTTCGCTCAATTTTTCCTGCTAAAAAACAACAACAACAACAAAAAACCCAACTATTTACAAACTTTTTATTGGAAATATTTATTACCAGTCAGCTTTGTAGCAACTAACAAACAACAATTAATTTTGTGCCTAGGTAAGGGTTGTGTGGCATTGTGTATTGATAACATGCAACGAGTTCAAGAGTTATCACCTCTGGAAATAGTCGAAATGTTTGTGACTGTGTTTTGTTTCTTGAAAGATTCAAGTGATGTGTCGCAAACTCTCTTGGATGATTTTCGGAGTTGTCAAGGTTATGTGTTTCTCTCAGAATTCTTGTTGAAGTAAGTTGATTAGAGCAATCTCTTGAATTTTATATTACATTTGTCTTAATTTTTCTTGTGAATGGAATGGCTATGGATTATGCCTGTACTTGCATATCTTAAAAAAAAAAAAAAAAATCTATATATATATATATATATATATATATATATATATATATATATATATATATATCTTTATTTATTTATTTATTTCCCAAGTGGTAATTGTAATTTTAAATAATATGAAAGTATATTGTATGTGTGTGAGATGAGAAATTGAAAAAATAAGTATCTGACAAGATTACTCTTAATGTAAGAGGCTTTATGGATATGCTAGACAACTTTTCAAAAGACATCAATTTTAGGGAAATAATTTCTATGTGCTTAAAGATTATGTTAAGTTAGCATATAATTTGGATTAGTCTATTTGACAGACCCCAATATTACAATTTTTTTCTCCTTCAGATTAGAACATGATTCAAGTGCAGAATCTCAAGAGGCAATTAGAAACCTTGTGCTTATGGTAGCGTCTCTTTCCATGTGTGGTCACATAGAATTGCGCCCTAGTCAAGCCAGCATGGGCTCTTTATTTCAAATGTTGGGTTTCATTTTACCACAGCCATCAGGTCGTGGTGAGTACTTATTTCCCCCCTCGTGAGTGTATATTCAATTGAACTTAGTCATGTTTCTAGGGACTTTCTTTCTTTCTGAATTAGGACATTTTGGTTTCTATTACATTATTACTCTGCTTAGTGAATTCGTTTCAAAGAAACATTCCAATGTATTTTCAGGAGCAAGTGTACGAAACATACAAGCTTTTCAAGTCCTTCAATCAGTATTCTTAAAATCAAGTTCTGCTGCTTTATGTTGCACCATCCTTGATGCTATATCCAGCGTGTATCATTCCGATAATGCAAATTACTTTATTTTAGAAGCTCAACACACATTGTCTCAGTTTGCTGAAAAAATTCATTTGAAACCCCAGGAAATACAGGTAATTATGAATTAATTATTTATTTAATTAGATACAATTAATGAATAAGAAAAGGGAGAAGAAAAGAAAGCAAAAAACTTACAAACAAATAAATGTGAGTTTGTGGCTCTGTACTAGCTTTTTTTTTCTTTCAAACCTTCAAGAAATATTTTTTTATCTACTGGAAAACTTTTTGTATTTTTATCCACCACAATTTCTTTTTTATTCATCATATGTTCTATTAAAAATATTTATCTTATGTGAGTTGAGACAGAACATCAATGTATACGAGATGTATACATACTCTGTCCTGTGATTATGTAACGTATCAATTCTCACATCTTACTGTTTCTGTATGTAACTTACTATCTTCTTCTGCTAGCCATTCTAGATATCCTCCATGGCATTTAAGCACTAGCACTCCATGAATGAAAAGAAAACAGGATATTTCTTAATGTCAATAAAGAAAACAAATATTTTTCATAAAAATATCGTATTAAAATACATCAAAATCAAAGTGGCTTTTGAGTCATACGGGCTCTTCTAGAGGTCTTTTGTGAGGCTAATCAGAAAATAATGTAATTGTGGGCAAAGAGTTATTTCCATTTTTAGGGCAACCTATTTGTGAGAGTCCTTGTATTCGACAATAAAGTAGAATATATCTTAGCCACCTGCACTTCTAACCAATTAATATTTAACTTCTGAACTTGTCTGAACTTTCTTAACTAGACACTTGCCAGATTTCAGGATGTTAACTGGCAAATTTGACAATTAACTCCTCCACTCCCTCAAAATTGTGTTTCAAATTTATTACTTCTCTCTTAAATGTTTTTGTGTAGGTAGATGATTAATGATGTGAAATTTGTTACGACAAATTGAGTTTCGTGCTTCACAGGGGCTAGTCCAACCCCTCTTAAGTGTCCTGAACCTTACCCCTATCCTTATTCCTTTCCAATTCTGGCCGACGCAGGGCACGTGTGAGACTACCTGTCAGCGATTCCCTGACTTGACTATGACTTACGTGACTTGACAATACAGCGTCCCCTAGAGGGCGCTTATTAATGGAGGTACTCCAGTAAGCTCAACGCTCCTTACAGAGTTTGGAAAGAAGGAACATCGATCTATATTTTGATTTTATGCATCATATTGATGTTATTAGTGCATTAATATAGAAATATTTTAAATTCTGTATTTAATGTTATTCAGTAATTCCTCTTGCAGAGTAAAATAAGTAATGTAGAGAAAATATTGTAATACTGCAGAAATATCGTTTTCAAGATTTCAATGGAAATGCATGTTTTGGGTCTTGGGGTCCCTTCTTTTCTTTTCTTTTTTCTTTTTCTCACACATATATAATAAATTGACATAAAAGCCATTTTGCTGTAGTCTTTGTTTTTTTTTAAATTACTCCAGTATATTTTTTTAAAATCTCTGTCACACTATTAATATGCACATTTCCAGAGATATGTATGCAATTTTGCATTAGTGAGTGGAAGTGCATCAAATGACTTCCAGTGAAGTTTCTCAGAAACTCGGAAGTTTTCTGTGGAAATAGTTTCAAAGAGCATTTACAGTAACCTGTAAATGACTTTTTCTTAAATCAGCTCCAAATTTTTCAATGAAAATTTCCAAATAGGATGAGGTTTTACTCTTCTATAATATTCTTAAAGTAAAGAAGCCCAGACCAAAGAAATTAGAAAACCAACTATGAGAAAGTGTGCCTTTTTTCTGTAGCACCACTAGTATATATTTGATATTACGTTTGTATTTCGTACATTTGTATTTTCATAAAAATGTTTGTAATTCTAATTGTGTATTTTTGTTGTTGTTTTTTTAGGAAAAATTTTTCCAGCTTTTGGAGTTTATTGTGTTCCAATTGAACTTTGTTCCTTGCAAAGAATTGATCTCCCTTTCTATTTTGTTGAAGAGTCAAACATCAGTCAGCTGTAGTATAATTTGCATGCAGACTCTTCTAAATATATTACGGTATTTAATATTTTACTTCCAATTATATAAGGCTACTTTGTACATTCATTGCTGATTGAAATTTTAATGTATTTTAATTATTTTGTGTAGACACAATACAATTTTTAAAGATGTATACCGAGAGGTGGGCATTCTGGAAGTGTTTGTGACATGTTTACATCGCTATGCAGCTCTTTTGAAAGAGAAGCAACAAGCAATTGATGAAGGAAAAGGTTTGTAAAAATCAATAATAAGAATTAAATTCAATTTTAATTTTTTAAAGAAAAGTTGTCTACTCTTTTTATGTTTTCAATTTTTTTTTTTTATATTACTCTTTGTATGTTTATATTCACCAATTGCGAATAAGTTCATAATGCTTTCAGCTATTAGTAATTTTTCAATAACATGTTATTCTGTAATGCAAAAGTTTTTTTATGATCGGTTATTTATATAAACAGACTGAATCCTATTAGCTTAACACTAGGAGGACTCCACTGTCATTTTGATCATACTTTTTATCCACAATTCTCAACAATGTATGTGATTTGTAAATTCAGTGCTCTGTGGCTTTTAATATTTATTCATATTCTACACATTGAAAGAATATAGCCATTACTTAAATTTAACTATGATATTTACAAATACTTTTAAAAGGACGGAGACCTATAATTTTTTCGGGTGTTAGTCTTTTATCTAATATCTAATACAACCTATCAGGGAAAAGTAAGTAAAAACGTGATTCTTAGTTCATTGCATTGAGCTGTAACGATTGATCAAAACAGCGCCAAGAAACATCCAAACTTGTACAAGTTTGTAATGAGAGGATATGTTTCGTTGACATACTTGATCAAATGGCGCACTTGTATAATTGTGAAAATTGAGTATAGATGGTGGCACATATTTTTTTTCCATGTTCTGGATGTTGCGGCTATCAATGCATGTATGTTATACAGGGAGGTAACAGGTGAGAAAATATCTTGCCAAAATTATGTCTTCAAATTATCGGAAGAATTAGCTTTAAGAATTAACAAAAAGAAAGCAAATTCTTCCCTGAGCAATCAGCCCTTTTAGAGAAAACTGATATTTGCAAGACCTGTCAGATAGGAGGATGTAAAGGCAGGAACAAGAAGAGGAACATCTGCTGGAAACATCTGTGGATCATGTGCTGGAAACATCTTTTATACTTGTGCATGCTGCTTTGAAGCTTCTGCAGAGTTTGATTAATTAAAGTTTACTGAGGATCAAAAACTTCAGAAGTTTAAAATTAAAACCTTTCTATTTATGTTAAATATTAATGTTATCTATTGTAGGTACCCATTGTTATATATGTAAGAAACTTCTTATAGATTATATTTTTTATATAGATTAACAATTATCATTTTAATGTTGCTTATAAGTGCATTAATTGCATTTCTTTTATCAGTTATGTGCAGTAAAAAATTTAGTTAAAATTTCAATTATCTGAATTAAAGGAGATGGGGCTGATTCGAAAATGTTGAAATTTAGATGATTAGATAAAGTTCAGAAATTAAGTCAAAAGGCAACTGACGTGTAAAAAAAGGGATTTTAATTCATGAAATTGTTTAACAACCAAGATGTAGAAAATTATAAATGCTGTTAGATTTACATAAAAAAGGCTTCAAATTTCATGACATATATATTTCACTGCACATGACCAAGTTGGGTATGAGGCTATGGCCATCAACCTATGTGTGTTATGTAATATATTCTTGAGTCTCCATAATGAATACATATTTTATGCCAAATTACTTGCTTACCAAACAGTATTTTTTCTTTTCTTAACAAGAAAGGGAAAAAAGAAAACAAACAAAAACAAGAAGAGGAAAATAATACCCTGAAAAATGAAGAACAGTAGATTGGGAAACTAGAAATATAACAAATATCACACAGGAAAAGGAATCCAAAAGTATTAGATTATTTTGATCATGCTGAATCAATGACATCCTCCAACAGCTATCCCAGAAGTCTCTGCAACTTGACTGTGAATTGACCTTCACCTCCTCAATTAGATCTTGCCCCTCATCCTTTGACTGTAATGGTTTTTGTTTCAGATTTCATTGCTAGTTTGTATCAATTGATTTAAAAGTATGGAGAATAGAATTGTTAAATCAGTGACAGAATGGGGTGTTACAAAAAAGACAACTAGTGAAGAGGAGAGAAAAATAATTATTTGGTAACTTAACTAATGTAAATCTTTGACAGAAACAGGGAAGATTGTAGTAAAATTACATAGTATTTAACATAATTGGCAGGTAGTGTGTTTGGAAAGCAGTGAACAACACATAGGAATGTCCGACTGCAGTTGTTGAGTGATCTTGATTGCAGGTAACTTTTTCATGAAATTAAACAAAATCCAAATACTCCAAACCTTACTTCTGGGACAGATGATTCTCCAATAACAGTGTGCAAAATGTTAGGAAATAGTAGGGGCCATGGATGTGTGTTGTGTAGAAATTATTGGATCATTGAGAGTAATGGAAATAAATGCTTAGAATTTGCCAGAAAAAGAAATAGTTTGTTCTAGTGGTGTCTGAAAAATAGTGTACATTGTATACATTTTTCCAAGATGAATAGTAAGGACAAAGCAGCTGCAAAAAGTGAAACACCATCAACATAATTATTGTCAAACTTATATAAAAATATAAATCATTATAGTCTCTGAAACCTTCAAAATCTGATGTTTAGTATAGAGGTAATTTGAATTTGAATGTAGTTGTGTTTAATTTTAGGAGAGAGCAAATACAGTCCATGGCACAAAATTCAGAAAAGGCTCAATTACCCCCAAATCATTAAATGCTGTCACAAATTCTGAAAGTTGATCATTAAAAGATTAATAGAAATATTTATTACACCTCCGGTGAGAAAAAGTTATGTCTTTATATTTTGAAATATTAAAGTTTATGCCATTTGTTTGTGACCAAAATACCCAGTTGTGTAAATTACATTGAAGAGCTACATAGACATTGATTGATTTAATTTCCAAAAACAGATTCAAATCGCTGGCATATAACGAAAATGATACATTTACAAATACAAATTTCAGATTGACAACAAATAATATAAAAAATAAGGGGCTAAGGCCCTGAGGAACACCCAAGGTTACTTTTATATCCTTAGATATAAACAATTAGAATTTAACTTTTTGAATTCTTGTCAATTAAGTTGTTTTCAACTCCATTTAATCAGGGTTCATGAATTCCCAAATAGTACAATTTCTTCAAATACTTTGCTTAACTTAGTCAATGGCTTTTGAGAAATTGATGTAAATTGTATCTACCTATGAATGTGATTCAAGTTTTTAAAGGGTAAAAAGTTGAAATATTAATATTATTGTTATTGTCGATCCATGATGTCAAAAAACATGTTACTAATTAATAAGTATACTATGTATTTAAAACTGGTGTTAATTGGTCAGTTGTTTTTGGTTCTAATGACATTGATATAATGCTCTATTTTGAAATAGATCTATAATTTTTTACTTACTTTTACTTACATTTGATTCATTATTTTTTTACTAAAACAAGATATTTTTGCTTTTTAAACAGTGTACAGTGTTAAGATTTTAATGAATTGTACTCCAACCAATGAAATTTTGTAAAAAGTACGCCATTCCCCTTTCTTAAAGCAGAATTTAGGTTTTCTTTCTTTTAGTTTTCTGCTAATATCCTGAAAACAGTTAGGAAATCCACCAATGTGTATTGAGTTTTGAAAGACATAAACATCCTAATGAATGCATTTTGATTCATTCCAATAGGTGAAATAATTTCTGTTTTTCACTAAAGATAAAATTCATTCTTTCTCTTCTCTAATAATTCATTATGATAAATAAATGCCCTGTCAATGTGTGGTTATTTCTGCTAGTAGAAAATATTTTGTTTCATTGGAATTTACTTATTTCTTTTATTTTATTCATATTATAGTACCTTTTTTTAATTTAACTTTTGTGTATATGAAACATTGAAAAAGAATATTGGATCTGTTTTTGAGAAAAATGTATTAAAAGAACTTTTGGAAAAGTACCGCAAGTCAGGTTGTGGAAACTATTAAGATTTTGAGGAACTTTCTAAAACTTTGTTTAAAGCCCCCTATTTTTCGGCAGTTATCAAGTAATGCTGTGAATCACTAATTAATGAGATTGTCTTTTCTAATTTTTGAAAATTATTCAATAATCTTAAAGGTTTTTAGAAAAATGAGTCTTTTGTTAGGTTATTAAGACCATGTGCTTCTATTTGCAACAACTGCCAACACTCAAAGAAAATCATTGGAGTGTTTTTGAGTAAACTTTGAAAATATTATTTACTGTACAGAAAGAATCTCATATCCAAAGTGAAACCATTCAATTCAAATATTCAGCACTGGAAATTTGGGTGTGGATATGAGAAAATTAGTTTTGGAAAAAGACCACTGTACAATTCTGTAAGAAATTCTCAGATAGAAAACTGCAAAATGGACTTATGGCACTATGGACAAAAGGCACTTTTTTTGTAGTAAATCATGCATTAAATCATTTGTTCTAAAAATCCTTTAGAATGTTGGGATCAAAATTTTGTATAATTGATTTTGATTAATAAATTTCCTAAATGATGAGTATCCATTTCTGATTTCTAGTTTTTTGCATCAATATATTCTTGAGATACTTTTCAATCATGCTGCAAAATCTTATGTTAAAAATTGTGTTTCTTCTAGTTAAATGGTGTCTGAAAACTTAAATCCCATCCTGAACTGTAAGGCAGAGTTTGAATTCCCTTTCTGGAAAATTGTTTCTTGGAGATGCATTACTTTCAAAATAAGCTTCTCAATATAGTGAAATGAAAATGGGAAAAATTGAAATTAAAAAAAAAAAAAAAAAAAAAAAAAAAAAAAAAAAAAATAAAATAAAATAAAATACAATTATAATGAGAATATTTTCAGTGATCTAATTTTATATATTTAAGAAGCTAATTATTATGTTACAGTATGAAGCAGACTTTCTCAGTGGTTCTGTAAATTTATATTTATATGGAAACTTATGTTCTGGTAATATTTTAAAATACCTGCCTAATTTTTTAACATTATTTAAGTTCATTTCTTACAATATTGCAAACTGAATTCTATTATATTCAATATTGAAAACTAAATATAATTTAATATCCTACAATAATTATTGTATAAATTTTTCTTTAAAACTCAGATGTGTTGCATATTGTTACTCTTATTTGCAATGTTTTTAATATATTTTTTTTATTTTATTTTTTATTTTTATTTTTATTTTTTTTACTTTTTTTTTTAACCAAACTGTTGTCTTTTATTTTCAGAGTATGTAATTCCAGAAATGAGTGAACGTTTGGGTGTTTTGATAATGGAAGCTTTAACACTGCTGTTGAATGGTAATGCCAACAATGCTGGAGTATTTCGTGAATGTGGTGGAGCTCGTTGTGCTCACAATCTTGTACCCTACGAAGATTGCCGACATCTTGCTTTAGGTATTCTTTCTGTTTCAAACAATTTATTTTCTTCTTACAAGTGTATATGAATGTTTAGTTCTGAATTGGCCTTCACATTCTTCAAAGAACACTAAGGATTGCTGAGATTAAAGATGTAATTAAAAATTATTATGATATAGAATGGTTTCTCTGTACTTCTGATAGTTAAAAATTGTATTTGTTCTAAAAGTTCATAGATTCTGAAAAAATACGTAGAAAACACAAGTTAGATTTCCAATGCTAACTCAAAGTAGAAAATACACCTACTTCCCTCTCAGTTTATTCGTCAGGAATATTTTCTGTGTATCTTCACTGAAAATGAAGTAATCATAAAAATATATAGAAATAAAAATTCTTTAGGATGCTCAAAAATTTCTTCAGTTATTGAAGCTTTTGAAGTTTTTAGGAATATGCATGTATTGAATGAAAAAGAACAGACTAACCTTTTATTTCTTTGTATATTTGTTGATTATTTTGTTATGTGTAGATATAAATGAATGCTAGTACACTCCTGTAAATAGTACATAAATTCATGAGCATATCTGCCTGTTCATTCATGCATGTATTGTTGGTTTCCCTTCTTCTTTCTTTTTTTTCTCCGAGTTTTTCCTCCATAATTTTGTAATGCCTTTTCTAAAAAAATTTATCTCTTTCATTGAGACCATGAATTTGGTTCACCTGTTTTTATGTTTCTTATATCATACTTGCTCTTGTCGTCCCTCAATTTATTCTTGATCAATACGTACATTATGACATATTACCAGAAGAAATATCTCTAAATAAAGTGTTTTCAACAGGCATTGTTCGTGAATTAGTGCTGAGTTCAGGAGGTGATGATGACATGGGAACATTGCTTGGTATGATGCATTCAGCACCTGCATCTGCTCTTCAGTTGAAGACGCATATATTGAAGGTATATATATTAATATCGATACATCTTTGAAAAAGTTACCAAAATAAAGCAGCTGTGTAAACACACAAAACAGTGTTTAATAGTTTATTATAAGTAGTTATAGTTAATATGACAGAATAATTTTAATAAAAATGCCGTATAATAATTATATTGTCCACAAAGCATGTAAATGGAAAAAATGTGAGTGCTCAGACTAAAACACTGGTTCTGCCATAGCATAGCACTTGGTTTTTGTTAAAACACATGTATTCATAAAACATTCAAAACGTATTCTCAGAACTTTCATTTTTATTGTTTTTGAAGGTATTTGGTGAAAATACATCATTATTTTCAACTTTGTTTAGCTTATTGATGCCTTTTTTGTTAATAATGTATATTTAATTCAAAAGCCAAGCCATACACTCACTGTAATTTTTAATATAAATGATTAATTTGTCTTTCATATACAAGCTAGTAGTACTGAACCAAATTCAAAGGACCTTGACTATTGTCATTTTTGACATCAACAACATACCTTTGTTTTAAAAGATCAAGATCAGAAAATAAAAGCAGAAAAGATCGACTTGATTTCATAAGATTATGTGATTTACAAGTTATATAAATTGTATTTATGTGAATCACAAAACTTAGCATTTTACACATTCCAAAACAACTATTTCTTTGGCATTTAGGTAGCATTATATCAACATTAATCTTCTGTTTTGTGTTAGTTTTTAGGGTAAAATTGTATTTGGGTCATTCTATGTCAAGTCGTACAGAATTTCCCTAGGTATCTGTAAATTTATTGAAACTGTTGAAAATGTGTAAAATTCAGTGATGTTTTGGTTTCTTAGAAGCATGGTAGTGAAAATAACTTTTTTGAACTAAAGTAGGGGTTTTTAGAAGACTGAATTGCAATGTTGACTTCAAACTCGTTTTTTTCCCATTTTAAGTTTGTTTTTAATCATTTTAGTTAGATACTATTTTTAATGTCGCAGATGAATTCGTGAATTGTTTGTGTGTCATTACTGGGTAAAACTCACTAAAAGAACATATTAGTAAAATACTAAAAATTCAGTTCACAAAAAACCTTATTATTAATTTTCAAGTTTTTGAGCTTAAAGTTTAGTGGAGTTTCATCACAAAAACTTAAAAATAATGCAGGGGATACTAGTTTTGATTTTCAAATGTTCCCAAATTCAAACTCTGAGCAATTTAAAAATAAACCTTGCATTGAGTTCACATTTTTATTATATTTTTCCCAACATTGCACATTGGAGGGGGCAACGGCCTACCCTTGACCTCCCCCCTCCTGGATCCCCCTACTGTAGTAAATGTATTTGTGCAGAGGCACATAGGTTTCAGGGAACACAATTTTTTTGAAAATGAGATAATATTTGTAAAACTGTATTAAATTTGAGTTTATTTCAATACAAAATGCCATATTTATTAACTTTTTTAGGTAGCAGAATAAAAATTGGGTATGTTTATAGAAGCAAATTAAAATTTGGTTTATGTCTTCTTTTGTTTAGTCTTTGCTGATGTGTTTACGAGAAAGTCATCGTACACGAACGGTCTTCCGCAAAGTGGGTGGTTTTGTATATGTGATGAGTGTTCTTGTGTCAATGGAGGGGTGTCTTTGTGAACATCCTAGCTCTCCTTGGAATGAAATGCCATATTCAGAAGTATTAGAACTTTTACATATGGTTTTTAACACTGTTACTGTGGCTATGAGATTTGAACCTGCAAATGCAAAGTTTTTTCATAATGAGGTATGTTAATAAGTTATTGTTTATGAAGTTGGAAATTATTATTGAAGGTGTTAAATTTTAAATTAAGAGAATATTGTTAAAGACAAAACAAGATGGGTATTGAAATTTGTGCTTTCAGAAGTTAAAACATATTAGAATTGTTGTGTCTAATTGTATTTTAAAAGTTCTTAAATTTTTTTATTTCCTACCAGTTCAGTTGAGAACCATTGCCCTGAAATGCAAAAACTGAATCACTTTCAATTTCATTTCTTTTTATATCGTTTTATTACTTACATTTTTATTTAACAAGTTAATGTGAATGTTAACGTTTCAGATATGTCTTACAAGTTTATGTGATACATTGCGTCTTCTGGGATGTTTCACCAACCAACAAAATTTGGAGGAATGTGATGAAACATTAACTCCTCGAGAAGAAAATACATTCCACAATCTTTTTACTGGTAGTGTTCTTGAACCAAGGTAAGTTCTTGGCTTTGGGCAGTAAGATTTTTGTTTTTTTAAACATGTGTATAAAATCTTCAAGCAATTCAAGCAATTTACTGGTTTGTTTAAAGATCTTTTGATTAGGGGCAAAAGATGTTTTAAAAAATATGAAATGTGGAGAAATAACTATTTTATAAGCTTCACTTTTGTGACAAAAATTTAAATTATTATTTGTCTGTTCTACCAAAATAATTAATATTATTAAATTTATGAAAAACTGTGCAATAAGATTCAGTTATTATCAGTAAATGGTGTCATTAATTTGTTACCTTCTAGTCAGATTGTAAGATAAAATTCAAATGCTGAAAAGATAAAGTAGGTACACATATTTTAGATAGATTTAGCTGGCAATATATGTTTTATTTATTTCAACTTAAATTTTAGGACCTGCTTTAAATTGAAATTATTCTGTTTGCAGTATTCCTGCACATATTCCTCTTCAATTGTCTTATGCCTGCATAATTCTGAGACTGTTGTATGATGTTACATTAGATGCATATGATAAACCAAATGTGGCCACTGTTATTTCTTTCAAATCACCAACTCATAGAAGACATCAATCTGAGGTACATTTTATTCTCTAGGGTATAAAAGATATAAAAGAAATAAAAATATAATATTTGTATATTTAAAACACTAAGAGTTTTCCTTTGTAAAAGAATTAGAGCTTTCTATTTAACCTAAACCTATTTTAATGTAAATTTTACAATTTTTGTTTTAAATGAAAGATAGTGGGCTCAAGATGTGTTATTGCTTGCTGTTATCGACAGATTTTATAGTAAAGACACTAAATTTTAATAAAATTGTAAAATTAACTGAAATAACTGTTGTAGATAAAAAGTCTTTCAATAGTTCATTAGTGTATTGTACAAGAACTTTAATACATTCTAAGTTCAAGTGAATACTTTTTTACTTATTCGACCATCGAGTAAACAATTGTGCATTGTCAACTAACTCATAACACTCGTTGCTTCATAACATGAACTCCATCAAGAACGCTTATCTGCCATGATTTGTTCATTATGTTGTGTTTAACACCTACACTCCATACTTTGCTGTCTTGATCATTTTGTTTTGCGAGTTGAGATAGATCTATCTAAAGAAGACAATGTTTAATAGCATTTTTTGTAAAGTTCAAAGATAAATGAGCATTTTTAAAGGATAGGATTTGTGAGTGTATATAAAAGCATTGATCAGCAATTGTATAACATGTCTTGACAAAGAATGATAGTGTTTATAATTATATGTGAAGTATTACATATTTTAATTGCATTTGATATTTAGCAGGATTTTCTACTGTATTCCACTATAACACAATTGTACAGATCTTGGTAAATATAAATCATGTGTTGGTAATTGTGTTCTCAATGTGTTGTGATTATATTGTTCTAGAATTTGTAAATCTCTCAATTAGTCTTGGAAAATATCTACTGAACATCATGAAACATATTTTTGAGATTTTTGGTTTTCCATACAGAACATGTATTGTACTTTTCTGTTGTAACTCCATTACTGATCTTTCTTTTGTGCAATGTAATTGTATGGGTTCAGGTAATATACTTTTAAAAGCCTTTACTGTTCCTTAATGGAGGTTAGGAGACAATAGGAAGTGGATATCTGACTTAATTTTGTTTTTTAGAATGAAGTTAGTATGCATTGCTTGTTAACACATTTTTATGAAAAACATCACATTTTTATGAAACACTTCATAATACAGAATTTGTCAACGTGGCTTGTCTATGTCCTGATGGGGGATGCAGAGATGGTTCTCATGTGTTCCATTTTCCATTCTCGTGCTCTACTTTTCATGTATCACTTTCCTCTGGGGCCCCTTTCTACCGATTCCCTACCCATATGCTTGCCTTTTATGTTGACCCATGTTGATGGCAATGGCTACCCTGGAGACAACCAGACTGTTGTTGGACTTTCTTAGGAGTATGAGCATGCTCACTCATTTGCTGTTGTGAAGTTGGAATCTTGGGATAGATTCTAAATGTAATCATTCTGTGAAACCCAGTGGTGACTACGGGTAGTTATATTCTTTATACTCTAATACACCATTGGCTTTGGTCTCTTCTATATGGGTGGTCTTGAGCTAACTCATTTCTGATTAGTTGGATCAGTCTAGACCTTCTTTATTGATGTTTTTGTGAAAACACTTTTTCTTGTTGTGTACAATAGATAAACATAGGTAAAGAATTTAATAATATGAATTAATAAAATAATAACACTATGACTTTTAATTTAATAATTTTAACTATTAGATTATTATAATAGTTATTGTGTTAATTTTACACCTGAATATATTTGTTTTGTTTATTATTTTTAAGAAACAAAATTTTTTTTAACAAGTTTTATTTTTTTCAAGTGGTGGGGGGATGATCACGCCCTCTCTGAGATCCACCCTTCACTGTGCGACTGATAAATTCAATTATTTTATGACTGTGATGAAACAATCAAATGCACCAAGCAGTAATTTATTTCCCATTCAACTATTGTAACTCATTATTATAACTCAAAATATTTCACTCTCCTACCCGGCTTGGAGAGCAACCGGAAAAGAAAATTTTTGTCACCCTGCCAAACATTGGTGGTGCATCCTAGAGCATAATATTTTGCCATCGTGATTTGCAATACTAGATAACAACATTCACTGCCAAACAATGATCGCAAGCGAAATAACAAACACACTGCCAAAAGCCTCACTCTCTCCACCAGGATGTAGCATGTGCAATTACACATGTGTCATAAAATAGATGCTGCCACACAGAAATATTGCTGGGGAATCCTCCAATTCATACTCTCAAACAATGAGAATTTCCCCTGCTATTATATATTCCTCCATGGTCTCTGCTTCGAAGGAAACTCCTGCCAGGGTGGATACCTACCCCTTCGGGAAACAACACCGCAAATCAAAAAATTAAAGGAAAAAAACTCATTACTACACATAGTAGGACTCTCCTATTCTGGAATTTAAATGGTTCTTGCTCATGGAGGGACGTTCTAAAACTATTGTTGTCCTTGTTATATCCTTTCATCTGTTTTTCTGGAAACACCTTTTCCACCCATGCATTTTCCAGCTTTACCCAGTAGAGTCATTATTGATGATGGTTTCTGCTCTCTTGGTATAGTGACTACATTCATTCACGATTTTCTGCCAATTTTCAAATTTTGTGTTATTTCTATTTTACGGTAATCTTATACTTTTTGGTTAATAAATCTTTGGGTCTTATTCTCAAATTTGCTTATGTTCCTGTAATCAGCTTGATAGTTACCTCTGCAATGGCCTTTTTATTTAATGTATACATTGTCCTCGTACATTGTATACATTGCTTTAAATTGATATTTAACTTGGGTGTCAATGACCGTTGCTGTTAAAGTGTCATTTAATCCTTAATCATTAAATAAATCAGTCAAAATATCAGAAGGTTTTTTGCACCTACACACTTGAATAACTCTTACCCAAAATAATTCAATTCCTGGTACCTGCTGTTTGCAAATCTTTTTTGTCACTTTGTTTCTTCCAATTTGTCGAAATTCAGTGTGCATGAACCTCATTTCCTGATATCTGGAACACGAATTAATCACCCTGCAAAATGAGGAACTCTAGATATGTCTATTTTCCTCAATATGATATTGCATTAAAGAGATATATGGAATATGATATATGGATATTTCCTCAATATGATATTGCATAAAAGAGGGCATATTTACACAAGTATATGAGGAAATCGATTGGTTCCATGGAAAAATGGCTGTTAGTAGAGGTGACCACTTCATTAAGGTGGCACTGCAGAATGGCTATAACAGCGGAAACATAGAAGGAAACTTTTCTCTGACTCTGGATTTGTAATCAAATTGACTGAAAATACTTGAACACTGTGTGAAAGTACGCCTATATTCTCTCTGTTGCCCTCAAGTATTCTGAAAACAACTCAATTTGAAGACTGCTGCTGCACTGGAAATCAGAATATATTACTGGAAAACTTGAAACATTCTGTGCGAGACTTCAAATGTGTAAACAAGTAAACAATTGGGACTGGGACTTTAAAATAGAGATGTGCTATACAAGAAAACATGATAACAAGGAATGTGCTCAGTAGATTCTACTGAATTTTGAAATACTCTATTGAGTAGTTTACGGAAAAAAGAAACTATGAATTGAACAAATTGCTTTAGAACAGTTATATTTTATCCAGTTTATTATGTATTTTTAAGAATCTGAATGTAGAAATTGTGAAATAATTTAAAGCATTCTGCTGTTTTCTCATGAAGTATGGTAATTGATTATTTTTACTTGTGTTGTAGACTCATATCAAGATTCTTGATTCCCCTAGTGGAAAAAGAGCTGCAGTGAATTCACTTAATTTGACTCCTCCTGTACCTGACCCTGTTGTTGTACATCCAGGCGTTGTGTTAGCAATGCTACATCTCTTACCATCAATTCAACATCTCGAAGAGACCCAAGTAAGAAACAGTTGCTTTAATTATTTATTCAAGTATTTTCTTGGTTATTTTTAATATGCTGCTAAATTTCTCTTATCAGATAAGAAGACTTATTTTAATTGCCATATTAAGAAACTTCATTTAATTGACAGATTTTTGAGTAATCAATTTTCATTTTCTCAGGTTGCATTGACATTACAAATGTATGCTTCAGAAGTATTAAAGTCATTGGTGCGCTCTGAGAGAAATCAACAGGTTATGTGCGAGGCTGGTTTACCTGGTCAATTGCTTGAATGTGGAAGAATAGCATTGGAGGAAGAAACTCATCCTTTACATCCTCCTTTACAATACATGTTGGAGCGGCTTGCCGCTCAAACTTTAGAACCCAGAGATCTCAGGTTTGTATTTGGTAATGGGAACCCTTAAAAACATACTTTTTCATTTCTTTCTGAAACTAATGTTTGTTACTTTCTTATCAGATAAAGATATTATAATAAACTAGGTGTAACCCATCAAAAATTGATTAAAGTCTCAATAATAATGAATAAAAAACAATATTTACATTCATGGGGTAACAAAATGCAATGCTGCTTGATTTTCTGTAAGTTAGATTTCTCTTAATATACGTATGTATTGTTCCATCAAATTGCTCTAAGAAACTCTCTCATTAAAAAAATCTTTTATTTTTTTTTCTGAAAGGGCCTAGTGAAGTTGTCGATGGGCAAAAATGTTGTTGTTTTTTCTAAAAATTCACCCTCTTACTCTGGCACATAAAATTAAGCTAACCGCCAATCGAAATTAATTTAGGGAAGCCAGGCGTTGCTGTATTTTGCAAATTCTCCAAATCCCAAACTCACTCCAATTACCTGTCCCCTAACCTCAAACACACCTCCAACTATCCAATTGCAAGACTGCTTCTAAGATTGTTTAATAAATTTGATCCAACATTTTAATTTATTTATTTATTATTTATTTATTTAATAAATAGGTAATTATTACAAACAAATTAGATTACTTGATCCTATGTGACTAGGCCGAAGGCCTTTAAGCCATTACAATACCTACATCCTTTCGCTTTCTAATCTTTCGAATTCTGGTATTCACCCCAAATGGTCTCTCCATCGCATCAAAGCCGCGGAAAAGAGACCATAAGGTACGGCTCAGGAAAAAACCCCTGAAGGGGGAAAAACTTGCTGTCAGAAGCCGAGTACATTCTAATCTAACCGACGTTTATTTTAACTATTTATTTTCTGGCGCGGGCGTCCCGCCGTCTGCTTCCAGTGCTTGGCCTTCTCAGCATCTGAAATCAAACAGCGCTACAGAAGATCGTCCGCACCAACGCCTCTGCCCTTACATTTTTGATTCCCCCTTCCCTTCACCCCCTAATGTGCTTATTACTATGCCAGTTTTATTTTATTTATTATATTGACGTGTTATTTACCAATTGACTACGACTTATGACTTATTTCTTAACTGTTTACTGACTTAACATAATATTACTGATTAACTTACTTATTGTTAGCTTATTGACTTATTAATTTCTCTCCAGTCTAGGCTCCGCTCAAGCTAACCAGTGCTGTTTTCCCAACATTTTAATTCATTCATGTTCATGTTAGAAATTAAGTGTGAATGACTTTAGTAAAAGATTAGCCAGAATGTTTCCCTCTAAGTATATTGCCTAAAGGAAGTACAAGCAGATATGTGTCGGCTGTATTTAATGTTTGAAGAGAACAATGCATTTGTTTTAATGGGGAAAAAGCTGCTAGAATCTTTTCATGAATTCTAATTGGGTTACATATTTGAATGCAGTATTAGAAACTGACTGTAGAATCGTGAAAAACAACAACAATCAAAAACAGTGAACACTTCCTTATTTTAATAACCCTTACCTCTTATATATATTGAATTTCTGTTTGCAAAATGCAAATTAAAAATCTTAAAAGTATTTGTTTCTGATTTCTTTTAGAGAATTTCTCCGACTGGGGGATCCTTTGTGTTCATTGGCAACAGATACTTTTGAGAAAGTATATCCATTACGGCCACCACATCGTAAACCTGGTGGTCCTGTTCCATTAACACGTGTTAAGACATTAGTCTCAATGACAACACCCAGGGATTTCCGTTCCCTTGGAAGTTCAATGTTGCCACCATTTGTGGAGTTTGATATGGCTGCTGAAGGATTCAGCTGTTTATATTTGCCCAGTGTTGCTCCCCAGAGTCCTACAGGACCTAGTGTGGTAGCTGTGAGTACCCTAAGTGGAGGAACTGATTCAAGTGTTGTTGGTGGAATTGGTTCAGGTACGAAATTCATAGAAAATTTTTAAGTATAAAAATATTGCACAAGTAGGATTTTAGATGAAAACATTTTAATTTTTGTGGAATGCTTTATTTTGGTATTTTTATACCATTAATCCTTGTATTTTACAGGCGATCGAATGTTTCCACCTCAGACAGGCCTCAGTTATTCAACATGGATATGTGTAGACAAATTTTCAGATCCTCGCACTGATCCTCATTGTGTTAGATTGCTAACATTAGTTCGAAATCTGCATGGTGGACGTGATGATCATTTAATTTGTTTGGCTGTGGTTTTGTCAGCTCGAGATAAAGCTATTATTGTTACGACTCAAGAAACTGTCATGCCTCACAGTAAGTTCAAAGTTTTGAAATAAAAGTCAAAGAAAAAGTATTTTCTAGATTAAGGATTGATGTAGTATTAACTTGCCAGAAATTATTTTATAGATTAGAGTAGTTAGTTAACTTAATTAGTTAACTTTCTTTATTATTAATTTCATGTATTGTAAAACTTCTTTATCATATTTTTAAAACATCTGTTATATATATGTTATTTTGTTTCTTCACTTATTTCATTACTATAATTACTGTTATATAATCATTGTATAATTCGTTATATATTTTCTATTATATGTATTTTACTGAATTTCTTCGAAATTATATTGTATTGGGCTTTTAGCCTGTTGGTTTACTAAATAAATAAATAAATACTAAATTAATTTCTCTCAGTTTCTTAGGTGTGTTTGTATCTAATTGAAAATATTGATTTTGTAACTTTTCCAGTTCCGTTTATGTTATCCTAGGCTCATGTTGGATTCTCTAACAAAATATTGCTAAAGTGTACTTCCATTGACGAAAGCTTTTGCCAATCTAACAATAGTAAATTTCCAAAAGTCGTTTTGTCATGTATATGGCAATTGAGATCGACAACATAGCATATAATGTCAATATATTGTGTGACCGTAGTGAATGTTGTGGGGAACAGTTGTATACAGTGGTGTCATCCACAAAGAAATCTGCTTGACAATGTTCATTGTCAATTAGTGTTGGGTAGGCGTAAGGATGGTTAATATTAAATAGATTGAAGGGTGGTGCGAGCCTTATCATGAAATGGCCATGTTTGTATCACCTTACAAGTGGTATCATAAGATGCAATTCCCCTTGTGGGTATTTGATGTACATGCTTACAAAACCACATTTGTACACATGTTTGTGTTAGCATACACTATTTATTTTCTATTTGTAAACAATATTTCACAAAAATGACTTGCTAGTTTAATTTGTGTTTCAATCCTTATCTCCATAATTATCGTTATCAATAATATATTTAGTTATCTTCCTATCATTATTTATTTGTTTGTGTTAATTTCTCGTGAAGGCTACTAACTTGTCTTACTTTTATTGCCATTTTTTTTCTTTGATAATCTTGATTGTGTTCATTTGTTTAATTTTGTTGTATAGTGATTGCTTTGTCTTGATGTATGCTGCTTGTAAAGCTAAGATGACATTGTTGTAGATGTGGGTGATTGGGAACCAGATGTTCTTGGAGACTCAGGAGCTAGAATTTGGTGTCCTGATCTACTGCAAGAGGGTCAGTGGCATCATCTGGTATTAGTATTGAATCGTGCTGTTCTAAAAAATTCATCTTTCTCGATATACCTGGATGGTCAGCATGTTCATACTCAAAAGGTAAATCATATAAAGGCTTCTTGACACAATATGTACTTGCTTTATTTCTGATGATCGAAAATTTCATTTAATCAGAACATGTCACTATTCTGCACCAGTAACATAGCTTAATAATCAGCAGAAACGAGTTATTATTAAGAAGAGATGTGATATTTTATACTATTTCTACTGTTATAATGGCTTATGCTTTGCAAATTTATTGCAAACAAGAAGTCGTAATAATGTTGCTCCATTGTATTTCTTACACAGATTTTAAAATGGGGGTAATGACACAGTTGGAGCAAATGAGTGATGTGAGAATAAAATAAAATTAAAAATTTTTCATTTTTACATTTTTTACTTTATCAATGCTTTTTCTTGCAAACTGCAATTTGTGAGCTTCCAGAGCAACATCACTGTTGCTGATATTGTTAGAGGTAATGATCACAAAATGTAAAAACTGTAGTTAATCTATGCTTCAAATTCAATTTTAATCAAATTATATTTTTTCCTTCATTAACTTCTTGGGCTTCAATGTAAACCATTATCATTTGAACATAATAATGTAAATGTACGTATGTATTCTTAGTGGATACAGGAATGTAGAATTAAATATTTACTCTGTGCACCTTGTGTGTCTCTTTAACTCTCTCTCATTAAACTTAGTAAATGAATTAAGCAAATTATAAGTCCTTCATTGAAGCAGCAAAGGTTATATCTGTTGATTACCATAGTAATTGAGCTGTTGCCTTAAGTTATTGAGTGGCTTTTGGTAACATTTTTATAAAATTCTATTGTAATCTCTAATGCATTAGCAATTCTCACAATTAATACAATATAAGTTAATCAGTTGTACAATGATACAATGGTTATTGATGCTTTTGATAACACAATATTGTGTTGATGCTTGAATTATTTCAATTCTTCGATTACCTTTATTATTATTTACAGCTTCATTATATCTCTCAAAATCCTGGTGGTGGTGCAGCAAACCTTACTGTTGCATCATCAGTTTATGGATACATAGGCACACCTCCAGTGTGGCGTAGATATTCAAGATTGGTTTGGAAGCAGGGTCCATGTCACTTGGTAGAAGAAGTTCTTACACCTCAAACTGTGGCTATTTTATATCAACTTGGCCCTCAATACATGGGCAGTTTACAGGCTCCTGAATTGAATGGTAATGTAAAATTGATTTTTGTAAATCCCATCTTAAAACTCCATGTACTTTATAATGTTATCTATATTTTTGGCGATTGAATAATTACTATATTATTGGATTGATATTAAAACCTGTAATTATTGCAATTATTTTCTGTTTCTTAGTTCTTTGCAGGATTTCTCCAGTTCTATTTATTTTTATTGTGATATAAAAATTTTTTTTAAATACAATCATTGTTTTTACACAGGCACTGAACCATTAGCCAGTTTAGTACCCGAGGAGAAAGTTATATTTGGACTGAATGCTAAAGCTGTGTCTCAGCTTACTTTGGCAAAAATTAGAAAAGTTTATAGTAGAGCTGACAATAAAGCCATTGCCAAACAGGTATGTTTCATAGGCCTTTTGTAAGGAAAATAATATTACAAAATTCAATATCCCATCTTCTGTATGTGTCATGTACCTTCTAGTTGGGGATGTCATCTCATGAGAATGCTACTCCAATTCGTATACTCCATAATTCAGCTGGACATCTTAGTGGACCTGCTCGCTCTCTTGGAGGTGTAGTAATAGGGTATTTGGGTGTTCGAGTTTTTTCTCCCCGACCAGTGGCTAAAATGGTTGAAAATGTTGGAGGATGTTCTGTGCTTTTGGGTATGAATTGTTCTTGTTTTCTTATAAATTGTAAAGTTAAGTTTAAAAATGTGCATAAAATTGATTAAAAATGCAATTAGTAAGTCAAAAAATGTGTTTTTCTCCAGGTTTGATAGCAATGGCTCAAGATGTGGAAAGTCTATATGCTGCTGTAAAGGCTTTTGTCTGTGTAGTTCGTAGTAATCGAATGGCTCAATTGGAAATGGATAGGAGACGTGGTTATCAAACATTGGCCATGTTGTTACGGAAAAAGCGACCTTTACTCAATAGTCACATATTGCATTTGACTTTTAGTCTTGTTGGCACAGTAGATAGTGGTCGTGAAAGTTCTTCTATTCCTAATATTGCAGCCTTTCAAGATTTATTATGTGACCTAGAGGTTTGCTTTTTTCTTTTCCTGTGTTTAGTTATGTATCAAAAAGAATAGTTATTAAAATATCTTACTATATCATTATATAGGTGTGGCATGAAGCTCCTGGTGAACTACAGCGTTCTCTGTTTGAACATTTGTATGAATTGGTTGCGGAATCCAGTGAAAAACGTGTTAATTTGCGCATTGTACGTGACCTTCAGTTAGTTCAACGTTTATTATTTATTTTACCTGATGTTACTAATGGCCAGACCCGTCAAGTACTTGTTTCACTTTTGGGTGTACTGCTAGGAGGCCAACCGAGACACGCAGATCTGTTGAGGTATGTACTCACTTTTCAGTAGAGGATGTGATGCAAAAAGATGTTGCAATTACTCCTTGACTATTCATATTTGTATGAAAGTATAGGATATCACTTATACTTCAAATACATTACACATAATTCAGTTCAGTGAACTGCTATTGTATCTTGTATTACTGACTTTTTTAGATGATGATGATAATCATCATCATCATCATAATAATAATAATAATAATAATAATAATAATAATAATAATAATAATATTAATAATAATAATAATCACAATCACAATCATAATCATTATCATAAAAATCATCATAATAATAATGATCATCATGATCATCATAATACTTAAGTTAACCATTTTTTGTAATTGTACTTCTTTATTGGAACTGATTACTTTCCTTTATAGATTTGGGCAATTTGTAGCAGCTATGTTGCCATCAATACCTGGCTCCAGTGAGAAACATGTATTACTTCAGGAAATGCCTCCAACTGCTGTGAGTGTGATAGAACACACTGTGGAACATGAAGGCTCATACTCTGCGGAAGAAAAAGGTGGAAGTGAACGTGAAAAGGAAAATGATGTTGTCAGCAACATAGTATTGCGTAATCGTTGCCTACAGCTGTTGCATTCACTACTTTTTACACCACGTAATTCTGTTAGCCTTATGTAAGTTTCACAATTTTCTGTATTTGTGTAGTAGGTGTGTTGAGTGCATGTGCATTTGTGAGCACGAGCAGAGAGGTGTGCCTGCAAGTTGATGTTGTCAATGTTTCACCGAAACCCCATACAGTGTTACATAACTATGTATATAAATATTAAATGTAATATTTGGTTACATGTTATAAAAACTAAATGTTATTTTGCAGCTTTTGCGAAGAAGTTGTTCAAGTTCTTGGTTTAGACTGGGTGCTGCTTTATCTGCAAGGCCATTTACATCCGTCTACTGTTGTATGGGGTTTACGCATACTTGTGGTGTTGTGCTCATGCCCCTCTCTGATTCAAAAATTTCGGGAAGGTTCCTCCAATGGTGGCTGGCTGCAAGACACTGAACTTGTTCTTCAAAATAAAATGGGTGTTGTGTTAAGTGAGTAGCACATAAGCATTATTTATGATGGTCTTTGATACATAATTCATAAATATTAATAATTGCTGCCAATAATAAGCACATTAGTTAAACACGTTTGTTTTGTCAATAAAATCATTCAAATTTCTTTATATGTAAAAATAATTTTAAAAGATGAGAATACTGAAAAAAAGTACAGTAAAACATCTTTATATGGACTACTCTACATTTAGCTGGAAGAGGTCATCATAGAGGTGGAGTGGATTTATAGTACACCACAGAAGAACTCGTATCTGATTCCCCCCCCCCCCCCCTCCTTTCCACCTCTTGAATTCGCGACTCCTACTAGATGCAGACTGTAGAACAATGTTGTAATACTTAAGTACAGTACAGTAAAGTATACTAGTTTAGAGTGTGTGCAGTACACCAAGACTTTGCTGGTGACAGTATTAGCAACAGAATTTGTATTGGTAGCAGGATCTGCAGCTTGTAACAAAAGAAAACATAAATTGCATATTTACCCCAATCATAAAAAGATTCTGGAAGTGTTGCTCCTTCATTTGTTTCCCAGTGATATGGTTGCTACCAACATAAGTGCAATTTTTTTAGATGGCTCTGATTTGGTTCGGTGCAGAGAGACCTTCCTTACACACTGTATTATATATTAAATGCTTCTCAGTCATCATACAGTCAGGATAAATTCTACTGTATTATAGGATTACGTACTCATTTGTTTGAGTTTTTGTTCATTTTTTTATTGTTCCTCTAAGAAGGGGTTCTACTGTAATCACATAGTTTACTCTTTAATAAACAGGGTGATTTTTGATTGTGAAATGTATGTTTTTATTGGTATGCAAGTACGATATACTAATTTAACTAATTAGTAGTATACTTATTTGAAATTCATTAATTAGAAATATATTTTGAAGATTTTTCAATACATAATTAAAAATGTTTGTGCTTGATAATGTGTAAAAGTGTTACTTACATTCACCTGTTAATTTGGTGCTGTTTAAAGTGGCAAACCATAACAATATATAAGAGTGAATTTAATTTTTTTAAATGTTGCTTACAACCTGAAAATATGTTTGAGAATTTAGCCAGTGTAATAAATAAAAGGGAAACCCAAGTATGGCTGCCTGGAGGTGTCAGCGTTGTGCTGCATAATTTTTTTTATGTGTCAAAAAAATGTCTTGGGGAATGAGGACAATACTAATTCTTATTGTGTATTGTTCATTAGATAGCCAAAGTGTGAAGGAGTGTATGTCAGACCTATGCAGTGTCTCAAACTGTTCGCCATTTTGAATTCAATATGTAATTTTTTTGATGCCTGCTTGGTTTACTAGTTCATAGATAATTGTGTGACCAATGATAGAAAACAAAATTTCATATCTGATTATGACCATGCCATATTGTTTAGACATCTAAGTAGCTGCCATAGTGATTCAAATATGTCATGTTTATCACTAATCTAGTACATGTACAGTACATTTTTAAAGCTCCCCTGGTTCATTTTGATAATTAGATGCAATGCCATACTGATAGGATGTCATTAAACAGCTGCCATACTAGGTGGAATCAAAATGTTCATAAAATCATTGGTAAGTGCTGGAAAATAATTGTGCAATGTTGACGTCAATAAAAAGTTTAAGTAAATGGTTGATTTGCAATGTTTTAGGACAAATTAGAAACAATATTATTTATTAAAAGGAATGAAATATGATATTTTTAGGTAGAAGAATATAAGATACATATAGAATTTAATGGGACGCAGTACTGAAAGCACTTACTTTCAGTATTAAAAAGATCTCCTGTGATTACTATAATACTGGTGGATACAGTACACAGTATACTCTCTCACACACACAACATACACCTCGGATCACCTCAGAGTCGTCGTTGGAACTGTCCTTTCCCTCCAAAACATCCTTTGGTGTCTGTTGTTTAGGGAGCTACCTACTGACTAACATTATTACTATTTTCACCTAACCCTAAACTAACCTACACGTATCTTGAAGGTACTATTTACAGGCACTTTCATGTCACTAATCCTTCTCACTGCCATTTCCACATAATGTTAATTTTAGTAATATGCTAGTTTGAGTTACTAAGCATTTTCATTGTATGTTTCATCTTTATAGCTGTTTTCTTTTGATGATACATCATAATGAAATTCATTTAAATAGGAAACATGCTCTCAAACAAAAAAATAAAAGAACATGTTAATAACATTAAAGAGACAGATTCCATACTGTTTGGTGTGTATATTTCGCGAATGTTCATTCACGCTTGAGATACGGCATTATATTCTGGGGAAATACATCTTATAGCTCCCAGACTTTTAGATTACAAAAAAGAATTGTACAAATAATAAGTAAATCCCACCCACGTGATTCTTGAAGCCTCTCTTTATTAATCTAGGTATTTTATCATTACCTTGTCTCTTCATATATGAATCAGTGGTTTTTGTTAAAAATGACTTACTTAAGGCCGGGAATATATTTTCAGCAAACACCGTTGTCTATAACTACAACACGCGACATAGTAATCATATTCATCAGGTGACAGTATCAACAGCTTACTATAAAAAATTCACATATAATACATGTACATTATTTTACAACACCTTGCCAGATGACATTAAACGATTAAATTTGATGCAAAAGTTCAAGTCCCAAGTAAAATCTTTTCTGCTGCTCAACTGTTTCTATACAATTAGAGACTATACTGAGCACCCCAAAGGAAAGTAATATTAATTTTAACAATGACATTTAATGTATTATTTACCATTTGGATTGTATAATTGTAAAGAACCTGTAACAAGTATTGTACTTCAGCTTCTGGGTCAATGA
Organism: Gryllus longicercus; assembly: GCA_038098605.1. Taxonomy (NCBI): domain Eukaryota; kingdom Metazoa; phylum Arthropoda; class Insecta; order Orthoptera; family Gryllidae; genus Gryllus; species Gryllus longicercus. The sequence goes on along the minus strand of JAZDUA010000064.1, from coordinate 428,910 downwards.
CCCCATCTCGTTCAGGTTTTCATTCAGTTTCCCTGATCCTCGAGCATATGCTCAGATGGCCCCTTGTTTTGCTTCTGGACATAAATGTAACTTGAAAATTAACTTCACCCCATAGCACGTCACACACAGTTTTTAACTTTTTTGATGTAAATGAATAATCAAAATAAATAGACAGGCACTTTTCTCCAAAGTAAGGCGAGACACTGCTTTAGAATTCGGTTCAAATATTACTTTCTCCTCGGGTACTAAACTGGCTAATGGTTCAGTGCCTGTGTAGAAACAAAATAAATGCAATAAAAACAGGTTTTAATATCAATCCAATTATATAGTAATTATCCAATCAGCAAAATGAAACTCAATTTCTCAACATTGCCGTGATTTTGCTTTTTCTTTTAATGCTGACTGCCCTACTGTTTTGGATAATGAAGCCAGAAAATATTCAAGATTAATCACACAGACAATACATATAAAGACACACACAACATCATTAATACCATATTGGAATTGTATTTATTCACAAAAATGTAAGACATTGCTCTGTCTAAAATAGGAATACCCTAAAATATTTTTATTTGTAATATGTTCTGTTTTCATTTATTTTTTATAATTTGACTCTTTTGGTCTATTTGTTTCCTCTTCCACCTCTGTTTTTCCTGTTCTTTTAATTTTTATTTAGTTTTTAAATTTATCTTGATTTCATTGTTGTCTTTTTCTAGTTAAAATGACAATTTTTTATGGTTATCTGCTATCTCTCAATTAATACTTGTCCTTTTCTCTTTGAAGTGAGAATATATATGTTTACGATGGAAACTTTTTTCCTTATTTGTGTTTATTTTGAATTTATCTTTCTGATGTTATCTTGATATATCTTGATATATATGTTATCTTGATTAATCTTGTTTTGGCAAGTTCTCTCCCATCTATTTAGTATATATATTTTGCTACTTATTATTTACTTGTTTTTCCCATAATTTCATTTCTGGATGAAGTGTAATTTTATTTTAATTCCTTTCATTCTAAACAATATCATCAAAATTTATTTTCATTTGTTCACATCTGGTGACTAATGCTTTTGAATATTAAGTGCAACGTTGTGTTCCAGTATTATTTGAAAAATGATACACTTTTTTTGAAAATGTGAACATTGTGTGACCAAAAAGAAAATAGGATACTTGAGTGTTAAATTATTGTTTGTCATAGAATTTTCACAGCAACATTTCTTTTCCAAATATTAATACTTTAATAAAAGTTAGCATAATCACAACAAAAACATAATTGTATCCACCTATATTTTCAAAACATTTTACTTACATTCAGTTTTATTCTTCACCTTAGAGAAATGATATCGGTATGGCTCACATATATTCGTATATTAGACATTAAATGTGTTTCAAGAACAAGTATGGCACATATTTCTGTTAAAAATCACACTTAAAAAAAAAAAAAAAGAGTTTAACTTGAGAGGTTAATTTCTCACATTTCAGACATCCAAGCAATATGGTACTTGTAGACATTAAAATCAATTGAAAAATATTGAAACTTGACTTGTGAAAAATTTGACATTTTTGAATCAGTAAGGCAGTTTTTTAGAGACGCTGAAATGGTATGGCATGGTCATAATCAGCATTGAACATTTTTTTCTGATTGGACACAAAAATAGCTTTGAATTCATTGTAATCCAAGAGGGGCATCAAAAACTTATATGTTAAATTCAGTATGGCAAAGTTTCAGAAGCTGTGTTGGTATGGCAACTAATTCCTTCACACCGTTCACTATCCAATGAACAATACACAACAAGAATTAGCTTGTCCTTATTCCCCAAGGGGATAGTTGCCTCCGACACATAAAAAAAGATGTACAATGCTACAGTACAATGCCATGAAACTTGCGTTTCCCTGTTATAACACTTCTCAAAAAGTTAGCTTTGAGCTTATCACATGTGGACTTTCTTTCTTTGACTTAAATTTATTGCACAGAGGCTGAAGGGACTTGGACACTTTTATGCGTAATGGAACTTGCTGTGAAAGTTCTTACAATGTGCCAACTACAATGAAAGTTTTACATATCGACTACCATGAGCCCTAATGGGGATCGAAAAGAGAATGTCATTGTAGAATGACTGTCACTTCAAGGATTTAATTCACAATAATATTGGAATAAGGTCAGAATTATAGGATGTTTGTCCTAAAAATGCTAAACCAATGAAAACATGAGTTTGAGAACTGAACAGATTCTCGAAGGATCGGGTATTGAAATAAGTGTAGGAATAGTATAATGATGTAAAAACTTCTTAACAATAGTAATGTAGTAATGACAGATATTCACCCCATTTAGGGATCATTATACTCAATGGGTTATACTCAATGGGATCTTGTACTGTTTGAAGTGAAATAGTAAGACAGAATAATACACATTAAAAAAAATTGACATTTCAATTCGCTGTAATTTGTTTTTGTAGTTGTAGATGATAATAATTCTGCGATTTGGAAATAATGTTCGAATCTTGAGATGAGCTTTATTAGTAGAACTTTTTTAATTGGCACCTTACGGACCTTCAGGCATTTACTTCTGATTTTCATATTTGTTGCCAGGGATTTAAAAATGATATTTCTTACTTGAATCATTTCCATACTTAGTGAGTACTGGTTAGGGTGGAAACTATCAGGAGATTTAATTTTGCTAGACATTTAACTTGAGTTTTTTAACACTTTCCAAGAAGAATGTGGCCTTATAGATCTTCGAAATTCCATGTACCTTGGTCTGGATAAATGCTTTTAAATGTTAAATAGTATGACACATGAGCTAATCACACCTGTTAGTATATAATTTAGAGATTGCCATATTTGAATTATTGTGCCTTGAAGTTTGTAGTGTTAAGTCATCATCCTCACCTTATACTTGTATTTGTAGGCTATCAACTTGGAGCTGCTGCTCCTAAAATTCCTGTTCCTCGTGAGGTGAAATCAGAGGCTCTCCATGTGCCAGGGTTTCAACGCCTGGCATGGTTGTTACCCCAGCATATTGATGTACCTGAAGTTTATTTTTTACTTATGGCATTGATGATGGGTCAACCAGTGAAATTATTACCTGCTGATTCCAAGGTTTGTGTTAATAATCTTTCTATAGTGTAATTTAATAACTTGATTGTTTACTAAATTTCTTCTATGCATCCACAGCTTGACTTGGATAATGTGTGGAATTTTATGTTTGGAGTGCCTGCAAGTCAGTCAGTTACTTCTGTGCTAGGGAAGGTAACTTTATGCCCTGAAGCAGTAATGGTCCTTCTTGGAATGGTCCGAACAATGTTGAATCAAGAAGGAAAAAGGTATGTTAGTTTATTGTTTATGTGAATAAGAAATGAAAACCAATATTTTTTTAACTTTCCTTTACCTGTGATTTTCTCTATACAATTGCTTTGATAGTAAAGGAAATGTATTTGAGTATTGCAATGTACCTCTGCCTCCCCTCCCCATCACTCCCTTTTTCTGTGTATGTATTTACTTTATTTTATTTCATATTATATTTTGTTCACATTAGGCCTTCCAATGTTACTCATTATGACACTATCAATGATCCTTTGGAGAAAAATTACTGACATTTATTTTGTCAGATTTAAAGTGTAGTTTTCTTTTCGTTTTTCATTTGTAAGAATGACAGAGATATAGGGAATAAAATGGCTTATGCACAAGTTAGGCAATAGGCAATGTTCATAAAATAAACTGGAGCATTTCCACTAAATTCTTCTTTCCTTTTCACTAATTAAAAGCTTTTTTTTTTGTTGTTGTTAATGTTAAAAGCCTCCATGTTCTTGAATGGATTGAATTTCCTTATATTGAGAACCTCAAACTTTCTATTCTTCAATGTTACTAAAGAAAGTATTTGTTTTAATCAGTAGTATATCTGCTGTGCAACTTAGACACTAGTCATGTTGCTTATTTTCAATGCACCTGGGTACATTGTAACATACAACATATCATTTATATGTATATTTTGTTCTTTTGTAATATCTTCAAAATGGACTTTGCAGCTTTACCATCTTCACACTGTTATGAATATCTTTGAATACCATACATTTGTAAACTCATTTTCTTTTCTGAGTCCCTCCAAAATCCCTATAGCAGCGCAGATAGGAGTCTGCAGACAAGAAATTGAAGGCAATGGAATTCTAATATTCCTTAAACACAAGGTACAATAGAGTATTCAAAATTATTATGTTCTTGTTTGGTTTTGCCCAGTTATCACAGCAAATCTCACAGCTTCCTTTTATGTGTGAACTGGGTAGATAATATCTTCAGAATTTATGAAGCAAAGTTATTGCCTTCAGCGGCAAACAATAATTTGATCTCTCATTCATTTAGCTTGTTGAAGAATTCCCCAAGTGAATTAAATGTTGCCTGTTATTTGACACACATGGAATATATATTACTATGTGTGAAACCGGACATGTACAAAATTTGCTGCATACTGTCCAAGGCTTTTAAGAATTGGGAATGAATTGCAATATGGTGTCTGAACCTATTTCTGATCAGAACAGCTAACTAATGAAACTTGCAAAACTGACCACCCCTTGCTTGATACACTTGTTTCCGTAATAGGCATTCAAGGCTTTCTCTACCTTGGAAGGGTTTTTTGTTATGTGATAATCCTTCTGCTTTGTCTTTTGTTAGAATTAAACATCTTATCCGCAAAAGAGTGTGAATTGAGTGTACAGTGTGTAAAAGGTAGACATAAGTGTTTTCAAGCTGAAAAATTGATGAGTGTCTCATGCAAATAAAAATATAACTGTAAAAACGGTATATTATCAATCTTCTATGTTTATTACACATTGTAATGGTAGAGTAACAATAATTATTTAATGTAATGTAATAATTATTTATGTTGCAAGGCTTTTAATTATATAAATAATATAAGTAACAAGATTTAATTAATAAGATTGTTTGTTCTTACCTAACACAGACTTCCTCTGGTAGAATTATTTGTTACAACATAAATGTATAGGTGTGTTTAGGTATGTTACGGGGAGGCATTTTTCAATAAAAAGTACTACTACTACTGCTACTGCTACTGCTAGTAATAGTAATAGTAATAGTAATAGTAATAATTTATTATTATTATTATAAAAATATTTGAAACATGAAAAATACTATCTACATAAAAAGCTTGTTTTATACACCTGGTTTGTGTAGTCGCATCACAATACGCAGCTCTGGGTACATGCACTTGTATAGTAAATACATTGATTTAAAAAATTAGAACTCTGAAGATAATATTTTCTCTTTCCAGTAGGTTGTCTATTAAATCAGTTTAACTTGCAGTTGTGATAAGAATTATCAATTTGTAGTAGATAAGAAACAAATTTTGTAGTATTATTATTAGGAAATTGCCATTAAGTCATTTATAATGTATTTGACATTTAGGGACAAAGAGAGTTCCAAGTTCAAAAGTTACATTAATGAGACTTGTGCTAAAGAAATTCTGGTATTGAGAGGTATTGTACAACAAGGAACTGATTTTGGCAAAGGCTATTAAGTAAATTTGTGAACGTTAATAACTATGAGTGTGATGAGGAATATCTTGCATTAATTTACCTAACATCATTCTTTTAAAAAATGAAATATGATCACATTCAGTTGTACTTAATGTAATATGCTAATGAAATTTAATGATTTATTTAATTAATAAAAACCTAAAACCTAATGAAATGACTTGAAGAAAATAATTGAATGAAAATTAGTACTCTCTTCTACAAATTGAAGTTGAAATCAATTAACCTGAATAACATTTCAGAAGAGTAAGAATTTTAGTTTTCCTGAATATTTTACTATGTCTATTCTCCCTCACTGTCATAAGTATCCTCTTCCCATAATTTAGAGTTTCTTTCCTTCAGTGACATTTTCATCATTCTTCTTGGAATATAAAATAATTTTTTTGGTGGACTCCACATAGTTATTCCACTTTTGTAGAACCTTGAAAAAGAATACATGAGGTCAAAGAGGATAATAAAACTGATAGCAAACTCAATACTTAAACTGAAATGACTGAATAGTGAAAATAACATTGATAAAAAAAATTTAGAACCTAGTTAAATCTAATTACATTTATTGTTTTTGTGTAATATTTCTGGAATTGAAAGTAAGCACTTATGTTACTGTCTACTGAGATCGCACCCATCCAAATTCACACAATATCTCTAGAAAATATAATTATTTATTCAGTTTCATGATAATGATCATTAACAACAATTTAAATATGGAAAATGTCTCTTATAAACCATTAAAAAAAATCAGGACCAGCAACACAAATGGAATTCACTTGAAATTTTATCCCTCATGATGTAACAAAGGCGTGTATGTCACGAGTCTCTTCATCCACTAATTCTTTTCATAAACTGCAATGTTAATTTTCAATGCTCTTTTGAAACTAACTTTGAATGCTTCTGATCTTTACAAGAGAGCAGGGCTAGATGTACTGGGTTTAGGCATTTCTAATTTTGAAATAACTCACTATAAAGAAATTGAATTAAATAAGCATAAAGGAAAAATAATTAATTGAACCCTGAACTACCAAATTAAAAAAAAAAACTTATCATTGAACTAACTAGAAGCTTATTGAAAATAATATGAGACTAAGATATTTTAATCAGAAAGAATTACATATTATATTATGAAAGCTAACAATTAAAGGTAAATTTATGTAAATAATAGCCAATGATCAACTAACACAACCAATTGATTACAATACAAAGGGTCTGTAACGATATAAAGTAGGTCAATCAAAAAATTATAGAAAGGAAAACAGTGGCACAACACAAAGAAAATTAATACTGAAGAAACTATTTAAAATACCTTAACTAAAATGGCTAGATTTGATTTAATATATTTTGCCAAAGAACAGTGAAAACTATATGTAATATATGGGAGAAAAGCACAATCTGCTCACATTCTCTTGAGCTCCAGAATCTCTTGCCCACCTTTTAGCCATAAATAGTTAAAATATGAATGGAAGTTCCAACAAAACGAGGTTAGCAAGTTATGAAAATTAGACATTTTCTCTCCTGAGTTATGGATTATTTATTTGCATTGGTAAACAAACTATAGATTTGAGTTTTTAGTATTGTAAACAAAATAGTAACCCATATCCCCAAGTACTCCTACCAATGCGCCTACCTTTGCTCAATGGATTGGGAGGGAGGTCATTGTCCCAGGAGCTGAAGTACAATTCTTGTTGCTTGAAGTAACTAAAAAGCACTATAAGATGTGAAATAACTAAAATAAAAGAAATAAATGTAAAATTATTGGAATAATAGCAGGTCACATGAAGCAATAACAAATTGTCTCAATCCAGATTCAAATGTTAATGAAATCTTTGAAAGTTATTATTTCTTCATTTGCAAACATTATTCAACACCAAGCCACTATTTGATTTATTACAGTATACATCAGGTAATTCTGGCAACAATGCCAACAGAACAAAATGAAAGTACCCTTTGTCACTTGTGTGTACTGTGCCCAATCGACAGTGATATTTTTCAAATTGCATTTTAGTATCCTCTTTAAGACCACCAGAACAGAATTTATTGCAACAGTTTTATGAGCACTCATAGGGAATGGATGCCATATTATATAAGCAGAAAAATCCTTTGGAACTTTATTTGATTTCCTGTGATGATGATCCTTCTTAGCAATCAAAAGGAGTTTATCTGCATATTTCCATATTTTTATTTCAGTAGTGAGAGTATTGCTCAAGTGGCCGATATGTGACCTCCTCCTGAAAACCAAATTTTGAAATTCCTTCAAGAAAACTGACAATAAAACGGTAGTACTTTGGTAAAACTGTCAATAAAACGTTATTAGGGAATATGTAAAGAGCTTTCATTTTGACATAATTTTCCTTAACACTACAAAATATGTAGTATCAGTATATCAAACTAAAACACTACATGTAGATTAGCACAAAATGCTTGGCAAGTTTGCAGAGGCACTTGCATCCTTTTCATTACCAGGTACAATGTGAGTAATTACCAGTACTATTAGTATTTAGCAGTATTATTGGACTCTTCAATCAGGCACTCTGACACGTTCATCTTTTCTGAGACCATTAGCAATGGTACATAGATCACTTACCAAGAAAAATGAACTTTTTGGAAAAAGGGGTTCTTAAATCCTTTTCTATGACGCTCTTTAATGGTTGTCATGTGTACTTTTCTGTGCATGTTAAGAAGTATTGTTTAGAAATACACAGTATCGTGCTATGATTATGAAGTTTATTTGTTGGAATTTACTTCTTCTCTTGGTGACTTATTTCTTTCTACTTTCCTTTATTTTACTTTGTCAAACTGATTTTCTTTTCATTATTTCTTTTTGTTTGAAAATGTTTTTCGTTCTTGTTTTAGCCCTGACAGTCTCCCTGAGTGGCTGAGGGATTATCCAGTCACTATCATACAATTCTTGTTCTTCCTCTATCATAATGTTGCTGATTTTATGCCTGCATTTATGGGAGGAGATGTACTTGGTGCTTTAGCAGGAACATTGTTTCCTAGACAGTCAGGTAGTGAGGCTGGAAGTGGCGCATCTACACCAAGTGATGAAGTGAAGGTAATTTAATTCTGTACTCTTTTAAATTAACATAATTATTTAGTAGTAGTTAATCACATAAATGGGACAGGTGTTAAATTCTACAGTTGTCCTTGAAGTTTTTTATATTTTTCATATACCTGTGCATGTATGTACCTCTTGAATTACCATGCCCATAAATATGATCTCTCTTCTCACTCTCGTGTTTATACTTGCAATTATTGTATTTACCTGAATATAAGACAACCCCCTGATTTTGTTGAGAATTCCTGAGAGTTTTAAATTTTTTTAAAATTAATTCTTACAATTTAGTCAAAATAAAATTTCAAATTGGATATTTGACTAGAAAATTGTTTTGTGTAAGAGAGTGATTAAATAACAAACTCCTAAGCTATTCCTATTTTCTTCACACTCTTCTAAAATCATCATCATGATTTTTGTCACTACCCTCTTTATCTTCACATATGCTTATTTCTTTTTGATTCTTCCATACAGCTTTAGCTTCTGACATTTTAGCTCCTACCCCTGTTCCCTTCCCTTAACGTTGCATGTTGAATTTGCATTTGTCTTTCTTTCTTCTGTGTTACCCCATTTTCTTCCTGTCCCTCTCTGGTTTGTGGCCTCTGATTTGTTAGCAATTCTTTCATTTTCTTAACAGAGTGAACTTAAAATTTCTATCAGTTAATTTTCATGTGAAAGAGTTGTGAACTGCCAACTCCATCTTGATTTCTGCATTTTGCTGATAACGAGACAGTTCCAGGTTTGGAAAGTTTGTGCTAAAGAAATATTATCGCCCTTTTCTGTCATTGGATGTAGAATGCATACCTCTATCAATGTAATTTTTTCATTTCCATCTCTTGCAAAATGCAGATTCACACTCCTGGACATTGAACTGAGAGTCCATATGGCCTCAATGTAGCCTTGTTGATCAGTGGACCATGTAAAAATCTCAGCAGTAATTTTTATTCATTTTCACACTGCTTTTTACTTGATGAAATGCTGTTCATTTGAGATTCTCTCTTTATCGGCCCATTCAAAAATATTGGTCCGAATCGTCTGGTAAATTCACAATGGCTGCATGGTGGTCGCAAGAATACTTTGCAAACTTGTATTGTAAAACCCCCTATTTTACGAATGAAACTTTTGGAAGAAACCTGTTCTTTTATGTGGGTAAATACAGTATTTATGTTTAGTGAACAATTTCCTTTGCCTTGCTGTTCATTCTTCCGATTTTTATTTTCACTTTTCCAATTTCTTCTGCTTCACTCTGTGTTTGTCTCTCGCATTGACTGTCTGGGCTTGTTATTGTCTTTTTCTCAATTGTAGAGGTATGCGAGTGCAGTGAGGTAGAGTGACCTTGCATGTCGGCATGGACATAAGTGTATATTAAGTAATTTTTTTCAATTCTTGTATTTAAAAGAATGTAAGATGATTGTGTATGTAAGATGACCCTCTTTTGAAGGGACCTCCTGGGTTTGTTTTCCCTTCATTTTTAATTAATTATTACTCTCTAATCAAAATTTAATTGCAAATTGTCTTGAAAGTGTAATCATTTTGCTTGAGCTATCACTGTTTTCTTGTTCCTTAAAATCATTGTTACTTTTGTAGCTGCAATCTTCTTCTTATGCGCCATTCATTCTTTCTTTCTAATCTTCCTCTTGACTTTTTAGCTCCCCTCCCCCTGAAAATTTTGTGCATTTTTTTTCTTTCTTAAGTCTTACCCAACACCACCTGAGAACATTCTGTCCTGTTATTAGATCTTCTTCCCACATCTCATGTTTCTAAGTGGCTCATAGTCTCTGGTTATTTAATAACCATGAATTTCAATTTTGCATAATTAAAATTAATGTGATCTAGTTGTGCACTATGAACTTGTGTATCTTTTAACATCCCTGCCACAGGAGAGAGATGGCTCCCTTGTAACATTGTGAAACCTCAAGAGACCAGAATTTTTTTCTGTATTCAACGAGATTCAGTTGTATGCAATGTAATACTTTAGAAATTGTGATAGGCAGGACCATGATTTAAGTTCACATTAGACAGAATTCCGCATTATACACGTTCCACATTAATCAGGTTATTTTTCAAACGACTGCATATTTCTGCTACAAATTTTAGTAGAGTTTTGAATTCTGAATTCATTCAGCAAATCTGGGCAATTTGTGTAATACTTGATTCGAGTATTAATTTATAACAGGGCATCTATTTGCAACATATTTTTTTAATTGACTTATTTTTTATTATGTGACATGTATTTTTATTTCTCTTATTTTTATTGATTTATAAATCTTATTTTTACTTTGTGTATGTAGTGTAAAGCTATATAATGCTGCTGGAAAAGAAAGGGGCAGAAAAAATACGTTATTTGGGCCCTTGACATACACACTTGCTTTTCTGTACCATTTTAAGTGGTCCAGAATGAAGTAAATTGGTCACTTCGCTATCTCAGAAAAGAATCCTAGTTTGAATACACTAAATTCCCATATATATTTTTTTGTTGTTTAAACACCTCAAAAAGTTTATTTATTGAATGTGGTTACAAGTGTCAGGCATTTTTGTTTTGAGTTACTTGCCATTTTTCACAATTGTAGACAATTTTGGCTTTCTGAATTACTCATTGCTGGGTTGTTCTAGAATTTTAAAATAAAAAGTATTGGATCCAATATACTCTGGCCCACAAATCAGTGTTATTTACCCATCTAATATGTTTTATAAAGGTAATGTTTGCAATAAAAACTGACATTTCTCAATCACTTTGAAAATGAACAAAGTTCTAATTTCAGAGAGTAATTTCTCAACGAAGAGGTAGAATCACAACTTGAATTTTTTCTGTGGTTTTATCATAAGTGTTATTTTTAAATGAAAAATATCAAAGTAGCTTACTGTTTAAAAATTGAATCCTCTTAAAAATTGAAATTTTGGAAATTTCCAAATTTCCAACTAAAATATTTCTGTTGGGGGAACTGACAAAAATTTGAAATTTGCACTCATAAAAGATTGCTAAAATACCAAACTTAGTAAAAAATTTCATGTTTGAGAATCAACTATATATTACCTAAAAAATGCTTGATTTTCTTATGGAGGATAAGTGGTGTTAAGGAGAAACCATTATTTTCAAAACATGTTGTTTATTTTAAAATGTATTCATTATTTTAAAGTAATTAGTAATACTTTATTATGAATAAGCTTATAGGCTAAAGAAAAGATTTTAACTGACAGTTGACTGTCTGTAATTAAGATACATAATTCCCTTAAAAGCCTACAGACTGCCTAATATATCATTTTGAATGTAACTTTAATACATTGTGAATAAAATTAAAATGTTGACAGATTGTTGTCAGGTGTTAAAATCAATGCTGAATCCTAAGCAACCGCAAACCAGAATTTTGGCACATGCACAGTGTTGCCATTTTAAATTATAGAACAACTGAATTGCATGGCTTGAATGTTGTAAGTTAATCACCTGTGATGTGCTCTTGTAGCTTTACTAATTAATTTTATGAAGCGGCTACACATCCACATTAACTTAAGTTTTATTTGGATTAATTGAACACCTATCTGTGACATCATTAACTGAGTAATAAAAATATTTAAAATTACTGTTGCTTAAATTTATTACATTGCTTTGAATTAGTTTATTGTATATGTATATTTGCTACATTTTGTACTCTTGCAAGTAAAGTAACATTTTAATGTTTTGGAGTTGAAAGATGTATGGAATAACTTTCTTTTTAAGACATATCCTGGATCAGAAACAGCAATTCTTGTGCGATCTCCCTCAAAAGATGCTGGCCTTAGTAATCATCCTGCAAGGAAATTTGTAATGGACTTTCTACGTGTGATAGTAGTGGATTCTCTTTCACTTCCTGTGTCTGGAAAAGGACCTCCGGTAATAGATCTGGTTTTAGATGTAAGTATGCTGTGTTTATTTTGTATATTTGAAATTACTTTGGCAATTGCAATGACAATTTTGGTTCTCTTGTGTATCTACATTGACATTCAAATCCAAATGATTGTTCGGCCTGTTCTTTATCTATTGGTTCATTTGGCTATTAATCTATTTAGATGGTTCTGTAAGACTCAAAGATGGAGGAGAATGCTGGATGTAAATTTTGCATTTTAAGGAGTCTAAAATGATGTTTGAATTAGTTTTGTTACAATTATTTTTTGATTAAAATTATTAATCACTGACCGTGATAACCTAATTCAAAACTAAAACATATTAAACATATTACATAACAAATTAATTAAACAGATAAAAATTAACTCAAAGTAAAAATTAAACAATATATGAATAGATGATTCAACCTATGTACTATGAAAAAATAGAAATTAAGATAAAAGTACTTTGACATGGAGTTTTCAGATAAGAATACTGAAAAGTGTGTACTGTTTGACTCAAATACTTTACTTGACACTGATGAAAGTTGCAATATATCAGATGAAATGTTGCCTTCCCTGTTTAGGATATAATATCTGGATAATTTAAAATTTTTACATTACTTTTCTTGATTCTAATGAAAGGTTCAATATATCAGATGAAATGTTGCCCACATTTTTTGGATATGACATATAGGTAGCTGTATTCTCAGTTCTGCATGTAAGGTATGCCACATGCTACAGTTTACGTATCGTAGTGTTCCCCTCTCTAAGTGATCTGTGTTTATTTATCACCTCTTTCTCTGTTGCACCAAAGTGGTGACTAAGAGTAACGAGGAAGGCCAGTGTGAGACACTTCAGAAAATGTTTTTCTTGCACAAGTTGTGCAAATGATGCCCTGATGTGGTAAACTTGGTTGTCTGAGAGAAAGATGAAATGGTATCTAGATATCACTAAAAACAATACTGAGAATCCAAAAATAACTGTGTACCTTTGTTTCTCCTTTTGAAAAATTTGGCAATGTATTTACTGTAAAATCTGTCTAAGCCGGAATCATTTGGGAATTAATATTTTGGGTTAGGAGGAAGTTCTGGTTTATGTATGGTTGTCCACTTTGACACTTGTGATATTGATATTTCCGCCCTGAAACTAGTAAATTACATGATTATTACAATTATTAAAATTCTTTAAATTATAACATATTTATGGAAGAAATCACCAATAAATGAATATTAAACATTGTTCATTGATAGCTTTTGAGTTTCTCTCGTTTTATGTTTTTTTTTCACGGTCTATGCCTTGAGAGGCAAGCGATCCCAAAATCGAATTCTATGCTGATAGAAGCCTTACTTTTTCACTGTGCAACTGTCATGGCTAAGGGATAAAGGTTCCAGGGATAAAGAATTTAAAACAGACTTGCAGATGCATTAATTTCATTAAGAATATATTGTGTTGCTCAGCCAATTGCATTGTTTCCACAGGAATTCCATTTTATAAAATTCTGCATTTATAAAGTTCCATTCCCGTGTCGGACAGGTTCTGTTTTATGCTGTAAAAAATGCTATTTAACTTCACTGTCTGAAGACGTTTTCTGTTTAAGACAGATTTCCAGCTTAGGCAGGTTCCTCTTTAGATAGATTTTACTATATTTACAAAATTACAAATCTTCTGGACTCGGACATTTGGGAAATCTTTGATTTTGAGTTAATTTATACAATAAAAAAATTTTTACTTCTATTCACAAAATCATTTTACAATGTTTCATTTTAGCTCTTGCTTTATTTAATGGTGGTAGTGACCTTGGAATTTTACCTTTACCAGAAATGAACCTTAAGGCTCCTTGTCTGCACGTAATGTTATAAATTCACTGTCCGATTTTGCCCAACCTTCCGGTTGCCAACTATCAGTGCCTAAGCAACCTAGGAGTTCCGGAGAAAGCTGCATGCTGCGGCTCTGCTTCGCTCCGCCTCCTCCCTCTCAGCCATTCCCTTCCACCCTCCCTCCTACCGCTCCCTCATTGCGTTTTGTGCTCCTGCCCCAATTCTGCTCTGCCCGATTCCTTCTGCTACATAAGTTTCTCACTCTCCTTCCACCCACTCGCTCTGCTTCTCCCCCCTCCCCCATTTTACCTGTCAACAATATCGTTCTTATGTATTAGGGATTAAACAAATTTTGGAGTAACATTTTTCCATGCCTCTACGCAATATTTGATTTGTGGATGTTAAAAAGCATTTGTACGAAATTTAGGAGCAATCCTTCATGTGGTTCTTAAGTTGTTGTGGCACATAGAAACATACATATACCTATAATTATATAATATATTAAATTTAAATATTATTAATATATTGTAGGCATCTCCAGACAATGCTAGTGGAGCTCAGACAACACGTTATCAGACAGAAGTCCTTGGTACATTAATGGAGCATCTACTTGCTGCTGACGTTCTCATTGGTGAACAAGCTGCTTTGCCTGTTGTACCTGGAGGAGGATCACAGTACATTGCACCAAATGTGTGTTACTTGGCAGCTCGAATTGTGGATAAGCTGTGGCAAGGTATAGAAATACATTAATATTCGTATTGTTATTTCAGTCAGCCTTATCCTATTGATGTTTTATTCCTGTAACGTGTAATGTTCAACACATTTGTGCAGTATTGCTATTTTAATTTTATATTTTGGAGATATACACAAATTTGAGTGTGAAAATAAAGATGTAATAGATGTTAAAACTTGTTTTTGAAGAAAAAAGTGGTAATGTCAGGTGGAAAATCATAACATTGATCCTTTTAATATTAGCAGTAAATAATTCTTGACTGTGTTTTGACTTCAGAAGTATAGATTGTTGTAGAAAGGGTTTTTATAATTTTCCAATTTTGTCGCAGCCTCTATTTCACGGGAACTGAGGAGCATTTCCAAGACTGGAAGTGCTGTTGAGGGTTCCAAGGGTATGGGAAGTCATTTTTAAGATTTATAAACAGTGAATGCAATTGTGAAGGTGGCTGGCGAGCTTGAGTGTGATCGCAGGGCCAAATGCAGTACAACCTTGTCATCATATGCATACAATTCTGCCGGTAACCTAATTTGTCATTTCGTCGTTTGTCACCAATAAAAAAAAATCTTTGGCAATATGTAAAAATATATCCTTAGTGCTTTGGTTCAAGTTACGCACAACCAAAGACATGATACATGAGAAATCTTGAAGAAACTGCTGTGTAGAAATAAAGCATTTCTCAGCTAAATGATACAGGCAACATTTGATCACCTAATTGAAGTGATGAAGTATGGTTTGTCACTGGAAATGACTTGCCCTGGGTACTATTTTATAATTAATTGTTTTTTAGATTCCTCAATCATGTTTTACCTGCAGGAAAATCATTAACGAAGTTTGTCCATAGTTCCTGTGGAGGTGAGTCAGTCCATTTCCTGATGGAGGATGCAGAAAAGGCTCCCGTGTTCTCCTTTATCAATCTTCAATTTTTGTTCTCTCTATTTCATTTGTCACCATCATTGTTTTATCTCTGTTTTAGTTTATCATGTACATATGTATTTACGGAGTAATATACTTAGTATAGAGAAACTTATGTAATGCTGCGGAAAATCGATTTCAAGATTTCAACGGAAATTCAAGTTGTAGCTTTAACTTTTTGAAAAACTTTCTTTAAATTTCGAGGGTGCTTTACATGAAGCCCCAGGGACGTTTTCATAATTTTCTCAAAACCAGCACCAAATTTTCTTTAAATTTCTTGTAACAATAGAGTAAAATACACATATAAGGGTGGCAGAGGTCCGATTTGCATGGTTAACTTTGAATTTTCGCAAAATTTCAAAAGTATAAATTTTTTTCGGCATTTTCCTACAACTACAAAATTGAAAATAGAGATTTTTCCTTCAAATGAAATTTGTTCTTAGTTCTTTCATTAAAGTCATGAACATTTTTTGAAACTTTGGTAGTTTTCACGCAATATTGCGTGCAATATTTACAATTTTCGAAACTTACAAAAACAAGATTTTCTCGACTCCAAATTTTTTCTATAGCATGCTAAATTACTTAAAGCACATAAAACGCTTTATTGTGGTGTCACAGGTATTTGACATTGCCCAAAAAAACGTGGTTGGCTTGTTCGGTTAACTGCTACCAACCACAGAATTCTGTAGCAGTAACTGGCTCAGTGTGTGATGCTGCAATTATTCATGCCATAAATGGCAAATATGTTAATCTGTGTCATAAGGTGTCATTTTAAGAACAATTTCTTGTAATGAAAAAGGTTGTTTATAATGATGAAATATAAAAATATCTATTTACCCAGCAATGGGAATGTCGGGTCTGAAGAGCCAGTGACATCTTTAAAGCCATCTGTGAAGTAAACAAAATTATTTCTTAACTTATCCACCTGTCTACCTTCAAATTGAATCGTCTTGAACAGATGACGACCATTAGTTTGAGTTTATCAGAAAAACGTGGTTTGATATTCCGCTCAAAGTTGTTAATGGGTCCATCAGACACAACATTCTTGTATACGTGACTTTTTTAAAACTTGGCCGGCTCATCCACGAGTTATTTTAATGCATTAAATCCGAAAGATATAGAATTGATTAACAAACTTTTAGAAAATTATGATTGTTTATCAAAAGATGAAGTTGCTGATCCATTATTTGAACTAGAAAGTTTGTACTTTCAGATTCTAAACAAGAAATTGAAGAAAGGGAACCTGTGAATTAGGAAATTAAATGTGAACATTTTGTAATATATTTATTTATTTATTTATTTGCAGTCTGATCTTCATAATTAAAGTCGATATTTTAGGGTTAAGAAATGCAATGCGGAGAGTTTAATGAAAATGAAACTTGTACCATTCTTTTAAGTCTCTCCTTCGATCCTGATTTTTAATTGGCTTTTGAGGTGTGTTTTCTTTTCTCTCTCTCTCTCTCTCTCCTCTCTCTCTCCTCTCTCTCTCTCTCTCTCTCCCCCTCTCTCCCTCTCTCCCTCTCTCTCCCCTCTCTCCCTCTCTCTCCCTCCCCTCTCTCCCTCCCTCTCTCTCTCCCCCTCTCTCCCTCTCTCCCTCTCTCTCTCCCTCCCTCTCACTCTCCCTCCCTCTCTCTCCCCCCTCTCTCCCTCCCTCTCTCCCTCCCTCTCTCCCTCCCTCTCTCTCTCCCTCCCTCTCTCTCTCCCTCCCTCCTCTCTCTCTCCCTCCCTCTCTCCCTCCCTCTCTCTCTCCCTCCCTCCCTCTCTCTCTCCCTCCCCTCTCTCCCTCTCTCTCCCTCCCTCTCTCTCCCTCCCTCTCTCTCCCTCCCTCTCTCTCTCCCCCTCTCGCTCCCTCCCTCTCTCTCTCCCTCCCTCTCTCTCTCCCTCTCTCTCCCTCTCTCTCTCTCCCCTCTCCCCCCCTCTCTCTCTCCCCCCCCTCTCTCTTTTTTTTTCCGTAAATTTTATGTGCAAATTACGCAAAAAGTTCTTGTTAAAAAAAATGTACACAACCTATTTTAAAGAGTTGATGTTTTACATTGTTATTATGTTACTGATGTTATATTTTTAATTCCAACTTTCTACTCTTAACTGACATGATTTTTGAGAGTTATCCGTGGAGGATGCAAAAAATCTGCAATGTGTTAGCTAGTGTACCAGAAATAAAATGTTCTTAAACATTGAAAAATGTTCAGAAATCACCTTCTCTTGAAGGCGTTGCTAATGGCGTCTCGAGATGTAATGATCTCTCCATTCTTAAGTAGACATGGCACTGTGTTTGGTATCCCTTAATTTGGCATATCTTCCTCCATACCTGACATGGTGGCACATGGCAATTGAGTGAAGAATACTCTCCCCGATGAATTCTTGCTTTCTAAAATGCTTATTCTCACCATCGCTCTGCATCTTTTCTTTTCAATTAGGTTTTTGTACAGATGTATATCGTTTCAGTCATGCTGATACTTTATATGGGCACTAACCACTCTAGAACAGTCCTAATATCACTATTGGATAAAAGGAGTTTCGCGGTTTACCAGTCGATTTTGGAATTGCAGTGAAAGCAGCTAAGACTGGACGGCTATTTAAATGTGCAGTCATTCTGTTCACATCGCCGAAAGGTCCATTTGAGAGAGGGACATTAGTTTGAAAAATTGACTAGTCAGTGCACTGCATGATCATTAAGAGGGTTAAGCAAACCCACAGCCTAGGCTATCAATGTGGTTGACAGTGGGAAAATGGACACTTTCAAACAGGTCTTTTAATATGGTTCTTTCACTAAAGAAATGTACATTTTTTTGAAACTTTAGTAGTTTATTGTGTGCAGTATTTCATGCTATATTTGCAATTTGAAAAAATTACAAAAACGAGATGTACTCGAGAAGATTTCTCTCCCATGCTCTTTTTTCTTTTGATTCTGTACACCTCATTGAGGCTCTGATTGCATCAGTCTGTTCTCTTCTCAAACAAAAAAACCTATTCAGATCGTCAGGCCATTCAAAATATCCCCTCTTCCTTCTGGTATAGGATAGGGAGGAGGCTGTAAGTTACATATGATAGAAGTTGTTTTGTTTCCATGCCTCCCTACCCACTATGGAATACAACAAGGGGAACTGGGGTAAGAGGGATATCATGGAGATATAGTGGGGAGATGACAGAGCACGACCTTGCAATGGCTTCCCCTAGAATTCAGTCAAAGATCTTGTCTGAGCCGATTTATCAGGACTGGATTCACTCCCAATCGCCGGTGTGCAAGAGGCCAAGGCACAATAGGGTGTATTTGGACATGCAGTAAATACCTACACACAGTCTCAAGCATTTAGTGGAGTTGCACAACAACACAAACTTGGTCTAGACCAAGGTTCCAGCATCAAGGCGGCATATATGTGAGCTCGCAGAGACCCTCTGAAACCAATTCCCATTGAAATGGGTCGTCTTGCACAGCAAATGCAGCATACCAAAAAAAGGCAGTGAAAAAGAAATTAGTGGTGCTACAGAATGGCTCAGACTTTTTTGTATTCGTTTTGTATTTTCTTTGGTCTGGACTAGCTATTCTGACTTGCCCCACCCTCTTGTCAGCTGCCATCTATCGCTACCCAATGTAAATTTTTTTTGGAAATTTTTTCGATATTTTGGTTTCTGGATAGTAGAAAAGAATTGTTACTTTAAGAATATTAAAGAAGAGTAAAATCTCGTCTTAAATGGGAATTTTTATTGAACAATTTTTGGAACCATTTGTAAGAAAATGGTATTTGAGCATTACCGTGAATGCGAAATTTGAAGCTCTTTGCACAGAAAACTATTGAGTTTTCAAAAAACTTAATTTGAAGTAAATTGAAGCACTTTCAGTTACAAATGCAATAGTGTTTGCAAATCGCTAAAAAATGTGCGTATTGAAGTCATGAGAGATATTTTAAAAAAATTACATTTGTGTAATTATTTGAAAAAACAAAAGAATACACCAAAATCAAACTTATGTCACATTAAACAGTGCAATTAGTTCTATCCTTTGGAAAGATTTTTAAAAAAATTGAATGACATTAAGCATTTCTAAAAATGAGAATTTTGAGCTCATTTACACAGAAAACTGTTGAGTATTTGAGAATCTTCATCTGACATAATTTAAAGCACATATACTTGTAAATACATTAATGTGAACAAATTGCTGCTAATGTAAATATTAACAATATGACTGTCAAAACAATTTAATTTTTGTAATTTTTGGAAAAACAAAAGGATAGAGCAATATGGCATTGTTTAATGTATGTCATTGTATCGAGTGCATTTAGCATATAACATTCTTACAAATTGAAAACGCTTTTATACAAATAACATATGCGACTTGTTTATAATGATACGTTATTGCATTCATATAAATATGAAAACTTGCTTCTGTTGTCATTCATTTTCAAAACATGTGCACATGCAATAAAGCTTAACATTATAAACTAGATGCATAGTATACTATTATGCAGTCTTTAGGTCTTAATTTAAAATCACATAAGTGGTTTTAATGAGTGTGATAGTTGCATCTGCAAAGGTCTCTTTGTAATTTATATTGTGGTTTTTAAGTACTTAACTGGCTGCCAATAACTATGTATTGAAGCACTTTTTAATCCTCAATCAATCAAAATATATTTGTCTATACAATTTATCTACGCTTCTTTCTGTTGCATCAGTGGGTCAGGAATAAATGGTTGAGTAGGTTGAATGAAAGGTTGAAAAAGTTCTTTGATAAGGGAATAAAACAAGAGTGCCATTACTTTGTCCCAAGCATATGCCTTTCTTAAAGTATGTAGATCATCTCATTTGTGTTTTCAGGGACTTTCGTGAAGGATCCTCATGAAGTTTTTGATTTTGTGGTGAAGTTAATCTCGCAAGCAAAAAGACGACCATCTTCGTTCTCTCTGGAAGGGTTGTATCATTGTCTCAACAGGACCACATTATTCCTTTTATCTAGGCCTACTGAAAATATTGCTGATCAAATGGCTGTTTTAGAGGCACTCCATAAACTGACAACCCATAGGTAAGTGGGGTTGAGAATGAGATACCATTTTGTATTTACATGATATATTACTAATTAATAAATTAAATAATTAAACTTGACATTGACTGGTAGAATTTTGGAAGGTGTTTCATAAGTTGTCAATCAGCCACTGTACCATAATATAGAATAGAAACTAATAAAGATTAGAAAAAAAAAATTGATTTCATATTAAACATTTTTCGTAAGTTTTTAATTGTAATATTCCAGGATATTTTTGTGAGAGATACCATTCAATAATTGTTGTTAAAATAATTAACAAAAAATATAATATCTCTGTTATTTAAACAAAACAATGCTTAATATATTGGTTATGTTACATGTTACTTATTTTGATAATTGCAATTTGCATGGGAACCCTTTGCAATGTGAAATGAAGTTTGTATGCTAGTTTTCTCCAAGATTTTTATTGTGTATTGTTGAAGAAGTCAGAGAAATGTGAAGTATATTTGACCTAGTTGTGAAACATAGTATATTTTGAGAGTTGTTGGATTTGAGAAGTCTCAAGTTTACTATCTCACAAAATCCCATTAATTGATTTTGCTTCAGTTTAATCAATAAGCTGAACACATGTTATCTTTTGATAAAAACCTCGATATTTATATTTTGAAACAATTCCAACTTTTAAGTTATTGTAATGTAAATAATTATTGTAAAGTAATTGTTTATAGAGCATTTTTAAAGGTTCTTAGAGATCAATAAAATCATAAAAGATACATACTACTTTCAAACAGTTTCAAATAATTGATCAATAGATAATTTAAGTTTTAACAACTATATTTAAGTTTTAACATTGATTACTACTTTACTATTAGTTTCTCAACTATTCTGTCTCTTTCTATTTTTCTCCTGTTTAAATTTCTTGTGTCCCTTTCTGGTTAACTCACATGTCCTTTGAAAAATTTAATAGTATTTTCACATATTTAAAACTGAGATGACATGGCTTATCTCAATATCTCTTGCAACTTTGATGACTGAATTCTTGAACTTATTTTTCATTAAAGCAGATATTCAGTTTTAGCATTCAAGCATTATATTCAATTTTTAAATCTATATTGTTTAATGTTTTTTGGGATTTTAAATATGTTTATTTTTTTCCTTCGGTAAGTTGTTTTATTTCTTTGTTTGAAATTTTATTTCTTCTTGTATATTTCTTTTTTCTTTTGCCTAGCAATTAATATCAACCCTAATCAATATTTGTTTAGTTTATCTCCAATCTTCTTTTAAATTTACACTTATCAGTTTCTAATATATTGTTATAGGGGATTAGTGTTTGGTGCCGGCAACCATGAACTGGATTTTATTGGCTGTCTTACATACTGCCTTCTTCAGCTTACCTCAGATATGAAGATCATGTGAGTGTTTCTATAGGGGTTCAGTTTTTCTCATCTCAGAGTGAAAATAATACTTTGTTCAAAAAAGAACATAAACAGAAGATTATTAGAGTTAATGAATAGAAATTTAATGAAGCCATGATCTATATCTAGTATTATCTACTCTTGGTCATACACATTCTGTACTGTGGAATTTATGTACTTGATTATATGTGTTTTTAAGTAATATATATTACTAATTTCCTATGCATGCAGATATTGAAAGAAAACAATACTGCCTTCAACCGCATGAGTAATATCTATTGTTTAGTAAGATACCCAGAAACTTGAGGGAAATATAAAATCAGTGAGATAGCTTAATTTTGACTGAAAATTACTAACATATTATTATCTTAATCCACAATTTCTGTGTTTGCAATTGAAACCTCCTGTTCCTGAATGAACTTATATAATGTATCTGGCTCTTTGAGAACTTAAGAAAAAAATGTGTGTTGGAAAAAAAGCTTCCTGTTAGAAAGTCAAAGTTATTTCACACTATCTCAAAAATTAAAAATGTTTTAAACAAAAACGAAATATATTATTTCTCCATCATCTACAATAACTGAGCCCAGAACACTTTCTCATCAGCTGAATCTTTGCTGCTGCAGGCCACTATTTAAATGTGAAAATTAATGAAAATGAATTGTGTATTCTAGGTTGGATACTAATATAAAAACTACTTGGCATGTCAATCCTCAGTTGGATGATTGTGATGAAATGTTAACATCTCACCAAGGACATAATCTTATGGCTGTAGCTGCAAAACGTGTGTGGGAAGAACTCTATGTCTGTAAGAAACCAGCTATTGAGGAGGTATTTAAAAATACTAAATGTGTGATGTGTTAATGCAGAATTATTTTACATTAAAGACATACACATTCATGTGTTTACTTATGTTTTTCTCACAAGGTTTTTAAAATAACTCTCAATTCACCTAACAACAAAGCTCCAGAGTTGGCTGCAGTAAAGGAGCAAGTATATGAGTCAGCCAACAGACTTTGGCTTAATTATGTTGATATGGAACGTAAATCTTCTTATCGTGTGCCTTGGGAATTGCACAACCAAATACAGTCTGTAAGTTATCATTTTTTAATTTGTTTTTATACCATATACAAGATACATTACTATGCATCATAGAATTACTTTGATTCATCTTGTTATAGAAAATTCAAAAAGTTACTGGTGGACTTACACGTTTGGCTAGTCGAACAAAAGTGAAGAAGGAAGAAACTATTCGTGTTCGATATTCCCAGCTCCCTATGAGTGACATTGGTGCTTGGACATTGAGTCATGTAGCACTTGTCAGAGAATTAGTTGAAGTTCAAGAGAAACAATATCAACAAACCCAACAGCATATGCAACGTTACGTATTTGAAGAATGGCTTCAAACAGAGACAGAACTGACCCGTGAAAGAGGTTTGTGGGGTCCAGTTATTGGCAACAGGTATGAATTTATTATGATTCTTTATTTCTTTTGTTCATAATGTTTTAGAAGATACTTTGAAAATATGAATAGACTATGCAAACTGATGTACTGAAGAATGAAGGAAATACAAAGGATTATCTTGAGGCTTTAGTTTTTCATAACAATTTCAGCATTGAGATAAAGAGCTTGTATGGCAATGATTAGTGCCATGTGAAGATGTAAGAAGGTGACATTCAAAGGAATAGTAATAGCTAGACGTTTGTCTAGAATACATTTAACATGTGGAGTACAATTTAAGAGTGGCTTACTATGAAAGCAATAACCTTGTAGAGATATGCTTATGACTTAAAATGTAAAGTAGAAATGTCAGATTCAAACACTTATCACCTGATGCAGAAATCAGACCTTTTAGATCCAATCCTTCTAGAATTATCATGCTTCTGAAAAATGTTTAACTTTTTATATATTCACATGTATACAGAGTATTTACATAGTAGATAGAAAGTTAATTAACCTTTACTACTATGGTAAAATTCACTTATGCCTAAGCTCTAGCAGAGTCCTCAGGTGCCTCAAAAAGTACATCACTGAAAATCTCAATGTAAAAAAATTTATTTTAAATTTTGTTCTTTCTATCAGTTTACAGTGTTTATAATAAGAAGAAAAAAGTAGATTACAAACAATTTTTACCCACTGAATTTCTGTGATCTGGGCATATATGTTTACCGCACTTCTGACATACTTCTCACTTCTTCTCACTTCTTGCACTTCTCACATCTTCGTCTTTCTCTATGCATTTCTTGCACAATGTATCATCGTGCTTTTCTAGTTGGTTCGGACTCAGAGGATGTTGAAAGAAGGGGATTATGTTTTGTGATTATACTGTAACACAATCATAAGTCAAAATACACACAAAACATCAATCAAAGGAATTAAAAATAACTTACGTTAACACTACGGTGGGGTATTCTGAGACCTTTTTCCCCCTAATTCCAAAAATAAACCTCAAATCACTTTGCACAACCAATCAAAACTAATAACACAATGCCACTGAAGTATACTGGCTATATGAATGCTGTCTAGTTATTGGTATATGAATTATGACAAATACTTCGGCCTCAGGTTTCCAGGACCCCACTAGACTAGTAAAGGTTTAAAGCTGTGAAAAATAAATTTCCATATTTTTAATGAGAATACCATTTTGGGATTTCCCTGATGCTGAAAGTGTTTTTATTTTGTTTTCCAAAATATTTATGTCTCCTTAGGGCTTAACAGGAATTTTTCCAAAATTAATTTTCATGATCAATCTCACCTGACTTGAGATCCTATGAATTTGAAATGAATTTGTTATTTGGGGTACTTTAAATATAGCTCCTGGGATATTTTCAAAATTTTCTCAAAAATGGCGCTAAATTTTTATTAAAATTTCTTGATTTTTTGAATTTCTAAATTTTACAAAATGGTTGTTAATTAAATGTTACCAAAGACTATTATTTTAATTTAATGATCATGACCAGCTGCTTCTGGGTTCAAACACAATTACAATTTATTCAATTCCATATTCCGTGTCACAGTGTCAAGAAGAAATGTCAAGTACATACAGTACAATGCAGTATCATTTGTTACAGTAGCATCGTAATACTCACAGAAATGTAATTGATATGGCAAGTATATTAGTAGTCTTGTGTGTGTGTTGGAAATGTGGCATAGAAAGTTAGAACTGAGCCCTGAGTTAAAAGATATCTCTGCACACTCATTTGAGGTTAATAAGATGATAAAATATTAAAATTTTGACGTGAGGTTTGTGAACAAATAAAACAGAAGCTTCCAAGAAAAAAAACATAGATATGAAACTAACTCTCTGAGTCGTTAATAACAATTGCTGATATCGATGCAACAAAAAATTATTGAGGAATGTTATTTAACAGACTGGTGTATCAAAGGGGCAATGGTAGTTGGTGACATCATTATTATTAATCTTGGTCGCAGCACCTGTGACATGTGAGGCATTTGGGAGTCAGTAATTGTACCTGACATTTTATAGGGGTTTATATAAATATAATATTATAATATTTTATATTATTATTAATATTTTATTTTTTTGGTTAAGAAAATGGAATGTGATTGCTTTCAATATGGGACAACGTTACATGCTGTAATGTACAAGTTCATTATCATTGCCATTTGTTGTCTATTCCCAAAACCATTTGCCATATAGAGAGCTACTTCTTTGCCTTCATGAAAGCCATTAATTACAGTTTCACCCAAAAATTTAGATCCCAAATTCCTTGTAAGTTGTCATATGTTGTGTACTACATTTCTCTTTATTCTCAGTGTCATTGAGACAGATGTATATAAATTCTTCCTTTCAAAGGACTATTTCTATTATGTTCTTAATTGAAACTGCCTAATTTGTTTGGTGTATTAAACCTGTTATTTTCTCTCAATAGTTTGGAGAAATGGATGCTAGATATGACTGAAGGACCATGTCGAATGAGGAAGAAAATGATGAAGAATGAATTGTTTTATATCCATTATCCTTATCGGCCAGAATTAGAGATAGGAGACAATGTAAGTTGATAAAGGGATGTAAGCTTTTGAGATAAAATGCAATGATCTTTGTAGTACAAACATGATTTTCTTAATAATGTGTCTGTGATAATTGTTTTATAATTTAAATTAATTCCATTAATAAATTACTTTCCCATTTAACAGAGAGCATTGAAATACAAAGTAGCCACAAGCTATGACAGCAAAGAGTTTTATCAGAAATATCGCCCACAAAATTTATTTGAGAGAGAACGTGACTTTATAATTGAAGCTCAATTACCAAGTGAAGATTTATCGGCTGACTTGAGTATACCTGATACAGCAGATGAAGGACGAGAAATTGGTTAGAGCTTCAATTAGTAATAAGTTAAATTTAAAATACTGATAAGTACATGAACTTAAGGTATGAAATAATGTTTTTCTTTGACACTTCAGTTTTGATCATACAGCAAATTTTTGGATTGGTACTGGTTGTGTCATGCACAAACTTATATTTTCTTATTTTTTTATTAGATTATCAAGTACATTTATCTGCTTCTCTTCATCTTTTTTTCCATTAATTATTTCACACTTATTCCATTTTTTTTTTTTTTTAATTTCCCTTGGATTTCCATTTATTTTGTGTACCCTAATTATAATGTTAATGTAGAAAACACACACAATAACATCCACAATAACATTTGAAAAACTGATGTGATTGCTCTCAAATCTCATGTTTTGACAAGCCATGAAAAACCTAGGAGTGGCTGTGGTCACAAAATTTAACCCAAATTTAGTCTTACTAGAAACTCACAATGTGAGGCGTGGTTGTTTGGCATTACCAAGCAAGGTGGAGTAAGGCCAATTAAGGCGGGGAAGGACAGACCGTAAATAAAAATCTGGACACCAGTGTTATTGCAGCTAGTCTCTTTTTTCTGCCTTAAATTCTTTTTCTGTTTTTATTTTCTAAATTAGTTCCACAATTATGTTTGTTTTGAATGTATTGATTTATTACTTGATTTTGCAATCCATACAGGTCCATCTAGTTTCCAAGGTGTGCATTTAGAAAGGCATGGTGTGCATCGCTCCATCTCAGAACCTGAAGATACTGCTGATGATGATGCAACTGATATAGCTGGCTCTGAAGAACAAGCATCTGCTCCTGACAACCAAACTCTTCTCCGTCTTTTGGAGGAACAAGAGAAGGTACATGATTACAGTACATGATTTTTCTGTATCATTTTAAGGAATGTCTATAGTTTGGAGTGCTTTCTTTGAGGTTGCTTACTGTTCAATATTTTTAAATTTTCATCTGTGTTTTATTTAAAATAAAAATATTTTCACCTTCAGATCTTCTGTAAATGTCTGCTCTCTTTCAGATAAGCCATATGTTCCGTTGTGCTCGAATACAAGGTCTTGATACTACAGAAGGACTCCTTTTGTTTGGAAAAGAGCATTTCTATGTTATTGATGGATTTACTCTGCTGAAGTCCAGGGAAATCCGTGATATTGAATCTCTTCCTGAAAATGCTCATGAGCCTATTCTTCCAAGTCCTGGTAGTCCTCGCCGTTCTCGTGCTATGCGTCAGTGTTCAAAATTTGCCTATGAAGATATTAGGTAAGTAAAAATTTCACTTCTGTTGTGATTTGTTTCTGCATAATACTATTAACAATGAAACAAATGATAAAGTAACTCTTTTAGTGAAGAAAATTATCTTGGCGTCATGTACAAATTTCATAGTCTAGATGTATATTTATTGTTTGTTGGACTATGTATCAGATTAATTCTTTACCTTTGTGGCAAATAATTTTTTGTTAATGATCATGCCAAATAAATATTGTTCCAATTTTTTTCAGAATGTATTCTCAAAATATGTCAAAATTGTAAACTTTAATACTAATGTTCCTTGTATTATGGTAATAATAATTCACATCACCATGTATATGGTTTAGTTTAAATCACCACCTAAATTATTTTCTTAATGCATTTTCTGTAGGGAAGTCCATAAGAGACGCTACTTGTTGCAACCCATGGCTCTTGAAGTGTTTTCTGGGGATGGCCGTAATTATCTTCTTGCATTTCAAAGAAAGGTTCGAAATAAGGTGTATCAAAAGTGAGTATAAACATGTCCAGAATTTTTATTCAGTTCCAAAATACCTTATCCCTAAAAAATCCTACTTATCCCTACAATATATTTTTTTTAGGTTCATGACTTTTGCTACTGCAATTGCTGATAATGCTCAACAATCTGTTGCTGGTCAAAAACGAACAGCTCATGTGGAACAAGGAGCAGGACTTTTGTCTAATTTAATTGGTGAAACATCAGTCACTCAGAGATGGGTGGTAAGAATCACATGGATTTATTAGATTAATAATGTATCGATGTTCTATTTATGTATTAAAATTATGACAGTTCTATTCATAAGAGTTCAATAAACTTATCATTGTAATTTCGTCTTTTCTGTTGGACTTTCCTCATTCGTGATCAGTTGAATTATTATGCCAGCCCCTCAGTGTTCACCACTCCAGAAGATACCTTTAATTGTCTTCATTGTCCTTCCTATGGATGCATGCTCTCTTCTGAATGATCTCTCCATTATGCTCAATGAATCTAATTAAAATAAATTTCCTGTGTCTTTCTTTTAACTTGTGAAATAACTGTATTAATGTTTAAAAATAAGATTAATTTATTTTTATCAATGTTTCCTTTAAGAGTTTGAAAGTTATCTTTTCTATGTTTTTCATGTTTTAAAGACTTGTTTCTTTTTTCAGCGTGGAGAAATATCAAATTTTCAGTATTTAATGCATCTTAACACTCTTGCTGGTCGTTCTTACAATGACTTAATGCAGTATCCTGTATTTCCATGGATATTGGCTGATTATGATTCAGAAGAACTAGATCTTGTGGATCCTGCTACATTCAGAGATTTTTCACGACCCATGGGTGCTCAAAGTCCAGAACGCTTGGAACAATTCAAGAAAAGGTGTGAAATAAAGCTCTTTGAACAACCTCTTCAGTACTATGTACATTTTTGGGAATACGTTCAGATAAGAATTATATGTGCAAAAATTATGTATTTTATATATAAGGCTTATTTATAAGTGGTCATTTGATTATACTTCCTTGTTTAAGGTTTTAAAAAATAATCCTCTCTATGTAAACAGGGTGATTCAGACGTCATTGCTAATATGCTGGAGCCTTATCCCATATGTAATGTACTGACCGATTTTGCCAAAATTGGATACTCTTCATTGTTTACTTTTGTAAATAAATAACATTAATCTTTGGACTATGAACTTGTGTTCATATGACATGGGCTATAGCAAGTGAGCTAAGGGCTTCACTTTGCATTAGGCCTCGTCCATTCTCCGGAAAACTCAATTGCTTATACTATCCAAGAAGCTCTGGAAGTGAACACAATGCAAATAGCGTGTGAAGTCAATGCAACGAGGTCCCTCATCTGTCGAAGAATTCATGTAGAGAGATTGACTTTTCAATTTCTTGCATTTGCGCAGTAGAGGCATAACGTTTTCAATTCTCTATGCATTTCTTGTGCAAATGCAAAGAAACACCATGAATTTCATTCTTTGGTTAGGTGAAGCGTTGATTACAAGAACTAGCACAGTTAATGTGCACAGTTTTCACATGATGGTTTAGGAAAATCTGCATGTTGCAGATAGTGTTGCTCTCCAAGCGATTCTCAGTAAATGTGGCGATTCATATTGTGGATGAATTTATCCTTGGTCCTCACTTCCTACCTGAGCGTTTAAGAGGCATTCAGGATCTGAATTTTATGACTCGGTTACTCTCAACATTTTTGGAGCAGGTGTTAATGAAAGACCATGTTTATGCTACTGAAATCGAGGATCAGGATGACTTCTTTTTGCTCTGTATGAGCGAAGAGGATTGAATCACTCTGTACAGCATGATTAAACATTTACAGAAGAAGAGCGAAATACACATTTGAGTACGGTTGTGAACTTTAAAAAGGCATAATATTACGTCATTTAGATAACAATAGTTTCATTAAAATATATTTGAGGAAAATAACAAAACACAAGTATGTAGTTTAGCCAAGACAATTTTAAAAAGGCACAACTCATTTTTTTCTCATAAGTTATTTATTTAAAAATGTTGTTGGGGAACTTTTCATCTTTGTATCTCTGTATGTTGTATTGAGTGTGAGTATATGCTTGCTCCACATGCAGCTGTAGTGGAGCTTTGCAATTTTGAGGACATTATGCTCAATATATTTGTTTAGTTTTAAGGCAGTATCATTGATGAGATTCACACAATGAGCAAGTTTGTGCAGAGTTTTAATACATTTGTTTGTTTTTATGTGCTTATCAGATTAAAATGATTCTTACAAAATAAAATTAGGATTGAAATATGCTTAGATAAATGGAAGCAGGTAGTAAATTTTTAAAGACAATATTGAACAGTGTCAGAAACAATCTGGGAATTGAGACTGATTCACACCATACCAGTAGTAAGAGTACATTTTTTTACAATTGCAAGTAAATACTTTTATTTTTTAAATTTCTAATTAGCTTAACTAGAATATTGTTCAAGAAGGAATGAAAACTGTATCATACAAAGTCATAGATAATGTTGGAAAATGGATTAATTACCATAGTTTTATACCATACTTTTTATTTTACTTTACATCGTTTGAATTTTAACCTTCAAATCCAACTTCAAAAATGAACTTCAATACAGTACATATTAAAATTATTATTCAATCACAGTTGAAAAAAACATTCAGTAGCACAAAATTACAGTAAAATAGAAGCTTACCTTCTGTATACTTTATAAAATCGTTATTCATAAATTATTTTGTGCATAATTTAATGTGTAATGTTGTCAAATAACTTATAAAGATCTTTATGGTGATTGTTTACCAAGCAGTGTTCCAATGTAATGCCCAATATCACATCAAGTTCATTTTTTGTGTGCAGGTACAAAGAATGGGATGATCCACACGGAGAAACTCCTCCTTATCATTATGGAACACACTACTCTTCAGCAATGATTGTGTGCTCATATTTAGTTAGAATGGAGCCTTTTACCCAACATTTTCTCAGACTACAGGTACATACATTACGTTGTGCATTATTTTACGTTATACTATGTGAAGAATATTTCAGTTTGTCTGCCATCACTAATTGCTTGATTGGTTTCTGGAAGCAATATACAGTAAGGTTTATTGACTTCAAACTCTGTGATGACTGATTTTCTCTCTTTTACTTTATTTGTGCACAGGGAGGCCACTTTGATCTTGCTGATAGAATGTTTCATTCTGTGAGAGAAGCTTGGCTTTCTGCTTCAAAACATAATATGGCAGATGTAAAAGAACTTATACCTGAGTTTTTCTACCTTCCTGAGTTCTTGATGAATTCTAATAATTTTGATTTAGGTAACGAGAATATAAAATTTTCTATTCTTATGATTTTGTTAATGATTTGTTAATTGTTGTGAGTATGTTTTCTATAGGCTGCAAACAGAATGGTGTGCAGCTTGGAGATGTTGTACTCCCACCTTGGGCTAAAGAAGATCCTCGTGAATTTATTCGCATGCACCGCTTGGCTCTAGAGTGCGATTTTGTGTCTCAGCATTTGCACGAATGGATTGATCTCATATTTGGATGTAAGCAACAAGGAGCTGCTGCAGTTGATGCAGTCAATGTATTTCATCATCTCTTTTATGAAGGAAATGTGGACATCTACAAGTAAGAATTTTTAAATGTGTACATATATGTACAGAATGTGATTATTTTTAATACATTTTTGTAATTCTGTTATGTTGACATAATGAAATACTCTGTTACTGTGTTGTAAAAATTAGATGTATAAGGCAACAATGATTTTTTGTAGCATTGATGATCCTTTGAAGAAAAATGCAACTATTGGTTTCATCAATAACTTTGGTCAAATTCCTAAACAACTTTTCAAAAAATCTCATCCAGCAAAGAAGATCAGTCATCGTACATCAGTAATTGATCCTGGGCCTATTACTCCAGGCCTAAGTTTTTCAACTGGAGATCGCCTCTTTTTCCATAATTTGGACAACTTACGACCTTCTCTTCAACCAATCAAAGGTATAGAAACATTTTAAAACTTTTATGTGAACATGTTAGAAATTATTGTAAAATAATAGAATGTACTAGTGTCACATCTTTATTTTAGTCTTTTTTTCTGTTCTTGTTCTTTTTGTAGTGTCCAGTCTTACCAACACCAAATTAAAACCATATTTTGTGATGATGTTAAACGACCAATTTTTAAGAATTGGACACTCTTGAATAGGAGATAAACAAATTTTGCATTTTCTCATGTTTAAGGCTTCCATACTTACTCTTGTAAATACATTTTGAATGATGCAGACGTCCACCACCCATTACAACATACTGCATTTGAAAACTTTATTTCAGTTGGTAATTAGAATCATATTTGTCACCATCTCTGGGGCTGGATACTATGTAGAAATATAGCTTATAGTTTATATGAATGTAATTATTGTGTGAATTGAATGAATGAATTGATTCATTCATTGATGAAAGATGAATGAATAAATGAATGAATGTAGTTCTGTGAATGATATGAATGTAAAACTTATCATCTTAATAACTTCAGAGAGGTGTTGTTGTTGTTGTTGTTGTTGTTGTTGTTGTTGTTGTTGTTGGTTTCCCCCCCCCCCCCCCAGTTATTACAATGAATTGTAGAAAGTTGTAATCATTGTAGGTTAGTGAATACAAATATTTGTTTCAGAGCTGAAATCTCCTGTTGGCCAAATTTTACATACCGAAAAAGGAATTCTTGCAGTAGAACAAAATAAAGTTCTAGTTCCTCCCAATTATAATAAGTATGTTGCTTGGGGTTTTGCTGATCATAGTTTGAGAATTGGCAACTACGATAGCGACAAGGCTGTTTTTGTATGTGAAGCAATGATGCAAAGCAATGGAGAAGTTGTGGCATGTGTTTGCCCTTCTGCAAAACTGATTATTACTGCAGGAACAAGTACAGTAAGTGTGCATTTTATTTGTCAGATTATTTTGTCTTCTGTCAACTTTCTGTCTAAGTTTGATTCTAGTTCGGGTTTTGTAAAGTTCAAAATTTATTTTATATGCGTCAAAAGTCAGCGATATTACAAAATATATAGTAGTATTTATTATGCAGAACTCGTCAATGTGTAGAGAGGAAAACAAACTAGTATAAGCAAATACAGTTTGGTTCAACTTATTGAAAACCATAATACCTGTAATAAAGCTATATATGATGAGGAATTTCAGGTGTATAAATGAGCAACATTATATAACTCTAATTGTTACCAATAAATATTAAACATTTAATCCCCAGAGGTGTGGAACACATTTTGAATCCTTTGTGAATTTTGTCACAGTCTGTATCCCAGCATCATCACAGAGCGAACTGCATCTGTGTCAGATGGATAGGCCACCTACAATCGTGCTAATTGAAAGTCTTAGTTAGCACCTCAATTTCATTAATTTATAAACTTATTTTTTTCATCATTTATATTTGTGCAAAGTAGATTTTATTTTTTTATTACTACTTAGTAATATGACTCCATTATGCACAATCTTCTAGACATTATGGAACAAGAAAATTCATCCAGAAGCTGTTGTGCAACATAATGCATTTGTCAGAAAAAGGGCAGATGGAATGGTTTACTCGCTTTATTGTGGTGAATATTCTAGTTCGCTTTTTAACATCTGAAATGACTTGCCCTATAAAAAATAAATTGATGTTTGGAAATATAAGAGATTCGTTTTTCTTTGATACAATTATTGGTGCATGTTTCAATCTTCATATATAAAAAAAATAAGAACTAGAAATAACAACCGAAAACAAATTTTCTATGTGTACTTCGATTTACTTGTAGTAGTGCTTTACATCAATCAGCTGTTATGATGTCATCCAATTTGGAGCTTGAACGTCATTGTGGTGCGTCACTACAAATAAATCAAAGTATAGAACTTACCATTTTATGTCTAATAATGAGTATCTAACCACATTTTCTCATTTTAGATCTTGCCAATGATGTACCTCACTACTAAAAAAAAAAAAAAAAAAACTCGAGGGAGATATTAGAACTAGGCAAGATTTTGATTTACATGGCTATTGCTTTTGGGGCTACTTGACAGTGGTTGAAATAATTTTTCTAGAATAATTTTTCTTCACCTGTAGCCAAAATCTTCAATGGCAGGGGTGTGACACTATTCTGGCTGATTGCACATGTGATATGTCGATAGAGTGAGGAGGAATCGTCACCTCATATTTTTGTGCTTCCAGTGTCGTATGGATGGAGCTCATCATGCAATAGATAGATATTTCTGTAATGCATATTAAAGGATCTAGTGATACTATAACAAATTAACTTTCTCTTATTATTTGTAAAAGATTAGTCATATAATAATACTAGCTAGACCTGTGTGAATCTCCAAACTTTGAAAATCATTGTTTTAAAAGCAGAAATAGCTTCATACTGGATCCTAACTTTGAATGGTCAGTTCCTGAACTGTGTGTTACATTAGACATCCAGTATTGAGCATGAGTAATTATTATAATAATGCTAACTGTTGATATTAAAATTCACAGAAAATAAAATAGTCAATTAAATTTTATTGGAGAATATTATTTCTTTCGCATCCCTTCACTTTGAGTTGAGTTACTGCTCATATCTGATCACTAGACCTTGGAATTTTAGGCACTAAAAAGTGATGATTAAGATACCTAAAATACGTGACAAAATTATGACATTCGGCACTATCAGACATGATAAATGATGTTTTGGGCAACTAAAATAGGTTAAAAAAGTGTTAAATAGGGTATTTAAAAACATTTCATGAAAAGTTATGTATCTGGCATCAAAAACTGATCACAAAAGGATTAAATAGTCATGTTTTTATTCAGGAAAGTCAAATACTTTTATATTTATGAGAGTAGCTATGCACATTATTTTATTCACTTTCATAATTAGAAGCACAGTATATTCTTCAAATTTTGTGCAGAAAGGCTTATCTGTTAAAATTATTTTGAAAACTGAAATGACTATTCCAATGACACAGATGTTATAGGTGCAAACTTAAATTTATTACAATTTCTCATGCTCTTTTTTCTGTAACCTGCCCATCCTTCCCACCAAAACCTGTACCATACAGCCTGTTACACCATTTCCAGAATTTTTTTATTATGCTCTCCCATTTCCATTTTTTATTCTCAGCGGCTCCCTTAGCAGCACTAATTTTCACTTTCGTGTCTTGCACCTCAGACACTTGATCTGTCAAGGGTTTTCCTTTGCGTTCCAGTTTGGCCATTGTTCAGGGCAGGAATGATAAATTTGTATTTTGTAAGCTTTGCCTTTCCGACAATAGGCTTTTGCCTGACCTTCCTCGCCTGGATTGCGTAGACGATGTGCCGCGGCTAGGAACCTTAACCTGTCAATTGCACCACTGCACCGAGAATGGATGCAATTACCTAAGAAGTGCATGTTGAACGGACAAGCATGAAACATCCTTTTATATCGGCTTGCAGAGCTCCTTATGTTCGGTTGTTGTTTAAGTTCGGTTTAAATTGAAGAAATTTAAAGAAATGAGTAATTAAATATAATTCTTCAAAAAATTACTTGTTTTAATTAAAAAAAATATAGGCATCAACCGCCCTTTTAGGACATTTTAGGCATTATTAAATGCTTTCAAAAGGTTTTATACACACGCGCGCGCGCGCGCGCGCTCGCGCTCGCGCACGCACACGCACGCACGCACACGCACGCACACACACGCACACGCACGCACTCTCGCACACACACACACACTCACTCTCTCACTCTCACACACTCACTCTCACACACCCACTCTCACACACTCACTCTCACTCTCTCACTCTCACTCTCTCTCACACTCTCTCTTCTCACTCTCTCACTCTCTCTCACTCTCTCACACACTCTCTCTCACACTCTCTCTCACACACTCTCTCTCACACACTCTCTCACTCTCTCTCACACTCTCTCTCACACTCTCACACAAAGTTTTAAAAAATTCACAATGGATATGTAGAGCACCCTCCCCTAATTAACGGACAAAAAAAATGTATATACACACACACACACATTGCTGTATAATTTTGGATTGTTAGTATTGGTTAAAATAGTTTTTTTTTTCTTTTTTTTCTTTTGTATTACACTGTCTTATTTATAAGTTCCCCATATATCTGACAGTATTGATTTATTTTACTTCACCACCATTCTTACTAAGTTCTTGGTAGCCTGAAGTCAAGCAAAGAATCTGTGCAGTAGTGATGGATTTCAAGAAATAGAAAACGTTTTGAAATCAATGTTTGGACTGTATTAAGAATGTCCTCTTGAAGGGTATTTCCTGCATTATTAAGTGAATACATTCTGATTCTTACACGTTAAAATGCATCTATGTTAATAAAAAATTGTATTTCTTGAAATTAAAATGCACGTTTGACTTTCACAAATTTCTCTTATGTAAACACTTTTAATTAAAATTTCATTGAATAAAAAAACATCTAGTGTACTAAAAGTTTTGATTTATACTTGTCCAGCATGTGAAGTTGAATCTGTATACAAAATATTTTACAGTATTCTCAAGATCTTTCTATTGTGAATGTTAGGATGAAAATGGAAGATCAGATTCACAAATGAAACTAGTGTTGGTAATTTTGTAGATGAAATACTGAATTGTGTTCATATCACCTACATTGCAAGTGTGATAGCATTAGTTGTTTTATTAATCATTCAGTCATTTACACATGTGTATTGTTTTAGGTGGTAACAATATGGGAGTATAATAGAAAACACCTCAGCATCAAACAATGTCTATATGGCCATACAGATGCTGTTACATGTTTGTCAGCTAGTCCTGCTTACAATGTCATTGTATCTGGATCTCGTGATGCAACAGCAATTATTTGGGATTTATCACGTCGAATTTTTGTGAGGCAGTTACGAGGACATGCTGCTCCAGTAGCTGCAGTGGCTATCAATGAACTAACGGTATGTTTCTTCATTCTTTAATTTACTCACCAACTACCACTAGCTTGTCTAGTCACAATTATCAATATAAATATATTAATCCTACTCATTGCAAAATTTCTTTGCCTGCCACAATTGTCCTGCAACATTTTTGTAGTTGTCCCTCCCCCTCTTACTCTTCCTCAATGAAGCCCAGATTGGAAAATGTAATGTTCATGTGGAATAAATGTTTGTCAAAGTAACTTTTGCTTTAAGGAAGATTAAAACAACAGAGTATTTTTTCCTGAAAGAAGTATGCATGTGAAATTCAGATATTCTCATGAAACTTTCCTCTACTCCTTTGTTTTCTAGCAATTGGTGTTTTGTTTTCAAATGTAATAAAGTTAAGTATAAAAATAACTTTTTCACTTGTTTCCGTATTTACAAATATATTTCATTTCTTCCTTTATTATACTTTTTTACAATAATCAGTCTTGAGACACAAACTTGGTACTTTGTGTTTGCTTCTCAACCTGTGGGATACGAATGCGACTTGAGGAAAGACAGATTGTCACTTAACATTTTTGTGTTTACAGCAGAATGAAACCTGAAATTGTTCAATAGATTGCTATTTCTATGTTACATACCTACATTAATGGTACTAAAACAATGGATACTTTCTTGAATTATTTGAAATGTATAAGTAGTATAATATTACCACTTGCGTCATTTAATTCATTGATCACCTCTTGAAAATACTCTCTTGACCAAAATTGAGAGAGTGGAAAAGAAAGAAAGAAAAATCTTTAATTTTTGAAATTCAAAAAGTTTGTATGAAAAGTTCAGTGTATTGTGTTTATCCTTATAAAAAATGTACTTCCCACAAATTATTGTACCTTACAAGATGATGTCAACACTGTAGATAACTGGTCAAATATCTGGTTACTACTTTAAAATCCCAGCAAATGTATTGTCCTTCATTTAGGTAAGAACAACTCTGCATAAAGCTGTAATATGGGAAACCATACTCTAGAAACAACTCAGCAAAATGACCTAGTAGTACTAGTCACAAATGCATTGAAATGGGAAAGACAAATCACAGCCGTCACCAAATGAGCTAATAGTATATTGTATCTTTGTAAGAAGCCTTTTCCATCCAATACTCATTTGAAACTCCACCATTTTTTTGGGTTAGAACATACACTTGAGTAAGTGGGTAAGATATGGTCTCTATATGTATCAAAAAGTCATCAAACACCTAGAAGTGGAGCAGCAGAAGGTCAGAAAAATTCTCAGAAACTATAGACAGCTTCAATATGAAGACAGATGTCAGAAAATGTTATTACTCACTTTTAGAGAAGCATTAAAGCTGATGACAAAGAAAATTCAACCACAAGTGTTCACCGTTTACAAGATCCATGGAAACCAGAGGATGTGACATTGAAAGTGAGGAACAAGAGAATCAAAACTAGACAACAATGCTACTTATTGCCAGTCATGGCAGTCAATTTCAAACAAACAGTATGCAAGTAAAGTTAGGATTCAATTCATAAAAGAATTGTCATCAAAGTTCAGAATCTGTTCTTGTTTCTTATCAGCTTAATAACTAATAGTCTTCATAGGCAATTCAGTCCTCTAATTTTCTTCTGAGTTTTGGGAAGGGGCAAGCATGTGTGGTTTTACTGTCTCCCCACATGAGTTGTCTTGGCACAATAACTGATACAATTCTATAGGGGGATTCAGTTTTCTGATTTTCCTCAGAGTTTTGGAAACAGGAAGACATTTGTGATTTCCCTTCTGCAGTTTACCATTCTACAGTAATGAAAATTTAATAAATTAATTACCAATGACTGATGACTTGTCAACTGTAAACTTCTCTGTGATTGGTCAAACATCTGTACTACAATGAAGCATCATAATAACAATCATTATGCAACAAGCTGCTGCCACTTATATGAAAATTCTACAATGGGAGTAGAAAAAAAATACATAAATACAGTAAGCAAAGTAGATGTAGTATGATATAACTATCTGAGGTGGAATTGATCAACACCAAAAAAAAAGAAAAAAATCGGTTTAGGGAGGTGTCCCTTTAATGCTGGGTTGTACATTTTATTATGTATGTGATATTGATATTTCTGCCCTGTAACTAGTAAATTAAAATAAGTAATTAAGTAACAGTAGTAAGTAGTAACTAACTACAGTAAAAATGACATACTTTTATTGTGATTATTAAAATACTTTTACACATAAAGTATTTTGAGAAGAAATTACCAATAAATGAATATTAAACATTCTTGATTGACAACTTCTGAGTTTCTCTTGCTTCTGATGTAAGTTTCACCCTTTCATCTGAGGTTGGAGTTTTTTGGTTTTATCCAACCATTGTTAAACTGGTTGTGAAACTCATAAAGATACCTACCTTCTTGCTGCCTAGTAGCTGCTCACAGTTCTATGACTTCCTTATGATTTTATGTTTGTACAATTTTCAACACGGGGCAGGGAGACATGTGAATAGATGCCATACCTTCCCACGCTCTGAGAGTCAGGAGGGAGGGAATTACCCTTCAGCCTACTCCTTGAGAGACAAGGGACCCCAACTTTGAATTCTACGGTGACTGCTGAAGCCCCTATCCTGCACATTGCAGCCTACTAAATTGTGTGTCACAGGGATAGAGAATTTAAAAAAAACCTGGCAGATGCATTCATTTCATTAAGAATATTTCACATCTCTGCTAATTGTATTAAATTCACAAGAATTCTGTTTTATAATGTTTTTTCTTCTTTAGGACATAAAAACCGTTCCTTGTTTGCGTTGGACAGGTTCTGTTTTATGCTGTGTAAAATGCTATATAACTTAAAGCGCCTGAGAAGTTTTCCAGTGAAGGCAGGTTTCCAGCATGTTCAGGTTTCGGTTGAGACAGATTTTACTGTATATGTGAAGTGTACAATCATGAAATAATTTACATGCTACATCATTTAATGTTATGTCAGAATAAAAATAATAAATGGTTGAGACTACATTGCAACATGGCGTTCTATAGTCACCATTGGTAGTGTGGGCATATTTGAATTGTTTATTTTTGAGACCCTGCAAGTCAGGAATTGTGACTTGTGGGAAAACAAAATAAACTGAATAAGTACACAGAACGTGTTGTATTTTTAATTTATTATTATTATTATTATTATTATTATTATTATTATTATTATTATTATTATTATTATTTTTTTTTTTTTTTTTTTTCTTCTTCTTTTTTTTTCCCTTCGAATCATCAATCTTGATTGAGAATGCCATGGAGATGTGTATCAATAGTAAAATAGTTGCTAGACTTCAACTTTTATGACTTATGGGATTTCAAAAACTAATCAAGAATTCTTTGTAATTTGACACATTTCTTGCAATATTATGTGAAATGACAATGTGCATCTACACCGAACATGATTCATATGACAGGAACAGTTGCTTGAAATATGTGTTTTAATCATAGGACATAGGAATATTTCCATATTGAACATCCTTTTTAACCAATCTCTCTGTCAGTGATATCCCAATCATACACACTATTCCAGAATTGTTGAATTTCCTCTTTATTGGGTATCCTTTCAATTGTTTCAAATCTTCCATTTTCTTGCCATTCATTGACAGTTTCTGTTTGTATGTTCTTTTCTGGCACCCTTATGGTACAGGGTGGCAAAAGAAGCCGGAAGTTGTAGTTCACAAGACCATTGATAGTCTGGGTAGCTTTAATCATACCTAAACTGTCCCTAGAGTGGATAAAATTATTAATCTGACACCAGAAGTCTTTTTTTCTGATCTTGAGGCACTCCCTTTCTACGAGATTCAATGAATAGGACAGTCTTCTTGAGCAGTGGAGGTCACTGCGTTTTGAAGTTGACAATGTCATTATAGTCTACAACAGTAACTAAAAATGTACATTTCTTAGAACAGTTGATAATATGTGATATATACTCCATCAGGGTGTAAATCCTAAATCTTCTTGACAACAGAAAAATCCCTATCGCAGGGAAGAAAGGAGAGACACCATACTCAGAAGTATTTATAGATTAAAATCTATCCTTGACCAATGCATGACACATTTGCGTCTCGGATCTCACTACTGTATTGCTTTTCGTTTGGGCACTACACTCATCTGAGAAGATGTGCAAGTGTTGCACATGGTTAGGAATGCCTCAATCTCCCTTTTATTTTGTCGTACACATTGCACTTATTATGAAATATTGAAATTTTGTTATGTTGCCTAAAATACTTCAATTAACAATGACATTTTAAAGAATTGTTAAAAATTGTTTTAAAATGTTTTACATGTACTAACCAAAAACAAGCACTGGGGTATATTTGCACCCCACTTTGTATTCCATGACACAAATTTGTATACCAATGGATCATTTTGAAAATTGTACTTCTTGGATTGGCACATCAATCTTTCAATTCAAATGAAAGTGGCATTATTGAAACACCTGCTAGTTTCCAGTTACACATTTGAATCATTGTGATGGTGTATCTATACTAGTGAATGAGTGTTCCTAGTTTGTGTATTTTTGCATTGCAAAGGACACTGTGGAGACAAATGACATTGGATAAAATGTTAAAAGAGAAAATTTATGTTGGACATGGGGCAAGAACTTATCAAATCTTAAGTTGAAGAGAGACTGAAAAAAGTATGAATTGATAGGTAATACAATATATGGACTGCAATGAAATGTTTGCTCAGGAGGAAGTGGCAAGCTCTGTACTCTCTGAGTGTTTGTCTAAGTTGGAAGATGTGTGCTCTGTGCAAGGAACAGAAACAAAATGAGGGTATTAATCTTAAAAGAGGTATTCTGATGAAGTGTCTTAGTCTACTAAAAGAGAAACATAGTAATAAAAGTTTATTAATTCTATTAATATGTCTTTTATTACATATTAACTGGTCAAAATTGTCAAAATGTTCATAAGTGAGTTAGTTACATCCTATTTCAAAGCAATCTTGCATAATATTCAAGTGGGGTATACATGTATCCCACTTGGTATTTGGCATTAAAATTAGGACTAGGTTGGCAGAGGGTTAAAGTAGTCATTTTAAAATGAACAAACCTCATTTAGTCCTTTAGTACCAACTACTTCAGGGTAACAAGAAATGATGTTATATTATCTCTTAAATTGTGAATACAAAGAACATTGACAAGTCTGAGATAAAATGTTTCTTGCACTTGAATCATGGACAATTGAAGATCTTGCTTGTAATTTATGTATATAATCTAGTGGTGAATCATATCATTATATTAAAAAACCCTGCAAATCAATGAGTTTCAAAACAAACCAAAACTTGCAGGTCATTCTCTTCATCTGACTCATGGGATTTCCACAAGCATCTATGCTGCTGCTTCTGTTTTCTCACAAGCCAAAATGCAAGAATGAGTGACTTACAGGGTTTTTAAAAATAACACCTTCGTTTAGGTTTTAATCCTAATGACTGAAAGGACCTAAAATGTGAAAAGAAACTAAAGAGGAAGGGAAAAAAGAGGCAATTGTAATTTGTTAACATTGTTGAATAAACAAATTGATATCTTTTATCAATATCATTTACAAATTTGAAACTTTTTTGAAGACATACTCTTATATTGATTTGTGATTATTTTTGTGTAGGGTGACATTGCTACCTGTGCTGGAACATGGCTGCATATTTGGAGCATAAATGGCAATGAATTAGCTAGCGTGAACACTTGTGTTGGTCGAGCAGACAGAATGCAACAAATATTGTGTGTTGCCTTCTCACAGACTCATGAATGGGATTCTCAAAATGTGGTCATGACTGGATCAACAGATGGAGTAGCTCGAGTAAGTTTTTACTGTTAAAAATAGATTTTCTTTGTGTGACTATAGAATTGAGGACCAACATTATTTTTGCAAATGTGTGTGATGGTGTATTATTTTTTAAAAATAAGTTAAATTTAATATACTTTAATATTACCCATATGTTTCTAACAAATTTAAGAAATCGGATTTAAAATGGGGTCAGATGTTAAACTTGCAAACATATAGAAATTATGTGACAGAAAAGCTATAATACTACATCTTTTCTAAAATTGGATGTTTGAATCTATGTTGATCAAGTTATCAGTTATCTATGTTCATCAAGTATCAGAGATCTGTTAGTATCCTCAGCGATGTTGCTAAAGTATTTGCGAGTCTATTACCTCAATCAATGTTGACTAATCGTCTATTCACCGGTGATATTAAAAGACTATTATGCTTGAATTATTTCGAGTTGCCCTTGACATAAATCAGCTGTTATGATGTCATCCAA
Source organism: Gryllus longicercus (assembly GCA_038098605.1). Lineage (NCBI taxonomy): Eukaryota > Metazoa > Arthropoda > Insecta > Orthoptera > Gryllidae > Gryllus > Gryllus longicercus. The sequence goes on along the minus strand of JAZDUA010000064.1, from coordinate 385,331 downwards.
TTTATAGCTTACACATCACTACAGTGACATTCAACCTTCCAATTGGATAACACCGTAGCAGCTGATTTACCTCAAGTGCAGCTCTAAATAAATCCAAGTAAAGATTATGGTAAATAAGTAAATGTCATGTATACTGACTTTGCATAAGCCTTTGATGGTGTTAATGTAAATTAACTTCTCAACAAAATTCAGAAGATTGGTATAACTGATATCCCACTTAACCAGTTTCGTAGTTACTTAAGGGCTCAAGCGTTTCACAAGAATCATACCATAGTCCTATAATTTTTTTCTATGTATCAATGATGTACAGCTGATTTTCCAAAATTAATTTTCATCAAATTCATTGATTGCTAATGATATTTTGGAAAGTAATAAATAATGAAGAAGACTCCATTGTGATTCACTCTAATATTGGCAATTTGCATAAATTGTTTAATAATAATATTCTTGTTCTCAAAATATCCAAATCCAAATCATCTTCTAAAAATCTATTGTCATAGTAATACAAATCCTGTGTTTTACAATTATTTCATTATCAATCAACTACTAGAAACAGACCAAAAGTTTAAAGATTTGGGAATATTGATGAATCAAAGTCTGATTTTTGAAGATTGTGTAGAAAAAACAATGAAAACAGCGAACAGTGAAGCACTGAAAATACTGTGATTTATATAAAGGGCAACTTATATATTCAGTACCTTAGACACAATTCTTATGCTATATAAAGCATTAGTAAAATCTGTTTTAAAATATTGGTGAGAGAGTGCAGCATATATTTTTTCATGCTTAGCTCATAAAGCAAAATTTCAAAATCATAGAATTACACACAAATGAACATGAAATTGCAAATGTAATAAAAATTCCTGCAATTCAACCAGTAAGAAAACTACATGATAAACCTTTTGTATTTAAACTTACAAAAGCTGATATTAAAAGTTGATTTATTCCCAAAATTTGGATTCTATGATTGTTGATATACATCTTTTCTAGAATTGGGTGTTTGAATTTATGTTGATAATTTCAGATCTAAACGCAAAACATTTTATTTGATGTTTTCTCTTGTAACTCGAACATCTATTATATCTCACTTATTCTGAGACTCCCAAGGTTATTCTGGTCTACAAAATTTTCATTTATTTGGCTGATCTTTGTAGGAAATAATGTAAAAACACATTATATTCCATTTTGAGTAATTAATTTTGCTTCAAATTTTCAATCTTTTTTGAGGTTGTCTTAAAATATATTGTCTAGGATTGGTACAGGCTTAAAAAAAAACAACTATTGAGTAACATTTTATAGAAAACAAGTGATGATAAAACTGTACATACTGTTGCATTAGGCTTGAAATTTTAATTCATTTAAAGCTAATACATCAACATACATTTGACAATTGAAAACACTGTTCCATTTACTCAGAAACACAGCCCTACAGTGAAAAGTTATTCTGAGGATTTCAAACTGCCTTGTCACAGTTCCTGATAGATTCTAACAAAAACAGTGCTAACAGGAAATTCGAATTTGCAATTTTGAAAGAGCAAAAATTGGGCAAAACTGTTCATATACAAATTTCAATTTACAATTTTCTAAAATATCTAGAGCACTGAAAATGGGACCAGTTCCACTTTCTTTACTGCCCTTTGATGCATACAAGGAAAAAATTTAAAGTCTTTTTTTAAAATTATTATTATTATTTCAAATTTGTGTATGTTTCATGCAAAATTCCTCAAGAACTCATATTTTCAAAAAATTATACGTGGCCTTATTTTAAGATGTCTGTGAACTACAGATTCAGGGGGGAATCTCTTTTGAATATTGTAGTTTTGGGAAGATGCTGAAAGTTATTTACTCTTCTCCATCCCATGAAAATTGTAGACATTTTTGAGAACATTTTGCAAACATTGAGGCTTTATGTAAAGTACCCTTAAAAATCAAGTTTGGTCTTGAGTTCATTCAGATCAATCTAGGAATGTCAGTTTTGGAGAAAATCGTAAAAATGATTATTGTAACCAGGGCCCAGCAATAAGAGTTTTTCTGTGAAAAAATCACCAATATCCAGCACAAGCACAATTCAATACTTTCTTTATACCACATAAGCAGGATGTATAAAAGTAACATTGTTAATATTGGCACTCATTTGACAATAAAATAAGGGTTTGTGGAACATATTGAAATCTAATGACCAACTCCAGTTATTGACAGATCTTCACTGAGGAGAATAGGTTGAGTCACTGAAGGTATTTTGGCATACTTTAAAGAGTGCATTACTTTTCTTAAAATACAGTCCAAATGTAATCTTAGTCCAAAAGTTAACTGCCTTTTGCATGTAACTCAACAGATGTCAGGGGCCGAAATCTTGTGCTGATCTGATAGCTATGCGAATTATTTATATTTTTCTTATGAATTAACAATAAAAATTAAATGAACATTAACACTACAAGTGCTTAATGACATTTCTAAAAGTAACTTAACTCACAACTCGATAGTAGTCTACTTACAGATGTGTTCAAATTATTAGACTAAAACATGTATTTTTAATGTTCCTTAGTTCTATGAAATAAAAATTGGAAAGAAACGCTTAATACCTTATTGTTACGCACACTAAGTATTAAATGTATGAATGTCACATGTGCACAGATGCAAACCTGCAATAAATTCAAATATTTTACAAAAACTGTCTTTAATCTAATAATTTGAACATGTGTGTATATCTTCAAAACTGTATACAATACAAAAATCTTGATAGCAGGGTTGGGATTCTCATTTGAAAATGGTATAGAATCCAATGAATGTTTGCCTGTAGCAAAACGGGTTGACCAGTGTTATCAAATAGGTAACTCAATGATCCAAATTTTTCATACTTTTTGGACACCATCTCAAATTAGGCAAAAAGAAGTGTAATTGAATTTGACTAACTCTGCCCAGAAAGGTTCTGTATTATCTGTGTTAATATTTTTATTAGAACAAATTTAATGAATTACAAACCATATGACATGAATATGTTGACATACTATGTTTATTGTATTGTGCTAATAATTAGTTAACATGTACTTGTAAAATATAATATTAAGTTAGGTATAAATAATAAAATGGAAATAAAATTTAATTCCAAAATTAAAAAGGATGAATTGGTGAAGGGTTTTGGGAGTATTGTTTAATAATTGTCTATAATTTTTGTTCCATTTGTATTTTGACTTTAAATTGTTTCAAATAGTGTTCACATGGAAATTTCTTTCTTTTTTAGATGTGGTCAGTAGATTACGTTCAAGTACCTAAAGAAGATAAACCAATACTGAAAGAGAAAACTGAAAGTGATGCGGAGTCTGATATTGGTAGTGCAAATACTATCATGGAAACAGAAAAACAAAGTAAAGAGACAGCTTCAACAAATGAGCCTTGTCCTAAACAAAGAGTTCAAGACATGGTGAAACAAATGAGTATATCTGCTGAATTTTCAACAACTCCTTCAGGTTATTAACTGTTTTGATATTCGTATTGGTGCCTTGAAAAGTTAAATGTAAATTTGCATTTTATGTATCTGTAAATCCATATACCATAACTGGTCGAAATAATCAAACATACCCGGTTGTGCTTGTGATATGAAGGCCATTTTCAATCCCTTGGGTACAACCTTCAAACGCTGATCCCTCTCAAATCCATAGGCATTACTCAATAACGTGGAGTGCTCGGCACAAAGGTTTTAAGGACTTCTGTGGGATAACACAGTTGAGGAAACTGGCTCCCTAATCTCATGAAAAAGTACAAGCATGGCTCTTGGGCTACCTTGGGCAGTAAAGTAAATATGAAAGAAGATTCAACATGACATTTGAATGCTTTGTAATGAGTGGAATAATATATAAGTGGAGTAATATAAGAAAGCAATAGTAACCATAGGGGACACTGAAAGGACCACATGCAGATAAAATGGTAACCAGGTAGGGGGCTAAGCAAAAGTCGTCAAAAGGAAAGTCCAACTATAAAGAAAGAAACACGGGAACAAGTTCAATCTATACGAATTTTGAAGATCTACATTCTCTTTAACATTTTTTTAAAAGTTTAAAAATCTATAAGATTTTCTAATTCTTAACCTTTGATCATGTCTCTGGAAATATTATATTACCACTTCTTTGCAGAGATATAGAAAGAAAAGACATAAGATCCTAATGTATTAGAAATTCAGCTGCCCTGTGCTACCTGGAATCCAGGTGCGATGGGACAGTTGACAATACTTGAAGAAATTATTGCATGGTAGAAATCTAGCAGAGTTTAAAACTTTTCTGTATATTTAACTTCTAGGCTGAATCCATTGATATCCACCAGTGCAGTAATTGGCCATTTGTAGCAGTCCAAATGAACCTGAACTCTAAAAATGTTCAAATTTTTTTCATCCTTCCCTAACAACATACAGTTGTTTTGATTAATATATTTTGTAATGTCTTTTTATTGATAGCATTGCTAATAAAATCATTTTTGTTTATTTAATTTTAGGTTTACTGAATAAAAGTGGCTCAGAAAGTAGTCTCTCAGAAGATGATGCTAAAGAAGAAGCAGAAGGAAGTAAGAAAGAAATTGAAGCAGCTGCTGAAGAAAAGGAAACATGCAGTGATGAAGATAGGGAAGAAAAAATCAGTTGCTCAGGTAGCATTAGTGAACAAGACAAACATGAGAAAAGCACAAAACGTTCTTTGCATCATCATACAGGGAAAGGTGATTTGCATCGACAAGAAGCTGTGACAAGTTCAAGTACCGAAACACAAGATTCACCTGCCCACTCACCTGTTGTGTTACGTCGCAAGTCTTCCACTCGCGTCAACCCAGCATTTCGCAAAAGTGAGGGTAGTTGTTTTCCAATTACTGTTGAGGGTGTTCATTCCAGAAGTAGGGCTGAAAGTGAAGGTGGTCCACCTCCTGGACTGAGTCTGGAAGGAGAATCTCTGGGAGGCAGTGGTATAGCAGCTGTTATGGAGGATACTGCTGCTCGAATCAGAACTAGCAAAAGTGACACCAGTCTTACAGATTCTTTTGTTATGGTAAATGAGTCAGATGTTGCAGAAGGTCCAATCTCATCGCGAACAAAAGATGATGTGGTTAGTGCTGTTCGTAGAAAGCGACGAAATCCGCAAAATATACTCAGAGAAGGTAGGTTATTGCTCTTCTTCTTAAGTGCATTGGCATATTCAGCACAAATTTTAAAACAATATTTTTTTTATGAGAAATCAAGTCGTCTGGATACCACACTTATAACCCTCTCCCCTTTTGAAAAATCCTGGTAATGCCAGAGTATTCATGCATACAGTGTTAATGACACATACATTTTTATTGATGTGTGAAGATAGTAATATATTTAAAGGAATAGGCTGGAATTATTTGATTAAAACTTCCTCTTATATTAAAAATTCTTGAGAGATTGGTGAGGATTGGTGTGGCATTGCTGTGTCACATGTCAGACATGACACACTTCCTGAGTGTCAAAAGTTTTTTAATTTAAATTGTACCCACAATTTATTTATTCATTGAAGCAACAGGCTTAAGCCCAATTTACATAGTTCGTTCGGATATAATATACATTTCAATTTACATTAATTAGTTTTACAAAGATGTGAGTACTTTATTAGTCAAATGAGTTCAAATATATGGATTTTGCTTGCTGTTTGAAAGTGTTTACATTTGTACATGTGCATAATGATAGAAATTCAACGTCATTTCCCATTCTAGACATTTTCGCAACCGGTGAAAAGTAACCATAAGATGATCTGTGTGCTGGGATTTTAAATAATTTCATGGTTCTCAAAGCATATTCCGATTCATTTATACAAAATAATGATTGAACTTGTTGACTATAGATGTCATTATTAAAAATTTTAAACAGCACACAAGCATCGTTATAGTTTCTATAGGATTCTAGGGTACTAAGATTTATTTTGGTCGCAACTTCTTTGTAATCGTGGGTGTGGTAGGGATTTGGCATTTTTAATTTATACGCCACGTAACTGAGGAATCTATGTTGGACATTTTCGATGCGTTTGATATGACATGAATAATACGGTGACCAAATTGTAGAAGCATACATTAAGATTGGTTTAACCAGGGTAACGTAAAGAGTTTTCAAAGTTTCCATTCGTGTAAAGTGTTCACTGTTGCGTTTCACAAACCCCAGTGTCCGCAGGCTTTTATTTACAATATAGTCGATATGGTACATAAAAGTGAGTTTTTTGTCGAATATCACGCCTAGATCTTTGATTTGTGACACGTTTTCTAAAGTTTTGTTTGATAATTGGTAATTATATTTTATAGTATTCTTCTTTTTATTGAAGCTTACGACCTTGCATTTATCGGTGTTTAGGTACATTTCGTTTGATTCACACCATTGGTGTAAATTTTTCAAATCGTTATGAAGTAGAATGCAATCATTGATGTCATTGATTTGACGGTAAAATTTACAATCATCGGCGAAGAGTAGAAAGGAGCTGTTTAAAAAGATTGATTTGATATCGTTAATAAATATTATAAATAATAGTGGTCCCAGGTGTGAGCCCTGTGGCACTCCCGATGTAACATGTATAGGATTCGATTGATATTGCTTATATTTCACATATTGTTTTCTATTGGTAAGGTATGATCTAAACCAATCATGTAAGGTTCCTGTAATTTAATAATCTTCACCAAATCATTTTTAACAAATTTTCCAAAAGTATATGTGAACTTATAAGATAACTTCTACAGAAAATAGCGATGCAATATGATATTCATTGATGAGCTGAATTGAATAATTTTGTGTTAAGAACTCAGTAGCGACTTCAAAATTCCAAGCCTGAATGAAAAGTAATCCACTTCTTCTCTAACCATCAGCTGACAAGTTCACAGAAGTTTTAAAGGAAGTGTAATTTGTTAAAAATGAAGGTTTTTCTATCTTATTTCACTATATCTTCTTCTCTCTCTTTTTTTAATTATTAAAAAAAAAATTATTTTAAAATTCTCTTTTCTGGAAAAAGTACATTGTTTCAAAGACTTCACAATTTGTTGTCAATGCATGGATTTTGAATGCTTTTCTTTTAAAAACATTTCAAATAGTTTTAAGTAAAAATATTTAAAATATTGTTATTGTGAGTAAATTCTTTGCTTATTAATATTCTTTTGTGAAAAAAATGTGGTCTTTGTGAAGTTCATATTGTCTGACTTATCTGGTGGTTTTCAGGATTCAAATGGCAGCGTCAGTTGGTGTTTAGAAGTAAATTAACTATGCACACTGCTTATGATCGTAAGGACAATGCTGAACCTGCCTCTATTACAGCTCTTGCTGTATCCAGGTAAATATATTCTGAACTGCCTAACACTGATTTTCTAGTTTAATTCATAGTTTTTAAACATAATCAATTGAAAAGTCAATGTAATATTCAGTACTTTTTTTATTAATTATTCAATTATTTATTAAAACCAATCAGTTAAGAATACAGTAAATCAACATTATTTACTTCTTACATCACTGGTCTACAAAAGTACACTTTTTCTACCACAAGAACTTTATTGGCTGATCTTTATTGAAAATTTTGTGCGGAAAAAAAAGCCATTCATCTCTCATAAACAAAATTTTTACTTGTTCCAGGTAAGTAAATTTTTTGATCATAGTATTTACACTAAAGAAATTAAACATGGTTAATGGTCTTAATTGTTTATGCCTTTGATTACTTTGAGTCTATTGGTCCTCTTGACAATCCAGCAGTAATAATCTGCGTACATACTTGAGGTTCACTGCTCTTTGTATTTTTCCTATGAATGAAGTATTCTGATGAAAGCACAGTCTGTATTTGTGACTTACAGCCCTTGGGTTTTTGGGAAAGAATTCCAAGTGAGTGTGAAGGATGTGAATATTAAAGAAATACATTATAGTGTAAATGTTCTTATGATTTCAGCAACAGCATTCCCTGTAATTGTCAGATTTCTTGTTGCTTTAAAAGTGTTTCTCCAAATTCTAGAAGGAAATTCATACCCATTTTGTAAATCATTTAACCTTCCTACAAAATTTGCTTCTTTACTGGTCATGTTATTAATGGTGTGATAAAAATTCCTTCTTTTATTGTTGCATCACTTATTTTCAGAAACTTTTCTCTCATATTCAAAATGCACATTCCATATCTGCCCATGGCTTTCACAAAATTCATCTTAACTAATTTGAAATGATAATAAGGGGGGAAATTTTTATTTCAGTGAGGACAGTAATAACATTTCTTAACCTCATGTGAAAGATTTACATAAAGTCTTTGAGGCCTTTTTGATGTAGCTTCTATGATCCATAATATTTCACTTGCACTAAAAATACCCAAACTCTCTGTATTCAATTTGTAAACCAAAAATCAGAGCCACATCGTAAAATCTTTACATACGTTCCAGATAACTTTTTCATACTGAATATTTTTTTTAAATACTGTCACAATTCTGTAGGTTTCTTTCATATTAACAGCTTTAGCAAGTGAAACTGTTGAAAATTCATTCTTATCAATTGAGAAGTTAAAGATGATAGCTTTTAAGCCAACATCTGATGAATCAATAAACAAATGCCCCTGGCATTTGAGCATGTTTGAGAATGCGTAAATTAAATTTAAATTTTATTTTTATTTATTTACCTTCAACTTTTACTCAATCTTCAGCTACTTATAGTTTAAAAAATGGGAAAGGATTCTGGAACTCAAGAAAACGTGCGCAGATGATCTCCCCCAAACGTCACATACAGTTTTTACTGCTTCCTTAAATTAATCTAAATCCAAAGTAAGACCTGTCTAAGACGGACCCTTTGAAAGAGAAAAACTTGCCATCCCGGACAACGAATCTCAGAACGGAACGATTTTATACGTGAAAATGACTGTAAGCCGGAAACCTGTTTAACGCGGAAACGGGAAGGTTTTTAGAGAACGTGAATTGATTATTACCTGGCTTAGAAGGAGATTTATTTTTAAATTGCCGGCAGTTTTTGGAATGGTGCGAAGTGTCGCGTCCTGATACAGTAGAGTGAGTGACGAGTTTTACACCTTATATCTGCTTCAGGGAATTCGGCGACTGTTTCGCTTCGAATTTCTCACGCTTTGGCGTGATTTTCTAAGTCTGAACAAACGCGTCTTCGTCGCCGTCGCTCTGAATTCTTAATGTTGGTCATTCGCACTCCGTTCAATTCTCAAAAGCGTCACCTCGTTTCCTCAAGACATAATGGAATTCTGGGAAGGGTGTCTTGTCATTCTAGTGTAGCAGTCGTAGAGTTGGCGATCTGCATACCACACAATTTAGTGAATGCTCGCAGTATAGTGCAGGAAAGCTGTGTGCTTGTCTGTCAAAATGTATTTTCAGTGTACAAGCAAAACCCTACCTCCACAGAAGAAAATGTGGGATAAATGATTTCCTGCATTTTCCCTCCCTGAGTTTCGCTGTTGATTTTTCATTTTCTGCAATGTTTTCATTGTTAAATTATGCTTTATTTTATTTCCCTAACAAAATAGACAAGTTTTACTGTAATAAAAAGTCATAAAGCTAATTACATAAAGAATATAAAATGCGTAGCAAAAGAAATTACTGTCTCAACGAGTATCAGATAATTATATAAAAGTAGTAAATATACTCATTTAATTAAATCATAGCATTAAAGAACCTGATCGACGCCGTGGATTTTTAAGGGCGAAAAAATCCTTCGTACCGCCTTCCTTCGGAGGGGAAGTAAAGCCGGCTGTCCCATGTTAATAGATTTACTTGCATGTAAAAGATCCTCAAGCCTAAATGACGCCTCTGAGCTAAATTCAAATCAGGCTGTTTCGTCGCCCAAGAAATACCTCCTTTTTCCGCTAGTTGGTGAAAGGAGCGTAGCGAAATTTGCATGGTCAGACAGAAGAGCGGGCCTGATGGCTCGAGTCTCGCCACGTAAAATAAGGCATTAATTCAATTCAAAGATGATCGATACTTTGGATCGGAAAATAAAAAGAAGTTTAAACCAACTAAATAAACTTTTACAGTCATGATTTTAAAAATTCCTGTCAGCATAGTAATTGGCGGTTTTAGAGCATTCTATTAAAGATATAATAGTTGTTGAAGATGCATCGAGGTATAGATTCTCGTTCTCATCTGAGGGGTGTGAAGAGAGATAAGAGAAAGAAGCTGACGGCAATTCATGAGATCATGTAGTATTTTATGGAAGAAAATTAAATCATAGAATTTTCTCCTATTCCGAAGGTTTTCCCATTTAAATAAATTGTAGAATTTGGAAAGGTTGTGATCAAATCTATGAATTGGAATCCCATTTCTGAAAGTTAGATTGCATAGAAATTTACATTGTACTTTTTCTAATTGATCGTAATATAATTTAGTGCAAAGAAACCAAATGACAGAGGCGTATTCTAAAGTTGGACGAATCAAAAAAATTGAGCTGTCAATGAACCAGAAGGATTTGGGGTTGCGCAAAATCAGTCCCTGAGAATGCAGAACTTTATTCACTGTAACATTAATATGTACATTAAAATACAGTTTAGTCGAGAATCTCTCCAAGATCCCTCATGCTAGAGACAGTGTTCAAGGATTCACCATTTCATGAATATCGGTAGCTGACAACATTATGTCCATTTTTTTTGTAGAACACCACTGCAAAAAGCCAGAGAGATCCTTCTGTATGCAGTAGGCATCATTAAGATGAGTTATCCTGCTATAAATCTTGGTATCATCCGCAAAATTATTAAATTTAGTAAGAGATCGCAGTTCAACAAAATATGTGACAAAATCGTCCTGAAAGCCTTGAGGTACACCAGAACCAACTGCAAATGGCTCGGACGCATGTCGATTAACACCGATTTACTGGCCTCTGCCAGAAAGATAGGAGCGTATCTATGATAGAAGTGGCTCGGAGGCATGTCGATTAACAACGATTTACTAGCTTCTGGCAGAAAGATAGGAGCGTGTCTATAATAAAAGTGGATTGTTGATGCCTAAGTATGACTACTTGTCAATTAGTATGTCATGATTAATACGGGAAGCTGTGGCAAAATCTGGGTGTATAGCATCGACTTGAGAACCTGATTCAAATGCTTTAATGATAGTTTTTAAATATAGCTATATTATAATGTTAATATTAGATTGTTAGTAAAAAACCCATGTTGATAGTCTGGAATAATTGTGGAAACGTGTAGTGTCATTAACCACAAGTTTCTCGAAAAGTTTTGGAACAGAACTGAGAATGGAAATAGGACAGCAATTTGAAATACCACTTTTGTCTCCTTTCTTGAAGCAACAGACATCTTTACTCGTACTATATTTTCAAGCTGTGGGAAAAATCCCCAGGTACAAGGATTGGTTAAAGATATAATATAGTGTTGCTGCCAGAGCAAATTTGCAATTGCCCAAAAAACTTTTGGGGATCTCATCTGCTCCAGCTCTCTCACCTGATTGATGACCTGATGACCTTCAAATGACATAGAGGAAGAAAAATTTCAGATAATGTGATTTTGATATTGTTGACCGTAGAATGATGTTGAAGGTTTGCAGTAGTAGTTGGAATGCTATTTAAATTGTGTTTGTTATATTGATTTCAAAAAGTAGAAAAAAGGTGGCAATTTATGAATAAGCACTGCAGCAGTTCGTACCCAGATGCATATCACTAGGTAAGTGAGTGTGACTAGTAGATGTATGAGTATTAATAAACTTCCAGAAATATTTAGAATTGATAGAAGCAGATAGTTCAATTGGACTGCAAGGCAAAAAATTTAATGTAATAGTTGAAACTATTGGTTTGATTATACAGTTTGTGAACATTTTTTTCTCTGATAAAGTCAATAAGCTCAGAATTGTGCCAATGCGGATAAGAACCGAAAAGAACCTATTTATTCGGAACAAATGATCTATTTAAGTGTATAAACAGTCATAAAAATGATACATTAAAATCAGTGTTGTGTTTGTCAGAGTAAAAGTTTGTCTATGCTTTTTAAGTCTTCCTCAACTCCCCCCAGTACATTTATGATGGAATTTCGGGAGACAAAATCCAAATGTCCCGGCTATAAAATGATCTACACTGATGGTTCCTCCCTAAATGATAAAGTAGAATGTGCCTTATACTGCCATAGTGCCACTCGGAGTTTTCGAATAGACTCTTCCTGCAGACAGAAAAACCTCGCCTCGAAGAAAACTGAGGTTATCGCCCTCAGAATCCCAACGAATGAAAAAGCAAGCTGTTAATAAAACGCTCTATTTTCAGTGCATGGCAAACGAAGTGGCAGAACTCGGATTTTAAGCTCATGAGAATCGATTGGGTTCCATTAAACCTTGATCTTCATCTCATGGCTCTAGGCGCGAGGAGATAATTCTGATACGTCTTGGGATAGGTCACTGTTATTTCTCCCTGATATCTTCTCTGTAGTATGCGGTGACCCACTTCCTATTTGTGATAAATGTGAAACGGATCTTACCGTGGTTCATGCTCTCCTGTACTGTGCTAAGGTAAGAGATAACCGCCGAATTCATCATCTTGCTATCTTGCTATCTCTGTGTCAGAGGCTAGTCATTTGCTAGGCTCTGCAGCGAAAAAGTATATACATTCAGTTGCTAGATATAGGGAAAAAATTCCCTAACATGTGTAGCTGGATTTGGGTGATGTCGTTTCCTGGATAAATTTCGACATGCGCGCTATAACTCTCATCAAGCGCGGCAGAAGTTCGCAGTAGAACTTTTGCCGGGACATGAATGCGGGCCCTTGCCCCGCATGTGCATATGTAGTGCGATGTGGGATGGAGGAAAAGGGTATCGGGGATGTGAAATGATTACACTTGCACCATATTTATTGCATAATGCATTGAAAAATGCTATTCTCAATGGAGGGTGCGATTTCCTCTATTTCGCACACAGTGAGCTAGGCGTCACGGCAGTGACTCATAGAGATGTCGGATGGCATCCTGCGATATACCGCCCCAGACCTCTTGAGTGGACGCACAGTTCCCAAATACTGCGCGGGCGATGAATGTAGGAAGCGTCGCATTGCTCGATAGGGAAGAGATCTGGGGATGCTGCGGACCATGGAATGGTGCAAGTGGGTTGCACGCATAAACAGCAGAGGTGACTTGTTATTCGCAATCGCACCCCACACCATGACACATGGTCTTCGAGCCGTTCGGCGTCCGACAATAAACCGTGGGATTTCACGTTCGCCAGGGAGCCTCCACTCGGATTCTCTGGCCATCGCTGCCCAGACATCGAGATTCGTCGCTGAACCGCACGAGCTGCCAGTCTGCTTCCGTCCACGCCTCTGGGAAGCGCACCGTGGCAACCTTTGGTGCCGCGGGCGAACTGTTAAGGGGAGTCGTCTTCATGGACACAGGATGTTTCATTGTGGGTTGTACTGCGCGCTGAATGCCCGCAAACGACGACGGTGGCTCAGTTACAGCCTGTCGAACAATCCTCCTACCCTTCCTTGGTGTGGTTTGCTGGGGCCTTTCAGACCCTTACCGTCGATGGCGCGCGCGTTCGTGTTGCCACTGCTGCCAGCATCTTGCAATTGTCACATCTGCACGATCCAAATTCTGCGCAATGTGTCGAAATGACCAACCGGCGTCATAGAGTCTCACGATGCGCTACCTTTCGAGCTCATCCAGCTGCTGCTGATATTGCTTCCTCATCCATGGAATATTGAACATGTCATGATGCTCGGGCACAACACAGCAGATTCACGGGCGACAGTGACTCTTCGGCGCAAAAATCGCCATTTTATAGCCGGGCAGATGGGCCGACGCGTGCGCGATCAGGCGGGTAAAGGGAATCAGTGAGCTGTCTTACGATGTGGAACCGACCCACCCAAGTTCGAAACAATTAGATAGCTTTTTTCTGAGTGCATCTTCTTTTTTTCTAAGAGTGGGTATGTGATAGCAAAATTTTGAGAGCCGAGTTGGACTTCTCATTTGAAAATACTATAAAATCCTGCAAACGTTTGTCTGTAGCCAAATATATGTTGGCCAGTGTACTTATTGTGTTTTTGTTTTATTTTGTATTTTTACAGGGACCACAGAACAGTGTATGTTGGAGATGCTCGCGGAAGAGTATTTTCATGGAGCGTATCTGATCAACCTGGCAGGGCGGTTGCAGATCATTGGCTTAAGGATGAGGGTACGGATTCTTGTGTAGGATGTGGTGTCCGATTTACATTATATGAACGTCGACACCATTGCCGCAACTGTGGGCAAGTTTTCTGTTCAAAGTAAGTTAGTAAATGATTTGATAAGTAGTGTTCATTTACCTGTGACTTTTCCACTCGTGAAATTAAAACCGATAATGTTTAACTATGCATACAAAATGCCCCAATCAGGGCGGTGTATTTCGAGAAGTTTATCGCTTTTTCTATCCGAATGTTCTTACCGCTTCTCCCTACTGGTCAATCAAACACTGTGACTCATCTCTCTTAGGTGGCAGTATACTACACCAATCGCTGTGTCGCATGTAATTTCAATATAGCTTTCATTTATTTTCAATATTTGGCGCATTTTGGAACTCTGTTGGACATAATTTCACTCGTGGAATAGAAATATTAAATACTCGTGCATTGGAAATTCTCAAATAAATCCCCTCCTCGCTTCGCGAGTCGGGAATTTATCGACTATTTCCAAAGCACTCGTGATGTTATCTATAATAATGTTACAAGTTGAAAGCAAAACCAGTTAACGGAGAAGCATGCAGAGTGAACGATTTGATTTTTTCAGATTATTTACAGCGTAAATAAATTTGCTGAAGTTTAATCTGCCCTTTTTCACTTTACCTTACGTTTATACGGAGTAATAGACGTAGTTCAGAGGAAGTTACGTAATGCTGCGGCAAAAACGGCGATTCTTCGTTGGAAAATCTTATTTTGTGGGGTCCTGATGCAGAAAAAATGATAAATCCTGTTCTAAAATTTAGTAAATTACTCCCTCTTACACGTTGTGTAGTCAGATTTTACGAAAAGTGAGCCCTTGACACCGAAAAAGTGTAAATTTTTTTTCTCAAAACTTTCCGTCCGTCCGTCCGTCCGTCCGTCCGTCCGTCCGTCCGTGAAAACCACCTCTTAAACTATGCGTAGAATTTTTTCCATTCTGAATGTCGATCTGGCCACACTCAAAGTTCTGCAATTTTGAAAAACATTCATTTTCGTGGGTACTATACTTGAATCTCCAGAGACATTTTCAAAATTTTCTCTAAAATTGCCCCACTTTTTTTTCTTCCAATTTCTTATAAGAATAGAGTGAAATACACATATAAAGGTGGTGAGGTTCAATTGTCACTGATAACACTGAATTTTTGAAAATTGCAAAAGATTGAAATTATTTCTGTCTTCCTACAACTACGAAATTGAAGGTAGGGTTTTTCCTTGAAATGAAATTTGAAATCCTTAATTAGTTCTTTCCTTAAGCTCGTGTACATTTTTTAACATTTTAGTCGTTTTGCGCAATATTGAGTGAAGTACGTGTAATATTAATTTTTTTTTTAATTCTCGAAAACTGCTTCAATTTTTTCTTTGTGTACTGTATAAGACCACATAAATTCTATTTTGCTCTGTTCTTTTGTTCTTTGAAAAATTACGAAATTGTAATTTTTTGGCGTCCCTTTCACGTTGTTAATATTTCCATTACGCGCCATTTTTATATGTTACTATCGGAACTCGGCAGACGTTCTGCCTTCATCTCCCTCTTTCTCCTTCCCTCTCCATTTCTTTCTCCGTCTCTCGGTCTTTTTTTCTTCAGACTTTTTGTACGGATAGTGTTAAATCCACTATTTAAGATGACATATAAGTAGTTTTGGGGTATTACTTTGTTTTTTCAAAAATTACATAAATGCAATTTTTTAAATATCTCTCACGCCGTTAATATGCAGATTTCCAGCGATTTGAATATGTTATTGCAGTTGTGAGTGGAAGTGCTTCAAATGATTTCCAATAAACTTTTCAAAAACTTAAAAGTTTCCTGCAAAAAATAATATAGAATTTTGCAGGTACACTGCCGCTTAAACAATATTCCCTTAAAAACTATTCGAATTTTTTCAACGAAAATTTCCCTCCTGGACAAGGTTTTACTCTTCTATAATATTCTTCTAGTAATATTTCGATTCTACCATTTGAAAACTGAAAAATTAGAAACTGGGGCAAGGCCGTAAAGCTAGCCCAGACCAAAGAAATTAGAAATCTAACTAGTACGAGAAAAACTGCGCCATTCTGTAGTACCACTAGAGTATACGTACGGGCCTAAATGAGATTTAAGCACTTTATTTATTTTTGTCATGTATTTTAATCTAGAGAATTAAACTCTAACTAGCATACCCATGCGAAAACTCTCGCATTAAACCCCACCCTCATTTTTCCTAAGGATATTGTGAACCTGAAACATGAGAAAATGTCCTTTTCTATCGTAGTTCCCTTCTCATTTAGGTAAACGGCACTTAAAGACCATGGCAAAACGTAAAATGAATGTTGCACTACACGCATAAGACACAATCTTCATCAGTATCAAGCAACTATTAATAGTACTTCTAGTTGTTGCCGCGAAAACGAATCTTGAATTAAAAATAATGCAAATAAACCTCCTCAGTCGGCGCAAACCACGGTGTACACAGAAAGCGTAAATAGTATATACGGTGTGAGAAACATTTCTTTGAGACCTTTGGCCTCAGAAGTTTAGTTTTTAAGGCCCTAGAACGTTTTGTTTAGGAGTTATTTAACGATATAGCTGACTGAGTGTTGCGGGTTGCATTTGATGTGAATATTTAGATCAGTTTTTTAAACAAATCCTTCATATTTTTAAAGTCAAAGTGCAATTTGTCACGTTTACGTGAGATTCTCTTTGTTCAGAGTCACATTTGTAAAATTAGTTGCCTGTAAGAATGGCAAAAGGTACCTATACTGCGGATTTTATAACTACCCCCCAAGGTCCTACTTCACGGTGGCATTATGTCATTGCTCTTCGCGTCTTTCTCGGTCATCCCCCGCTTGATGTCGCATGAGCGCGACCGTATAGCAGTGCTCTACACGGCTGGGATAATACGACATTTATTATTATTATTATTATTATTATTATTATTATTATTATTATTATTACGGATTTCCCTTTAGTTATTTAATAAGTAAACATCTTCTAAACATAAGTAAAAAACGTGTTATTTTTTGTTTGTTGTAAGGAGACTTGCATAGTAGCTGGTAAAGACAATTTTTCAGCAATTTGATCTGCCTTATATAGATGAATAATTTGCCCTCAAATTACAAATTTCAATCACTTATTATGTAAAGCTGCAAAACAAAATGTTGTTGAGATTTTGACAGAAATACGCCTTTTTGAAGTTTCTAAAAATGTTATCCCAACATTTGTGATTGAACTTACAAAGAGGGGTTTTCCCCAGTTATAGATATTTCCCAATCAATCTGGCCTAACTCAAACCCCATGAAATGGTTGCGGATGGATATTTTTTGTATCTGACTTTGGCACTGAGAAAATGGCAAAAATTGTTTTGCCACTGGTATGTCATTTGGTTTAGGGGAACTTTTAACCATCTTATCCGTGGGTAACCTTAAAGTTATTTTTGAGTCCAGTTTTAATTTCCTTTACTGCAATTTCTGTAGAACTCATTTAATGATTTTAGCATACCTTTGTTCAAAAAAAAATGTTGTTCAACTTGACCAAGAGCAAGACCTGATTTTAAAAAATGTTGTTAGGTTTTTGATAACAAGTTCTTGATTTTCGTGGAGCTTACTTTCCATGAAATTACCTGAAATTTGTGACAATTTTCCTGAAAATACATGACCTGAAATATCGGACAATGGAATTTCCCTATCGAATCTCGGGGTTCTCCAGGAATCTTCCTTCTGGGTGGAACTTCCGTCTGGGAATTTATGACTGCCTTCCCAAACACAATTACTAAATCATGGATTTTACTATTTACAAGAACAAAAACCATGAAAATATTAAAAATCTAAATTCCTAAAGCTAATTGTTCTAATGACTATCAAACTATTTAAACAAAATTATGAATGTTTTGGGTGGACATTTCTGTAGTGGCTTGTAATCGCATTAACTACAAGTCCTATTCCTAAGTTAAAATATTCAATAATGCTCATACTTTCATAAGAAAAAAACAAATTAACATTATACCATCAGCAAAGTAGTCTCACTAATCAATAAATATCACTGCATTCAGAACCTGAATTATTTAAAATCTTCCTAATATCGACCACCACATACCGTTATATTATCAATGTGGAATATAACTTCAATCTCACAGATGTCCCCTTTTGTCTCTAGCTTTTTTCTGATCAAAAACAGTCCTAGACAAAATGTTACTTCCATAATTCATTTCCTTTTAAACTTTTGTAATCAGTTTTGTTTCAGGGAGTTTCCTGTTTATTGACAATCATTTATCTTGACATTATACCTAAACTGGTATTAAAACGTGTCACTATTGGTTATCCACTTTCCCTTGGTCATATTATTTGATGAAATATAAGAAAATTGTATATTCTAAAATGAAATTTATCGTACATTAGGACTGTTTCTGATCATTAGCCTTAGTGCTCAATGTTAAGTATTTATTGTTCCTTTCTGTCTCAAACACACGTGAGTCTTGAAATCTGCATCATAGTATTAATGTTTGATTTCCACTAACATAAACATGGCTACCATGTTCTCTGTTTGTAAATATGTAATGTTTTGGTTTATTTCCAATTCCGAATTCTAATGTCATCAAAGGGTTATTGTCTCAATTATATTGTGCAGAAATTTCCTTGGAATGTTTGGGATATCTCAATATGTTCCTGTTTATTAGCCCTGGTATTTAACTTTTACATGTGCATTAGGTATTTCATGTACACTTTTTTCTTAGTATTAGTAGTTTTCACAAAAAATTGTGTTGTATTGTGATAATTTTGCATTATTTTTCATACGTTTTCATTACATTTTACTAATTGTATGAGTAAGTAGGAGTTCTTTTAGCATCTAGTTTTTTCTTGTTGCAGGTGCAGTCGCTTTGAATCTGAGATTTCACGACTGCGCATACTTAAACCTGTGCGTGTATGTCAGGGCTGCTATGCTGCTTTGAGGACACAGCATCAATTATCGGAGAGCGGAACGTAGCCCGCAAAGAACAGCCTATTAAGGGCTTCTAGCATTCTACAAGGACAGTCATTGCTTCAATTTGCTGATAGACAATATCTTCTTCTTATGGGAAACAAAGGAGACAATTAAGTACCTAATGATTTTAAGGTTTGTTTTTTGTGGTTATTTTATTTAATTTCATTTAATTTGAGTGAATGTGTAAATAGCTGTGTGGGCTAAATGAATTTAGCATTATAGACAGAAAAAAATACTGTATTTTCAGACAATCTTTATTTGTTTTCCATTGTTTTAATGAAATCTTCACTCATCATTTTTTGATATAGTCCTGTGAAGAAAATTAATATTATTGTAGTTCACTTAAATAGGTCCTACTGGTCCTGTAGTTAAAAAAATCACTTGTAAGTATTCTTAGAATCAGAAAACTGTTATAAATTATGCATATAATGCCTGCAATCTGTGTACGTAAATATTAATGAAATTTTAAAAAAATTCTGTGTTGTTCCACAGAAAAATTAATCAACAGTAGTGTTAAGGTAGACTAAGACCATTACAGTGTCTTGATGGTGAAGCATGATGGGCTTAGTAGGAATGATATGCATGTTTATTATTGCAGAAGAAAATTACCAATAGATTGTAATGAACTGCATGATTATTATTGTCTTTGGGAGGAAGAATATCAAAAAATAAAGAAATAAGTAAGCATGATATATATGTAAAAATATGTTGAACACACTGAATTGTATAAATAATTTTTTGAAGTTAGTCAAATATTGTGCAATCATTTATTTTTCTTTGGTTACTTTTAGAGGAAATATAGGGTTTTAGTATAATTTGTGATATTGATTGTGTGTTGGTTACCCTTAATGCTTCACCACAGGGTACTTCTCAAAAGAAGGAATTGATGATCACTGCTATTTGTATGAAGTTTTTTGAATGGAAACTTGTGATGCTTGAAAGTATTAGTGTAAAGTATTTTAAATCTAGTCAGTATTTTAATTTTTTATACTTCTTTGTATTAATTTTAGTAGAATGTTCATTTCTCTATGACCAAGTGAATAGCATGATTTTTTTTATCAAGTATGAATTTGTTAACTTTTTGCCCTTGAATCTTTACTCTTAGATTACTTCGTTTTGTTGAAACAGGATAATCTGTAGAGTCAATATAATAAATTGTGTACCAAGTACACAGCTGTGGATAGTCTGTATTTAATAGAGAAGATCAGTGTCAATGATATGTATAAAATAAATATATATTTCTTCAAAAATTTGTTTCATAAAAGTATCAGTAAAATATTTCACTTAACACAGAAAATGAAAATGAAGAGTTTGATTTCTGAATAAATTGCTACCATTTGTAATGATAAAATTCTTTGTATGTGTTTATTATTATTTAATTGTATTTGTTAAGTGTATGTATTTATGATTTTCTGGTGAATTTTTTCCCCCTGTTTGAAATATTTGTATGTGATAAAATGCTTCATAATAGCACCTGCAGTCAGGATTTAATGCAAAATAAAATATCAAATATTCTAATTCTGTATGTTGTATACTATACAAAAATACTATATGTTGTAATGATTGAAATTCAACTCTTTTATTTTGATTATTTAAATGTATACACACTCATACATTCATACAGGAGTGTTTAATTCGTGGAATGTATAATGTGTCTTGCTCTCTACATGAATTTGAGATCTTGCCAATCTACTATAAGTTCAATTATACATCAAAATTGGCCTTTGAAATTGTGCTTATGTGATTAAATGTTACACAATTTTTTGATGTGCAGACAATATTATTAGTATTTCGTGTTCTTTTAGTGTATTACTATCTACTGTAGGTGAGTTAGATTCCGTGATTCCTATCAAAAATCATAAAAGAATTTCTCTTCAGTAGTGTTTATATTTTTGGGGAATCTCATTCTATTTGGTATGTTGATTACCAAGATTTGAGTGATTTAATACAGTATTTGTGAGAATAAACAAAATTTCCCCTCTGTGATACATTTGTTTCATTGCTTTTTTATTGAAATTTTAATTACATGTTTTCTTGTTGATCAGTTGAGAGGTTTGGGAAATTATTCTCTTCATTTTCATTTAATTGAAGCACCTATTTTTGCATTTGCGAGAGTATGTAATATATCTGACTACTCAATCCCAATTTCTTAGTGCCTGTGTAGATATTTCTTGAAAGACTTGAATGCTAACTTGCTTAAGTGAGATGCTGGAAATTGCAACAAAAAAAAATTAAGACATGAAATTAAGAAAAACATCTATGTATGAATAAATCTCTACATTGATTAAAAAAAAGAATTAATCTTTGCATTGTATGCAAAAATAAGCACTACAAAGACATTCTGTTGAGTACATTAATGAGTATTCTGCCTGGAACATCTTTTTTATATGAGGTATTGTGTGTATATGTATATCTGTTTATATTCACATGTACATATGTTCAGGTTGAATGGGCTTTGTGTGTAATAAAATTAAAATTTCATTCCATCACCACATGACAATATAGGCAGTTTTTATTTGCAGCGAAGTGCCTAGGAGGTACGTCTGTATAGATGTATTAGCTTAGTCAATAACACCTTCAATTATATTTCCATGATAATTAGCAATATACTCTTTTTAGATGAACAGAATTTTAGTACATTTGAACAGTATTACATAATACAGAAAGATGTTTTTATACTGCAGTTTAATCCTTTGTATTGTTATTGAAAACATATATCACTGTTGTAAGTATTACATTGAACATGGTGTCTCACCATTGCTTATGAATTTGTAAATAATTTTTGTTATTACCTTTAAATGTTTATTGAAAATGTTGTTTGCGAGTAATTTTTTTGTATTTTTATTTTTATTTTCTATAAGAATTATAAGTATTGTTTTAATTTCTATTGATTCAATTCAATTTTATTTTTTTTAAATAACTTCTTGCCTAATTTTAAGCTTTTACTCTAAACAGATTTTTGAAATTGTGTATAAATTGTATTATGAATGATATATTTGTAAGATATATGTACTACAAAAAATTACATATTCTATTATGAATCTCCCTGTAAATATGAAAGGATGTATGTGTATGGTGAAAGGTTGTCTTTTACAACTTGATATGACAATGGGAATAGTCATGTTGAAGTTGTAAGTAAATTCTACACATATTTAAATATGTGAATTTGGTGTATGTTTCTAGAAGTATTGAAATCTGAAGACTGTATGAATATTATCCTCTCTGGTTAGAAGTAGTAATAGAGACTGCATAATTAAATAACATGACATGTGATAAGATAGGCCATCATAGGACAGTTTTGTAAGTGTTTGTGTGGTGTACAAGATTTATAGTACTGTTTGAAGTTGTTATAATTTTGAAAAACTTAATATCTTAGTAAGTTAGTTCTACTAAATTATGCTGAATGTTTTATAAAAATAATTGTAGTGCCATTTTGATTGCAATGCATTAATTGCCCATGTGTACAAAATTTGAGATAAACATTACAGAATGACCCAATTAATTAGTAGAATTATTTCCTAAACTATATTTTATCTACTGTTTATTTCTTTTTAACTTCAGCAAATAAATAAAAAAGTAAAACAAACTGGGATGAAGTTGACTATTTAAAAATATTTTTGTATATAGTTTGTATTAACAGTATTGGCTCTCTTCAGTGCTATAAATAATGTTACGCCCAGCTTATTCGTTGTACATATTGAGTGGCTTAGTTTATGGAGAAAGTGTTGCACATCTACTCAGAGTATTGGCTTTAGTATGAATGGAGAGACACGAAAAGTAATAAAATTGTAAAGTATTCTTGTTTTTTAATGGTTCTGAGAGTTTTATTACATATGAACTTGTAAACAACTCGACTGGATATTAACAATTGCCCTTGTAAGTGCAGACAGAACATTGGAGAATAGTAATAGGATGAAATGTACCTTGGGCAGCTGATTTCAGATCAGTGTTGTTGTAATAATCCCACTGTATCATCTGCTTGTTTGTAGTGTCGTGATGCAAGATTTTTACTTTTTCATTCCAATTTTGTATTCATGTGGATAATTAATGCACAAGAATACAAACAAGTTAATAAATAAAACTTAATGAAAATACCTATGCTCATTAAACTATTGAGAAGCCAACATTTAAAAAAAAAAATGTATTAAGAAGTATGATATGCTTACAGTGAGGAATTTGTGTTATTGTGAAAATTAAACTAATTGTGCATTGTGTAGATACTGACCGCTGGTAAATTGTGTGTCTTTAGCATAACACTATTTTAGCACAATAAACTATTTAGCATACAGAAATGTTGGATACCAAAGAGATCTATTGAAATTGAATAAAAGATTTAACAGAGAAAAGTGTATTGATTTGTTCTATTTTTAAATTTACTCCTACATTAACTTTAGAAATGAGTAAAAATTTAATAAAAAATTAATTTTTCTATTTGACATGTTTATTTTCTCATTTGTTTTTGTTGCATATTTCAAAGATAAGGCAGCAAGGGAAGTGATTTAGTGTGAAGAAGTGATTTGCAATTTATATGACTTATTCAATTAAATTCAGATATCAGAGTTTGTTTCTCACTGGACTTTGGGCCTCTTGTGTTGGCCATTAGCTTTTACATTGCCATCCTGATTGTAGCTTTACATGCTTCCAGATGGTGAGTTTTCTGTCAAATGTTAGCCCCAATTACTTGATGCTCTATTCCGCTTCAGTGTGGAGCTCTTGAATTTCTACACTCGCCTCAGGGACCAGATTGCATTTCATGATTAGAATTATGTTTTCTTAAATGCTAATTCTAGTTTATAGTTCCTGGGAATTGAACCTAGTATATGTTTCACAAGTGTTGTAGTATAGATCCTTGTACTATTTTTGTCATGAAATTCTTAGTTTTCTGTCCATTCTCAGTGTTGTAGATAACAAGGAAAAAGATAGTTTGTGTAGGATGTGCAGTATCTCAGGATCTGGAATGTTGTACAGTGTGCGAAACAATAATAGTAAAAATTATATAATGTTAGCATAATACATAATTATGAAATTATGCAAGTTCTGAATCAATAATAACATAATGTATTTGGTTCAATCCAAGATACATAATTTCAATAACAACTGCATGACCGTTAACTCTTTTACAGGCTTCAGTTAATTAATGTTTGCACTGCTTCAGTACTATTGCGACTTGCAACTTACACTGTGAGTTCCAATTCTTCCCCCTGGACTGACTACCAAAATATTCAGTCCAACCATTTTCATTCATTGCTCGTGCTTAGTCGTTGTTTCTGCTAGTCTGCTACTTGGTCATTAATAGGAATATGAAGTAGTCATCTTTATTTTGTGATAGGGAAGAGTGGCAAGACTTTTGACGTTTTATTTTTTTTAATGTTGCTTTGAGCTTTGTGAGGATGCTGGTCAAGGCAAAATTATGTTACATACTTTAAATTCAAAATAAAATTTATTAATAAAAATCATTTACAATTAGAACATTTTACTGTAAACCACGCCCGTGGGTCAATCCCGCCTCCCAAACTACCTCCCTGTGCTTGATTGCAGTCTTGCCCTGCCGCTCTGTAAATTTAGGGAGGGGAGTTCGGGAGGCGAGACATGCCATGCGGCATGTTGGAAAGAAAATATAACATTTATTTATTCTCACTCTAAATTTTTTTACAAGGAATGAATTAAAGATAATGCTGATCAACTCGTAGAGGGTGAATGATCGCATGCTGCGCGCTTAAAAACTATCATACTAATTTACAAAATCGCTCTAGAGGCGTCCTTTTCGGTTGCGAAAGCGGTGACCGCACCGTGCGGCATTTAGTGACCGAGGCCCCGTGAGTAGGCCAGGCACACAGGTAGGCACCTAGCGATGGGGCGGCGGCGGCCGAGGGTTTTCCTCTACAGGGTCACTAGCCCGGTGATTCCTCGTCTTTTGGTGCGTCCTTTGGGCAGCGTCGGTCATGCACAGACAGGAGCGATGGCGATCGCGGCGAAGCGCGCTCATAACCTCTCTCTCACACACGGTTAACAGCAATCGCGCTTATTCATCGGTACTCGAGTTCGGGGCGGACTCCTAACAGCACTCACTTCGTGCTTGTTTATGAGCTACTCACGGCGGAGCGTCCGATTCAATGGCATCGGTAGACGTTAGGCCGCGAAGCGTTCCAATTTCCGTGACGGGTGGTCGCGGCTGGTAAGCCCGATGGCGCCGCCGCAAGTGGCGGGGCCAGTATCTTGCAACCGCCGGACGGCCCGCGATGGTGCACCCCCTCCCCCCGAAACATCCCACGCCCTTCGACGAAAATTTAGAGAGCGATCGTTCCTTCGTCTCCCGACTGTGTGCTCCCAGCAGCTTCCGCTCAGTTACGCGATTCGCGGGAAGTTGTCGGTGGTGGGACCTCTCAGCAAAAACCGTATATACTTGATGACCTGTGAGGTGGCGTGTGATCACCGGTATTAAATATGTACTGCGCCCGCTACCTTGCGGGTAGGGACTCCCAAAGGCCAAGGGAAGAAAAACCCTGACAGAAAACCTTGGGCGGAGAGGACTTTGAAAGACGTGAAGTCAACCTCTCTAGGGGAGAAAACCCTATACAAATCTCGGGCCATCAGATTGACCTCACTTTTCAGAAAACAATATAAACATGCCAAAAATTCGGTTTTGCCTCGGAATTGGAAAAACATATTTACGACGAATCCAGCAAAGGAATCGGTACTTGACTAACGGATATTAAAGGTACATTCGAGGTATGAGAACAAGAAAAAAATTATTTGTTTTTGCACAATCTAGACGTAGAAGTGATGAATGCAACAAAAAATAAAGGTGAAGCAAACGAAATTAAAGAAAAATATATGCACTTCTGTATAGAGTTGGGCAGTATCGAAAATGCATGTATCTAAAATGTGCATTTTTGATACTTTTGTATCGGAAATACATATTTGAACATGTATTTTGTATCTGTGTAGAAATTACTTTCTGACAGTATTTTGTATTTTCAAAATACAAAAATATTTTTTTTAATCCGCTGTTGAAAGTTTGAATTTAAATATACAGTCAAACCTAGATAAGACAAACGTCGATAACAAGGATTTTTTGACATTTGGAAGCAATTTTTCATTCCTCCAGCATTATTTTGAAGAACGATTTTGATAATTCATACGTTTGGTAAGAGGAACGTGGTCGAGCAAACGAGTTGGGTTTAGGGGAACGTGGACGAACAAACGACACCTTGACCCACCGGGAGCGCTATAAGGTGTTCATTGTACACTCCGTGATATAAAGGAGGTCTGTGGAACTATTTTCAAATAAAGCATTTCTCTAGTGTTGCCAGAAGTACCGCATTTTACGCATTTTCGACCCATGCGGATGAATAAAAAATTCGAACTTTTACAATTTATGAAAATTATGATTTTTTAGTTAACAATTTGGCGGACACTTGCGCAGGACTAGACCGTCGACACACTCGGCTCTCAAGGTATGCATCTGCAGAACCGCCAGTTTGGTGTCTTGTGAATAAGACACAGAAAGCGGCATGTAAAGTGATAGTAGATTAGAGGTAGACACACTGTGTCACGTGTCTGGCGATGTGGCAGTACGTACTCATGCTGGATTTAGACTGGGGTAGTATCTATCTGTCTTAGTAATATACGCTGGTAGACTATTTCAGCCGTTCAGCTGACTCGGATTACTTTCCTTTTCTATCTCATTATGAAGATTTGGCAATCTATCCCTGCCTACTTAATGCCTTCATTCTTCGTCCGACAGTGGTGGCGTGAGGTAGTCAGAACTCTACTGTGCGACCCTGTCAGATCCGTTGCGATAAAACCGTTACTTCGCCGTTCGTCACTCCAATAAACGGAGTGGCAGGGAACCACGCGTCGCATCACGACAATATTAACTTATAAACTAGTGAAGGGTACCATACAAGTGCTTCTGGTAAACAATTCATCGAAATAATTCCTGCGACAAATCAGTGTAGTGAATGACATGCAGCTCTGACCCTCCAACAAGCGAAGTCGTTAAGTGCTGCATTGCTTGTTCTTAACAACAGTGAGAACCAGCCTGCAGCAATGGATAATTTCATCCCAGATAATCCAAATCAATTCACCGAACACGAAATGGAGGTGACGATGGAGAACATCAACCAAATTACCACACGCGCTGATGGCCAGGAACCGATTTAACTCAGCCAACCGCCAACCGTTCAGCTACCAGAAAAAGACTACACAGATTCTAGAAAAAGGTCGGAGACAATGATATAGAGCGTGAACCTAAAACATTTAGTAGCAGTCACGATAGTTACAGTGATACAAATACAAAATCTGACTCTCTACTAATTAATGTGCCGGTCAAAAATAGGTTCCGACCTCTAAGCGAACTTGATAAGCAAACAACTGAAAATGGATTCACTTATTTTAACGAACTCCTTAGCGAACAAAGTGACATGTCCCTCAGTAAAATACCACCAATCATAGTAGCAGGCATTGTCAATTATAATGCATTTATCAAAGAACTTAAATGTAAAGTCACCACAAATTTCACTTTAAAAAAAAGTGCAAACTGACCTTCGGATTTCCGAATCCTAACCAGGTATCTATTTTACACTCATCGAAGTTTTCATTCCTTCAAAGGCCCGTTGAATAAAAAATTCTGTGTAGTGTTAAAAAATGTCGACCAATCCATTACAGATTAAGAAATATATCAAGACTTAAGACAACGCTTTCCATCACTGATAAAAATCACCAAACTTCACAAAGAAAACAAACCTTTTCCAGTTGTAGCTGTTTTTACAGGACAAGACTCAATAGACAATATTTTAGCCAGAAAGCAAATTTGTAACCACATAGTAAAAGCAGATGCAAGGAAAAAACCCCAAGGTCCCTTACAATGTCAGCGATGTCTGGATTATGACCACACAAAGAATGATTGCAACCACGCAATTAGCTGCGCGTTTTTCTCGGGTAATCACTACTCGGTAACTTGTCCTAATCATGACCAAGTACCAAAATGTAACTGCCAAGGCAGCCACCAAGCCGATAATTCAGACTCCAGTTGCCCTTACCTAAAACAGTACGTTGAAAAAAGAAAAACTGTTCACCGAAACAACCCCTAAACCAGAAACCAAAGCCTTTACAACCCACCCACTCCACCACAAATTCCCATATCCCTCTTCTTCTCCAAAAACCAATTTTCAACTTCACTCATATTAGTAGCACCATATCCCAGACCCACCCAAATCCTATCAACAATGCAAATCGAACCAACCTTCCCCAAGAACCATAACACAACACTTCCATTATAAATACAATAATTAATGCAATTACTTTCTATAAAATCAATGCCATAAACACACTTATACCCATCATAATGAACTCAATTCAAAATTCATTATCCACCTACATTAACTGAATTAATGGCGATACAATACCTTAAAGAATTTACTCTCGTCAATTGGAATGCTGACTGCCTAACAAATAAAAAAACAGAACTAATACACTTCTTAAATTCACACGGTGTAATATATAATTTGCATCACAGAAACTTACTTAAAGAGGGAAAAATTATATCCCAAACTATTCAATTTACAGAGCCAACAGAAACCTAAACAAAGGAGGAGGAATGCTAATATCTATCAATACAAATATTCAACATTACCCAATAATACTACCATGTACTGGTAATATAGAAACTGTGGCCATTCACTTCGAAATAAAAAAAATAGGACTATAACTCCAGCATACAATCCATCAAATCATAAACTAGATCTGGATAACAGTAGCAACCTATTTCATCTAAATAATACCATACTTTTAGGGGATATAAATGCCAAAAACACCAACTGGGGTTGTTTGAACACCAACACTAATGGGAAAATATTAGCCCGTATAATAAATCGCACTGATCTCACAATAATTTCACCTCCAAGGCCCACATATTACCTCCTTGACCGTTGAAGAAATCCCGATATCCTGGATATCGGAATAACTAACACTAAAATAAAACTACACACTACTACATTATTCGAATTCGACTCGGACCACATTCCGGTCTTGATTACCACACAGTAAGTACCCCCACCACACGCCCGAGTACCAAATCCAAATACGGTAAAAGTTGAGTGGAAAAAATTTCATACGCAAACTAGCTCAACAAATCTCAAATTCAAAATTCTCTCCAACCCACTAAAAACAGTGCAATCAATCAACCAATTAACCACCGTAATACATACTACAATTAGTAATCTTGCAAATTACTTATCTCGATTTATGATAGAGATAGTAAAGAACAGCTTCATGACTTTTCAGAGAATTTACTTATAACATTGTAGATCTTCCCTCTTTTCTCTCTACTTGGTATTTACTAAAGAAAGAAAAGGACCGATCAAATTTCTGTATATTAATAACATAGCGGAACTTCATGCAAAACAAATTTTTAATTATTGCGAATATCGAAAGAAATGTATATAACTTATCACCAAAAATAAAATAAAAGTAGCCCATTTTTATTTTGCATAATTGCATATTTCTGAGATTTTTTCTGTAACTGTATATTTTTACTTATATGGCACATTTAACTGCATATATTCCAGGTTTTCGTGTAGAAGTGAGTCGAAGTCAGATAAACTGACTTCGAAAAACTTTCTAATAAAATTGTGTTCATATTTATCTCTTTTATATATGTTTGAGTTAAAGTTAACTAAAAATATGTACCTTGTTTGAAATTGTGATTAATTAGAAAGGTTTATTGAAGAACAATTGTACTCTATTCTACCAAAGAATTCAAACGAAACAATATTTATTTTGGTTGTGGTCTTATTTAGACCCTACGCCTCTAATAAGGCATTTGCATGAAAAAGCAAAATATCGTAAAAAATACTTTTGTTAAATATTTTACTGAAAACTAGTGGAGGTACTGATAAACAAAATTACAAATATCTTTAATAAACATGCCTGGTAAAAAAAAAGTCAAAATGGTTAGTTGTTCTAATCACCATATATTAACGTGACCTTATTTGAGTCACCGAACGTGTCAACGATGTGAGGGATAAGATCTAAATATTGACGGGAGCTTCGTAAAGAATACTACTAAATAAATATATCTTGGAGTGATATTAACACAAGACTGTAGAGGCGACAATGGTATCATACAAAAAATAACAAAAACCCCAACTATAGTTTCTAAATTAAGTTCTGGATTATGGAGCCAAAACATAGGGTAAGAATAGAAACGAAGAAGTATACAAATGTAAATTACTGATTGAAAGATGTGTGGAACAGACGTCTGGACTTTAAGCAAACACATGAACAGCGGAATAAATGCGGTAGCAAAGAGGTTTTGGAGACGAAATTGCAGGCTTATCGTATAACAAAGCTACTTCAAAAGCAACTTTGTAACAAAGCATATTGAACAAATATGTAACTTTTATTTGTTGTGATTATTTTGTATCTGCTAAAATTAGTAAGAAATGTAAACATTTCATTAATTAACTTTAATAAAATGTAAGGCATGTTGACATCCTTCCATTAGTTTAAACATCTTTATGATACAAATACACTGAGCAAGCATTGTCGTTCTCTTCACGTACAGAATAATTAATGACATCACCAAGAAGGACAGAAAAACGATAAGGATAATTGATATCTACCTCGACGACTCGACTAGATCACAAATAAATGATTCTGTATCGCCCGAGCCATCAAACTCCAGAATGATATCGTTATTTGAAATCTGCCCCGGTCCAAACTCAACACGAAGAGGTAAAAGGCTCGCACGTGGTGTTTTGGTGCAAGGTCATCCGTCGCAACGGCGAACACGAGAGCCATGCCGCGGCTGGCGCATCCCTCGCCCCGCCCCCGCCTCCGCCCCTGCATCCGCCCCACCCCCGCCCCCCGCCTCCGCCCCCGCGCTCTCTTCGGCGCCGCATCGCAGGGCAGCGCGTTTTTCCAGGGCCGTGCTCGGCGGCGCGCGGCTCGGCTGGCGCAGGGGGCGGGGCGGAGCGGACGCGGGGGAGAGGCGGGTGGGGGGGGGGATGTGGGCCGTAATCCCAGGGCAGCTCTCCTCAAGGGGCGAGCGCGAACGTGCCGCGAGGCCGGCGGCGGTGTGTACTCAACACTCAGGCGGTCACACACGCCGGTAAGCCCGCGTGGGGCGGGGGGGGGGGAGCGGTGGCGCTGCGGGAACGGCGCGGTGGGGCGTGGCGGATGGGGAGAGGGCGGGAGGGTGTGCACGAGGGCGGTTTGCGAATGGCGCGGCAATGGAGGAGAGGACTAAGAAGATGAGAGAGTTCAGAAGCAGGATGGGATGATGAGGAGGAACAGGCGGGAAGTCGAGGTGAAGAAAGTTGAAGCAGTGCAGGGTGGTACTGTGGTGGAGTTCCGATATACGCACTCTGTCGAAGCTAGAAATGTTTCAATACGTATAAATCTTCCGTTTTCTGAAAACGAATTAGTAACTTACATAATAAATACAATTTTAGTAAGAGGAAAACCCCGCAATCTCACTTGTAGGTCAGCGCCGAATCTCATCAATCCGCGAGGGTGGTACACTGCCACCTCCTGTTATAAAAATGCATTTATTTTATGGCACTATGAAAAAATGAGTGAATCAACTCATCTGCATAGCTAGATGGTGTCTTGAGAATATAAATTGACGACTGAGACAATGCAACATAAACTACACACATTCTCACGAGCCTTAGAAAGTTCCACTAGCGGTCTTATCTCTGTTTATCGCATCCGCTATTGCCCGTCAAACCTACTTCACCTACCCTAGTCACCTTATGGTTGGTTAATGTCAACTTCATCCGGCCCAACCCCGAAATAGTATATTTCGGGTTTGGTGTGCGAAGCTGTAGCTACGATGGACATTATCCACTCATTTTAAACAATGCGAGCATTAACGGCTAATGCGAGAATTAGCCACATCCGGACATTAGCTATAAGATAGATAAAGATTCTTCTTCTTGTGGCGCATCAGCACTTAAATTCCTGTCTTGGCCAATCTCCGAAACAAACTGAGATTTTTCTACATCAGTAGGCCTTTTGATATTGAGTGATTAGCCTATCGCTCGGTCCTAAGGACGCCTTCGCCTGGAAGCGATCAGGAAAACCACGGAAACCACTGATCAGAGCAGTCTATTCCGGCACGTAGCATCACGAATTTAGCGATGCTGAATGCTCGACGAGTACATTCGAGCCATAGGGAGTTCCCTCAACGGTTATAGTTATCGGTGCCGCTAGCCGTAACAGTCACGATGCAGACAATTAACATTCGTTGGCCCTGAATGTCAGTCATAAGACAAACCAAGCGTAAACACGAATTTTAAAAAAGTATCTTTGAACAACGCATGCCCAAAATGGCGGCCTCTAAAGCTACGCGTGAGTGAGTTGTAAAAGACGAAAATCGTAGTACACTATTCTTCAAATTCCTCATCCCTCGACCCTGCAGTTCCTGCATATCACACCCCACTGGAAAGGATATGTGAAAGTCGCGTCTTATTACGCATTTATTTCTGTTTGTGTTGACTTGGAATTTGTGACTTCCAGCAGAATTGCATTAATTCCGCTGCCTCTTATCATCTCAAACTGCATACCATTTTGGATATAACCGAGCATAAATTATTTCTAAAATTGCCAATTCCTTAGCAAGAACTCCTTAGGTATAAAAAATAACGGTTCATTTTTAACGGTGTTCTTCGTGTCACTAATAGGGAGTTTTAGCGCCACGCGTAAGGTAGCGGCGTTATGCACTAACAGTCACGTGTCAGACCTTGAAGTCATAACGTCTTACCTTTGGCCTAAGGTACGACCTTATACCTTCATAAATAGTGCACGCCTGTGGGAGTCTCTACGGTCACCTTACAAGCGGCAAAATGGCCGCCGAAAAACAGGAAAAGTTTTTTTCCAACTCTAAGAAACCATTTCTCGTATGTAAGGCAGTTACAATTATTCCTTACGCAGTCCACAAAGCTGGCAAAAATTAACGGGATATGTAGGAGAGGTGACAGGAAAGAAATTCGCGAAAAAGAAGTTCAAATCATATCTTCGGGATAGGTTATGTCTTAAGCTCATAACGAACGCTGTTTTAAGGTACTTCCTATATTTTCAAGAAAAGCAGATTCAAAATCTAAAACTCCATGCACAATGTGTATTTGCTGGTCTGTTGACTCGTAACGTGTTTTAAATGTCTCACCACTAGCCTACACTCTTTGATAAATTATGCAATTTCTCTGTTCAACGCTTGAAATGCTTCCTTTGTTATAATGCATAACGCAATGTCGCAATTGCTAAAACTCTTATGAACGTTGTTCATTACGACCTTATGAAGGCGTTAGTCACGTGATCAATAGAGTTTAAGGATATCTCCTTACGCCTGGCGCTAAAACTCCCTAGTATGAGGCGGTGAAAACGTTAATTTTGTAATGAAACCCGAGTGACTGTACTTATATCAAATCTCTAAACAAAAATTACTTCGTAAATTACTAGAAACGTAAAAACCCGACTGCTCACCTGAAATCACAAGAACCTTTGTTTTCAATCGTTTTCCATATTGTAAAAGTTTCTCGGCGTCATGCTTTTTTAAACGGGATAGAACACGTACTGCCTTCACTTGCACTTCCCTTCTTCAGTGGAGAAAGAGAGCTCAGCGGAAAGAGAAGACAATTTGCATATTAAAAAGAAGCAGAGCCTGATAAAAGAATAACACGACCCGTTTAGGTAAGGCAAACAGAAAACTTCGTGCTCGGTGCAGCCGCCATCTCAGACAGCGATCACGAGACACTCTCTTACTTTTAGAATATCATTCTGACAGTATCCTACCTCGAATTCCAAGTTAAATGTGCAATTCTCTGACTCTTTATACACCGCCGTTCATCAACCTCGCCAGTGCAAACAGTTCATTATCAGGATGAAAAATATTTTTCCAAATTCATCAAGTGCGTGAGAAAATACTCAGAGACAGAAGCTAGTTGAGCAGCTAGAGCTTCCGAAAAGAAAGCACGCTCTTACTAATAATATAAAAGAGCAAATTCTTACTAATAAGAGAACACAATTTTTAAAGATAGTACGATAAAAATACATTTCCCTGTGATATAATATTGCTTCTGATAACACTGGAATAAATACATTATTCGCTCTTCAGGAATGTTCTGAAAGCTTGAATACGTCGATACCTCAAGAGCACGTGCGTAAAGTCCTGGTATTAATAATAAGTGTATTTATGTGTTTTTGGTTGGTTTAGAAACGAGGAGATGCGAATCGAAAACATTTTCAAGCTGTATTAGAACAAGTGGTCATAAATTGATAATGATGATGACAGTAATAATAATAATAACAACAACAACTTCATTTCCTTGCAAGTGGACTATTGTCCGATGGCTAGTTACAATGCAATAATCTTAAAACATTCTAAATGTAATACAATAGTAATACAAGAAGATAATAATAATAACAATATAAATAATACAATAATTAATAATAAACGTGTACTCCCAGTTTTGATACAATGAAGAATGTTGAAAGTAAATAGTACTCGTACATTACAAATAATACAAAATATTATTCTATAGATACTTATATTCTTTTACCAATATTCGTGGTAGTGTACTTGTACAATATTGCCAAATACAAATAAATTATTTATTTATATTTTAAATATTACTTTTAAACAATATCACTACCAAAAAACTAATTATTTAAATTATTTTTAAATTTAATAAAAGCTTGTTGAAACAATGATACAGGTAAGCTATTCCAATATTGTATCGTTCTATTCACAAATGAAACGTTTCCTACATCTGTTCGTTGCTTTTTCTCCCGAATTTTATATCATTGGTCATTTTCGCCGGTGTGCGTTGTCTTTCCTAGGTTTCTTTGAATTTCTTCCCAAGCTTTGCCTTCCCTCAAATGCGTTCTACGCATAGCCAGAAGTCTTAGCTTCCTTCACCTCTTCTCTAACGTTTGCCACCCAAGAGTAGTGTTAATGTTCATCTATGTATCATTATTTTCATGTTTTTGCCCACGATAAACTTAGCCGCTTGTTTATGAACACGTTCAATGCTCTGTATTTCTCCATTTCTGTATGAGTCGCAACAGCTTGTGGCGTTTTCGAGTAAAGATCTGACCAATGTTCGTCCTGTATGCTAAATCTTGGGTCTTCATATTTCCTCCTTTTAAATTTCTCATTACCAAGTGTAGACTTCGCCAAGCTTTATTTAAGGAATTTACCTGTTCTTTCCAAGTTAACGAACAATTTAAAATGATTCCCAGGTATCTACAACTATCTGTATATAGAATTTCCTGATCCTCAAGAAAATAGTTGCATTTTGATGTAGATAGTTTACGAGTATATGTCATAGATTAACTTTTAGAAGCGTTCAATTTTCATACGATTATCGTGCGGCCATTTTAAAAGACTGTTGATATAATCTTGAAGAATCTGTAGATCTTTCTCTTCAGTTATTTTTCTGAAGAGAATTCAATCATCTGCAAAGAGTTCCATCCGGGATTTCATACTTTTTGAAATATCGTTCATGAAGGCTGTGAACAACAGTCGCACTGCCCTGAGCCCCACCAAATTTTACACTTGTAACTCCAGAGTACGAGTGACCAACATTAAGATACTGTGTACGGTCTTTAATAAATTCTTTAATCCTATTCACTACTCGCTTAGCTGATGATGCCACTTTGTTTAAGAGGATATCGTCCGGAAGAAGGTCAAAGGCTTTTACGAAGTCTATAACGATTGCGTCTATTCTGTCACTCCTAAATCTCTCTCAGTGAATTCCAGTCTGGTCGTCCTTTCCCAACTACACTACTTGTAGTTATGGCCTCGCAAAGACAACAGAATGCTTCAATTGACAAAATAATGTTCACAATGGGTTTTGGAGTCAAAACATTGTGTAGGCAACACATAACAATATGAATGAGCTTTGGGGCGAATGTTTGGTTTATTGAGTTGTTTTTCCCCAATCACAACTCAGAACACCAATTAGCGTATCATTATCAAATCCTAATGAATGTTAGTGACGTGAGCAATAAGCAGATAGTGAATTTGGGAAGGTGGGTGACTTACCGCACTATACGCTAGTGTCGTTACTCAGACGTTTCGATAGGAAAAAAAGAAAGTCCTTTCGTAAAATAATTTTATTACAATAATAAAAAACGTATTATCAAAAAACAATGAAAGAAAATACTATGCAAAATTCATAAAATTAAACCAAATAACTTAAGACTACGTCCCTCACCTTCTACGATTTATTACCTGTCTCAATCTGTTATTGACGTAATGGAATAATTCAAAGTCAAAGAAAAATAATCAATATTACGTCTCAGTATAATGACACATTGACATCTCATAATAAAATTAGTAGCGCCACGAGAGCACATACATTTTATGTGTAACGGATTCGTCATATTGAAATATTTCAAATTGTTGCCTACTAATTCTTCAACCATCGCATGAAACCCTCTCTTCAGTACAAAAGTGAGAGAGATTCGAATAAGCAATTTTCGAACCTTCTCCAGGTTCAATGAAAATAGGACTACTACCATTATGAGCGTACTTTGCTCTACTACAGAGCGTCGAGGTTCAGAATGAAGTACATGACCTTTTGATTTTCTAGTAAATTAACATTCCCCCGTTTTTAAGATTTTGAAAATATTTTAAGCCCTTATTAACATAATTTTTCATCACAACAATTACATTAATAAAATAATACCTTGAATACATTATGTATTTACCACAAATCGTGGTAAATATCTTTATAATGTATTATTTTTTGAACGAAGGGATACGTTCGGCTGTTGGATCAGCCACAGCTGCGGTGCCACGTGCCTTGGATGCCGTATCGTGCTCAGAAAGTTCAGGTTACGGTCGTTTACCTGTATTTGTCATCATTCTTCGCCCGACAGTGGTGGCGAGAGCTAGCCAGAGTTCTGCTGTGGACCATGTCAGATCTGTTGCGATAAAACCGTTACTTCGTAGTTCGCCACTCCAATAACGGAGTGGCGGAGAGCCAACGCGTCGCATCGCGACAAAACTAAATTATTATCTAGTGAAGTGAACCACACAAGTGCTATTGATAAATAATTCATCGAAATAATTTCGGTGAAGTGCGACTCAGTGCAAATTAGTGTAGTGAATAGCATGCAGCTCTGACCCTCCAAGTGAAGTCGTAAGTGCTGCTTTGCTTGTTCTTAACAACAGTGAGAACCAGCGAGCTACAATGGAAAGTTTCATCTCAGATAAGCCAAATCAATTCACCGAAGACGAAATGGAGGCGGCAATGGAGAACATCAATCAACATAACACCCCCGGTGCCGATGGCAAGGAACCGATTCAATTCAGCCAACCCCCAACCGTTCAACTACAAGAAAAAAATCCTTGACTCCAGAAAAAGGTCAGTGACAGACAATTATGTAGAGCGTAAACCCCAAAAGTTCAGTTACAGTGATCAAAACACAAAATCTAACTCGCTATTAATGTGCCGGTGAAAAACAGGTTCGGACCTCTAAGTGAACTTGATAAGCAAGCAACCGAAAATAGATTCGCTCATATCAACGACCTTCCTAGTAATCAAAGTAAAACTCTCAATAAAATACCACCAATCACAGTAGCAGACATCACCAATATTAATGCCTTCATCAAAGAACGTAAATCTAAAGTCACCACGCCACCACAAACTTCATTGCAGATCACAAAAGCAATAAAATAAAAATTAGTGCAAACTCGCTAACGGACTTTCGAAATCTAGTACAGTATTTAATTAACACAGATCGAAATTTTCAATTCTATAGAGACCCATTTAATAAAAATGTATCTGTAGTGTTCAAGAACGTCAAATAATCAATTTCGGACCAAGAAATATATGAAGACTTAAAACAACGATTACCTTCGCTGATAAAAATCACCAGACTTCATAAAGAAAACAGACGTCTCCCAGTAGTTGCAGCTGTTTTTTCAGGACAAGATCCAATAGACAATATTATAGCCATTAAGCAAATTTGTAACCATAGAGTAAATGCGGAAGCAAGGAAAAAACCCCAAGGTCCCATACAATGCATAGAATTCACAATTCATTTTCCGCCTACAGTAACGGAAATAATGGCAACACAACAGCTTAAAGGATGTACTCTCGCCAATTGGAATGCTAACTGCTTAACAAATAAAAAAACAGAACAAATAAACTTCTTAAATTCACACCGTGACGATGTAATTTGCATCACAGAAACTTACTTAAAAGAAAAAAAAATAAATTTTATATCCCAAACTACTCAATTTACAGAGTCGACAGAAACCTAAACAAAGGAGGAGGAGTGCTTATTGCCATTAATAAAAATGTACATTACCCGATAATTCTCCCTTGTACTCGTAATATAGAAACTGTTGCCATTAAATTATAAATGAGAAATGAAATATGGACTATAATTGCAGCATACAATCCTCCGAATCATAAACTAGACCTCGATAACTTTAGTAAACTTTTTCAACTAAATAACACCATACATGTAGGGAACCTAAATGCCAAAAATATAAACTGGGGTTGTTCGAACACCAACGCTAATGGGAAAATATTAACTCGAAAACTAAATTGCACTACTCTCAAAATGATTTCCCCTCCAGGCGTCACATCTTACGCGCATGATCGCTTAAGAAACCCTGATATTCTCGATAACGGAATTACTAACGCTAAAATTTTACTACATTATTCGAACTAGATTCGGATCACTTTCCCATCTTAATAACCACACATCAAATACTCCCCACCGCACGCCTGAGTACCAAATCCAAATACGTTAAAAGTTTATTGGAAAAAATTCCAAAATTTAACTAGCTCAAAAATACCTAAATTTAAAATTCTCTCCAACCCACTAGAAATAGAGCAATCAATCAACAAACGAACCACCATAATACACACCACAATTAAAGAGACCGAATTAAAACCAAAGAACACAAGCAAAGATTACCAATATAAACTTCCGCCAGAAATAGTAAATTTAATCAATCAAATCAAAAACAAAACCCTCAGACTATGGTCACAACTAAGAACTCCAGGGCTAAAAATAGAACTTAATATACTAATAAATATAGTGCGCAAATCAATCAAAAACTTCAATAATCAGCATTTCCAAACACTAATCCAATCACTAAACACTAACAATAAATCCATTTGGCAATTTAAAAACAAAATATTAAGATAAAAGAATACCATCCCCCACTAGACACCCCCACAGGAAATATGTTCACACCTGCTCAGAAAGCCGAATAGCTAGCTAATTACTTCGCATCCATATTCACCCTGAGTAATATTAAACCGCCCCCTACGTCATCTCACAATCAACAAATCAGTAAACGAACAGACTTATGGCCCGCATCATAAAATACACTACACATCACCTATAGAAATAAATAAAATCATCAAATCACTACCTGTCAAGAAAGCCCCTGGACATGATAAAATTAACAATTTAATTTTGAAAAACCTTCCCCAAACAGCCATTGCGTATTTGACCAATATCTTCAATTCGTGCCCCAGACTTTGTTATTTTCCACAAGTATGGAAACATGCAATCATTCTTCCAATGCAAATACCAAACAAGAATGCATCTGTAACCAACAGTTACCGACCAATCAGTCTGCTTTCCACGCTATCTAAATTATTAGAAAAAATTATATTAAAAAGATTCAAAACACATCTCTACAACACAAAGGCTATACCCACAGAACAAATGGGATACACAGATAGAGTCCACACATCACCAACTACTCAGAATCACTGAAAACATCCATACGGCATCCCAAAAACACTCTCATACAATAGCAGTCTTTCTCGACATTTCTCAAGACTTCGATAGAACATGGCACCAAGCTCTAAACTATTAAATAAAAGAAATAGACACTCCACATTATCTTACAAAAATCATTTCCAACTTCCTCGACAATAGAGCTTTTGCCGTTACGGTTGATAATCATCACTCTAATCAAAAAGCGATCAAAGCAGGCTTTCCCCAAGGCTCCCCGTTATCTCCCGCTCTTTACAACTTGTACGTAGCCGACCTAACGAAACCTAGTAAAATAAAAACCGCCCAATTTGCAAATGACACGTGTATATATTTATCAGGTCCCACCATAAACTCAATAAAAATCAATCTTCAATTATACCTGTACCAAATTGACAGCTCGGCAGGCAAAAATAAAATTAAAATAAATCCGTCAAAAACAGCAGAAAAAATACTTTCCTTGAGAACCTACGTACCCCACCCCCTTACAGTTGAATCAAGAACCTGTACACTGGCATCCTCATTAAAAACCCATAAGCCATAGGCCTTTTCTTAGACACCTGACTCAATTGGAAAAAAACATATTGACAATAAAGTTATTCAAGCAAAAATAAAACTGCACCAATTAAAACCAATAATAAATAAATCAGCTTAACTACCCTACAATACTGCCTTATTGCTGTATAAAACTATCGCACGACCACGCATGCCCAGTTTGGATCAGCACATCCAAATCTAATACAAAAAAGTCCAAGTAATCCAAAATCAGTTCCTCCGCCGTAGGAAACCGTATTTTTTGTGTAAATAACAAGGCCAATAAACCTCGCTGTTTAGTGTGTTTGCTTGTACTCTCCGTCCACAAATAATATAACCGTAACTACCCATAGCAGTCACTACACTCGACCGTCACTACACACCGCTACACCATGCAGCTAAGTAAAAAAAATGGACAAGCACGGGGCACTATTGTATCGGCTTTGAAGAAAAGGGTGAGTGCTCAGAAAGCTTATTTAGAAATCTATATCTTTGAAAAAAACAACAACTCACTTTTAGCCTCGTATATTTTAAGTGCACTGATAGCTAAGGCTAAAAAAACAATTTCTGATGGCGAGTGTATTAAGAAATGACCCGAGTTTTTGACGAAAAAAGACTAAAAATATTTCACTTTTGAACTAGAGTTCAAAAGTTTAAAACAATTATATATTTTCATGTATAGAATTGTTTTCATTTGTATGCAAATAAAGTAAATGTATAATAGAATCTAAAAGATAAAAATATTTCACAGTACTATCTTGCCAAAAAACGTTCCTTGCACATTTTCAAGTAATGAAATCAGTAATCACAAAAAGTCCATGAATCACTTTTTTGTTATTCAGTCATAGATCCTGAAAATGCACAATTGAAAGGGTGAAAACAAAAACGGTATAAGTGACATTTTATAAATTCTGAGAAAAACGTTTTTATTTTAGTCTATATTTCAGTGGCAATGTATTTTCCTGGTTTTAATGAACAATATAAATGCCGTGGTTTTAATGGTGAAACAAAGCACCACGACTTTACAGTGATGTTGGCTTAAATAAACAGATTACTCAGAATTTTATAAAATGTTACTTATACCGTTCTTGTTTTCACCCATTGAGTAAAAGATGACTTTTTTCTTTCTCGCCTTTACAAAAGTACTTTTTAAGAATATAAAGTTATCAAATCGTGCGCTAATGAACGGAGTATTTTCGGCAGAAAATCTCTTATTGCTGGGTCCTGGTAAGGACACGTTTGCATGAATACTGTTGCTACATATAGTAAATTACTTCATCTAACAGGTGATGTAGCCTTAATCTGTGCTTTGTAGGTCATTGATACCGAAAAATTGATTGACGGCAAAACTTGTGTCTGTCTGTCCGTCTGTGGTTAACGCTAGTGCCTAAACCGTTCAGCCAATTTTCTTCAACATTGATATTTCCCGGTCGATCTGAATAAACTCGAGGTTTTAGGAGTTTCAAACGGATATTTTGATTTTTGATGGTACTTTACATAAAGAATCAACATTTTCAAAATATTCTAAAAAGTGGCCCCACATTTTTTTATTAATCTTTATCTTTGTATAGCGTAAAATACGCTTTAAAACTGTGCGGGTCTCGTGTTCGTTGAAATGACTGAGTATTCGAAAATAACAAAACTGCAATTTTTTGGACGTCTTCCTACAACTACATTGATTATTAAAAATATATTTTTTCCTTCATGCAATATGTTTCTTAAAGACAGATCTTCAAATAAGTTAATGTTCAATTTTTCGAAAATGTGAGTAGTTTTTGGATACTTTTGCGCAAAGTATTGGCAATGAAATATTTTTAAACATTTTTTCTGTAACTCGCTCCAAGTTTTCTTTAAATGTTCTCCTCTTAGGCAATAAAGAACGGTAAAAACTATGGCACTAGTTCCATCTTCGGCGAACTCTCCTGTGTTTCGAAAATTGCAAAAATTTGGCATCGTTTTGCCTCAAGAATGAGACGACACTCTTACAACAGTCAATCATGATTGCTTGTCATATTTACTTTCATTGAGATGTACTTTGTGCTCTTAAGTAGGTGATTAAGGTTTGAAGACACCAAATTATTTTTAA
Organism: Gryllus longicercus; assembly: GCA_038098605.1. Taxonomy (NCBI): domain Eukaryota; kingdom Metazoa; phylum Arthropoda; class Insecta; order Orthoptera; family Gryllidae; genus Gryllus; species Gryllus longicercus. The sequence goes on along the minus strand of JAZDUA010000064.1, from coordinate 342,863 downwards.
ATAAAAAATTTTAAAATGAGATTAAATAATAATACAGAATTCGTATCTAGATATGATATCTAGAGTGATATAAGTGAATGAAAACCATACATGGAAATAAAACTGCATATTAAAAGTAAGAACAGGATAAATAAAATTATGTACGGTTTTTCGCCCCAAAACATCAAATAGAATTGGAATGCATTGTAAAATGAGATATATTGAAACTACTCTCAATATATACATATTTTTAAGTTTTATTATTTCCTCTTAATTTTTTTCTTTACAATAAGAAGTTTCCTTGTAATGGATTCAGGGACAGAGTGAATTATCAATTCAACTTCTCTCATTTTTTCATTCACGAACAGATTGCATATGCCGTGCGCGTCATTTCATTGCACCCAGGTCATAGCGAGCTCTCAAGTATCGGTATCATGCGCGTCCGCATCGGGATTAGAGGTCGGTGTTTTAGATTTCCGCGTAATAAACAATGGTAATCCCGTATTTATCTTTATTTCCGAATGCGGATTAGCGCTGGGTGCATGCCCCAAGGCAAGAGCCGTTCGCACTCCCATTCTGATTGAAAACTGGGAACGAGTTAAAATGGAAATACTGCGGTTATCACAATATCCTATCCGGTAAATACCAAACAGCGATTCAACTCAAAGTCAACATGGGCCTTGTTGTGTTTTGTTTTGAAGTGTTGAGGGACACGGCACAAACATCCCGAGCGAGGGAACGAAATAAGCGGCGGCGGCGGCGCACCGGACGAATCACAAAATCGCCAACCCATCCATCGACAAAGCAAAATAATGAAGAGCGGTTTGTGTACCCAAGCCTAGGGAAACAAACACGTGTTCTGGGCCAGCGTTCTCCTCCTACCCTTTGCGAGGGGAGGAAAAATACCAAAACATATCCGAACCTGGTCGGTGTATATATTATAAACAAGATAAAATTAAATTTTAAGCACACACGCATCGACTATGAGGTATCCGATGTCGGGATTAACGCAAATTGTGTTTTTTTTATTTTTGCCGGCGATCTTTTGAGTGAAACCTGCGGCACACTGAACTTGGACGCAAAATGTGAAGCTCGTGGTAATCGATAAGCGAATTTGAATGTATAAACAGTTACCTACGTGAAAAACAGTTACGTATTCATGTGATTTCAAAACTCAATTTTTGTAGAAATATTATGTAATTTTTTTTCTCGCGTATTCAATGAATATAATACGATCATTCTCTCTCAAAGTTGCCGAAGAAAGTGATCGTGGGTAGTTATAAATCATGTAACCATAAGGACCTACAATAATATTAATAACAATGTGATGACAATAATAACAACGAGAAATATTAGTTACTAAAGCTAGAAGAAATAGAAAAGTGGAAAAGAATAGAATATTCAAAATCCGATTTCAAGTAAACTATTGGAGATATACATGCATTTTGTCTCACAAAAACAGACAATTCTTTCGACCTAAAACTCTGACCTCCTAGGTTCCAATCCTGACGGTGGCAGGATTTTCGACATTAGCTTGTCAGCTAGGTCCAATTCAGTCACTGTCAGGAGAAGAATATCTATCGGTAGCTTTCCGTGATTATATCCTAACAAACGGGCCACGGAAAGCGCGCGATCTTTCTAATCTCTTCCTTGTCCTACCCTCACCCTTGACCATACTTCGCTAACATGCACTACACTACTACACATGCTTGGGGACCAGTCGGGAGCTTAGAACTTGTCCCGGCGGGGGGGGGGGTCCCCCTTTAGTGGGAGATTCCTGGTTGGGGAAAACCCCGCTAGCCGACGGTAGGTCTGCGCCGGATCTCGCCATGCAGCGCGGGAAGACCATCACATCATTCAGCGCCGAAAAGCCGTGGCGACAACATCGCTCTGGTCTAGTCAGTGCAGTTACTTAGTGAACTTTCTAAGCGTGTAACAGTGACGTACTCGTCGTGTAGTGAAGTGAAGTACAACCAGCTTATATACAGTGCGCCATAAACCAACAGTCGCTTATCAGTTATTATTAACGATGAGCCTCCTTCCTGTGACCTAGGTCACAGCGTTGCAGGAGCTATGGCAATTCTATACGACAGCAAGAGTGCCATGGACAGTACATCCAGCAGTCCAGAAATTCAAAAACACCATCATCTTGTATTAGGAGCCATCTCGAGCTGCCAAAACCTACACTTTGCCTTGAATATGCAGAATGGGCAGTTTTCAATTGTTCAAGGTGCCGATTGCAGCTTGCAACAGCTCACCGGGGCCGGAAACCTCCAGGTCGGTAACCTCTGCTCAGCAAAAGACGCAGCTAGCGGCGAAGCAGTCATTTCCGACAACAGTGAGTCGCTACCAATTATTAACAGTGCTAAAAGAACTCATAACTCAGGATAAATGGACTTCCTCACAAACACGAAATCAACCACTTCAGAATCAACTCAGTATAATATAACGGTGGGAAACACATTTGCAGTGCTAGAGAAATTATCAGAACAAGACAAAAGATTTGAGTTTGCCAATGTCACTCCGCCCCAAGAAGACGAAAATCTAAGAATTCCTCCCATTTTTGTAAATAATATTCATAATACCTCGGAATTCAATAAAGAGATTAAAAACAAATTAACCAACCAATTTACAACAGATTATAACGGAAACAATTAAAATAATGTTTAAATCAATAGCAGACTTCAGAAAAGCCATCAAATACCTCATTGAAACCAAAACAGTTCCACACTTACAAAGATCCAGCCAATAAAATTTTTTCTCTCGTCTTCTAAAATATTTACCCAACAATTACACTAATGTAAATAACCTAATACCTTCAACACAAAATCCCGTCCATCATCAGTGTAACAAGACTTTATAAAACTAACGTGCACATTCCAGTAATTGCCGCAGAATTCAACGGTAGTCAAAGTATCGAGCAAGCGCTGCAAATTAATCAGATCTGTAACAATAGTGTTAACCAGAAATAAGAAGGCCAAAATGACCAGTACAGTGTATGCGGTGCTTGGACTTTGAACGCACGAAGAATATTTGTAATAATCCAATCGCGTGCATTTTCTATACAAAGGATTTTTATTCTTTTAATTGCCCTCAAAAAGACTTTCCTGCAATCTATAAAAATTGCAATGGATCGCACAGAGTTGATTTAAGATCAATAGAATGCCCATATTATAAAAAACTAATAGACACCCCATCAAATAACCCCAAATATGACAATAATAAAAATAGACTAAGAAGCAATCCCCCTCCAAAACTTACCTCACAAAACGACCCATTTCTCCCCACTGCTAACAATATTCCAAATTTCACATTTGCTTCAAATCCTCCACCAAATTCAAATAAAATAAACCAATCTAACCCATTCACACAACCTCCTCTTATGAATAATTCTAATAATAATTCTTTCATTCATTCTATTATTAACTCAATTACCTGCCTTTTAGTCAATATTATTAATAATATCATCCCAACAATAGTCATCAATTTATAATCACCTCTCTCAGCCTATTTTAGCAATAATAATGCAAAAGTACCATAAAAATAACATAAATCTGCTCAACTGGAATGAAAATGGCATCAACAACAAAAAATTAGTACCAACTTATTTTCTAAAAGATAACAAAATAAATCTAGACTGCATAACGGAAAACACATTTAAAATCAGATATTACATTTAACATAACCGGTTATAGTGTAGTCAGAACCGACAGATCAAATGCAAACTAATACAAATAAAAAAATCCATACCATTTATTAAAATTAACCTTCCACATACTCTAGCTCTCGAAACTATAGCCATTAAAATCCTTTTAAATAATAGATTAATAACCCTAACAGCGGCATACAAGCCTCCGAAAATAATGTCTGATTCGAATATTTCTTCGCTATTCCAGATGAATACGCTCAATCTTTTGACTGAGGATCTTAATGCTAAAAAACACCACTAAAACATATATCCTGTAGAAATACCAATACTGCAGGACACCAACTCAGCAAAATAATTACAGACCTCACACTTCAGTTAATGATACCAGCAGAATCCACTCACTACCCCACAGATCATAATAAACACTCAAATATATTAGACATTGCAATTTCTAACACTCAAACCATTTTTCACTCAGCTCCCTTCTTTGAACTAGACTCAGATCACTTGCCAACCATCATCTCAACTCAACAAATCACCCCCCCCCCCGTCCCCCCCCAACAAAGTGTGAAAAATTTTAAGAACATAATTCAAAAACAATCATCCCACTTTAAAATATTAAAAACTCCCGTAGAAATAGAACAAGCTGTAGCCCTCTAAAACAATATGATAATTAACACAATCAACATTCTTAATAATAATGCTCATCCTCCACCATTAAGCATTTCATTAAAAAACTACCAACATTCTCACAATTATTAACACTAGAAACAAAACAAGAAGACTTTGGTCCATCGCGAGTAACCCACAGCTTAAGAAAGAGCTAAATTTACTGACCAATATCGTAAAAAAATTACTAAGGGAGCATAAACAAACAACTTACAATGATTTAATCCAGTCTCTAAGCACAAATAACAATACGTTGTGGCAATTCACTAAAAATATCTTGAAAAAGAAAGCAATAATACCCCCTCTAACAACTCCAACGGGCAAGTAATTCGCTTCTTATGAGAAGGCTGAAGCATTAGCCGATCACTTTGCTATATCATTCACTCCCAATACCACCCCAACTCACCTCCTGCATTCAAACATTCTCGAAATAGCGTCATCCCCCAACTATAACGTATCAAGTGAGAGCGTAGGTTTCCGCGGCCGGAGTCAGTATTTACTTGGCTGTCCGGGTGACGCCGCGCCCATGGCGAAGGTGCCGACGGTCGCCATTCTGCGACCTTCCTCACCGCGTAATGCCAATGGTCGCAGAATGGCGACCGAAACGTCGGCACCTTCGCCATGGACGCGGCGTCACCCGGACAGCCAAGTAAATACTATAACGTATCACACAAAATCAACTACATTTCCCCAAATGAAGTCATTAATATAATTAAGAATTTGACGTTAAAAAAGCCCCTCGACACGATAAAATAAGTAACAAAATCTGAAAAAACTTACCTAATCCCAAAATAGCATACATCACCAATATTTACAATTCAATAATAAGAACTGGCTACTTCCCCGTTATTTGGAAAAATTCAAATGTAATACCCATCCCCAAGCCATTCAATAATCTCGCCAGCACTGACAATTACAGACCCATAAGCCTTCTTCCTACTCCATCAAATATCCTAGCAAAATTATTTCTTAAGACTAAATTCCCATCTGAACAAAACTCAAACAACTAATGCACCAGTTTGGCTTCACTAATAAAGTTTCAACTTTTCATCAATTATTAAGAATCACGAAGCACATACACACTGCATTTAAAAAACTTCATACAATAGGCATTTCGCAATTTAGGCATTTCGAAAGCTTTTGACAAAGTATGGCATCTTGGCTTAATATTCAAACTTAAAGAAATAAGTACTCCCAACTATCTACTAATTAATATCATTAATAGCTTTCTCTAAGATACAACATTTTCAGTTACAGTTAACAAACACACATCCAATCCCCGCCGATGCATAACACCACATACGAGTAATAAATGAATGGTCTGTCAAACGGAAAAACAAGCTTAATCCTATAAAATCATCAGCAAAAATATTCTCATTAAGATCATTTTCATCCCCAACTCCACTCCAAAATAAAAAATCACCCATTCCCCACACATCGATCTGTCAAATACTTAGGGCTGAATCTTGATACGAGACTAAATTGGTAAATCACATAACAGTAAAAGCACAGCAAGCCAAAATAAAACTAATTTAACTGAAGTCACTCTTAAATCGCAATAGTAAGCTCTCATTAAACAATGCCATCAATATCTATAAATCAATAATTAGATTACTAAAACTTTACGTATGCTCCATCTGAAGCAACGCCTCTAAAACTGACATCAATAAATTACAGATCATCCAAAATCATTTCCTCAGACTTTTCCAATCGTGCACTCTGGTTCATTTCAAACATTCAACTGCTCAAAGAATTTAATTTACCTCGTATAGTTTACCATATTGCGCTCCTATCTAACAATTTCTTCTCCAAAATAAACACAATAACCCAAGCCACCCATTACGACCTAGCCACCACCTACCAACCAGACTCCCAACTAGAATTCAAAATAGATACCCATTAGATTCATTCCTCAGCATATTTTCAAAACTCAATTAATCCCATTGGTGCTCAGTGAGTTTCCTATTCATGTATAGTTAAATTTAGTTGTAAGATTAGCATTTAAGTTAATATAAGTCAGAAAATACATATGATGTAGTATAAATAATATAGAACTACATACATTCGTTCATTAATAAATGTATTTTAAAACAACCACCACCACCACATAATTCGAGCAAAACATGTCCTATACTTAAGGGACTAATGACCTTGTCAGTTGACGCGCCCGGAATCAAACGCGAACGTTCAATCAATCAACCGACCTAAATTTTTAATGTTGTGAGTTACACGGTATGTCCTATGTAAGATTCGAACAAAACCGGACGTACAATAGACCGAGTCCAGTACTCAAGACAAAACGATTTTTGTCTGCACTTTGAGGGGGATATTTTGCATTAGGTGCCGTATGCTCATCATCATTGAATAATTAAGAATATTTTGAAATGTAATGATAGAATAATTTGTTATTGCACATATTGGTGGGATGATGATTTACATATCTTCTCTCGTTAGCTTTTAATTCACTTACGCATTGTTTTACTTTTGTATATTGGTAATGACACCCCAAAAAAAGAAACATAAGAATTTAAGGTTTTATCCTAGTAATAAGGGCCGAATGTTTCTGATAAAGATGCGACGTTGTCTTGGCAATACATACATACTCCATCTGCGAAAGTCGCGACTATTGTCTATTTTACACATAATTGTGTCAAAATATAATGGCATATTTTGCCTCCCTACTTTGTCAGCTAACCATGAGGCGGCATTAACTAGCATATTCCGGAACATCAAGAAATATTATTTAAATTATTTTATTTTTCTAGAACTTGAGCGTTTTCCTTTTTTCTTACCGAGAACCTTTGCTGACCGAGACCTCTGGGATATACAAGTATAGAGAAATTACTATAAGCAGAGACCGCTTTGACAGCTACTTGTTGGCCACTGTTGTCAACATAATTGAAGGTTATGTCCATGTACTCATTTTGTCAGTGTGTTCGTTTACAGTTAGTTCAATTGTAAATGGATTCATCACTATCTCTTGCAATGTCATCGCCTTGCACATGTTGATTTGTTTCCCGACCTGTCAAACTGGACCCTTATTAGCATAGCTCCTCTATAATTTTGGAAGCCCACATCTTCAATTACCCTTGACAGTGATGGTGGATGATCTGACTTTTAAAACAATATTTTTTCCGCAAGTTTAATCAACACTATCCATTCGTAGACATCTGCTTGTAAACTCCCGCAAGGGAAAAGCATCCTGCGGTTCTGGGAACGGAGAGTGCGTCGCCTTGGGGGGCGACCGATGTCACGAACGCGCAGGCTGCGGTGGCGCGGGCGACGGCAGCGCGTCGCCGCTTCTGTGTTGACAAGAGGAGCGGCCCGGAGCGTCGTGGCGCCGGCGTCGGCGCGCCCCGGGAAGACATTCTAATTCACTTGGCGCGAGCTTTTTATCCTTGCCTGTGATGTGGGCTCACACCTCGCGGGCGCCGTAAACCCGCCTCTTACCGCCTCTGTCAATACATTTTTGCTCGGCAGGCGGTAATGGAGCTGCAGCCGCGCACCTCGGCAAATACCGCGGAGCCGCGACCCATTTCGCGGCCGCTCCCGCCCCCGCCCCTTCCCCCGGCCCCGGCGCCGACCCCAGCCTTCGACGCCTCCCCCAGCCTTCGGCGGCGCCGCCGCCGCCCCCGCCCCTTCGGCGCTGCCTTCTACGACGCCGCCTCCTTCGCCTCCCCACTTTCAACGTTGCCGGCTGCCAAGGAGGATCGCTCGAGGCAAACTGCTCATAACTCCCAATGGGCTGCAGAAACGAAACTTTTTTATTCTTTGGAAATTATCTTTCTTAACTGAGTTACGTCACACGTTTTCTGTGTATTTATACCCTTTCTTTGTTTGTTTTTTTGGGGCCCTACTTTCCCCGTTTCCTGCGACCCTGTTAGGGGAGTTTCAGATATTTTTGTAAATAACTGAGTGTGAAGTTCACATGCTATGAATGTACCATAAATCTTATCGCCCCCTGCCAATTGATGAAGAGTATTTGCTGTAAAATTATATTCCAAAAGTATAAAATAACTCCACAAGGTATGTCTTCAAAAGTTGGGAAATAAAAAAAATAAACAGGAAGAAAAAAATTATTGTTTATGAAAATTTATAGGATTGATGGGATATTATGCGGTGTGCCAATTTTCCTTATTTTATACACGGGTCCTTGATACCACGTCCGATCAAATAGTACATTATGAAACGATCATGTAATGATTGGTATTAATACACGACTGTGATGTTGCGATATGAGCTAGGTACGAGCGAGTTTTTTGAACTTCACAAGGGTGTATTAATACCCATTATATCGAGTTTCATAAGGTACCTTTTCTATATGTAATGGTAACTTTTATAAGTTAAACTTTTACAATGAATCATATCGTGGCAGTTGGCATGCAGGATTCAGCCAAGGTCACCTAGCAGACAGCTCCCTACCCTACTCTGCCGCATGTGGCTTTAGTTTACTCCTGCGCTGGCCAAATAGAATGAAAGTGAAATAGGTCGACTTTATTTTAAATAATATTCCTCATAAACATTATTAATAGTAAAATAAAATAAAACTGACCAGTATAATATAATACTAATGTAGCGATACAGATTTCCTTGTACAAATTAAATAGAATAATCCGGACCGAAGGAAACTTACTGGGAGAATAAATAGACGGCGACACGCGCGCAACCCCGCTTCTCGTAACATCCACTTGCACCCCCGGCCCATTACGAAGTTGCTGTTAGGGCCGGTGTCAAAAGATTAACTGAGAAGCGCTCGGACGCAAGCACATCTGGGAATTTTCTAGAACGCCTGCTCGTATTCGGGAAACCCAGAACGATAAATTCTTTCACCGGACAACGCCTCCCTTGCGCAGGCATGGCCTATGTTCCAGAAGGAAACAGAAAAACACTGCACCCTCACAGTGGCACAGAGTGTGGAAATTTCCTTTGCTTTCCCCGATTGGCGTGATTGGTTGGCGCGATTGGTCGCGATTGGTTGAAAATAGTGTACTACGCCATCACCTTTGGCGAATAGTGACGCGACTATTATAAGGAACTGGAGCACATGAGAATAGAGGGTGGGGGTAAAAGTTTACTTGCTACGATTTCGATTTACAAAATTTCAGAAGGGGCTTAGCAGTCGGGAGAGAAACTTCTCTGGGGGGGAACTATTCGTCGGGGAGAGGCGTGTATGCCTCTGAAAACATTAGGCTGAGGGCAGTTGGCAGAGAAACTTCTCTGGAGGGGAACTATTCGTCGGTCAGAGGCGTGTGTGCCTCTGAAGGACTTATAAAATTTCTGCGTGGGCTATTGTAAAGGGCTGAGTAGTGTGGGCAGAGAGACTTCTCTGAAGCGGGAATCAGTCGCGGAGAGAGGCGAATGTTTCTCTGAAGGATTTCTAGACTCTCCGAAGTTGTGTTCGAGAATTATCATGGAAATCAGAGGGACGCATGGTTGATTGCTACGCTCATGAGATCGAGAGCTAATCCCGGCCACCCCGAGTTCTACCAGACACCGCCCGACGCCGCTGCTCCCTTGGTGACGTCACAAGTCGACCGCTCAGCTGTCGACAAGGGAGGCCATCGGCCTCTGCCGCATTCCTGTGAAGGACGCCAGCCGCCCCCATCGACCGCGCCGTGCCCTTCCCGGGCGCACAAAGAACTTTTTCCCAGGCAGTATAACTCAGGGTATTCACCCCTGTGTAACTTTGTAACGCGGTGCCGCGCCATGGCACATTGACTTGTCAATTTTTTACCATTGTAATGTTAGTTATAACAATTTTGTATTCTTTCTAGTTTTAAGCTTTACTGTGAATTCTGACCTTCCATTTTCTTTTCTTTTCACCTAATTTTCTCATTTTTTATTCAATTTACAAATGTAACTTCCCTGGGGCATTCTTTTTCTTGCCCAGGAATAAAAGTAATTTTTACCAGTGATCAAAGTGTTTGTTTCGTACTGCCATTGTATCTGTTTAACAATTCCTTCCATCACCGACTGAGCTACAACCGGGCCGCTAACCGTGTATTCACTACCGGTGGTGTTACACTAAATGCAATTTCATAGTACACGACCAAATGAAACATTTACTAGAACGATTCTCAGTGATTATCAATAAATGATTTGTAAACTTCTCTGTAATTGGTTAAGAACCTGTATCATAATGAAATCTGTATCGTAATGAGTATCAATACGCAACGGGTTGCAGCCATCAAATGACAGAATGATACAATGGGAGTAGAAAACGTGTGTTATGTCGATGAAAAATTCCACTGTGGGGAATTAAAAAAAGAAGTATAAAGGTGTTCGGTAATACGGAGAAGTTGGTGTAATTTGAACATTTTTGCGATACATGCATATTGCTTCTTGAGAATTGCTTTAGTTACCTTAAAGTGTTCTTAAAGTCTTTTGAGTAGGTTTTTTCAAATGTTTTGGATAACGAGGGCCGTAAACCTATGGAACCATAGTATTAGTGTCCGCATGCTTTTCATTGGGATTCGGAATGGATATGACTACGGCATGCTTCCAAGATTGAAGAGAGAATCCAATTCTGAGGCAAGGTTTATAAATATCAGTTAAACATGCAATATCCGGGAAAGGTAGTTTATTCACTGGTTTCTAAAGTTTTTAATAATTTTGTTATTTTAGGCTGGATTGGTGTAATGTATGTTGTGATGTGGACCGTAGAATACCTCTTCGTCAGTTTTGTTTATAGTTTTATGTTCAGGATGAGGTTTTAAGATATTGGTTATGAATGTTAATGAGAATTAAGATGCCAACTCTTCAGAGTGTCGAAAATATGTATATGTTTTATTTATTGAGGCGTTAGTACTAGGTGGTATTGTGCTTTTCTTTTTCAGTATTTTCTTAGTGAATTGACATAAATTGATGTGTAGAGTGAAGGTTGTAATGCGTGGTATTGTTGATTTTTGTGATTCGTTATTAATTATTACATTCAGTTCTGTTTTTAAATTTGGTGTTCTTAGCTGATTACAGTCGCTTTGTTTTATTTTTATAGTGATTGCTTTTAATATGGGAGACGGTATTTTTCGTTACTGTACGGTTACTTGGGGAATTGTTTAGTTGAGTTATTAGGATAGTGGAGTGGATTAACGTATTGATATCAGTTACAGCCTGATTGATTCCGCGGAGTTATTTAGTATTTGAAATTTGGGAATTTTATTTCTTAGTATTTCATGGAAATTTCTTCAGTTAATTTTTAGGCGCATAATGTGAAGTTAAGTTTGGTGGGGAGATCCCTATGGGGATGTGTTCAAAATCAAGCTCGCAAACTGTGGTAGTGTGAAATTTCATGTTTCTGTTGGTTATACCTATATCCAATATGTCTGGATTACGTGTTTGATCATGTGGGTAGTAGGTTGGGTATATTGTTGTGATGGTTTTTTAATTATTGTGCATTATATATTGGGCAAGAATCTTGCCATCCTGGTGTGGCAGCTATAGTTCATGTACTTGGAATTGAGATCCCCAAGCAGTATTGTGTTTTCGTTCAATATGAATAGGTTAATTAGATTCGATTTTTGCCCTGGGATACTTATAGGCTTCTTTTATTGTAATTGTTTGGATATTTGCGTATTGATGCTGTTTCTATAAATGATCCGTTGAACTTCAATTTGTTAATGAGTGATATGTGACGACATTACAATAAATACTCCGCTTCCTTTTGTTTTATTTATATCCCTTCTGTGGATGGAGAAGTAGAGGATGTAGAGCTTGTTTTTTTTAAATGGTGTAATTCAGTTACACAGGCTATTCCAATCTGATAGTGATGAAAGAAATGAACCAATTAAGTGTTTTTGTCTTTGATGCTGTCTTCAATTCACGATAATTAAACGTTTTTTGGTTTGTTCTGGCATGCTTATTACTCAGATATTTCGTGACTGAATTTTGAATGGTTGAGATGAAAGATAGTATTAGCAAGTTGATGAAATGTGTGATACAAGTGTTGAAGGAATTTATTATTGTGTTGATTATAGGGTTGCTAGAAATATTGTTGTTTGTGCGAGAAGTTGGTTGGTTGCTGATTCGTTCTTTTATGTTTATTTTTTGAATTAGAAAGATTTGGGTTAGGATACTTTTGGTGTCAAAAATTGGGGATAGTTTGTTTTTTTGGTAAATTTATAACGTTTGTGAGTAAACAATTTGTAGGTGAGGATATATCTTGTTGGCGGATTTCATTTCTACTGTTTTAAACCGGTCATTATTTTTTCCCAATGCTTTTCTTTAGTAATACAGGCATGATTCGTTTCTGATGTCAGCCTTGTAGTTGCTATTAAAATTAAAGCAATCATTTAAAAAAATTGGTGCGCAAAGCGTTGATTAAAACAAAACGGTGTATTTTTGCGGGCATATGACTGAATAATGATTTCCAGAATAATATGAACAGTATATATCATGATTGCAGTTGTTTTTGTGTACCTGTAATTTAAGCATCATAGGGATTATATGGGTCCTTCTCGCGTGTTTCTTTATCCAAACAATGATGATATATTTGTGTGATTGTGAGTATTGTATCTAGTTTCATTGCCATGAAATTCGGCCGGAACTACTGAAATTGGGATGTTATATTTTTACAGACTTATGATTTTAATGACTGATGGGTGACTGATGGATAATTTATAATCTGTAAAGATATCTGATTCTGTTATGGATTAACGCTATAGCCGAGTTAACAAGGAGGGCGCTGCTAGGTCAAAGTGCACGCCATCTCTGCACAAATTTAATAACATCTAATGGACACACTGACATATACATCCGCTGATTTTTAATGATTACGACTATTCCTTCTGGGTGTCCAAATTTTCACAAATAGCCGGGTATATACAAATAGCAATATTCAATTTCATTGGTACCGATATCCATTCATAATGTTGGAATCAATATTGTGCATAATTTGCAATAATTAGAGAGGTATAATTTTTTTACTTTATCAATTTTATTAATTTATTCTTAATTCGTGATAGGTATTTGACCATTGAATGGTAGTATGATTTGTCGGTAATTTATTTTCGGCTTCTTTTTCCTTTAATTTCATTGTGAATATGTATTGTTCGTTAATTTAATTATTTCATTATCATAATCGATCAAAAAGCAAATGGAATGAATTCTACGTATAATACAAATTGTATGTAATTTTACTTACATCACAAACCCCCTTGCTCTCCTTTCTCACCACACTGCCTTGTTGCGCCGTCCCGTTCTGCAACCCGGGCATTGCCGTGCATTGCGGGTTGCATTCTTCTTACGTATGCAGCTGAAATCTGTCTACGAATTAATCTGTTAATAATTAAATTTGTTCAAACAATTGGTCTACCCCTGTCGGGATTCGAAACCAAGTCTTTTGGCTTTAAGCTCAGTCGCTCCGGTCGAGGTGACGAATTTTTTGCACAAATTTAATTATTAAAATACTTTTGTTACTTAGTAACATGATCTCGCTCTATCATCCCAGTCCGACAATTTTGCAATGGTAGAAAAAATACCTCACTGAAGCTTAAACCAGTTTTCTTGCTACTATAAAGAAAAATATCTCAAGCCTAACCCGGCTGAAACTGAAGTATGCGCGTTCCTCCTTCGCAACAAGCAAACTTCAAGGAAACCCCAAGTACGGTGATGCGACTAACTCCTCGCACACAACCCCGAGCCCCGGTACTTTGGAGTCGTTGTCGACAGGAGCCTTACATACAAGAGGCACTGTACTAACACCAAAATGAAAGTTGTAACCCGCAACAACATTCTCAGAAGATTGTCTGGATGTAACTGGGGAGCTGACCCCAGAGTCCTCCACCTATCCGCTTTAGCCCTCTGCTACTGTGCAGGTGAATACACTTGCCCAGTTTGGCATAAATCCGCTCACGTCAAGAAGGTTGACACCGCATTGTATAAATCCTGCCGCCAGGTCATCTGCTCAGCCGCTCACCCAGTCCACAACTCTCTGTTCTTTTGCCCATCGCCCCTCCAAAAATCCGCCGGGAGATTTCCTGCAGAGCGGAAAGAAGCCGTCAGGTGAACGTCAAACGCCACCCTCTGCACGGTCAATCTCCCTCCCACCGAAGGCCCCGTTCCCGCAAAAGTTTCCTTCAGACCACTTCCTCTCTCCAGAAACCAGCTGAGCAGGAAAGGCGTGACCTGTGGATGGACGAGTGCCGCTCAGAGTCCGTGCCTAGAGGTTCCGAACAACCGTGGACCATATGGGAGATCCCTAAACAGACTGCGTACGGTTCTTGGTAGATGTAAATACAACTTGCAAAAATGGGGATTGTAGGCCCAGAATGACTCGGTGATGTGCTCCTGCGGTGCTGAAGAGACGATGGAACATCTACTTTACTGCTCTGACTGCCCTAATGGTGTATCCAGAGATGACCTGGCCCTAGGTAACCAGAGAGCCTTGGCTCTCTCTACTTACCTGCAAAACAGAATTTAGTTATCGTCGACTGGAAAGAAGAAGAACTTAGTAACATGGTCACAACTTGGATTTATTTACGGTTGCGGGACTATTTCCGAGCGTCATTGCGTCTGAAAAACGTGACAGGGAGATGACAATTATATATAGCCAGTTACTGTTTAGTTTATCCAAACTGAGTGGATTAAACGGGAAGGGTATCCCTATTTTTAATGACAATTAAGAAACGGTTTTAACTAAAAAAAGTGTTCTTCATTTGAACATATTTCGCATAATCAGTTGCTGTAAACCAGTGGTGTCACAACAGCTCATACTTTCTTATATTTTTTCTAACTTTTGCAATTTTCGAACATTCAGAATATCAACAAAAATATAACCTGTGTATTTTTTTGTTTTCTTGGTTCATTTCTTGAAAAAATTAAAGAAATAATTGAGAGCATTTTTGAAAATTATTAATTGTATTAACTTCATCCAAAAATTACGCGAAAAGTACTGTTTTATTAATGAAAATGTACATTACTTTATTTCGAGGTCTATGTTTTTAAAATACATTTTATTTAAGACAAAAATCTGTACCGTCAGTACTTCGGCATTTCATTTTTTGCAATTTAAAAAAATACAGAGTGTTTGCTGAAAATGAAAGCAGCACCAATTATTTTAGTCCTTTAATACATACGAGGAAAACATTTATAGACGAATTTGGAGAGGATTTTTTTAGAAAATATATGTGTAAAAATTGCGTAGAGGAGGGAAGGGGACGAAGATTGGAGGCCCAGGAACGAGGAGGGATGAGAGAAAGAAAGGATGGAAAAGAAATTTCGTAAATGAAAGAAAACCAAATGGGAGGAGAGAGGGATAAGTAGTCAATATATAAGCAAAGGCAACAAAACAAAAACAGAGAATAATATGGGACGCCTAAACTGCACAATCGTTTTATCGTGAGGAGTTGTAAATATGTTGGTCTCGATGTTTGAGTTAACCATTCCAAACATTTTGATGTTATGTCTTTCCAATACACGTCTAGAATTCTTTCTAATTTCATTGTCTAAGGTATTTGGATTGTCAAATTTAAAACTTGGCGGTAGGTAAAATCTATATTTAAGTATAGAAATTAAGTCTGGCGCAGATTGCTTACTATTAATATCATGCTCTATCGTAGGTAATTTTGCTTACGATTTGGTTGACCAACGTATAGCAAAGGGAACAACGTTTACGAAAATTTTATTGTGCAGTTTATGCATCCTAAGTTATTATCAACTTTTGTTGCCTTCATTATATTTTCACTATTCACTCCTCTCTTCCTAAATTTTGTTTTCTTTCGTTTCCGTTCTTTTCTTTTCCCCCTTCCTTTCTTTGTCATTTCCTTCCCCGTACAACGACCTTAGTTCGGAGAGTTAAAATATCTTTATGTTGCTCATTCTTTTTATTATCAAATCACAGAGAAAATTGTGATAAACGACTCTCAATATTTTATTCTGACCTTTTTATAGCAAAAATTCTCTCATTTTGATACCTGTGAATATAATTAGCAAGGACATAGGGCGCTGAGAAATAATACACAAATTGATTTTAAGACATCACCGACTAGTAAATATTTGCATTTTTCCATTCATTGCATTTCATTCAGAATTCATCGAAGCGTCTACAGATTTAAAGTTATTGCATAAACAAGCGTTGTTGTGCCGATCCGGTGGCCGAGATCGCTAAGGCAGTAGTACCGTAGCAATCTCGGACCGAAGGATCGCGGATTCAAGTCCCGCCTCAGGCATGGTTGTATTGTGGTCGTCCTTTCACCCTCTATCATCATCTCATAGTGACATCCTCACAGTTACCGTTACAAGCAATAGTATCGCTAATGACCTTTAGTCGCTAATGATGCGACCTTAAATAACGTAAAAAAAATCGTTATTGTGCAATCTACATCATGGTGCTACGTCGAAGATTGTGGCGTCCAAAACAAGTAGGCAAGAAATTTAAGAAGCGCAGGAACACCCCAAAAGAAACAAAAAAGAAGGAAGACCAATAAACACGCCTCGCGGCCCAAACAACACGCAAACCGCTTCCCGCTCGAGGAAACGGGAGCCCCCGCACGCTGGGCGAGGCGAGAGCGAAGGGAGGACAAGGGGCGGTGAGGCGAGGGGCGGCCAAGGGAGGCGCGGAGGGGGAGAGGGCGAGGACCGAGGCATTTCTGCGTCGCGATGCGCACGCGACCGCAGTGGGCGACACCCACGGCACGCACTGGCCAGAATGAAGATGGCGGGTAGAAAAGAGAAAAAGGAGAAAGACAGGAACACGTAAGAGAATTAAAGATTAAAAAATAGGCTGACCAAGGAGGACGCAAATGAGGAAATATGAGGGACGTCAAAATTATGTATGTTTTAAGATGAGTTAGATAATGCATTATTTGTGAAATAAAGCTATGTTGAGTTAGTGTCAAATGTTAAAAGGAGTTAGTGTCAAACGTAGCTGAAGTCATCTGCAATGCAGTTCTTTTATGAGCGAACGTAAAATACTGTATTTAGTGATGTTTTTGAATATAATCTTTGAAAATAAAAAAAAATCTTATGATTGATAAGAAAAGATTCCTTACTGTTGCTTCACATAAACAATTGTAACTGCTGGACGTTTCACTCACGTAATTTCATTCGTGTAATAGTCTTATTAAATACCTCTTGTGCTTTGTAAGTCTCAGATAAATCCCCTCCTCTCTTTGCGAGTCGGGGATTTATCGGCAATTTACGAAAACGTACCTATGGAAACTTTGCCACAGAAAAAATGCCAAGTGCGTGCGTTATTGGGTCCATTGTGTGGCGCGGCTGAGGCGTGGTGGGGGATGGAGTTGGGGATGCGGCACGGGGCGCGCGACATACACAGAGGTCGGAGGAGGTCTAGGAGAGGGCGGGCGGCGATTGAGACAGCGAAGCCGACCGAAGCACCAGAGAGGTCGATGACACATCAACTCCGAAGGGGCGTGCGAGTGGGAAAAAGTTAAGGGGAGTGTGTAAGTGAGAATGGCCGAAGAGCGAGGGCACTTTGTAGCCACTGGAGGCGTAGTATGGTGAGGATCGTATGGGAGTGCGTGAGAGGTACTACGGGGGTGCAGATACATAAATAAATATAAAACATTAATTTTCTTATCAAGAATGACTCAGGACAAATGTTACAAACTTCTAGGGCATGTAAAGATTTCGAAAATTACCTTTTTGTGCCAATGAACTTTTACCGGGAAGTCTCATATTAGAAAGTTAAACAGGTGACATTTCCCCCTGATTGTTAGTCAAGACCTCACGCACAGGTATTCGGTATGTCACGTTCTGACGCAGTTAAAGACATTTCATGCATCAGCCGAACACCTGTGTACAGGCGTTTACCCAGCAATTAGGACAAATATCACATGTGTTTTGAACCATTTATTCTGAGTCGTCTGAAGAGATGGGTTGATTGAACAGTATACCAGAGTACTCGAAACGGGGACCGTCGCCGAGGCTCTATTGTAGCGGCGGATATTAGGGATTGGAGTAAAGGAGCAAGCGGAAGACGTGCTGGGAATGAGAGACGAATGAGGAAGACGAGAGTTTGAGGTGAATGAACGAGAGTGGGAGTTTAATAGTAGAAGACAGGAATACAGAAGCGAGAAGATAGTTGGAGGGTATTGAAACGGAGATGCCTCCTTGAGAGAGCTTCCCGAGCTTGAGAGGGCGGGGGCTGCGAAGTTGGCGGGTGCGAAGGGGGAGGGCGCATCGACAGGCAGCGGAGGAGGCGGCGCGGGCGAGGATGGCGCGGCGGGAGGGGTGGGCGGTTTGGGCGAAGTGGGCGGGGTGGGCAGCGCGGGCGAGAAGAGCAGGGGGCGGCGTATTGAGCGGTTCGAGGCGACAGGTGCGGTCAGCCGTGGCTCCGACCGGGAAAGACCGCAGCCGGCGTTGACAGGCGTCGCCGCGACGCCCTCGCAGCCGTCGTCGCCGCTCCTGCCACCCCCGCCGCCGCCGCCCTTGCCTCCTCCGCCGCCTCCGCATCGGCGAATGACCAAAAGTGTAGGTTGCCAGGACGGACAGACGATGTGGATGCGAATCTCCACACCGCTTTCACACCAGGTGGACAGCTTTCTACTTCTTAAATGTGAACGTCTACAGATAAATAAGATGAATAGATTTAATGAAACTTTGCCCCGTCTGCTTATCTTTTCCAGTTCAAAAGTTTCGGGTCAAAAATAATTTCTCCTCAAAAATGATTTCTTTATCGCTTATTGCTATTTAAAAAATCTCAAATCATCATTATTTTCATGCACAAAAACATCATTTTTGAGCGCCGATAAACAAACTTAATTGACTTTGTGATCCAAATAAGTGTTTCAATTTATCTCCCCCAATATTGGAAACATAATTATGTAGTTGCCATAATTTATGTTAAGGGATTTATTAAAAATTATACTCACTTTAATAAATTTTGTCCCTAATTATCATTACTGAAAAATCCATTTACAAAGTCTTAGAATGTTGAAGAACATTTTTCTAATAATTATATATATTTAGAGAGAGAGAGAGAGAGAGAGAGAGAGAGAGAGAGAGAGAGAGAGAGAGAGAGAGAGAGAGAGAGAGAGAGAGAGAGAGAGAAATAGGAATTCAACACACAGGTATTTCTTAGGTCTAAAAGTAAGGTATAGGTTTTCAAAAAATATTTTACAATAGGTAGTGGAGCTGAAACAGCACGGACCTTTTCTCGCCCGTATATTCACGCAAAATTACGCGGTACTAAAATGTTCTACAGTACTAACATTTTTTATTAAATTGTACGTTACAATACTTCAAAATCAATCTTTAAGAAACAGATTTCATTAGCTTATATTAGATAAATTAATAATTCTGCAATTAAGTGTGAGAACTTGGTGGCAGAAAACACTAACTTAACATTAAAGAACTTAACAACTTTACAAACTCTACAAACTTTACAAATTCACCAGAACATTTCACCGTGCAATCTTTCATAGAACTCCACTTCACCCCACTTCACTTCACCGCTCTGCAAAACAGCGAGCTGTAATGTCTTTCTTACACACTCGTTTCTCTCAGTTTCAGAACGTCACTGCACTTCACGCCACTGCACTGCAAATAATAATAATAATAATAATAATAATTATTATTATTATTATTATAATAATAATAATAATAATAATAATAATAATAATAATAATAATAATACCATATTACATAGAAGACATAGTTAATTACACTGAATTAATCACTGTAATTAATTTCATGAAGAGAAAAAATCTCTATCTTCAGAACTGTAGTTGTAGGAAGACGCAAAAGGATTTTCAATTTTTGCAATTTTCGAAAAATTAGAGTTTTTAACAAACATGAGACCTGCACCTCAACAAAGTCCTTCATATTAACCAACAGCATTTAATCAAAAACCATGGAGCCATTTTTTTGAGAATTTTGAAAATGTTCTGGGGAATTCAAGTAAAGTATCCCCTCCCCCCAGATTAAAATATGTTTCAAATTCAAGGGGCCGTGACATTAACCAGATCGATCGAGAAATATCAATTTTGGAGAAAATTGGCTGAACGTTCTAGCCAGTAGCGTCGTTCACAGACGAACTGTTAGACTGACGGACAGATGACGGACTAACGAACGGACGGTCGTAGAGGTCCACATTTTGCAGCCATTCAATTTTTCGACAGCAAGGACAAATAAAACGGATTCTGGCTACATCAATTCTTAGAGAATTTTTTTCTTCTAAATTTAGCAACTGAATTATGCACTTTTTCGTTACTAGTGCCATGCAATAAGCTTTCTGCCGAAAAATCTCGGTTTTTTCACGCATCATTACATAAATTTCTCTCTACTCTGTAGCGAGAAAGTAAAAATTAAATTAAATATATTTATAATTTATTACAGTGTTTTTCGCAGTAATTCATATAATTTCCATAATATGAATTTCGAATGTGAATTTCTCATTCAGAAACCACATTGATACAGTTTAATAACAAGAGGAGCCGAGAGAAAATACGCGCACTTTAAGGAGAGTAAGTCATAATACGCCGTTCAAATACTCTGAAGAAATAGCCGCCTAAAAAGGAAAGAAGTTAACTGCCCATCCGACGTCCTCACTCTAGCCCTCGCTCCCCCGTCTGTGGCAACGACCCCAAAGGCGCCGCTGCTAGCGCCCACCGAGCGGCGAAGGCGGGATTGAGTGGGTGGGAGGGGAGGGGAGGGGCGGGGCGGAGAAGGGTGGAAAGGGGTCGGCGCGAAGAGCTGCGGCCAGGGCGGGGGTGGGGCGCTGTTCTCAGCATACGTGATGAAGGGCCGGGCATTGATCATTAATTTATCGACGCTGTCGCCCGCGGGCCGGTCTCCAGGGCGAACGGCGGACGCGAGCGCGGGCGATGGCGGGCGGGCGAGCGGGCGGGCGGCTAGAGCGGCGGGGGCGGGGCGAGCTCGCCACTCTCGAGTGCGCCCGCGGGCCACGCCGCCGCCGCCGCCGCCACCGCCGCCGCCGCGCCAATAAGTGCGACGCACACGGGAAAGCGTTTATCCGCGGTTTGCGCTCCGCTGCGCCGACACGTCGTGGCCTGCCCCGCCTCCCCCGCCCCGCCCCCGCCTCGCCCGCGCTCGCCGCCCGCGCGCCGCTCAGCCTGGCGCCCGCGGCACCGCCGCCCGCAGCCGCCCGCCCGCCCCCGCACCTTAGCCGCCCCCCGCCACCCAGCGCTTCGGATCAACCCCACGCAGAGGACGGCTGCCTCGCCCGCTCGCCCGGCGCTCGCCCGGCGCTCGCCCGGCGCTCCCCTGCGCCGTCGAATCCGCAACGAGATGCACACACTTGAATGAGGCATTTCTTTATCAAGTGAATTATTCAACCAATTCTGGTCAATTTTCAAAGACAATTAAACCATTCACTTCATATGCTTAAGTCTATGATTTAATTGTCTTAAACAAATTGGCCAGAGTCATATTATATTAAGCGAGTTAACAGACCAGTATAAAACAAAATATATTCAATATTTACTTCAAGAATGGCGCTAATCTCGTGTTTTAATTCTTCGGGATGGTATTATTCTTAAAATTACGCTCATATTCACTGTAACGATTTGATTTCAATGAAAAATAAATAATTTAAAAGGAAAATATTTGTTCTCCCGTCTCTGATACAGTATAATGTGTGTTTGGCATATTCATTTCATTACCATTAGATTTTTATAAAACCAGATTCAATTTTTTGAATTGATACATGTCAGTTTATAACAAATATGAATGTGATATTAAATTAGCACTTTCTGGGAAGAGCTCGAAATTCACTCATTTCAATGATGAAGAGTATTATTTGATCAGAAATGTTATATTACATTTTCACAAGCAAATTAAAATCACACACTAATTAAAACGTTTTATTTTAAACATTTTGCACATGTTCTACAGTCATGTGACAATCAAAGTTTATGTCGTAAATATCAGTGATTTATGAGTAATTCAAGTTTTGTTCATGAAATTTCCTTTAAAATGTATTTTTAAGAACATATCATCCTTGTCTTAATGAATTACTATAAGAATATTAAAAACGTTCCAAAAATAACCGTTAACGGAAAAAGCTAGCAAGTTCATTTAATTTTTAGGCAAATAAAACATTTCTCTATAAAAGATTAATGTTATTTCTAAATGATGCCTATACACACTTTGTTTCTTATAAAGGTGTTTTCTACTGAATACGACCTTTTTAAAAAGTTTTATTGTATAATGTATTTCTAGGTTACTATTTTTATCGAAATCATATATAAGGAGATAATATCAATATTTAGGAACAGGGTTAATTTAGGTCACGTGGTCTGGGGCTCCCCGCGCAAACTCCTCGGTTGATTGATTAGTTATTCAGAGCACGTCAACTGCTAAGGTCATTAGTCCGGTAAATATAGTGCATTGTTATCTTGGGAGGAGGAGGTGGTGTTCTTCCCCCCCGCGAGATGGCGAGATCGGCTCACTAAACCGTCGGCTTGCGGGGTTTTCTCAACCAGGTTCCTCCCTTCAGCAGGGCACCGCCGCAGACAAGAAGCCGTCCGATCACGCGTCACCCGATTTGACCCCCCCGCGCTGCTAACCGGCGGCTTCCGATTGGCCGCTCCTTCAGCCAATAGTACTCGGCCTAGACTTGAATATACACACGAGCGCTGACCATCACGGCGCATACCAGCCCTGAGGAAGACCACGACAGGATGGTCGAAACGTCGGCAACTCAACCTTCGACGCGGCGTCACCCGGACAGCCCAGATCACCCACAAGGTATGTTATTAGTTCATTACATCTCTGGGTTCTTCATTGTTAATTGAGACGTGTTGATGCTACCGATATATCATTGACATCGATGTCTTCACTTCACTTTACATTGACAACGAACTCGTCCACCATTTGGAGATGCATGATGCCGAGAATGTTCACACCCTCAGCCTGCCGTTATCTCTATTCCCCCCTCCATTCTTTCCCCTTTCACCCATACCCCCCCCCAGTGGACCGCGCGCTCGGTCTCCCGCTCGCTGTCTCGCCCGCGCGCGCCCGCGAGCGCCATAAATTTCCCGCGCGTTGCGCACCCGATGTGGCGTAGGCGGAGGGCGCATCTAAGTTTCGCGTCGCGGTGGCGGTGGCGGCGGCGGCGGCGGGCGCGAGCGTAGCTATTAACACGTAGCCGTCGCAGTGCAGGGAGGTTGCGCAGGGCGGGCTATTTGTCACCGGCGACGCTCCCGTCGAGGCGTCGCGACGCTAACAATGCGGCGCCGCCGCTGCGAGAGTACGGCGCACAAAGGCGACGCCCGAGACACCGGGATGGAGCGACCCGCCCCCGCCCCGCCCCGCCCCGCCCCGCGCCGCCAACGCCGCCGCGCCGCCTGGGCGACGAACCGCTCGCAAACACAGCACTCGCTCCTCTAAGTGACGTGCGGGAGTCTCCTGCTGCATCCATTAGCAGAATGTATTACGTCGGCGACGTTGTAGCGGCGAGAGCTGCCGCCGCCGCCGCCGAGCGCGCGCTTGGCTTGGCGGGGGCGTGGCGCGCTCCCCGCCCTCGGCTCGAGGGCCTGGGCGGGGCGGCGCCGCGCCGGTGGCTGCAGGGCGCTCGGGGCACTAAAGGTCGCCGCCCTTCGCATGCGCGTACCTACAGGGTGACGCACAATTTTTTGGAATAAGGTTTTCTTGCTGAGATCAGAAACAATATGTATTTAAATTATTGACGTTTCCTATCTTCATTGCGGAACTGTGGTTTTCTTCCCTTTCACGAACATTCTGTTAAGATCTCGTTTTAAGCAATTTTTGTTGGCTAATTCAATAGACGATGATAAAGAGTTACAGCATAGCATGTTGAAAACATTTCGGGATCGTATGTATCTACCCACTGAGTTTAATAAAATATGAAAATTTTTAAAACAAAGGTGAAGATGATTTGCTTCAATAATATTTAGAAAATATGTCAAGGAAACAACTTTTCTATTGCCCTCAAAAACTAATTTGCAAGTTTCAGACTAGTTTCACGTCTCTCTCCCTCCCTCCCTCCCTCCCTTCCTCCTTCCCACCCTCCCTGTTCCTCTCTACCCCCTCCTCTCTCTCTCTAAAATTTGAAAATTTAGACGTATCTGGATTGATTTGTGTTAATCTTACTTTTAAACTTTGCTACAGATCCCATTATATAACTCAAAAGATCCATGATAGTTCTATGACCTACGAATTTTTATTTGTAGTAAAACAATTTTCTCTGACAAAAATTGAATCTCTATTAAGAAACATAATAGTGACATAAACAGGCTTGGCCATTGAAAACGTTAAGAGCACTGATGAATCAATCCATGCCAAGCAACGATATGAAAGAAATTTTTACGAAAGCAACTAGATATCAGTCTTCGAAACACAATGGTGAAAATACATCTATTCTATGATACGCCTGCCTAAGGGACAACTCTAATGCCGTATAAAGCAGGTAAAGTAACAAAATACACCTCATACATATTTTTAAATATACAATAAACAGTTTAGGGGTTAGAAATATCATTTCGAAAAATTCGCATATGAAAACGTGGATCAATATTATGAATAATTTTTAATTAAACCATTACATTTACTGTTATCCTTGCAAACACCTTTCAACGCTTCAAACACTTTCGCGATCATATTTTTTCACAGTCGATATAAGGCTTTCGATATCCCAATGGTCCACCAATACACAAATGAAATATAACATACAGCCCCCATTATTATGCATTTTGATTTTGTCGGTTTTAATGCACGAGCATGGATTTGATCGAGAGAGCGCAATCGCCGACGTGGCGTGGCGTGGCGTGGCGTGGCGAGGCGCGAGGCGTGACTTCGTGGGCGCGCGGCGCGGCGCGGGTGGCGCGCCCACGCCAGGCGGCGCGGGCGGCGGCCGCCAGCGCCACCGCCGCTCCGCCGCCTCGGGCGCCCTCGCTTTGACGGACGGCGGCGGGCGACGGCGGGGTGACGCGGGGCGACGCAGGGCGGCGCGGGGCAGCGCGGGCCGGACAATGGCTAAGCCGCGGGCGCGCGGGCTCGGGCTTAGCGACGCGCCCGTCACCGAGGGGTTAGCTCGACGCGCCGTCTCATGATTTATGGCCCGTGCCAGCGCCGGCCTCGCAGCCGCCGCCGCCGCCGCCGCCGCCGCCGCGCAGCCCCGGTCACACCTCTTCTGCCTTCCGCACCACCCGACTGGTCGCGCATTCGCTTAGACCGGAGGCATTGCTTTTGACGCTTGGTCCATCGCTCGCGTCTCTGCTCTGCCTCGCCCTTTCGCTCCCGAATGTAGCTCTTCCCTTCTCGCGGCTTTCCCGCCCGCCTCTGGCGACCGCGCTGCCATCTCACATTTGTCGCGCTTTCAATATTGGACTGCTAATCGACCTTTCTTTGCACCCACGTCATGAAACGTCGTATCGGCTTTATCTAATCGATGTCCAGAACTTCGAATGCAAACTTCACTCTGAGGATTCTCTTTCCTGAGAATTCTCCCTTTCCGACGACCCTCATAACCGATGCAAATCCAATGGGGACTACGGGAGCAAGTTCCTTACCCTCAAATCCAATATTTTTGGAACTTTATTCAATTTATTCAAACTTTTTTAAAAAATATTTTGAATAAATTATATTACATTGCATTGAATAAATATTGAATTTTTATCATATCATGTCCAAAGCTATATATTTGTATTACGAATATACATTTTTTTACTTTAAACTAACCATTAACAAAATTGTTTCAAAAATATTTTCAGAAGAGAGGTGCGAACAGAAATTGCACCCGATATACTTTCAGGACCCACTTCTGCCTCGTGACATTTCTCCGTACATAAACACTCCTCAACGCTCACCGTTGTTGGCTCACGTAATGTCCCGATGATCTGCCCTATCTGCCTCTTCCCCGTATTTGCTGACCGTTGGCCAGTCCCCCCGCGCCGACATTCACGACACCGAAATCGAAATTGAATGCTTTCGGTGCCTGTTCTCTCTCTCTGCCTCTTTCCGAATTTTCCGATTCTGCTTCCGATTCGATTCAGTATTTACATCTAACTACTTTTCACTCGTATGGTTGTCATTGGTATGTTGTGGCTCATGATATTGCCGTTCGTGCTGAGAACGTTTCTGACATTTTAAATGAATTGCCTTCATGCAGTCTAATGTGGTTATAGCCTAACATCTTCGATAAATTGAATATATTTGTCGTGATATTCTCATTTATAATAAGAGCATTAAATACGAATCATTAAAATTCACAAAATGAGGTATTAATATTATTATTATTATTATTATTATTATTATTATTATTATTATTATTCATATCTCATTGCATACTAATTGCAACCCTTTAAATTCGACGCTTTGCGTCACCTCTCATTTCCTTCATTTCGAACTCATTTCTATTTTTGGTTACCCTAACCTCAGACAAGCCCGTCTCTTTCACAGTGCACAAAATTCTACCATTACACGTTAGATTTTTTCCCCAAATCATTCAAAGTTTACTGACTTTCACGACTGCGAAGTACTGAGATCACTTCTGTAATTTCATTTTCCGTTCTCACTCCCATCAAATTTTCAAATGACAAATAAAAATGTATTATTTCTGTTTCACTTATTAAGCTAATGAGTAGATTTATGGAGATCAGATTATAAAGAAGGTCGAGCACGACATGTGGTGTTTAGATTATCCGTAAATCTGAGAAGTATTACATAAGATGTTTAATGGCACGTTTGGATCAGCAAAATCTATATGTACAATTTGCAATTTTGAACAAAATATTTGTTGATCGTGACTTTCCAATAACAGCTAGGCGAATTCTAACCCTTCGCTCGAACAGGACTTTATCGTTCACGACACCAAATGTCTGTGTCGCAAAGCCCTGTTGCTCGCCTTGTGACATGCGCCCTGCTATTGTACCGCGCCTTCTGTACGAAATCGAAACCGTGCGGATGGAACCCGGCCGTCATTATTTACCCGCTGCAGCGAAGGCCGCGTTAGCCAGGCCCACCGGCCACGTCGCGTCCGTTGACAGCTCGCCAGCCTCTGCAGCGGATCAGATCCTCGCCCAAGGTCGTTGCAGGGCGGTCCGCACAATAACGCCTAACGCGCACACGTCATTTATCTCCTATGTTTAATACGCTAACAATGGAATGGCATGACTATGCGACAGCGAATGGGGAATGTTATCAGGGTCGAATCGCGCGGGTTCAATTAGTAATTTAAAGTTAGTCAACAAATACCACCGGACATTGTTTTAAATTCTGTTACGTACGTAACAACGCCTTTTTGGAATATTGGAATGTGGAGTAATTCTCCTTGAACATTGTCAGTCATACCTCTATTGAAGTTGTAAATCATCCCTGTCGGCCAGCGCCTTTGGTACCTGAGGTACCGAGACGATAACCCATCCAGGGATCCGTGATGACTCGAAATGCTTAAACCGGCTTAGGTGAGTCTGAGTATCAACCAATTTCACTGCAGAACCTCTCGTTTAAATGGTATCCGCAGCTATAAGTTGACGTTGAATTCAATAAATGTTCTGGAGGAGTGGTAAAGAGGTCAACCTAAAAGGGCCACATCTTGAAACGGAATAAAAAAATCAAAACATCCTTACTCATTCGTCGTTTCAAATTTCTTTCCCTGTACCCGTAAAAACATTAAAATATCTTCCCACGTCCAAACGTTCGTGTCAGAAAGTTTTGCTGTAATATTGTCAAAAATATTTTTTTTCGTACATACAAGTGTATATCTAAATTTTATGACCAACCTAGCAAGTCCACTCATAATCTGTGCAGTTACGTGGAGTTCCATGGAAATATTTGCCGTAGAATTTGTAAATGTCTGTGTTTCAACGTGTGGTTAACGTACTTAGTAAAACCATTGAGTGTTCTGTTTGTTGAACCACATATGGATCGCAGGACAGTGAACGCGTTAAAGAAACATTTATGCCAAGTTCGGAGAAAATTTCATTTGGTCGTGACTGCGTATCAAACAAATTTACAATCAGAACAAATTCTTAACAATGAAGACTGGAGTTCGCTTTACTCGGTCAATTATTACTAACGTGCGCATTATGTCATCATTAGATCAGGTTTTATTTCATTCTCGAGAAATGTTTTGAATACTTCAGACTCGCATAACTCGTCAAATATTGTTGGCACTTGTTTTCAATTGTCTTGACTTAGAAATTTGTTGAGAAAAGAGGCAGAAGGAAACACTTACTAAACAATCTTGGAAATTAACATCATTCTCTCCCAATTTGCGTGCGGACTTTGTCGTATAAAGAACAAATTTTTTCCATAATTCTTATTAACTCACACTGGTATCACTGACGTACAATTTGGATGCAATGTGTTAAATAGTTATGCCTCTATTGCAACCAAGAATGTCGTCTTTGCAGTGCAGTAATTACAGGTTAGACATGTAGACATTCGTTCCATAATTGCAAATCTAGCTTGACTTTTACGTGTTTCGACAACTGAATTTGCTGAGTAATGCTTTCTACTGCAATACTACCGAATGCAATCTATCTGAAGAGAGAACACAATTACTTGTAAAAGTTTACATAGCTATTAAATTCTGCTACTTAAACATTAATAATAACGATGTGTTACTCTTAACGGTAAATACCCAACCAGAATTCTATTTTTCCTTCAACATATCTGTTTTCAAACAATCGCGAGATTACTCACCTCCTTCTGCTTGATGAATATCAATTTCCTACTAATGTTTCTGGAGCGAGAAAAGCAAATTTTCGTTTTAATATCATGCTCATTAAAAGTTAATATCATAAACATTTATCTTAAAGTGTCTTGTTCATATACTACGTATTGATCTATAAGCCATCACTGTGCATTTTTATCTTTTAAAGCCTGAAGTCAATGGTAACCATTTTTTCAGATTTCCATTTTTCAGCCTCCTCTAATACACGATAGTGAATATAAACTTTACCCATAAGGTAAATTTGAAAGTACGATAACATTTACTATTCATAGTACAATGTCGAAATTGGGGAGAGGGAAACATTGCAAAAATTTTATATATTCATACAATCATGATTCATGTGACTTCAAAGTATATTACATTTTATGAAAATATGAATTTGAGAAAGTAGATAAGTACATAAATATAATATCGAATACAATTCTCGATTGCAATTTCGATGTAAAAACGGGCTGACATAAACAACTAGGAAGTTAAGAAACAATGAAAAAGTAGCAAAAATTCATTAGAAATCTTGAAACATGATAACCCATGCACTGGAACAATCCTTTTTCTGCCTCAAGTAATAGTATACGTTAAACGTAATTCGTCCATAATATTTCCTTCTTTACTTTATATTACATATTTTCAAGAAATAACGGATATTTCATGTTTGAGTTTTTGCTCGTAATGACAACAATTTCACAAATGTACAAAAACGCTTTTAATATATTGGCCTCAATAAAATTGCGAGTTGTCTAAAAAACTTCCGTTCTTATTCGGTATGATTAAAATTATGTGGTCAACGTTGATAAGTTAGCATAACGTAATTTGACCTTCAAAGATAATATACAATTTTCGTGCTTCACAAATTAAAAATTATAATCACTGTGATGTTACCTGCATTAAAAAGAACGTAATAAGTAAATGGTAAACAGTGAATTTTATTCCACAATGTTCACATTGTTTGCGAACTGTCGACATCGATTGCCGTTATAATTTTACGCGAGGCGACCATTCCCAACTAAAAATAACCATTCTCCCATATCACGAGGAACAAACGAAAATCACTCGCTCTAACTGATTCCCAGAGTGAAAAGAGGAACGGTATTTTCAGAGGGTAAAATAAATTTAATCGTCATTTCGCTTTGTCGGAATGAACTGTCAATCACGGAATTTTATGCTGATCAACTCCACGTACTCAAATACAACTACGGGGTATCGGTAGCGTTCGACGCCCAATCCCCTGCGCTCTTGACGGGTTCAACTCGGCCGCGTCGGCTCTAAGCCTGCTCTGATACGAACAACACCGAGATTTTGTTTTCGATCGAGCATTTGAAGTGGCGCAGAACAGTAGTATTTTCATCGAAATCCGATCTTTTTGTACTCAATAATTGACGGGCGCTCTGCGAGGTATCGGCTCGCCGGCGGGCGTTGCTTGGAATTATTCAGGGCAGCGAGGGCGACCATGGGCGAGCTGGGCGGCGCGGGGGCAGAGAGGGGACGGGCGCCCCGCTTCGACTCATACGCCGTTAAGAGGGATTAACTCCGGGGGTGCAAAGTGTATCGATAGACTGCAGCTGTATATTGAAATCTGATTAACTGGGTAAGTT
Source organism: Gryllus longicercus (assembly GCA_038098605.1). Taxonomy (NCBI): domain Eukaryota; kingdom Metazoa; phylum Arthropoda; class Insecta; order Orthoptera; family Gryllidae; genus Gryllus; species Gryllus longicercus. Next base: position 312,358 of record JAZDUA010000064.1, on the reverse strand, counting down.
ATGTCGCCAAAGCCACCGGCGGGTGCGCGCTAGTGGAGCGGGCGGAGATCGGCGCTCGGGTGGGGGCGGGGGGGGGGGCGCTGGGAGGAGGGCAGGCGGCGGTTGGCGGTGCGGACGGTGTGGGTCGTGCGGGCGGAGAGAATGCGAAGAGAAAGGACGCAAAGGAAGAGGTAAAGAAGCTGCGGAGGAGGGTTGGGCTTCTGAATCTCTGGCGGAGATGCAGCGAGGTACGAACACGAAGGAGGAAGGGCGGATACTAGCCACGGCAGATCGGAGCTACGGACTGGGTTGATATAATGTTAACTGAGAGGGAGGCAACGGAGGAGAGTTCGGAGGCCAGGTTCCGGTTGGGTGGAGTGGCAAGAGTAGACACACTAGCAGGAAGCGACGGACAGCAGGGCAAGCGAGAACACGAGAGAAAGGGTTTCGGGCGGACGAATCGGGGAAGAGGTGAAGGCAGCGGTGCGAGAGCTGGTGGCGGTGGCACGTGCCTTCGCGGTGATTGAAGGTGAGCGAAGGAGATGGTGGTGGGGCGGAGGGCGGCGTGAAGGGGGAGGGGCGGCGCTTTGCATGCATTGCGCGGGCGCGCTCTCGACCGATGTAATCGGGTGCCCAGCGCCGCGGCCTCTGCACGCCCACTCCACTGCACAGCGCTGGCTGCAGACGCTCACAGCGCTTGCACCGGAAGGCTTTCTAGTTCCCAGCTGCAATCAAACAGTAATAAAAATAGATAAAAGCATTTTGTCTACGAGAGAGTCATACCATTACTATAATTTCTAAAACTCACAAAGCTTTCAAAATATCCTGTAGTCTAATGTCAATTTTACTCTCATGAACTATTAAAATCAATATGCAATTGCAATTATTTTTCATTTTTCTTTGAATTTAATGTTTAATAAGGAAAACTTCACAAATACATATGTTTCTCATTTAAAATGTTCGAATTGTTTATTAAGATTTAAAGGTCAAATACGATTGTTTGGATAAACAATTACAAATTGAATTATTAAAAGTAGAAATGTCCTTCCCTCTCAATTAATAATATGATGTCGTGGTGAAATAAAAAATAAGTTTTCTAAATAATAACAATATCCTGGTCCCGTGGGTGGCTTATAGACAGCATGTTAGCTTTCTATTAGACGATCCCGAGTTCGATTTTCGGCCTAGGCAAAATAAAACTGCAGCTTTGTATACAAATCGTCCCAGTTTACAACTGTGTGACCAAAGAAAGCTAGATACGATAATGGTAATGTGACATACTCACATGTCTTCCATACCCCCAGATACTGGCCTAGGAACACAGATATCTAGGGAAAAGTCGGATTAATCTGACTGTACAATGCAAAATATTTACGTACTATATAAAATTCACGACATTTTAACTACTCATAGGCCGATTCTTGGAGAAAATCTGCTCTTTTGTCCCTTTTCTTATGACCACTAACTCAGAATAGCTCTGCAATAATACGATCCAAACTAATTAATGGAAAATAGCATGAGTACCATTTTAATGAGATGTATCATCATAGGTGATTCACAATGTGTACAGTATTCTCTCAATACATAAATGAATATTATCAATAACTGATTGGATTCATCACGGCAGGATTAAATTACATTGGCATTTTGACTAATGTCCTACTTTCTTTAAATTCAGAATATCTCTTTGTCCACAAATTACTGATTCCTTTGAATTGTAATATAGTTTTGTTGTTAACATTTAAACCTATTAATACATTACTTGAACTTAGTGAAGCAAGAAAGGGAGACGTTGGTAAGAAAGTAGATTTGATCTTTTGAGTGAGCTCATATGCCTGAAAAATAATTAATCTGTATTAATTTCTGTCCAAAACAATTTCCTCTCCTAAATGGAGAACTTATTGCAGATGATACTAATGATTTTTGAAAATTAATGTTTTCTTCGATCTATTTGAACTTGTGCATCTGGAAGTAGTACGTATATTTTCAAGTTAAAGAGAATCTTAGAAGAAGATAACTATGATTTCTAAATAAAGCTGCAGAGCCAAATAACAATAAGTGGAAAAAGCCTGAATATTTAAAAAAATAGTGATAGTATTAATTTTGCCCAGTCAATAAAATATTATGATTCTCCATGAAGGCTTGGGATAAGGAGTAATAATGTTTTAACGTGGTAATCTTCTATATAAACCCTCGGTCTGGAAAATACAGGAAACGTGCATTATTGAAAGATTTAACTGACGCATCATGCACTAGATTTGTCTTTCGATCGGCTTGGCACACAGCGCTCTCCCCGCCGGACGAAGAGCAAATTAAGACAGGATTGTGAAGTGCATATATGATATTTGATTACACACGCGAGATCTGTGTATCCAGAGCTACGCGGCAGATGGGCAGTTGCTCAAAAACGCCACGTGTGGCGCAGTTTACTATAACAACGAATGTTTCCGTGTGTGCGGTGGGAAATAGACTGCGCAGTCAAAGAAACGCAAACAGCATCTAATTGGAAGTAGCTTAATGCTGATGCAGCAGGCACACACGCCGCGGCACGAGCGCTCGCGCAGAGCCAAGTTTTAGACAACAATACCTCCAAAATTGAAAACTGAATTGCTTGGATAACTGTGACAATTTTGGTATTTGAGCCGTGTTTGCGCGTCGCGAGCTGCGTGTTTGGCGGGTAACGCTGTTGACAGTGGAAATTGCAGCAACCAATGATGGGTATAAAATCACACCGCACGCGGTGGACGCGGATCAAATATCGTCGGCAAATTACTCTCCCAGATGGGAATATTCAGCCGGAAAAGGTTGCGGACTTTCTTTGTTGTTTGTTTTCCGGTGCACAATGCTCAATATTGGGCTTACGAATAGTTTTCAAATTTACATTTGTAAATATTTTCAAGATTGTTAAAATAATTTATATTTTTAATTTGAAGTTATTATCATTATAATTATTAATATTAATTACATTTAAAATAACTGAACGCTAGCATAGTTCAATTGGATGTCTTACGTTCTTTTTACTCAAAATAGCACGAAACAACCACCACCTTATAACAGCTATCGTAGAAAATCATGATGCATCGCGTTAAGTATAAAGATTGTGTTATTGTTTACGGAATACATTAAATACTAGATAAATGCTTGTTTGGGGTACAGTTTTGGGCTACATAAAAAGTTATCATTAAAACATTTTACAAATTAACACTTTTTTTAATCGAAAGAAAATAATTAGATGAGCCAATATGACATGCTGCTCTTAATCAGCGCGTTTTGAATTATCATATATCGCAAATTCATTTCAGAGTTAAATCAAACCACCCACGTTGAAATTTCGAAACGTTGATGAGATTTGCGACCAATTGATGGAGATTTGGTAATTATATTATTGCAAGTACTATGTGATTGTTTCGCTCGAACGAGTTGTATTATTAACCTGCCCTTTGGTTTTAATCCGGAACAATGTCGTGCTAGATTTTAATGAACAAGTAGTTAAATAGTATGATATGTAATTATGTTTTGTACCAAGAATAGAAGCACTCGAAGCACTGAAATATGTTTACTTTCAAATACGCACAACTCAAAATTTATCAGTGTTATGAAATGATATTTTGCCACGAGTTAATAATATCAAACATTTTTGCACGATTACGAATAACTGAACAGGCATAGTTAGGAGCAAGTTAGTTAATTTGCATGAGGGTAAATATCTTGGTAACGTGTTAGTTTACTTGTAGTGTTGAAATGACTTCAGGAAATTTGTTACAACTGTCAATCTAATGGCGGTATCTGCCAAAAGAAATAACAAACAAATTCCTTTCACGTAAATTAAATAAAACGTTTTGAATTTAATGAAAGTAGAAGAAAGAAATAGATTGTTCAGTAGTCAGTTGTACTTGCTTAACCACATCACAGGAGGTTGGTTAATAAATTCTAATATTTATTCTAAGATTAGTAAAGCTAGTGTAATATTTAATTGAGAACGAGGCATATTGATGAATATTTCGTCTCTTTAGCCTTGACATTGTCAGCAGTTATTTACTGTCCTTAAAGCTAGTAATGGGAGTTTTAATTTACATCGTATTCAAGAGTACAAATGTGAAACATGTCAAAAACGTCAGCCATGATTTCATAACATAACTTTATTTCGTTATTATGGCATAATGATTTGTGGCGTTGAAGTTCAATTTTAGCACTTGTGCTAAAAGTGAGATAATGCTAAAGTGTTCGGATAAATCTCAGAATTCAAAAAGGAAAATGGAAATACATTTGCCTGACTGCATCAGATTCTACTGACCTTAATGTACCATGAAAAGATCTGTATACTTGAATTAAAATAAAATGAAAGTCAGTAAGGTTCTCTAACAAACAGTGTATGACACCACCATTCAGAAGGAATATATTAAATCCACAGTAATAGTCACGATCTTTGAACGAAGTGTTGTCCTCCTTTTATCTCCATAATCACTGTTAGTAATTAATTTATTCTTAGGAATGTTACCATTATTTTTATTCCATCTGTAAATTCTCGAACTCCCTAATATTTTGATATATTGCTATGTTTGAAAACACTTACGTAACTGTGGCGATACAATCATTCCCCGACTTTTCTAACCTTCGTAACGCCATTTTAAAGTCAAAACTTGGGAATGTGTAAAAGTGTTATCTAGAGTACGGTAACACTCAGGAGTGTGAGTTAAAACTTCTGGAAGGACAAATAAAATAAAATAACGGCATATGACGCTTTTACCCCTGTAAAATAAATATATCTTTATAGTGTACAAAATATTATTTTTCTATTTAATTATAAATATTTTTTGTGTTGAAAATGTGCTTTCTCTTCGAATGGACTGAACATTTGTGGGAATGGTCATGAATTCAATCACATGAACTTAATTACATGAAAATAATAATGGTAAACAGCTGAGTATGGGAACTGTATTTACTAGCAATCGTTACCGTTGCGGTTAATAGTACCGACCTTGCCAAGGGTTCGATACCCAGCTGAAGATCAAATTATTGCAATTGCCCTAAATCGAACTTTAAAACTAAATAGTGATAGGTCTTTTACAAATTTCCTACTACATATTCTTGAAGAACATTTACGAATAACATTAACTTGGCTGTTTTCTATACTTAAATAAGTAATGAAATTAAAGTTAACAATAATAATTTTTACTAATTTCTCATTGAAAGAAAGTTATGCAGCTTCCGGCCATGAAAGAGGTGTCTATAATTTTGCTAGATACCCCAAAACTCGGGAAAATCCAGAAAGAACGAAAGTTTTGATTTTGACTGAAAATTACAAAACATTTGGTTTCGTTATTCCACTTCTTCTCATACAGCTGGTTCCGGTTGAATTCTCATACTCAGTATGTCAATTCACTCGATGCAGCTGACGTCATTCTGCAGCAAGACTCCAAGGAAGAAGCCGCTCACCATTAAATACTTGCTGTTCACATGTGCTGTTCACGCTTTGGCGATTAGCAACATTTTTGATATTCTTGGCATGTAAAGAACTGTAGTATGTTATTGTCGTATTTGTGAAGACTGTTAACGATTGTTATACAAGAGTATTTTAGAAAACCATTTTGTGTGGTTTGCAGCGGCAGCAGTTTTGCTGATAATGGCCACTAGTCGTCATAAAATATAATTGTAAATCAATATTGTTCTTAGCACATTGCTTTTGTTTTCACAATTCGATTATTTAATTCATTTTTAGGTTCGAATATCTGTCTAAATGAGAAATATTGTTCAAAAGTTGTCAGATGTTGAAGGTACTTGTAGAATGCGACACAAGTGGTTATCGGGTTTTCAGTCCAGCCTACTCAAACTGTGAAAGTAAATTATTGTAATACTCATCAGTTCCAACTGACACACATAAGAGTCAATTCAGGAACAAGGGCAACATAATGGAATAATTTCATCTACTTAGGGCAGGCAGGCATGCACAGAATTTTGCACTTCGTCTGATCTCGAGAGCCGCGCGCGAGTGGAGACACAGGAGAACAAATGTGGACAAATTAGCAGGGTGGGGGTGAGAAAATTCTAGGAGTAGAGACCACCAATTAGAACGCGCAGTTCCAACCAAAGCGCCTAAATTGAAAGAGCAATGACGAGAGACGGTTACATACAGTTCAAGTAACATTGCCTTTTTTATTATATTGGAAACGTTTATTATCGATATATGACAAAGTGAAATATGAAACTAGAACTAATTATACTTATTTGATTTGGACACCAAATATTGTAATTGCTATTAGGGTTGATAATGATATTCGCTTTGCTACGATGCATTCACAGATATAGCGTTTTGCTAAACATAAAATTATAATTCTAAATTTTTATTGTTTGATAATGACAGCAAGAAACTATTTTTCAATTAACTTTGTTTAATTGAATAACACGGTTCTCTCAAAGCTAAAAAATATTATTCTTCAAAACATCATGATTATTTTCTGCTCTAACTTCCGACAAGCGTTCATTAAATATTTCTAATATCAAATCAACGAACACTATTTATTCATCATTTATGACATGATATTAAAATATTAAGCCCTTTGCATTCTATTTAACAAGACTCATGCTAATCTTATGATTCCCTTTAACATATCATCAGAGAGGTTTGCTTGTTGATATCTTCAGATTCAAAATGGGGGGAAATGGTCGCAAATATATGTGCTGCTTGATATTACCCTTCTTGCAATTGCCTACATACCATTTTTATGTCAATCTTGTGAGAGATTGCTGTCACAATTTTTTTTTCATTTTGCTATCATTTGGAGATTATAACATTCCATGCGAACAATCAACTATTAAATTATAAATCTTTGTTAGTTATAAATAAATAATGAAGTTTTTAAAGTGGCCACTGCTTTAAAATATTGCTTAAGAGTCACAATGAGCATTAACTAAAAGAATTACGTACAGTGGTGAATACAAAGGTATGCACCAGTATACCGAAGAACGTAAACAGTGAATGATCATCCTTGTAACTTAAAATACTGGACATCACCCATTTAAATAAGTGGGAAAATGATTTCACAGCATTAGACATCCCGGCATTCAATCTACGTCGCAAAGCACGTCGTTCCACACCAGTCATTTCCCCTCCCCGCAAAGCTTCGTACCTCCTACTTGCTTTTTCGGCTCTTTCGCATGATGAAACTGACGTGGTGGAGCAAACGCAAGCCTTTGAGACGGAGGTTTACCACTCCGTCGATGTGCTCGCCGGGGACAGACGGTGGAACTTGGGTGAGGGCAAGAAAAAAGTGAAGAACTCACATGCGGCGCGGATTGATTGGTTGACAATTCCGGGTGCGTCAGCTATTATGGTTGTTAGTTATGCTTAGGGGGCAGATTTTGATAAAATGTCATTTTTTCTTTTCACTTAATAACAATGCCGTTTAGTATAGAAATTCATTTTATATTACGACGAAATGAAATGACCCATTTCTATACGTCATTTTTTTTTTGCATTTTTCATCGATTTCGTCTTGTAAGTCTCTTTACATTATTATCTAATTTTACGGCATTTTTTCGCTGATTTAATCAATTTTAATTTCATTTTAATGGTACTTGCTTCTAAAAATATTTCCGAGGTGCAACAAATGTTCACCACAGAATTACTGAGTAGCCTATTCGATTTATTCGCTCATGTATTGTAATCTCAGTCGTTATGTAATCTAGGGTTTCTGTGACGTTTATCGGCGCCATCGTCAGTTCGGTCAATTTCGCGATAAATAATTTTTTTTTTTTTTTTTAATTTATTTCTTCTCGTTCGACCTGGAGGTCTTTCGAGGGTTTTCGGTTTTACATACTGACATTTTGGGATTTGGGCATTCCTGACAAATTGAGATTAGAATTCTCTGGCTCGTTTAATTCCTTGTTTGCTTCTGGGAGCTGCTGGGATTTATTTATTTTTTTGGGGGGGGGGAGGGGGAGGGGGAAGCTGTTATGGATAGCCCTAGCGGGCAATAGGAAGGGGACGTGCTAGGTTATATTTAGATGCGGGATGATATTATTTGTTTAGGGGGGTTTAAGCATGTCTTTGGGAAATTTGGATTTGATTCGGCTTGGGATATTTGCTGTTCGACCTAATTGGAATATCAGAGTGGCATGAGATGAGGGAAGGGAAGAATAGAAGTTATTTGCTAATTTTTTAATGTGTTCGAGCACTGTTTCCATTTGGAGTTCTCTATGAATTTGGTGGTTAGGTATAAACCATGGAGCTTTAATTGACTTTCTGAGGACTTTATTTTGTACAATTTGCATTTTTTGTATGGTGGTGGAAGCAGCGTTTCCCCAAACCGGGCATGCGTAAGTTAGCGTGGGTAGGATAATAGATTTATATAATAGAATCTGGCATTTGGTATTGAGTGTTGAATGTTGATTTAAGAGAGGGTATAGTTTTAAAATTTTGGCATTGGATTTGTTGATAGCTGCGTGAATATGAGGTTTCCAGGTGAGTTTTTTGTCTAACAATACTCCTAGGTATTTTATTGGTTCGCTTTTCCAAGGTATTTCGTTGTCATCAATTTTCAGATTGGGAGGGATTTGAGGTCTCCTAAGGGTAAATATTTTAGTCTGGCATTTTTGAGAATTGATTGCTATTCTCCATTTCTTTGTCCATTGTATTAGGGTGTTAAGGTTATTCTGAACTCTATTAAATGCTAGGTTAATGTCTGTGCTTGCTGAAAACAGTGCCGTATCGTCGGCAAAAAGAGCAGTTTCCACGTTGGAATACTTAGGTATGTCACTCATGAAAATATTAAATAAAATAGGTGAGAGAACTGAGCCCTGTGGAACTCCGGCTGTGATATTACGTAGAGTAGAAAAGGAGTGATTAACTTTGACCTTAAATTTTCTATCAGAGATAAAACCTTTAATAATATTCTGTATGTACTCAGGGACTCCAAGTTGTCTTATTTTAAATAACAGACCGGTATGCCAGACTCTGTCATACGCTTGAGCTATATCCAAAAATGCAGCCAGTGTATGTTTTTTCTCTTGGAAGCTCTGTGCAATGTATTCAGTAAGCCTTAGTAGCTGGTGAGTGCAGGAGTGGTTTGCTCTAAAACCAAATTGAATATCTGGTATTGCATCCGTGTCTTTCAGGTACTTGTTAAGTCTCTTTAGTAGAAGTCTTTCAAAAATCTTGGAAATTGAGGGAAGGAGGCTTATTGGTCTGTAGTGTTCAGGGCGTCGAGGGTCTTTTCCTGGCTTGCGAAAAGGTAGAACAATTGCAATCTTCCAGGCAGTTGGGAAATAATTAAAGCGTAAGATAGCATTAAATATTGCAGTTAGTCCTGCTACAGAGTTTTTATTAAGATTTTTGAGCATTTTATTACTGATTCCATCTATACCGGGTGTTTTTCGTTGTTTTAGATGTTTAATGATGTTAGCTGTTTCAGACGGTGAAATAAACTTTATTTTGGTTTCAGCTGTAGTTAGTGGTTGTTTCATAAAATTTTCAATTTCATTGTTGTGTTGTATCATTGTTGGCGGGTGTGGTCTAAATACATTTTGTAAATGATCTGCAATCGCTTTGGCTTTTTCGTCATCTGAAAGCAGTAGCTTATTGTTTACTTTTAATTCGGATATTTCGTTTTTATCTCTGGTGATTCTTTTTGTTGTTGTCCAAAGATGAGCTGAATTTGGATCAATCTGGCTTATAAACTGACGGAATGAAGTGTAGCGGTGATTATCTAATCTATTTTTGACTAATCTTGATAGTTTATTTAGTTTTGTTTTAATATCTGGCCTTCGAGTTATTTGCCAGAGTCTTCTTAAGTTATGTTTTGATTTAATTAAATTAATAATTTTCCATGGAATTTTGGAGGAAAATAGTTTATTTTTTGTATTATACATATGGGGGGATATCTTTGTTGTTGTTGAATGATTTAGAGAATTAAGAATAGCTGCATTAAACTTTTCTAGTTCGGAGTCGATATTTGCAATCGACCTAATAGGGGGTGGATATTTATAGTTGTTTTTCATTAGGAAAGCGAATTTAGTCCAGTTAATATGTTTTCCTAATGGGTTATTTCCAGATGTAATTTCTTTAAAATTTCCTTTGTGTGATATTAGGATCGGATTATGATCTGAATCTAGTTCAGCTACAACTTTTTGAAGCAGTGGGAAGTTAATATTTTTGGTTATAACTATGTCGAGAATGTCTGGGATTATATTACAATTATAGGGAACGTGTGTAGGTTCAGTTGGTGCATGAATATTAAGGTTATTATTATTTACAAATTCCAGTAATTTTTTGCCTTGTAAAGTTATTGAGTTGCAGCCCCAAGCTCTGTGTTTACTGTTTAAATCTCCTAGGAGAATTATACGATTATATGTGTTAAATATTTTACTATAAGCCTTTTCAGGGAAGCTTTTATTGGGAGGTTTATAGGCTGCAATAATTATTACTTGTTTGTCATTGTTAGGATTATTATTAATATTATTACTATTAATATTACCGTCACAATTTCCACCACTATCAATGTCCGTTCTAGCATTAGCAACAATACCAGCGTTATCTACAGCTGTAGTAGCAATAGTTGCTGCTGAGGTACCTATAGTGTTAGTGATGTTATTACTGATAATACTACTCTTCACTGCTATTCCTATTGACTCGAGGTTTGGGGAAGAGGGCGTAGTTATTTGGCTGCACTCGACGTTTTTAGTTACTATTATTGCTACGCCACCTGACGCTTTGTTGGCGATTCTGTCCTCTCTAAAAATTTTAAACCCTGGAATGTGGAATTTTTCACCCGGAATTAAATGGGTTTCGGTTACGCAGGCTATTTCAATTTCATTTTTCTTTAGAAAATATCTGAATTCATTTTCCTGGCGTTTTAATCCGTTGGCGTTCCAGTTTAAAAGTTTAATATTGGCTATTTTATTTGTCATAATTTAAATTTGTCAGAACAGATTTAACTGTGTTTTCAATTAAGGGAGTGAGCGCTATCATGACTTGTTGTACGATGTTTGAGATTAAATTTGATTGTTCCTGTTTAAATAATGAAGAATATGACCTCGATTGGTTACTAAGGTATGGATTAGGATGGTGGGTAGGATGTGGTGGTGGCTGTCTAGTGGTAACAAGGTTAGGATGACTAGTGGTTAGGTGGGGCATGTTAGAAGGTGGGTGCATGTTTTTCGAGTTTTTCATTGACTCTGCTGCCTTTTTGTATATGCTGCAGCCTTTATAATTAGCTGTGTGATCGAGACCACAGTTAATGCACTTAGGGGGGGTAGATTTAATTTTGGTACACTCAGAGTAGTGATGTTGGCCAGTACATTTGACGCAGCGAGGCTGCAGGCCGCAATTTGCCTGGGAATGCCCAAATCTCTGACAACGTTTGCATTGGATTACATGAGACTTGAATCTTTTTTGAATTCTAATTACACTGTACAAAAATCGGTTTAGTTTAAATATTTCTTTGCTTTGATATGTGTTTTCTAGATCTATTGCACAAACAGGTATGGGGCATTTGTCTTTATTATATAGTCTTGCGACTTTAATTGCTGGGAATTTTAGCCTTATCAGTTCCTGCAGTATTTCACTTTCCGTATAGGTAGTAGGAATGTCCTTCATAACTATAGCTAAAGTTTTTACAGTTGGGTCTTTGAAAGAATGGAATTCAATTTTTTCAGATTCACAGAATTTCCTAAAGCTTCTATAATCACTTATTGAAGTGAAAGAAATTTTAATAGCGTCTTTTTCTTGTTTAGTTGTGAAGTCGTCCTTAACGTTCTTTTTAATATCTTCTAACAAAAGTTGAAAATTGCTTGCATTGTGCACTATGATTGGGGGGATTTTAATAATTGGATCGATTTCGGGTTCTTCACTAGTTTCTAATGTTCCAAGAAGCTTATATCTATTAGAAACAGGAATATTGTACCTGGATATATCCTCTTCTGGCGAGCGTGACCTCTTACGTTTAAGTTCATTACCATGTTCCTGCGTGCCTTGCTGCTGCGGTTGCTGTGAATGTGATTGCTGTGGCAGAGGCGGTTGTGTCGGCACGTGATAATGATTTTGAAGCTGGGAAAGTTGCAGTTCTATCATTTGTTGCTGATGCTGAAGATGTTGCAGTTGTTGTTGAAGAATTTCTTGATGTTGTAGTATTGTTTGGTCGGGGGGAGGCTGAACAGGTTCACTGGTATGCAGGTTTTCACCATCACTTTCACTAAAAGTGACGTCCATTGCGCGTCGAATTAGTTGCCCCGTAACGGAGCAACTATTTGTAGCCATTCACTGGTTTTAAAGATTTGTTGGCTTTAACTAAAACTAAAATCACACTTTTCTAATCGAGGCACTGTTCACACCGTTCACACGAAAGACGACTCGCTTTCTGAACGACCGTATTCACGGCCCCGCCGGGGCACTTCTTATCACTGGTCACAGTCGAGGTACTGCGGAGCGATAAGCATCGGACGAGGTGTGAACCGTTCGGTTGCCAAGCGCAGACTGACGATAAATAATGGAAGAGATTTTCTTTTAAAGAGCAGTTCAAACCCAAAGTTTGCAAGCTGAGTTCACTTGAACAAAAGGAAGAAGCCTTGATTACATCAGTAACATATCCAACAGCTTGAGTTGTTCATCTGAAGTGGTTTGAATAACATTTTTTACGTCATTTTTTTTGTTTTTAGGGCATTTTTAAAGCATTTTGATTGATAATTATTAGCAATGTTTTTGGTCATCAAAATCCGCCCCCTATTTATGCACGTGTAGTGAATGTTCTATTGCGGGAGGTGGTGTTCCTCCTCGGTTGCAACGTGTGATCCAGCACCGACCTACACGACGCCTTGCGAAGGCTTTCCTCCTCCGGGCATTCTCTTCCAGCGGGGCACCACACCGTGGTCCCACAAGCTGTAAGTTCCCCACCGATCTTCCGACATGTTTGATAGTGTATGTGTACGTGTGTGTGTATGAGAGAGAAAGAGAGTGACAGTGAAGGAGAGGTGAGAGGACAAAGATGATGAAAGAAAGATCACGCGACCCAAAGCCCGTGTTTTAGGGAGCTGCTCGGGCATTCGGACCGAGCGGGTGCGGCGCCTGGGCGTTGGCGAGGGCGGGCGAGCGGCTCTCTCTTAAACACGGCTTACGCCATCTCAGCGCCACATTTGCATAAGTTAAACCCGGACGCTCCGCACCCGGCGCCCATCCGCTGACGATCCGCCTCCGCGGGCGAAGAGGATTGCGGGCGCCTCCAGCGGCCCCACCCTCTCCTCACCACTTCCTCCTCTACCTACACACATCGCCCTATCTACATCTTCCCTATTACCCCCAGCGTTTTGTTCACAACTCATTTCCACCTCCTTTTCTACTTATTGCTCCATCAACTATTAAGAAGTCGTTCTTGAAATTGTTCGTGTATCCCCTAACTTCTATTCCCTTTTACTCCCATGGGAGTAATGTTATGCATATCATCTTTCTGGAACACAGTACCTCTTCTCCGAGCCTTTGCTATCGTATGTTGCCTCAAATGTTTGTCTGTCATACCTCAATCACAGCGCTTCTTCAATCCTCCAGTCACGTGTTCGGATTTTTCTTCTGAAATAAACTTTGCCTGTTCAACCTCTTATAAAACTCACGTTCCAGAAATACAATAATTATATATATATATATATATATATATATATATATATATATATATTATCGCATTATTTTACTCGCTTTATTTTACATGGCGAGTCTCTGGGCATCAGGCCTGCTCCCTTCCACCTGACCACGCAAATTCCGCTATGCTCCTTTCACCGTCAACAAGAGAAACTGGCAATTTTAATATTGCTCTTCATTTTTCAACAGTCGGCTTTACTTTCCTTCTGAAAGAAGGCGTACAAAGTAATTTTCCGCCCTTAAAAAAACACAGATTCGTTATAGTTAGAACCCGCAAACTTGGGTACAACAGTCCGATACGCTAATCGTCACGCCATCAAAGCGTATTAAGGCGGGTTTCGAAATCGAAACTCTCCTTATCTCCCCGCTCCAGAGGAGCATAGGGCTCTTGATGTCGTCACCATCTCCACCCGCCGAGTTCGCCGTGAGCCCGCCATCCTTTCCTGCGCAGTCCTCCCCCGCCCTGTCCTCCGCGCCCCCGCCCCCGCCGGCGGAGCATCGCAGCTCTCGCGCCTCGTCCTCGCCGTTAATTCGTAACGGTAGGCCCATTAGGGCGGCGTAAGCCTGCGTCTTAGGGCGGCACCGCCCTTTAGCAAAGAGGCGCGCAGCCCGATTACCGCCGCTTTGTTGACAGGCCCTCCGGAAATATTTATTGAGAACCTAAAGGTCGGCGGCGCGGCGCGGCGAGGCGAGGCGCGGCGGGACAAAGCGGCCAAGCGGTTGGCCTGCTTGTCCCAGATTTTGGACTTCGCGAATTCTCGGTTTTGCGTGTTGGTGCCTGGTACGTACTCTGAGGGGGAGGTTTTGCTATTGTTTTATTTTTCGAGAGAATCACTGTTTCGCTCTCGGTTACTTCTGAGGCCAACCTAAGTCTCTCTTGTTTCCGGTTAAAATATATTGTTTTTTTTAAAAATTGGAATGCTATTGTTTTATCACATATTTTATTATCAATATTAAATTAAATTTAATGCTAATTTAATACTACATGTAAAAGTACTACTGTACTCATATAGAACATTTTAATCAATGAGTTTAACACATTTAAAACAATATGAAAAACTATATGAACTATTTACTGAACAATTGTTTTCTGAACACCCTCCTTTTAAAGCAGAGATTTCTAAATTGAAGTACCTCATATTTGAGATTTCTCAGAATAGGCTAGTAAAAAAGTTTTACCGTACAATGTTGGCAAGAAAGTCTTGATGTAATGCACAATAATTCTAATATGCGAAATACTGTTCAAAGACTACTAATGATCTCTCGTGATCAATGAATATAACACCAACGCTTACCGATCTACCAACATTTATATCGCGTATGCACAACATACGTCGACACAAAGAATGGTTTTATACTGGCTTTATTTCACTACAGAGATGGCTACTTTGAGAATTATATAAAGCACTCACTCACTTCGCATCATACACCTCGGGCGAAATGAAAATGTTTTTGGACTCGGCCATTTACCAAAGTCTTTCAAAAATCTTCACATTTCAACTTTTACCTATGATAAGTTAAGTATTATTCTTACGAATGAAGTTAACGCAGTTAGCGAAACAGAAATGGACATTGTGTGTATGTGAAAAATGTATTGCACGAATGACTTTGCAAAGCTTCAAAATATGATTTACTCTGTAGTGATATCAACTCGAATAAAGATCCGTAGTCCTGTTGTAATGATACTACAACAGCCCAAAGTTTCTCGCATTAGGCTATTTGTAAATTTGCAATTTCCAAAAACTAAGTGATTTCAACGAAAATGAGGCTTTACTGTCCCTTAGGCATCCCTTGCTTTATATGTCGAAATATTTTTTTTTAAATCGCAGAGGTTTTTGAAAAAAAATGTTTTTTTAAATTTAATCAGAAATTACTTGAAAACGACTCGTTTTTTCAAAAAAAATATACATGACTTTTTTAAAGAGAGATTGTGTAGAACGTATTTTGATTGAAGCAAAAATATTTATTTTCATCTTTGTAGTTTTGCAAAAAACAGAGAATTCGCCGAAAATGGAACTACCACGATTTTTTAAAAGTTATTTGATATATTCGAGGAGAAAATTTAAAGAAAAAATTTCGAGTCATTTTTGAGAAAATAATTGTTAATTTCTTAAAAAATTGCCTTTATTTCACTTTAAATTCGCGAAAATCATCATATTTTCGAAAATTGATACGCTATCTTATTTTAAGATCTACCTTTAATGAACATATTTCATTGAAAAACAATCTCTATATTTAATGTTGTTATTGTAGGAAGACGCCGGGAAACATTTGAAATTTTGCAATTGCCAAAACATCAAGGATTTTAAAGGAAATGTGTCGTCCATCACTCTCTTAAGAATTCTTTACGCTATCCAAGGACAAAGTTTAATAAGATAATTAGATGCCATTTTTGAGAAAATGTCTTTAATGTTTTTGAGGTATTGTGATTTTGTAAAGTACCATCAAAATCAAAATATCTCGTTGAAACTCTCAAAGTCTTGAGTTAGTTCAGAACGATCAAGGAATTTCAATTTTGGAGAAAATCGGCTTATCGGTTTAAGCTCTAGCATCAATCATAGACAGATGGAATCTAAATTTTCATATATTGTAGAAGTTAAAAATAATGGGAGTGACATTTTTTAACCAGTGAGTACAGCCGAGCGACTGCGTGATGTAGCAGTAGTTTTCAGGCTTGGCGTATTTCGATAGACCTGAGTTCGAATCTTGACGTGGAGCAAAAAAAATGCTGATTAGAAACAGGCCAAAAAGTACGTTCAATTGCAGCACCACTAGTAGTAGATAGCCATTTAATTAGAAAAAAATTACAAGTGCTATATCATATTACAGAAATGAGAATAAATAATTTTGAAACGCTTACTCCTTGCAAATATTGACTGACACCTTAAAATCTTTACGAACAGTAACTGGAAACTTTGAAAGTTAATAGCTTGCTTGACATGACTCATGACATACACTACTTGCACGCAAGATTTGGCATATTTCACCACATGTTTAGAAATTTCGTGACCAAATTGTTTGTTCTCCAGAGTTGTAATTCAATCCAACAAACACCCTCCTACACGTTTCAAGTACCCACATCGAATACAGCTAAATCGCAAGTGGCCATGAAGGCAGTGGCCTTCGCCGGCCGACCTGAGCCGCTGAAGCCCGATACCCTGCCCTGGCGGAGCGCCCCCGGGGAGCAGAGGCGCGGCGAGAAGGCGGCGGCGGCAGCGGGTTGCCATGGCGGCGGCCGCACGTGCGCCTCTCCGCGCTTCGCCGCCCGCGCCGCCCACGCCGCCGCCCGCGCGCAGGTGAAGGAATGGCTGCTGTCGGGAGGCGAGAGGCTGCGGCGATATTTGTCTCGGGGTAATGAGGTGTGCGGGGAGCAGGGGGGGCGCGGGGGTTAATCCCCGGCCTGCCCGGATCGGTGTTCATCACAGTAAGCCAGATAAGCCGAGGTGACTCAGTGGGAACGCCGGCACCTGCGTCGCTGAAATATATACAGTCAGGCGCGGCGGCGGCGGAGCGGAGCGGAGAGGAGAGGAGGGGAGGGCGGGGTGCGCGTCGCCCTCGGCGCCCGCTGCGCCCCCTGGCAGCACCCCGCTCCGACGCCCCCGGCGCCCCGACGCCCCGTCGCCCCGGCGCCCCTCGCCACCCGGCGCCCGCCCCACGCAGCTCTGCACGACGTTGTGCTTTGAGATCTCCGAGGCGGGAGGACTGACTGAGGCAGCAATGACGGCTGCGTCGGGCGACGGCGGGGACGGCGGCGGGGAGCGAGGCAGCTGCGGACGGGGGGAGGGGGAGGGGAGGTGGCGGTGGGGAGTCGACGGCGGTGGAACGAGCTGAAGCAGGAGGGCAGTAGTGACGAGGGTGGTGGTGGTGGTGGCGGCGGCGGAGGGAAATCCGCGCGCGGCGCCCTAGCAGCCGAGGTCACCGCCTTAGATTTCCCCGAAGGCTGCCATCAAACCGGGGAAAGCGATCTTCATCACTGACGTGAATATATTACTCGCAGGTTGCCGGCGCTTCTCAACGACTTGGCCGCTTGAGAACGCGAGGGAGATCTGGTGAAAACCATGAGTGAGGAGACGAGTTTTCTAGCGTCACGGCCTTTAATCCTCTTGGATTCTTGGGTGAGTAGATACAATCGAAGGAAAAATGACGAGTTTGTTGTAAGGATTCTTCTTTTTTTTTGTCATTTTTTTGTCGCAAAATTCATATTAATAGTTTTTTATTGCATTCATATTTTTAACCTTTAATGATACGAATTCAATCAATTATGATCGGTATTAATACAAATAAAAAGGGGGTAGATGGTGACAGCCTTGACGAGGCCTACTCCCCTCAGTAGTGAGTGTGCACCGCTACTGAGAGCTAGTGTGTGGTAGAAAATATCACTCATGAAGCTAATAGTCACCACAACGATGGCCGAACGTCCTAGTACCTCCCGGCCCAGCCAGAAGCGGCAGCGACAGATATCACAGCAGTATAAGAGGAGACGTGGTAGGATGAGTAGGGAAGAATTACCAATAAAGATGAAATACCAACTTCGTATCTTACAAGTGAATGTGGAAGGCTATAGTAAAGCAAAAGGAGATATCCTCTCTAAGATGATGCACATAGAAAAGATCGACGTACTGGCTATCCAGGAGACGCACCTAGACGAGAGATCTATCCATAAACTTAACATACCCGGATATGAAATCGTTACATCCATGGGACATGAGAAATTTGGTACCGCAACATTGGTTCGACAAGAACTTCTGGACAAAGTGACAGAGATAATGGATACATCTATCCATTGTATTGGTATGAAGATTGGTGGTACCACAATATACAATGTCTACAAGCCACCTTCCCAGGAGTGGGAGCCCCACGTGCTGCCCAAAGCAGAACATCCAGCTATATATGTCGGAGATTTTAACTCCCATCATACCAGGTCGGGCTATCATTCGCCTGACAAACATGGAGAGCGCCTTGGAGACTGGGCCGACATTAATAGCTTCCACTTAGTCTATGACGGGAAAGATAGAGCCACCTTTACTTCTCGGGTGTGGAGAACATCTACCACTCCCGACCTATGTTTTGTCTCAACAGAGAGCTCGGGGAGAGTGTTGCCAGTACAGAGGACAGTACTTAGCAGATTCCCAAAAAGCCAACATAGGCCCACAGTTATCAGTGTAGGCCTCCAAATACCAATTCTGATAAGCCCCCCCATCCCACGCTGGAATATGAGGAAAGCACAATGGACCGAGTACAAGGAGTATATAGAGAAGGTGGTGCCTAGGATTCCTCCCATCCCAGCAAATTATTATAGATTCTTAAGACTGGTTATTAAATCGGCCCATAAAAGCATTCCTAGAGGGGCAAGAAAGGCCTTCATACCAGGTTGGTCTGAGGAGTGTCAAAGGCTGTTGTATAGATATAATGAATTGGAAGAACCGGAGACCGCAGAAGCCCTAACATCGCTCCTGGACGAAGAACGGAGACAACGTTGGCATGAGCTGGTGGAAAGCCTGGATTTCTCGCACTCTAGCCGAAAGACCTGGAATCTATTGCGGAAACTCGGAGGCGCACATCTACCTCAAAAGAAGGCGAGTAAGATGAATCCAGTGAAGATAAGTGCATCCCTCGCTCGAAGAGCAAGAATCAGCGTTTCAAAAAGGCAAAGGATGAAAATTCAGGCATTAATGAGGGACGCTGAGAAGAACTGCTCTGAGAATACCCAGTTGTCTGAGCAGATATCCGTAGAAGAGGTGAATAAAGGAATCCTACAAATGCAGCAAGGGAAAGCTGCCGGCCCGGACGATATCCCGCCAGAATTTCTGAAAAACCTTGGGCTCAGAGGAATAAAGTGGCTGGCGGACCTCTTTACTAATATCCTTGAGACTAGTATGGTGCCTGAGATATGGAAAGAGGCAAGAATCATAGCTATCTTAAAGCCAGGAAAAGAGGGGAATGAGACTGCAGATTATAGACCGATTTCCCTCCTTTGTACTACGTACAAGCTCTTTGAGAGAATCCTGTTGACAAGATTAGGACCTATATTGGATAAGGAAATACCCATGGAACAAGCTGGCTTTCGTGCAAATAGAAGCTGCTGTGATCAGGTTCTTTCACTGACTACATTTATCGAAAATGGTTTCCAAAATAGGAACAAGACAGGAGTCGTACTGCTCGACCTATCAGCGGCCTATGACACTGTATGGCTGGATGGTTTGTTCTTCAAACTGACAAGAACTATAAAGTGCTTAAAAATAACTAGACTTCTGAAAAATATGTTGTCAGGAAGGAAGTTTCGGGTAATATCACAAGGAAAAGCTTGTCAACCACGGTTTTTGCGAAACGGACTACCACAAGGATCGGTAATGTCTCCGTGTTTATTTAATCTCTATATAGCAGATCTCCCGGAGCTGAAAGCAAAAAAGTTTGCGTATGCTGACGACCTTGCGGTAGCTCTCCAACGTAAGACTTTTGAGCAATTGGAAAAAGATTTAAACCCGGACCTGACGAGACTACAGCATTACTATCGGAGATGGCACTTGATGGCTAACCCACACAAAACTGTATGTACGGTAATGCATCTCAATAACAAAGAGGCTAAGAGAGAGATGAAATTGAAGTTCTGCGGCCGGAACATAAAACATGAAAGAGCACCAAAATATCTAGGAGTTAAACTCGATCGAAGTCTTACCTACAGAGAGCACCTGGTGGCGACAAGTCAAAAAATGAAGACCCGAAACAACCTTATTTCGAAATTGGCAGGTACCTCGTGGGGAAGTTCTGCTGCCACTCTCCGTACATCCGCGCTGGCGCTGGTCTATTCCGTTGCGGAGTATTGTGCCCCAGTATGGAAGAACAGCGTACATGCCAAAAAAGTGGACGTCCAGCTAAACGAGGCCATGAGGCTGATTAGCGGAACGCTGAAAGCAGCCCCTGCCCACTGGCTTCCTGTGTTAACTAATATACAGCCACCATATATCCGCAGAGAACAAGCCGCATCTAAAGAAAGATCGAAAATAGAAGCCAATCCCAAACTCCCAATACATGAGTATGTGTATGGAAACAATCGTCTCAAATCGAGGCGACCCTTTTGCATGAACCCAAGAGACCTGTACGACTCCTCTGGAGAATGGAAAAGAATATGGAAGGAGACGAAGGTTAGGAATTGGACCCTCATAGATGACCCCACTAAGCGGGTTCCAGGTTTCAACCTGAAGAGGCGCCAGTGGACAACGTTAAATCGACTCCGGACTGGATTTGGAAGATGCAAAGAGCAGCTAAGGAAATGGGGATATAGTGAGGACGGTGAGTGTGAGTGTGGACTACCCCAGACCATGGACCACATTATTCAGTGCCCGATTTATGGATTTGAAAATGGTAATCTTGAATCACTTCATAACTTAAGCGACGCGGGAGCCGAATGGCTGAGAGACCTAAAAGTGTGTTTGTAGTACTATATTACTATATTATTTTATTGTTATGTTTTATTTCTTGCATGAAGTGACTGTGTATGATTCGTGTAAGCTTCTGGCAAATCGAACGAATAAATAAATAAATAACAAATAAAAAGAAACATTTTTCTTAGATGCTTCTGGAAACAACGTCTGGTAGTATTGTTTAATGCAGCAGTCAATCTTGCGGCCTGCGGACCGAATGTCATTCCGCGGTATTACATAGAAGACTCGCAGTGACGGCTTGCAAAACCGAAAATAATATTTTCGTCGAAACGAAGAAGTTCATTCAGAATCAAAATTCAAAATTTGAAAAGTAGAATTAGCACCATAATGATATCTTGTTCATTTCAGTTGACCAGTGTCCTCTTTCAAGCGATCCTGGAAGATATTCGTTTCAACTCGATTTGAAGGGATGAACGAGCAAGAAAATGCAGAACCATAAAGTTGCTTTGATAAACAGATACAAAAGCGAATTTTCAATGAAACATAATCCTCTCACCTTCTACACGCAGTTATTTAGCGTCGTAACCCCACATTACCATTCTTACTGAAAATGCTATTATTAAAAAAAGAACAGTTGCAGTATACCAGATCCATGATACTGTACAAGGGAACAAGTGTTCTTTGTTTTCGTGTATATTATAATATAGAAAGGGGAACATCATATATAAATTTTATAATATAAAAAGGGGAACAACATTATTACTTTAGAGGAAATACTTCAAACTGCTTCAAAAATGGAATAATTCATTACAATAGACAAATGACGTGAAAGGGACAAATAAGCAGCATTTTTAACAGCTGTCGCCTGACCGAGAATCATAGAGGCCGTTTTCGTCGCTCACTGCAGCTGTCTCGCCGCTTCACTGCTTGGGGTCGCGCCGGTGACATCAAACGGAGATCCGCCGGGGTTTAGCAGCGAGCCAGAACGGCGAAGGGTCGTGTGACAGTAGCAGCAGCAGCAGCAGCAGCAGCAAAGGATATTGGCAAGTGGGCGTACGCCGCAGCACGTCAGTGAGCGAGGACGTGGATTTCAAGAGGCGGCGGAAGAATAAGGCTGCGTGGGGACTGCCGATGTCCGAGAAGTGAAAATGGACATCATTGAACACAGAACTCATATTGCAATCACTATAAGGCAAGTAAACGATAGTAAGGTATTAGTGTTAACATCAGCGATTCGAAGCAACATTGTTCAAAACTCTGAGAATGGTATCTGATGAAAGGACGCTTAGAAGTACTGATGTCGCAGCAAGTAGAAAGCAGTCGCCTGTGAATAGAGTTGATGCAGTTGACTGCAAGATGGGTAGCGAATGCCAGAGATAAAAAGTGTCATGTCCAGCAGCGAATTGAGGATCGCTAAAACGCCCGAAAAGAGAGGCGCCACAGGGTAATATTTGTCTCCCTTAAAAGAGTTGGGTGTGATTTACATTAGGGCTTACAAATGGACTACGGCATCAGAAGCGACGTGATAAAGGGGCGGCCGAGAGATAAGAGAGGAAGGCAAGCACAGGCAGTAGCGCAGAAGGCGGGGCGGCAAACGAAGGGGCGACAGTAGCTCCGACCTCAGAAGAAAGACCTATCTTTCCTCTATGTTCTGTCTACTAAAGGTCCATTCACAATGCAAACATAAACATAAGAATAACGCATAAACGTAAACATTAACATAAATGATAAACTGAAGTATTCTTAATGTCTAACACATACGTAAGCAAAATAAGAGTTTATATTGGCTGTGAGACATTCTAGTTTACATTTGGTTGGATGTGAGAATTTATTTCGCACTATCGACTGTGTCCATGGCCCTTATCACGTTAGTTTGTCCATCGACTTTGCTCCAATTTCGATTCTCGATTTTGAGTTACCGGTCTGTGATTGGTTCATTTCTTATGTCTTACTTAAGCATAAGCACAGAATATTGATGCTTGCAAACTTTTAAGTTAACGACTTATGTGTTATGCTTATGCGAACGCATTGAGAATGAGTCCGCTTAGGACGTAGTCTTTAACTTATGTTATTTAGGTTATATTATGTCACAATGCGAACATGTACTTATGAATATGTTCGCATTGTGAATGGGCCTAAACGGCAGAGACGGGGCCAATACGGGGTGGGGCGTCTATTGAGCGGAAGTGGCGGGGCCGAGAGCGTTCCCGGCAATTGAGAACGGCGCGGCGCGGCGCTGCGGCTGCGACTGGGAGCTGGGGGCGGGGCCTCAGGGCGGGGACGCAGGGCGAGGTGGGCGCGTGGGCGGTCGCAGGGCTGGGTGGGCGCTGGCGCGGATCAGCGTCGGCAGGCACACAGGCCGTAATCAGCTTACGCGCATAGAATTCTGTGCGCAAATAGCATATTGACGATTAATTTGAACTCTCGCGAAGCAACTTACCGTCGCGGGTGAGCGCGCGGGCGCGTGCAATGCTCGCAATGGGCGCGGGGCGCCGCAGGTCGGGGGGCGGCCGCAGGGGCGGCGCGGGACGGAGGGCGGCCGCTGGGGTGGAGCGGGGTAAAATGGGGTGGCGCGGGTTGGAGGGCGGCCGCAGTGGTGGCGCGGGTTGAAGCGGGGCGGCGCGGGTTGAAGCGGGGCGACGCGGAGTGGCGAGATGCGGAGCGGGGCGGCGCATGGTGGCGCGGGGTAGCGCGGGCTGGTGCGGGGCGGCGCGGGAGCGGAGGGACAGGGCGCGGGTGCTTCCCGGGAGCCCTCTGCGGCCGGTTCCGCGAATCGCCTCACAGGGGACCTTGCCGCAAGGATTGTTGGCGCTCACACGTAATTCCCACTCCTTGGAATTATGGCGAATTTATATGCCTAGATGCGATTCGGGTAATATTTATTTTTTCTGACCTGGGTGTTTTCAATGCATTTTTCTCCATATTTCAATAGTTTTTACGATCGTATAGTTCGGATATCTAATACTTTTTTAACATTTCTTATAATACATTTTTTTTACTTTAGAACTGCTATAAAAAGGGTCTACTCAACGTTTTCATTGCTAAGCAAATTCTGGTGTAATAAATTTTAACATAGTATGTCCAATTGTTTCATTTTAAATTGTTTTTGCATATTTTCGGGAATGACTTACGATGACGACTGTGCTGAAATTCTGGAACGAAACTGGATGTAATACAAAAAATAAGGGAACCATCAAATACCATCGAATATTATTATTATTATTATTATTATTATTATTATTATTATTATTATTATTATTATTATTATTATTATTATTATTATTATTATTTCAATGCTCTATTTCTTAGGGATTTTGTTTCGAAGTTAGAATTAGTACTCATTTTCACTTGGAAGTTCTTTCTCAACGCTGAACACAAAGTAACTTTCTCAACGCTCACTGCACTTTTTTTCTTCTATTTGTGGAATTGCGACACGTCTCTGCGCTCTGAACTACACAATGCGAGATGTGTGCCAGCTGCACACTCTCTCTCTCCGCAACTCATCGATCTATGTTGCTGCCCGCCGCATTACCTTGTTCTGCATCTCCATTGCTACTTTCCCTCTTCCTCCGTCGCGTGTTCTTCTTGCTCTTCACCACTTCCGACCCCACCAACGATTTGACCCTCGTCTCAGTACCTCACTCGCCACCCTTTCTGACGCCCTCGCTGCCTTTGCAACCCCACAGATGGAGTCTTGTCCCTTCCCCTCCACGCCTCCACCCACCCTTTCCCGGGCGTCCCCGCCTCCTCCGCCGCGCGCACCGCCCCTCGCCGAGGACTGACCGGCGGCGGCTGGGGCGATGCTGCGGCGACGGCGGCGTTGGCGGTGGCGGTGCAGAGCGATAGCGCTTGTCAGCCGACGGCGAGGCCCTGTTCGTCTCGCCCGCTCCTCTCTTTTCCTCGCGAGCGGCTCCGATAATTAGCAGCGGCGGCGGCGGTGGCGGAGCCCCGCGGCGATCAATCCCCCCGCCCCCGCCGCGCCCCCACCCCGCCCCCCGCCCCCGCGCCGAGGTAATGGCTTCGGCCGGACACGCCGCGCGCGCGCCCCGCCGCCGCCCCTCCGCGGGAAAAGATGCGGCTGTCATGTCGCCCGCATGTTAGGCCGTGCCTCGGAGGCGCGCGAGCTCTCGCCCTCCTCCCTCCTCCCCCCGCGGCGTCTGCTCTCGTCGCTCGCTCGCCGCTGCGCCGCCACCACTCACCCCCGCCCCCTCCCGGCTGCGCTGCCGCCGCCACCGGCCCACTTGAAAGCTCCGCTGCTGCCCCGCGCTCTCGCCTCGTCCCGCGGCCGGCGCCGCCCACGCACGCTCCCTTTCGCTTCTTCAGTTCGGCGAATGCGACAAGTGAAAGAAGGAAGTCACGCAAAGACAAGTCCGTTCTGCTTTCTGTCTTAATGCATGCATGCGAGTCTCTTCTTCAATTTCTAAAAAAAAAATCAGACGAAATATGTAAAAATTTTTTTATACTTCGCAAGTCGTATTTGAGGACGATTATTGATGATTAAGCATTAGTTTAAAATGTATAACAGTGATACCTAGGCATTTTATAGCATATATTAGTATTTAGAGTAATTGGTTCATTTTTTTTAAGAATTGGAGTAGTCAATAAATTTTGGAAGGAAATAGTTGAAAAGTTAATTCTTCCGAAAATAATGGTTAAATATTCATTTATGAAACTCAAATAATAGTATAGTAAAAATATAAGAACGACCCTGGATAGCCGAGGTGGCAAAGAGCGTGTACAGACTCAGCGCTTCGGTCGGAAGGGTCGCGGGTGCGAGTTCCGCCTTGGGCATGGTTTGCCCTTTATCGCTCATGTACGTGTTGCCGCGGAGAACCTCGCGTTCTGCTGACCCCAGGTCAGAGCAGCCCGCAAGTGTGATGGTGTCTAGTGTATGGTCGAAAATGCGTCCCATCCGGACGTAGAGGGTTATCGACTGTCGGCTGGATAAAAGCCTTACAAACAAATACAATGTTATTTTTGTCCAAATGTCGTACATTATTTTTCATTTCATCAATTACTAGAAGGCAATAATTGGGAATTAAATATCTCTAATTAATTGTTTATATATTTGAATCAGCATACCAATAATTTATCTTAACCATTATTTGTAGTCAAGTAGTTTGGTAGCATGGAGCTTTTTTAAAAATCTCTCTCTCTTTCTTGATCCCCATTGCCGCACTTGCGCCAAGCCGGCCAAAGCGCTCCAGCGACTCATTTCGGGCGAGCAGAGAAGGCGGGGAAGAAGCGTAAGTCAGAGGAGCGGGACATCGCGGCGCGGCGTGTGACAAAGTGCTGGGTGGGGGCGGGGGTTGAGGCGGATTGGCTGCGGCTGCGCTTTGATGGCGCTCTTCCCGCGAATGACCGGCGCCGCGCCTCGCCGCCCTGCCTTGAAGAGCGCGCCCGCCGCAAGATGCAATGAAAACACGGCCTCCTCGAGCGCCTCCTCCTCCGCACTCGCAGCGCCCCGCGGCCGCCGCGCTGCCTGGATTCCCTTCCGCCGACCGGCGCGGGCGCTGACGTACGCGTGGGACAGTTGTCCATACATGGAATTGTCTTTCCGTCCTTGCTCGCTTGGATTTGAGTAGACACCACCTTTATTTTCTTTCTTCAGCATTTCATACCGTGCACTTTCTTCTCTTTCATCAATTTTGTCTCTGCTTCATGCTCTTCATTGGCTTTCTTTAATTAATTTATTTATCATATTCTCCTTCTAACGGGTTTTATCCATCCGGCTGCCGGTTACTCTTTGTGTTCCGATGAGACGCATTTTCGACCATACACTAGACACCAACGCACTTGCGGTCTCCTCGGATCTGGGGTTAGCAAAACGCGAGGTCCACCACCACAACGCATGAGAGACAAGGGACAAACAACCTTGCCCAAGGCGGGACTCGAAACCGCGACCCCTCGGACTGAAGCGCTGAGACGGTACACATTCTTAGCCACCTCGGCCATCCAGGTTGGCATTAATTTATTTATTTAATGTAATTTTAAAAAAAATTGTTTCTTATTACGGCGAGAAGTGTTATCTGTGCACTGTTAATCGAGCTCTGTGATCTCTGATCTAATCCAGTTAAACATTAAGTTCAATTATGAATGCAGATAGCGAAGAGCGTTTTTGGCAAGAATTGGTATGAAAATACTCCCTCCCTTGTAATAAAAACTATATGAAAAGGCAAATAAGGTATAGATTTTAGATATTATTCCTTATAACGCCCTTTGACTTACTGCAAAACGATTATTTGAATATACAAAACGATTATTTGAATAACTACATTCTGCATTGATCTCAAGAAAACGTACTGATAGTGAAGTTACGTGAAAGATTTGGAAGGAACATTTCAGAATATGATTCCCACAAGATTTCTTCCGTTTTTCACATTCGTATTTTGTAACGTCTTTCACTCTTTTAACGTAATGTTATTTAATGAAGAACTTCAAATAATCATTCTTTCAAAATTGTTTTACGTTGGGCTTCGTCTGGTCTCCTGCCCGCCGGCTGATATGGGTGCTGAGGTACGGGTGGAATATTTGTCCTCATATGAAATTTTCCTTCCTTTCTTTCTTTCTTTCTTTCTTTCTCGATTGATTTTGAGTAGAGCTTTTCATTACCTATCCTTATCATTTCTTCTTTTATCACTTGCAATAACTGAGAAATAGTACAGACTATTTTCAATACAATAATCATGATTAACGCAGAGGAAATCTGTTTTTCTTATTCAATGTCTTTTTAGTGTTTTTACTTTTATTAAGTAATTATATAATCGTAATCTTCGACTTGTATGTTTTACTTTACAATTGAAAGGACTTAAATAGTTCTTTTTCGAGAGATCAATGTCTTTATTTCTACCAAAGAACGTCTTATCAGATGTAATAATTGTTTCCACCTAACAAGTGTGCCGCGACCACACATAATTTATATTATAAAATAAAATACGTATCGAACCTCACCGATTGAGGTTGATATTTTAAAATAGAGGAAACACAGTGTCAGCCACTGGTTACTTCGTGCTAAAAATGCTCGCCGCCGTCTCTCTTTTTCTCCTCCAAGCGCAGCGCTCCCTCCCAGAAAATAAGGATATTTGCTCGGACGTGACATTTGCGTGAGCGAGTCGGACCCGAGGCGAGCAGGCGCGGGCGGCGCGGGAGGAGCGACGGTCACCGCGGCGGCAATCTTTACGGGCCGCACGCGAGTGTAAATATACACGTCGGGCGGCGGGTAGCAGCGGGCGGCAGCGGAGGCGGCGAGGGCGTGAGTTATGCCGGCTGTCCACGTCGAGCGAAATATCGAGCCGCGGCGGACGCGATGCGGCGAGTGGCGGGGCGAGGCGGGGCGGGACGGGGCGGGGCGGAGCGGGACGGGGCGGAGCCGGGGCTCAGCGCGGAGGCGTAAAGCGCCGGGCGATGATAGAGATGTCACATGCAAAGCGGCGGCCGCCGCACGCGAGCGAGCGTCCTTTTATGTCGCACGAAGGAACGGTCGGCGCCCCCGCCTCTCTCTCGTCCCCGCCACCCCCCACGCCCCGCGGGGCCAAGCGGTCGCCGGCCCGCCCCGCCCTGGCGCCTGCGACTCGACCGCCCCCGGCCACAGGCGCCTTCACGTCGAAAGGAGAAATGGAAAACAGCCCGGACGCTCCACCGTGCGACATTAAAGCTTGGAATCGCGAAATGGGATTTTTTTCCTACGCTGACATTGCATTACGTACGGAAATTTAGGGAATGGTTTTGTAAGGTTATTATGTCCGGTAGCCTGTATTTTGAACCAGTATTTAAATTTTAAATGTTTAAATTTTAACTGGATTGTATTTTAACAAATATGTATATAAGAGTTTAAATTTAATAAGTGATTAAATATTTTGCATGAGTTTCTAGTTTTTTATTTGCCTGACTGATGTAGATGTTTACTTATTG
Source organism: Gryllus longicercus (assembly GCA_038098605.1). NCBI lineage: Eukaryota > Metazoa > Arthropoda > Insecta > Orthoptera > Gryllidae > Gryllus > Gryllus longicercus. Next base: position 283,465 of record JAZDUA010000064.1, on the reverse strand, counting down.
TGGAGTATTCAGGAGGGATGATAAAATAAATAATTACACGTTATTCTTACGTATTATTATATTACGTATACGTAGAATAAACGTTACAGAGGTCCAACAAAATTTACTAATGAAACACAAAGAACATTCATTATTTTTGTCTCCAATATTAATTTAATCTTTCATAAATATGGCTGATCTGTCATTAAAATAACTTACTATCAGTTTCACTTAAAAAATACATAATATTGCTGGGTAAAATAACATTTTGTTTAGCAAACCAACGAAACTATTTAAATTGGAGCTAAAAGCAAACGCACATTAATAAATAAAATAATGCAAATTTGTATAATTTATATCATTGTGACTTGTTAGGAGATGTGAGTTACTTTGCAACTCCTATACCACTCCAAACCTAGTTCGTTTTTTAATTGTTCAGTTAGTGTAATAAATGGGTATTCTACACTTACGTTCAATTACAAGTATCTTTTATTAATTTATTACACTTATCTTAAATTACTATTACTATTATTATTATTATTATTATTATTATTGTTATTACACTTCTCTTAAATTATTTATTTGAGTGTTTTATTACTTTTAAAGATAACAAACCGAAAAGAAAGCAAAATTCGAAAAAAATTAATGAATAGGAGTACAAATGTTCAAATCAATAATTAATTTCTCTTTTTCTTCTACATAGAGTAGAGAAAGTATTTAATGAAATGAAATGTGCCCGTTTTTTGACATAAAAACTCGTTTCCTGGGTTCTGCTACCGAAAAAGTGGATTTGGTAGCATCTATAGATTGTAAATGGCTTTCCGTAATACGTTGTGCTGTCAGAATCCACATTTTGTGGATCTTTAACACCGAGAAATTTGTTTTCAGCAGAGTCTCTCCCTGCGTCTGTGAATAATTCTAGCACATAAACCATACATTTCATCTAATTTGATTTTACCCGACCCATCAGGCTGTCGCCAGAGCCCCTTGAAATGGATACTATTTTTTTCTATTTGTTTGTTCAATTAGAGGAATTATCGGTTGATTTAAATCATGGCCACCATTATTATTATGGTATTATTGTTTCAAGTAATATGTGCTTAGTATTACTATATTTCCGTTAATTTTAACAGTTTTGTAAATATCAAACACTCTTGACATACACGTGACCAGAATTTTTATTTCTAAGAGTTTTTGTTATTTCGGTTTCTTGAAGTTCATGAGTCAACAAAACGCACATTCAAGTTCTCTCTTCATTACAATTTCAAGGTTGTTAGCATAAAAAGCATCAGAACCTACCTCTATAAATTTGCCTGCGGGGGTTTACTTTCCAACGTCGGACTATGTTCATCTTACCTCACAACCGAAGACTCGATCTCCTAACAAAACCATCCTGTGCCCGCTGTAATTATTTTTCGCAACGTATATCTCGGAAGTCTCTTGCTATTCTACTCCGAAGAAGCAACATGAGCTACGTTACAAAAACCTTGAAGAGCTCGTCTGCACGGGAGCTAAGGGAAAAGGTAAACTCCAATGTGTTGACACAAACTCTGTAATGTATAGTAACAACGGCTTCTCCGAGATATTCATAGAAGTATTCATAACTTGCACAATGTTGAAAATTAAATGCTCTCTTTTTTCAATGACAAAATGACGAAATGTTTCGAAAATAATCATTCAGCGGAAGAAAGTCCAGTCATTGATATTCAAAATTTCATATTTTTAGAAAATTTTAATTATTACATGAGGATGTATTCACGAATTCAATCTTGTAAGACGAAGTTTCTTTCTTAAGTTATTTTTTTTATAAACATGTTGGTACATCAAAAATGATTAACAACGGAAACTTTTCTTTTCGTTCTAAGCTGCATTCTCTGGTTCCATTGTCTCAAATTAGAATCATTATTTGATAATAGTGGCACAAAAAAACAAATTAAAGGACCCTCTCATGCTTATATTAATCTGCATTAGCGATTTACGTCAATTGCTGTTACTGCGGGAAAGGTCCCACACGCAGTGAATCCGCAGCTGCGCTCTGTTTGCTTAACATCACAAAAAGCCGCCAGCCGCCGTTATTAGCTTGCTGCTTGCCCGAAAATTCGTTATGAAAGAACAACAACTCCGTCGCTGGAGAATCATGGCCGCCGCCCGGCCTGCGAAAACAGCGCCTCCCAGGCGCCCGACGCCCCCCCCCCCCCCGCGCTCATAGCCGCAACAATGTAAGGTGATGTCAGAATTTTTTAAATTTTGTTTTTTACTTTAAGAAGATCCATTTGATGCCTTTTATAATTGGTTACAATCGTGTACAGAGAGGCGTGCTAAACTAACCTTATATTCTAAACTTACGAATACAATGTTTCTTAGACTATATCCAAGTATGTAAACTAATTCTATATCTAGACTTATATATACTACATAATGTTACATATATACGTATTTACATTGCTTAATAGTCTTGAAACTTTAAAAACAAAAAAAACAATAACATATACAATCACAATAACTGATTTTTCAAACAAATCTTCAGACAATAAACCCCTAGATGGCGAATGCATAAAACCTGCGAAGGAAAACAGTCATTCAATGATGAACATGTACCCCCGTGATCATGAGAGCTATGCCGGCGTAGCTACTGGTAAGGCTATGATATACAGCGTATTTACTGCTAAGGCTTTCCTTACCGGACTGGTCAAAGAGGTCGTGACCGAGGGATGAAGGATACGAGTATGATCTCGTCAACGGAACAAGGAAATTCTAAAAGAGATTTGGGCAAGAGGAGCTCAAAGGATCGGTGAAGTCGTCCTCCTAGGGGAATATACCCTAGAAAATCCTGGTCCTCCTAACAGGGGGTTGGGATGATGGGTCGTGGTCGTTCATGTAAAAGGCTATGAAATGCGAAAAGGCATAATTATGAGAAAATGGACGGTAACGGGAGACGAACTAGACAAAGAAAATGGATAATGAACGTTGGAACATGGAATACTCAAGGTTTGGGATATAAGGTACAGGAGGTAATTAAGGAACTTCAATATTTAAATATGGATATTGCAAGTTTAAGAGACAAAGAGACAAAGAAAAGGGGCTCGAGTATAGAAAAGATTGGGTCCTATGTTCATATTTGGAGCGGAATACCAAAAGATGAGAGGGGTAGTAAAGGGATTTCCATTGTCATAAAAATAAATTCAGAAACCATATTAAAAGTTGGAAATTCATAGACGAGAGGCTGATTAAAGTAAATTTGGAAAGTTTTTGATACACAATGACAATTCTTGGAATGAACGCTCCGAATAAAAACGAAGATTCTAGTATTTTAGAGGAATTTTACTAAAAAAAATGATGGAATAATCAGTGAATGGGGCTTCTGGCGGATTATATTTCAAACCGATCTCTTCTTAGTGACAGGCGAAAAATAATGATGGTGTTGCTTCTACCAACATATTATTTAATTCTTTATTTTCTACATTTGTGTTGTATAAACCTTTACCAGACCTTTGCAAGGCCCCTGGGACAAACCTGAAGAAGTGCCTGTAAACATTTCGTATCTGTTCATACCCTACTTTTTGTGGTATCGATGTCTATTTCATGTGGTTGAATTCACTTTTATTGTTACTTATAGATAAGAACGGGTAGGATACAGCTCCCGTAGCCAGTTTCCATCAACTTCTATCATTCTAATCACCTTCTTTAAGACTTCTGTCTTCTATTGATTCTCTGCTTCCTTGTAGCCAGATATTTTTGTCTACCTCTGTTTTTTCAGTCGGTGTCCAATCAGGTTCACGCTATCCAGCAACAAAATTTAATCAAAAACGTTGGAGCCATTTTTTTGAAATTTTGGAAATGTCCGAGGGACTTCATGTAAAATACACCCAAAACTAAAATCTTCTTCTTCGTCACCTCAAGATATGGGCACACGCGCCTGTTCCGTTCTCACAATGTGCATTTTCATAATTATCACTATTATTCCCACCTTTTCTTAGGTCTTCCGACATGTCTTTTTCCAGTGGGTCGATAGAAAATTACCAAATGGGGGATTCTATTGGCGCCCATTCTTCGTATGTGTTGTCTCCAATAATATTTAGAATTTTCTAGTTCTCATTAATGTTATATGTGCTCAGATCTGTTCGTATATCTTTATTAATTATGAGACAATATTTGATGCAGACTTTTCTGAAGAATCTCATTTCAGCTGTTCGTATTTTGCTTATGTCTCTCTTTAATTCTCCATGAATCACTGCCATACAAATGAACAGGAACACACATTGTCTTGGAAAATTTGATTTTTGTATCTTTGTTTGTTGATTGAAAACTCTTGGTTTTATTTTGAATGTTTCTATCGGCATCATAACGTATTTTACATCCAAGATGGTTAAAATGCGAAACCTGTTCTGCGGGAGTATCATAGATAATTATTTTCGATCGGATGGACTGTTTTACATAGTGGACAATGACTTAAATTTTCTTTTTGAGATTTTAAGATTATTTTCTTATTCTCCAAGTTCATGTAGCGTGTGCAATGCCCTTTGTAGCTTGCCTTCAGTTTCTTCCAGAATTATTACGTCATCAGCATGTATTAAATAATGCTGGGATAAGCTATTGATGTTTCAGGCCATGGTTCACAATAATTTCATTAGTTCTTTTTTCCCCTGCTCTATAACAATTTTTGATCCTTGATACATTCTTTTTAGAACTTCTAGTAGGTGTTTTGAATAACCGTTGTTCTCAATTATGCCCCATAATGTATTTCTGTCATCTGTGACGAATGTTTTTTCGAAGTCAACAACAGCTAAATTAGTTTAAAGATTGACTTCGCGACTTCTTTCTAAAATTCTTTTAATAATAAACATATTATCACTGAATGAGCGACCTTTTCGAAATCCAGCTTCTTCTTTTTACAAACGAACTTCTGCTACGTTTTTAGGCGAGTGTTAATAATTTTTGCATACACTTTTTAAGCTGCATTCAGAAGGCAAATACCCCTGAAGTTCTCACATTCATTTCTCGTGCCCTTTTTAAACAGTGATATGACTTCTGATGTTTTCCAGGTGTTCGGTATTTTGCAGCTTCGCCAGGATTCGTTGTATAAATGCAATAGTCTGCATTCACATAGAGTACCGGAGTTTTTAAGAAGTTTGGCATTAATACCTAGGCCACATTCTTTTCGGTTTTTCAAACTTTTTAGAGGTTCGTGTAGTTTGTCCAACGATAAAGTCAACGATTGTGTTATAGCCAGGTTCATCCTCTCTCATATTAGATGTTTCTGCGTACCAGAGTTTCTTATAATGGGCTTTTAATTGTTATTCGTCAATTACATTTACATCTGCTATATATTGATCTGTTTAATTCAAATGTCTCATAAATTTCAGAACAAAAATTTCTCTCGCATGTATACCGCTTTCTATATTTGTTGTAATATTGTCCCATGATATTGATGATTTGATTATTTGTATGGTGTGATTTATTTTTTGTGTAAAATTTAAAATATAAAAAAAATATCAAATTCAAGGGGTCGCAACATCAGACAGATCGTTTGGAGAATACCAATTTTGGAAAAAATAGGCTGAAGGACTAGCCGCCAGCATTGTTCGCAGCCGGACATTTTGCCGTCAATCGATTTTTCGGTATCAAGGACTCCAAAAAAATTGATTCTGGATACGCCATGTGTTAGAGGATTTTTTTCTAAATTTCACAACTGGATTTATCCACCTTTTTGTTATCAGGACCCGGAAATTGAAATTTTTGTTCCGAAAAATTGCCGCTCTCTGTCTACTGAATAAGAGGTAGCGAGAAAATAAAAATCGGCTATATTTCATTTCCTTATAAATGATGTTAGTCAGAAATGTGATGAACTCCCACGTCTCTTTTGAGCTGCTTCAAGATCTCTGTACAACATTAAGCAGAAATCTGTCATCATAAAGTCATTCTAGAAACTATGATAGCGTTACTCCTTTATTATGAACACCAACTGTGGAAACGCTAACCATGTTTATTACTCACGTTACCGAGTTTATCGGGGAGGAAAACTAAATGGGCGTATAGAAAGTGTAACTTAAGTGAAATTCTACAGTGCAGATTTTGAAAAGTACACAAAAATGTCTTGATTATATTAACAAAATCTAATGATTTGTTTTGAACTAGAATAACTAGGATTTTCTCACATTTATTGAAAACTAGTCAAGGTTTGTTCTTCTGGAGTCTGTTTGTGTTAACGCATCTCTTTTAAAATCTCTGGGATTTGGGAAGATTCTTTCCTTTACTTTTGCTGCACTTTTTGGTGGAAATTTTCACATAGATACTGGAATATTCCACAGTTTTCTTTGCCCATCGTAAGGTTTAAAACAATGATGCAGAAGTATCTTAATATTTTTAATATATTATTATAGTGCACTTCGTTCTTCCTACAGTCTCACTTTCCAAATTTGGCAGAAAACGTGCTTGTGGAGCGACGTCGCACTTGTTCATTCGGGCGGCACAAAAATGCACAGAACATTGTGAGAGCAACTCAAATAATAACATTTCAATTATCAAAACAATAATAATAATAATAATAATAATAATAATAATAATAATATTTTACTGGGTATTCCTGGCAACTGCAATGAGATTCTATAAGGAAGTTCATGTCAAATTATTCGAACAATGTTGCACGATTTTTATCATGATCACATGAATCCAAATATGTTACGAGAAATCAAATTATTAAGTGAACAACTTCACGGAAAGTTAAAATACACACAAAAACAGGAATTCAACGATATCTGAGAAGACGTACTATATAATCACCACATTCTTAATTTTTGAATGTTTATTTTATTTCTGCAAAACGTCATTATCATATTGCTTTGTCACGTGATTGATTTCATATTCTCTTTCCGTTTCTAAAACAGCAACGATTAACAACATTTCGTTATTTTGTAATTCGCGCTCCAATTTGTTCGCCACCAGTGTTGGACAGTATGTGCGCGGAATGTCGTGGCTGAATTCGCTAGCCAGACAGGCCCCTAGCAACAGCGCCAGGCCCCGCATGGCGGCGGCCGTTGGAATAATAAACAAACGCGTGCAAAACAAAGAACGCGCTTCAGTTCCGATCAAGCTTTTCGATTGTGTGACGCACACAGCCAAATTTTGTGTTAGAGACCTTTTCCCCCACAGCGTAGATTGAACTTTAGTAGAATACCACTAACTGCATCACAGAGGAGAAAAGGGGCACTCTGTGTTCGATCGGTGACTGTAGTTTTAGAAATCAAGAGGCAAACGCGTATATTTTTGGAGAGAGAGATGATCTCCCCGTCGCGTCAGAAATTTTGTACATCAATGAAACATAGAAAAATTAAAATAAATCTATGAATTCTACTCATTGCGAACGAATCTGTCATGATATATGATACTTGAAAGGACGATTCGGGGTACAATTCTCAGCAACTTCTCTCATTAGTTTTATTATTGCTTTTATGAAATCTGTGCATAAAACTACATCTCAGCTAGAAGGCTTTTTAATGAATAGTCATTATTTTAAATGAAGAAATAATTTTTATAACTGGATTCTGCGGTAAATCCAAATAGAGGAATTATGGCTTAAAGACAAGTAGGCCAAAGTTTAATGCTATGAGTATTAAGTGTATACTTCCTTATAATGATCGCCTCTACATTATTTCAGTAGTACACAAACCTTTTGCGCCTCTCACAGGCAACGAATCTTGACACACGAGGTCTCCAAAAAATGATAATTTCATGGAGACGTGACACATTGCACTTTGTCTTTAAAAGTATGAAGGATTTGTTGAAAAAACACATCTAAATATTCACGTCAAATACAATCCGCGAGGGCAGCATTGTTAAAACCTATTTAGTTAAATAACTCATAAACTAAGCGCTCTAGGGCTTTAAACTCTGGGATTTTGAGGCCGGAGGTCTCAAACACGTGTTCATCGTACCATAATCTATAGAAATATATAATCATCGCACAATGATCTATAGACCTATATATAGAATCTATAATAATCTTCTAGAACATTATACTATTTTGCTCGTCCGGCGCTTCTCAATACTACCCCACGTGTTCAGAGACGTGCAGAATCTGCAATTGTATGGGAAATTAAATTAATTAACGATATTCGAGGCGCTTGAATTTCACGGGTGCACCTCTCACTTTTGTTATAAACTTAAATACTATTCCAAAGAGTGCGGTTGTACTTGCCCGATCCTGTACATTCACAAGGACAACTTACTTAAAAGTTTTCTAATATTTTTGTGGCTATCAGGGACAACTAATTGTCAAGCAAGGTTGTGAAATTACTTCAAATGTTTTTAGGGACTGATGTGAATTGTTCCAAGAAAATCTGTCAATAACACTGAATAACCTTTTATTCAATATTTGTTTCAAATATCATTTTATTGTTTGTTATTTTTATTTGATATTCTATAAGTACTACATTGCAAGTTACCTTAATACATTTTTTAAGCAAATAAGGACGTTTCGAGGAGTTTAACATGCGAAAGTTCTCGCATGGGTACGCTAGTGTATTTAATTTCTGCTACAAACTCGTATACAGTACATTTTCTAAAATCACAGACGAATTGGTAAAACCTTTTGCAATAGCTTATTAATAGTATATGCGACTAAAATTTACTTACAGGGATGGAAATCGTACTTCAGTAGATGAAATCTGTTGCCAAGCTAACAAGTTTTCGTAAGTCTGTTTTGCCAAACGAACGGAAAGTGGGGCACATCACAGCGTATATTGGCAATGGATTGGGTGATCTTAGTGCATATTGATTGTGATGAACGAAGAGAGATATCATCAATGGAGTTGCCTGTAAATACTTGTGTCATTAATGTTGAATGTCAATTATGCGTTGAACAATCTCAAGGATATTTTATGTCAATCGCTAGGGCGGGAACCTCGTTATGAACATCATGTGAAGCAAATCATCAGGTATGACTTAGAAATGTTCGAAAAAAGTACTTTAGAATAAAATGCGTTGGACACTCAAGGATGTTTTGTGTTAATCGCGTAGGCTGAAGGCCGTCGTAGAAGTAGACTCGTCGCGCAAAGTGTCTAATTGCCTCACAAGTTTAAGGTTATACATACGACGTCATTCCCGTAGCACAACATTTGGCTCTTTGTCTAACTTCGAGAGCCACGCATGAGATAAATTCTAGGAGTATGGATTACCAATCGGAATGCACAATTCGAACAATAGCGCGTAAATTGAAAGAGCAATCGACGAGAAAATGACGGTCACGTACAGTGCAAGTAATATTGGCTTTGGTATTATATTGAAAATGTTTTTTTGTCGATATATGACAATGCGAAATATGAAACTACAACGTATTATACATATCTAATTTGTACACCAAATATTATAATTGCTATTAGGGCAGATAATGTAATTTGCTTTGTTACGACGTAAACACAAATATAGTGTTTTGCTAAACACAAAATTATAATTCTGAATTGTTATCATTTGACGATGACAGTAAGAAACTATTTATCATTAACTGTGTTTAATTGAATAAGACGGTTATCCCAACGCTAAAAATATTATTCTCCGAAAAAAGTCATGTTTATTTTCTGCTCTGCTGACAAGAGTTCACTATATATTTCTAATATTAATTAAACGAACACTATTCATTCATCAATTACGACATGGTATACAAATTATAAGCCCTTTGCATTCATTTAACAAGACTCATGCTAATCTAAAGATTGCCCGTCACATATCATCAGAGAGATTTCCTCGTAGATATCTTCAGATTCATAATGGGAGAAAATAGTCAAAAATACATGTGATGCTAAACATTACCCTTCTTGCAAAATTCTATGTACCATTTTTATGTCAATCTTGAAGTCATAGATTGCTCTCATAATTTTCTTCATTAGGCTATCATTTGGAGATTACATGTTAAAATTCCAGGTAAACAATCAATTATTAAATTGTAAATTTTTGTTAGTTAGAATTAAATAACATGGTTAAAAATTGCTACTACTTTAAAATATTGCTTAAGAGTCACATTGAACATCGACTAAAAAATTACATATTAATTACAAATCATACATTGGTGGATACATAGTAGTGTACAGAACAACGTAATCAGTGAATTATGGTCCTTGAAGCTTAAAATACAAGATATCAGCCCTTTCAATAAGTGGAGAAATGATTTAATACGTAGTATTTGACGCCCGGGCATTCAATCTACGCGCGGCGTCGTGCAACGTCAGTCTTCTCCTCTCCCTGCAAAGCTTCCTACCTCCTTGGACTTTCAGCTCTCTCGCGGGCAGTGCTCTCTCGCGTATGGCTCGTAAGTGCAGAATGCTCCCGGGAGCAGGCATTGTGTAGGCCTGCCCTAGCAGGTATTTGCTGTAGAAGTTCTGTGTAGAATCTAAGCCCTTAACTGACGTCACAAAGTCTCCGCTCTCGCGACAGCTACACTGAATTCATCTCCAAATCAGATACTTCCTACCTCTTCGACAGGCAGCCTTCGACAGGCACAGAAAATAGTAAAATATTATGAAACAATGATATGATGGGTATTAATAGTTGTATACGAGTGCGGTTTTATGGTGTAATAGCGAGGAACTTCACTCAAGTATATTAATACCCGTGACATGAAGTTTTACAAGGTACTTTTTCTGCGACTTATCGTAACTTTTATAAATTAAACTTTTACATTAAATCGATACGTGGCAGTTGACAAGTAGGATTCAGCCATGGCCACCTAGCGGTCAACTCCCTACCCTACCCTACCCTACCGCAGTGGCTTTGGTTTACGATTCCAATAGGATGAAAGTAAAATTACAATTAATTTATTTTATATAGTATTCCACTAACAAAGATTCCACTAAGTAATTCCACTAACTGACATTAAAAGATGATAAAACTGACAAGTATAATATAATATTTAGTGTAATTTTAATGTACACAATCGAAGTAATGTACACATTTGCTAGAACGATTCTCAACGATTAATTGCCAATAATTGGTTTGTAAACTTCTCTGTGATCGGTCAATAACTTGTAACATAATGAAATGTGAATCGTAATGACTCTCATTACGCAACAAGTTGCAGCCATCTAATGACAGAATTATGCAATAGGAGTAGAAAATACATTTACATTTCATGTAAAAAACACATAAGAAAACCAATGAAAGAAATTACTAACGCAGACACAACAGATGTGTAGGAGATTACAATCTCTAGTCCGCATTGCGCTACCCAATGTTTTCTGAACAGTCATAGGTAAGCATAGATGGCTTCACTGCATTGCACAATATCTCCCTTCTCGTGTGTCTCCCTCGCACTCTCCCTCGCACTATCGCTCGGTCGTTGAGTGCACAGGTAACACATGTTAATTCTGCGTTCTGACAAAAATATACTTGTTTTGTTACGTTAGCTAAATCAATCCCCACTTTACTTTTACGTACCATGAGGATTGGTACAGTCAGCTACGATAAAAAATGGTGTATATTCCCAATAAGTAAACAAATGGACTAATGGAGAGTTACTAGTGATGTTCTTCGATCATAATTAATTAGGTAAGTCAACAAATTTACATTTTGTACAAATCTACGAACATATTGTAAATTTACGATTAATAATAAAACATCTAGTAAGTAATAATAACTTAGTAAGAGTTTAGTGTTGAACATTTTTTCATAAATAAGAATTACGGAATGAGCAACGTAAGGAGCGAATTACGTCATGTGCTAGTAACGTATCTATTTTCTAGTGATTATAAATAATTAGTTGCAACTATCGACCAGAAATTAAAAAAATATTTTTCTCATGAAATGTCATGAACTTTGCATAAATATATAGAAAACATTTTTAATTGCATAAAACTTGAAGAAACAGTTTATTTTGGGCGGTTTCTTGTTCTTGCCTGAGCACATATCACAGCAGATCGATAATCATATGAAGGACATATGCAGAGAGTCTAGAATTCCTGATCAAATTCATCCTGAGAAATAAGAGGATAAAGGTTTATATTTAACATCCCTCGTCACAGAGTACAGAAGAAAGTAGTAAAATGTAATTTGTTACATTAGCACCGTAATTCTGTATCAAAATGTAATAACCGATATGGCGAGTGTGATAGTATTACTCGCGCAACTTTTCTTGAACGATGACCTTGCTTCCCCCTCTCTGGTACAATAAACAGATGAAGGCAAAGGCTCACAACGAGCACTGATGACAACATTCCAAACACATCTTCGCTGGCGCGAAATAGAAACAATTTTCTTTTGAAGAGGACTTCTATCAGTTATTTTCACCAAAAATCTAAAGAAATGTCCGAAGCAGGAACGGATCTAACACAGCAGATACCTCGAACTCCTGATGAAGTTAGAACGCAAATTATTGAGAACGTTACGAAGGCGTGACTGATTCTCCAGAGATTGGCATTACTTCATAAAATCTAGTGGCCGATTTGATAACTAATACCCCCACTCTACCCGCATTTCTTCAATCCATCGTTCAAGAAAAGTTGCGCGAGTAATAGCTTTATCTTACTTTTTTCAAAAATATGGCGTAGGACTATCGAAGAGCCGAGCGCTGCATTTGTATCCTAGAGTTACTAAAGCTAGAGTGTGGTATATTTGATTGAGAAACATGACATACTGATATCGTATAATTTGTCTCTCTGGCCATAACATTGTTAGCAATCATTTACTCTGTAGTTAATTCGAGGGATGGGAGTTACTATTTACATGGAATCACGTTTTCATGATTACAAAGCGTCAGGTGACTAATACATCAGCGCTGACTTCATTATTCGCACAATAATATATGACGTAATGTTTTTTGCTATAAAATGTCATTTTATGAACGATTTAGTGCATAATAAAAGGGTGCTTATAATAATATATCCAAAACTATTACGACCAAAACCGATAAATTATTTTACAATAAGGTAAAAAAGAAACCAAATTGAAATAATCTCTATAAAATATATGCAGTCGCAAATTAACTGTATACAGCAACTATCTGAACAATCAACTACCAAAGTCCATGAATTTTAGGCAAAATAAAGTTATTACTGAGAGACAAAATAATTTGAAGTGATTTTTTCACATAAAATAAAAAGAAATACAGAACAGCAGTCAATTAAAATGATACGTTACTAACAAGGCATTTTACATGACTCAATGATTATTTTTTCATCAACTCCCGTATGAAGCGAATAAAATTGGAAACAAATAGTCAAGCAAGAAAACAAACATTTCAATGAAGCAGCGTGTAAAAAAATTAATATTGCGTTTATTTACTGAGAGTTTTGTCTAAGACTTAACAAATATGGCATAAACATCCGCAATGTTACAATACCATGGCAAACGCTTGTAATATTGTTCCCACATATTTTGTTTATACCTTCCATTGTTTTTACCAGCTCTTGTTTTAACTTTTTCTGTACTTAAACATTGATCGAGTAATTTACATGATTGTGTGCTGGCTGAGGAATAATTTTCTACTTGGAACGAATACAAATATACTAAGTACATATATTTCAGATACGAAAATAGAAAAATATCCTGTAAACTTTTAACATTTCATATTATAAATTCTGCAGTTAAATTCTTTTGATGCATTCCTCTCACTGTGAATAGTTTGTCTCAGCAGCTGAAAAGGAGATAATTCTCGGAACACAATGAAAGTCAATGATATGGGGAATTTTATAGCGAAAAGAGTCGGTAGGTTCTTTTTCCCGAAATTCAAATTTTATGTGTTCTCATGTTGAAGTAATTCGGTATGAAACAATTTTAAATGATAGGGATGGATAAGTAAAATTTAACGAAACAATTAATGATCTAATATTATTAATACATTTAAAACGGTAAGAGTTTTTGTTTAGATAGCAATTTGAACTTTCTACTCAAACACGTTTGCTTCAGATGAAAAGTAATGCGCCCGAAATTAGTCATTACTGGAAATTATTAACAGGTTTGATAGCAAAAACTAGTAGTACTTTGGTTCATAGTACCTTAAAATTCAAAGAACGCTTATCTGCAATTATTTGTTCACATCGTTTTCAAGTTTTATTTTATTATATTCCATTAATTTGTTGTTTTGGTCGTTTTGTTTTGCGAGTTCCAATAGATCTATTGAAAGCAGACAATGTTTCATAGAGAGTTTCTTTAGATTCAAAAACTAATGGCTGTTTTTAAATGTTAAGATTATTCAGTATCCACTCTCCAATTGTCCAGCAATCGTCTGACGTGAGTCCTTACAAAAATGTCCGGGGATTATAAGTATATGTGATGCATTGCGTTTTTAAGTTACAGTTCGGTGGATAGCAGGATTTCCTTCCTTCTATAGTCCACCATATACATGTACAGATCTTGGTAAACAGAAATCGTTTCAATTATCAAACAATTGAGTTTTTCTGTTTTCGGATGCGGCATATACAGTATTTTTGTTGTAACTTTTCTGCGAGTCTTTCTTTTGTAGGATTAATTTGTACAGGTTCAGCTAGTTCTATTTAACTACGTATCTCTTTTACAGCGTTCGCCTAATCAAATGCACACACAACCTTCATTAACGGATACAATTATTAATGAACAAACCATGGGTGTACGAACTTCCAGAGGTTCAATCAAGTTACGGAATTTAAACAAAACCGTCGAAAGTGGAAAAGAAAGACAATCGACAATCAACTGACGCCCAACTAACGCACGAATTTACCTCGCACCACCGGCAACCATATCGAAGCGTTTGTAAAGAATATCCTCCGCGCATCCACCCGAAATTCAAATCGTTTGGAACACACCAGCGGCGCCCAAATCAGAATCACCTATTCATCGTTTTCATATCGCGCGGCGGGAGTCGGTGGGGCGGGGCGGCGTCGGACGAGTGTAAAAGCGCGGCGTGAGCGCGCGACTCAATTACTCGTGGCGCGCCTAATTGCAACGCGCGCGCTGTTTACCGCGCCGGAGAGAGAGAATACTTTGCCGCGGCGCCATATGGTGCATGTAATTTAGCCGTTTGTGTGCGTGTCGCCGCGCGCGCGCGCGCGCGCGCGCGGGGCGAGAGCTATCGAACCGCTAATTGAAAATGCGCCGGTCGCACGCGCGCCGCCGGTGCAACGGTTTGTTTCCGCAAGCTAAACACACGGCGAGGGGGCCGGGCTGGGGGGGGAGGGCGGCAGAGGGCGGGGGCGAGTCGGGCGCGCCGCTGGGGATGGGTGCTCATGCAGCGAAGGCACGGTGATAAGAGGGGAGATGTGGCGTGTTGGGATGATGATGGGATGCGGTGACGGAGCGGGGTTGTGCCGGAGGGTGGCTGGCTGCCCGGGAGGGTGGTGAACGGTGATGGAGGCGGGTCGGTGATGGTGATCTACGGTCGGTGGGATCGGAGCGCGCCGGGAGGTTCAAAGCGAGCGATCTCGGTCTAACGAACGACAAAGCGCTGACGTCGTTGATGGGAAAGACACGGTATAGGGCGGTGGAGTCGGTAGGCGTGGTTACTTGGTCACTTGGTTAAGTGACCGGGGTGACAAAGGCGGTTGCGAGGTTGGTGTGTGCGGTCGATGTTTGTTGAGGCAGGGTTGCCTGTTCCAGGCGGTGCGGTGAGTACGGGAACTTGCTGTGGTTGGCCTAATCGGAGGGGAATGCAGTTGCGGCTTCGTCCGTCAGCGCGGCAGAGGGTGAGGTGAGTAAGGGTGGAAAAATGTCGGCAGAAATAAGAGAGACGGGGAAGTGGGCTGTTAGCTTGAATACATCTTACAATTTACGTGCATATTGATTGAATGATTGAGGATTCATTGCGCGTCAACTGCTAAGATCATTAGTTCCGTTTGTGTAGAGCATGTTTTATCGCGTCAGGTGGCGGTGATACTTCCCCGCCTACTGGCGAGATCCGGCGCCGCCGACGTCGGCTTGCAGAGATTCCCCAACCAGGTATCTCCTACCAGCGGGACACCGCCCCAATCTTCTCTGAGCTCCTGACTCGTTCCCCGACATGTGGGGTAGTGTTGAGCTTGTAAGGTTCAATGTGTGTAAGGGTGAGGACAGAAAGTGGAAGGAAAGTTCGCGCGCGGTCCGTGACCCGCTTATTAAAGTACTGTTCCGGCATTCGCCTAATGTCAATCGAAGAAACCACGGAAAACTACCGATCAGAGCAGCTTAGCTAGAATTCTCCTCCAGACAGCGGCTGAATTCGACCTAGCTGGCAAGCTAGTGTCGAAAATCCTGCCACCTTCGGGACTCTATCCCTAGAACCTCCATGTCTGAAGCACTTCCGTGACATTAGTTGATGCACTGAGCCAGTTTTGCCGCTTTGCATGCCAATATGGTTGTTTAAATAGCCGTGCTAATAATGTATTCCCAAGTACTTCATGAGAGAAAATTGATTCTGGATATTAGATTAATAATTATATTTAATTTTAATATTAATTACACTCAAACCTTTATATTCAATATTAAGAAATAATGAGAATGTGTTTTATAAATTTCTCTCCTTTTAAGTCAACCTTGGTCATTTACACTTAGTGCAAATTAAATTGCAATCCACTTAAAAATGTTTTTAATTCCAATATTTACAGAGATCCTATCCGCGTCAACTAAATCTGTCATTGAATTTATTTTCTGTTTAACGTGCTATAAAAAAAATAACATTACATTGATGTCATTACCAGCGGTGCCTTGTACCTGGAGCTGACGACGATGCGTCATCGCAGCGTGGTCCGGGCGCCATCAGGCCGTTCCCGCCACCCGCCGCAGCTGAGCGATGCGCATAAATTCACGCCCGCCTGCATCTTCCCCTCCCCTCCCCGGCGTCATCTCGTGACTAAAGTTATGAGCGCGGCGAATCCCTCTCAGCAACGCGGGGGCTCGCCATGGATCATCCCCACAATATCTTGCTCCCAGCCGGTGACTGGGCCGCGGGGCAGCACGGAAAGGCGGGCGAGACGAGGGGGCATGCAGTGGAGGTGCAGACGGCAGGCAATACGGAAGAAGTGTAGACGGGGTGACGGTAGAGGGAGAAGGGCGTGGTGGGTGCTAAAACGAAGGGAACATGGGAGCTGTACTGACCACGTGCCTTATCAGGTCCTGAGATGGGTACTTTTAATGAGGGTGAAGTGTGTAGGAAGATGAGATGAGTTATTGGCGGAGTTTGACTGCTTTGCGAATGGGAAGGAGTTCTAGAGCCATATGTGCAAATGTAGGAGAAGGTGATAATCTGGGAGCTGTCCACTTGAACGAGTCTCAAAAGTGGTAGGGAAGTGCAGATAGCAGCGAAATCGAGGGAAACGGGAATGGCAATTTTGGGTCAAAGCTGGCAGCTGCGAGAGTAGTGCGTGCTGGGGAGTTGGATCCCCGCCGGAAGACAGGAGGCGGAAGCAACCGGTGCAGCAGGGGGCAGTGCGATGTGACGAGCATCGCAGCGTCCTCTCGAGCCCATTAGACGCCCCTTGCCCGCCCCATCGCTCTCCGCGCCTCGCGCTGCCCTTTCTCGCCCGCGCTCCGCCATGACTGGACAGAGAAGGGCTCTCCGCTTAATAATTGAAAGCGTGGGCGGGAGGGAGACTTGACGATGCTAATGAACCCACTTCCCAGGGAGCTCCTGGCCCGGAGGGGAGACGAGGTACTTCTGGGAACGCGAAAATATGTTGTGCCGCACTCTGCCTCCGCCTTTGCCGCCCTCGCCGCCCGCACCGCCGCCGCGCCGGCCGCCGACAGGTATTTTCCGTGGGCGACAGGCGCTTTCCGGTGTCACTCTGCCGAAAGCGAAGCTCTCAGTCCTTCCCCGGGCGGCGAGGCGCCGCGCCGCGCCGCGCCGCGCCGGCAGAGAAAGGGAGAGGGTCGCAGGGCCGCGTGAATAATTAGGTGCGCCACTTCCCCGGCGAGTTGATGCAAGATCTATGGGATGAATGATGTTCCGCGCTCCGCGGCGACGCGCGAGGAAATCAGCGGCCTGCGGTGTGCCGGGTGTGGCTGAAATGGGCCTCCCGAAAGAGATCTCAGGCGGAACGTGTTCTTCCAGTGGCGGCGAGGGGAGTCTCCTGGAACAGCAGGGGAGTGAGATGCAGAGATGCGACTGTTTTCGAAGCTAACTTTCTTTTATTGCTATGATTGAACTAAAAGTCCTTATCGATGTATCTCACGTTTCATTGTAGATGTCATGCATTTGTTAATATGGTCTTAGTTGTGAGTTGTTTTACAATTCCTATTCGTGATTTGTCATCATCGAAAGCATCTTCAGCAGAAAAAAAAGTCATGTAATATTTTTGAAATATTTTCTATGTAACCCTAATCTAATGCATAAAAATCAATGTTTATTTGTTTGTTCGTATTTTATGCGCCGCCGTACCGTTCATTCTATTTGGATAAAACTTTGTCAACTTTTTGCTTACACTTGCGAGAAGTATATAAGCATTATACGATGGAAATGTGCGTATAGACGCGCGTCTGTCGAATATAGACAAACGTTAATAATAATTGTATTCGTTTGTTCTGACTCAAGCGCCCCTGATCAGCTATACGCAACCCGTCATTCCCACAAGTATTATTAAGCGCGTCTTAGCTGCATATTCTGCCCCTGCGATTGTGAAATATCGGTCGGAATTATTACTTCAATGTTATCTTGAAAAATTAATTCAAATTTCTACAAGACATTGTCATAGCGAATGCATACTCATACTTGAGGGGAGAACGTTTTAACAGGATACTCGACAACCATGTCCAAATCAGGGGATAGAACAAACACACTAGCGAGAAAACCTTTCATTTTTTCAACTTTCAACTTTTTGCAGAGCGTAGCGTAGAACGTTATGAACAATCACGTGACCAGTGCCATGTGAATACATTGCCGAATCGACTAATCTCGTATAAAACTTATTTTACATTATTGTTAACATAAATAAATCCTGGTAAAATTCTTCTGATGTTTTCAGTTAAACATTTAGTTGATTCTCTTCCTCTGTTTATTAATACGATGAAAATTATTGAAATTTGAATTAAATGATTAACATCAGCAGTGAAATATTACAGAATTTTGCTGAAAGTGAAGTTGTGAAATATTTATATTGTCTTCGTATTGAGATAATACGCATCTCATAAAAATATTAAAAGTGCTATTTTATAAATAGATATGGGTGTTAGAGTAAACAAAAATCGTCATGTAAATAAATTTCTCAGTGTGGGTTTTAAAACTACTTACGAGGGTAATTATTATTTTCATAAATATTTCGTAAATGATTTACATTTTAATTAGTTTAAGGGAATTAATTTAAGCCAACAAATGACGATCGACCAATCCCAAAAGTGAGTAAAGTCACACGTCAATAGGAAACAGAAGAAGTTACGCAAAGTAAGAAAGATAGATCATCATTATGTACAGATTTGCGCATCGGCGTCAGATGTTGAGAAAGAATTGAAAGGAAAATGGGATTTGCAGTAGTAGGAAGGCAAGTAGTCGAAGATGAGAGGCGATGGCGAACTGTTGTATAGTTATTGCGAGATGAGATGCGAAGGAGGAGAGGCTTAGTTAATTGAGTTAGAGTTAACGAGTTAGTAGAGCGATAGTAAAGATGCCCAGGGTGAAAGTATTGTTTGATGAATGATGGACGCATAGAAAGTTAAAATCAAGACGCGTAAAATTATGAACACGAATGAGGAGTTTGGTGACAGGGAAGACTTTTCAGGAATTTTGAAGTGTGGCATGCAAAGCGATATCTAAGCGTTGTGGCATCTTCTTAAAGGAACTACCATTTCATAATATGAAAGAAGATAAAGTTTTGTAATCTACAGAGAAATTTGCCATATATAAAAATTAATTCAAAGATGGTTATTTATAGTAAAGGATTGATCTCATGTATGACTTGTATGAATAATTTTACTGGGTGCGAAAATTTTTAAATACTGTATGATGTTTTTGAGTTAAAGAAAGTAGAACCCAACTATACTTATGTAGGGGTTTTCATTTAGAAACCAAATTTCGTGATTTTTATTTTCATTGTAAAGTTGTTTTCCCTAGAAATGTTATTGCTTACAATAATTGAATAACTGTTTTCCGGTTTTATAGTCCTTTTTAAAAAAATAATAAAATCGTAAACTTAGAGGAATGAACGTTTTTCTATCATCATTTTCACGACAACTACAATACAATTATAATAAAATACAACGATATCCTTGCACCTGGAAATTATGGATAGCGAAGTGAAGCTAGCGAGTGTTTTAAGTTCGAAGATTGACAATTTTAAAATGCAAAGGTTAGTGAGTGTATATAAATAAACTCAATAGCCAGCGATCGTATGTTACATGTGTCCCTTTCCGAAAACTTTTCAATAATTATAATTACAAGCGACGCATTACGATGGATAGGGATTAGGTGGATAGCAAGATATCCTATAAAATAGTGTACTACAAAATACATGTATAGATCTAGGTAAATGTGCATTTCAATAACTTTTTCAGAAACACGTTTAACCCTGTGTTCACAAAGAGTAGTGATTATATTGTTCCAAAAGTTTTAAACATACCTTATTCTCGGTTTTGGAGAATAAGAAAGAGATGAAGCAATATTTTGGGGGGGAATTTGATATTTCGTTTAATTCATGTACTTTCCAATTATATTTTTGCTACTGTTCTTCCTTTTGTTTGATGTTATCGCAAGGGCTCAGCTTGTATCTATATTTTATTAATTCTCGAGACCCTGTAAATGTGAGATTGCCAATCTCCGATCAAAGAAATTTTCTACGAACCGCCAAAAGCTAGTTGCAAGATAAAAAAATATATTAATTAGACTAAATAAATATTGCGACACAAGGGCTCCTGTCCAAAATTTGGAAATGTAAAAATAAAAGACTTTTAGAAGAAAACGTTTTGTAAACGTTCTTGAAATGGTTTAAACTGCATAAATTGTTGCCTAATAATAATAATAATAATAATAATAATAATAATTCCGTAGTAATTTTGCTTTCTAATCTACCTAAAAATATTTTCACAAGTCCAGAAATATCGTCATTATTATTATTGCTTTTACTACCATTGTTAGTGTTATTATTATTATTATTATTACTTTAGAAATTGTTTTATAAAGATAAATGTTCCGGTACTACTTATTAAACATTTAATGTTTTTTTCATGATATACTGTTTTTCTCTCTGAATTTTGACGTGGGGAAGTTCATTGTGAGAGCTCATTTGTATTTTGTTATATGAACGAGGCTATGGATATTTCATTTAATGATTTTGAGACAAATGGATGTTTATTATGTTGATATATGTTTTGTGTTGTATTTAAAACTGCTCATTAGTCGGGCTTTGCATAAGTAATAAGGCTTTCAAATGGGATATAACAGATACATGCATTTGTAAATACACGCATTATATCCCGCATCCTCAAATTGCTCTTTCACGTATAGAGATGAAGTCACCCGGGAGGGAATAGTGGGACATATAATGCCATGATCGGAAATTGAGCGCAGGCCAAAGAGAGCAGGTTTGTCAATATGAATGTCGTTGAATAAAACATAACAGTTGAGGGTATTTCATTCATTTTGGGATTGAATGATAGTTTAGGGAGATATATAGATACGTAGCCGACATTAAATAAAATCTGAAAAGAAAATATCTTCTGTATATGTTTGAATCAAATATGAATCATCACCATCCAGATTTGATATGTTGTAGCGTGTGATTTTCCAGAAGTTGTGTTTTTTTCTGACGCTTTTAACACTTTTACGATTGATACAAACCTTTTTTATGAACACGGCAGGTTTTACAAAATCTCCTAACAATGACAAGTAAAACTCGACGTCATAAAGCAGTAGTTACATTTCACGGCAATTTTAATTATTTTGTAGAGTCGTTTTTAGCAGACTTCTCCGAGGGTGAATTGTCATAATGTCACATCTCTTCCGAGCTTCAAAGCGCGAAGTTCCATCTTGTGCGCCAACAATTGGCGCGGGGCGCAGGCCATTTCCGGGCGGCCTCCGGAGCTTCTCAAGGCGCTCTCGGTGTGGGGCGTGCAGGGGTAGGGCGCTGGGCGCGGCGGAGGCGGACAAAGACGTGAAGCGTGGCGAGGCGAGGCGAGGCGAGGCGAGGCGCGGGGCCGGGCGGCCGGATTGGCGCGCGGCACGGCACTGGCGCGCCAACGGCACACTGCCCCTCCAGCGGGGGTGGGGGTGGGGGTGGCAGACACAGCGCTGCTCGTAGTGGACAGATGTGTTAACTTCTCTGCAAGAAAATAAATATTCACGTTGTTCAATGTTCAGCTGCCTTTAAGCACTCGAGTACAGCCTAAAGTGGAGCCTACTACACAAAATTGTTATTCACATTGCATCTTGAGAGTAATTTCAACTTTTGCTTGACTTTCAACTCTTTAAGATCATTAAAATCATTAAATGTTTAATTTCCATATTTTTATTATTTCCAAATGGAAACTGAAGTAGATACGTTTATTAGAATGCATTGGAACATGAACTTAATAATAAGTTAATTATCAACACATTTCTCTCGAAACATCGGTGCATTTCGTCACCCGAATGTTTTCTAGTAATAATTTCTAGTATTTCTTACTAAACCTGCAATCATCATTGTTTAAATGCCGTTAACAACGACTTATTCTCTCTATTTGCGTGTTTCCACATGCTGGGAATCCACGAGATGGCCTGGGGGGTAACCTTCTTTGTCCAGGTAGAATCCCTGTTCTCCCTCCGCGCGGAGCGTAGTGGGGGCGCGTGTGGCGACGGGAGCGGCCGCGGGGGCGGGGCGGGGCGGGGCGGGGCGGGCGGCGCTGGCGCTGGCGCAGGTGGCGAGCGCGGGGGCGAGAGCGGGGGCGGCGCGGGCGGAGCGCGCACAATGGCGGCGGCGGCGTTCGCGTGAGGCACGCCAGCCGCAAGGAAGCCCCAAAGTCTTTTGTTAAAGTGACCCTCGCGCTGCAGCACATGAATCAGCCGCTGAAAAATGGCGCGCGCGCGCGCGCGGGGGGATGCGCGTGTGGGGGCGGTGGCGGGGGGTTAGGGGGGGGCGGCCAGGTCACGCGCGGGGCCGTTGGCCGCGACGCGCGCTCCCTGCCGGCGAGTGGATGCTGGGATTGCGTTGGCGCTCTAACAAGATGAGCTTGTTTTGAAAGAGGTTGCTGGCTACGCGTGGAGGCGTTGGGAAGGTGGAGCATGTTGTAGGAGCTCGTGTTTCACAATTTTGGTTGCAAGATTGGGAGAGAATAGAATGATGTAGATAAAATAACATTCACCTTCGTTATTACATTATCGTACACGGTCGGATGTACGGAGGAATATGAGTTTTACAGAGAAAGTTTTAAAATGCTGCGCGAAATTGATGTCGTGATTTTCAATATTTTTTCAATTTTTCAAAACGTTTGTCAGTTGCCTGTCTACCCGTCCGTCGGTTTGTTTGTCTGTCTTTCTGTACGTCCGTTTGTGAACAATACAAACGCCTAAAAATCCGTTGGATCGATTCCCAGGGATTCGAGGCTCGCGGATTTTGAAATGAATTTTCATGTACATTGAAATGAATCAAGTGAGGTTTTTTAGGAAACTTCACTCGACATCAAAAATGACTCCAAATTTTTTTCTCTAAATTTCTTACTAGAATAGAGTGAAATTCTCGTAGAAAGAAGGTCCAGTTCCTAATTTCACTGTTATCTCAGTATTTTGAAAATGGCATAAAAGGTGATATTGATAAATTTTAATGCTACATTGTTTGCATTCTTCTGCTATGGAAACGAATGGTATCAAATTCATTGAAATGTGTAGATTGGACGTTGTAAAGCATATTGAGACAGCGTTTTCATGAAAAAGTCTTAGTCAATTATTTTATTTATCAAATTAACATTAGGTTATATAATCATAACTCGTTTCAAATTTTTTGTAGAACGGGTGAGTTAGTTTGTTTCGTGAGATAGGGCCTTGGAAATGGTGAATCCATGTTGGGCTTGGGCGCTGTGGATTCGAAACCCGCATAAGGCATGCATGTTTTAGAAGTGTTTGTGGCGTGAGACTCTCGTGTATTACAAATATACCTTAATCCCTCCATATTCTCTTGGCCATCCCTCTGTGTGGAATGTGTGTGCAAAGTGTTTGCGTGAAAGTGAAGAAATGGATCCCTTTACTCAGAATAATAATAACAGCTCGTAGGAAGACTATTGGTTTAGTAAAGATAAAGGCTTATCCAATGTTCGAGGGAGGGGAGAGCGCCCGGGGACCATTCACTAGGAATGTCCTCATGGGAGGCCGGCGTAGGTATTAGGCATTATGCGCCGATAGATGGCATTCGGAAAGGGGGCGGGGCAAAACCTAAAGTTAGCCTAAACTCAAAAGATAGGGAATCAACTTGTACGAGAAAGTTTGTACCTTTTTGTGGCATCACTAGTTTTGCCTGTTGACTTGATATAAAAATAAGATTATAATCGAATATTTTCCACAAAGTTCTCTTAAATTGCATTCAAAATATTTATTTCTGCAACAATTTTATATTTTCACGTCAAGTCTGGAAACTTTTATTTTTTCTCAATTGGATCTTTAATCTTCTCAAAAAAATGAAAGAAAATCGGCCTCTTAAGAAATGAGAACACAGTTTACCACATGAGAACATAGTTTTCATAGACAAAATATTATTCACATATAGTATGATTCCTGTATAATCTTTCGGTAATCATAGATCATAAGCCAAATCCTTTAATGAATGGAATATGCATTTTCTCTAAAACACTGTCAGAATGATATTCATCTCCTGGTTCAGTATATATTGGCTGTCTGTTGGTATTCCCACACAAGAAGCTAATGTAGGTACGAACTAGCATAGCATCACCATGGGGCAAACGTGTTACGGCAGAGGGCATATTCTAACACAGTCTCCCGCCTAATTTTACTGGTATGTCCACCAATTTTCACTGTACAAATGTAACCATGGGTACTGTGATTCATAGGCCCGATAGGCCTCACGTCCAACACAGTTACCGTACTAGGGCGTGAAAAAATACCCACTAATCCTTGGGTTCACGAAGAAGCTCTTAACAAGATTATGACTGTGATGAATTATTCTTAAGAGAGCTCTAGTATTCACTTCTCTTAGTTCCACTCAAATTGACACTTTCCCTTATCAACCTTCAAAAAAAGAGAAACAACTATAAAACAAGAAAAGCAGAACAACATAATTTGCAATAATGAAAAGGTTTTTCAGATTTTTTCTTTTACTCTCCCGCATATGATTACGTAGTATAGAATTTTTACTTTCTCACCAAAGAGTAGAGAAAAAGTTTTATAATGCTGCGCAGAAAAACGGCGAATGTTCGGCAGAAAACTCTTATTACATGACCTTGGTAAGAAAAAAAGTTGATAAATCCAGTTGCTAAGTTTAGAAAAAACATCCTCAAACACGTGATGTAGCCCAAATCCATGTTTTTGTGGGTCCTTGATACAGAAAAATCGAATCACGGCAAAAGTCTGCCTCTCCGTCCGTCCATCTGATCGTCTGTTTGTCCGTTTGTGATCAGTGATAGCACCTAAATCGTATGCTGGTATTTCTCCGCCTACACCACCACTTCTACCTCGGCCACCACCTCTGCTTAGCCCCCCCCCCCCCCGCCACCATTTCTTCCCCCATACCTGACACCATTTCTGCCTCCACTACTAGTATTTCTCCGCCTCCACCACCACTTCTGCCTCCATCACCACTTCTGCCTCCACCACCACTTCTGTTTTCCCCTCCGCCACCATTTCTTTCCCCATACCTGAATTCATTACTGCCTCCACTTCTATTATTTCTCCGCCTCCTCCGTCACTTCTGCCTCCACCACAACTCCTGTCTCCGACACCACTTCTGTCTACCCCACCGCCACCATTTCTGTCTCCGTAGCTGACACCACTTCTGCCTCTGCTAGTAGTATTTCTCCGCTTCTACTGCCATTTCTTCCTCTGCCACTACTTCTGCCTCCTCCACCACTTCTTCCTCCGCCACCTCATTTTCCTCCGACACCACTTTTTCCACCGCCACTACTTCTGCCTTCCTCTCCGCCACCAATTCTGTCCCCGTGTTCGACACCATTTCCACCTCCGCTACTAGAATTTCTCCGCCGTCACCACCACTGCCTCCGCCAACACTTCTTCCTCCACCATTTCTGCTCCCGCTTCCGCCACCTTCTCTGCCCGCGACTCGGCCAACACTTCTGCGTCCGCCCCCGCAGCCACTTGTAAATCCGCCTCCGCACCAGCGTGGGCTCTCCGCGCCGCCAGCCATCGATCGCTGATCTAGGCCGCCGCCGCGCCGCTGCACTCCGCCTGCTGCCCTGTTGGCGCTGCCCCGCGCGCCTTCACTTGCGCTCCCGCCCTGCCCCTGCACGGAAGCCAACGCGGGCGTCGAACCGGAACAGTTGGACTTATTCGCAGGTATTTGCGGCGACGCACGTCAAGAATCGATCTCGCAAATCTCATATTTATACAAAAGGCTTTCGGACGATGTCGTTTTATACATCTCTTTTTTATCTTGCACCTCATTTTGGGAAATGAATGCATCGTTTTATTTTCGAATGTATTTTCCACCTAAAACAAAGTTCTATATTTTTAAAAGAAATATTATACATATATTATAATCTTCATTATTGAAGGATATAATGATTAGCTCCTCTTATTTTACTCATCGGCGCTCACAGCCTAAAACAAGCCAGGAAGCAACATTTCTGGTCCCCCTTTTCCATTAAACGTTTTATTTACATATTACATATTTCGCTAGTAAATAAATTAAATATACATACTCGAAATGAAATCAATTATAACATGAATGATACAACTAATTCACACTTTTGATTTTTTGTTGAACAGAGGTGACTGACGGCTTTGAAGAGCATCCTCATCAAATTGATTCCAAAGCTTAAGGTTATAAAGAAAAAAGTCAGGGATTAAACAAATTTATGAAAGTAAGCATTTTATTATGTCAGACTACGAAGCCTCGTTCAAAGTTTCATGGAGGCCATGGCCTTCACATACCCCCTCCCCTACCTTTCTACTTCCGTAAGGTTATTATTTTCCCTGTGCGTAAGCTTATTATTTTCCTAGTTTACCGTCACACTTTTATATTTTTAGAAATATTTACCTATAAAATAGAACCAAATATTGAATAATGTTTAGGATACGAAACTATAAAAAGAATTTGCAAAATATTTTCTTTGAAGTGAATTGTTGCTAAATCAAAGATGTTTGTGTGTCTTACCAAATCTGTCTTCATTTATTAAAACAAAAATATACTTCAAATAATTTATTCTTTTGAATAATTTATTAATCGGATATTTTCATTATCTGAATGCCAGACTTGAGAGAATATAATACCTCAATAATCGAAACATATCGATTCGCGTTCAGGTTGCGAGGTATGCAAATTTGGTCTGAAATATCAGTTTTGGTCTGATGTGCCAGCGCAATATAACATAAAATCACGAGGAGCATTTGCAAAACATGGAGCATTTGCATATTCTATTAGTATGTGTACGCTTCTCCACTGCAGAAATATTGCACAGACTGGCTGATGATGATAACCTATCATTTATAAACACCAAATATGTGGAATACAGGCGTTTCAGTATTCACGATACAAAAATGTTCTTCGTATTCATGGAAAATCCGTGTTTTCAATTTCGCTGGTCGTTTTATTTCAAAGCCTGTTCGCATTAGACTTTAAAGAAAGAATATTGTCACTATAAAAACACGAATGATAAGATATCGGTTATTACATTCCACTTTCCACGTTATTACTTAGGTATATTTATTACTTAGGTACCACGTTATTACTTAGGTATTAAAAGGCAAGAGATCTGGGCAGCAACGGCTGAAAAACGTTCGCTAGTAGCTCAAATCCATGCGAGTCCGTTATGGGGCTGCGAAAGTTACGTTCATACTCTCGGAAAGGACGCAAGAGGGGGATACGCGTGGTTCAGGGTTGGGGGATGGATGCAGCGTAGACTAAAGGACGCAAGTGGTAATGGCATCTGTGTGCTTTGCGGTGATAGGGAAGACTGGATTCACATCCTCTTAATTTGCTGTGTAACCGAATCATGGAGAGAAAAATGGATGGGAATGGGAAATTACTACTTCCTAAACAGGAACGTAATGCTCGCCCAAAACATTTTAGGTGATAAAAGGTCTAAATTCATGAAAGAATGAGGAACATTTTTAGGAAAGGTTCGGACCATTAGGGAAACTGAAATTAGGGAGTGGGAAAACAGCACCGGTTAGCTTGAGCGGAGCCTAGACTGGAGAGAAATAAATAAGTCAATAAGCTAACAATATGTAAGTTAATCAGTAATTTTATGTTAAGTTAGTAAACAGTTAAGAAATAAGTCATTAGTCGTAGTCAATTGGTAAGTAACAGGTCAATATAATAAATAAAATAAAACTGGCATAGTAATAAGCATTAGGGGGTGAAGGGAAGGGGGGATCGAAAATGTAAGGGCAGAGGCGCTGGTGCGGTCGACCTTCTGTGGCGCTGTTTGATTTCAGGTTCTGAGGAGGCCAAGTACTGGAAGGAGACGGCGGGACGCCCGCACCAGAAAATAAATAATTAAAATAAACGTCGGATAGATTAGAATGTACTCGGCTTCTGACGGCAGGTTTTTCCCCCTTCAGGGTTTTTTTCCTGAGCCGTACCTTATGGTCTCTTTTCCGCGGCTTTGATGCGATGGAGAGAACATTTGGGGTGAATACCAGAATACTAGTGAATACTAGAACGCAAAAGGATGTAGGTATTGTAATGGCTTAAAGGCCTTCGGCCTAGCCACATGGGATCAAGTAATCTAATTTGTTTGTAATAATTACCTATTAAATAAATAAATAAATAAATAAATAATACTTAGCTATACCACTCATTTCTTTAAATTAAATTCATCATAAATGTCTTTGTATACGCGCAGTTGCAACGAATCTACTTTCCCTAAAAAGTGGTCAATTATCGTAAATATAAGATTATCACAGTTTCAGCTCGACCGGACCGACAAAACCTACATTATCCACCCCAATGTTAAAAAAAGCATTTTTTTTAAACAATCGAGTGTTTTTCGCAATAAAATAAAAACGCTTTGTTATAAGAATGTGTTATTTTCTCGCTTTGGAGATAATGTTTCTGTTTTGAATTTTCACCTTCACAACTTGTTTGACGAACGTAGAAATCAACATATGTACGGGAGTTTCTTGGACTAGACGTGAAAATTCGCGATACGTTGATAAAAAATAATTTACTAATATTTTTTACTTATTTATCGCCAAAAAGTCCAAGACAACATTCTTGTTAATTCCAAATTTGCCAAATAAGATTAGTGAAAAGAAATTGGAAAAATGGAGGGGTGAGAAGAAAGTATTGTCATATGAATCAATTATTTACTATAATTAATCGATAATTAATTTTAAACTTTGGCTTTTTATTATAAAAGCAATTAACATCTAAAAACCGTTCTTAGGACAAATCGTTTTCATTATATTGCAAAAATCACGCGATTTGTTGTAGTAAAACTTACTCTTTAAACTGTGTGCCGATGAGGCACGTCTTAACGTAATCCGAACGAGCTGAAACTTTGAAACACTAACATGAAACTTTAGACTCTATGATGTTTAATAATTATATTTGTATTCGTTCAATGAAAACAAACTCATAAACATTGCCTCCCATTCTCTTTAAATACGATTTCTTTCTATAAGTATTGGCGACAATGAAGCATTTAAACTGAAATTTGAAAGTAATAGTAGCAAAAATTAATCTCAAGAGACCCAAGTTTCTTTTATTAGGTGTTGACTTCATAGGGTTAATTGCAAAATATAATCAGTTTAGCAAATCTACCTCCAGATGTTGCTGGTAAGTAACTAATTTTATTCCAAAAGTGCATGAGGATGTTTAAAGAGCTGCTCTCAATTATAACTGGAATTAATCCTTCCATATCATTCATTTACGACACTGAAATGCAAGTACACAGATTCCACTTCATTCCATATTCCTTTTTTTCTACTGAGCGTGGTTTTTATACCACGTAATTACCTTTTGAACCACAATGAAAACTTAACTACTTTGTGAATAATAGGTCGGGAACACAAATTAAAAATATATACTATTTACTTAACTTCAGAACTTAACATCTTCATTTTTAAACACACAAATTTCATTTAATCTAATGTTTTATATTGTGCTGCCAAATATTGAAGGAATGAAACGGTGAAAATATTCTGACTTACCTTGCGAACAATGCGAAAATATCATTTCATGATATTTCAATATCTTCACAGTTCGAATCAACAGCTGGCATAATTGTTGGAATATCAATAGCATGTTGGCGTTGATGGAAAATAAGAACACGATGATACCAAAATAGTAGTCTGTATCATTCCTCAATAATTATATATTTTTAGAAGACTTTGTTTGCCAGTAAAGACGTTGGTGGAGTTTCGAAGTTCAAATAACTTGAAAAGAGGTTTCAAATGAGACCAACACCGTCCAACACGTTTCAGTGGTTCTCTCGTGGGAAGGAGTGTCAAAATCAACGTACTGCTATTAATGTAAACCAGCACACCCGTGCGAGCACTCTCTGATGTTAAACTCGACCTTCTTCTCTGTACTATTTTCTTATTAAGAGGAAAAATTGTTAACAAAACGTCTTTGTCTGTTTAAAAAAACATAAAGATAACTTCCAAAATACTTATACAATATTAAATAAAAATAACAAACAATAAAATTGAAGTTTGAAACAAAGGTTGAATAAAGGATTATTCAGTGTTATTGACAAATTTTCTTGGAACAATTCACAGCAATTAAAAGCCTTAAAAACAGCCTTAAAAACATCATTTGAAGTAATTTGACAATCTTGCTTGATAGAGTTTCGCTTTTTTTGATAGCCACAAAAATAGAATAACTTTTTACTCTTATGAAGGCTACGTAAAGTTGTCCATGCGAAAATACAAGATGGGGAAAAACAACTATATACTCTTTGAAATATTATTTAACATTATTACCGAACTGAGAGGTACACTCGTGCAATTCAGTCGCCTCGATTATCAGTAAGTATTTTAATTTCACATACAGTTGCAGATTCTGCATGTCTCTGAACACGTAGAGTAGTATCGAGAAGCTCTGGACCAGGAAAATGTCTTAATATTCAAGACGCTCTCGTTCTACAGATTACGGTGCGAGGAACCGGCCTCAAAATTCCAGATTTTAATACCATAGAACGTTTTGTTTAGGAGTTTTTAACTCGATAGATTTTAAAAATCCTGCCCTACTGTTGCAGATTGCATTTTACTTAATTTTTAAATGAGTATTTTTTCAACATATCATTCATGTTTTAAAGACAAAGTGAAATTCGTCACGTCTCCGTGAAATACTAAATCTTTAGAGACCTCATTTATAAAAATTGGTTGCATAGGAGAGCCGCAAAACTTATCTATACTATTGAAACAGTATAGGATGGGAATTTATTGTAACACTCCCGGTCGTCTCGCGAGAGAACGCCCGGTAAGCGGCCCTGAAATAGCTCAGTCGGTGATGGAAGGAATTGTTAACAAATACTGGTAACATGAAAGAAACACTTGGATCACTGGTAAAATCACTTTTATTCCTGGGCAAAATAATTCAAAATGCCCCAGGGAAGTTACACATGTAAATAGAATCTGAAATCAGAAAATTAGGTGGACAGATAAGAAGATGAAAAGTTAGTAGCCAGTGTAAAGCTTAGAAATTAGGAAGACTTATAATTAGCATCACAATGGTAACAAATATTACAGATCAGTGTGTCTTAGCGCGACACCGCATTACAGGATTTTCGCAGGGATGAATACCCTGAATTATATTGCCTTGGTAAAGTTTCTTTTTGTGGGCCCGAAGCGGGCGCGTTGCCGTCGAGGGGAGGCGGCTGCAACCTTCGCTGGGGGGGCGGCCGGGGCAACGTCCTTGTGCCCGCCCAGGCACGTGCGTCAGCTGATCGGCCGTCTGAAGGCGCCACCCGAAAGGGCGGCGGCGCGGCCGAGGGAAGGCGGCGACACAGCCGAGGGTGCGGCCGGGGCAACGGCGCCTGGCAGTCTCGTTGAGCTCGGGGTCGGCCCGCAGTCACTCTCGATTTCAAGAGCGTAGTAACCAGTCACGGATTCTTCTGATACTCGTGATTATTCACAATTGCAACTTTAGAAAGTCTAGAAATCCTGCAGCGACACATTCGCTTCACTTTACAACTGATTCCCGCTTCAGAGAATTTTCTCTGCCCACGTTACTCTGCTCTATTACAATAGCTCACACCGAAGTTTTCTCTAAGTCCATCAGAGGCGAACTTGCCTCTGGTCGGTGAATAGCTCTCCCCCTCAGAGAAGTTTCTCTCCCGACTGCCCTGCTTTGAATGCCAATTTTATAAGTCAAATCTTATTAGGTTAACTTTTACCCCCCACTCGTTTTCTCGCATGTTCCAGCTCCTTAAGATAGTTGCGTCGCTATTGGCCGAGAGAAATGGCGCATTACGTTATTTCGACCAATAGTGACAAGGGTAGTGAATGGAGTTCCGACTCTTTGCATAACTGTGAGCGTCGAGAATTTTCTTTACCCTTCCAGAACATGCTCGCACGAGACGGGCGTTGTCCGTGAAAGAATTTGTCGATTTCAAAAGCGATCTAGAGGGTTCGCCCAGCTGGCCATGTGAACACGTGCCCCACAGTAAATCTGTCGGCGACTGGCCCTGTAACGACTTTCTTAATGTGCCGGAGGCGGTAATGGGTGTCAGATAAGCAGGGTTGCGCGCGTGAGGCCATGTCGCAATCTGTTCCCAGTCGAACTCATGGTGGCCGAGTCAGTTTGTTTAATTTAATTTTCCTGGCATGAGGAAATCGGTTTCGCTACATTATATAATATGAACAATAAAACGTGAGGGGAAGAAGCATCATCTGAACTATTGTATGTTGTGCCAACTATATTTCCATTTTTGTTGTCTAAGAAAGATTTGATATCAATCCCACCTAACACTAATGAAACTATGCAATCTTCTACTGCTCTGAATTTCTCCTTACCACACTTCAAAATATTCTCATCTGCTTGCTCTTACTGTTAGTAGTTGTGGAGAGACAACATATAAAAACATTGTATGCATGAGGGATGGTAGAAAAACAAAATACTGCTGAAAGCAGCCAAATTACCACTGTCTCTCTAACATTTTTGTTCAATAATTGT
Organism: Gryllus longicercus; assembly: GCA_038098605.1. Classification (NCBI taxonomy): domain Eukaryota; kingdom Metazoa; phylum Arthropoda; class Insecta; order Orthoptera; family Gryllidae; genus Gryllus; species Gryllus longicercus. The sequence goes on along the minus strand of JAZDUA010000064.1, from coordinate 250,349 downwards.
TAAGCAAATTAATAACAAATTTAATTTACTTACACATATCATTTAGATCTTTTACCAACCTGCTCAAAATAGCATTTACAGCACTGAATGTAATAAGAGAATAGTCCTCCTAGTTTTCTTGCAAATGCTTCAACTTGTCCAAAACATAAATTGATTTGTTGAAATTAATAATCACTCTAGGAAAGTATTATTTTCAAGATTTTTTTCAATGCAATATTATGACTAAACACTGCTGATGACGAAAATATTAGTACAGGTAAAACAGAAACCAATTCTAACAAGACACATCTTCACTCTTCACTGCACACAATTATCCATTTTTTGCCAATATTGTTTCTTTTTTTTGGACGAAGAACATCAAACGTTGTAAGAGCTCTCTTTCCATCACAGTTTGATTTAGTTTCTGGGCTCTCTGATAATGCCCTTCGCAAATTTTCTTGTGCCCTCTCTTTTGGATTCAAACGAAAACACCCTGGTAATTTCGTTTTGATGGCTCCTTCCTCGAGTGTCGGCCGTCCCAAAGTTCACTGTAGTGAACACTTTTCGTGACATTTCTTCAGAGCTTCAGGACTTGCGCGGATTACACTTTTATCAAAATGAAATGCATACACATTCAAAGAAATAAGAGAAATATAATAAACAAGGTATAACAGTGATGTTATACCGTGCAGAAATGGGAAGTGAACAGTTGCACTACACGCATGAAAAACAATCTTCATCGGCATCAATACTAATATTTGTAGCTTCTGATTGCTACTCTTAAGAAGAATTACTAATTAAGGAGAATTAAGAAGAGCTACTCTTAAGAACCTTGAATTAATGATTATGCAAATAAACCTTGCCAGTCGGCGCAAACCACGGTGTACACAGAAAGTGTAAACATAAGATGAAGAAATCTAAACTATGTAAGCGTAATATCACAAACAAAGCTGGCCTCCGGCGCTAAGGTTATAAATGGATGGTATTGGGCCGTATCGTTACGAAAAAACAGCAAAAATGTAATTGAATGTCTAAGAATATCACATTCTGGATAAGTCTTATATATTATGGTATATGAAACGTTTCTTTGAGGGCTTTGATCTCACAATTCGAAGTTTTAAGGTCCTGGAACGCTTAGTTTAGGAGTTATTTACATACATATTTGCGATCGAGTATTGCGAGTTGCATTTGACGTGAACATTTATAAACTTTTTTCAACAACTCCTTCATTTTTTTTAAAGTCAAAGTGCAATTAGTCACGTCTGCGGGAAATTCTATTTCTTTGGAGACCTCATTTATCAAGATTGGTTATGTGTGAGAGACGCAAGACGTATTTGTACTACTGAACTACTGAAAATATAGGATACGATGATAATTATCTGTCTACTAATAATTTTGTTATGACTGATACGAAAATGATTTATTCCGTAAGTTTAGCTATTGAAATGTTACTTCCCTCTTCTGACTTTCCTTCTGTAGTATTCGCTAACAATCTCAAGCAGGATTTTTTTTCCTACAGTAATTATCCCGATTCGTACTTAATGCAGGGAGATCCATGATTTCCAAACAAGCGGCAGTTCCTTTTCCCCTTCTTAGGGTTCAATTGGGCGTCCTCCGGCGGGGCCGCGGGAAGGCGGGAGGCGCGCTGGCTCAGCGGCGAGACGAGTGCGACGAGGCGGCACTGGGACCTCGGAATGCGGGCGCCCCGTAATGCAGTCATGGCCTTTTGAACGCGCGGCGGAGCGCGCTAGAGCCGGCGGCGGCGGCGGCGGCGGCGGCGGCGGCGGCGGCGGCGGCGGCGGCGGCGAAGGCGACGGGGCGGAGAGCGGACGCGCCAGCACAGACAAGATCATAGTCACTACTAGCAGCGGGGGCTGGCGTCACCGGAGGCATGCTGACAAGATGACAAGTACTCTACAGACGACAGAACGCGCGAAAAAAATAACTGGATCTGTAGGAGGGGAGGGAGGAGCTGAGTAAAATAAAAAGCTAAGGTGAAGGGGCAACCAGGATAGTATAATAAATGGAAAGAATAAGAGGCCGAACATAAAGAGTTGGGTGAGGAAGTTCGTGATACGAGTAATTTGTCAGACAAGAAATGAAAGGGAGATGCAGGTTGAAGGTTGTAGAAATAGGAAATAAAATTACTGCAGTAAGATTGCGTGGTGTGCGCAGATCGGTGAGTGAGTGGTTTGCTTTACTTGCCTTTTAACTCCCGGAGAGATGTTCGATCCCTGCTGAGGTGCGTTGAGTTTCGAAGGCCGAAAAATCTACATTAGCCACGTCAAACTTGCAGCATCTAAATTAACCCTGACTAAATACCGACAATATTAGATCCGCCAATAATTTCCGTTCTAATTGGATTACATATTCGCCTAACCATGAAAGCCTCAAGAAACGGATGAATATTTCTGAGAGTGTTGTGGTGGCATTCTCTAGCGGTAAATAAGGAAGACAACATGTACTGGCAACCAGCTAGGAGCCAATAGAGTGTCAAATCGAAAATTCTCAGCAAATTCAACCAGTATTGGGGATGGCTAATGGATAAATCCCCAAGTATCCATTACATCCCCAATTACAAGCAAGATGACAAAGAGTACATAGTGGATTGAAAAGTTGACTGTGAATGATTGACACCGAGTGTTGATTAGAAAGTGTTCTTTGATCGAAGGGAATGTTATGGAAAAAGTATATCTGTGCAGGACAGTCATAAAATGTAGAGTTAATTCTATTATTGTTATTTTCTTTATTGTTATCATATTATTATTATTATCACTATTATTGTCTTAAAACGATTTAAAATTACATTGTATCAATATTCCTAATTGTAATATGTTGATTGTAGTGTTCTGTCCCCAGGTTATATAAACGTACCTGCAGAAATGATAAATCTATCTATCTAACTTGAGGGGAAAGAGACACGACCGCGACCGGCGAGAGGACCGAGGCCAGTGGGAAGTGGAGGCAGCACAAGGGAGTAGCACAAGAGCGGGGAGGCGGGGGACGGGAGCGCGCGTGGGTGCGAGGGCGCGGACGCAAGGCGAGCCTGAGCCCGCGGCCATGAATAACTCGGAAGACGGCAGCGAGAGAGTCCCTTTGTCACACGACACTCGGCCGTTCCTTGCGGCGACGCGCGCCAGGGCGGGGCGCCAGGGCGGCTCCTCTGTGACCTTTCTCGGACTTGCGTGCAGCCTCAGAGGGGAACGCTGTCTCCTTCAGTCCCACACTGTTGTGCAGGCTTTAGTTGTTTGTTTGTTTGTTTTTCATTTTATTTTATCAAATTATCGTGACAGAAAAAATGTGGGACGTTTATCGAAAAGGATAGCTTTATTTAATGAAGTTCTCGTGCATCGTGTTTGCGGGCTCAATTACGGATGCGGTTATTTTATGACAAAAGTTGAAGACAAATATTCTCAGTGAAGCTCCTTTAACACATTAACGGTCAGCATTTGTATTGGCGGACGCACATTTTTGATCAATTAAAATTTGTTGCCGGTTTCATCGAGAGATTTAGTGTATATAAAAGTCTATCCCACTTATTATCGGGAGTAAACTTGACTTTTAACTTTTCAACCTCCAATTTTACTGAATAAATTTAAGTTTTAAATAATACTTTTCAATACCAGAACTATAACCATTAAATCAAATGTCAGTTCTAGTTATCATTGAAATAGTTATTAACTTTTATAAATATAAGAAATGTTTATACAAGTACAATCAAGATTGCTTATCTCTCATTTATGAATGTTGCATGTAACTTACAACTAATCATAAAAAATTTATAAGAACAATTCACATTATTATTACCACTAGCTGAACTGAGATTTTAGAAAAGGAGGCATTAATTCACTGATGTGTTATCAGAAATTAATTTTATAATGAAGCATCTGAGAAAAGTTCATAATCTGCACAATATTTTGGGTAAGTTTTTGTATTACTTCATTCACAATAAGTTTTTAAATAATTACGTTTGTAATTTATTAAATTCCACCTTTTTATTAGTTGCTCAACATTCAAGAATTTTTTCGCCACAAGCGTCCACCTGTGTTTGCGCCACCGTCTAGTCGTTTTCTTCCTTCTTTCTTACTACTATCCTTCCCCCCCCCAGAAAGTCTTCACTCCTGTTTGCTGCTTGCCCGCCTCCCCTAAAGCGGAGGCGAGTGTGCGGCTGGCCCTGTCAAAGACCTCTCGGAGGCGGACTTGGCGGAGGCGCTTCGCCCGCCTCTTTATGGCTCACCTCTGCGCTTCGCGTTGCGCGCGCTGCCGGGGGATGGTGGGGGGGGTAGAGGGGAGGGGAGGGAGGGCAGAGCGAGGAAGAGCGGAGGAGCGTCTCGCGCCAGGAAGCGACACAGCCACCATCCAGGAGGCAGGACGCGCAGTCGCGCTGCCGGCGAAGCGAAGCTCAGGGCAACAGATGCACACTCCGCAAGGAGAAGGGCCAAAACGCGTGAGAGAAGAGTAGTCGGAAAGAGCGGTTAGAAAGTAATCGGGAACACCGTAAGAATTTTGAACTGTTTACGGTAACAGGAAGAGGTGCAGGAATGAGTGGGAGGAAAAAAATGAGGGTCATGAATTTTGGATAGGGTTAGGAAGTAAGTGTAAAAGATACCGATTTTATAATCGAGAACAGTAAATAGAACCACGGAGAATAGAAATGATGAAGTGGCGTAGTCTATACCATAAATACAAATATGACAGCTGAAACTGAAAATTATAAAAGCGAAGAAGCAGACCATGTTTTAAAAGTGAGATGGTAATATTAAGTAATTAAAGAGAAAGAAGAGAAGAAGTTGTGCTCCATGGACAGCCGCTGAGAAGAGAAAGGAGACACGGTGGAAGAAGAGGAGTGGAGAGGCGTGGCGGCCCTGCTCTGCGGTGTAGGCGCGGGGGCCGAAGGTCGAGGCAGCGCAGCGGTGGCGCCGGCAACAGAGCGAGAAAGGTAGCGGCGCGGCTGCGAGGTCGGTGGCAGCTCGGCGCCGGCGGCGGCGGAGGCGGGAGCGAGGGGGAGTGGCGGCGGGGTGTTCTTGCGGAGCGTCATTAATTGATTAGCTGCGGCGGAGACGGCGGCGGAAGGGGGGAGGTGGCGGGTTCGCCACCTGCCGGCTCACAGCTCCTTACCACGCCCTGGGCCGCGCTGCCCTCGCCGCGCCTCGCCTTAATAGACTGCGTACACTCCGCTCCGCCGCCGCCCGGGAGCCGAGCCCGGCCGCGCCGGGCCCCGCACCGCCTTCGGCAGTGTTACGCGGTGAGACTTGTGTTCGGAGCTCGCGGATCGGCGAGGCGGCTGGCGGCAGCGGAGCTGACTGAGAGTTGTCAATCGACGTCGACTGACCAGACTTGACCTACTGCAGTGACATAAACGATGTGCGCGTTCCTAGATAGGTATAGGAGTCAATGTAAAAATGGAGACTTGTTGAAAAATGAGAAAGTCCATCGTCTTGTAGGGTGTGATTACTGGCGTGATAATATGGTCTGAAACTGACATCGAGAAAATGTATTTATATTATTAATTTCAAAGTTGTATGATTTTTTTTGAGAAGCAGAAATAATATTTTTTCATAAACAATTCATATTGTAAGATGTGTGCTAATTCAATCGAGTCTGTTGAAAATCGAAACTATTTCTTTTTTATTAAACCAACCGCATTACATTCTTAGTGTCTCAAAGTGATTTATAAGAAGTGAGATATAATTCATATACATTATTTTAAAAAATGGATAATTATTATTTAAAACAGTTGCCCTTTGAAGAAAACAAGTTGATTATAAACTGAATATTTACTTATTAGTATTTTTAATTATTATTTAAACAAGGTGTTTTTGGTTGGTGGAACTCCAAGTCCAGGCAATTGGGAGGATAATAAAAATCTCTGAAAATACATTCTGAATTTTGCTTTTGTTTTTACTACATTTTCAATTAGTGGAATTTCAATTTTCAATTCTTGTGCTCTACATCTTAACTAATTACTGACGTACTTAGTGATTAACTCGATAAAATAATTATTTATTTACTAACTATAAAAAGTAAATGAATTAACAAAACTATCAAAAATGAAATAAAAATAGCCTCTTACAGTAATGGTCATTTCTCGCATTAATATAATAGTCTATGATTCTTTACATCTTGAATTATTCTCCTTGTAATACCTTGAATGTGGGAAATTCATTATGATATGCTTACGGGAAGGAAGATTTTAATTCGACTGACTGGAGAAACATTTCCGTAATTTTGTTGTACGAATGTCCGTCGCCGTTTTAGCCGTCTTTATCAAAAAATATTTATGCAACATATTTTCTCAACTTGATGAATAATAACATAGTGCCTTTCTTTGTTGATTTTAGAATTCATTTCTGGAGAAGTTATGAACATGTGATGCCTGCAGGCTCCAATTTTTTTCTTCCTCTTCAACTGCGTGTTTTCATTGCCACAAGATATGATACGTTTTTAATTAAGCTGAAACGCATCTGCCGGGAGGGAGTCGTGAAGAGTGACGTGTCTGTGTTATATGTTTACTTAAGGCGTCCAAGATGGCTCGGACGTCCATCCTCGAATGCGCAGGCGAGGTCTTGGAATGATTGAGCGCGTCAACTGCTAAGATTAGTCCCGTAAGTGTAGTACATGTTTTCCCTCTGAAATTGGCGCTGATCTTCCCCCGCTGGATGGCGAGATCTGACGCCGACCTACCGTCGGCTCCCGGAATGTTCCTCAACCAGGTATCTTCCTCCAGGAGGGCACCGCCCCAACCGAGACAATCTCTAAGCTCCCAAACATGTGTGGTAGTGTAGTGCATGTTAGTGTGTGTAAGAAAGGGGAGAGGTCATGACAAGGAAGGGGAAGGAAAGATTGCGCGCAGTCCGTGGTCCGTTTGTTGCGGTACTGCTCCGTCAATCGCCTGGCGTTGATCGGAGAAACCACGGATAACTACCAATCAGAGCAACCGGCCGCTACAATTCTCCTTCAGAGAACTGCAACTGAATTCGACGTAGCTGAGAAGCTGGTATCGACAATCCTTCCGCCGGCAGGACTAGAAAGGACGATCAGAGGCACTTCAGTGACATCAGTAGATTCCTTGAGCCAGCTCTCCCGGTGCGAGTTCTTGGGCCTCCCCTGCGGCGCGCGGGGTCTACTTGCGCTGAGACGCGGCTGTCTCTCGGAGCAGTCATCGTGAACTTTGACGTTCCTAGTCGCGGAAGTTGTTAAGTTGTTGAGTAGACAAGAGAGCATCACAGTGCGCCGAAGCCGCTCGCGCTCCAAATCTTGTATATGAGCCGGCGCATCGCCTTGCCTCTGCTCTCCTTCCCTCTCCTCCTCCCTCGCTTCTCCTTGGCTTCCCCTCCGAGCGCTCGTTCGCCCGCCCGCTGCTGCGTCGTCTCTTCGCGTCGTTGACGGCGCCCCTTGCTCGTGTCGCCGTCAAACACCCTCGCTTGCACCCATTGCCATTACTTATGCCTTTCTTGCCACACGTTTGCCTCGAGGGTTCCGTTATTGCCGCCCTTTCCGTTGCCACGCCCCCTTCTTTCGCCACAGCTATGAGTATTATACTTTTTCGATACAAGGACGTGCCTCACTTTTGTACCTCGATTTTTTCTAGTCAGTACTTACTTCTGGACTTAACATCCACGTCCGTACCTTCATTTCTGTTATTTCTATTTTAACTTCTACGCCTCCTCACTACTTCACCTAATCGAGCACATTCTCGGTTCTTCCACAGACACACGCGAGACCATTGTCTTTTCAAGTGCCCATTACATCAATCCTTCCTCTTCTCTTGCCCTGCTTCCATCCCCGGCGTATTCCTCTGCTTCTCGTTCGCTTCCGCGCCCCACCCTCGCCTGTAGCCTTCATTACCACCGCCTCCGTCTTTCCCTCCCGCCCCGTCTCGCCGTTTCGACATCCTCCGCGTCTCCATCCCAGCGCCGCCCCCAGTGAGAACGCGCGCACATGGGCGCCGCTCCCCCGCTGCCAACTCTCTCTCTCTCTCTCTCTCTCTCTCTCTCTCTCTCGCTGCAGACCGCCCAGAAATCAAAAGCTGCCCCCGGGTAACTTAATTACCGCCTGGAGGCGGCGGCGGCGGCGGAAGCAGCTCCGTGCTCGGCGGCGGCGGTGGCGGAGGCGAACGCGCAGGAGGCTTTTTCCGCCGCGCCGCAGGGGTGCCGCCCCCTCCCTCCTCCACGCCCCCCCCTCAACCCTCCTCATTTCCGCGCAGCGCTGCAACTCCGCGCCTTCCCGCTTTCGCCGCCGCCGCCGTCGTCGTCGCTTTTTCCGGCGAGTTCCCGCTGTTGCGCCCGCTATCCGTTTAGTTGCGCTAAACCTTGATGCGGTTAACGTCTTGCGTTCCGGGCCATAGAGCTGGCCTAATCCGCTTGCGACCCCCAAAAGTGCGAGGCCGCCGCACCGCGCCGCGACGCGACGCGCGAGCTCCTTTATGCGCGCGCCGCCCAATGAAAGCGCGCGCCCGAGCGGCGCGGGGGAGGCCGCTAATGCCCACGCATTCATTTCACGCCGCGCCCCACTTCATACTCTGCTTAGCGATAATGTGGCGAGGAGCGTTGTGTCGGATCGCGGCAATTTGGCTGAGGGACTCGCTCTTCCCGGCGCGACGTGGCGGGCGCTCGGCGAGAAAGAAGCGAGCCGTTTTGCTTCCCCTTGGCGTTTTCGTGGTCGTTTGGCGTATTGATCGGGAGATGATGTCTGCCCTTTAGAGCGTTTCAATGCTGTATGCTGCTTATAAACACTTCTTACGGTCTGAATCTGAGGCTGTCTTTTTATAATGACGTCTTTTTGTGTTTCAAGTCAGTGTTCTTTACGGATGCTTGCATTTGCCTCGTTTTGATTGATGATTCTTCTCTAAGAGGATCAGCTCTCATAGAACAGGCCATTTGTGAACTTTAATGTACGTTTCGAATCCCTTAAAAATATTCATATCTCTTTCTCCTCTTGGTTAAAAATAAACGTTTAAATTATTTTCTGTTTTAATATTCCTAGTAGTTGTCTACCGGTGATGAATTTCCATTTCCTTGTGTACTGAATATGTAATTTGAATATACATAACACAATAGCAGCACAAAAACTTGATTTCTTCGCACTTCTTTGCACAGTAAAAAACACCAAGCGGTGTGTCTTGGGTGAGTCCTGGTCACAGTTTCCGGACGCAACTCAAACACTTCGCTTTTAGGGGATAAGTCGATGATCTCGACTTCAAACATTGACATTCTACATCACCAGATATTCTTCCATATGAAGGTAAAGAAGGACCTGTTAGTTCAAAGAATTAAAAGCTAAATCACTTTCATATCCGCCGTTACATTAGAAGAAATGAATCTGAAGTGGAGCGAGCAGCTGTGGTACAGGGGATACCTCAGGCAGCAGCTCAGGCACATGTGATACCGTTCGGATGTAGTTTTCAACGTCGCTATATTTATTTTAACTATCGAAAATTCGATGGACTGTATTTGTACAATTTTCCTGAAAATGGTGACTTAAAAGGGATAAACTAATAAAAGGTCTATTAAGAGGCTAGTCGGTGGTCGGGGTGAGGTATGGCCTGTTAACAGGGCTACGATTTACATACAGTATATGCTCTAAGTTCCGCTCTAAGAACAATCTGTCGTTGAGTGAGGTGGTCTTTGAGAGATGCTTCACTGTGAAGACATAGGAAAAAGTATTCGAACAGTAGATAAATTAACAAAAAATATTATATTTTCTTTCTTTCATTTACGTATTTTAGAATTATATATATATATATATATATATATATATATATATTTGCATTTCTTTTAAGAGAGATTAATTTTTAGCTATCTCCATATATACTTGTATTGACGAATACCAGGTATCTGTGAACGCGTTAAAATGTGTTTTGAATTATATTGTAACGTTTCTCGTGGTGAATTAAAACCAACACAATATTATTTAAACAATTACGTTTATTCGGGAACAATTATACACTAAAATCTACTGACACTAAAAACTACTTGGTCTATTTACAGATATATTACACTTAATTATTTACACTGTTACACACGACTCCGTTCTCTTGATGATTTATTTACACAGTTCGCTTCTTACACACTATTTATTTAAACAGTTCTCTTCTTCTACAGTATCAGTCAGTCCATGCACTGTCCACGGTCCACTGCACTTGACCCCAATTCCCTGCACAGACCACAATTCCCCTGCGCAGACCACAATTCCTTGCGCAGACCACACTTCACTGCGCACACCAGGGTCCACTGCACTGCTGTTTACCGCGATGCCCACTTCACAGCTCAGCTTCCACTGCAGACTTCAAACTGCTGACTGCTGTTTCCCCACTGCACCACTGCTTACCGCGATGCACCCTTCACAGCTCAGCTTCCACTGCAGACTTCAGACTGCTGACTGCTGTTCAACCACTGCACCACTCTTCACCGCAATGCACACTTCCCAGCACAGCTTCCACTTCGGACACACTGACGGACTGACGTCTTACTGCTCACTACTGACTTCTACTCACTTCTTTTAACTGACTCCTGCTAACTCGCTCCTGTTAACTAACTCGCGGCCGCCGGCAGCGGCGCATTTATACCTGCCCGGCGCTTGTCCCCAGGCGCCCGGCACATTCTCGGCATTTCCCCGCGGCTCGCGAATAGTCCGGAACCGTCTAGTTCGGGGGGAAGGGAAGGGGCGGCGGCAGATGACGCAATCCACGCGCAGCGACTTCGGCAGGTGATGCAATATTCGTTACAATATACTTGTTAGTATCTTAGAATCAAGGGTTGTATGTGTTAGATTGTTATCTTACGTGAAAACTTAACTCTTTGTAAGACCCAGTTTTTGGGCGTTGAATACTTGAGTCGTTGGAAGAATGTTAATATAATATTGATGATACATAACTCCCCATCTATAAACTCTGAAGACACGGTCATAACTTCATTCAATCAGCCTAAAACTCATTAGTACAAGTCTTGTAATGACAAGCATAATGTACACTTTTGTCCTATTTATTTGATTAATGAATTATTTTCGCCTGGTATTTCTACTATGAGATTCATTACTGTGCAAACACAAAACATTTGAATAGCGGTTTACCGGTACCTAACTTTTAAATTGGTTTTTAGTTCAACATATTTTCGCAGCATATCCTGTGAAGTTAATTGTCAAATTCCTGAGGCCTTGTCTCACATAATTTAATTTAGAAGGAATTTCATATCTCTTCAAACCCCACAATAATTACCTGAATGGAGTATCTTTAGCTTGCTATCATTTTTCATACTTGGTACAGCAACAAACAAGAATTACAGGGCTGAATGATAAATATTCTCTCTTCATCTGTGATTTCTTTCATTTACTTTCATCATTTTTTATGGATTATTATCATTTATTTAGAATGTATGGATGGTGTACTCAACCCTGCTCAGTTACGGACACGATAACATATGTAAAAGTTACCAGTTTTAATAGACAAACGTTACAAGAACGAAAATTGTATGAATTCTTTATATAACTCTACCTGAAACACTCTTGACAACCTAGTCGTTGTGTGAATACCCTTCTTATATCGTTGTCTTGAGAGGAATATTCTGAAGAACTGACTTACGTCGTATTGGTTGCGTTTTAAATCGGTCAATTATTCTTTATAACTCCAAAACTTTTATAATATTTAAATATTGAAGTGTACGAATACTGTATCTTATGACTGTATATCATAATCACGTGTCTCCAAACCATGAAAGTTCACAAATAATGATTGATTCAAAGAATCACGCTATAGAATATTAAACAATCTTATCCATATCGCGGAAAATGCATGTGAAATAAAAAATAAATAACGAATGAAATAATTCATTTTTTTTCATATAGTGCGAGCGCATTAGTTCTATTTGAATAAGCATTAAGAACACAGATATCATTTTCAACCCCCGTAATCGAAAGCTTGATTCAACTGCTCTCCTGAACAAACGTAGCTTGTTCGTCAACACCCCCATTTCCATGGCGCGCGCGTCCAGCCGGGCGGGTGTGAACGCAGCGGAAGCCCGAGCGCCTTGCAATTTAAGGAGACGCGAGCGCCGGGCGGGGCCGTCCTCATTGTTTGCGCCAGGCGACGGGACTCCCTCGCTGTCCTCGACGCAAGCCGGCGATGAGGACGGCGGCGCCGCGGCTGAAGCACAAGCGATGGGCGCGGAGGCAGCAGCTGAGATTGCGATGGCGGCGGTGGTGGAACCGCCAGCGCGGGCGGAGGGGATAGTAGTGACGGAGGAAGAGCGGAGTTGGCGACAGCGGTTTATGTAGTGGCAACGGTGATGCCGGAAGGGATGAAGACAGCGGTGGCGGCGCTGGGAATGGATGTCGATGGTCACGTAAGAAGTGGTAGAGGAATTAATGACAATATGTTAGCGTCTGTGAGTATGTCTGTACAGGGGAGATGTGGAGTAAATGTGTCGGAGTTACTAAAAAAACAGAGGCATTTTGTGTTGTCCTTTACTCCGGTTTAAACATAGTGACACTTTAAGTTCACGAGCTGGAAGGAGAGGGGGGCATTGTCATTCAATCGGAAGCTCCAATACCAAAAATGCAAGCCGTAACGAATCCCCCGGTTGGATGACAAATGTCCCTCCGTCCGGCTCGTGCCCTTGAAGTGCCATTGTGTTTAAATCGGAATATGATTGATGTTGATGACGGTGAATGCCATGACTGTCCCTGAGATGACGTTTTATCACCGATATTCATGATTGAAGCTCCGTTGTGGTGGCAACGACGGTGATAGCGGGCGCGATGACGTTGGTAAGAACGGCGGTGACTGTGTCGGCGGCCGTGTCGGGGGAAGAGTGCGAGGGGCGTGGGGGATGGGGCGGGGGTGGGACGAGCGCAAGCAGGGGTGGGCCGTCGCTCTAAGCCGGGCCGAGCAGCGCGCGTGGCGCTCCGGGGATTACGACAAGACGGCCGCCAAATTAACCAAGCAAACACGGCAAGTCCGAGCTAAGACTGCGTCCTTTGTGAGGCGAGCGCTGGTAATGCCGGCGCGTGTATCGCCGCCGGTCCGGATCCCTCCCTGTGCTCCCGCCCCGCCCCGCCCCCTCCCGTGCTCCACGTCCCGCGTCGGCAGGGGCTGCGGCGCCTGCTACTCCCAAGATCGGCCCCGCAGCCGCCGTCTTAGGGAAGGACGCCTTCCGACACTCACATCGGCCGCTTGCCTGCGCTGGGTTTCAAGGGCGTCGGGCTGCTGGGCAATGCTATGAGAGCAACAGCTGCCTTCCCGGGATTATGAATCTGTAGAAAGGAATTAAATGTGATATTTCTATTACGTAAAAATACTTATTAACAAAAATTATTTTTTATTATTTATGTATGTATTGTAATAGTGCCTTTTATGCTTTTCTATATTATTATTATGTTAATATATTATCATAATATGCTGAGATTTTCTGATGGTGGAGATTTGTAATAGTTCGACAGCTAAAGGGAGGATGGTTGTCGAAGTCGCCGTTGTGTGAAATTCCTAGTCGTATTTGAGTGTAAAGTAGGGACAACTGCTACAAATGAACTTACACTTGTATTTTAGTGCCATATTAATTCATTATGGACACAACATTCTGAAGTGAATTAGCCAATTTATTTTACCATATTTTTGTTGAGGAATCAGTATAATTGAAATTCTGAAACATTTAGCATTTCTAATAATTTATAAATGAAAGTAAAACATACAAATTGTTGTATAAATTGTGTCACTAACCATTTTCTTTATATAACAATAACATACCGTTATCTTATATTTCCCCCTTTAGGCATTTAGCTTTAGTTCATATGATTAATAATTTATAAATGAAAGTAAAACATATAAATTGTTGTATAAATTATGTCACTGACCATTTTCTTTATATAACAATAACATACCGTTATCTTACATTTCCCCCTTTAGGCATTTAGCTTCAGTTCATTTGATTAATCTATGAAATTCATTGTAAATACGTTTCAAATTCCTAATACCACACGCGTCCTGATGAAACGAACATATTCTGTTTCCCGTCGCTTGGGCCTCCGTTGGCGAACGATGGTTGCAGGTGGCGCGGGTGGGCGAGGCAGACATCGGCGGCGGCGGCGGCGGCGGCGCTGGGCGCGCGCCCTTCGTTTCGCATTCAACCGCATGCCGCTCGTGGCTTCACATTTATTAGCGACTTGGCGCGTGGCGTCCACGCACGGGGCCGGGTGGGGTTGGCTCCCGGCGCAGGTGCACAAAGAGACGCCTCCGATCCAACAGCAAATGGGCCGACAAAGGTGGCTCAGGGCACCTGCTGATGTCACTGCGCTGCCTCTGAGCGGGACCTTGTAAGGTTTGAGTCCCGACGGTGGTGGTAGGATTTTTGACCCCCATAGCTAGGTCGAGGTAATATTTTGTAACATGCATTTTAGAATTTATACTAGTTGTAAATGATGTAACTTCGAGTTTCAATAAACACATTTTAAATTAACATGCAACACTTAAATCATGTACGTCCATAATAATAAATCAAATTTATTTAATAAGACGTACATCCCCAAAACTTTTTTTAATTAGCTACTCAGAGAAAGTTAATTTATGGGGGAAAATACACCATCGAATTCATCGTAATATTTGCAATAAATAATTCTTTGACGTTTCAACGTCAGATGCGTATATTTTAAAACTAGAAGCGCGGTGGTTGACTCGGCAGGTCATTAACCTCTTGTGTTAACTGCAAGGACAGAGTAATTCTGGCGAACAGCGGGCGTGCTAAGAGTCTGACAGCATAAATCTGTCGCCATTCAAGGCCCCGCGCGGTACAGTACTGTCGTAATGTGCTCTCCAATTCTATCAATTCAATTTTTCCGTCAATTTATTTTTTTCTTCAGCAATACTTAGTAATATCCTAGGCCCTTCAACTCACTGTTAGCACAACCTTCTGGAGGCAATAGAAGAATAGACATTGTCAAGAAACACCTTTGCATAAACGAGGAGTTTCAAAGCATAATTCGGTAGGAAACATTTGTTCATATAATTGAAGAGAATTCGGTGGCATTTTTTCCCATCTGAAATGCCTCAATCCTTAAATCTGTTGATTACCGATTAGGAAAAATGAAAGATGGTTAAATGAATTCATTACCTACTTAACGCTGTTATTCTCATTCTCGTGCAGCAGATTACACATTGTAATACTCACGTAACTTCGTTACAAAAATTTAAAGCTTACAAAGATAACTTAAAAATCTTGCCCATACGTCATTCATTACTTCTGAATCTCCAACTTTGAGGCGGAGACACGTTCGACTTCGAAAATGCCTGCCCAGTCTCGCTGACGCCAGACTCGCGGCAGCAGGGTAACCTTCAATCCAATCGGCCAACCGACCAGAAAGAGGATACAATAATAGAATACAATGGACGCAAAACGAAAACTGCCCTTCGCCCGCGCTGGAAGCGAGAGAGATAACTAAGCCGATCCTCACGCGAGCGAGGAACACGCAAAATTATGCCAATGTGTACTCAAAGGGAACAATTTGACGAACCTCAATTCCCCACTCCCCTCGCGCACGCCGGGCGCGGCACCTGGACACCGGGTGCGGAGCGGGGCGAGGAGGGGAGGGGAAGGGGGATACGGCGGGGCAGGGCAGGGCGGGGCGGCACGACGGCGCCCTCTGTGCCGGCCGGCAAAAAATCTCACAGCGGGCGAGATTAAAGGCAAATGCCTGGCGAATTTAAAATGTTTCAAAGGCAAAGGGGCGAGCCCTCGCCCGAACTGCGGCGGATTTCGTCCCGACGACTGAGGTAGGGCGCAGACCGCGGCTGGCGGCGGCGCGGCGCGGCGCGGCGCGGTCGTCGGGGACAAGGCGAGGACGGGCAGGTACAGAGGCAGAAAGGGACGGCGGCCACGGAGTGGAATAGTAGGAAATGATTGCCTGCGTGAGGGGAGAAGAGTAGAGCTGAAGAAGGAAAAAGCGAGGTAAGAGATTCGGGCTGCTGACTGGCCTCTGGTGGAGTCTGCAGATAGCACCTACAATTAAATTGTAACTGACAAATGGAGAGATTCAGAGTTACTTTTCTTATATTTTTTAACTCGCGGGGTGAATAGTGGAATACGTTTTATTTCTTATAGAAATCGTAGGTTTTTGGAATGTCGCAACAGAATATAATGTGTTTTGACGTTATAAGTCACTGGTCAAAGTGTTTTCTTTTCTATCCCTGATTTTCCAAAAAATCTAGCAAACATGGATATTTTTGAACTTATTCCGGCAAAGGTGAATTTGGAATTTAAGAACGAATTTGAGAATGAACGAATGAAAGACAAAATGAAATTTTAGATTCGACGGGAAAATGAAGGCAACACATAAAGTATCCAACGTTGGATGAATTTCCATGTGAGAAGGGTAACGTGTTTGACAACGTAAAAAGGAATCCGAAACCTATTTTCTTTATACGAAACCAAAGCTTAAACAAATTTAGCGAGGCGATGTTCACTGAAAGTCAGTCTTAGCAACGGTAAAGCAAACATGAAACAAGTTGTTGCTGTGAGTTATTACTGTTGTGATGATAATCATCATTCTTCAAATATTCGAAGAAACGGGGTTAAATACTGTGGGAATATTGACATCGGTTGAAGAATCAACAAGAAGAATGTAGAAAGGAAGAGACAAGGAAAACTGCAAATACTTCTTCAAAAGCCGAAAACAACGGACAGATGAAGAATGAGAGGTTCTGAGGAAATGACCAAACTATCAAAATGAGACTCGGAAAATATAGTGCTGCGGGGCGTGAAGACAGAGTGGTCAATATGCACAAATAAGCATAAAAAATGCATTAAAGGTATTATCGAAAAGTAATGTCTTTTTCTTTTTCTGTTCAAAGTCAAAATGCAGAAACGACTGATAGTGCTCTGCAGCAACAGGATTGTGATGCTAGTGTATGAAGTATTGCGATTTCTGAGAATTTTGAAAATATAATATTGAACGAATACAGTAAAGAGAAATATTCTAAAAAGTGGGTTTTGATTTGTATCCTCAATTATATAGACAAACTATAAATGGAGATATAATAAAATATAAATGCAATATATGCAAATGTAATTATATCGTATAAAATTTTCAACATGAGACTTTCAAAATTTTCTTGGACATTGCTTTCTTTTTAGTGCAATTTTACGCAAATATCATTCACTACCTTTACCACCTTTCACTTACTTTTAGATTACCGTCGTTTAACTTTACCGTACCTTTATTTACTTTTAAGGTACATTTTTTCGATTACATACGTATTTGTTTTCAACGTATACTGCATAAAATTTTTATCGGCGTGTTGTAAAAAAAATGACAACAGCAGAAAATTAACAAGTTGCAAATTGTACTTCAAATGAATGATGACCGTCTTTGTGAATGATTAAGAAAAAATAAAATTTTGTCTTGATTTAGTCTATTGATTCTGCAGATATTCTCGTCAAAAGTTCCTTGTTTTTACTCACACTTGCGCTTATTTATTCATTTAACATGATATTATGTATTGAAATTTTAGTATGTACTTAAGAATTTTAAATATCTCAACATTAACAAAATGTTAACTCGGCGTAATGTTGAGTTTATTTTGTAATGCCCGGTCTGCCCAAATATTTTATTGGATTGTTCTCTTTTTCAATAGTTTATAGTTATTAAGCGAAAAATACTTAAAGAACCACAAACACAAATGAGATAATTGCCGGTTTTAATGTAGCACCAAACAGCCAGTAAAAACTTAGAGTTATATTTTTTGTTTTGTCTGTTTATCGAAGGCGATGAACGCGCCCTAATTTGGCAGATCATCCGTCACTAACATTGGCGACAGGGCCTCCCTCCCGCAATGCCGCGTCGGCGCGATCATCGCTCGCGGCGCGGCCGCAGTCTGCGGAGAAAATGCACGTGCGGCGGCGCAAGCCGCAGGTTGGCCGCAATCCTATTAACGCCACCACTATGCCCGACCACGCACCGCGCGCGCAAGCCGACGCCACGCCACGCCACGCCACGCCACGCCACGCCACGCCACGCCACGCCACGCCACGCCACGCCGAGCCGCGACACGCCGCAACCGCCCACGCATCCGCAGTCCGCACACACACTACCATCTTTAGCAGTTACCCCCTGCCGTCGTTTCCACCACCATGCTCATCGCTGCCGCCGGTATCATCATCCAATTTACTCACGTCGTTAAGCCTGATTTAGATATATTTTGTAATGTTTCCTGTTAATTTCAGGGAATACTTATTAAAACAGGTTTCTATTCAATTTTTCTATAATTATTGTATATTTGAGAATTTGAAGCAAAATTTATTTGCAAAATCTTTTTGGGTACATTTGTGAGATTTATTTCCTCCCGATAAGATTTTCCGCTTTTCGAAAATCCAAACACCGCAGTCGGGATCGAACCCCATCTACTTGTGGCTCTGAAGCCAGTTCGCTAACCACTCACTGTAGTGCACCGAGTATGAGAATTCAGTTGGTATGCGTAGTTCAAGAACTGACGGAATAGCACAATCAAATATTTGCATTTCTCAGTCAAAATCGACTAATTTAATTGTGCTTTGGATCATTCCCGAGTTCTTGGACATCTAACGAAGTCACAGACACCTCTCACATGTACGGAAACTGAATAGTTTACTTTAAATTGCTGCGCATATTGAAAAATGGCAAAATAGATGTTCTTCTATTTTTCCCAAAATCCTGGGTATTTAACAAAAACATACGCATCTCCCGCACAGCCGGAGCCTACAAAATTTTCTTTAAATTTCTGCACGGATTACAAATTAGTAATGTTGATATTATAACTATGTGCTCCAGGTTATTACGAAATAAAATGGTATTGATGAGCAGAGTATACAGTGGGAACGTGGTAAATTATCATGTCCTTCCATGCGTTGGTCTCCCAGCAGGTGTGATAGTGTAGTGCATGTAAGCGTATGTATAAGTAAGTGGTAAGGATAGGAAAAGGAAGGAAACAGCGCGGTCTGTTTTCCGTTTATTCAGGTACTTCTCTGCCATTCGCTTGGTGTTGATCGAGGAAATCACGGAAAACTACGGATCAAATCAACCGGCCGCTCGAATTCTCCTCCAGGCAGTAGCTGAATTCAACCTATCTGTTTAGCTAGGGTCGAAAATCCTGCCAGAGTCGGAACTCGAGCCCAAGGACCTCCCGACCCAGAGGCACTGCAGTGACATAAATTGTTGCCTGAGCCACCTCAGCCTGTCCTTCCTCTCAGCATCCCCGTATTCCCCATCGCGTGTTTCGTCTACCGCGCCTCCCCCCTCCCCCCCACGTCACGACGGCGCCGCCACGCTCTCCATCGGTGGGTGCGCGCCCTGCGACAACATTTATTATCTCGAGATTATCTTCTCATTGGCAACACGTGTGGTCCGTGAGCGGCCGCGCCGCCCGCCTCGTTCGGACACAATGGCGGGGGAGCTCGCTCCCTTCGTCGCGCCCGCCGGGAGGGGGCGCGGAGGGGCGGGGCGGGGCGGGGCGGGGCGGGGCGAGAGATCGAGGAGCAAGGGGCGCGACAATGGCAACAGTGCTTCACACTTCACGCCGCTCAAGAGCTTGATCCGCAGTAATCTGTTTAAAATTTCACCATGAGAATGATTCACTGCGCGGGAGCTAGATTGTCAGCCCGCCGCGCGGCGTCTCAGGCGCCCCCGGGAAGAAGCCTCGCAGATGAGCGGCCGCGCCCCGCCCCCTCCCCTCCCCCTCCCCTCCCCCCTCCCAGCCCCGTCCCTCACCCCTCGCGCCACGCGGGGGGGACGGGGTAAATCAAGGCGTGCGGTTTACTTTACTGCTTCGGTTCATTATTGTGCCATGGAGGAGGAGCTCCTTCAGCTCCCACCGCTTTTAAGGAATTCCAATTACTCAAATTCGCAGACTTAAACCGTATTAGTGACAAAGTAAGTATTATGATCTGTACCGACTTGTATCTGATATAGATTTATAAACGACATAATTTATAGAAAATACATTGCATACAGTTGAAGTTGCCAACGAAAAATGAATTTCAAGATGAGAAGTGTAATGATATTGGCAGTGTAAAATGCAATCTAAATGTATTGTGTGTTCTTCAAATGAAATCAAACCTTGGACAAATTTGGTGTTGCAAGACCGTAGTCGCTGAGGGTCAATGCTAGCTGATATTGAAGACAAATTTAAAACAAGCTGTTGGTGTGGGTCACTAATGTAATGATAATCATTATTCTTCAAATATCTGAAAAATATTCTCTAGGGATATTTTGGCATTGGTTGAAGAAGTCATCAATAATAAGGATGTAAAAAGGAAAACCGCTATGATTCTTTGAAGGCTGAAAATAACAAACAGATGAAGGAAGAGATTTTCTGAGGAAAGAACCAAAAGATCAAAATGAGACTCGGGAAATATGGTGCGCTGAGGCTTGAAGCGAAACATCGGGATTAGACGAGATGACAGAAGCGAAAGGAATACCAGACGGAAACAAGTGGATGAAACTATCGACAAATAGTTAATTTAGTGGTGCATAGGTACTGGTGATTACATTTATTGAAGGGCAGTAGCAATGTAGCCTGTAGTTATGTTGTTAAGCACAAAATATCGATTTACGAGAGAGAAAAGTTTCGTGAATTTTGATCAGATGATGAAATTAACTCTACTAAGGGAAACTGCAATTGCTACAGAGCAGCAATTTTGCAACACAGCAATTTGGTATGATTAAAAAACTTGATTTAGGGCGTGATGTTAAAATTCATTTAGATTAGTCTCTTTTCATCAAAAGATTGGTCAATTTACTTTGGTCAACAGAACATAGTTTAAACAAATTAAACAACACAATATGACTGTTACACCTTAAACTCCGAATCCCACTGGTTACTCAAGAATCTTATCTTTGGAGCTCTAATCCCATTTTTCTTTTAATGAACATGACCTCCTACACGTCTCCATGCACGGACGTTCCTTCCAGCTTCACCGCCATGTCCGCAGCACTCTGATAGTTACAGAGTATGTCTAGTCCCAAGGCGCCAGTGCGCTGTCTTGGCAACCTCGAGGGGTGACGCGCCGGGGTGTGCTCCCGACGGATGTAAGGAAAGTTATGCTTTTGTGGCCAGAAGACATTAGTCAATTTACTTTGAACTCAGCAGAAAACAATTCAAGCAAATTACACAGTACAATATAACTGTTACATCTTAAACGCTGAATCCCACCGGTAACTGAAGAATCTTATCTTCGGGACTCTTAAGTCGTTTTTCTTTTTCAACGAACATGTCTTCCGGCACATCTCCAGCCGTACTACAGGGTAGTCCTCGCTACACCTCCATCTCAGAGCATGTGTCTAGTCTCAGATACCAGTGCGCTGTCTTGGCGTCCTCAAGGAGGGTAGCGCGCTGGGGGGGGGGGGGGGGGCGTACGCGCGTGGCGTCCGCCACCGCCGCCGCCGCCGCCGCCGCCGCCCTGGCGACCCGAGGGGCGTTCGCGGCGGCCGCGCGGCTTACTAGCGGGGGCGCGAGGGGGGCGCGGGGCGGCCCGATAATCCCGCAGATTAGCAGCCGCTTAGTGCGCGCGCCGCGAGCGGGCGCCGGCAAGTCGGCGCTAATCCCGGGGGCGGCCGCTCGAGCCCCGCCCCCGCCGCCGCGCGTGCCTCCTCGGCCGTCGCTGCCCGCCCGGGCGAATTGGGGCTTTCTGTGCAGCCTTTGTTATAACGACCCAAAATATTAAGGGGGTTACATGTCTACGGAGTAAATTTGGGATTGAAATTGAGCGCGCAACGCAGTTTCTTCGAAGTTGAGTATTTAAAAAACAGCAGATGCACGCGCGTTTTGTAGCGGTCCAAGAGAAGGGCAGGGTGGAGTATTTCTATTCGTACGGGCTAACTTGAATGTGTGTACTCTTTGAACTCATTTACAATTGCGATCAAAAATCAAAATTTAAAAAAATGCTTTAGCATATACTGTGCGCGAATAGATTCATAAGAGAACAGTTGTGTATTTAAAAACCATATCATCCGCAATTTAACAGTATTGTTTAAATGTTATTATGAATTGTTATTGGTAAGTAATTCTCAATATTAACACATTCATCTACGTAGAGATTGAATTTTTAATGTGAAATATTAAAAGATATATGATTTGATAGTTGCAAATCGTGGTAATTTTAAATGAAATTGTTTATTTTCGAACAATTTATTTTTTTCTCGAAGTGTTTGTTTATTATTTTAGTTTATGCCTTGTAGTTTTCCTTGCGAAGCGTTTTTCTTGGTAATCTTCATTTTCAAAGCAAAACGAAAAAAATGTGTACCACTAATATGCGGTATTTCATATGATTGACGGGAGAAGCTATATTGATGCAAGTCTCTTAAGATCGTATTCCAATCTTTATCACCCGTTTTCTTTCTGAAAGGCCAAAATTTTCCGACATCAGAGTGGAACAATAATGATGAGACAAAAAAACATTTCGTCTTCGAAAAACAATGCGGACAAAAATTAGATTAGTAAAAAATTATAAATTTTAACACTAAAATATTGAGTAAGAGTAATTATACTAGTATATTGTGAGCAAAGTTATATACAGCAAAAGGATATAATACAGATAAGTATTTGGACCTACGGAACAAAAAAAGGACCGTGCGATACAAATTGCAAACTTCAAACATGTAGGTGCACAGAGAAAATAGAAATGAAACAGACATATAAAAGTAATGCAAGTTGGAGAACATATTTTAATTATCAATTCCGTGTTCATAACAGTTCCAAGTAAAATAAGTTCATAAATGCCAAAATGCTATTGGAAAAATAAGAGCAAGACTTCCCAGAAACAATTATTATAATTATATAATTGAATAATGGACGGATCTTCTTTGCCATTACATTCCCATGATCGCCGCCCCTCTACTCATTGGATGTGCTGTCGACCCTCCGCCCCCGCTTCCACCTCCTCAAGGGGGCAGGGTGTGCATGTGGCCGCGCGTGCCGCCGCCACTTAGAGGCGCGTGCCGCCCCGGCCGCGGCCACGCCCGCACCCGTCGCCCACGGCCCTGCCGGATTAGGCGCGACCCCGCTCCCGCCTCCACCCCCGCACGCTCCTCCCGCAGCACGCGCCGCGCCCCGCCATTGTCATTTTAACTGGCTGCTTACTAAAACAAATAGGCAGCGCCCGCACGCTCTGGGTGGATAATGCGTCGCTATAGTACTCAGTTATCCCGGCTCGCTCTCGCCGGGCCGGGGATATGTTCGCGGCTGATTGCGAATAGCGGCATTCGCGGATGAAGTTGTAGTATTTGTGTGTCGCGCGCGCGCGGATGATGTGCGTTTTTGATGAGTCATAAGCGCGCCGTGCTTAATACGGGCGGAGAGAATGCGCGCGGTTGAGTGGCTGCGCGCGATTGGACATTGCGATTGGCTCCCTTGTTGTGTGGACAGTCGGCGCATTTTCGGAAGACAAATATGTTGGGTGTGATGGTTGGGGAATTGCTACTGAAGCATATGCTTCACTTCGACGCTCGTTTCAATAAACTTATATAAACGCGCTGGCGCTCAATAGACAACGTGCGGCGCAATCTGTGAATCTGAATATCGTTCTTTGCAGAATATAAATTAAAATTTGCGCAAGCGAAATGTTTACTGGTGTATACACCAGCGAAATGCTGGTGTAAACGTGTAACAAAATTTACAATGCTGTAGTTTTTTCAAAGAGTTATTTTGTATTGCTACGGGGATACAAATATTTCTACAAGATAAATGTCTAACAATATTGGAAAATCTTTAAATGTGAATATTTAAAATTCGCTGTAATTGATTAATAGGGAAAATACGCTTTCATTTGTAGTTACCACGGTATATGGGAGTAAATTAGATTATTTTTTTAATGTGACCAAAGTTTTGGAATTTTAGAAGCAAGTATGCATATTTAAAATTGAAAACAAACAGTATAAGATGTATCATCTGAAAAAATTAATAAAGAAATAAATGGTGAAATGCACTAAGTAGAATTGGATACCACGAGAAAGATATAATGGTGTTATAAGAAACACCAAAAGATATTCTTATTTTTTCAAATACTTTTTATCTTATTTTTCAGTGCAACTAATAAGCAGTTATGTAAGTTTGTTGGCAAGTGGAGAGAAGGAAAAACGTATTTGTCCAACATTTTTGCATTACCTCAGCTAAAAAATAGAATCAGGTTATTTAAAAAATAGTGGTTTATTGTTCAGTTTTCATACAGTTTACGTACATTTTTACTCTTATTGACGAAAGTAAATAAAATCAAATAAACTCTAAGATTTCATTAGTCAAATTTGTGACAATTAAATAAATACTATGGCCCTATCGAGGAGTGAGTTCTGGACCTTCAATCAGCTGGCAGCCACCCAACCTGAAGGGCTCCTTGGGGCAACACATGTCCTACACGAGGGAGGGCGTGTCTTGCGTGCTCTCCGCCAGCTGCGGGTCAAGGTCAGCCTGGAGGCGCCGCGCGCCCTTGCAACGGCCACCTGGGCCCTCGGAGCGGTCAACCGGGGCGGCAGATTTGGGCGTGCCCTTCGCGCCGCCAGTTGCACTCGCCCTCGCCCTCGCCCTCGCCCTCGCCCTCACTCTCGTCCTCTGTCTTCGCTCTCCGTCGCCGTCGCTCTCATCATCGCCCTTCTTTCTTGCCACTTACTCGCTGCATAGGAATCATTTAGCACATTTTCTGGTTAACATGCATACACTCTACATTCGCTCACAAGTTGCCTCTGATCTCACAGGTTTGCTATTGCTCACAGGTTGCCTTATCATGACTTTGCCTGTGTTATATGAACGTCATGATTTCGATGTACACTAGTTGCGAAATTAGTGTCAATGATTGATTGATTAATGTTTTCGGGCACGTTAACTGCTGTGGTCATTAGTACCATTAGTGCAGTGATTCTTCTATGCCTGGAGGTGGTGGTGTGCCTTCCCGGTGATGGTGAGATTCGGCTCTGACCTACACGTCGGCTTGCTAGGCATTTCGCCCTCCAGCTTCTTCCCCCATCGGGGCACCGCCCCAGCCGGGACAAGCTCTAAGTGTCCCACTGGTCTCCCGAGATGTGTAGTAGTGTAGTGCATATAAGTGTGAGTGTGTGTAGGTGAGAGGTGAGGAAAGAACAAGGAAGAGAAAGGAAATATCGCGCGCGATCCGTGGCCCGTTTATTAGGGCACTGCTCCGGCATTCGCCGGAAATTAATTGGAGAAATCTCAGAAAACTGCAGATCAGAGCAGCCGCCTGCTACAATCTTCCTCCAGACAGCTGTTGAATTCGACCTAGCTATGCAGCTAGTGCCGAAAATCTGCCATCGTCGGAACTCGAACTGCAGAACCTCCCGGTCAGAGTCTCGGCAAAGATAGTGGCTCTGAGCTAAGCTCAGCCGGTAGAGGTAGTTCATGGGGCTAGGAACCAATTTTGTGTTGAATTCAGACGATAGATGATATTGAGCGATTGAGGATGATGTGGGAAGCAACAGAATGCTGTCTTACCTACACCATGGAGTAACTAATTCCACCGTTAAAGCAATAATTGATCGTGAAGCTGAAATGCCTTGGATTTGACACGAAGAAGTCATAAATTTAATTGTATTATAATCAAAGGGAAAATGGGCCGATCAGATGGCTGAGGACGTTTGGGCTGTAGTGCCGTAGCAGTCTCGGTCCAGAAGACCGTGGGTTCGAGTCCCACCTTTTGAATTGGTGGATTTGTGTATGTCTATGTGTGTTCGGTCCTTTCATCATCTCATTGTCCATACACCCAGAGCTAACAACCTTAGGGAATAAAAAGTAGGATGCACGCGTGGTCTGAGTTGGCCTATACGCGAGAAAAAAGGGGGGAATGAGGATTTTTTCCAAACTACTACTTGGTGGTCTAGCTCTTGTATGTTTATCACATTCTTTTGAAAATAAGTTTATCTTTAATTATAGTATTTAGTTTTCCACAATATACGTGTGCTCTGCAATGCTTGATAATAGTCTCGTTCGTTTCGTCGGCGTCCGGAGTTCCAGCTATTCTCCAGTTGTTGACGCCCCTCCCCCTCCGGCTGGGCCGCGGGCCATCGCGGGGCGCGCCAGGCCAGGGGGCGCGGGCGACGAGGCGGAACGTGCCGGGACCGCAGCTGGAGCCGCCCACGGGCGCCCCCCCCCCACACACACACGGCACGTCGCACGCCGACGCGGCCCCTGTAGCTTTCTTTATCGACTGCAACTGCCCGAGGTAGGGGCTGAATCAGCTTGACAACATCTTTACGCCAACGATAATATTCATTACTATACGGTGGTACTATACATTACTATACATACCGACGGTGATAATTATGCTAAGCACATTATTAGTGTTTCTTGCTAGAAAAATGGCACGTATTGATCCTATCACATTCCAAATAAATATTTTTCTTAAGTCCGAAAAGATGGCATTGCAAAAAGAAATTTACATTTTCAAAATTGTAATTTGAACAAATTTACCGAGGGTAGGGTTTTTACTGTAATCTGCCCCCTCCAGAAATACGTTTTGGATCCTACCCCGTTACAGAATGAGTTTCCTTTCGCATTATTTCTCCGCTACTACATCCGTACGTAGTACAGGAATAGGTTGTCACTTGTACAACATTTTTCGTTTATTTAAACCATTAAGTTGAAAACATGGGGTACATAATTGTTCATCCACTGTCGTCCATCAGTCATATTATTAACTTAAAACAGATGTGAATGTAAAAAAAAGTAACGCACCAACAAACCGCAGCATGTTTATTTTAAAATAAAATGAAATAGTACATACTTCCTAAATAATTATAACTGTTTCAGTTTGGTAACTTGACAATTGCTACGCACGCCTTAGCAGAACTGAGGATAGTCCGAGTGTAGGCTAAGTGTGCTACTGTCCTATGCTGATTATGGAACATTTCTCAGAAACGGCCCAATGTTCCTTCCTGGAGATGCATGAGCCGATTGGGAAGAGAGGAAACAAGACGGATCGCGTGACCTTATGTTAATTAACACTGAAACTTCCACGATAATGAAATATTAGTTCTGTTTCCCGATCAAAAATTACATAAACTGTAAGATTTATTTCAATTTATTTTATAATTTGATGAATTAAATGACTATATGTTCATCAGAGTATAGGTTCTGACTTCTTTGCCTATCCCAAGAAGGGGGTAGTGCACGCTCTCTACTGGACGGAGCCATTGGTCGTGAAGGGGTAGTGTTGTCTCTGAAATTGCCGGAGCATATACAAAGAAAAAGTTGTTTTTTTTTCGCGGTTTAATTACAGTTGGAGTCTTACGCGTTTTGAAATCATTGTTTATATTCAGCCTGTACCTTAAGTAAAATTGAGGTATCCAGCTGTTCTTTTGTGTGTTGCCTGAATTTATACAATATTGGTACGTGTTTCATATATTTGATACATTCGTTGTTTTCGATTGCTCCCCGTTCCCACTTTCCACCATGTCATCATGAAGATCGGGGTCAGATTTGCATTTAAATACAGATTGCACGTCGTTCTCTCGCGTTCATATGGTGGATGACGCAAATCTCAATATAGTCCCTCTAACTATACTGAATATTTTCAATAATTAGAGGATTTTGCAAAATACGAGATGTATTTGGCAGTAGTATGTCATCTGTTTCACTAATCAATTGCGACAATGAATATAAGTCCGTGTCTTGTCGAGAGTTATTGTTAAGTGATGTTTGCTGTTCATTTATTAATAAAGTTTTTATTGTCTTCATTGTTTCGTTGAAAAAAAACGTATTAGAATTACATTCGTTGGTTGCAAGACACTGCCTTAGATTTTTATTTCCTCGGCGAAAATATGTATATTCGTCATAATATGTAGGAAAACAGAGGTCACGAAATGGTAGCGGAATATCGGGAAAGATATTTATTTCCATCGTATAATATAAATTGTCAATTTGCTTTAGAAAACTGGAAAATAGGATATTCAGTCTCCGAAGCTATAAATACCACAATAATAATAATAATAATAATAATAATAATAATAATGGATGTATTTGGCATTTTAGGGTGGAATTAATCCGAGTTTTGCCAGCTGGCGGTGTCCCCAGCTGAGCCCTGTTTTTATTTATTACCCAACGCCTGGGGGTAAGGAAGGCATGTGGCGAGCATGACGTATTCATATCACCCTATCCAATATAGTACTTGGTCTGCCTGAGCTTTTCTTTCGTCACACTGATGTAGGCATTGGAACGATATTTTAGAAAGCTACAGCTCTATTTTTATCCCAACGGGAATTCGAACCCGGGATCACACCTAGGACAGCTAGCATGCTAGCCATGAGCCACACGAGGGACTTAATATTAAATATAATAATAATAATATATTATTATTATTATTATTATTATTATTATTATTATTATTATTATTATTATTATTATTATTATTATATTATGGTATCTATCTAAACCCGTGCGATATCATCGCTCAAAAGGAAGAGCTGTGGAAAATTTATATTAAAAGGTATAGTACAGTCCGAGGAAGAAACGTCAAAACTTCGAAAATAAGCTCTTAAGACAATTTTAAGCATGTTTTGTTTAATAATCTTTTTGGATATTCCGAATGGTTGAGCCGCAATAGCACTCAAAATCTGGTTTGAAAAAATACTTTCTATGCAAAAGTTTGCATTGCAGAAACATATAAATACTCCAGAAACATGTAAATTGTTTATTATTTACAAAAGAAATACAAAAATTAGTACAGAAATAGAAATGGTCGAATTGTATATATTGGGTCCCTTTTTTATGTCTGTGTTCGAAGTTGAACATGACTAGTAACCACAGCTCGCTTCCTGGCCGTACGATAAGAAGTCATACTTTCACTGCAATGGGAACCAAAAGGTAAAACCAAGATAGCTCAGACGTCGCCCCTTTTATCAAGGAATTCGGCGGATGTTGAGATTTCTGGACATCTGGCAGAAAATGGGTGTCAGGGCCCTTGATCTTGAAAGTTGGTTTTCTTGAAGTAGGCACACTGCAAACATTGATGAATACTAGACGAATGCCGCTTATCATACAAGACTGGAAGAAAAAAACTTGATCCCGGCAACTATCGGCTCGTAACATGTGTACTAACGACTGCCAAGTTCCCCTATCACAATCGTTCAAATAATATCCGATGAAATAAAAAAATCCCTTGTGATTGCTTGTTTGCTAGCAAATTAACAAAAAGGCAATTGTTGGCAATCCAAAAGAGCAAAAAAATCGTTGCTAATTTACAATAATAATCTAAAAATCGCAATAACACGCCTTCAAAACTTGTGCTGACCACATGAATTGATTACAGAAAGGTACACAAACCTCTACCTCACATTTGGATTGTGAAGAGCCTGGATCTATACGTAAGTCAAAATATCGTGACGTCCCTTCAAGCACGTATGCGCCTCTGAAACCCCCTCGTTGTCTCTAAGGAACGCCCTCTGAGAAATTGAGGGATATTCTAAGGAGAGTAGCTCTTTCCATTGTTCTTTGAATCTCCCTTGACAGTCGTGCAGGAGAACCGAACCGGGCATCAAACTTTGAAGACGAGTCTAAGATTCTTGCTTCTTCTCTACAAGGATGAAACTATGGAAAATGTGAATCAGAGCGATAGCTTCTGGTAAATTTAGTTAGAGGGTTAATAATGGCATTGTAATGGAATTCGGCGTAGATGAGTGCACCTTTCATACCACTGTAACGTAGTAGCAAATAGCTTTCATCCTTTCAATGAGAGATAGTCTCGCTCCGACTGGAGAGCGACCATGAATTGAATTGAATTGAATTGAATTGAATTAATGCTGTATTTTACGTGGCTAGACTCGGGCCATGAGGCCTGCTCTTCCGTCTGTCCATGCAAATTTCGCTAACTGGCAGAGAAAGGAGGTATTTCTTGGGCGAGAAACAGGCGATTTTGAATTTAGCTCAGAGGTGTCATTTAGGCATGAGGATCTTTTACATGCAAGTAAATCTACTAACATGGGACAGCTGGTGTTACTTCCCCTCCGAAGGAAGGCCCACGAAGGATTTTTCGCCCTTGAAAATCCACCGCTTCAATCGGGTTTGAACCCGCCAACTTGGGTATAACATACGCTAACCGTTACCCGCCGCGGCGCGCACCATGCTATGGAGACCATGACCATTAAAGCTAGTGCTAACAACGAGGGAGGGGAATGGTCTTCTTTTTTCGATACAAAGGCCAACCTGACTTTCAGCATGGGTGGGTTATGACCAGCAGATGGCATCACGTGACTGGCCACGGAGTGCGGTCGAGAGCGGAACGTGTTTGAGTAATTCATGCAAAGGCAGCGAAGACGCCAATTGCTATCCAGCGGAGGGTCGCACGTCCTTGCGAAAACAGGTACATTTGCACCAGGCGAATGAAGCTATAAATGCTCTGTACTTCAAACCATGCTATCCTGTACTGTTTCCTCATTGTAAATAAATGTACATGTGATGATATTCTGTCGTATTTTATCACGACGCTACAGTGCCCAATGAAGTAGAATCGCCAATACGTCGAATTTTGAATTTGCTGAGAAGACAGGCAGAAGATTGAATATTGAATCTGCAATAGGTGGAATGCTACGGAAGAGCCATACAAATACCTAGGACTTCAACATGACGCGAATATTGGCTATCAACAAGTTTAGACCTTCGTCGCGTAATACAAGGGTCGTATTCAAAAGCTTCTCAGAACCAATCTAATCATTTTAAAGCGCAGTACCAGATATCAAGTAGGTTACTGGTATGATGTTCTGGCCGCAGGCAGAGCTGCATAATTTGGATCACCTAACCAGAAAAATAATAACGGTTCTTCGCTCTCTCCACCATCGCAGTGATATCGACTTCTGCAAATCAGTAAGCAATGGACTTTAGAAGATAAACTGACCTATTCCCACACAGAATTACTTGCGGAAATTACTTACTAATCGCTTCAATAGCACAAACAAGTATTTTTTATCATTTGTTTCCACGATGAGACTGCAGCGTCAAAATTGTTAAATGCATAGAAAAAATATTGTTAACACGATCCTTTTCAGAACGTATTTAATTATTTTATTTATTTTTATTTAATTAGTTTGTAAATATATTTTCCCTTTGGTTGTAACGAATATTACTACTTCAAGAAATTTTCCCAAAATTTATTTTATCGTACTTTGAACATTTCTGATTGAAAATGTTTTCGAAATTATTTCATAAAATAGAAACAAAATTAAGTCATTGCATTTTATTTGGCGGAAATAATTGCTATCATATTTTTGCCGTCTCTTTTAGTAATTCTTAAATTACTAAAAGCTCTGAAGCTTCAGCATGTTTTCTTTATTCTTTAAGTATACCATAAAAAATCTTTATATCAAACAAAAAATGGTTTGACTCACAAAAAGGAAAAGTAATTTTCACATTATATTGCAGTTGTTAGGCGACGCTAAGACGTTGCATGTAGAAGGAGGTCTCGCACAGACGCCAATCCGTGAGAGCCATCTCGTGTTGCAACGCGTATTTGTCATTTGATCTGACGACGTGGCCTTGTCGCTCCGAGCGCAGGATCCTGGAAGCGAGGGGATGCGATCCGCCCTACAACGTCAGTGCATTCCTCACGGCGGGCTTCGGCCCCCATCCCATACACGCAACGCCAAAGGTCCGAGGGGCGGAGTACGCTAATGGGTTTACTTCTATTCTCGTTTCTCGAATTTAATTTGCTCCCAATGAACGGTTTAATTACCCAGCTAACAACAATATTACAAATTAAAGTTATCAAACTATTTTAGCAATGAAATGAAGGCAGAAACATGAATCTTCGCACCGGTACAGATGTTTTTAGTTAATCCACAACTCTTTAAAATGAATGTACGAATAGTGGAAATTTAAATAAAATCCTGAAACTAAAACGTCCATTCCCAAACGATATGGATATTGAAAGGTTGTAAACTATTTTTCATATTTAAGTTAAATGAAAAAGCAAATTAAGTAAAGTTAACGCAGATATTCGTTAATATTTTCGAATTACAGCGGCACTTAAGCCAATTTTCTGACACTTACAGATGACGCACATACGTATTTTATCAAGTCATCATTCTAAAATGAGATAATTGGTCATGTTTCATTTCTGCAGGAGTGCCACAAGGAAGTATTCTTGGACCTTTTTTATATCTTATATCAACTTCAGACTTACCAACTACCGAAAGAACTACAATAGCCACCTTTGCAGACGACACAGCTATTCTTTCTACAAATGAAGACCCCTCCTGCGCATCACAACATCTTCAAGAACATCTAAACAAAATCGAAGATTGGAGTCATCGTTGGCGAGTCACCATAAATGAAACAAAATCACAACATATAACATTTTCACTAAGAAAAGAAAACTGCCCAAAAGTAAAACTAAACAATACAGAACTCCACGAAGCTGATACAATCAAATATCTTGGACTGCATTTAGATAGACGCCTGACTTGGAAAACCCACATCAAAACTAAGAGAAAAGAAGCGCAACTTAAAGTCCTCAAATTATCATGGCTAATAAACAGACAATCAAAGCTGTCCTTGCATAACAAAATACAGATTTATAAAACTATAATCAAACCAACATGGACCTATGGTATTGAATTGTGGGGCTCTTCCAGTAAATCGAATCTAGAAATTCTAAAAAGATTCGAAGCTAAAACGCTAAGAACACTATGCAACGCACCATGGTACGTGACAAACAAGACGATATACAGAGACCTCAACATCGTCCCGCTGGAGGAAGTAATCGCCACGAAGAGCCTAGCATACCAAAGAAGATTGAACAACCACCCAAATCACCTCTCAACAAACCTTCTAGATAACAGTGAGCATGTGTATAGACTGAGGAGAGAGAATATTTTAGATCTGCCATACCGATTTTGTAAATGAAATTTTTCAATGTCATAAAACGTTCACGTCAGAAATGTATCTATTGCCACCATTTACTTATTGTTCCGATAGGAACAGATTGTAAATTATGCAGAAAATAAAATAAAAAAAAAAAAAAAAAAAAAATGTTTCATTTCATGGAGAGGCAATGGGTTGCCGATGTCTTGGAACTATCATTTCAACACTTAGCACTTGGATGAGATTTGTGTACTGAAAACTAGAATAATTATATTCTAAGCAGATCTCCTTATTGATCTGTGAAATAATTACAAATATTAATTTTTCCCCTATTCTTAAATGTCTCATATTTCAAATTTTTGAAAATTTCCACTTTTCCCAGGAAATAATGTATTGTATCTAATGAAGCAACCAGGATTTTTCTATGGGGAGGTTCACCTGATAACCGCCAGCTGTATAGGTGTAGGATCCAGACGACTTGATGAATTCGAATAAAGACATTTTAATTTGTGCTGGATTTAAACATTTTTAATTTGTTGATTTATATTTATTTATACATTGAATTGAATATTAAATTCTTTCGTTAATACAAAATATTAGTAAAACTGCATTTTTAAATGTTTTATCGAGTTTGGAGGGGGAGTCGCTTCAGCCTCATGTGCTCCCCGATCCTGAAAGTCCCACCGATTGCAACCACAGTTCATTCTCCAAACTCACTGACACTATCACTATTTACGTATTCATTTTCTTTCTCTATATTCTTTTGTGAATACAAAAATTGTTATGTTTTATGTCATTAGAAGTGAAAGAGGTCATGATCATTCCAGATGCAGAATAACCAAAAATATAAGAATTGTAAATAGAACGTTAAATAACATTTGGGGACATTTTTTATATTTCAGATCTTTACACATTACCCAATAAGTTATGTTTGTTTAGGAATCAGTGCATTAGTGCTTCATCTCTGGCGAAGCCCTCTAAACATTCTAAAATATCTGTAAGCAGCTATTTTGCTCCTTCCGCTTCCATGGCGTGTGCACATAGATAATTTGAAAGATTCGGTTTGATTTGCTATTTCCTCCACCCCAAGCAGAAAACAGTCAGGCTTGTCAAGATATTTGAATTAGCATCCCGATGCTGCACATTCTTGGTCGATGCTTCAAGCCCGTTTCCCGTTGAAACCTTTGAAATTAGTGGCCTACATTTATTTTCAAAAAGTACTTCACGAAGCGAATCAAAGTTATTCGCTCGCTGCTAACTGAATCTGTAATAAGCACAACTTCGTAGAGCAAACGCTGTAGAAATAAAACGACAACGCTCTCGGAGAGCAGGCGGGTGCCGTCTCACAAAGATAGAAAGTTCCAGCGTATCGGCAATCGAGAGCAATCTTCGCAGCCGGGCAGAACACCCCTTCCCCCTCCCTTCTTCGATTCCTTTGCGAACTTCCCGTTGCCGGCGACGTTGTAATTGCAGTCAGGGCGCTCTCAAAAAGCCCCCGGACTGTCTCCGCGGAAACTTTTCTTTCTAATGAGGTACCCGCACGACCTTTAATTTCTTCTCCGTTCGCTTTCAATCACTTTGAGAAGTGAGCTGTTCGTTCGCTAGCTCGCTCACGTCCGCGCCCGCCCGCCTTCCTTCCTTCCTTCGACCTCGCTTCTTTCCTTCGCCCGCGTCCCGCGTTTTTTTACTGTCAACACTCTTGGCGAGAAAACGTTTTCTTTGAGGGACAATTAGCACTTTTTGTCAGCAGAAACGGCCGCGCCCTGCCCGGGAGCTGCGTCTCCGGGTTTGTTTTCGCTGCGCATCTAAACAGCAGCGCCGGTCGCCGCCCGGGAGCCGACGGACGCCCGCGCGGAGAAGGGCAGGTCGTTTGGCGGCGCAGGGCGATTTTTCTCTCTGGCGTTTTCGTTACGGTTCGAGGAAGGGAGTGATTGAGGTGACTCATGATGCTTCACATTTCTCGTTCAAGTCAGTACCATTATTGCCAATACATGTTTATAAGTTAAACATAATTTTCTTAAAATTTCTTCTCTCAAGACATTGCGTATGGATTTAATGATTTTGGCATAAATGAATTCCTCCGTAAATTAATTTTTTTTCCTTTAGCTGCCGAGAGGGTAATTTCTCCTCCAATGGGTTGTATTATTGACAATGTTAGGTTGTCTTGGGCAATTAAAGGATCACTAAGCAAAAATACTGCGCTAATATTGCTCCTGACTTCCATCGCGTAGGTATGGCGTGATCACTTAGTCGTACATTTCAGTTCATAGAAATGTAGTCTGATGAAAAGACTACATGATAGAAAAAGTATATGCGCGGCGTTGCAAACGGTTTACCCCACTGCATGCTTGCATCCAAACCTCAATACCTCGATTTGTAATATGTGAATTACAAAACGAGTTCGTCACAGATACAAGTACTTCAATTTTTGCTCACTTATTTCATATTTCATTATTATCCCGCCATTAACATTTTCACTATCTGTTCACCGCGTCAGTTCAGTCTGGCGGAAGAAATTGTCATTCTGATTAGTCACTATCAGTTGTGAGCAAAGAATCATCATCAATAACTGAAAAATAAACGGTCGAAACATAGTGACACAGAAACACGTCATCTTCAAAAATAAATTAACTTACGATATTTTCTTGAACATAAGATCCCCTTTAAAAAAAATTGGCAATAAAAATGGAAAGGGACTAAAACATGATTATCTCGAAATGAAGTAAAATATTTTTCAAAAATTATCTTTTATTTTTTAAACAAATTTACAAATGGATGATAATTTTGTTTCCGACATACCGCCTGCAATTTTCTTAAGACCTGCTGACAATGGAAATTACAAGGAATTTGCAGTTTTAAATAACATTATTGAAACGAATAATAAATGAAATACATTGCAAAGTTTTCCGAAATTTTGATCCAAAAAAACTGAAAGGAGATTATACGCGAAGGAGAGGGGCGGCTATATTCGTGAAAAAAGAGCTATTTTGCGACATATATTGATTTTAAAAATTATTTTCAATCAAAAGTGAGTTCAAAAGGGAAGATGAAGAGAGTTCTATTAATAAAGGTTTTTGTAACAAAGTACTAACAATTTGTAAATGAATATGTGAAGAGATGGGTTTGGAAAAATATCTGAAAGAATGTAATTGTTTAAAACTGTAAATAAACGTTTTAGATTCTACCTGTTATACGAAGCATCAAATACACGTATCGTTTCAAAAATCTCATTTTCATTTGAATGTATTGTCATAAAAATGGATAACATTTTAACTCCAAACACTGTAGTTTTTCTTTCTTCTTGTGTTCCAAAAGATAACGTCCAATATGGTCCAATGCATCTAAAGTACATCCGTTGACTGCCTAGAGATCTTCGCACAACCTGCCACAACTGTTCAGTCTCAACAGGAACATGGAAATAATAATGTAATCATTTAGCATTTTTATATAAATTTAATTCGGATTATATTCTTCAAAATAACTAATCTTTGATTGGATATTAATACCTCTGCCTTTGTAGCCCCGAATTAATTTTCACTACGTGCCAACAACCCCCACATGCATCCCGACGCGCGTCACCGCACAAGTTCAATTCTTGCGACTCTTTCCGCGCCTCTTCCATAATTGGTTCCTGCAGCTGCCCGGTAGCTCCCAAAATGATATTGTGTCGGATTATGTAAATATAAGTTA
The DNA here is from genome assembly GCA_038098605.1 of Gryllus longicercus. Taxonomy (NCBI): domain Eukaryota; kingdom Metazoa; phylum Arthropoda; class Insecta; order Orthoptera; family Gryllidae; genus Gryllus; species Gryllus longicercus. The sequence goes on along the minus strand of JAZDUA010000064.1, from coordinate 213,871 downwards.
TAGTATAATCTCTTCGTTAACAGCGATTTACATAACAATTTTAAAACAACTCGAGCCGCGCCTCTCGGGGCGGGAGCAGGTCGCCTCTCCACGCGCGCACTCCCCCTCGAGGGCGGTGGAGGAGGAAGGAGGAAGGAGGAAGCAAGGACGGACGGAGGGAGGGAGGGAGGGAGTAGAGGGCGCCGCGTCAGCTGCGCCGGCCGCCGACAAGTGGGCGCGCTGCCCCTTGTCGCTGCGGGCGGCTGCCCGTCGCGGGGGCTTACTGCCGCTCTGTTTGCCGCGACACGGCTGGGATTAGCCTCGCCCACGCCTCCCGCGCCCCGCCCCGCCCCGCGTCGCCCTGCGCCGCCCCGCTCCCGACGACGTCCCCGCTCTCCACTACACTACCTTCGCCGCCCCGTGATCGCCCGGCCCTGGAAGCCATACCGTCGCCCGCCCCTGCCGCCCCCGACGGCGACGGTGTCGCGACCTGCTGCCCCTGCGGCCAGGCGCCGCGATGGCCAGCCCTCGGGATCGCGTTGCCGCCCCGCGGCCGTCGCAATCGCCTGCTCAGTCGACACTCTTTGCAATGACGCGAACTTCGAAACCATACACACACTCCACCTAACCTCTTATTGCTGACTTTCCGTGACTACCACCTGCCTCTTCCATACCTCACCAGAATTTCATTTGCGGCCGGTCTCAGCCATAAACCATCTCCGCCTCTCTGCTGCTGTTCCCGAAATTCCGCCGCTTGCGTGTGTTCCTACTTTCAACGGCATTTCTTATCGCCGCTTCTCGCAGATTTGCAAAGTTGTCACAGTTATTGACTTCATTAGGACGATATACGACTTATGACGGACGCGACTGAAATATGCAAAGCTAAAGTTTATAAACAACCATTTCTGTTATTTTCAATACTTCTCAGAATCCCATCATCTTACACAAAAAATCGTATAAACAAGAAATACTTTTTTTTCTTGAAAAATGAGTAATAATACACCATCTATACTTTATAGTTACAACTCATATGTTCCAATTACTTTTAATGGACAGAGGATTGTAAAAATTCTTATCAAATGCCGGATATTAAGAGAAGTTTTTGGCTCCTCTGATGATTGCGTTAAGGCGTATATAACGGTACATTATTACAAAAACAATTTAACCTTTCAAAGAATTCTTTGAAATGAGCAATGATTTTTTTTTCAACATATTATGACTGAAGTTTGTGAGTATCTCCTCGGATTCTAATTATCATCCTGTTCTCAACAATAGCGTCGATATTCCTCCTTTACTACACTTCCTTTCACCTTCTCCTCCACAGCATCCACATTTAATCTGCCCCTTATTTTAAATATATTATTATTATTATTATTATTATTATTATTATTATTATTATTATTATGTTATTATTATTATTATGTTATTATTATTATGTTATTATTATTATTATTATTATTATTATGTTATTATTATTATTATTATTTATTATTCGCTGATCTATCATCATTAGCATTTCCCCCGCTTCTGACTTTTCGCATTCTTAATTATTTTCATAACCACCGTTCTGCCCACATCTTTCAGAGGTTTCGTCAGTTCCTCCAGTAAACCCGCCCGCTCCGCTATCGCTCCACCGTCGCCCGCCCCGCTCGCCTGCTTAGCCGCTGCCGCCGCCCTTTTTCCGGCGCGCGGCCCTCGCGTCCGGTCCAGCGCCCCCTGGCCGCCCCCTGCATCGTGCGGTCGCCGCCCTGCCCCCGGCGTCCCCGTACCCCGCCCTCCCGGCAACGCTTAGCCCCCACCCCGGCTGTAACACCGGTCACGCGCTGCTGCCGCGGAGCGCGCCCCCTGTTATGATCTGCGCGTAAAACCTCGTGCGTTGGAGCTTACACCTGTCACGCGCTGTCCGACGTCCCATTGTCACATGTAGCGGGAATTACACGAGGGCGCTTCAGGGACATTATGACCGCTCTGAAGCGATGCTGAATTGCTGCAGCTCATTATTTTATTTTTTACCAAGTGCGGTGGTTCAGCGGGGATATCGTGTACATATTTGTCTGCAAGTTTTTGAGGGAATACAAATTTGCATATTGACGATTAGATTGCTCAAAATTGCCAATGGTAGCCAAAGAATGTTTGCAAATGAAATAGAGAGTAAAAAAGAAATATGAAAATCTTTAAAAATAAACTATGGATCACAACATATGATTTCATTTTTAATAGAATTCTAGTGTTAATTTACTTGTGAAAGAAATCATTTCCACATTTTTTTTTCTTTCTGTTTTTGAAATAGGCCTACAACTTTTGCAGTATTCAATGGTTGGAATCCACTCCCGAAATTGTATGATTTATTTTTTGATATGACATATTTTAATGTTTAAAATTTATTTACTAATTTATATTCTTATGTGTTTATTTACCCTTTGTAGAAATAGGTTTCGCACGAACAACATGCTTAGAGTTACAGAATGTTAAGACCCCTCGATATTAGCCTTTTGTCGGCATTTGTTTCACCACCGCCTGGCCTCTCTGTACATGTAAAGGCTCATAGGAGATCTTAACGTTTTGGAATTGGGGAGAATAGTGGCATGACAAGAGTCACGCATCGTGCAAATTCTTCCAATATTTATCGTGAATAAAGCTAGAGAATATTGGTAATCATTTTGAAAGGAAGCTGAGTGGTCCAGAGGATCCACCTAGAGAGGAATATTGATTAAAATAACCTTGTTACATATGCAAAAAATCTCAATAACGAAAAATAATGACTACTGCATTGCAGATACCTAGGAACATATTCAGAAACGTATTCGCCGTACCAAGTCAGGCGCACGTTCCCTTGAAGCTCCTGCGCGCATTGCAGCCGCCGCTGCGGCGACCGGTCGCGGGAATATGCCATCGCGGCTCTTGTCTGCGCCGCCGATCGGGGAGGAGAGGCAGCGAGAGCACCCCGCCCGCTCCCCCTCCCCCACCCCTCCCCTCCCTGCCGCGTTCCGCCCCGCCGCGCGGTCGCCGCCACCCGCCGCCGCGAACTTTAAACCCCTCCAAAAAGGTCGGTTGACCTGGTGGGAGTCGCAATGTAATACGGCAAGGCAACGCAAGCCACGCCCGGAACACACCCCTCTCTCTCGCACAGCTTCCCCCTCTCCCAGCGGAGCCCTTTCGGCCGCCCCCGCCCTCCCGGCCCCTCTTCCCCTCCCGCCACGCTATCACTGTCTCGCCGCCACCGCCGCCGCCGCCACCGCTCCCTCCCACAACGCCCGTGCCCTCGCTTGCGCCGTGGCTGCAGGAGGCTCCTAGGGCCCCCCAGCGCCAAAGGCAATTAAGTCCACCAGCCTTTTCGTAGGTTGCGTCGTCTTTTTTCGTTTCCTCTCTTCCCTCTCTCTTTCGAATTTATGATTGCCCATCTCAGTCCGACGCTTGCTGGCTACGTGAGATGTCCCGCTATTCTTTTTAGGGGAGGGCGGCGCGCCGTCTTTGTCTGACGCGGCGCAGCCTCCCGGCGGCTCGGCATCCGCCGTCTCCGTCAGCGGCGCGGGGGTGCGCGCCACCTGCCGGCTTTCCCACACTTGCTCCAAGGAGCGCGCGCGGCGGCGGCGGCGGCGGCGGCGGCGGCGGCGGCGGCGGCGGTGGTGACGGCGGCGGCGGCGCGGCGCGGTGGAGGGGGCAGCGGCGCGCCGGAGCGCAGGGGGGGGGCGACGGGGCAGGCGTGACAAAATGGCAAAGCTATATAAGGCAGACGTGACCGATCCCCGGCACTGCCCGCACTCGTAGCACCCGGCTCCGAAGCCGCCAGCGCCGCCCAGCCAGAGAGCCGCCCGCTGCGCAGCCAGGCCCCGGGGTGCGAAGGCGGAGTGTCCAGGAAGAGTGCGCCCTCGCCGCCGCCATCGCCGCCCTCGCCGACTCCCCGCAGCCCGCGGCCGCCGCGCGCGCTGACCTGCTGGGCTCCGACGGGTGCATGCGGAGGATGGGCACAGGTGAGAGACCCGCGCCGGAGGCCGCCCGCCGCGTGACATGCGTGTGTCGTAACAACTGTGTTGTATGACGGTTAGCAAGCATTCGCAACAACTGCTGCACAGGATAGTGAATATAATTGCCGATGTGTTTTTGGAATAGTGTTCCTCGCTGCGTAAAGATCAGTGTCACGAGCGGTTGGTCCACTGCTGGCTACTTCTATTTGTGACATTCCTTCAAGTAGTGAACTTACAAGATGATCATAATTTCTATCAATATTTTTAGAACGAGTAATCGGATACGTCGAATGCTTTCTCCAGTTGATTGTACCGGTACAACGCGCCGGTGTGACATCGGAGATGTTCGCTTGTGTTGCGTATTCTTTCAATAGAAAATGAAATGATTCGTGGCCAAGAAAACAATACGTCTCGAATGACAACTGCCGAAGTGTCAACTGTCAAATGGTGAAAGCATGGAAACGACACGTGTGTTGCCGCTCTTGTCGGTATGGATGAATAATACTAAAGTGTCCTTAAGACTGGCATTTAAAGTAAATGCATTGTAAGCCAAGTACGATCATTTTTAAAATTTGTGCTATTGTATGGCTTTCTCTCGACGTCTTTTGACATTTTATTAGCACATTAGTAACAAACGTTAGTACAAGTGAAATAAAAACAAAATTAGTGTTAAACACTGTTTTATCTGCTATCAATGCGTAAGCACGCGCGCGGGCGTGCCATTCAGCATGTTTGTATGCTTTGTTGTATGTGTGTGTGTGTGTGTGAGAGAGAGAGAGAGAGAGAGAGAAAGAGAGAGAGTTAGATTGTACAAATTGCAAAAATTCATGTGTCTTGATAAGTTTTCGTAATCAAGCGCCATAATCTTTTTACTCGCGGAGATCAAAGTCATGCAGCAGTCGGGCCGAGAACATTATTTTGGTGTAAGTTACGTCGTTCGTGAGTTTGTGAGTTTGAATACTAAAATAAGAAATGTGATTTAAATTGCGCTTGATATTAAAAATTGTGGTTGGTATATAATTGTTAAAGTGCATCATATGCAAATAATTAAAATATCTTAATTTTGTGGATGTATCTTCTATTTCTAATAATCCATGGTAGAGAGAAGTTTTAATACAATTTGTTTAAATAAACTTATAGTGTATAATTTTACACTATCATAATTGTACATTTCAGGGCTGAATAGTCCTAAGGGCCCTAAGCATGATCAAACTCTAGGGCTCCCTAATAATTTCGAAATAGTGAATATAACACATTCAAAATTAATATCAAAATAAGTTATAATGTTTAAATTTTTTTAAAATATTAGAATATTTTAAATATTTGTTAATTAATATTATATTTTTTAAATTATTGGAAGCCCCGGCACAGTATGCTTAGTCTGTTTCTATTATTTCTAGGGCCGTAGGCTTGAGTGTAACTAATTAATTGATATTTCTATTATTGTTTTTCTCGTTATATTATTATTAATATTATAATGTTGTAGCATTTGCTAATAACATTAATTGAAAACTTTTTTTATGTGAAAACGTTAATAAATCTGTAGAATTGTAGTACATTTATAATTTTTTCTGACACAGGTTCTGAAATAGTAATACGAAGAAAAACTATTGACAAACTACACAGATGCCAAATTTAAAGTCTGTCAGTTACAAACGCAAACAAATATTGCAATTTTGTTCCAATAATTTAGATATTATGAAACAAAATTACCCACTTTATTTGTTGTCACTGGGTTGTTGTTGTTGTTTTTTTTTTGCCTTGGAAGACGCCAGTTTTCCTTCTTTGCAATCTCAAGAAAAAAGTTAAAAGACTTAATTGATAAGAAAATTTCAAAATGACGTCATGTATTGAAAAAATATGTTATGACATCGTTAATTATTTTTTTACAATCACAATCATCACGGGATAAACACGGGATATTCTTACTCTAAACATTTTAAAAAGAAACTTAATCTCTTACTAGAATTTTGAAGAAACCGAAGTTAAAGAAGGACAGGTTTTTAAAAATTGTTCTCTATCTCTTTATAAAAGAATATTATAAAATTTCTTTTATCTATTTTTCAATTGAGTAACCTATGCAAATGATTGAACAAATTCTTATACCAATGAATAATAATGCGGGAAAGATCCAACGATTCGATATGTAATAATGACATTGATTTACATTAGAGGTTTGTTGAACATTTCAAAAATTATATTATTTAAAATTGTTCCCTTCAAAATTAAAGAGTAAACCGAAGTCATTGTAAATGTTTGATAGAAGAAACAAAATACTACCACACTTAAAATCTTTTGAGTTAATTGTGGTGTTAATTTCGATTAATGCTTTTGATTAATCCTGTTAACTTGAGATATAATAAAAATTATTTCACAGTTCTCAATTTCAATTCTTGTTATGTTCATTCAAACGTTTGAATATCAGAAGTGGAGTTATTTTTTGTTAATGAATGTATGACCAGTAAATATTACTGTGCTAGATGCGTCTCAAAACAAAAAAATGTTAGAACAGTTTTCTAATTCGGAATGAAATTTCAGATAGGAAAGATCATATTAATAATATGTTTCTTTAATTACACATGGCAAGCAAATTCAAATTATTTTTGTCGTCTTCAAAATGAAATATGAATTTTATCACAATTTTCAATAAACGTGTCAACACTGAAAATGGCAACATCTTTCTTCGTTAAAATAAACAACACTACAAAAATAGTTGCGCTTCAAAGCATATATCTCGCACTATTTCTAATGCGTTTTTCGTCTAACGTAAGTTTTACAAGAGCTTCCCCTCTTGCAGGAGGCCTTTGCTTTTTATGACACACACTACACTCATTCATTTCTAATTCAGTATTATAATTCTTGATGAATCCACAATAGTGTTTCGAAACCGTATAAATACTATTTCTCCGGGCTGAAATTCGCAACAAGCCTCTAATGACTAATACAAGAAATCCGGCCTCTGAAACGTCAATCAAATGCCTATTCTAAATGCTTTGACATTTGGAAAATTTTCTTAAGAAATCTCACACTACTTGTGTTATGAAAAAAAGACAAAATACAAAATTGTTTAATAATCTAATATTTAGCAATAGAAAGAAGTAATAAAAAATCTCTGGCTTCCATTGTGTAAGATAGGTTCGGAAAAAAATCAACTTTTCAATTTCCGAAAATTCAAAGGTGTTAATAAAAATCGGGTTTCTGCTGTATTATTAAGCAAACTTTATTCTATTCTAGCACAAAAATTGAAGAAAAAAGTTAGAGACATTTTGCTATCTTGTTAAAGTGTTCCTTAATTGTAATTAGTAAGTTTTCAAGTGGGAAGACTACTCACATTTTTGAAAAAGTGCCAATGATATTATATAAAGATTACATTTTGAATAACGGATACCATTAGGGGGAATGTCTATTTTCGGCATCGTAATTGATGGAGGAGGTCGAAAAAAATTTTAACATTGCAATTTTCGAAAATTGAGAGGTTTTATCGAAAATCAATCATGTGCAAATTTTGTAAGCGTTGCTCTCTTTGAGCAAAATATTTAAAGAAAAAAAATTGGAGGTATTTTGTAGAATATTTCGTAATTGTCACGGGAACTTAATGTAAATACATACAAAAATTAGAAGCACATTTCAAATTTGAGGAACTACCATTGGAAGATCAGCCAGATCAATAGAAAAAATTGATAAAAGTGAAAATTCTGTGTACTGTTTAGGTGATAGTGTTCACAGACTCATTCTTACAGACTCGTACACTTACAGACTCGTACACTCACAGACTCCTACAAATAGTCCTACAGACGCAAAAACGGACAGACCGATGGATTGACGTACGGATGGACGGGCGGACAGATTGAAGGGCCGACAGGACTGAAAGGCAAATGGATCGACGGCAGGACGGACTGACGGATGGACAGATAGACGGGCAATGGGTAGAAGGACGGACAGACGGACGAACAAGAAAGGACAGAGGGCGGCCGGACGAACAGTAGGACGAGCGAGAACGAATGAACTGACGGGCAAAAGGACGGACGGGAAGACACTTGGGGCAAAACTACTTTTTCAGAATCAAGGACCCGCAAAACGTAGATTCCAACTACAATACATCTTCGATGAAGTAATGTACTATATTTAAGAACAAAAAATAACTTTTTCGGTACCAGTGCGTGTTTTTCTTTTGAATAATCGGCACTTTTTGCTGCAGTATTGCATAACTTTCTCTTTCCTTGAAGTGGATGGTAAAGAAAGCAAAATGGTTAGATATTTTTGGGGTGTTTTTACATCAACAATATTTAATCTTGAATCATCTATTCATTTCGCCTTTCCTAAATGCTTACATGCAGTAAGAATATTTATTGGCGATGTCTTAAGTACAAGCTGGTTTTAATAAAGAAACAGAATCCATTTGGTTTCTCTCACTAAAATTATGTATTTCTTGACCGCATTTCAATTTCTGAACGCAACGTCATGAATTACTTTTCTGGTGGACGAACATCGTAAATTTCAACCACCAAAAATCTTCACTGGGAAGCAGGTGGTCCTTCTCGACCTACGAAAACTAGCATGATGAATATTATTCTTCGATGTACTGATATTGAGTGTCTAACATTCGTATGAATTTCTATGTCATCAATTGCACACAAATATTTATTCCAAAAATTATCAAATGACACAATGTGAATATCCTAACTTAACGCGCTAATTTTTCGAACTCAGTTTTGTCGATTTTACACTTTTACAGAATAATTATACTTTTGTTTTTTGTTATTTTTTAATATTCTTGGTGGTCAATAAAAGTGCTCATAAATCGTCGTTTTAGCTACGAGAAAATATACATCATTTAGGAAAAAAGTCATGAAGATATTTCACAAGACAGCTGCTAGATAAAGTTACTTTATTTTTAAGCGTGAAATAAAATAATTCACCAACCAACCGGTTCTGTTAATGATAAAACCATTCCCCTGCTTTGTCTCAATTTTTGAGTTGTGTCACTTTTCTTGTGCTCCGACAGTTTTATACAAAGACCGAGAACCAATAAAACATCCGTTGCATTCCGAACGTTCTTGCCTTCCACTGCCCCAAGTAGAATCTACTTCTTCTCGCGCATACCATCAACTCGCATCTAATAGAACCTTTCGGCTCCACGCGACGGCACGCCGCCTGATGCACCCAACGCCCCCACGTGACTCTCTGAGCAACCAACCCGCTTTTGAAACACTCAGGTCTTGCTCAAAGGATAACGTCAAAACATAACATCAGAAACTGGACGTTTCACCGCCGACTTATATTACTAAGAACTATTTCTAAACATTCCAAAACAGCACGAATTGGCTGAACTACAGGGTGAATGAAACAAAATAAATGATTAGGCAAACCCTAACAAAATTACGATACATGAAAAATGGAAAGATACGCAAGGTTGTTGTATTTTGTTGTGGCAGATCACAAATCAAATCTGACAATGTCATATTAGCTAGGTCTTGGCGTATTTCCTCGTGATTACTATTAATGTCAATTTCCAGGCATCCTTCTGGACAGCAATTTGCTGTGGGAGAAAGAAGTTAAATTTGAAGTGGGTATAAAGCTTAGAGACATTTGCACGATTCACGATTTTTCATGATGAAATTTCATCACGAAAAATATTGATGCAATTCCAAGGGGTATTCTCTGTATATGAGCGGAGAGCGGCATTCACTTGTGCATCAATTACTTCCCCTTCTTGCAAAATATGTAGGAAACACCAACCGTGGAATCCACACGCTGTTTCATCACGTTAGTGTGCAATTTGTATATTTTCTTGATTTGCTTTTCGGTTTGTGCGTATTTGAGTTTTGATGATGCCAAGGTTCAATTAAATGCAGCTATCGGCAATTGTCTCAACGGCACAGACTGCTGTTGGCGGAGTGATGAAACTTAAGTTTGTTCCGGCGGAGGTGTAGTGCCCCTTGCACAGCGAGACTCACTGTTCGAACTGGAAAATATTCCCTGGGAATATTTTCACGCAATGTCTTGGAGGGAGACCGTTCATAGCGATCGCCACGCTAAAAACTATTTTTTTTATTGCGTGCCTTGTTGAGCGCAACAATATTGTAGTACTGATTTCATCAAAATAACGTCGTTCGCGTGTTAGTGAGTACTTCCTTCACTTCGTAGAGTCTGTAACTGAGATCTACATGAACATGGTTGAATTGTAGCTACTTTACTGTCCGGGAGACACCGTGTCCTAGGCAGAGGTGCCAACGTTTCGGCCGCCATTCTGCAACCTTCCTCAAGAAGGCATTTCGCCCTGAGCGACCATTTCACCTTCCTCCGGGCGAAATGCCTTTCTGAAGGAGGTCGCAGAATGGCGGCCGAAACGTTGGCACCTGTGGGGCCAAGGACGCAGCGTCTCCCGGACAGCCTAGTAGCTACTGACTCTGAAGCCTACACTCTCATTGTTGGATTGTGTGCCATGCCGAATTGAATCGTCTTGTTTCGTTTACTCTATGCATTTTCATCCCTTTGAGCTATGTCGCTCTTTCACTTCTTCTTAGGTTGGAGACGCTTAATGGAGGACGGTGTCTGTACAAGTGAACATCACGCTCCGTTGTTAATCAGAAGATCGCTAGAATCTCCACGAAAGCAAAAGAAACTCGTGTATGCTTCGCTTGGTAGACCGGTAATGGAATACGGAGCTTGGTATTGGGATTAATTCAAGACAGGGCTTAAAAAGTTATGTCACAACTAAAAACAGAACGGCAAAATTAACATTTTGGAGAACGTTATGCGCATTGGGACCCTTTGATAATAGAAGAAAATAGCGGTGGCACAAAAGCTCATACTTTCTGGCATTACTTGCAACTTTCCAATTTTTTTAAAATACGTAAAATTAAACGAAAATCAGACCTGCACTTTTTTAATTTGAGGAGAAAATGTTTTTAAAATGTGGAACTGATTTTGAGAAAAATATCAATTGCCTTCAATTTACGCTCAAATTACGCGAAATAACACTCATTTTTTGAAAAGTTGTACTTGACGTTTCTTAAAAATCTATGTTTAAAAAATATGGGACCTGCGCCAATTTTGTAAGGTTCTATTCGAAGAAAAATTGGAGATGTTTTGAGAAAACATTTTATTTAAATGCCATATTTTGCAAAAAAATCACGCAAAAAACTACTACACATTGTCGTAAAATTGTCCCTGACCTTATTTAAAGTTGTATTTGAAGAATAGATTTTATTAAGGAAAAAAGCTCTTTCATTTTTTAACATTCTTTGCCCTACATGAGGAAAAACATTAATCACAAAATTTGGAGCCATTTTTGAAAGAATTTTTCAAATATTACAAACATCTGTATTTCAAATATCTGTACAAACGTTTAGAACATTGTACATCTCCCTCATTAGATCAACACTGATGTACGCTTCATCAGTTTGGACACCATATTTTAAAGTACATAAACAAAGAATAGAACGTGTTCAGCATAAATTTTTCAGGTTGATTGCTCAAAAACTACATCTTCCAGATCCACTTTTGAATCACGATTATACTGAATTATCAAACACACTAAAACTGCCGTCTCTCGAATCTTTGCGAAGTGTGAGAGATATGCAATTTCTGTATAAAATGTGTAATAATGTTTTGAACTGTCCTGAGCTATTAGGCGAATTGAATTTTTTTGTCCCAAACAAAATCACGCGCAGATTTAAAACATTCTATACACCAAATTATAAATTATTATATACTGGTAATATGCCAATAAACAGAATGAGTATATTAGCCAATAGTTTCGAACTAGACTGCTTTTGTGATAACATGAATATTACCTTCAAGTTTATAAAAAACGCTGTATATAAATATGAATAACTTTGTATTCCTGATTGATATCGTTGTAATTGTAATTTTTATATATTAAAGCTGGATTATTCCTGTTTTAGGCTTTAAGGTTTCACTATTGAGATATGATTTGTCGTAACCACTTTCAAACACCATATATTTTTGATGTACCTGAGGCTTGGTCAACAATGATTACTTGCTCAACATTATTTCATTGTACTTGCATCTATGGCCCTTTTGGGATATTCGTCGAGCATCCTTACCGATGTGAGAAGGATAAGGGGGAAATAAAATACCCCTCACTAGATGTACAAAAACTTGAATTGGACCAATCACTCTGTTTTCGTCATTTATCTTATTATATCATTACTACTTATTTCATATTGTAAAAACTGATATTTGATATTGATATTTCATGTTAATGTTTCTGACTGATATTTCATATTGTAAAAACTGATTCATATTGTATTTGATATAATACCGAACATGTTATAATGAATTTCAAATATGTACAATTATTGTAAATTGGACAATTAGTCCGTGAAATATACTAAATATACTAAATAATATTGTTTAAGACTTTACGTCAAAACCCAAAATATCAATTTCAAACTCGCAGGATCTTCAGTTCGGCTAGATCGATGAAGTTAATTTGGAGAAAATAGTCCGAACGGCTTAAGCGCTAGCGTTGACAACGGACGGACGACGGACATACGTTTTGCCGTAAATTGACATTTCGATGTCAATGACCCACAAAATATGGATTCTGTGTACACAACGTGTCGGACCAAGTACTTTACTTCATATAAGAAAAATAATTACCTCTTTTTCTATATCAGGGCCTCACAAACGTCTTTTTCTGTCAAACAATCCTTATTTTGTGCCGCAGCATTGTAATACTTTCTCTACACTACGTAAGTAGTGAGCGAGAAAGTAAAGGGGCATGACTTAGCGCACGGTGTAACTCAAACACACGTTGCTCCACATGGCGGGATATCTGGGAAAGTCCAGATAAACCCAATTATTTAAATATAACTGGACTTCCTGCATACAAATTAAAATAAGAATCCAAAGAAAACAGAAAGTAAACCGTTCTGACTCTTTTGTCTAAATTTGGTATACCCCGATCCATCTAAACGAACTCGAGGCCCCGCGGGTTTGAAATGGATATTTTTATTTTTGAGGGTACTTAACTAGATTTTTTACACTTTCTAATTTTTCTCAAAAATGACTTAACTTTGTTCTCAGATAGGGCAAAGGGCACTCAAAGAATGGAACATGAATCTGTTTTGTTGAAACCCTGATTTTACGAAAATTACAAACGTTCAAAACTTTTTAGGCGTCTTCCTTCACTGCAATACAGAAGATACAGATTTTTTAAATGAAATCTGTTGTTCAAATACAGATCTTGTACAATTTTGCGAACATAAGAGTAGTTTTTGCGTAATTTTTCATGAAAGACAAGCAAATTTCAAACAACTATTTTCTGAAAAAGTCTGCATTTTTTATTTAAATATTCTCGTATGTATCAAATGACTTGAAAAGAATGGTTCTGATCCCATTGTCAACGAACTCTGTAATTTTGCAAATTGCAAAAACTTAACATCGCAAAATAACAAAATTGAAGATTTTCTTAAATGAAATTTGTTTTAAAAATCAGATCTTTAAGAAAAGTCTTGTACATTTGTTTGAAAATCTACTAATTGCATTAATGTCTTCTTAAAAGTTATAAAATTTCATTTTCATAAAAAAATATTTTCTGAAAAACGACTTCAAATTTTTTCCCTAAATTTTTTCCCTAGAGCATAGAACGCTTAAAGAATGATCAGATAGCATTTTCGTTGAACATTTTGAATAATCGAAAATTACAAAATATAGAAATAATTCAAAATCAGCAACTGCATTTTGCAATCTGTTCTCTTCAGAAACATCATCCTTTAATTTCTGTTTCAGTATTCTTCAACTTCTTCTATTTGTTTGTTTTTTCTTCCTTATCTTCCAATCTCTATTCTTGATAGATCCAAAGTTCCAAACCAGCTTCCTTCTCTACACCCATTTCCTTTTTTCTCTATTTTCCACTCTTTCCTAAATAAATGGAATGTCGCATATGAATAATAAAATTATTTTCAAACAATTTTGCTTTTTGACCTAACTTAGTCTTAAAATAAAGATACAAAGAAATGTATATAAATAACATATCTGTAATGATTAATGAAAATAAAATATTGGCAGAATATTGACACATTAAATACATGTATGATAAATACTTGGAATTAGAATTTTTGATCTAATAATATCGACCCAAGGCCATTAATTGATGCTGTTGGCTACAGATATTGTGGAACCGTGCCGTATTTCTGCTCCACCAGCGCTGTGGAATAGCTGACGTTCGCCGTCCGGCGCTGCGCAGGGCGGCGCGGCGCCGCATACCAACAGGACGCATCTAGCTTTTCGGCACGCGGCGGCACGGGCGCCAGCGCGGCGCGGCCAGGCGCCTGTCACGCGCCGGGGTGGGGGGTGGGAGGCATGGGAGCGGCGCGGGGGCGGCGCGGGGCCGGCGCAGGGGAAGTGTGGGGGCGGGCTGTGTACGCCGACGGACCGTGTTTGCAAGAAGTGCCGCTGCGAGTTTGTTCGCCGGGACCGACGTTATTTTGTTGTTTGCGCAGCGAAACGCGCGCGCGGCCGGAAGCCGCCGCCCCGCGGCTGTGTGCTTAGCGGAAACGAGGTGTCCGCAGCGGCGGCGGCGGCGGCGGCGGCGTGTGCGGCGCGGACGCCGGGGACGGGCGAGTCGCAGCGGGGCGGGGCAGGGGGTGATGGCGCGGTGTCCTCGGTTCGCGCCCCGTGCACTTTGTCGCCTCTTTGCTCCGCGACGCGTCGCGGCGCGCGCGCAGGCTCACGCCGCCACGCGCGCGCCGCGCTCCAGCGGCCCGGAACGCCGACAAACACGGCGCGGCGCTCCCCCACTTTGCGTTCTTACCGCCCTCGTCGGCCACCGAGCGGAGGCTGCGTGCCCAGCGCCGGCGGAAGGGAGCGCGCCAGCGGACTCCAGGAGGGAGAGGGTCTGCGGGTGGTTTTTGTTGACCGCAGGGCAAGTGCTGCAAGCTTGATTTTCTCAGATTTTGCCCATCGTCGCATTCAGTTCACGAATTAGGCTGAACGATGTGGATTGACAGCCATTGTTCGCTATTTCTTTTATTCAATTCTTAGTTCTCATAAAATTTCCTATACCAAAATTTTTGAAATTGGTGTTATCCATTTCTGAAAAAGTTTGCGAATATTTTAAGTGTTATAATGGGGCCAATTTCTCTTCTCTCGAAATATAGTAAAGTCTCAAATTCTCGTACATCTTTAAACCCGTGTACGTAGAATAATTAAAATGAGAGAGATTTTGTAAAAACTAAAATTCTTATTATCCACGTTCCTTATAAATATTTTCATATTTTTTCGCGAAATATATTTCAGAAATTTTCCATTATTCCATTTTCCATTCCAAATCAATGTTTGTCCTTAATGCAATCATAATCTCAGAATGAAATTTTTACTTTGTTGTATTCTAGAATATGAGAAGGGAAATATTGCCAAATTTGAGCCATTTTTAACGTTTCATACCGTCTTAAAAAAGTTGAATTAAAACAA
This sequence comes from Gryllus longicercus, assembly GCA_038098605.1. Taxonomy (NCBI): domain Eukaryota; kingdom Metazoa; phylum Arthropoda; class Insecta; order Orthoptera; family Gryllidae; genus Gryllus; species Gryllus longicercus. Next base: position 198,482 of record JAZDUA010000064.1, on the reverse strand, counting down.
AATAGTTACAAAATAATCTACAATCTATGAGTTGTTTATTAAAAATGTAATATTTTATTATTACCGATTATTTATTTATTTATTAATGATTATATTTTTGCTGATGAACGTAAGGTGAGAAATCTCATATAATTAAGTAACTCATATGACATTTGCCCCTGATTGACTCATCAACTCATCAAGACAACTCATCAAGTAATGTTGTTTCCCTGATAGAGGGAACCTAGCCAAAAATATTTCGATTATAGAAGAGTGTTTTACCTCGTAAGCTACCAAATCGGTGGCCAACATTCGATTCCCGAGACGTGCAAAATTTTCCTTAAATAAGTGCGCATATAAATATGGAATATGGTATAACTCCAATTATAGTCATCGGTTCTTCTTTTGCATAAGAGTTTTTCAAGAGTTGGGTGAAGAATTAATAACATACATGATTTAATAGTATATTTCCTAATCGTTATAATAATTCAAGATTCAAGGCTGTTGTATATCAACTATTCTCATGACACAATCTTCAGCTATTTTAAAATCATCTCGTCCAACAGTTGAGTGAGAGTTAAGGATAGATTGAGACGAATTATCGGCTATTTGAACTGAAAGACAGATGATAGATAAGTAAGATGTAATCCTTTTAAAGAAATGTAATCCCGCTTTCTTTGTGAAAACGAGCGACACGAGAGGTATTTCAAATATATTCAAAAACCATATCTAAATGTAATTTTCTTGTAATATTCAACCAGTATTACATTTATAAAACTGTAAAGAATGACAGGCAAGAGATAAATGAAATTTTGCGAGTGTTTCTTACCCACTTAAATACCCCTGAGATACTATCAATTCTTTACAAACATTTCAGAATAGAAAATGTAGTATTGTAATATTTAAGGCAATATTGGTGTATTATAGACATCATCGCTTTTGGTTTCAAATTATGTTGAAGATAATTCTTATCCAATATAAAGAAATCGAATAACCTGAGTGTGTTCGGCCGTAATTGCGTCGCACACTCCCAGTTAGATCCCTTCCGTTCACCGTTTAGGGCAAGCGAGGTGTCATTCGACGCGGCGCGATCTGTTGTTGTGGAACCGTCTATTTTTTTTCTAGGATCCTTCCAGAACATTCTAAGAGAATTCTAAAACACACATGTTTTTGGAGGTACTGAGCATCCGAAACGCATTTTAGAGAGTTCAAGAAGCCTACAGGTGCTATTAAGGCTCATTTGATTCCTCTCAAAAATACAAACTGATTTGTTTTTAGACAAGAATATTCTTGAATACTGATTTTCGAAAAACACCTAGTTTTGGGGATCGCAAGGCATCTACGAAAGCGGCTTTCGATACGGTCTTTCCGACCCAATAACAATCGTTACGACTTACGTCGTAAGATTGACAATAATATGACGCGGCGTCACCGGGTGAGCCCTGATCATAACAATAATTAAATCTAATTTGATGATAAAACATAAAAATTAAAAATAAGTATGTTTACACACTTTTTCCCCGTATCTACGTCCGAGGATGCAGAAGGCAAACATATATATGCTGTTTAAAATTCTTTTCGTTGGGAATTTGCCCGACAAGAATGAAAGTTTTTTAAAATGAAAATTGTCGCCAGATGCGTCACGATATGCTAGTTCTTAGTAAGTGAATGATGAAAAATCAAGATAATCTTCGATTTCAAATATTTTGAAATGAATTGGATCTACAAACATAATTGAAACAGTGTATACATCTGGAAAATTTATCTGGATGACTTCTACTAATGGTCAGAAAGTCTAGATATTCCAGAATCATCATAAAATATTTCATGTTATTATTTTATACAAAAACGATGTCTTGCAAATGCTATAGTAACATATTTTTAAAACGTTTATAATTTAAATTGTTAAAACGGAATGCGCACTTCACCAAAAAAGTATTTGCGAAAGGAAGTTAATTCATGTTATCTATTCATTATTTTTCATATTTCCTGTGTCATCAATCATGTTACGAATTTTTTTAACAATATATACTAATGTTTTTTGTGATTTTAATATAAATTTGTCATTCAAACTGATTTGTTTTTAATGTATTAATATTAATAATAAATTGTTTTCTTGGGGGGGGGGGTTATGGCTTTTCAGCCTATTCAAACAAAAAAAACACTAAATTAATAGCAAAAGCTGCACCTAGTTAATTCAAAATGTTTTCGTACTGAAACAAAAGTAATTTGATTCGTATTTAATCTTCATTTTGTGAAAGAAAAACGCACTTTTTCCCATTCCACTCAGGATTTTCAAGTATTTTTCAGAATACTTTTCAGTGATGGGTAGTGTTCTGATAATCCATGGTACGGTGAATAGAGCTTTTCTCCTGGTAACTTGTAAAGCTTTTCTTTGGCATTGCTTGCAGACCTGGCAAAGAAAATAGGATTCTCAACTTTTCAGGTCGTTCCACATTCTCCTTGAAATATTATTCTACGGAAAATATTGTTTAATATTCGGAATACAGTAAGTACAAATGTTTTCCGAGAGCATTTTCTGAAGGTGTCAGAACAAGTACATTTATTAGGAATGTAATGTGTAACATATTTTTACCTTCAACAAATTCAAATCTATTCGTTATAATCGCATATCTGAATAAAGGAAACATTTTCAAGTAGTCTCAATACTGTGAGAAATGAGGAAAAAGAAAAAATGTAGCTTGAAAATAATCGTGCAGAAAGAGAAAACAAATAATGTAAAAATGAACTCGAATGGAAAAGAAGAAATACGGAAGACATATCGCCTAGAGAGGAGAAAATAAGAATGAATGAGTAATCGGTGTAAGAAAGAGTAAGTAGCACAGCCTCGAGAAAAGAGAATGAAGAAGACGCGCATCGAAGAACGGATAGCAGCCGGTCATCCCCTTTGAAGCCAGATTTGCGCCTGCCTTTGCGGGCGCCGCACGGAGCGCGCCGGGGCGGGCGCCTGAGGCGGCGAAGGTGTGCTCGCGAGCGGCGGCGGGGAGAGGGGGGCGAGGGTCCCTTGACGCGGAGGCGCGTCGACACATCTGGCGGCGCTCCGTGTGTGAACTTCGCCCGCAGCGGCCCCGTGCCGCACCGCCCGCCCGCGTCAAACGCGCCACTTTGCGACGGAAAACTTACACGGCCCACCGCGCCGCGCCCGCCGCCGCCTCCTCTGCTTTTTTGTTGCCTCCGCGAACTCCCTCATGTGAGGCGAGGGCCCGCCCTCTACGCCTTCTGCTTGCAGGGTGCAGGCTTCCTCTGATCTCTATCACACACGCGTTTCGCGCGCAGCTGTAATTTAAGGTAGCGTTTTACGGAGGTGGGTTCTTTTCCGTATGGACACTTCATCCTAAAATTAACTTGATGAAAAGGGTCCTTAAAAACTATTTAAGAAAAACATTTACTACAGGAAATGCTGTTAAACTATGTTTCTTTCTTGAAAGTTTCAAATAAACTTCTTGTGAATATTCTTGTGAATATTACCTAAAATTAAGAATTTACGAGATATGTTTGAAATGCAATACCTCTAATTTATGAATGTGTGCGTATGTGTGTGAATGATCCAATCACTAGATTTCCTAGCATCGAGACTTGCTGGATGATATAAAACATATATTAGAGGACAAAATGACCAGCGTCAAGAGAGGATGTCTGCTGTGTCATGAAACAACAATATTCGTTTTTCTAAGAGATCATTTCCGTTGAAAAGTGTACTTCTTGAATTCTTGAGCACCCAATAATGATCATCTGCCGTGTTTACTTCTCGCCGAAACGAGACAACATTCTCGTGGAGAGCGATCCACCGTGACGGCCCGCCCCCGCGTGATCAGGAAGCTCCCGCTTAGACCGTCCGCGCCCTCTCCCCTCGCCACGTGAGCGCTGTAATCGCCGGGCGGCGCACGTGTGCGGCCTACGCGTCAGATGCGCCGCTTCTTCCCCGCAGGGCGCTCCCCCTCCTCCCTCCACGCTCCCCCTACCCCTACCCCTGGCCCGGGTATCGCCCCGCGCCCCTGCCTCACCGCTCGTTGACCGGCACACGACTCAAACCGAAATCTCATAACATGAGTTAAAAGCGCCTGTACCTTTTTCTATCTTCCCGTCTACAACGTCCTCAATTGTTATCTTAATTGTTGAAGTTCCTCCATTCTTTCGGGATATGCAATCATTTCGTTAGTCTCTTTTCATTGCGAAAGTAAACTCCTACTCGATTATGAGAGACATTCTTGGACCGTGGATTGTAAGCACTATATTCAGTACCGTTTTCTGTCGTCTCTTTAAATTGTCAATGAGTAATTTAGGGTTAATATCCTAGCTAATATTGCTTCAAAACACATCTCTCTTCAAATTATATAATTCCTGAATTTCCTATTGTTTTTATCTGACTTCTTCACCTGCCCTCGGATCAGGCACTTGATTTTAAACCCATTACTTCATTCTCACTTTGTTGTTCCCACTGACGTGTTTTGCAATCAAATATATACTCGTATATGTTTTGACGCTCTTATTCTTTTCGTAATGTACCTCTTTTTACCTTCGACACCAGTACGTTTTCCCACCACTCACAGCTTGTATCAAGTTGTACGTTTCTTAAAGTTAAAAGACCTCTTCTTGTATTGTTTCTTGTACACTATTCAATGTGCAAAAACATGTATTTTATTATTATTAACGGTGCTCGGTATGATGCGTGATTGCTAGTATCGCGTACAGAATATCCAGCATCCCTTCCACCTCCCCTACCTCTTCCGCCCTCACGTCCGCCTCCTCTTCCACTGCCCCGCCTACGTGCCGCCCTTGCGGCCTGCGACCTCGTGCCCGCCCTCGCGTGGCTCATCCCCTGTGTGCCTGCGCAGCGCCGCTGCCGCGTCACGCCCCCCGCCGCCGCCGCCGATGCCGATCCCGTTTGCCGGCCGGGTGCTCCGGCGCGGCGGCGGCGGCGCAGCGGGCGCGTGTGAAGAGAAGACGAGTGCGTGTCGGGCGCGTGTGCGTGTCGCCCCGGGGCGCGATCGCTTAGCGCTGTTGCGGCGCCGAGCAGGGGGGCGGTCCTCAGATGACACGCCGCTCCGCCCCCGCCCCTCCCGCCCACGCCCACGCCCCCGCTCGCCCGCGCCCTCGCCCGTCCGCGGCCGCAACAACCCCCGGCACTAAACGCATTTACCTAACACCTTTGTCCGGGCCGCCACTGGGCTAATGAACAGTTTTGCGAGGGGCGCCGCTGCGGGGGCGGCTGATGGATGCGCTGCGCACGCGGCGCTGAGAACGCGCACGCGGCGCGCGCGCCGCCCAAGACACGCACGCGACACGCGGCACGCCTCACGCGGGTGGGGTTGGGCGGCGGCAAGGCACCAAACACAACCCAATTGTGGGATCATTCACGAGGAAGGATGCGAAGATCCCGGTTATATAGAAGTAGCTGGAATCCGCTTGTCTCGAAAATGGATTCCCGAATGATACGTAATATAAGGCGTAAAATAATTATGCGAGTGTAATGTAACTATTGTGCTCATGAAATTTCATAATAATTCTGGATGGTTATAACCATATTATAAATATATCAATCATTTGTTTTAATGCAGTAGGAAATTTTGGCAATAACGCAAAATTAGTCACCGATTTACACAATTCATACGAAAATTTAAACGCAATTTTATACCCAAGTCTGATAGAAATATGAGCATTCAATACATTATAAGTTGATAAAAATACAGAAAATAAAAATATTTTTAGTAGTTATATTTGTAAAACAATTAATTTGTTTCTAATAATTTCAATCTCCTTCCGAATAGTTTCATAAGAATATGTTTCATAGTGATACATTCCTAAGAATAGTTAAGTTACTCAGATAAAGTATGAAATTAAAATCACGCGAAGTTGTCGGTATTCATAAAATACAATGGTATGCTCCTGTCTAAGTGAAGGTGTGCGCCGCCTTTGTCGGAGGGTGAGTGTGGGTAACGCCGCGTGTTGGCGCTGATGGAGGAAGGAGGAGGGGTTGGCCCCGTAACCGAGGGGCGCATTGGGGTATGAGAGGGGTGACGAATCAGTGGTTGGGGGAGTGCACTGGCCTGAAATGGGCAAAAAGGAACGCTTTACAAACACAATCAAACGACAATGGGGGGGCACTTACTACTTTAAAATATCTATTTTTTAGATGAGTGAGCTAAAATGTTTTGCAATAAGAAGAAGAGGAAGAAGCTGTTGACCGTAAATGATGAAATAGTGCAGGTTTTCAACTGCGTGCACAGTGAAATGTAAATTCAACAATAAATTAGTAAACGAAGAAAAACTTTTCTTTAAGAAGCCTGATAAAGACGTCATACCAAAAATGGTTCTTTGCTTTTGAAGCGAACTTCATCCTTCTGTTAAAATAAATTTTACAGCGAGTGACGTTCGGATAACTCTCGTCCTGAAATAAAAGGTACAAAGTGAACAGAGGTCTTGAAAATAATGCTACAAAGAAGAACATACTAATTTCAAATTTTCATATTTCTCTTTTCTCTACTTTTATGGGTCGGTATACTCGCTTGGAGCCCCACGGGTAGCTCACTGGTCACTTTCCATGACGCGACCCCGGGTTCGATTACCGGTTGGGGAAGATTATAGTGTGCGCTTTCCTTGCAATGTCCCAGTAAATTTAACGTGTTTACTTTGTGACGATGAGAATGCTTCCTTCTCGGGTGAAGAAGACCAGAATACGGAGTAGGGAAGTCTGTGTGCTTACCACGCATAGTACCCCTTAACACACTGCCGCAAGGCCGGGACGCCGCTGGTATGTCTTGACCCCATTAGAAGCTGTTATGCCAGTAGACAGACAAAAAATGCTTTGAAATCACGGAGAAAATTCCTCGCGCGCTCGGGCGCCCTTTGGGCCCACTGTGCGAAGGAAAGAGGGGTGCGAGGGGGAGGGGAGGGTTACGTGTAAATAATTTCGCGTAAATAGCGTGTGACGATGGGAATGCTCACTTCTCAGGCCGAGAAGACCAGAATACGGCATATGGGTGTTTATGTACAATACCCCTTAACGCATTGCCGCAAGGCCTAGACAAGGCCGCTGGTATACCTTGGCCCCATTAGAAGCTGTTGTGCCAGTACGCTGTAAGCGAGTGTAGTGCTGTTGTGCCAGACAAACACTCGCTTGGAAATCACGGAGGAAACACCTCGCGCGCTCCGGCGCCCTTCGGGCCCACTGTGCGAAGGAAGGGATGATACAAGGGGGAGGGGGAGGGGGGGAGGGGAGGGGAGGGTTCCGTGTAAATAACGCGCGCGCGAACAAAGGCCCCGCGCGCCGCGTGCGCGCGCTGGTTTTCCAGCGGCGTGTTTTCTGCCCCCGAGATTACGCGCCTGCTCCGCGGGAGCCTCCTAATTAAGTGCCGCCCTGCCTTTCCGAGGGGGAGATCGCCGCGCAGTGACCAGCGCTGGCATGTTGCTAACGTCCTGCGGACCCTTTGTTCGAATACAAAATGTCTTCATGTTTTTTCCTTCTTATTTTGTTTACAAGCTAGTTGTAATTTGTTGTCTTTTCTAATGGAATGCAAATTAACGGATGGTTTGTAGTATAACACTGCATGCTACTATGCTGCTTAGTTTAGTTAGGAAAAGTGTTTTCTTAATAATTTCCTCTATTTTCCATAACGAAAGTCTTAAAATTTAGTTACTATCAGAAATAACGCGCTTACATATTTCTTAAATGTTCCTTCAAAACCTTCAGTTTTAATAAAAAATACACGTGAGCTAAAAGATATTAAATTCATTGAGATTCCATAAAACAATCAAAATCCGACCGCCAAGATGAACGCTTGTAGATAGAATAACTAAAAAAAATTTTGGTGTTTCTAGTACCTCTTATTTTGGAGTAAACTTCGATATGTTCTGAACTGAAATCTGTTGACAAGATGCTCTTTATAAGTAGGCTCTTTCAGAGGTAGTTTACATCTATGGGCTCGCGCAACGTAGGCAATGTCTGTAAGTATTTTGAGACTAACATCACTCGTTAGGCGGTTGATAAGGTTTTTTGCAACAAATAGTTCTCAGTTTTGAACGCTAAGTCACAAAGGTGAAGTTATCACCACATTTCAACGACTTTTTTCTTATTATTAGATTAGATACGTAATATGTTCGCATCAGATCGGCAATGCATCGAGCAGATAGGTACAATTTGTACTTAAATGTTTTACTGCGAAATGAATAATATAGCTTGGCAATCAATGTTGAAATCTGCAAGTGATTCGCAGGGTTATCAGATTACATTTATTTTTTATTCTTATAAATCACTTTAATCGTTTGAAGTGTTTTACAATTACTGGACTAGGGAATATTTTTTTAATTGAGGTATAATTGGTTACATGCATTCAAATTACTCGAAGAGTAGCATGGAAATAATGGTGGTAAAATGGTCTCTGAATATTTTGGGTGTTTGTTTTATATGGAATGAAATCTAAATTCAAGTAATTTATAATGAAATTTCTCATTCATATTGACTAAATAGAAGTTGATAAGCACAACATTTCATTGTAATGAAAAAGTAATGTAATATCGAATGATGTTTATTTTACGCTGTGATGAAATTCCCGAAGTCCTTTGATGAATCTCATATTGTTTTGTAAGCAAATTTGATAGTTGTACTCTGATAGGTGATCTCTAAACAAATATTAATTTTTTACTGATACGTTGTTGCTTGTTATAGCCTTCGGTACGGAACTCGATATACACATACACTGCATAACTTACCAGAATCGGGATGTTTTCTTTTGGAGGGAATTACGAAAAGGAATTATGAAAGAGAAATACGAAAAGGAAAACTGAATCAAGTTAACATCTAGTTAACTTGGAAGTAAGTAAATCTGAATCATTAAAATTAAGTAAAAAATAAAATATTGTTCGTTCTACGAGCGTTAACTGGTTCTAATGATTGAGTAACGACCAAAAGCCCCTGGGCCTCTGATCTGAGGGCTTTTGGTCGGCACTCGATCATAAGAGCCGTTATAACGTCGTTGGTACGTAATAATTATTATGTATTACATGAATAAATAAAAATTAAATAAAAACGAATCAATTTCCGCCCATTTCATGTACACTAAATTGTTCTAGTACCAGAACTTCATCTTGCGAGCTATCAGATTCGGACTCACTTATCTCGACATTTCTAGTGAACATTTCTTGAGGAGTACACACTTCGAAAAAATGGTAAAATGTTTTGCTCTCTTCTTTTAAGTACGCGTATAAGTCCGGAATATCAGTAACTTTTGCCATATTAAGTGGAATTCGAATAACTGATTGAAGTGTAATATTGTGGTAAACTCCCTTCATGTTAAGGAATATTGCTCTACCAACCTAACGAACAGAGTTAAAATTATAAAAATTTGCTTGGGTAGAGATTAACGAATAAAGAATTAATTTCTGCATTTTCCGAAAAAAGGACTCATAGTCCTACGGGGCTCAATTGTTCTAGTAGGCCTTCGGCTTTAGGTCGCCACTCGATCATTTGACATATAACATCCTTGTTGCGTAAATAATTATTATGTAATACATGAATAAATAAAAATTTAATTGAAACGATTATCTTTCTGCACATTTCATGTACACTAAATTGTTCTAGTACCAGAACTCAAAACCCTTCACTGAACTTGGGTTTGTGAGATATGAGCTGTTTGGAAAGCAGCGCTCAATCCAGAGGTCACCAGCGTTTGAATTTAGCGGTAGGGACTGACCACAACTGGTGGTGTGTGCAAGGATTGCTCGGAGGAAGAGGGTGCAGAGGCAGCCGGCGGCTGAGCCGGGGCCGCTGCGAAGAAGGTGGTCGTCTGCAGCGAGGGGTGCAGGGGGGGAGGGGCGGCGGCGGGCCAGGAAGCAGCCGACTGCCGCGCCGGCGAGCACCCATCCGATTAAGCTTTTAAAGAATCGCGTCTCGGCTCGTCGTGATGTGATTAAAAGACTGGAGCTCGTTCTTTTTTCTTGAAGCCTTCTAAGAGGGAGAAATCCTCCCTTCTTTGTTGTTCTTATTAGCTCGCGAAGATATCTGATTCTCCCGACTAGAGGAGAGTTAAAAAGAAATGTGTCGCCGATGTTTCGCCCCGTCTTCTCTTCTCTTGAGCCGAGAAAACGTAAAACTTCTAGGCATTACTTGATTGTGCTGTGGAAACTTGAATCCTTTTGATACCATTCTGTTCGATGAAGCTTCTTTTTATCCAAGTTCTAGGTATATGTCCTAAATTTGCTTTGAAAACTGATATTTGCAATGTCTTTATAAAATATCCTTTGAATGATTGACTGTTCATAATGCAACTTCTATTTGACTTTTTTGATGCTGAAAGCACACAGTCCGGATATTCTGTTCAAAGAGACTGCCATTCCATCGAAATATTCTAAAACATTTTTATAGTTATCTTCTAATGAAAATTGAAAATTAAAACGAACAAATGAGCGATCTCGTTTTTCCTTTCACGTTTGAGCGATTTCATTTTATCTGTCCACTCTCCGTATTTACTCTCAAATCGCCTCATGTTTTCTCTATCTTTCGGCGTGACACGTGCCAGGGCGTCAAAGCAAAGTTCACACGCCCCCCCCCCCTGTCGCACCCCCCGAGTGGCGGTCGACGTTGTTTCACACGTCGACGCAGCGTTGTTTCATTTAAAATCTCGATTGGGTCGCATCGATGAGGTGTTCCTGGCGCGATATTTTAATCGATTATCGTATTTCGCCCATGGCCACCGGTGCTGGCGGCGACCTGTGAAATGGACAGGCATAAATATTTTCATTTGGCGGTGGCGCGCACGTGCGCCGTGTTTGCTTTATCCCGGCAATTGTCAGCAGTCACGTGGTGGTGGGGGCGGTGGTGGCGTGTCGGCGAACGCACTGCGCTCGTCGGAAAGCGTCAGTACGGGCGTGTGCGCGGGGGCGAGGGCGTTGGTGGCGGCGGGATGACATAGGGGCGAGGAAGGAAGGGAGGGTGGCGGTGGATGTGGGTGTAGGTGTGAACTGTGCCGCCAGCCGCCCCCGGCACCATCCATCCCGCCCTCTGTGAGACCTCATTGTGCAGCCACTATTCGCACGTTCTGCTGTCATTTATTGTGTATGCTGACCCCACACATGTCAATGCTTGGAGACGAGAATATTTTATGTGCGGAATGGAAATTAATGAAAACTAGACATATCTATTGATTCATTCCCAAACATTTTTTTTATATGTCAAAAGAGTACCTCGTGTCCTCATGTCAAGATATACGCAAAACCAGGACAAACGTATTTTATACATTCACTGTTTCATTCGGAATTTTCTTTATTTCCACTGAAATGGAAACAACCAGAGACCGCTCTTCAGATAATCACGTTCAGTCTATCAATAAAATATTACTATCATCGGTGGTTCAGGGTATCAATTGCTGTCACTCCATTTCCTCTTACCGAAAGACCCTAGAGTTTGAGTCCCGACAATAGTAAGATTTTCGACAGTAGCTACGTAACTAGGTCGAATTCAGACACTGTCTGAAGGGGAATTATAGCATCGGCTCCTCTGATCGGTAGTTTTTTCTAACCCCTAAAACACGGGCCACAAAACGCGCGCGATATTTCCTGCCCCTTCCTTTTCATATTCTCACTACACTTCCAAACACACCGGGAATCCAGTCGGGAACTCAGAGCTTGCCTCAATTAGGGTAGTGCTCAACTGGCAGATTCCTTGTTGGAGAAAACTCCACAAGCCAACGGGAAGACGGCTCCGGATCCAGCGGGGGAAGATTACCGCCACTTCTCGCGGTAAAACATGCACTACACTTACGGAACTAATGACCTTAGCCGTTGAAACGCCCGAAATCGTTAATCAATCAATCGATAAAATATGAACATCTTGTTTTGTTCATATTACTTCGTTTCAGGAAAGATCTGACGATTCCTTGTCCGGGAGACTCTCGGGAAGTCTTGCGTAATGTTCCACAAATCCCTTTTACTAGTCAACGAGTCTAACTTCCCTAGATTTAAGTTCACTTTTTTTTATACGATCAACTCTGAAATATATTGTTTATGAACGAGCTCCAACTACACCAGACGATATATGCCGATATATCACCGCAGCATGCAGTGATATTTTTAGTATCACCGTGTCAACTATTATAACCGAAGATTATCGTTATTTCTTTATATCGAAGAAGTAACCGTGGGTTTTCTTTAGAGCGCGAATAAATGTAAATAGAAAACATCAACATTTCATGAAAGACGTTTATATACACTTTCAACCTTCGACAACATAATAATTATTTAAATAACTTGAAAAAAGTGTTCATGAAATGACGTCCATATCAACAAGTTTTTATGACTATACAATGCACTACACTTTCGATTTCAAGAGTTTGCTTATCTCCGAAGTCTTTAACAATATGTTCACTTCAAAATACAAATAAACCAACATTTCATTTCACAATTATTGTAAATCTGAAATGTTTGTTTGTAACTTATCCTGCAAGTCTGTGACTTCCGAATAGTATTTCACCTTGTGCTATTGAAACTTGTGAGAGAAAACATGAACAAATTGAACTTCCTTTTCGAAGAAGATGGATTTCGCTGATGAAGTGACGAACGATTCAAATAAAAATGATAATTTTAATGAGATACACAGCGAAGCTGAAATCGACAATTTGAAACCAATTTTCGGCTAGTCGATTTCCTTCCCAAATTAGTAATATTATGTTGTAGGATTTATAAAAATAGAAAATTCAGATGAAGAAACAAAAGAAGAACAAGAAGGATATGAAAAATAATGAAGAGAATAAGGATGTGGAATAAATATAAATAAGCACAAATATGAATTTAGAATGCGTGTTACACAAAAGTTTGTGAAATATGAAATTTGAATGCGTATTATGCAAAAGTTTGTGAAAGCGAACTCGGCGAATGAAGACAAATGCCGTTGGTGGGGTGTGGTGCGTGGTCACGCGCATTGTCACCGCCCTGCAACTTGCACAGCACTATTTTTACCTGCTGCTGCCATCGATCGCGTGAGGGCGGGGGCTGCGGGCGTGGGCCGTCGCCCGGTCTCGCCCCTTCCGCCCCCGCTGCTTGCCATGTGGCCGCGCGGGGCGGGGCCTACGCATCGATCCCAGGCCACGATTGACGAGCCAATTAGCGCGCCTCGCGCCTTCCCCGCGCCCTGCACCTCCCAACGCCCACCCCCACACGCGCCCCGCTCCCCGAGCGCTACGTCTGCACATTTTTCAGCAGTGTTGGCCAGCGATGGCCAGGAGGTCGATTGGGGTCGAACAGTCGACTGACAAGCCCTGATTGATAACTTGCTGAGATTGTAACAATTAAATGCCCAATGTTGCGTATTAAGAACAAGGGATAATACAGTTATTTGGCAGACTCTCTCTCTCTCTGTCTCCCTGTCTCTCTCTGTCTCCCTGTCTCTCCTGTCTCCCTCTGTCTCTCCCTCTGTCTTTCCCTCTGTCTCTCCCTCTGTCTCTCCATTTGTCTCTCTCTCTCTGTCTCTCTGCCTCTCCGCAGAGTTATGATCTATGCGGATTCTATGCTTTGTTTAAGTCAAATTGTATAATAATGCATTCGTAATATGTTTGATTGAAAATAAATTCTTGAAACTCAATTTTTATTTAAAGAAGTTCATGCATTCCTCAGCTCTATGTTTCAACAATCATAATTCTTTTATCACGTCAATCAACATTTCTCCATTCGAGTAGCAGGGTGATGGGACACGACAACTCCCTTCAAGGAATATAATTTGTTCTTGACAGCGGGTCCTGATGCAGCTTCTATTGCCTTTGGTCAAGACTATTTCTCCACGTTAATTTATCATAACATATTCCTGTAAAATCTGCATAATTTTCTAAATTTTGTATTCGCTCACTATATCCAAAGTTAAAAGGTCATTGTTGCTATCTTCAAATTTCATTCTCCAGGTTACATATTTATTACCTCCTTCAATTACAAATTTGTTGAACTTGTCCTATCTTTCTTTCTCCATCAAGTACCACAACCCGTACTACTCCGCTCTGTCTTCCCACCCTACCACCGTTCTGTCTCTCTCCACTGCTCTTTCCCTGTGATATTTCCGAACCGGTCTGGATGAGAGGCGAGGAGAGTTGGATGCTTGTCACAATTTCCCACCACCCCGATGCAGCCAAAGCCATTGGTCAAAATCTGCAAAGTATAGATTTCTCGACTCTTAGACCATCATAATACGAGTACTCCCATCGTCTCCCGCAACCTTATCCCTTACGTCGTCCCCCAAACCCATGATTCTGCTACCTAAACCCCATGGTCTCCTATTTCAAGAAGTCCTCCACCTCAACAACAGTCACCGACGCCAACCCCGCGCGCCTTCATCTCCAGACTCCGCCGGCACGCCAACGATCCCGCAGCTTCTGGCGCGCCACCTCCGCCCCCAGCCATCTCCACCACCAGCGCCGCCGCCGCCGCCGCCGCCGCCGCCTGCGGGGAAAACCGCATGCGCCTTCGCCTGGCGCTGGCGGCGAGAGCAGCCCGCGGCCCGTGAGTAAATGGGCCGTGAGCGCGAAGCGGCGGCGGTGGCGGCGACGCCAGTGGCTCCGCCGGGGGCGGTGCGGGGGTGGGGCGGGCGCGGAGGCGGAGCGAGCCCAGCTTATCGAGCGCCGGCGCGGCGCGGAGCGGAGTGGCGGGGCCGCAGGAGCGCCCTCGAGGGAGGGAGGGCGGGCGAAGGCGAGGAAAGGCGGGGCGTGAGGCGAGGCGAGGAGGTGCGGAGGCGGTCGCCCGCGGCGGCGCCGCTCGATACGCCACCGCAAGACGGCGGCCGGGCGCACCTAACTGCCGGGTCATCGCAGCTTGCTGCCTTCCGCGCCCCGCGCGCCCTGACCACCGCCGCCGCTGGCTGCGCCGCCGCTGCCGCCGCCGCCGGCCCCCGACCCCGGCGGTCCTCGTCAGCAGCGTCATTTCCAGTTGAACTAGATTTCTACCTGGCCGTTGTTTTTATATGACGTTTTCGAAATCATCTTTACTTTAATAACTTTTGAAAATATTCTCTTTTTTTTTTGCTTACTTTATTCTTGATCTTTACTTCGTCACTCATCCGTGGGAAGATTATTTAAAAGTATCGCTTCTGATATTTTTGTACCGCTTTTAAAACGAAATATATGTACTAATCTTTTCCCAAATTTTGAATTTTTTGTTGTTTTTTTTTAGTAAAGGGATATAAACAATTTGGAGATGCGAGAATGAAGACAAAAGACTCCCTGGAACGACACAATTTCCAATTGAGAATATCCCTTATTTTTCCAATCCTCTTTCTTTCACTAATTTGATATTGTGACATGCGAAATGATTTTGATGGTATTATACTCGATATTGTAAGGAAAGCTGGTTGAATGTTGCAGAAGTTCAATTTTTTGTTCACGTTGTAATATTTGTTAACAGATCTTTTTGAACAAGAACATCTTAAAGTGCTACAATGACTCTTTACGCATTTTTATAATTCTTTGAAATCGAAAATGTTTGAGCAAAATCTTTGAAAATATCTGCGATTGGATAACAAGAATTAAAATAATTGCGGTGGCGTATCGCCCGTTTCGTCGCAATATGTGAAACGTGTGTAGGAGTGCTCTACAGAAACAAAATTCGTGAACAATATTTCTTCACAATTAATACATTGATTAAATTATCATCGACATACTAAATAAAATGTATTCGTGTTCATTTCTCGTGGATTCAAGCTATATACGTCTATAATATAACACGTTTATAAAGATGTTTTTTTACATAATTCCAATTTTGAAAATGCGATGTAACTTGTATGCTATATAAAGCGCAGTATGGATATTTTTTCTGGTTATCTAATTCTCTCTTCAGTTTTAAGCATGCATTATCTCTTGTTGCAGGAGATAGGCTCCTGGACATCCCGTGCAAGGTGTGCGGTGACCGTAGCTCCGGCAAGCACTACGGCATCTACAGTTGCGACGGTAAGTGTTGTCCCAAAAATACAACAGTACGTAAATAATACGACGTTAGTAAATAAAACGACGGGTTAACCTGTTGTTCATGAAAAAAATCGAAGATAAAAAATCCCATTGTATGTTTAGATTTGTTACAATTTCTCATAAAATCTTAGAAGTTTCGAATTGACATACATTTTTTTCCTACAATGTTTGAGGCATTTAAAAGTACAGTTACAATACAGGAATTTCTATAAATTGAAATCTTTCGTTCTCACTAAATAAGTAAAGTTATAGATTTGAATTCAGCACTTTAAAATGAAGGTTAAGATTCCCTCTGCAGAAAGAAATGTTATCACCGGTCGCCTGCGGCCCCAGAAGAATCAAGAAGCCGATTTCCATTATTGTTGCGTTTTGCCGCAGGCTGCTCGGGCTTCTTCAAGCGCAGCATCCACCGCAACCGCGTGTACACGTGCAAGGCGGCGGGCGACCTCAAGGGCCGTTGTCCCATCGACAAGACCCACCGCAACCAGTGCCGCGCCTGCCGCCTCAGCAAGTGCTTCCAGGCGGCCATGAACAAGGACGGTGAGTGTGCGCATGGTGCCGCGCCGCAACAGCCATTTCCCTGCAACACGCACTACTCGTGATGTCCATTGGCAGAAAGTGATCACCTTCGACTGTTTTACTTGCTTTAGAAGTTTGTAACACGTATTATGGATTTGTGTCTGCCTTTACTGCGACACCAGTCAGAAGTTTTTGAAGAGAGAAAGAGAGAGAGAGAGAGAGAGAGAGAGAGAGAGAGAGAGAGAGAGAGAGAGAAGATGCAATTTCCTTTTTGTTCACGATCTAAAATTTACCGATTATCACGTTAGATTGCATTTCAATCAAAATTATTTAAGCGCATTTTAGGGTTGCAAATAATGTCAAAAACAGCTGAGCTATTCGCCACAATTTTTTATCAATCATAATATCAAGCCAATCATAAATCGAAAAATAGTTTCAATTTCTTGCAGAAAGGCAAGGATTTTCTTTTTTAAATTGACTCTCAACTTTGGTGCCTGCAGCTTGCAGACACTTTCGTTCTTAATCGATTCCATAGACGCCGTATCAATATACTAGGTTGATAACTGCTCAATACACCATAAATTTATTCTTGAGCAATGTAAATTTTATCCCTCTCAAGGTTCACCCTGAAAAGTTGGCTTATATTCGTTTTAGTTCTCCCATTATTCATAAACTCGCCTTAAATCTGGGAAACATCTTCATTTTTAACTCCAATTGCCGTAGCAGTTTTAATTGCTCTTTTGAGGATACAAACATCTTTATATAATAATCGAGTAACCTGCTTCCGTCCGCCTCTCCGTTCCTCCGTCCTTGGGCCCGTCTCACCGACAGCCTGACCATCAGTCTGTCAGTCACTCACGGCTAGACCCCTTCTGGTCCATAATTCGAGACAAATGTTGTGTCATTCGACGCGTTTCAGTCTCTTAGTAGAGAAGTGGAAATTCTTTTGCAAATCCATCTAGAATATTCTCTAAAAGACCAAGATATTTTTCTAAAAAATTGATTAATGTTTGTTAAGCAACTAAAACGTTTTCCTTTTAATATGAATACGCGTAGCATAAAACAAATTGTCAACATGAAAATATCTGCCGCCGGAGGCGTCAAGCTGAACTATAGCTAGAATATTATGAACTATATTTCATAATGTTATGGACATGGTTGGTAAGATGTTTACAGACCTGCACCGACATTTATAGATTATCTCAACATTCAAAATATGTTTAATATAAAATATATTTCTATGTTCCAAACTCATTGCTTCATTGCACTTATGTTTTAAAATTTATTAAAAAATCATACAAATATCATTAAAACGTGTTTTATTTCAGAAGTAGAGTTTCTCAAAGAGGATAGATGTGATTTATATCCGCCAAGGAAAGCATAATTCACACTTTTCTGAATATATTTCGTTGATAAGTTCTGTTATCAAATCCAATTTTTAGTCTGACAAACATTGATGAGTCGCTTTCAAGAAATATTTACTAAATGTAGAAAACTGTTTTTAGAAATATGAGCTTTATTAAGTTTTCATCCCCGAATCAATGCAAACTAGAAACGTCACTTGAACGAAATATGCTCCCGACGGGAACACGTCATGTGGGTGATCTGGGCTGTCCGGGTGACGCCGCGTCGAAGGCTGTGTTGCCGACGTTTCGACCATGCCGTGGTCTTCCTCAGGGCTGGTATGAGAAAGAACACGACAGGATGGTTGGCATTGACGTTGGCATTGACAGGATGGTTGGCATTGACGTTAAAAAACATGTATAAAATGTTGAGATCTTTTTAGAATAAACTTATTTTAATTCCCTGGTTTCATTCATATTAAGTAGTTGTCAAAAATATAGCAAATTCTAAATAAGATATTTATTTTATAACTGAAGTTCTGCTAGAAGCGAGAATATTTCTCAGTATTCCAATTACTGTATGTATAGTAGATGTATGGCATATACGCTTTTCTATATAATTTCTTGATACTACCGAAACGCAAACATTTCCGCGCGTGTCGTTCTGTGCGCGAGCACTTGTGTACTTGTTGCCCGGGCGCGGCGCGCGGGGGCGGCGGCACGAGGGCCGGCGAGCGCGGCGTTGAAGCGCGAGGTCTGGCCCGCTCGGCGCGCCGCCGCCCCCGCCGCCGCCGCCCACCGCCCATTTCGCCCTAACGCGTTTCCGAACAATGGATTTACCGCCTGCGGTCCGCCCCCGACCCATTCCCCTCTCCCCGCCCCGCCCCCGCCTCGCGCCGCGGCCGCGCGAGCGTGGGAAATGGTGCGCGATTATTAAACATAACCATCTCCCGAATCAGTATGAGGCCCGGTGAATGGCGGGCGCGCGGATAATGCTCCCCTGCTGAATCCAATATCGCCGGGCAGATACGCTCGCCGTGTTTGTATTGTGGGCCGCTGCCGCAGCTCGGTGGCGGCGGACGGGGGGTCCTCCCCGCCCCACCCCCACCCCGCCGCGCCCCGCTCCGTCGCCGCCATCGCGTCCGCCGCCGTCGGTTACAAAAATAGCAGCGATGTGTGTGATCCGCCGCGTCGCATCATGCTCCCTGACACCTGCCGCCCCCGCCCCCGCCTCCGCTCCCTGCCCCGTCGGCGACCCCGCGGTGCGACGCCCGCCCTCCGCGCCAATATACAGTAAATCACGGAAATACAGCGTATGTTTGGACAAAGCGGGCGCGGCGTCGCGCCGCGGGCGCTGACAGAAATATGGGCGCGGGGTAATCTTGATCCGCGTGGCGCCGCCGCCGCCCGCCCCCGCCCCCGCCCCCGCCCCTTCCGATCGGACGCCCGCGGCCCCCGGCGAGATCAGGTGCGAGTCGCGCGGATGCGAACGCGCGGATGGCGGATTATTTCATTTCCTCCCTCCAGCTCTTATTCTTCTCGACGCCCCCCCCACACCCACGCCAGTGGTTTTCAAACTTTTGATTCGTACGGCTCCGTCACAGCAGGGGAATTTTGGAGTATACTACCGTCCAATATGCAAATAAAGCAGGAAACTGGGATATTTATTTCTACTTGGTAATATCGGACGTAGAAATTGGAGTATGCACAAGATACATGTGACTGAATAATACTGCAATCAAGATTTAACTTGACCTAAGCACATTGACCTTTACCCATTAATTCATTTGTTCCCAGATGTGCATCTTGGTACAATAATTTACCCTCAACAATGTTAATATTTTTAATGAAAACCTGAAGTTCTAAATGTCTTTCCTTTTGAAAGAAACAGATTACGCATATCTTATCATTCCTCTACAATTTTAAAAACAAATAATAAAAAAACCTGCCCTGTTTCCAACAGTACAGTTGCCCAATCACATGCCACCAAGAAGTCACTCACAAAGAATATTCAAAGTTC
Source organism: Gryllus longicercus (assembly GCA_038098605.1). Taxonomy (NCBI): domain Eukaryota; kingdom Metazoa; phylum Arthropoda; class Insecta; order Orthoptera; family Gryllidae; genus Gryllus; species Gryllus longicercus. The sequence continues at coordinate 178,668 of JAZDUA010000064.1, read as the reverse complement.
GTCTAACGGAAAACTGTTTACGCCGTTGAAATCAGAATTTATTATTATTATTATTATTATTATTATTATTGTCTTATGTCAATTACTGATCAATTGTTAGTTTAAACTCTACTATTCAGTTGTCAATCGATATCATCTGAGTTTTCAATTGAATATCATCATTTTTCTACATCTTTAGTATTCTCTAGATTTTTTTCGTATTTCCCATTTGACTTTAATCTAATGTAGGATAACTTAAAATTGTATAGTAATCCTCATAGCAAATATGCTATTCTTGGTTATTAACTCTTTTTGCGCTATTTCTCCATGGAGCTTAATTTCATTGCAAATGCTTTCAAAGGATGTTCAACCGCTCTTGTGATTATACAACGTTGTGACACGTACTCTCCCAGCGATACATGTAGCGTTTATGGTTTATATACAGTACATGTGTGGCATTTTGTCCGGGGTCGAGTCTCATTCAGAGAGAGATCATTGCTGCATCTACGACAGATTATTTCGTTGCCACCCTCGCGTTTGTTCCATGATAATCCGACTCAAAACGGGGTCTGTTGTCACGTAAATCCCCTTTCAAATTTTTCATTTACCGAACTCGACCTCAGCGATTCGTGATGTACACGTCATGGCGATTACAAAATTTAATTTATTTTACTGCAAACGAAGTCATATTTTTTTGTTATCGCGTATGTAAATGTTGCATATTGAGGGCTGATACGAAATACCTCGAGAGACTTTGATGTGTATTGGGAGAGATTACAAAATTAAATTCTTTATTCGGTGAAAGTCATGGAACTTTTATTTGGGGCCTAAATTTAAACATGACGGAAATTCTCAACGTGCAAAGTAGAATCGAGCGCTGTGGTGGAGTCATTCAATGATGTGATTTTGCAAATAGACACTTGAATACGACGGCCGTCAAAACAAACCTAACGTAGATTTGCCTGCACCTTACCCTTGGCGTGGAACCTTTTCATTATATTAAGTCATCTCCAATGTTCAAAAAAAGTCTTTGCTCCCCAACCTTTTGTCCAAACATTACTTAGTTCCTAAAATATACAAGAGTTAATTGCTTTTCCGTAGAAATATCTCTTTTCTGTTTTCATTCCTCTTTTGTATTCGTTGTGGTGAGTCACGATTTTAATTCATGCTCCCATCCTGAAAAGAGTAGCACGTGTGCAGAGGGGAGCTTCATTGAAAATAACGTTTTATTTTAAGACTGGTTCAAGAGATATTCACGGAGAATTTATATTTTAGTTCCTTGATTTGTATATTACATCGATGTTAAACGAATTAGATACGTATTATTTTTTTTAAAATCATGAACGTTCACAAAGAGCAACATAATACTCTGAGGCTACCAATTCTGATTTTTTTTATCGAAATGACTAAAATCATATTTTGCGAGTAAAGAGGAAAATAATGATATTTAAAACGACGGAATTTACAGCTCGCAGGCGTGAAGTCACTAAAACAAGACAAAATTTACAATTTTCGTTTTATATGAACAGCATGAACATGTAATAATTCAACATAAAGTATGGCAAAATATAAAAAGGGAATGTTTACACTGTTTGTAGGACTGCATTCTAAATTGAAACAAACATTTTATGGTTGGTTGCAAGACCTATATTTCTTGTTCCCACTGTTGCAACCTAGACTTTACTTCTTCTTATGAATATTTAAAATTAAAATAAAATGTTCCGTAAAACATATAGTAGTTTTTTACACGTGATGAAATCGCTACAAAATTTCCACGAGGATAATGGAATTTCCACTCGCGCGTTTCAAATCTGCAAAAGCAGAGGCGTAATCGGGCGGCATGTCTCCAAAGACCTTCAACGAAAGAGGGTCGTTCTGGCTCGTCGTCCAATCAGCAAGTCAAATAGAAAGCGAATTAACCGGGAGAGGCCCGTCATATCCCGTGTTGACACGTCGCCGGTCTTCTTTGCGCCGCCATTAAAAAGTTCCGCTCTCGAACCTTCTGAGCATACACGCTCGCGCCGCCGGCGCGGCGTCTGAGGGTCTGAGGGAGAAGTTAAGATTCATGCAACTTCGTCGAGTTGCCAGCCGGGCGGCGGGAGCGGGGCGGAGCGGGGCGGGGCGGAGGCCTAGCCAGGAGCAAATAGCGGCGCCGCAAGTGCGCGTTCTCTGCCCCCCCCCCCCTCGATGCTGACAGCAAAGTTCGCAGCGGCAGGAAGCCCGGCGTCGTCGGCTGCGGCCGCGCGGCGCGCCGGGGTGGGGTGCGGCGCGGAGGAGGTGAGGCGCTGAAGGAGTAACACTGAGTGACGGTGGGGAAGTGATGGATGGTCTCACAGCTGGGGGCGGCGCAGAAGTTTGCTTGATATCACTTATGGATTGTAATGATGTTGATGGAGTACGACGGCAACATGAAGATGCGGCTGCGGCCTTAGCTGTGTTGGTGGCAGCTGCATTTGTGGTTGCGACAAAATCGGCTGCTACAATGACAAAAGTAATGGCGATAACGGGCCCATAAAAAAAGAAGGCAAGGACGACAAATATAGGAGATAATTTTTTTAAATAAGACTGAGAAAACGATCCTGTTGGTTGAGAAAAAATCTATCGACTGGCAGACAATAGTGGAAACGGCCTCACGACGCGTCAGCGGCTAAACACAGACTGTGGCGTGGGGTAAGGGGGCGGTGGCGACGGCGAAGCGGCGGGCAGTGGCAGCGGGCGATGCCTACGTCGCTGCGCCGGTGGCGGTGGAAGAGCCCGCGGGAAGAGACGGAATCCACGAGTTGCTGCAAGTTCTGCGCTGCCGCCGCCGCCGCCACCGCCGCTGGCGTCCGGATCTGAGAGCTGTCGCCCAGTGCCTCCTGCACCGCTGTGCTGATTCTTCTGCAGCGCCGAGACGCCTTAGCTGCCCCCTACAGAACGGATTACATTAAACGGATAACTTATATCAAGTGACAGGTTTTTCCTTACTAGTTTGTTTATAACCTTCAGCCGAATATATAATTGAATATAATATACAATAAATATATATTTTGTAGTCTGTTTCATTATGCGTGTTTATCACTAGAACACAAAAAGAAATTTAATAGATTTCAATTTTTATTGTTAAACAACTATTGTTTACATTTTTTCATCATACTATGTTTTGTGAATTTTATTCTCTTTGTGGCTTCTTCATAGAGTCTGCCTTAAATTATTAAAAGTATTATTTCTTCGTTTATGCGATACCTTTTGGTGTTTGAAATTAAACAATTCTCATCTGCGTGTTAGTGTAAGAACATTACGTACGTACTACGTAATCCTCTAATGAAAATAAAGAAATGATGATTGATTTATAAGATAGTGAGAAGTAAAATTTCCAGTTATTAAACTCACCTGTATGTGCATTGGCAGAAACACCACTCATTACATGAAGAGCACGTGAATTTTCGCCTCCGCATCTGTTCGATTATTGCAGAAGCGATTACACAGCTCACAGGAGCGCTGGGGAATAACGTTAACGTTCTTTCTCTACCAGTGAGGAGTGCGATTCATTTGCTTGAACAACAGTGCGTGCACGTCGCAGCAGCGATGCGCGTGAAATTGGCTCGCAGGGAGAGGCGCTGAGCAGCGTACTCGCGGGAAGGCGTTAAGAGTTTCTCGGAACCCGCGGGTCTCAGGATCACCTCTCTCGTGGCGGAGGCCCCGGCGCCTCGCCAAGAAAAGGGAACGTTCGCAGCGCAGTTTTCTACAACATTCCACTTGATTAAACTCGCTCCTTCTGAAGTTGCGCCGCAGTGAAAAGGTAAGCCGCTGCCGTCGCAACCGCCGCTGCCGCCTTCAGCCCCAGTGCTGCCAACGTTCTTGAAGCGTCCTCGCCCTCGCTTCCGGCGGCACTCCTCCGCTTCTATGCCTGTTCCGCTTCGTGCCTCTGCAACTTCCGTGGCTTCCGCTGCCACGCGCACTTGCTTTTTTAACCTACTCCATCAATCCTTATCTTCGTTTTGCTCTTATCATCTGGCAAGAAATTGGGAAACATTTTGTTTTTCCGCCTCCTCTTCAAGTTTCTTCTACTTGTTTCTTCTTATATTCATCTTCTTTTTTCCATATTCTTCCGTCCCTTTTTATCACTTTTATTTCTTCCATATCTTTCTTTGTTTATTTATTATTACTTACCATTCGTTATTCCTGTCACTTTCTTCTTGTCTTCTTTTATTCTGATTTCATAATGTCGCCATTTACAACCCTATTATTTTTTCTTCAATTCTTTACCTCATCTTGTTCCTTTTCTCTTCTTCAAGTTTTTCACCCTCAGCACATTCTTCTTCCATTCAACATATTTTATTACCATTATTTCCATTATTTTTTCTTATTAACCTCACATCGTTTGATCTTTCTCGTCCCTTCCACTAGTTCCTTCGCTGACTCCGCCATCCCCTTTCGATTTAACGCATCCTCTACGTTCTTCAGACCCGCCCTCGGCAGGTCTCAACTTCACTTGCCTTCATCCCCTTCCACCACCGCCGCCGTCTCCGGAGAATAACTTCAATTCTTCCCTAAGAAGATTAAGCCTTTAAACGGGCCGCGAGATCTCAGGCGAAATCCTCCCTCGCCGCCGCGCCTCTTAGATTCCTAACATCTCGCGGTGGCGCTAATAGCATCACAACTTGATTAATGGAGCGGCTAATCCAGCGCTGACTCGCCCCGCGGCCCTTGCTCTCACCAAGCGGCCCTCGCCCACGCCCTCGCCCTCACCAAGCGGCCCTCGCCCACGCCCACGCCCTCATCCTCGCCCACGCCCTCTCCCTCTCCCTCGCCCTCGCCCACGCCCTCGCCCTCGCCCACGCCCTCGCCCACGCCCTCGCCCACGCCCTCGCCCACGCCCTCGCCCTCTACTCCCACGCCCTCTCCTTCTCCCTTGCCCTCGCCGCCGCGGGCCTAGGACCGCGCTCTTTTGGGGGATTCACTCTGCTCACCTTTTTGCTGATCGAGAGAACGTCTTTTCAGTCAAGCGCTTCACTTCAGTTTCAAATTTGACCTTCTATATGGTGCCACAGGCCGAATGGAAACTGCCAGACATTCGCGGTTCTGCTGGATTCATTCTTATCAACATTTAATAACTTTTAGGTAAATTGTTGGTTTTATTTTGGAAAAATAAGGAACGCATTCTATAATAATAATAATAATAATAATAATAATAATAATAATAATAATAATAATAATAATAATAATAATAATAATAATAATAATAATAATAAAATGCCGATCAGATGGCCGAGATCGCTAAGGCAGTAGTGCCGGAGTGGTTTCGGACCAGAAGATCGCGGGTTCGAGTCCCGCCTCGGGCATGGATGTATTTGTGTATGTCTGTATGTGTTGTCCTTTCACCCCGATTATCATCGTATCATCATTTCATCTTCCATACCCCCAGGGCTAACAACCGTGGGGGATAAAAATCGGATCCAGCTAAAATGCTGGTCCCCCCAAAGAATTGTTGCAAGCACCTGCCACCGCGATAATAAATAAAAACTGAGCCACGGTGAATGCAGGATGCTTGCTTGCGTGGTCCTAGTCGGCCGATTGACGAAATAATAATAATAATAATAATAATAATAATTATTATTATTATTATTATTATTATTATTATTATTATTATTATTATTATTATTATTATTATTAAGGGCGGCGCAGACGATTGTAGCAGCCGTCGTCGGCGCCGAGGAGGCTGTATGTTCGAGTCCTGCGTAGACATGGTCGTATTTGTGATTGTCCCTTCACCCCTCTTCATCCTATCATCTCATAATTCACGCTTCAAGGCATAACAACCATGTCGTACTGAGGGATACAGCTCAAAAGCTGATCCTGGAAAAATTACACACATGTAGATTGGTCATTAATGTCCTATACGCCAGTAATAATAATAATAATAATAATAATAATAATAATAATAATAATAATAATAATAAATAATAATAGTTGTGGAAGCAGTAATGTCAAAATAAATTATTGATAGTGTTACTATTAAGAAAAAATAAAAGTCGATTCTGGCATCACTTCACACAGTTTGTTAAACGCATTTCCTGACAACAGACCTGATCTATGGGTTGCTGTAGCAACCAAATGGAAGAGCAGGGGAACAGCATGAAGCCACGTCATTGCACGTCGCAAGCTGGCGTTGGTTACTAGCGTTTGCGCATACGACACCACGCGGGGGGACATAATGGAGAGCTGGGATTCTGCGCAAAGCAACGATAATCTTGGAGAAACAGGCCGAGGATGGCCGAGGACAGATGCAGTTGCGTTTAACGCCGACTGCGACTCAGTGGATGTAAGTCAGCGGTGAGAGGTCAGTTGACAGGGGAATGTGGGAGGACTGCAGACATGATCGAATGGTCTGTTGATATTGGAAACACTTCCGATTTAAAGGTGTGTGAATAAATATTTTGGTTTCAAAATAAAAATATTTAGTTTTGTAATGTATCATTATTCATTGTTTTTCTTCTTATTGCAAGTTTTACGATGAAAAAAAGTTAGAAGTATTTCCCTTTCACAAATGCACTTCTCTTCGAAAATAAATTATACCACAGAAAGAAGAATTTTGTGGACTTTTTAAAATTCTTAAAATTGAAAAAAATGTTTCAATACAAATATTTCAATTTATATCTGAAACACCAATGTACACGAATAGTGTTTTGAAAACTGTCCTTGCATCAATAAATAATATTTTACAGTTTAGTAAAATAATCACTTCGCTACGGGATTTAATCGAACTATTTCTTGAAATGAAGAAAATGTTTCTTATCATAAAATTAATACAATTAAAGTAACAAATAATCCAATGCGATTGAGAGAAGAATGTAAACAATTTATTGATCCACTCTGAGAAGGGGTGTTTGGGATTCAGTGTTCAAGTTCAGTAAAGTTCCAGTGCACTTCCTAAAATGTATCTTGTCTTATTTATAGAATTATTTATTCACATAATGTGTGTATTTTCATCCTGTTTCAAGCACCTAAATTTAACACTGGTATTAAAATATTTTATGAAAAAATCACACTGACCTATCTATACAAACAATCCGAAAAGACCTTTTGTAAGTTTTTATAATCAACATTAATCCACAATTGGGCGATGTTATAAAAATTAAAACGGTTTAAAATGACTATCAAACAACAAAACGCATAAAAAAGGTAAACACAGACTATCATCCAAGTAGCTAAGCGTGCGCGCGGGTCGCGCTTCACCCGCGCCGGCTGCGGGGGCCGAGCTGGGCCGCGCCGGGGTTGCTGCGGCCGTCAGCCGCCGCCATCGACCCGGCGCAGCGCGGCGCGGCGCGCGAGCGGGCGCTGTTTGCGCGCGCCTATCCGCGCCTCCGCGCGCATCGCGCCGCCGGATTTCCGCGCCGTGAGCCCCCATCAGCTTCGTGGCTGCGAGCGCCGCCCCCCTCCCCCACCCACGCTCATCTCCTCTGTTTGCCGCACCCGTCGGTAGACCCGCCGCCTCCATACGCTAACGCCCACCGACCGCCGCCCTCCCGCTGCTGTCAGTCTGCCCCGCCCGCTGACTGTTATCCGTTCTCCACTACCCACTGCTGACAGTCTGCCCCATCCTCTGTCCGTTAACCGTTCTCCACTACCCACTGCTGTCAGTCTGCCCCGCCCGCTGACTGTTATCCGTTCTCCACTACCTACTGCTGACAGTCTGCCCCGCCCGCTGACTGTTATCCGTTCTCCACTACCTACTGCTGACAGTCTGCCCCATCCTCTGTCCGTTAACCATTCTCCACTACCCACTGCTGTCACTCTGCCCCATCCTCTGCCCATTAACCGTTCTCAACTACCCATTGCGGTCAGTCTGCCTGTCCACTGACCGTTATCCGTTCTCCACTACCCACTGCTGTCAATCTGTCCCACCCACTGACCGTTATCCGTTTTCGACTACCTGCTGCTGTCAGGCTGGCCTGAGCACTGACAGTTATCCGTTCTCCACTACCCACAGCTGTTAATTGGCCCCACCACTGACCGTTATCCGTATTTCAATGCCCACTGACAGCCGCCGCTCGCCGCAACGCCGCCTTCTGAGATTTTCGCTTCCTCCGCTTCCAACAGCCTCAATGTCCAGCTCCAGAAACAAATTAAAATTTGGAACAGACTACTGAAACCGAATTTAAGCAGAAGGGATCATAATTCCAAAATTTGTACACGAACTCAACAATCTAATTGCGGGAAATTCTCCTTTGTAAATTGAACAATAAATTACTGGAACAATTTACCTACTGAAGCATTTGGGACTGGCCGGGTGAAAGTGTAAACACATTTAGAAAAATATAGTGATGTAAAATACATGGCATATATATGATATCCGTTTTATTTTCACATTGTTATACTTCTTAGAAATCTACCACCGAGTGTTAAATCCTAAGTAGATTAAATATATCTATCTAGCATCTCCCTTTGCCATTCTCAGCTTCGTCCTTCTCACTCGTCAGCGCATTTCCCCTCCACACACCATACTCTGCTAAGTTACTTCCTTCTCCGCGGTTTCATTTCCAGCAAACTTACACACATTTCTTTTCTCGTTCGTCCCATCTCTAAATTCTTCCTGCCGCTGATGTCGATCAGCCGTCCGCCATTCTTGCCTTCACCTGTCTCCGTCAGTCACCACCTGACTGGCTCTCGCGCATCCTAGCGCTCGCTTGCGCTGGGCGCTCCGCCTCCGGGCATCCTCGTCGGGGAGGAGATCCTCTTGGATTGTTCGTCACCGCAAACGGCACCCAGTCGCTCCGCCCAAGCAAATATGCCCTAGAATCCGATGTGTGTGACTCGCTGCCAACTGAGGTCAAGCTACATGTTCACACAAGCACTCACTAGGCATATATTATTGTTAGTCTGTCAATCGCTCGTAGGTTAATTAAAGGAGTCAAGATCAAATACGTTGAATACATTTATCAAGAGTAAATCAGTTTCTGCGAAGTGATTAAACATTTCAAGAAATACTAAATTGAATGTCAAAAAAAGTCTTTGTTTTGCGAACCCTTGTTACGAACACATTTTAATGCAATTTTATATTGGTAATCCTTACAACTTATCTTATTATTTATGGAATGGAAAATTGTTTTCAATCAGATAGCTCTCAAATTGTTTACAAGACATTTGTTTTAAGAATTAATTAATGATTAGTCAATCATTTACAAAGAACCGCAACACCGCGGAGAAATCTCTTTTATTTTCAGACCGCATGCATTTTTTTTCAGATGAAATTCAAATTGCAAAAGTGTATGTTTTTGTTCTAAATTTCATAAAAATGCTAAAATTCATCAAAAAATATTATATTTTGTAGAATAATTTCAAGTAATAGTAACTTTACATAATAATTTTTCATTAGAAAAGAAACTGTTGTGCTGGAAATGTATCAAAACTAAGAAATGAAAAATAATAACTGTCTTTGAATGGTAGAATAAAGTTGTAATAATTTCGTAATATTGTTACATGCACGTCTACAAAATTGTTCTGCCAGACTTGTTTACTTTTGTATGTCCACAAATAATAACTGTGTTCTAATACAACGTGCAGTAAAATTTAACAAGCAATTTTGAATTCTCACGAAATACGCTCACGGGAGTATAGCATAAGCTGGAATAAGGAAATAGAAATTTCGTCTCCAGAGGCAAAGGGACTTTTTCCCATACCGAGCGGTGAGTCTCGATTTTTCGTCAACTTCGCCACAGGGAGGTTGCGGCAGGGGGCTTTAATTCAATAAAGAGAACTGCACCTCCCCTCTCAAAGAGCGGGTGCCGCAGGCGAACGCCATTGGAGTTCTCCGCCGCCGTATGGAAAATCTTTCCTTTCTAATTTTATTTTCTCGTGGCTTCCCCGAATCTAGCCGCTGCCGCCGCCTAGCAACGACGCGCCAAAGAAACAGTTTGCCGCCGGAGAGGGAGCGAGGGGCGGCGGAGGGGCGGCGCGGGATTTCCTCCGCAAACGCCGCGCCAGGGGAGGAATTGCTGCAAGGCGGGCGAATCGAGGGGGGTGGAGGGATCGGGGGCGGCGGCGGCGGCGGGAGCGGAGATGTATCGGCGTTGGTGGAGGGGAAAGCGCTAGTTTGTCGGTGGCGACGAGGGCGGAGACGGGGCGGGGACGGGGGCGGGGACGGGAGCGAGGACGAGGACAGGCTCGGAGTCGAAGACTGGGATGGGGGCGGGACGGGGACGGGGACGGCGGGGAGGGGCGTAGCTGCGAGGATGCTCCTCCAAGGCAGAGCGCGAACGTCGACGTGCTCCGAGGGGGGTTAGGGCAGCAGCCGGATCAGTGGGAGGAAGGGGTGGAGGTGACATGACGGCGTTAGTGACGTGGATGGACGTTAGGAAGGCGCCGACCACTCCGCCGTCGAGAAAGACGATGGTGGAACTAGAGAGAGAAATATTGCAGGGGGATAAAGAAAATGGAAACGATTCCGGGCAAGAAGAGAAGGAAGAAAAAAGACGAAAGAATAATCGAAATAACAACAAGAAGTAGAGAAGCAGAATTCCCGTTTTTTTAATTAACCCGAGAAGTGAAGGACGAAATCAGGTGTGTTTCGGGAGATGAGTCAACCAATAGTCAAGTCTTGCAGAAATCGAACACGTATTTCTGTGGAGATAATAAAGTATGGAATTTAGAAGTGAAAGTGATATTGATGAAGGCAAAAAGGTACTGCAGAGAAAAAGGTTTGAGAAAAAGATACGGGTGTGTAGAGCGCAAGCGAGGAGCTTGCGTGGCGATACCGATGTCAGCTGGCGATATCAGGCCTACTTTTCTGACCAAGCCAATATCACTACGATCCTTTTACCATCTATCAGATAAATAGGGTATCATTCGGGCGACGAAACAGGCGATTTAAATGTAGCTCAGATTCTTGTTTTATGCTCTAGAGTACTTAACATGCAGTAAATCTACATGGGACTGCCGGATTTACCTCCCCTCCATCCAAGGAAGCCGTACAAAGAATTAATTTCGTCCTTAAAAACCCACGATTTCGATCGGCTTTGAACCCGCAAACTCGGGTATAAAAGTGATTGGCCACGGCGGGGGATGGCGAAACAGCGAGAAGGCGCGGAGTGGAGGAAACGGGCGGCCAAATGCAGCGCGGCGAGGCTCAAGACAAGACGACCCGCGGGGCGGCTCCCTATGCTACAAAATACCTTGCTCCCCTCCTGGAAAGCCGCCATACTGCGAGAGCAGGCTGCCCTTCTCGCGCGCCCGCCCCTCTCCCCGCCACCCTCCCCTCCCCCACCGCATCGCGCCTCCCGGCCCCGCCCCCGCGATCCCCCGGCCGGGCGGTCTCGCGGGTGAGCGCTTCCCCGTGAGGGGACGCCAAATGCTATGAAAGCAGGTGTCAAATGGTAAGCCGAATTTATGTCGGAGCGCGAGATCTTCCCTCCTAAACGAGAAACGAAAAGGTCTTCCACCGACGCGAGGCGTTTTAGCTCAATTTATTTTATATAACAACCCAGCTCAGCTTAAGGGAATACACTTCTTTTGTGATTAATATGTTATTTATGAACATTGTATAACACACACACACACACACACACACACACACACACACACACACACACACACACATATATATATATATATATATATATATATATATATATATATATTGTGACGTACCTGGTGATGCCGGGTATTTTCACTGCAAGAAATTACTAAAGGAGGGTATCTTTTCCGTGAATGGGTCCCTACGATAAGTTGGTATAGCATTAGGAAAGTTAATTAATAAATGAAGTACAATCATGAACAGCATTTATTCACGACCCAGATTTGTTAATTACATGATATAACAACATTTATACACTCTGCCTTGGTACCAAGATTAGGTGTAATACATATTATCATACCTTCGGGGCCCCGACCAATACCTTCGATGCTTGGAGCACGGCTCGTGTCGGCAGGGGTCGCCGACCTTCGCAGCAGCTGGGCGTCGTCGGCGGCTGATGGCGTGGCGATCGCCTCGGCTGGTGACCTTGCGAATCCTTCCTGATTCGGCTCCTGGTACCTCGGTGTTGCACCTCACTCTGATTATCTTCCGTCGCTGGATTTAATCACTTAACCCACGGCTACTACACGTGCTGGCCTCAGTTCCGCACCACACAATTCCGGTGTTATTCCTACCGCGATAAATAATACAAGCGCGATCGATCGTTCTCTCGTCGCTGATCTCTCATCCTAATAACATACTCGATCTCTATTTCACGTATCTATTGTTTTACAGTTGCTACTACTTTACAAAATACACCGCATGTTCCCTTTGTCCATGCACTAACGGCGAGCTCTTCGCCACACGTCCGTACCTACCGGCCACTTCTCCGCGACTGTCCTAACGGCTGAAATCTTCACCGTTCGCTGCCCAGTTCGTAACCGACATTCTCACGCTGTCCTCGCGGCGGCGGCAACGGCGGCGGTAGCGACCGTTGCTAGTTCCCATCGTTGTTCGCCGCGCTTGACGTACGTACCGCGCAGTCCAAAATATATACTGATTACTTACGCTAATGTTCTAATTAGTGTAAGGAAACACATTATGTGTTTCAATATATATATTGCTTTTAGTTTCACCATTGAATTTATTTTGATAATTAAACTATAAAGACTCTAAGATGCGTAAATTTTGTATATTTTTGAAGAAAAATATAATGAGCGTTACTCCAGAGATTACACATGATATATCTATTGTTAACGGCTACTAAGTGTTGTTGTTGTTGTTGTTGTTTTTGCAATATAGTTAACTCTCATTTTCTTTTAATTGACAACTGGAAAATTTACTTTTATTTTAGTGGTTTTTGGTCATATTAATGGCTTCTTTGAAAATAATGCATGTTACTTACAAATATTTCAACTAAATTGTTATGAAAGCCAATTTAAGTTAATTTTAGTACATTTAAATTTCGATATAACACGTAGTGATAACCCATGCGCGAAAAGTTTCCAAGAAGTACATTATCTGCAATTAGTTTGATTCGCTTTTCGAAAATGGAATGTTTTTCATTATTTCGATTAACTGAAATACCAACAAAAAATGTTTCTGTGAATTATAAAGGCAATTTATTTGGGAAACAAATACTTGATTTGTGAAACATAAAATGATGGTTTTCTAACGACATTGTTTTCCTGCGTAACTGTGATATCAAAGCGACGTACGAGCCCCCCCCCCGGGTCTGGACCAGGAAGTAACGGCTTAATCAACTGATATTAATTAACGTTATTCGAAAACTCTAGCCACGAATTTCAATTTGCACGGGAATTTCATTCGTTGATATAATTTCCAGCTAACGATTTGAATTCCGAGTTTTGCTAACGAGAAATGCAAACATTTCAAATCCACATTACCCCACGCATTTACAACATGACTCGTGTGTCGATCACAGCAAATACGAGGATTATGAAAGCTGTGCTGTAAATATCACTAAACAACTTTTATGTTGCTTTGCAAACTGTGATGTGTATCTAGCTCTATTTCCAATAATATATTCTGTAAAAGTTTTTGTTTTCCGTGACATGAAATAATTTAGTGAAACTGAAAATAATTTTCTAGCTTCGTATTCATATATATTCATTTAAAGAAATTCATCAGTGTTTGTTTTCAAAGTACTGATATGAATGAGCATACATAATTGCGTACACATCGTTGTAAATAATTATTGCATGAAATTTATATTGTAAAAACAGTAGGGTGATTTTATTCCGTCTGTCCTATTGCATTCTTGTTCAGGGTTTTGTAAATATTACTTAATTATTATTTGAATATAGAAATACATAACCTGTTTTTGTCAAACATGGTTTATTGTTTCTAACTGGTAAGTATTTCAAGACCAAAAAAAAATACATTTGTTCAACTTTCGTATTAATATTCAATTTTATGAAAAATTTAAATCTAAATAACATCCTTTCGCATTTTGTTTAGCAGGTACTGCAAACGCTACACAATTGCTCACATATTGTGTACTTTACATGCTCTACTCTACCCACTCAGAATAGTACCTACGTACCCAAACTATTATTGTAGATTTAATATATAAGAAATAATTATTTAGTTTTTGTAAATTAGGTCTGGATGAAAGAGAGTAAGAGTTAGAAGTGTCAGCTCTGAATAAGTGAAAATATAGTGAACCAATGTTTTGAATAGTCTTAATTCAGAGAACCAAGTAACTAGTTCACAACTAGTAAAATATTTCATTTCCTTTCCGATAGATATTTAATTAACCAGATGATCAAAATACAAATTAACTAATTAGATTTTTGTAAGATATTATCATAAAATATTAATCGAAGCGTTTTTCTATGAAACGTGCTCAACTGCTAGAAATTCAAAAAAATTAGAATGAAGATGTTTTTATATTTTATAGATTTGTGTATATAATAACGCATTTGTTTTTCTAATTTTTAATACAAGTAGTTAGAAAAATTGTAATGTTCAAATGGTCTCTTATTATATGTTTACTGGCCCAAGGTCATATTCTCAATGCTGAAAAATTACTTGAATCAAGTAATACACGATGGTCTAGCATAAAAAAAAATACAATCGACACTGGATACAATGAAAACGGCGCTACGCCGAGAGCCATTTCGCTCGGAAAATTTTCGGTTATAGTAATCTAAAGTCACTGGTTCCGATCCACATACATTACAAATGGGCACTAAATTCGGATATAGTAAACACTCCATATCTGATTAAGTGAATATAGCAAATTGTTCAACCTCCACGAAAAAATTATTCGCCTTAGAAACGCAAATTTTAGTAACCTTAAGGGATTGCAGGAGGAAACCATGTACTACTGAGGAAATAATTTCAAGTCATAGGCCTACATGACAATTTAGTCCAATTCATCAATGTCGACTGTGATATTTATTCGCGAATTCGCACCGTATGAATATTTTACTAAACCTCTGAAATAACAAAATCAGTCATTTTGGTGGTACTACTTTAATTTGGCATATCGGATATCGTGAACCTCTGATATAGTGACCAAAAATGTTGCCTCTTAGAAGTTCTCTATAACGAGAGTCGACTGTAAATCAAAAGAAATTCCTAAATGCAACAAAATTTTTAGTAAAATTTTGTTTTAAGGGTGGAATAAGGTCAAGAAATCGTTTCTCTGATTGGATGTGTCAGCCAACAATCGTCACATCTTTCAGTGGATTTGAAAATAGTAAAAAATGTGAAAGGAAACACCAATTTCTTGTAGAAAAAACATCGAAACATCACAGCAGACTCGCCGAGAGTGGCCAAGAGCGTGGCTAAGGAGCGGACCGAATCTGATTATTCCGAGTCCCACGCGTCGCGACGCCGATATGCACTCGCACTTCGGGGGCCCCGGCGGCGCTTGTTTGCGCGCAGATCAGAGGCGCCGTCTCCGGCCGGGATTAGGGCAGTGACACGGCGGCGGCGGCGTTTAGCGCACATTCGACAATCCGCCAGGGGCTGTGTCGGATGGAGAGGTCATGTGAAGAAAGGCGGTGGCGGGACGACTGAGAATGGCACATTTGGTGAATGGGGACGTAATTCGGAAGAATATCGAATGTCAATTGAAGAACGTTTACTGGAGGAAGAAGGTAATAGAAACGGTGAATGTTGACGAAGAGCTTTTAAAAAATCACAATGACGGACTGAGATGGCTTATGGTAAGAACGCCACATTCTGTAGTCGCGAAATGAAGGAATACAGAAAGGAAAATGAAATAGCAAGGTGGTCAGAACAGGTGGTGGAAAATTAAAATGTAGTGAAAGGAGGACATTAGAACAAATGTATCACAATTATACAACTTGATTGAAGTGATATCTGTGGCTTTAGGGGTGATGGAAGAAAATAGAGGAATAGAACAGCACTAAAAATATGGTTTATTAACTTTTTGTTAATTGTGTGAAACGCGACACTGGATACAATGATAATGGATATAACGTTGTAAACAACGTGTTTTTTGTTTGTGAAAATAGTCATAGAAAGGAAAAGTTAACGAAAGTAATCTGCATTAGTTGAAGGAAATTGCTAACAGTAACTAGAAATGGCAGTAAAGGGGAGGAAAGAGAGCTTATTGGTGTAAATAAGAATATTGCGGAAAAGCGATGAGAAGCTGGTTGGGAGACAAAATCCATCAAGAAGCTACACAGAAGATTATTCCTTGAGCTTCCACAGATATGGAGAGGGACAGTGAATGACGACCGGTCGATGAAGGGAGCAGGATTAGTGATACTACATTGATTCCAAAACATCAATGTTACCAAACATCTATGTTCAAAAGAAAAATATGCTAATAGACCAAAAATCATCTATGTCTATTGCGGTTTATTAATCAATACATTAAATTCGTGCGAAACGACATTAAATTTGTCAACAGCCATGTTTATTCATTTATAATTAAGATTTAAATAAAAACAAAGTTAAAAATGATAACTAGGGACAAAGCTAAGCTTGAGAGCTCAGGATCAATTCAAAAAGTCAGTCCTCACTCGCCGAAAAAGGGTTTGGGAAGAAAGGGGGAGGCTCCACGTCCAGGGCGCATACGTTAACTTCCTTTGGATGTGCGCAATTAGAAATACTAGAAGAGCATCTCGGTAGAGAGAGAGTGTGTGTGTGCTCGATGAAGAAAGCACAAACAGCGTTAGTTTCGAACACAAATCTGCCAGAGGCACTATCAGTTATTATTTCACATAATAACTTTTTTGAAATTGTGAATATGAGACTTTTTTATTTACAAACAAAAAATAGAAAACATAAAAACATCGAGCAAAAAAGATCGTTTTTAAAAAACATCGGCTTTAATATATCGATGTTTAAAATATCAATGTTCAAAACATCGATGTTTCTATAAAAACATAGATGAAGATTTCGTATCCCTAAGCTGGATGGCAATGGAAAATAATGGAGGTCGATGGCGGGCGTCGGGCCGTGCATAGCGTGCGAGAGCAGATCCCGGGCCAGCCTTCGCCGTGCTCTCAGACTCCTCTGCCCCCCCCCCCCCCCGCCCTGCAATCACACTGCCCGCAATGACTTCCACCGGAACGGGAAACTACGGGGTCTCTAAAGGAAAATGAAATAATGAAAACGATTCGAAAGAAAAAGATGTGGCGCTTTCATAGTTGCCATCCAATTATATTTTATTTCAATGTAGGGTTAGAAGAAGCAATGTGAGAATTACCCTTCATGCAAGATGATTTCGCTGGAGATTTATATTTCAATATTTTATAGAGTGATAACATGAACAAACAAATATAACATACATGACGGTACGACAAAACATTCGTATTTTCTTTGATTGTCTCAGTAAGTGGGAGACTGATCTCATAGAGGGAAACAATGCAGTGAGAGTATGCAACCGAAATTGCTTTCATACACCACTGTATTGCGGATTGCGTTACTGTTATATCGGGCGTAGGATTTATTCACTCTTTCAAAGTGAAATGTAATTTCTGATGTTACTTTTCGAAAAAAAAAAACTGTCAAATTAATTGCATATAAAATTGATAAACCAATCAAATAATAGAGTTAAAAATATGTCAATTAATTAATTCGTGATAAAGACGTGAGAAAATAAATGAATATATAAATTATATTTACATTTCATTATAAAATAATGAAAATCCCGTCCACATTTCCTGGAAACCCGTTACTTCCAGATCCATAAAGTAATTCTAGAATTTAAGAGTTAGTGAGAAAAATTCTATAATTTGTAAAACTCAAAAAATTCGAGGAAGAATTTGTTTTAATACATTAAAACATTTATACAATTAAGTAAAATAGGCGATAGCTTTTCAATAACACCAGTGTATTATGCTAGAAAAACGCTGTTTACTGCTTTTATGCAACGGCTTACTTTCGACTTGTAGAAATCAGTTTTGATTTCTTTTTATCAAATAAAGACAACTAAAGATAAATATTGTAATTACTTTTTATCAAAATAATGTATGTGCAATTAAGTATGATCTATACAAAAGCATACAATGGCTGAAAATTAGTAATTGAATATCTACTATCATATTTGTCAAGTGCATTCTGACACTATATCCAACGTTGAAACAAATAATATTCACTTTTTTGCAATTAATTTATTTTATTTATTTATGAGGTGAAATAAATTCCGTGTATGCAGATATTAAAAGGGATACATATAGATTATGCATTCTTGAGAAAAAATAAAGTAAAGCAAAAACTAAGGTATTTTCCTTATTATCCCGTATTTAAAACGGTTAATGTTTTAAAATTACTTTTGAATGAAATATCTTAAAGTATAACCAATTTCGTAATTTAGTTAGTTTGAATTGTATTGTTTTTTGTTCATTTTTGCGGTTGTAAATGCATTATTTCTTCTTTTAGAATATAAAATGAAAATGACCACTACTGGTTTTCCTTTCCTGACCTCAATATTAAGATGTGCTGTAGCTAATTCGACCTAATTGTATCAACAAACAATTATTGTGAATAAATATTTTAGAGATATTGTGGATGTTGTCAAATATATTTTTCTTTCGAATCCTTAAGTTGGCCTTGTATTGAGCCTTCTCCCTAGCTGCATTATTCAGATCTATGTGCAGCCCCGAAGAAGACCTAATTAATTATTAGTAATCACCAATACTTATAAAGAAATTTGCATCATAACAACGGTGAATATATTTAAAGAGTTATGTTTTGAAGTATTTTAACCTACTTTACTTGAATATGTCACTAGAGTAATTACCAGCGAGTGTTGACTGCTGAAGGTGTGAGGCAAAATATTCGTAGTACTCTAAATAAGAAAAATATTGTGTAAAAATTTTTAAACTTCATCTTTTAAAAAAAAATATTGGCAGTTTAAGAAAACAAATATTATATTTCGACTGAAAGTATGGTACAATAATATATAATTAATACAACGCCCATTTATGAATACCGTCGCCCGCCCGATCTCCGCTTCTGAGTTCTTTTGCTAGGAAAAATCCACACGAACCTCTGGTTTACTCATCAATGGACTACTGCAAAACATGGAATCGGGATCCGGAAGAAAGCTACAAAGAAGTTTCCGCTTTTGAGTGAATTTTTTAAATTATAAATTCTGAATGCGACATGAAATATAGGTATTTTCCTTCCTGTGTCTGGACGTTCGTTAAAGTGTACTCTTTAGTGGGTGTCGTTAACATTGGCATAAAACGGCTATTGTTTTCTCACCTTGCCCCCACCTTCGAATTTGTGTTCTCGAAAATTACTGTGAATCTAATTTTGTCCATTTACTATAACAAATTCCCCAACCCGAGACGGTATTTCAAACACTGTGTAATCGGATAAAAACCTTGGAATGGCACTGCATGATGAACAGCGGTGTTGGTTACGGCTGTTGTTATTCAGATGTTAACTGCTTCGGTTGCCAAAAGCCTTCTCCAAAAAAGGAGAAAAATAGAAAAGGCGCACGGAATGAACGAGTGATTGCAAGAGAATTGCACATATGTACCATTCATTAAAAGAATGTGTATGATTTCTGAATGTAAATAAAATTGTCATGTTGATGCCTTTATGTTTCACCTACTGTGATACGCGTTAAGAATTATGTGTTTATAACTTAAGTTATCATTTGTGATATTTTCCAAAGGTATGAAGCAAAGTTTATTTGTAATTTTGTAAGTTTTACAGAAAGGGAAGGGTTTATTAATAAAATACTAACTTAAGAGATAATTTTATATGGATCTACTCACTTCCTAAAATCTGTGGGACGAAATTAGGCACATGGATAAATAGAAGCATATATTTTTAAAAATCAGTACAATAAGTGATTTTACCTGAATCTTTGTTCTGTTTAGAAAAAGATAAGTAAAATGTATACCTTCCCCCCCACCCCCGAAATACTAACAAAAGACCCATGGGCCGTTTAATCGCCCGAAATCTTTAACGCCCATGAAACGAACAAGATTTTATCAAATTAACTGAATGTTAACTTGCCTCAGTTTGTCTTTTCATAATTCCCTCCCATAATTCCTTTTAAGAGTTTTCTCTCATAATTCCCTCCATAAGATAACGTTTTGCATCATCCAGCTTTTTTCTTATTTCCCTGTAAACTCGATCCAGGTACGTTATGCTGTGTATATCGAGCTCCTTATCGAAGTCTCGATTACAACCAATAACGAGCCTTAAAACAAAAAATTTCCTTTATTATTAACTTTCACAGCATAAATTTAAATTGTTAACATGAAACCACCAGTCCGAAGCGCCATGCTACTTTCAGCATTAAGAATCAGTTGGTATTTTTGCATACCTGTAGGTCTCGGCTGTGTGGTTATAAGTGCCCTGAGCTGATTGCAATGTGCGTGCGCGCGTGCGCGCGTGCCAGTTGGTGCCGGAGCTACAAGGTGCGTAAGCGTCGCACCTTGGGTGTTGCAGCAGTCCAACACGAGCGCGGCCCGCGCAAGCCCAAGCACCAACACCAGCTGGCGCCGGGCGCCAAGGAGCTGCACCCGCACCACCCGCACGCGCACCCGCCGCCGCCGCCCCCGCACCCGGCCGGCCTGCTGCTGCCGCCGCCGCCCCCGCCGCCGCCCGCCGGCCCCGGCGTGCCCGGAGTGCCGTCGTCCGTGGCCGCGGCCGCCGCCGCCGCCGCCGCGGCCGCCGCCGCCGCAGACGCCGCCTCCTCCTCCAACAAGCTGCTGTTCCCGCCGCCCGCGCCGCACGCGCTCAAGCCCGGCGGGCTGGGCGCCGACGCCCCGCCGCCCGCCATGTTCCTGCCGCACCAGCCGCCGCCGCCCGGCCTGCTGCACATCCTCATGTCGGCGGAGAAGTGCCAGGTGGGGACACTTCACCTATTCAAATTGTTTAGAACATTTAGATCGTCCTGTAGGGTTTGTAGTAATTTAGAAGCACTCAACGAGTCTGCACATTCAGAAAGTTCTAGATGGTGTATAGTACGTCAAAAACTCCCAACGATTCTGCATTACAGTTGTACTCAGAGTTTTTGACAACTTATCATTCTACTTGTCAGTATTAAGCCCTACTGTCCGAAGTACTCCGATGCCTTGTACACATTGAAAGACGTATTTCGTGTATTTATTTTCCAATTGTACTCGTAAGAACAGAAATAACAACGTAGGTAACGTTCAGTGAGCAATTCAGAAGGTATATTGGAATTGCACGGATCTTTTTCTTACTTACTTATTTTCTTTTTGCCAATAATTTCCAAAACTACACATTATTATCACAAAGGTTATATAATTTTGAATCTACTTCACAATCAATGTCATGAAGGTCTTGTTTGCGTCGATTTCTTTTTCTTTTCTTTTTTTTAAATTTGCATCTGCAAAACGTCCCAAGTCCAATATGAATTTAAATTGACATATTATTAATACAGTGAAATAGTGAAACCTTTCCTATGCAGCAGTCACTATTGATTCTGGATAAAAATGGCTGGTAGTGTTCTTGCGCGCTTAATGAAGGTTTTTAGAATATGGGAAGTGGACTCGGGGGTTTCAAAGGGAAAGGAGCTTGTTAACAAATTTTAATTACATTTAAACTACAAAACACCGAAAGCTTTTCTGAACATGTGCAACAATTCACTTGTTAAACAAACAGTATTTAAAAATCATTAAATTAAACATCATTGCTCTCTTTTCTTTCCATACAAAAATTAATATCTTTCCATTCCTGGACTTAATTAAGTCGTGAATATCTAGTTCACCTTGAGTATATTGCAAAGCATGTATGAAAATCACATATTGGTTTCTGAAATACAAATTAATTCCACCGCGAAATACGCACTTAAGAAATCACTCTTCCAAAAGATCTGACAATGCTCCTTTATGCACAAAGGAGCTGAATGGATTGTTATCTCCATTGTTCGTCAGCGTCTTATACAGTTACGTTTCAATATCGCAAAACCGTAAGGAAGTAGTGACCGATGATCAATGACCAATGATATCGTCAAATGGGGCTACTTCGGCCACTTGGAGTCACTTCGGTCGTTTCGTGACCAAACGTGTGTAATTGTGCTATCAGTTATAATCCGATGATTTAATTTATTTTTGATGTTACCATCGTCAACCCAGTAGATGTCTCCAGTAATGTAAATGTTTTACGATTATTTTCAGCACTAACAGACGCACTGTGGCAATTGATATAAGTTATTATCTTTGTCATTATCTTTGTGTCACAACGTGGGAGGGCAAAATCAAACAATTTCACGCTTGACCCTATAATTTTAAATAGATTTCTCTGATATTGTGCTACTAAGTGAATATTAATACACGAGAGAGAAAAATAAAAAAGTTAACAATCAGTGTTTGGTAGAGATAGTTTTACACTTTTCAGGCCCATGCCAAAAACGCAAAGATAAAAGTAGGATGGCGCGAATGCCCACATTATAATTCGATATATCTTCAAAATGCTTTGCAACACATTAGAAAGACCAAAACTACAATTATCGAGGCGTCTGAAAAATCTCCGAATTTTTGGGGAAGATTATAACAAAAGATAGTAAACTAATATAATAATATAATTATAATCTAATCTATAGTCATATCGCTCTAGAGGTAATAAGATTATTTGAGAGTAACAACATTGGATTTATTTATGGTGAAAACTTGAAGAAATCTTGAAATATATTCATTTGCAGAGCTCTTCTTTCCTTTTCCTCTGATTTCGAGTGTATGAAATGAATGGGAAGCAGTAGTAAATTTTGTCTGTCTAATATTTCATCAGTTTCCGAAGTTACCCAGTTTTCTTAAAAACGTGTAACTGTGTGATTGTGTATAACATACTTGAAAAAATCTACTCCAATTTAATTATGACGACTAAATTTTACCTTCATTTTCAAGTTGACGAAAAACCATAAAAAGCGGTCGAAGTTGCCCCGTTTCACGACACGAAATAAATATCTTCAACGGCCGTGGAACCTGGTTGCTTAAATTAGGAAAATTTCCACGTTCCTTATGAAAAAATCAATCGGTGCCAAGCACAATGCTTTAGTGGAGATGACCGCTTAATCGAGGTGGCCGTTTCAACAAGTTTCACGTTATCTTCAATAAGCTATTAAAGAGACATGAAATACTTCGTTTTCAGAGAAAAGACGTTGCATGTCAGGCGAACCTGTTTTTATAGACTATCAATTTACGAAGAAATAGATAAATCTATTTCTCTAGAAAAGCTCGTATAAGAAATGGCCTCGTAAAAAGTCATTGAGCCGTTTTAAAGGCTCTTGCCTTTCACCACTGAGGTTCCGGGTTCGATTTCCGTAGAATCCCCGTAGAACCTCATGTGAAATTTGTTATGACAAAACGAGTTTGCATGTTTCACAGGGGCTAGTCCAACCCCTGTTAAGTGTCCTACACCCTAACCCAATTCTAATTCCTTCCCAATTCTGGCCGCTGGGTAGTGACGTTGAAGGGCGTACGCGGAGATGCTACTTGGCGGTCCTCTTGACAACTGACTGCGACGAGACGTGACGGATATGACTAGTCGAAATATTAATGGAGGATTACTCCCGCGCTGATAATTAATGGAGGATAACATCGAAAGCGGAAAGCGCTCGACGCCCCCCGGGGCTTGGAGACGCGTTGCGTCAATTGAAAACGGAACATTTTTTTTTAATTTTAAAAAAATAAAAAATAAATAAAAAAGGGAGCGGTGAATGCGGTAGTAATCGTCGCGCGCCCGCGTTGCGCAGGAGATCATCTGGAGCGCCAAGATCAACGACGCGGAGCGCCTGTCGGGCGGCGGCCTCCCGCAGCCCAGCCCGCTGCCGCTGCCGCTGTCGCCCACCTGGGAGGTGCTGCAGGTACGCCACGCTCGCTCTTGCAATTGCTGCTTTAATTCCTTTAACACGGCGATCCTTAATCAGGCGCTTCTAGAAAACGGCTGTTGAACGTACGGTTTCTTGCATACGTGAGCTTCCGCGGCTCAAATCCATAAATTCTCGGCTATCCGGGAGACGCCGCGTCGTTGGCTGGGAGGCCGACGATTCGCCTGACATGTCTCAGGCTTCCTCAGGGCAGTGACGTCTTCTCTCGTGCCGTGAGCTTCGTCACTGCCCTGATGAAGCCTGCAACATGTCAGGCGAAACATCGGCCTCCCAGCCAACGACGGGGCGTCTCCCAAATAGCTGAGAATTCATACGGTTTCTTATAGTTGTTAGTTTTATCTCCTTAGGCGCGTTCACATTTAAAGGTTAACATGTTTTTATACTGCAAACGAGTCATTTTTGTTGTAAAGCTTTCCAATTGCAAGGATCGTCGTGACCCTGGAATTCTGACAAAAATTATATATTTCACAACGAAACGGTAGGTCTATTTGCTGATATAATATTAGTGATTGTTTTAATGAATTAAGCATTAGCGTTAAATTTGCCGTACGCCTCGGTTTTGACTTCTTAGCGAGGTTAACTCATGTTAGTGTTGGCCTGAAATGCAAATATTTTCATCAAGCATTGAAAAGTCCAAAGAAAGATTGCAGAGAAAGTTCCATCCTCATTGAATCTCACCCGTATGACGCCACAATATACTAACTATGGCACAACTTCACGGGCTACAGGGTTTTGTTGTCAACCAAGCAACCGAGGGAGACCGAGCCAATTGATAGAGCCGTTTCAAGAATTTTCGCTTTAAAAGTTAAAGAACGTAAAGACGT
The DNA here is from genome assembly GCA_038098605.1 of Gryllus longicercus. NCBI lineage: Eukaryota > Metazoa > Arthropoda > Insecta > Orthoptera > Gryllidae > Gryllus > Gryllus longicercus. Next base: position 154,106 of record JAZDUA010000064.1, on the reverse strand, counting down.
ACGAAAGAGGAATTATTGGAAAAAATCGCATATGTGCATGAGCTAGAATTTTGGAAAAGATTATTCACACGATAATGATTATAGATGATGCTTCTAAATTTCGAGAGCCAGAAGATAAAGACAACTGAACTTTTACTGAAGACTTTTTACTGAACTGCAGAACAAACTGCAAGTACTCGGATGTCAGGCCAAGAGCCGACAGGGCTGAAGCGCCAATGCAAAGCAAGAAAATATTTTGGCTCTTATCAGTACCATATTAAACTTCTATAGCTAACTTTCGAGAGTACAAACTAAATGACAACATCACGGCGCGCGGAATGACGTATGATAACACAATTTTCTTCTCAAATGTCGTTTTCGAGAATATGCAAATTTTGGAACAAACACATTTTGACACCAGGTGATCTGTGACGCGCTAACGCGGATCCAACGTACTGCGTTCGAGAGGACCATCCGGCCCTCGCTCTCGCGGCCTTGGTTCGTGCCTCTAACTCACCCCGGCGCTCATGTTGTTTATTAAACCTGCCTGTCTTTTAAGAGTAATTCATTTAAAGGAAATAGTATTGAACTGCCTACTACCACATTTTGTTCAACAAATGTACTCTCACACCACACGTCACCATGAACAACTACAAATTTAAACAAACACCATCAGTGACGAGTTTCTGTATTAAAATTTCGCGGCAGTCGTTAACGCACAGTTCACGAGAATCACGTAAGTAGAATGCTCTCCCTCCCGTCACTAGTTCCTCGCTCTCTTTCACCGATCTCGCGCCGTCGGAGTTGACTCATTACGATAAGGGATGAGACCCATATTTTTATTAGTTTTGAATGTATCTCTCGATAGATGAACAGCTTTTGGTGCTAAAGGCCTCTGTTATAAGGTAATGGGGAATGAGATATGAAATATAGTTCATGTATTTTTACATAAGGCAAAAGCCGATGTCAGGTTCATGAAATAATAGGGCCCTAATACAACTAACAAAGTTAAAATTTAATATTTTTCAAAAGTTAAGATGTCGTGTGTAGCACCACATTGTTTTGAGACGTGGAAAGCTCCGTATCCTCCTGGACATCTTGCTTTTCTTTGAACGTTTCCACGAATCTAGCCGTTTCGAAGACAGTCACACGAACTAGAGGACTGTCGCCCAACTCAGACTGATTTCCGCGCAGCCGCAAGCCACGTTCCCCTTCCCAGCCCCCTCGACTAGGCCACGCGGCGCGTTGCTCGTGGCACGTGGCGGCGGGAGACTGCCGAGCACGTGGCGCCGACCGGCGCGGCGAGAGGGGCGGGGGACGCGGCGCGGTGCGGCCGGGAAGCCAGCCCGGCAGCCACGCCTCTGCCGCGTTCCATTGGCCCGCGCCACGCTGACTTCCTGACTGCCGGCCTCCCATTGGCTCCTGCGCCCGCTGACTTCCACGCTAATGCCCTATGGCTTTGACTTGGTGGCCGCGGCGCATTGGTGGCTGGCGTCCCCGCCGCCCGGGTGGGCCACGCCGCGCCGCGACGCGACGCGCTCGCCACGCGAAGGTTAACGCCCCGTTGTCCCTTGGGAACCCATCTGCACGCCTACAAAACCGCGTGGTTACGCTGGCAGTAGGCGCGGCTATGGCGTTACGTTCGGGCCCGCAATGCGGACGGGCCCAGGGAAGAGAGGGCCTACGTTTAGGCTTAAGGCTTTGCGATAGTAAGAAATATTAATTACTTGATACTTTCTCTGATACTTTGCGTTAGTTGACACAATAAAAGATTAAAAACAGCTTTTTTCAGAGGAACTATTTTTTCGCTTCAGTAGTTTATATAACCCTGTTTCTAAATCAATAGAGGTGCAATTCATTTATAATAGTCTTATAATAGTTTTATAATAGTCTTAATTTCATAAAGTGAAATAATAAATGCAGATTTTTGTACTATTAGTAATTTATCATCTGGGAACGGATTTCTATGTAAATACATATTTACTAAGGAAGCTAATACCAATACTAATTTGCATTATCTTTATGTTTCACAATGTCTAGAAAATGCTATTTTTATTTTCCATATTTTGGTACGTACTTGAATAAAAGTCCAAATATTTTCCATATTTCTTATAAAATTAGTCCATATAGCATATTAAGCTTAACAGTGCAAATATTAAAAACACATCTCACAGGCGAACAGTTGGAATTGTTTGACAGATGTCTTGGAGACCTCGATGGTCTTTGGGAAACGCACTTCGTTTCAGTATCCACACTACCCCTTCTCATTCTCTTGGAGGCTGCCATCCGGAAATCGCAAGACGTCACAGTGACTTGGACCCAAAATTTCAATCTATACAGCAGTCAGTTACAGTCCAGTAAGAATACTATGTGTTGCTTCAGTTCTATTAATCTCTCTATTATGCCAGTGTAAAATGTGAAAAATAGCACAGTCAGCCAGTGTAAAATTAGAAGTTACATTTCAGAATTTAAAGATGAAGGTTTATCGACTGGAAATAAAATATTATTTTACCATAGTCAGTTTTTATCTTATTAAGTCCGTATGTATTTACAAATTTCATATAATTTTAGTGCATATAAATCCGTCCCCCGTTAAGCATAGACCGATAAATTCGAATTTGTTAAAGCATATTTTTATTATTTAAGATTCTACTTGTGTTTGCTATACGCTTTTATAAAGGGGACCCGAATAAAAGTTCTGCGGGCGGGCCCGCACTCATTTCGCTACGCCACAGAGACGCTGCATGTTTCGGAATGAATTGAGGCGCCGCCGGGTGGCTCAGTCACCCTGCAGGGAAAAGGGCAAGAACACACAAAATAAATTCTTATGATTTGTTAATAAAAACGGGTTTACTTTAAAGATTTTATTGATGGTTTGGAAACAATAAGTAATTTATTCATTTCTATGATATTTTTCAATCTTTACTAATGTATTTCATGTGTTAAATGAACATATACTAGTTTCACACATTGAACAGAATGTTGAAGTTTTTCTGTAATTTCGTCAAATATAGGTAGGAAACTCTTCTGAACAAAGAAAACATTAAAATAACAAAAATTCGATAACACAAATAATATAATGTAAATATTTTAAAAGGAATATATTTATAGCAAAACATATGTATATTAGGCAAACTATGAATAGTTAATGTATATTTCACACAAGTATATTTTATTTTACTACAAACAGAAACAAACACAAAGACCCTGTGCAAAAGAGGAAACTAAAATAAATGCGCAATTTGCTAAAATATAAACATACTGTGGCCAATAAAAGAACCTAAATAACATCTACCGTGCTGGGTGATTGGAAGTAAAATCGCTTACTGAGCGTCTGGATCTGCGTCCACTGTTAACTGCGTAGGAAGAAGCAGTAAAGAAAGGAGGTGCAGGGGGACTCAGTGAATTTTTTGGACCAAAGTTTTCGGAAAAGATCCGAAACAATTTGAAAATAAGTGTCCAGTTACGTGAATAAATCTTTCCTCGAAAGGTGTTGAGAAGCTTATCTAAAAATACAAAAGGCTCCAAAATCGGGCCGGGATGACTCAGGCCACCCGCTCGCCTTCTCACCTACTCCAACGGTTAGCCGAAGAACTACACAGTTAAAAATAATTGTAAATTTCTAAAACTTTTCAGTTCCTTAAGGATTTGAATTTTCATTCCAAACCATAAGGAATTGAATTTCCCATACCATGTTCGGATTTTTCAGAATTATTTGAATTTTCAAACTATTTGTAAACTTCAAAAGAATTCAGTTATTCTGATGTTTGAATTTCATTTTCAGTATCTGGGTATTGGAATTCATTTTGAAATTTCAAAATTATATGATTTTTCAAATGGTTAGTAATTTTCAGTCTTTTCACTTTCCCGGGTACCAGAATTTATATTCCAATCCTAAAGTATTTGAATTTTCAAACTTTGATTTTGAAATTTCAATATTAAGGTTTGAATCTCTTGCGCCCTCTATGAAATGCATTCCAACTGTAGGAAGTATTCAGAAAATTATACCTGATATGCATTCCAACACTTGAAGGGTCTATCCCGCCGTTTAAAGAAACATGTTTTAGAATATTGAAACATTTATTCAAGCAGTTACAACAAAATGAATCAATATACAATATCAGTATCAATCAAAATGAATCAGTATTGAATTTTCAAATCTCAATATTGTATTTTCAAACTCAGATTATGAATTTTCAAACGTCCGTATTGAACTTTCAAGAATTATATGAATTTTCATAATTCAAGTTTGAAAATTCAAAACCATGATTCGGAATTTCATTTACAATTCAGTTTTTGGAATTTAAGAATCAATAGTTTGAAAATTCAAAATGTTCGTATTGAATTTTCAGTTCCGGAATGGACTAAAACTTCCAAACCTTGGTTTGTAAAATACAGACAAAATGTTTAACAGTGTGGTGACTGGGGTGACTGAATGCAAATATGTTTCTTATTAGAGGTTAATTCAGAATGCCGAATTTGAATAAATGAAATTATTTTCAATGTTTTTGTCATAGAGCATTAGAAAATGCTGTTATTTTGTTAAAGAGAAGAGAAAATTCTCTAACCCAAATGAAGAAAATACTTAACACGTAGACCCAACGTACAACGTATAGCATTCAAGGATGATTGAACTGATATAATTGTGAGAAATGAACTTGGGAAATTATGTGCTACCATACAACACTGCCATTGTTGTAAATTTCTTCACAAAAATAGATCATTAACCTAACATACATTTACGTATAAGCATTTGCCTCGCAAAATACACTCCATAGAGTGCCAACATCAAAAGTCATTGTCTCTAAAAGTACTAAATAGTAAATTCATTAGCACTTTTGTTGATTCATTGAGTCAAGTTTTGGTATGCATTTTTAAGAATGGTTCCACGTTTTTATTAATAAAGTTTGCAAAATAGATTTTGAGTGTGACTAACAATAAAGCTACTATACTGTTAAAATGGTTATATCGCTCTATAAGAATCACAATACAATGCAGTCGGGAAACAAATTCCAAACAATCGCAAAAAGTCCAAATGTAGAAGTTTTAAATTATGGAAAATTTAGAATTGACGAGGAAGTAAGTAATAAGAAGTTAAGATATTTTGGTGTTTCATTAATTAATATTAAATTTCTAATATTATAATACATTTCGCAAGACCTTTAATAAATTAAGCTGCGATCAAAATCGGATGAGATAAAACGACCGACTGCTCACATCCATCAGCATTTGTAGACATAATAGAACACCATAGAAAACCCCCACACAGAGTTTATAGTTATCAACTTTTGAATATAGTTTCGTTTATAAAGCAAGAATTTATTTAGACAGAAAGTGGTTGAATTCGCCAGATAGTGGTCATAGATTTGTACAGACAAAAATAATAAGACCCATAAATATTACTGAATTCACTACCCACTAACATTCTTAAAACAATAATAATAATACATATTCAGTTTAAACAACAAGTGTTTTTATCATCTCCCACGTCATCAAAATCGCGAATAACATGATATATCAATAACGTAAAACAAATTTTGAATCCTAGTCGACTTGCAAGGGTTTTCTCAATAAAAGCGATCGCCCTCTCGAGGTGTGTGTGAGTGTGTGCTTGTGAATGTCTGCATCCGTGCGTTGTGTTGGCAGGAGACGACGGCGCGGCTGCTGTTCATGGCGGTGCGGTGGGTGCGCTGCCTGGCGCCCTTCCAGACGCTCTCCAAGCACGACCAGGTGGGTGGCGCGCGCGCTAGCTCTCGGAGCCCGCTGCTCCCGAAATGCCCACTCGCGAAACACTTTGCGCAAAATGTCTGCGCTTCGTCAACATTCACTTACTTCTGGAAAATAAATCTAGCGATTTAGCTTCTTCATTGCTTAGGTCAATCTTCTCTTTCGGTTTGTAAGAATTAATAAAAATAATAATAATAATAATAATAATAATAATAATAATAATAATAATAATAATCGTCTCCTACATTATGTCAGTAGCATTCATACATTTTGCGACTCTCACAGGCAATCAATATTTATAAATTAGGACTCTAAAGAAAGAGAATATCACGGAGACGTGACAAATTGCACTTTGACTTTAAAAATATGACGTATTTGTTTAAAAAACGCATCCAAATATTCATGTCAAATGCAAACCAAAGCATTCAGTTAACTATATCGTTAAATAACTCCTAAACGAAGCATTGTAGAGCCTTAAAACGAAACTTTTGAGGTCAGAGGCCTCAAAAACATGTTCGTCACAACGTAATTTACAGGATGAGATATTCTTGGACATTCTATTGAATGTTTGCTGGTTAGGTAGCATTGGTAGTATTCGATAAATACCGAAGTTTCAACCCTTGGTGATAGTGGCAATCTTTGTGATGTCACGCTTAGAAGGCTTAGATTCCTCTATCTTATACTATTTACGTTTTCTGTGTACACTGCGCAGACTGACGAGGTTTATTTGCATAATTATTAATTCCAAATTCACTTTCGCAATAACAACTATAAGTAATATTAATAGTTGCTTGGTTCGGATGAAGATTGCTTCTTAGGCGTGTAGTGAACATCTATTTAACGTTTTGCCGTGATCTACAAGTGATGTGTACCCAATCATGGAGGGATGTGGGTATACAGTGAAGAGTGAAGACGTGCCTTGTTAGGTTTGGTTTGTTGGCTTTCTCAAGAGTAAAAACCTTTTCTAATATTTTTGTGACGATCAAGAAAAGCGAAAAGCTAACTGTCATGGTAGATTAAATAATTACTTCAAATATTGTTTTTAAGAAAATGTGAATTGTTAAAAAAAACGTATCTATATAATACTGAATAAAACTTTATTGAAAATTTGTTTCCAAAATAAATTGCATTGTTTTTACTTTAATATTCTGTAAGTGCAAAGTTACTTTTATATTTTTTAACAAATAAACGCATTTCATTTACAACTTTCCTACTTAATGGAAAGGATACGGAAATGGATACGAAAAGGGTGGGAATTAACATGTGGGAGTTCTCGCCCGGATACGTTAGTAATAATAATTACTTTATTTATTTAGTTACATACACAATTGCAAACGTATATGACAAGTCAAATAGGATGTACGCGGGTGGAAGGAGAAGTACAATTTCTCACGTTTCTTGATTTCCAGAATCCCCTATCTTTGAATGCACATATGAATAAATTTAGAAAGACACATTTTAATACTTGATGTATACTCCTACGTAATAGAACTGTATGAGCAACCGATCTTTAAATTTTATTTCAATGTACCACTGACAAATAACTGTATTTAATTATCAATTTAATTTTCATCTGGTGTGAAATAAATCGATTTCTCAAAATCGCCCATGACGTTTCGTAGCATTTTTTATTGACATTCGTTTTTTTACACGTAGAATAATAGGTATTTTAAAACACTGTACGTGACAATACACAGGGCACCAATTTATATACAACCTAGTTATTACATACGGCGTACGTAGTTTCTAAAAATTCAGATTTCTATTTATACAAACATTAATAAAGTCAATTATATAAGTAATTAATAAAGACCGTTATGTTTGGAAGGTTTTGTAGTAATAGCGATTAATTTTATATATCTGTAGTATATATAAAATGTATAGTATAAATAAGTATTATTCATATTATTATATCTTCTTTATATTCTAAACATTCAGTTACAAAACGGGAAAATCGCACTGTGTTGTACTGTGTGCTCTTATTATTGAATATTATTTCAAAACATTTTCACTTGAAAAAAGTTGTTCCTTCTCATACAAATTAGTTTTACCGTTCCAATATTTAGAAATTCCGTATGTCTCATTTCAGGCTCTTTGCCAATTACCCAAAAGAACTTAATGATACATTTTTTTCTGTTAACAGCTTCTATTACTTCAAGAATCTTGGAAGGAGCTATTTCTATTGCACTTAGCACAATGGTCCATTCCTTGGGATCTCTCTGGCCTTTTTGGGTGTAGTAAAGCTCGAGATCGTCTGCCTCAGGACGACCATACCAACAACGAGATCAAAACTATTCAGGTGAGGTAACAGAAAATTTTCCTCGCAGAGGAATTAAATACAAAAGTTTTCTTGAGTAAGATTCGTGAAACCAGAAATATAAATTTTATTAGCTTAAAAAATATTATTTTCATTAATTATAAACTAGACATTGAATTCCATAACATTGACCTTGTAAATTCGTTGTACTCGTAATATACATGTATGATGGAAAAAGTTGCTTCATTCGCATTAACTATCTTATATGAAAAAGAGGTTTTGCAAGGTCTATTACAATGTATTTAATTTTTACATTTTGTATGTATTTGATTTGCACAGGAAATTCTGAGCAGATTTCGACAACTTTCCCCAGACGGAAGTGAGTGTGGCTGCATGAAAGCAGTCGTCCTCTTCACACCAGGTGAGTTGTTTTGGTTTGATTGGTTTTAAAAATTATTAATATTTCTAAGTGCACCTGGGCTTAGAAAAACAAGTTTTAGCATCTTCACCTGCGTATGCGAACAAACGAAAGATTTCCAATCTTGTTAAGGTGTCTCCTGTGTTTTCGATTAATATTTAAAATGTAGTACTACCAGTATTTTTTGCTGCAATATTGATTTGTTCACAAAATGTAGCTTAAACTTTTTATTTTAAAAATGTATTTATGGACATTTGTTACTCCTTTAATGATTACTTTTTTATAATTCTATATTCTCACATTTTACATTTTATTTTTGCCTGCCCTTTTCGTGCATTTTTATTATTTTCTTAATATTGGACTTGGGGGTTGCAAACCATCATAGAAAATGATAATAAGTGATTTGTTTTTAATGTTAAAAACTGCAGAATAAATCTAAACAAAGAATAGAAATTATAGCCCTTAGTAATTTTTTAGAGTTTATACACTTTTTTCTTTCTTCAAATTAGAAGCAGTTCGCACAGGTGGTTGCCGTTCTCATAATGCAAAGTCAATAAAAGCAGATATTTTCCTCCAAATTGTTTGATTTTTTTACTGATACTGTTAGCACTCAGTGGTTTATAACTAAAAAGAACACTGTTCACTACAGTAGGGATGCACAATACATATTCTTTCGTTTCCCAATATGTCCATACTGCTTGAAGTCCGAAATCGGAATGTTTGTTTATCCTTCCATTGCTACTGAAGTGCAAAACTGCTGTTATTTCAGCCCTGAGTTACACACATTGATAGTCTATATCATGGATTCACAACCTTGTTCTTCCACCGACCCCATTTAAACAAATTGTTCGCTTTATCGACATCCTTACGTTTTTTCTATAGTATACAGCATTCATAATCATGACAAAAAGATTTGCACATAAATGCCTTCAAGATACAAATTCAAACACAGACATTGTCATAAAAATCTCTACTTTCAATAATCGAAAAAGCTTGCAATTTTGAGTAGTTGAGATTTTAATTCTGTTTCTATCCAATGGTTATATTTAATTTTTATTCTTTTAAGAACTGGCTATAACATTTCTCCACAGCGTATTGCAGAGGTGACTTTCTTGTGCGATTTCGTAGTGAATACATAGTTTTAACATCTTGAGTTTTCCTAACATCCTAATTTTAACTGATAAACGACGGATACGAACGAAGGGGAGCAAATATATAATTTATTATTATAGGTTTTTGTTTTGCTTTATATCATAAAGCAATTTATTACTTTCATTAAGTTGTTTTTTTTTTTTTTTTTTTTTTTTTTTTGGTAACCAAGAGGATATTGATTATACTGATCAGGCGCTTGTTCACATTCGGCTGTTGGCCCCCAATCGACCTTTTCAACGTCAAAAGGACCCCCTTCAAAATTTCATCGACCCCCAAGGGGTCTATACCGACGTCGTTGAGAACCCCTGGTGTACAACCACCTAGCCCAGGTTTCGCACCCGTTTAATAAGCGTGGTGGTGGTGTGCGCAGAGACGGCGGGGCTGTGCGACGTGCAGCCGGTGGAGATGCTGCAGGACCAGGCGCAGTGCATCCTGGGCGACTACGTGCGCAGCCGCTACCCGCGCCAGCCCACGCGCTTCGGCCGCCTGCTGCTGCTGCTGCCCAGCCTGCGCGCCGTGCGCCAGGCCACGGTGGAGCAGCTCTTCTTCAAGGAGACCATCGGCGAGATCCCCATCCAGCGGCTGCTCGGCGACATGTACCACATGGAGAAGTACACCTAGGAGTCGGCGCCGCCGGCCGGCGCCGCCCTGCCGCCGCCGCCGCCGCCGCCGCCGCTGGCTGGGGGCGCCAAGAGCCAGCATGATTTTTTCGGCGATTGCTTCGGCTCGGCTACCGGTTACTATCCTGCCCACACGGAGTAGCAGCGTGCGCGATAGAGGTTTCTATCACGATGGGGAGAAGACGATCTATCGGTGAGACCAGGGGGAGGGAGGGCTCTTGCGCATCCTATCCGACTTCAGCTAATGAGCTTCAGGCACCAGTTTGAGTCACAATATTAGTGGTTATTTTAAATACAGCCAGTTTTACTAAAACAATCATCACCGTTTTACAAGTCATTGAAACTGGTATGTAAGGCATTTTATTATTACAGCAACTTTTATTTCAATTACACAGTCATCGTGTCAATTTTCGTTAAAAGATTATTACATTATGTTTCTTTCAAAATGTTTTTCAACACTTCTTGCTCTTCATGCAAAATGCCGGCCATCGACTGGTCAGGCGTTTCAAACGAAGTGCCCGTGATGTGGTCACGTGGTTCGTGATGCAAACTGGTGCTGCGCAGAACGAGTAAAAATCGATGCGCCGAAGTAGCCCACCCCATATCTTTCCACCACGGGGAGACGATTGCTTCTGACTGAGAAGTCGCCAATCGAGTTTCGAATTTGTTTTGTTCTTTGTTCCAATACTATGTTCACGTGCACGCGCAGCGCCTTGCAGGCAGTAGTTTGGACGAAAAGTGTTTCTAGCCGCATCATTAAACTCCGCTACCACTTTCTGTATTGGGGTGAATTAATTTTACGAAAAAAATTAAGGAAGGAGAAAGACTGTTATGCAATGATATTCGTGTAATTATTTGGTAATGCTAGATCCTTCGAAAGACATTGAACGGTATTTTAGATTTTGCAATAACCGTTGCAAAAGTCTCGAACTAGTTCCACATAGATAATAAATTTTACATATCTCTTCCAAAACCTGAAACATTTTCTCCATAAGTTGAACATGAGGACATTGAACATTTCTCACTGCCTTCATGCTGACAATGTCGATTATTATTTTCTTAGACACTTCCTCATTTAATTGTTTTCAAAAAATATTAGTCTATTGATTTCCCCCAGGAAATAGTTCCATACATTACAAAAACAAACATATGTAAGGTTTTATACTACTCTGAAAACGTAAATAAATTCTGCGATATTCAATAGTGTATAAAGAAGTGACACTTGAATTGAACATATTCATGGATAAATAGACTTAAAATACACGCATTGCTACATTCGAATGAAGATAATTTATTCAGTGTTTGACGTAGAATTTTTATCTCCATCAATCGTAGCAAGTGTAAGTTGCCTATTTCATAAGTTAATTTTTATAAATTACTCAAATTTAATATTAAATATTTAATCGCGTTATCTTCATGACAGACATTATTCATTAAGATGATTAATATCAAATTTTGACCAATATATCTACCTAATTATATGTTTGCAAATGCTATCCGTGTTATTGTCTTGTATGATACATGTAAACATATTGACATCTGTGATATTTTAAATTATAAACCCATTACTGTACCAAAGATATTATTATGTAAATACAACTGTGTAATTACATAGTGGCCTACATTGACATTCTCACATGCAATGTATTTTCAATGTGTATATTAGATGAAAAATACGTGTATCAATAAATTCTTTTGAAGAAACTTCATTATTCTAATTACATTTAATAATTAAGCTCATTTGTTCTCCTTTTAGACTCTGCATGGATTGTAAATGTTACATTTTAACATTACGTTCATACATTGTAGAGCCAAAAAAACTGGTATACCTGCCTAATATCGTAAAAGGCTCCCGCGAGCACGCAAAACTGCCGCAACACGACGAGACCTGGACTCGACTAATGTCTGAAGTAGTGTTGAAGGTAACCGAGACCATAAATCCTGCAAGGCTGTCCATAAACTCGCAAATATACGAAGGGATGGAGATCTCTTCTGAACAGAATGGAGGTGTGGGCTGTCGCATTGTCCTGCTGGCATTGTCCAAGTCCGTCGGGATGCACAATGAACATGAATGAGTGAAGGTGATCAGACAGAATGCTTACGTACGTGTCACCTGTTAGAGTCGTATCTGGACGTATCAGGGGTCCCATATCACTCCAACTGCCCTCGCCTCATACAATCACAGAGCTTCCACCAGCTTGAACAGCCTCCTGTTGACATGCAGGGTCCGTATATTCATGAGGTTGTCGCCATACTCGTACACGTCCATCCGCTCGAAACTATGTGAAACGAGACTCGTCAGACCAGGCAACGTGTTTCCAGTCATCAACACTCCAATGTAAGTTTGTTGTAAAGTTTTGTGTCGTGCAGTCATGAAGGTGGGCCTTCTGCTCCGAAACCCCATATCGATGTCTCGTTGAATGATTCGCACACTAACACTTGCTGATTACCCAATTTGCGGCAATGTTTCACTTCCGCAACGTGTAATGATTCTCCTCAGTCCTCATAGGTCCCGTTCTTGCGCGATCTTTTTTGTGGCCGCAGCAATGCCGGAGGATTGATGTTTTACCGGATTTCCGAAATTCACGGTACACTCGTGAAATGGTCGTACGGGAAAATCCAAATTTCATCGCGACCTCGGAGATGCTATGTCTCATCTCTCTTGCGCCGACTATAACACCACATTGAAACTCACTTAAATCATTATAACTCATCAATTGTAGCAGCAGTAACCGATCTAACAACTGTGCTTGTGCAGACAACTCTGGTTGTCTTATATAGTCATTGCCGACCGGAGCGCCGTATTCTGATTCGTTCCAGATCTCTTTATTTCAATATGCATAGCTGAATTTGGTGTATATTCAAGTGTTTCAGTTTTTTTTTAGGTTAATGGTTGAGATTCTTCAAGTTGTTTTTTATCTTCATTCAAACAAATTCCACATCGCGCCACAATAGAGCACCACTCATAAAATATTTTGGTAAAAAAGAGACTCTTCCAGGCATCTGTATTGCTGTCATGCTTAAGTGGGGAAGAGCAAGAGTATTAAAGGAATATTATTGTGGGTTGTGTGGAATGCACTTCACTGTAAATTCGTTTGTTTCAGAAACGGGCCACGGTGGTAAATATATCATCAGTATCAATTTTATTTATTTTTGAAAGCGATATTTATTCTAAACTGAAAATAATTATTCAAGGACTCTACATGCAGTTGATATGTAGACAATCTTGCTTATTGCGATAAAAATCGGAACACACGTCCATCAGTCTTCTTTCTTAAAATGACTCCATATAATTCAAAGTTTCACATTATATGCTTGTTTATCATAGTACAGGGCTCACCAGAGAGGCAGTTCGGGAGCAAATAGCAGCCACTAGCAGTCGGGGTGGAAGACGGGAGCAGTATCTGTGACTCTTCGAGGTCGCGAAAAGTAGAGGTGAAGGGGGTCGGACGGCTCAGTTTCACGAGAGACAGTACAATTTGTATATCACGGAAGAAGAAGAAGAAGAAGAAGAAGAAGAAGAAGAAGAAGAAGAAGAAGAAGAAGAAGAAGAAGAAGAAGAAGAAGAAGAAGAAGAAGAAGAAGAATACTTTGGCACTAGTAATCCAGTGCTATTTAAAACTGAATAGGAAAATTTGATTTTGGAAATAAAGTGTTTGCGCAGCCGTTAAATTTTTAATCGTTTAAACAATGTTTAAAAAATTTTAAGAAACATTATTCTTAAATACAGAGCAAAATATGACATGTATGCCTGTAAGGATCGTGCAGAACTTGTAGCAACTTGTATATAAGCTCTTATTGTTGATAGTTATTACTTGGTAAGGTTCTTATTTTTACTTAGGAATTTAATGCATCGAGGTATGGTAAGTGAGTCATAAAATACCCTAATCCTCAAGAGTTTTGCATGATTCTTCTAAAGAATGAAAATAATACTGCAAGTGATAAAATGATAATCGGTTACAGAATCATTCACCGAATCCCTACGCAACTATGACTTTTAAATAGTCAGAATATAACTCTTAGATATATTTACACGATTTATAACAAATCAACTTTACCGTTCAAAACCGCTTAGTCCAAGTTATCATTTTAAATACCCCTCACGATAGAATTGTTTGTTTAATTACTGTTTTGCAATGGAAAGAATAAACATCCGAAGGCATTGAGAACTGATATATTGGTATATGAACTCATAGGCTTCCGTGGGTGTCGTCTGTTGCCACAGAATGGAGCGGGTAGCGGCAGCGTGGATTGACCGATGAAATTTCCCATACCTATCAATTTATTCTTTGAATTTCTCTTAGCGCTGCCGCTAGGTCTCAGTTGTCTGCTGAGACCGGAAACAATTGACCTTAACTACACGGAACGAAAACGTGGTGAGTCCTGCCCTAACGTCTGAAATATCATGTACCGTAATAACACCGTATTATAACTTAAATCTCACCCTCTCCTCTATCCTACTCGTCCATTGAAATCTCTTTGAAATAAAACAATTAAACACCATAAAACGTGTACCTATGACAATAATGAATATGCTGTATTTTTGTGCCCTTTTGCTATGAAACTCTTTCACTAACGGCATCTAACGCACGCGGCTTTGCTTCCCTCGCCGTAACACTGCGCGGTTCGGATGATTATTCTTTCCATTACATTCACATTGAACTGTCTACCTTCTGGGTTGATGTATAACAAAATTCTCAACTGCATTTGAATTTTGAATCTCTACTGAAACAAAATGTTTCCTGATACGAATCTACTGGACCCAATGTCCCGCAACAAGGTATACACATATCAAGTGCCCGCGATCGTTTGCACCGCCAACAACTAAATCAGGTGCAGCTGTATTGCCACTCACCAAACGTTGCCTCTCTAGAGGTAATTAAAGTAATAACACTTTAAGTTCAAACACAAAGCAAAGATATTGTTCGTAAAATCATACAACCAAAATCAAACGCTAAATGCTACCTTCTCACTTTTGCGAATATCTTGTTCCTTACTTTAGAACCACTTATCAGCTTTCTCAATTATCTTTCGAGGTTTCATCAAATCTCCAATATTCTGAAATTGCTACTAATTGGGTTTTAAATCAGGATTTCACATTAATATTCAACCGATCTATATTCCAGCTTCCATACTCTCGCGAGCTCAACCCACCCAACAACCTTGCGTCCATGGTAATCGACACTCCGTCCCTCAATTGTTCTTTATCACGAGTTCATACAACTCGTACAAAATTTATGTTTTCATATCGTAACACATTTGTATCATTTACACTGCTCTATCATGGGTAGGGGCCATTGGGTTCACCTTAGTCAACAGAATCCACACCCAAATTATGACGTGGGAATCAGCAAGTGATCAACAAAGTTGGTTACCTTGGTCAACAACTCAGAGGTAAAAGGATTATTGTGACCCAGTGGTCAAGGAAACTATTTAGTTTAGAAAACAGTCCAGTGGTTAATTTAGATACTGGTTAACTTAGAAGTCCAGTGGTATCGGGACAGAGCGATGGAGGCTAGAAGAATAGAAGCACAGACATCCATCTTCTGCGCTTGGTGATCTATATTAACATCTCTCGCGCTGTTCGGCTATTGCGTCAAAAAAAGTTTTTTTATGCGATATTGTCTTCTAGCAACTACATTTTATTTAAAATATTCCTAATAATTATGCCTAACGTGACTTCTAATCTTATCATTTCAATCTAAATCATTATATGAGGGGTCTAGTTTCAAAATAAGACTTTTCCATTCTAGCCCGTTTTGAGGAAAACAAGAAAATGTCATATCACATGTTTAAAACATTCTGCTGACAAATGTTTAGGATTAATGCCCTTGGCTAGTGAAAGAAAATACAATATTATAAGATAATTCAAGAATATCTAGTCATCATCAAGAAGTTGAGCTAAAACTTTGGAAAAATCTCATTTTGAAATCTAATTGAATGTTGTTGTTGTTGTTGTTGTTGTTGTTGTTGTGTGTGTGTGTGTTTTAAACTTATTTTTCCGTGAAAACAAACTTGTTTTATTCAATATTTTTACAAGATTTTCATTTCATGTGGCATTTTTCATCAAATATGAATATCAACAACCCCTAACTGCTGGCTTTCACAATACTCATCATTTGCAGTGAATGCTTAGGCAAGTTAGATTTCTATAGAATGATAAGTTTTCATTTTGATATAATACGTCGCCAAAACATAGTGACACAAGGAACTCTGAATGTTGGATAGGAAAGATCGTATATTGCAACGAAATTAATATTATGGAAAGATCGCGTTCTGATATTAACACATTATTATGAAGCCCTCTGGCATAAACAAAAAACGCGTTTTATAAAATCAAAAAATCATTTTATAGAATGACGCATTACTGCAATGGACCCCTATAGAAACCAATATCTCATTTTTCACCAAAGGTGGAAAAGTAGCATTTTGAAACTAAACCCCTCATATTTCCTGTCCATTCTTATCTGTCCATAGCCGGAGTCTATACACGGAGTATGAGCATGTCACGTTTACGTTTAACAAGAAATCTAAGAACGTCGTATTTTTCCAGCCTAGAGATGAGCTTCTAAACTCTTAGCAATAACTACAATAATTTCTTTTCAATTGTTTTACTTTGAACAACGATTCTAAAACGTAGAACAACTGTATTTCTTAGATTTTGTTCTTAATTTGCCGTGCCACACGCTGGCCACCACAATCACTGCGCATTGTTGACCATGACATTACTTTTGATATTTAATTGTTTATTTTCTGTTGAGGCATTTTTGTATAGTTATCAACGTCATTAAACCGCTATAGAGCAAACAACTAATACAATTGACGTTTTTAAACTGAGGCGATATCCGATAACAAAAGTAGCGAACTCAGTTCGTCGACGGATGGCAGAGTAGCCCTGAGGAAGACTACGATAAGATGGTCGAAACGTCGGCAACACAACCTTCGACGCGACGTCACCCCCACAGCCAAGATCATTCACGTGTTGCAGCAACTTGCTGAATGACACTGCACAAGGCAGATCATAAATCCTGAAGACATCGGACTCACTTTTCTTAAGTAGGATACGTAATGTAGTATACTCGTATACTTTTTGTCAATAGGTTTTGTGGCAATCTATTAAGATGGCCAAAGAATTACATTCGCCTTTTCCTAATGTCAATTTCAATGCTTGATAACCTTTCTAATGTTTTGACTGATTAGTCTTTAACAGTGGCGGCTGGTGCCACTGAAGGTTGCACTTCCATCGAATAACGGACATGTCATTTCAAAAATTCAAAATACGAATATATGAATGGGCGAAAACCAGAACGGTATAAGTAACATTATATAAATTCTGAGAAATCTGATTATTTAAGTCAATACTACTGTAAAGTCTTGCTGCTTTGTTTCATCAAAACCACGGCATTTCAATTGTTGATTAAAACCATTAAAATATATTTCCACTAAAATATAGCCTAAAATATACACTTTTCTCAGAATTTATAAAATGACACTTATACCGAGCTCCTTTTCACCCATTCGTATTATAACAATGTAAACAATTCAAATTAATTAAAACTAAGTAAATTAAAAGTCTATATTGAAACATTGTAAGTATGTATGTGCTTGGCGCGACTGCCCGTGAACGGGCTCAGGCCTACCGGCGACGTCCCTGCCTCACGGCCATGGGTTAAGGAGGTACGTGTGGTTAGCACGTAGACAACCCCACGCCGTATTCCGGTCTTCTCAACCTGATATTGAAACATTACTTACATAATTTTATGCGTCGTGTCCGTGTCAGGTATATTTCACACCTACCGAGCACGTGGTTCTGGCTTTGATTTCAGCTAAACACGTAAGTTCGACTCCAGAACATTACAAGCACTATTGCTTCGACACGTTTCATACAAATACAATTATTTTATTTCGAATACTTCTCTATACTGGTTATATGGCAATAATGGAAGAGCTTCGACACTCATATTCGTAAGAACGCTCGCAAACTGCTGGGCGGCTAGCTATTGTCACACTGGCTTCTGCGAGACACTAACGGACTTCCATCCAGAGCAGCAACCTTTACACAAAGATTTCATCAAATGTACGTTTTGAATCAACAAACCTAATATCATATGAACACAAATTCTCCAAATATCATAAACAATGCACTGAATATCGTCAATAATTGACTGAACTTGTGTACTTTCAATAACAAGCGAAATTCATAAAATTACGTTGCAGCGAGTCAGACGAAGATAGAATATTGGGATTCCCCTGAGGCTCCTTCCGTCGACGCGGAGCGCTAGACGGTGCCACCAGCTGGTTGGGCAACTAAAACCCGGCATCCTCCCCGTGTTAAATCGCAGACTAAAGAGTAAATGCAGTAATACAGCCAAGAGCCGAGAGCGTGGTGCAATACCCGGCAAGGCATCAGACACTAGAGAGAGTGCCAGTAGGACGATTTTTGGTTTCAAAAATTCACCAGTTGTGTTAAATGCACTCAGTGAACCACATGTTCCAATACATTCTATAGTACTGTAATTTATTCTGTTGAATTCGTGCCAACATCAACTGTGAATGTTACTCCCGTGAAATTATTATCAAAGCTACTAAGGCTGTCTGCTGTTCATCCAAGCTATTTCAACAGTCCACGTGCCTCCTCAGTCAGCCTCCAGCAGAGAGAATAGAAAATCTGGAAGACATGTTCACCCGCATACATATTTTTTGACTCGTCCTACACAATTGAAATTGTATATGGCTCAATTTTTTTTGTGTGGCTCAATTTGTTGTATGTGGCTCAATCTCTTCTTCTTTTTTTCGAGAATCTTGAGACCACGTGATCCCACAGGGGCTCAGATTGAATTATCGGGATAGGTGCACGTTACTTTTTCTATAATAGCATCAGCATTTTGGAAAAGCATCAGCATTTTAACGCTGATTCCATTTTTATACCCCATGGTTGTTAGCCCTGGGAAAGGGATGAAATTATGATGATGATGAATTATGAAATAGACACACACATAGCACAACCATGCCCGAGGCAGGTCTCGAACCCGCGATTTTCTGGTCCGAGACCACTACGGCTCTACTGCCTTAGCGAACTCGGCCATCGGATCGGTTATTATTATTATTATTATTATTATTATTATTATTATTATTATTATTATTATTATTATTATTATTATCATCATCATCATTATCATTATTATTATCCCACTGCAGCAAAAATTGTGCACAAAAGAGAGTGAATGCAAAGGCTTCAGGATGTTTAGGAATGAGGTTAAAAAAGCATAAAATAATAATGCATAACTAAATCAAATTTTGGCTGAAGTCTAGTATACGGCACAACGTACGGAAATCTTTTAAACCGTCGCGCCGCTCCGACGGCAACTGCGTAGATTGAATTCTGGAGGCTTTCTTGAAAAATGCTTTTTTATAAAAGTGAATTGGTAATTATGCGGTGGATAGACTCAAGGATGTTTATAGTGAACGCGAATGCCGAAGGGCCGATCCTCGCCGTGACTTGGATCCGGGCGAGCGAAGCGAGAAAACTTTACCTTTGAAAGTACATTGCTGGCATTACAATGCGACGGGGACAAAGCGTATGAAGGATGAGCCATGAACATCGTTTATACTCAAGTTTTATTCATTTCAATCCGAGCGCGTAGCGTAATTTGAGGGAGGGCTTAATGAGTAAGGAGACCCCTTCCCCCCGTCGCCACGCTTCTCTGAGGGTATACCGTGTACTATGTACTTTAATCCAAATTTTAAAAAGAGATTTTGGACTCCTGAATTATTTTATCAAGTGATCATTAGAGAAAATGCATTTTCTTTCGTGGCTGAACCATGGGTGTTAATCTGTGCTGTACCGTAGATAACCGGGGTATAACTATGGCTGTACTTCGTGGAATAAATTCGCTTTCAATTTGAGCGCCTTCCATGATGCACGGAAATCGAACAAACGATATCGAACTGAAAGTCGATAGTTATGCAATTGTCGATTAATTGGAACTGATCGATTTAAGTGGACATGCAGAAAACGTGGGTTGTTGTGGGTTGATTTGAATTCGCGTGAATTAATGAAAAACAGTTCTCAATAATTAAGATTTTATAATAATTTTAGATAAGTCGATCCGTTCGTCTTTGACCACTGAAGTAAAGTTAGTAAAAAAACATCTGAGATTAATTTACCAATTTAGGTGAAGTTTCAGTGAATCCAAAGGAATGGATGATTCAGTGATTTTGCAATTATTTAAGACAGAAACTATGTTTTAAAGTCAGTGTAACTTTAAGTGTGAAAGTACTGACTTGTGTTGATACTTCCCTTTATTAACTGTCAGATGTTGAAGGGTAATTAAAATTTTTTGTGAAAATTTAATTTTGTATCTCAACTAATATAGTGAAAGTGTCAAAACTATGAATACGGAAAATTGCATATCAACTGAAAGTGAGCAAGAAATAAGGACTTTTCTGAGGGAGAGATTTTTACGAGCAATGGCTGGAATTGTAGGCAAGTATTATAGTTTTGTGGGAAGAAAGATTCATTTGAGTGCGGATAAAGGTTTAACCTGTTCTTTAAAATTAGATTGTATAATTTTAAAATATGAATTATTTTGTTGATGAAAAAATTATAAGAGTAGACAGTTCATTGAATTTACTAGAAGTATTTACGAGTTCATGATTTTACAGGTCAAGAATGTCAAGTTCATATGTTTGACAACACTGATGTGTCGGGTATCTTTCGTGGTGTAGATATAGATCTTAGTTCTTTCCTTATGTCACAATTGAAGACACCAATTGGAATTGTACCAGAAGGAATACTTCGAGCAAGTGACACAATTTGGTTGCATTTTCCTGACATTACATCATTACAAAAAGGTCGTGAAGAAAATACATCTGCAGAAGATGTAGATAAGGAAAAATAGGTGTGTACAAATTTTATTTTACATGTTTTTGAGAGAAAAAGTTCAGGAGTTTTTTAAGTATCAGGTTCTGTTGTCTTGGAAAGTGTAATGAAACGTAATGCATAAATGGTAGTTATTGTTCTATAATATTTATTGTAAAAAAATTGCTTAAAGTAAAGTGAGTTTTTAATATTTGCATTAATGCAATGCTTTTATCATAATGTGTAGCCAAATAACTTGGCTAGAGTTTATTTGCTTTTTCTTTTCTTGGTTCATCAATTCTGATGTTCGAATTTTCTTGAAACAGTAAATGAATTAGTAATTTTCCCATTATACTTAAAAGTTTCATAACAACATCCCAAAACTTTTGGCTGTTTTCGGTGGTTTAGGGAAAAATCTGACAGCAAAAACACCCCACCATTTAAGATCCATCGCAAAAATATTATAATCAACAAGGAAAAGAATAGTTTTATTTAGTTTATTCAGTGTCTGACTTACTGCCAATCTGTTTTTAAATGGATGTGAAGTTTTTTCATTGGGGGTTTTCAAGGATCCAAGCTACAATATGTGAGGGATGGCCATTTTTACAAATCATTGTTATAGCGAGTTTTTTTGTGATTCAATTACCGTAAACCAGGGCTACTTTGACACTTATTTCTTCTTCTTTCAACAGATTTGTTAACTTGTAATGTACAAAAGTTGTTTGAAACTTATTTCAAACCATTATACATGGTCTCTAATTTCACAATTTGTGGAAAAATGGCAAATCAAGTACACTTTTCTATGCTAAAAACATAAAAAAGACCATAGACAAAGTTGCCCTGGATGTGAGGCAACTTTGCCAAGTATGTTAAAACCGAGTGAAAAATCATAAGGAAAGAATATTTTAAACTGTAAAAACACCTTACCCATTAGCATTCACTAAGGTGAGGAAAACATGATTTTTCAGATTTAAATTGAGTTTTTTAAATTTTAATTGGATGCTTTGTTGTAGTAGAATTTTTATTATTATTATACTTTTTCTTTGTAAAAATGTATTAATTAAAATATGTATAGACACACTACGTATGCACGAATAATTAGCAAAGATTTTTATTATTGAAAATAAATTATGAAAATTGCATAATGGTAATTTTTTTAATTAACTTGTATTCATAAATATAGGCATTTATGAGAAATGATTTTAATGTTATAAGAATGTTCAGTATCTAATTTATAAATATTTTTGTACATTTTCAGTAAGATTTAACAGTTTATAGTTAATAATGTAATCAAAATTATGAAAAAAAAGGATTTAATATACATAAAAGTTAATCCCCAAGGAAGGAAAATTACCAAATTTTTGTAGTTATTTGCGAAAAATAATGAAATTCTAGGTTGGTAAAGTATCTCTTTTTCACCAAGTCTTCTGGTGCAACATTACCCAGTAACAATATTGTGTCTAAATGCAAAATAAAATTACCCTCAAATAGTGGATCTGAAAGGGAATTATATGCTGCATTAAACAACATAAAAGTTTTTATTTCAGTGTTACTGAATGGGCAGGACAAGACACTTCTGTAGACCACCAGTTTGGTTCTTCAAGTAGAAAACAAAAACTGAAAAAGACCTGCAAGCAAGTGATGAGGCTGAAAATTTGAGAGAAGCTTGTTCTACAATGTCCTCTCAGTGCAATGAAGCCAGTGATGTCTCTATTTGTTAGATCAAGGAACATGGCAGAGTGACAAACAACATAATTTTCAAAAACTGGCAAACCCAGTAACTCCTACAATCCAGTGTTTTTCATCATAACTCTTTATTTCGTGTTACAAAATATTTATGAATTATTACTTTGATTAGTAGGTACAAAGTAACATCGACACAATTTTTATCTTCTTCCATTTTATCGTCGTATAATGTTACAGATAGAATAAGAAATTTTAATAAGAGTATACTTGTTTCTAATTTTGCAGATGAATTACAGTTTAGTCACTTAACTATCAAGTTTTAATTTTAGTATCTCATGTATGAATCTTCTGTCTTCTGTTATTATTAAATGTTATGAAGAGGCTATGAGTTAAGAGTATTAGAGGTATCACTACCATTATTAATATAAAAATAGAGATTCTTGTAAACATAATAACAGAGTCAAAGTTGTTTGTTTGTTTGTTTGTTTTTCTTTTTTTTTTCTTTTTTTTTCTTCTTCTTCTTCTTTTTTTTTAATATAAAAAAATTGTGTTAAAAATTGAAATGCTAATAAAATACTATATTTTTATATAAATTATGTCTGAAATCTTTTATTTGATTATATAGTTGAAAGCTAATATTGTGAAACTAAGTTTGATCAATTACACTTGAAATTTCCAGAAGATTGAAAAGAGTTTTAGATAGAAGTTTTCTGATTTTTTCCAGTTGCATTTGGTGCACGTACTTGAGTTACCTCACATTTAGAACGAAAAGATGTGCTCAAAAGATTTTTTTATAAAAATAATAGTACTGGTAGATTGCAAAAATATTTTTAAAATACCACATTTTGTGAATAGACTTCCAAAAAACATTATAAATGAGATTTATGTAAGATATACTTGATATGCTGAACATTAATTTTTGGAACTGAAGGACCCAACAGTTTATGGTTTGATGACTTTCCAACTTTATAAAAATGTATATAAAAATCTTTTGGAAAATGATTCATGAAGTATAAATAAAATAAAGGATAAATAATAAGTTAAAATAATATACATTGATTTTGCAATACATTTTGCAACTAAATTACAATTGCTCCCAAAAGATATTGTTTATGGTCTTAAGTTTGTTGTGAGGAGAAGTTCTTAATAAACCTCACTTATCATGAGTTTTTCATGGTAATAGTGCTTAGATGGTGTGCACATTTTTATTGCTCTCAGAATTATAGGTGGTCACAACGATAAGTGGTATCATTGAATTTTTTGTATGAAAAGAAAAGGGAATTTAGTAATGTAGTTTTTTAAAGATTCCTTAAATTATTCACAATCTAATATTTGCTTTAGGTTTTAAGTTTTTTCAGAGATATTGTACATAGAGTATATTAATTTAATTGCACACTTTATATCATTTTTGTGCAGTTAGTGACATTGAAATTCTCTGAAATACTACAAGTACAAATACTGAAGTTCAAATAAATTTGTGGCCCTATTTTACTGGTTTATTGGTGATGTGTTTTTGACATCCCAAATAAGAATAAAAGACATCTTGGCCAATATTATTGTTTATTATAGTGGCAGCTTTTGACAGCTTATCATCAACAGGTATCTGGTACAAAACATTTCAAAAATTCAGTAATGGACTAAAAAATAGATACTAATTGAAAGTTTGGGTAATATACAATTTAAATTTAAAGTAGGAGAAATGAACTTTATATAATGAACTAAAGAAAAGGGACAAAGTGATAAATTAATCTTCATACTGCAGGCAATAATTTAGTGAACCTATGCAAGAATTACATAAAAAATTAAAAGATGAAAATTTAGTGTTGAATCAACAAGAATTTGAAGTTGAGTTGTTTCTCACCTGCTGTTTGGAAGTCATAAAATTACTGGTTCTACTAGTAGAATGGTTTCTGGTGGCAAAACATTATGGCTTTTGAATAGTTGTGAGATTGAATTTAAGTTTTGTACAGAAATAAATGTTTCTGCAGACCTTAGAAAATTTAAAAGCTATTTTCTTGCCAGATATTATAGTTTCAGGGTAACTTTAAAATACTTATTATTATTTGCTTTTGATACACCAAATTATTCTTTCTCTGCCAGAATGTTGAGGGCTGCTGGAGAATATGCCTCAAGTTGCTTCTCAGTTGTAAATTCTCAAGATAACTTGTCACAGACTCATATTTTGGTAATATTTGGTTTTACTGTTTCTGGGCACATCATGAACTGTTGTTTGTTCATCCACTACTCCTTTCATCATTATTTGCTGGCCATCCATCATTGCTTCATCATTTGCATCAATCAATATCTACGTTCACATACCGGCCAGATCTCTTCCAGATGCTCTACTACATCTCTGGTTGCTCAATCTTTATGAGCATTTTAGCTGCATATGAGTGGCATTCCAGCGTAAATATTTTAAAAATTCAATGTAGTAAAGATCCTAGCAATAACTTGGGGATAGATTTTAATGCAGTATTTTAAAGTACAGGAACCTCGAAGAAGCATGTTGCTCTAAATGACTTTACCTTTTTTTCAACAGCTATGTTACTCAAAAACTGAAAAATGTTTCTGATAGAAGAAAACAATCTTCTGAAAAAACTGTCTTATGAATGTTATCTAGCTCATCCTTTTGCAGCCTGGTGTCATTATTACAGCACAAACATGGAATTATAAATCTAAATCTTGGAAGTGACATTGAAGCTTGAAAAAGTCATTGTCCATGCTGTTAAGTCCTCAAGTTCAACCTACAGGCTTACTGCAATCCTGCTGTGTATAATAGACCTAATACTACACAGACCTCAGTTTCATGTATTGGTCCTGCTAAACACCCTTGCATAGTTGTGTTGCACAGCAAGAATTTTTTTGAAATTTTGTATTTTAGTATATTTTATAGAGTTATGAGTAAATCGAAACAGTTTTGTTGGGTTTTAAGTTTTTATAGCTTGTCCCTTAACCTCAGAAAGTTAATAACTCTATTACGACCTTACCTTTATAAATCAGTGGTGAGGTCGTGGTTCATATTTTAGCCTTTAGAAATTCCTTCTGGGCTTATGATGCATTATCCCATACATGTTCTTCAGAAAAGCTTAGTTCGTATTCTAACACTAAATGCTGTTCAGTATTACCTCTGCCAATAAGCACCCTAACCACATCACCTTCACTAACATTGGGATTCATTTTATAGAACTGTAACTCAAGTGGAAACCAGAGGTCTTGCACACTTAAGTTTATTGGTTTGCTTTTTGTTACTACAACTTAACTGAAGGAATTTCGATAATTGTATTGCAACTTATTATCTTTTCTAGTATGTTACTGCAAATCAGTTAATTTTATCCTACCATCTATGGTATAGGTGGGGCCTTCATTTTAAAAAATTCTCATGCGGTGTATCACACTCACCCTCACATCACAAATAGTATGATAAAACCTGTTTTTTATACTATTATTCATTTTCTCCAAAAATTCACATATTATTGAAGTTTTCAAAGTTTTACAGTAGTGTTGCCTTATTTTTCTAACATAATAAAAACTATATTCTGTTAGGAGGTCATCAAATTTTGTATTAAAAAACTATTACTAATTGACATTTACTAATTGCCAATGACCCCATCTTGATAAGGATTTTTGTTTAGTTTCCCTGATCCGTTGAGCAAATATTGAGATGGCCCTGTGTTTCGCTTCTGGTCAGTAATGTAACTTTGCGCTCTCCAACCAAAACATCATATTGACTCGTCATACATGATTGTAATTGTATATGTGCTCAATAAATATTATTATTATTATTATTATTATTATTATTAATTACAAAAAAAGTAAAAACTGGAGGATGCAGCTTTTATTTCACAGCCTATAATGTAACATTCTCAAGTTAAGTTTATCACATACATGATTCATTGAAATGTAGATGACATTTATTGACATAGTGTTTTGTAATTGCATAATAATAGTATTTATGGAATTGGAAAGTGTGTTTTAATGAAATTTATCAGTCCATTAGTTGAAGGATCATGAGATGTAATTTCTTCTCTTGGGTCTTCTAAATCTGGTTCAATTTTCTTGGCAAGTTCCTTACCAAGTTCAACACCCATCTGATCAAAAGAGTTTATATCCCATATGCATCCCATAACAAATATTTTATGTTCATATAATGCTATGAGTGCTCCCAAAGTAAATGGAGTTATTTTTCGTACTACTATAGAGTTTGAAGGGCGATTACCCTCAAAAATTTTATGTGGTACTATCTGTACCATTTTTTCACCTGTTAATCCTGAGCACTGAAGGTCTTTCTGGGCTTCCATACAAGTTTTTCCTTTCATTAGAGCTTCAGATTGTGCCACAAAATTAGCTAATAGTAATTTGTGGTGTTTGTTGTCTTCAATTGGATTATGTGATATGGCAGGAATAATGAAATCAACTGGTATAAGGTGAGTCCCCTGGTGCAATAGTTGAAAGAATGCATGTTGTCCATTGGTACCTGGTTCTCCCCAAGCCACTGGACCTGTTGTGTATGTCACATTACCACTGCATCGAGTCACATATTTTCCATTTGATTCCATGTCGGCCTGTTGGAGATATGCTGGGAAACGATGCAAGTACTGATCATATGGGATAATAGCATATGTTTCAGCTCCATAGAAATTATGATACCAGAAAGCTATTAATGCCAGAATTATTGGCACATTTCTTTCCAGTGGAGTAGTTCGAAAATGATCATCCATGAAGAATGCACCTTCCAGTAAGTGTTCAAAATTATCAAAGCCTATTGCCAGTGCAATTGCAAGACCAATAGCTGACCATAATGAGTATCGTCCTCCAACCCAGTCCCAGAAGACAAACATATTTTTTAAATCTATTCCAAATGAACAGACTTTGGGACTGTTTGTAGAAACGGCAACAAAATGTTTTGCTACCCCCTCTTCATTCCCTGATTTCTCAATAAACCATTTTTTTGCAGAATTAGCATTAGTGATAGTTTCTATAGTTGTAAATGTTTTACTGGAAATAATAAATAAAACTGTTGCATGGTTCACTTTCTTTAAAACTTCCACCAAATGAGTACCATCAATATTAGAAACAAAATGCATCTTGAGGCGTGTCTTGAATGGTTTCAGGGCCTCAGTTACCATCACTGGACCCAAATCTGAACCTCCAATTCCAATATTTACAATATCTTCAATTTCTCTTCCAGTGTGTCCTTTCCATTTTCC
The DNA here is from genome assembly GCA_038098605.1 of Gryllus longicercus. NCBI lineage: Eukaryota > Metazoa > Arthropoda > Insecta > Orthoptera > Gryllidae > Gryllus > Gryllus longicercus. Next base: position 126,199 of record JAZDUA010000064.1, on the reverse strand, counting down.
AGAAATAACCATCTCAGTAAACTCCCTCATTTGATTCAATACATCATGTATTTTTGGCATTACATTTTCACCATCTGTAATTACTGGTGTTGTAGATTGATTTCTTAAGGCTGTGTGCAGAACAGCACGATCTTCAGTGAAATTAACAGGCATTCCCTGAAACATAAACTCTCGGCGGCATCCTACTTTTCGTGCTCTTGCTAGATCAAAGAGAAGATTCATTATATCATCATTCACTCGATTTTTAGAAAAATCAATTAAAATATCTCCATCCTCAGGTGTTTCCAGTATAATGCTGTATTGTTCAAATCGTAGGGGATTAATTTTCATTAGTTGATTGATGTATAGGTGTTCACCATATTGGTCATAGTATTCCTGCAGTTTTATGAATGCTGGTTCATCTGTTAATCGAGGAAGATACATGCAATCTCTCAGAGGTAAATTATCAAATGCCAAAGGACAAGTCATTGGGCATACTAAGGGACAACCCACAGGAGGGAATTGTCCCTGATCCATTATGTTCATCATTTTGGTGGTTGGTTACTGAATGCTGGTGGTGATAAACAAAAATTACAAACTTAGCCAGTTATATTACTTGTTTGGCATTGGTCATAAAACTGAGAATTTTGATGTTCCTGGAAATTGACCAAATTACTATAACTATGGTAAAGACAATAATATTTCTTTTCAATAAAACACTCATTATTTGATGTCAACAATGGTAAATAATGGGCCTAATAAATGTTGGTGAAAATAAAATGTGAACACTGAAAATGTGTTTTTCGGTCATCAGGGGACCCCCATAGTGTATTTTTTTCTTTTTTTGAAATCTCGAAATAGATTTTCTGCAGCATTACAAAATATTCTCTATACCAGATGTATAATACTGTATATTACTATGCATACGAGAAAGTAACTATAGCTCGAAAACTTAGAAATAACCTGGTGTGCGCATGCGCGAAAAACGGCGGATGGAAACGGCGGATGGGTTCCCTCTCTTCACGGCCCAACGTCCCCGCCTGAGGAGCCGCCGCTGTCACCTCGGTCCGGGCGGGCGGGAGCAAGACAGCATTGACGACGTCCCGAACCCTGGGTTGCTGAAGGCTCGTATCTTCGTTTACCGTGCCGCGTTGAACGGCTTTTGGACTTGAGAAATGCCATGTCCAGAGAAATGATCTTCCTTCCCTTCTCTACTCGAACATTTACTACAAATGGCTCTTTGGAATTTTTCTCAGTCGGTTTGCGTGCGTTTCCTGTTGTGCGAGGATGTGGATATCTGATTTGGTGCTGTGCGGCATTTGCGAGTTTTTACATCTGTTCCTATGGCTTCGACTTCAACATCCATGAGTATATGAAGGCTACCGGATGAGGCCAGGCTCGTGAGATAGTTTGTACCGAGTGACACAGGACTTTCGGTATATAAAAATCAAATACAATATATAACAAATGCGAACGTTGTGCAAACGACCAGCTTGGCGACAGGCGTTTCGGAATCAACTCTGAACAAAGTTGTGTAGGAAGGTCAAGAAAGCCAAGTAAGGGGTCGACTGTTGTTCTCTACTCCTAAAGGGAAATCATCAGAAAGCAAGAAAAGAATCAACGTGGATTCATCTCGATCAGGTTTTCGTCCAGTTTCCCTGATCCTCGAGCAAATGCTGAGATGGCCCCTTGTTTTGCTTCTGGACATAAATGTAATTTCCAATTAACTTCTCCCATCACATGCACGTCACAGTTTTTAACTGTTTTTGACATAAATAAATAAGACTCATTCACCGACCCTGCCATCAGAGAGGAAATTCATATCTTCTATACAGTGAAGAATGAGTGCTCGACGCGTGATAACTTCTCGTAGCTTTAAAGGAGGATGACGTATTCGATTGTTCAAAGGAGTGCTTGTGAAGACTAGCGAAAATCGGTTACAAATGGAAGAGGTGCTAATCTTCTCGAAAAATTCTTGAGCGCCCACCATTGTGACCTGACGAATGAAATTGACGTGGGTTAGCAGTAGCGAGAACAGTTGTCACCAACAGCGATAAGTCTTGCATACGTTAGAATGACAGCAGCGTTGCAGTCAAGAGCGTAGCGAGAGAATAAAGTTGCAAGGGCAAATCAGCTATCGTTGCAGGCGGTCCTTCAGATCAACTGAACTCCTCGGGAGCCGTAGAGAATAGCTTCACCGCGCTTCGTGAGGTAAGCAACGACATGATGTTTTTTCTAAGTTGTCGAACTACAGTGGTGCTACAAAAATGGCACAAAATAACACAGACTTTCTCATAAAGTAAGGTTCCTGTTCTCTTAAATCGGGGTTAGCTTTATGGTTTCGCCCATGGTGTAATGGCTTTATGAGTTCGTCCAAGGTTTCATATACCGTGGTTTTGCAGCATGTTCCCAGCTGCTGTCTATCGTCGGCCAAAACCCCTTCCAGATCTCACGGTCCCTAGCGTTTCTCTTATGACATTCCCAGGGAGGAGCACCTCGAATATCGCATAGGTCTACCTCGACAATGAATTTGACATACTTGCCTATAGTACCACATGGCTCCGCCAACAGTTTCTTGATAGGCAAAGAGATATTTTCTCATACTACGTATATTTCTCTGTACATGCCAGGCATGTAAAGGTCGCGGGCAATGCGGCTAGAGCAACTGTCGCGAGATTTGACGGTAAGTGTTGTACAAATAGCTCCTGAGTGGCCGTACTTCTCGGGATACCTCGTCCATGAGTCTTTTGGAGAAGTCAGATGACAGTTAGTACTTCAAATTTAGCTGTATTAATTCCCATTCTACTAAAGCAAAAACAGTTTAAAAAATGATCCATTAAAAGTAAAATATCAATCAAAATTCACCCTGACAACTTACTTTCAGGTAAGGAGATTTATCAGAAAAAGATTCTTCTCTCATAAAAGAGCTGTCCGCCCGTAAGCAAGAATTGTTAATTTATCTTGTACTACAAATATGTGAATGATCTAATAATACATTACACAAAACTAAAATAAGAAAAGAATCCGCCTTTCAAACATATTTCTGCCGATTGGCAAAAATTTTTATTTAAGAAAAAATGTAAAAAGAAAATGTTCATGAAATAGTTATAACTGATGGTGCGACAGACTTTCTTGCACTTTGTTTAGACTAGGCTAGCTTTTCGGTTTTTCCACCCTCGTCCCAGCTGGTACATATTGGCGCCAGCCACAACAAAAGGGAGCTGCGAGTCCCGAACCGCAGAAGAAGAGTTGGGACTCGCGTCAAGAAGTGTATAGCTAGCGCGGTACTGCGTGCCTCTTGGTGTGGAGTCGTTAAAGCCTGCAGCAGTAGCAACAATTCCTGAAACGGCAAGCCTCTCGTTAGGGGCAACAAACAGACTTCGAGGATCAACAGCGTAAAGCACTCTTCGAAGCCACACAGGCGGTGAGTCGCGCCATTGGTGTGTACACCTCCACCGTTGTCGGCATTTCAATCCTACAAGGAGAATGTTGAGCAGTACGTGGAGTTTCATGGGGTCACTGAGGGCAGCACGCAGCGTAGTAAATATGGGAAGGTCGCAAGGTTGGCGACACAAAACAGTACTGCAGACGGAAGCTACAATAACAAAAAGGAACCAAGCACGTGGAGTGGTAAGCAGGTTCACATAAGCAAAGGAGGTAATGTTCTAGAAAAACAGTGAAAAACGGTAGAATAACAATGGATAAGGATAAACTTCATCAATGTCAACAATGAATTTAGTAATAATTGTGAGCAAGGCAGAACAGTAGTGATCCTAAATTGGATGGATAAAATGTAAAGACAAATGGATATTTATAGTTATTTGTGTCTTAGGGGTCGCTCAAGAATGTGCAGTGATGGACCAGGATATTTTGTGTATAAAGTTCATAGAGAGTTCAAAAAAGACGGCAGCGGTAGGCAACGGCGTGGTAGCGAAAGTGGTCAAGGGAACATCTGAGATTTTGTGTTTGTAGTTAAGTGAAGTTAAAAGCATGATGAATAGGGTAGGTAAAAGGAGGGAAAAGTGAGCGTTGTGATGTGCATATAAAGATAACGAATCTGATTTACGAAAGCTAGGCAATAGTGTCAGTGAATACCAGCGAACATATTGCAAGAAAACGATATTGGTGCTAGTGAAGTAAAATTACGTAATGACGGTATAGACTCAGTTAAAAAGGAGAATATTGGTAGGGTAATCAGTGACAATTAGTGGAAAATAGGGATAGAAAAAATATTAGTGTAGGGATTTATTATTTATTAAAATGCCGTAAATGTTTATAATGAAGATACTGAGCCAATTAGTGAAGATAACAGTAGTGATAAGGGCGATAGCACGACAATTTGATTTAATTCGGAAACAGAATAAGTTGATTAGCGGGAAAACAAAACAATTCGAATAATTGGGATGTAAAATCTATATCTACACCAATATATAAAGACAATGGCGTTGCGTCACAGCACGATAATCTCTTAATGTACTGGACGAATAGCGATTAAACTTGTGCTAGCTTTCTTTGAAGGCCAGGAGTTATACAGGTTATGATTTACAACCATAAACCTTAGTATATTCACAAAATAATTACTTTTGTGGACTTTTTTCGACCAGCATTGCATCACAGATTCAAGAGTGCATTAATGTGCAATAATGTGGCTGCGCCCCACTACAGGATGACAACTGAGGTCTACGATTGAGTCCATCAATTCACAGAATTGCGTATATCTGTAGAATAGCTGAGGACTGTTGAATCTTCCGTCAATTGTTTAATGCGAAATGTTTATATTTAAGAATAATTCTATTTTTCTTCACTATTTATAAAAGTAACTCGGATATGGATTTTAATTGCATCTAGGCGTGAGTGTATTAAGTGTACAAGAGAGAAGTATACTTACTCATGTAAGAAATGTTTGGAAAACGACATTTTACTGATAGATGTTTGATATTGCCGTAAAAGGTATGACTGCAGACATGAAATAGTTATTGCTTTAGTTGTATATTACTTAAGTATGATAATTACGTATTTGCGAGTGGGACGGAGTAGGTCGGGATGGGTCGGGGTAGTAAAGGTGAAACTAATTATGAATGATTTGCGTGTTTGTCTGAAACTGACGCAGATGGGTGCATTTTTGTGCGGAATTGTTTTATTACAGCGGAGAAATCGTACCTTCGGCTGATGAAAGAATAATTATTTAAATGGATGAAAGTTTGGCAAGAAGAAGTAAACCGTGGGAGAAAGGCGATAAAGTTGAAGCTCGGTATCACGGTACAAGTGACAAATGGAAGTGTGGGAGATCGGCATTCAGTGTGTTAAGTTGGTTCCACACGTTCCGCATTCGCCGAGCAGCGAGCAACTGCTCTCCTAATCCCGAGCAGCCGATGTGCGCGGCAAATGCCATCTTCCTTAGATATGACCAAAAGACCGACACGCGTTGGGTAGGGCGAGCACCGAATGTTCGTCGCTTCGCAAATGGCTAGCAACGTGTCCACATTACTCGGGATTCGGCGAGCGGTCGCTCACATCCCTTAATGGAACTAAGGGTGAAGCTCATTATGTTCCATACCTTAGTGCTGTAACAATGGCTGGTATATTTCGTGGATTTTGCCAGAGATCAAGGATAATGGAATTGGTATGGTATTTTGGTGCATCAGCGTTGTATGTTAATTGGCATTTTAACGTGGAATATTTGTAATAGATATTCATTAATTTATTATTATATTTGATAATTTCGAGATTCTCATTTGTAACTCAAATAGGAAATTAGTGTATTTTTTTAGGTTGGTACGTTGTTAGACATTACCGTAATTTAGGTTGGATAATTTGCAAAGTTATGGAATAATTAAGCAACCACTTTTTGGGTGATACTTGGCTATGGTTTCCCATAACTTATTTGATAGTTTTTGTTTCTTCGAAAGATTGGCAAGGCAAACCTGTGTGTTTATTAATTTTTATCTGAGTTAATTTACATGTACTGTGGTTACGGAAACTTCTTGGAAGTTGAGTTACTCATTGCTGGGAATGAGATTTGTTTCAGCAGGCAACGGCATGTTAATTTATGGTTCCACCACATCCTATCCTGGAATAATGAAGCAAGGAGATGCGTCGGGCACTGGAGTCGCCCCGCGGGAAGCTGCATGAAGCTGAGGGATGGAAGCTGGAAGATGTTTGAAGCTGAGGCGCCGTCAGGAACACCCAGAGATCGAAGCCGCCCTCTGCTCAGAAGGGCAGATACGCCTCCTAGGAAAAATTTGCGCCGAATAGTGTGATGGACACTCTATTCGAGGAGAGAGGGTGTTATTGATGTGATGAGGTATTTTGAACTAGGCGCACGTTTACGGGGTCTCCCCTCGCCACACCTGAAAAACAGCCTCAGTGACGGCAGCTGCGAGGCGAGTTACTGGTATGAGGAGCAGAAGAAGAGTTGGGACTTGAGTCAAGAAACGGATAGCTAGTGCGAACCTTGTATAGTGACATCGTTATACGTAGTTTGCGCCCCGGGACTTTCTATTAGAAATACTGTGATTCTGGTTACGACTTGCGACATTTTCAGGTGAACGACTACCGCGGAGTAAAGCTGCCGTATTCAAGTGGTTTACTGGCGACAAGTGGCAAAGTTGACTGTACGAGTTTGAATACTGGCAAAATTGTACCTTTGCGGTAACAATAAAACTGTTGTTGATCATATTTGTGTGTACCCGTTTCTGCCTGTACCTAATTCTGAGCAGTTTTTAAAAAAATCTTGTTTTTAATATTGCCATATTTCACACTAAACTATACGAAAACTATTCATCTGCTACATCAGCACATACTTTCCCACATTATTTGTAGAACATTATACAGGCAAGTAAGGATTATTTCACATGTAAATTGAAAATCCAGAACTGAAGGCCATCCAATATATCGCTTTATGTATGCATACGAAACTACGATTTATCATTACGTAATGTCCAGCATATGCATTTCTGTGTATATATTCTTCCCGACTTTAATATAGTTGAATGTACCATTTTATTGAACTCAGAAAAATTGTAATATTAACAAGTAAATAAAGCAGCCTTCGCTTAACCCTCTCTCAACCATGTCGCCGCCAAACAATGAAATTCTCGGAATAACTTCTCATATACCCATCGCTGCATTGTATGGTATGATAGCAATATCAAATTATCGTAATAAAAGCTAGTACCAAATTATGGTTATCCATTTTTTAAATGTTTCTTCCAGATTCCGTTTTAATCGTATTTTAACCGCAAATGAGAAAACACTTACTTTCTCGCAATATTTGTAACACGTCATATACAATTAATTTTTTTTCTTCGACGTATGTAGAAAAGAACGGTAAGGAAAGTGGCGCTGATCCTATATTTGGCGCATTCTCTGTACTTTCGTAAATTGAAAAAAAAAATATTCGAAACGCTAAATTCGAATTTCCCGCACTTAATGATTGTAATTTGAGAAGCGCTTAAAGGTAGTAAACGTTCTTCCCGACTTTAATAAAGTTCAATATACCATTTTATTGAACGTACAGAACATTGTATCACAATAATAATTAAGACCGCCACATCTTATCTGTCTCACTATGTCGTTCAACAATGAACTTCCAGAATGTCGATCACTGCTTGCGCAATGCAGCATACGGCCTTAATAGAAAATTGTCATAAGTAATATCACAGCACTTCGAGTGATATTTAGTGTGACTATTTCACGAATTAACACATTACATGAATAGATTAGAGAAAGTAATTTACTATACATAGGGACAAGATTTATTCACTTTTTCGTTACCACGGCCCGGTAATAAGAGTTTTAATCGAAAATTCACCGTCTTTTTCCTGCAGCATTACAATACTTTCTCCAACCTGCGAAAGTAGAAGCGAGAAAGTAAAAATTGCAAACAAAAAATTAACATTATAAAGCTATAATATTAATGATAGAGATTTTTTTAACTTAATATCTAATCTTTAAAACTGAATTTTGAAATAATATAATTGAAGTTTCTAAATCTTTGAAAATGATATGTGCAACTTCTTTTAAAGTGTCAGAAAAGGTGAGTTTCCCTGTGAAGCTGGTGGGTAGGGGGTAATGTGAATGGTGTGCTAACTCTAAGAATCTGAGTTTGAATTCCAGTGTGTTTTGCTGGTTGGAAACTCTTTTCCAATGTACAGGTTCTTGTAGTATACATTGTGAAACCATTACAAATAATGCGAGAGAGTATGTGCTGTTAAAAACACATTAACACTGTGTGTTGCGTTAACAGAACATGCACATTATTAAACTATAGTTTATTATTATTATAAACATTTTATTTTTGAAGTATTGTTTTATTCAGTAGTCTAAAAGAGTATGGTCAGGGATGGACTTCACCTCTTTGATGCCCTAGGCTGGAGGTTGAATAAATGGAAGTGTACTTGTGTTTGTTTGTTTGTTTTTAAATTGACATTTTCATTGTTACTATTGGGAATTTTATTATACATTTATTTCCAAAATTTTCAGTTCTTTCCATCATTTTAATGCAATAAATTTCGTGTTTGTTTACCTATTACTTGTGAATTTGAGTATATAACTCATTCTATTTGTTTGGGAAAAGTATACAGGTATTTCATGTGGGAATTTATTTTAAGGGAATAAATGAAAATTCCCTGGAAATGGAAAGAACTGAAAATTTTGGAAATAAATACCCAATTTAATGTATAATAAAATGGCATATATGTATGCCATGAATTTACATCATGAAATCTGTCAAAGTCTTTATCTTTTACACTTTGTGGTTTACACATAGAAGTTCTATTATTAAATTAGTTTTATTTTTATTTGTTACCCTTCCTTGGTTTATTTGGCAAATGTTTGATTGAAATCTTTATGTTTATATAATTATTAAAATTATTTTAATTCTAATAATTAAATTAATAATATCTGATAGACATTTGTTTATATAATATAGAAAATACAAAAAATATGTTAATTATTGAACAAAAATCAAATGAGCAGCTGAATCTATCTTTGGATCAGTACAGTTGGTAATTATTTTAAATGAATTGAGTAAAATAAAAAAAAGAATTGTCTTTAGGATTTGCAAAAGACAAAGTCACTTTGACTAACTTAGGTGCGATATAACGAGATAAAGGAATTTACTTAGCTTCACTATTATCACTTTCACCAAATTCAGTAGAAATTATTTGCAATGTCTGGATTCATATTTAGACATTTCTTCTGTACACAGAAAAAACACAAATGTTCGCTTCAGTCTACCCGTTACTGATCTAGAAGGAAGTAATAGAATAATGTACTATTAGCTCCATGAGATCACAAAGCCTGTTAACAAGTTTCTTGGAGGCAAAATTTCCAGGGTTCTGCAGTAGTAGCCAAGTGATGAGGGCAACATCATAATTTAACTTTCTTGAACTCAAGAGGGCATCAGTGCCCTTGTATAGTAAGTGCAGGGCCCACAAGGGGAAGAGCAGGCTGCTGGCTACTTGCCCCAGGCTCCAACTTAATTGGAGCTCCAAACATTTTGTTTATGTATGGGGGAGGGGGTGGAACTTCTGTTTTAAATAAGGGGTCTTCGCAGATCTACCAGGCTTCTTTGTTTTTTCTGGATGCTCCTGAGTAAGGGAGTAGGCATGCCATGACGTTTGGCAATAAGAGATGATTTTGTTTCAGCTGTGATTTTCTGGTAGCTAATTACCAATTACATCACCAACAGAATTAAAAGACAGCCCTATTGGAAAGAGCCCTAAATTAAATTAAGTTGTCTCTTAAGAGTTCGGATTCTGGAATAAACAATATCCCAGTCCAAATAAGCTCCAATTAGATGGCGTTCATTACTTTTTGTATCTGTGTAGCCAGTTCGTCCATGTGCTAAACGAATGTTGTCAAATGACAAAATATCTCCTGAAACGAACATGTTTAGTTTATTTGAATAATAGTTATTGATTGTAACCAAGTAAAAGTACACAGCAATTACTTACCAGGTTTTGTTTTGAATTGAACCATATTTTTAGGATCATACAGGGCTTGAGTGAAAGTTGCATGAGCTTTATACCAAGGTATCACATCTTCCAATGGAATTGAAAAATGTGAATATCTCTGTTGTTGGCTGTAATTCACTCGAGCAAATTGTCCCCATCTGTCTTCACTGTAAGAGATATTTTCCTTTCTGTAGGATATATCTTAAAATTATTTAGAACACCTTAAAATGTATCACATATGTAAATAAATGTTATAAATATCTTTGTTTATAGAATGAAGTGGTTTGCAAGAAATAATTATTGTGCTCCCTCATTTCAAATGTTGCATTTGTTATACTGAATGGTGATGAAAAATGTACCATACACACTTTCTAGTATTGTGTGTATGTTGCATTTGTTAATGTATGAAATTGCACCGCACCAGACTAAAAATGATTATTTTGCTTCTAAAAAATGTTTCAGAAAATATGATATTGTTTCTGTGTACTTAAAGATTTTTCAAATAAAATATGTTATGAAAAGTTCTGCTTAGCTCATACTAATACTAATCTTTATCAGGAATAATTATAATGTCATCAAATGATAGTAATAAGAGAATACTATAATTTTAATAGCGCCCCTTGTGATTGAAGCCTGTTCCCCATCCTCTGATATAAAAATTTATATAAGTACTTCAAAATTTATTTTTTAAATTGTGGAGTAATATTTCACAACTATTTTTTTTTTCTAATGTTCACACTGTCTCTGCCAATGAATTTCTATTGGTTATTATACATTTCTTTTACCATATTGCTGGAGATCGGTAAAGACTAAAAAATTTCATCCCTCTCTCTTCACCAATATCTGACCACTCAACCAATGTAGTGGACAAAATTTTATAGACTTCTGGATGAAATTCCTTCAATATCTTGCTCACATGTAGACAGTCAGTCAGTAAATTATCTCCTCCCTCTCCTGTAGTTTGTACAAGGCAATGTAACAGATTTACCTGTAATACATATCTTTTTATTAGCTACAATTTATTGAATTATGAATACATTATTTAAGAATTGAATGTTAGCAATATAAACTCTTACTCCAGGTTTGTATTCATAGTAAGGAAGATCTGCATGCATTTGAAGAGGTGTAGAGAGATATGCTACATTTGTTGTATCTGGTTTATTGCGAACCTCAAATTCCTCTCTGTAACAAAAAATGTAATGAATAGTTTTGATATGTAAAGTAAAGAAACAAGTTAGATAGGAGAAACATTGAATATATAAAAAAATAACAGACATTTCTATTTGTTCAATTCCAAGACAAATATTTGCAACTTATTGAAAAATGGTACATAGGTTTTTGAGAAATAACATACTTGAATGAAAACTTAATGGAAAAAGTATCTGGCGGTAGAGATCACTCTTATTTAATATTACTGCTACAAAATAATGTCTTTAGGAATGGTGAAATTAAATTTTTATTTCGGAAGTAAATTGTCTTTACAGAGCAGATGAAATAAAAAGTAGGATGAATTAAATGAAAACAGGATTTTGTTTATTGAAATCCTTTAAAATCTTGAAAAAAAGGATAGAGGAAATGGAGGACAGAACAGAACAAGAAAAAAGGCCAGAGAAGACTTTCTTATGAAGTTAAAAAAGTGAAAATGAAGTTTAGAGAACTAAAAAAAAATACGGATTTTAAATGTGATCCTTTAGAAGTATTTTGAAGGTGTTGGGTAGGTTAAAAAAATGCAAGAATTAAGGGTATATGAAAGTATCTGGGGAGTTTGATGATGTGGGGCATAAAGATACATATGAAAGTTTAGAAGGAAAGAAGATTTTTAGGTATGAAGACAATTATACGAAAATACAAAAGGAACAGTGGAGGGAATAAACAGCAGAGTAGGAACCAAGTGCACTACATCTAGTAGTTTCTTCTTCTTTTTTTCTTTTTTTTCCTTTTCTCTCTCTCTCTCTCTCTCTCTCTTTTTTTTTTTTTTTTTTTTTTTTTTTTTTTTTTTTTTTTTTTTTTTTTTTTTTTTTTGCTCGCGTATAGGCCAACTTAGGACCACGCATTCATACATCCTGCATTTACCGTGGCTCAGTATCATATATCGCGGTAGCAGGTGTATGTAATCTCCACTTGGGGGGGATCAGTATTTTTTACTGAATCCGATTTTTATCCCCCAGGGTTGTTAGCCCTGGGGGTATGAAAGATGAAATGGTGATGATAATGAGGAGTGAAAGGACGACACACTCATACAAACACACACAAATACACCCATGCCCGAGGCGGGACTCGAACCCGCAATCTTCTGGTCCGAAATCACTCCGGCACTACTGCCTTAGCGATCTCGGCCATCTGATCGGCAGGATGTCATTTTAATATAATTTGAAACAATATATTTGATTTATACTATAAACAGTTTTCCTTCCAGTATGTAATGCTGTCACCCAAGGTAGTCAAAGTGTATGCCAACGCAGTGCCTTGAATCTTCTAGCACTGTATTGCACTTTATACTCTTAAAAGTGTAAGTGTACTAAATAGACAAATGTAATAAGGGTAATAAACTTGAGCTGATTAAAATTCTTAACATTAAAGTTCACTCTCCAAGAAGATAATTACAATGTTTAAAATTGTGTAACTATTTGAAGAATAATTTTACAATATATATCAGAGAAACCTCTCTGAAAGATCACCCCTCACAAGGATCAAAATCCATATATTGTATAAAGAATATATCCCTGTTGACAGGCCACCCCTCTCCCCGACCACCAATTAACCCACTAATAGCAATTTTCTTAATTTACCCCCTTTAAGAGACCACTTTCAGAAAAATTGCAAGCATTTAATTCAACAATTTTTAGTAGTTGAAATGAAAATTTGTGGAATTATAAAAAAACATTCACGTGATATGTTTTGTGCCTCAGCTTCATTCTCAAAGAAATTAGAGGGCAGAGAATCTAGGAATGATGTAACAATAAACCGTTGCCACTAATATGGTATCATGGCTGCTCGTTCCATTTCAGTTTCCCTCTCTTAATGAGACTGTGGGAATAAAAGTGACCTAATGTTTCATTCTTTGATGTAACAGTGCCTTCCTTACCTTCCCTTCCTAGGAAAACATCTGGTATAGTAGAATATCATTGTGGGAAGTCAGGGTTATCGACTTGTCCCCTAACACACAAGTGTTCGTGTTGCATCCGGAATTAGGCCAGTCCTCACCCAAAATCCATTGCTGGAAGTTTTTTTTTAATTGCATGCATGTGTGTGTTTGATTAAAAAAAAAAGATTGTTCGAAGAAGTGAAAGAAAAGTAAGGTTTTGCACTCCTAAGATGTAGAATGTGTAATGCATACCCAAAAGACAAATTGAGTCTACACAAGAAAATGGATATTCATTACTAATAGACAAGTATTGGGAGTACTAAAACTGAAAATAATTTAAATGTTTATCAGAAAGTGAGATAAATATTTTTAAATGCATTTTAAAATATATAAAACCTCTTTAAAAACATAGAATATTAGGCACTTTCCTAAATATCCAACATCTAGTAGTAATAATAATGGTATTATTAGAGCAATTACCCCTCTAAAAGACTAATTTTCCATAGTACAGAGTGGTTACTAAATACAGATTTCACTGTAATAAGATGAATGACACAATGTACAGGTAAAAATTATGCATTTTATATTTTTACTTTTAAAAGCCAATTGAAAACTTAAACATGGTCTGAAATTTCCATTATTTTTACATTAATTATTACAGCAACAACAAATACTATGTCATGATCATCATATTCCTGACACAAAGCCAATTACTTGTCACTTACTCTACTTCAATTTCTGTTAGACAGGGATCAAAATGTGTATCTGTGAATAATGAACAAATAATTGACTACATTTGATGTGCAAGTGTGAATGTTTGGCTGAGTACAGAAGTCTTGTGAAAGTGTTGTCCATCAATCAATTAATTTATAACTGAAGAAGAAAAAATGAGTTATTAGGAGAAATAAAAGAAATTGCAATAACTTTACAAAAATGATTTTCCTCTCAAGAGTCATCAGTCACAAAGCAGTTACTGTTACATTTTGAATGTTTTACTTACCCATAATGTGTTCGTTTAATGAAGGAGACACGATTAGCTAATTTACGCAGCTGATCTTCTTGAATGGGTGTATTCTCCACTATTGCCACTCCATATTCTGCCAATGCTTTCAGCCATTCATACAAACATTTATCACTGTTAAAAGAAACATTCATTTGGTGACACAATCTTTATAGTTTTCCATATTAGCAATCTACTACGTATGTTTTTCAAACCTCTGTATTACATCAGAATAATCAAATTTCTTCAAAACACTCGGAAAGTCAGCTGCAGACCAAGGAATTTTGGGAAGTCTGTAGACATCATTTAACCATTTCTCTTGGTTATCTTTGGTAAAACTTCTTTCATGTAGCCATTTTAGGGTAAACTCACTGCAGTGGCCATCAGACCATTCGATGCTCAAAATATTGTTATTGATCTAAACAACAGGATTAATTTTGTAGCTTTCATTTTCATTTTTAGCTTTGAATTTTAGCTTTCACCAATAGAGTAGATTCATAATTAAAATAATAAACTTACATGAAGTGATTTAGGATTAACAGAAATATCAAAAGTGCGCCAATCAATAGTCCGTGACTGTAGTTTGGGATTAAAGCATGAAGAACATTGGCAGTTATCTCTTAGCCATATCCAAGGATATTTTAGTACATTTCCATCTGCACTTTGAACTTGAATTACTTCATCAATAGTACTTACTTTTGCTTTTATATCATTGTTATTCTGAAATATTAGTACCAAAACAAGCAACATTTATTCAATAGTGATAATTCAACACAAACAGAAGTAAAAATATATTTTTACTTTATGATAAAAAGATACCCCCACCCTCAGTAAAAAAGTTATTTAATAAAAGTGAAAGAAGATTTTTTTTAACAATAGATTTACTGATTTTTTTAAAAGTAAATGATTGCATGGTTAGAATTAATGACAAGGAGAAATTTCGCATCCACATTGCAGGAAATGCAGATGTAATCATTCATGAAATTTTTATTAAGTTCCAAAATTTCTCAGGAGCTGGGGAGTCATAAACCAAAAGTGTACACATTTCGCTTTTTCTTTATTTTAACATTTTCTAAATATTTAAAGTTTTCTGAATAAAATGGTGTATGTAACATCCATTTTCCCCTTAATCTGCCTATGTGAAAATAGCAATCATTCTTGTTACGAGTCTCTTTAATTTTATTTATCCCAATAAAAGATTGTGGCTTTGATGAAATGATAGAAGTATGTCATTCTTTATTCTTATTCTTATTGCTGCAGAGCAGAGCTTTATCTCTTATGACACTTACTCGGCAAAAATGTTTTATTTACCTTTTACGGTGACAAGTAGACTGGTTTCTAGAAGGAAACTTTACAATTGATTTCTGAAAAATTACATCATTTTATACATTTTATAGGATGACAATATAGTAATAATGAATATTCTTCAGGTATTAAGCTTGTGCATGTCCCAGTTTTTCAGCCCATCTTCTTCTTGGACGCCTTAGATCTCTCTTGCCAGAGCCTTTTGACAATCTAGCATTTGTCATTCTTTCAACATGTTTGTGCCATTTGTCTCTGTTATATTCGATTCAGAATGTTGAGGAGAATATATTTAATTCTTTCCTTATGTTTTCGCTCTTTTTCTTGTTGAGTCTTGAACATCTTTTTACTAACCTCAGAAAGGCCATTCCTGAGGCTTTTACTCTTGCCCAGTTCTTTCTATATGCTCGAGACTAGTATCATAGAGAAAGGATGAGACTGCCATTACCTTGTAGAATGTAATTTGTGTCTCTTTTCTTTTTTTATTTCTGAGGTGTTTCTTGATAGTTCCATAAATTCTTTGAAATCTATTTAACTTATTACTAATATCTTCATTTTTATCAAATGATGTATTGCAACCTAGGTATTTATAGTGCCCAAGAGTGTTCTATGCAGAAGGACTTCGTCATTGGCAAACATAATGGTAATATAACTAATTAACATAACTATTCTGCAGCTTATCTCTAATGGAGTCTGTGTTTATAGTTTCTCGTCTTATACATCTATCATTACTGAATTATTCTCATACAGATTCATAATTATGTGTGTAGGGTGACTTGGGTATCCTCTGTTTCACATGATATTGCAGAGTTTATTTCTCTTTACCTTATCAAATGCCTTCACATAGGTGAATGTAAAGACATTTGATTATTTAATAGCAAAGTGTCATTCTTATTTTTTGATTTCTGCATAAATGTATACAAAAAAATAATCTAATAATTTTCAATTTAACTTCAAATTTTCTGAAAATTATAAAAACTGTCCAAAAGATATAAATATGCTTTCTATTAATTAAATTAATTTCTTCAAGCTACTTTTAAAATTATACAGCACTGGGTATAATTGTTTTATAGATATGGGTCAAGTGAACAGCCAAATTAATGTTGAAGAGTTACAGCATTATGACCCCCCTAAAATGGGTGGGACAAGAGGCTCAAGTTTTGTAATTCAAAAACTTTTCTGCAACTTATTATATTTGTGTAAGATAGAAACAAATAAGTGACAAAGTAAATTCTTAAAAGCTAATTTCATTAATTAATTGGTAAAAGAAAGAGAAAAAAATGAAAGACTTAATAGTCATCTCCACATGCTGCTCATTTCACAGGATAATTTTTCAATTATTCATGATCAAAAAGTATTGGGTATCGTGTTGTGATTGGATGGCAATTATGATGAAATAATGCTGTTAAGCAGTTAAGATGAAGTAATAGTGCGAATTAGAATTTTGTTTCATTTAGTGTGTCAGTCACCAAAATAAGCCTTCAGTTAATTCTGATTCGACAATAAAAAATCTTCTTTGAAACTTACCTTATGTGAGTGAGGTTGTGAGATGTTACCATTGTGTAAACATTTTACTAACATTTTAGGTAAATTTGAAACATAATTTTTCCTGTATATTTGAGGTAATTTTCTTATTGTAGTATTTTTAGAAGCTAATGAAACAATCTGAATGAATATAGCATTCATCATCTCATAAACATTATAATCTGAAACCTATTGAAAACACTGTAAGTTGCACCATGCAATAAATTCAAAATAATATACAAAAAAGTCAGTTAAAATTTACTTTAAAATTATGTCTTTTGAATACACCAAAGAGACTTCAACTGGCCAAAAACGCACCATACACCAAAGAGACTTCTTATGGCCAAAAACATATGAACTAAGTAATAATTTATTAATTATTCATTAAGTATAAACAAAAATCTGAATTATAATTATTACAACCATGACTTTAAATTTACCAAAATAATGATATTACTCACCTAGAATAATAATTGAATGAAATGATAAACTGAATTGCAAATACATGAACCTAGATTGCATTTGAAATGTTAAGTGGACAATAATGAAGCATTAATATCTTTCCATCACTTTAGCTTAATCTAGAAATTTCTAGTAAAGTCACTAAAACTATCCAAAAAGAATCCTGGTTCACAGCAGCTTATTGTGACTTGTAACCTTGTAATCATCACATTCATAAATATGACTGACCTTAAGATAAATATAGTTGTCAAGAAGGGGGAGGCACAGTGACCTTTGATTCCATGTTTAAACCACCAAACTGATCTGAAGGTCATTATACCAGAACATGACTGGAGAAGAATTCAAAAGAAAAACATTTCAATTTTAAAAAAACATTTATTTCATACACTTTCTAAATCAGAAGAACTGTGTCTTACTGAGAATACTTTTTTAATGCAACTCAAAAAAATCTATATACTGCAGATGAGGACAATAATGTATATCATTCAGCTCCTGGTAATTTCCTTTTTTAGTATACGAATACGCGAGTGGACAATATCCCAATCCAAATATGAACCAATAATGTATCGCTCATTATTTGCTGAATCAGAGTATCCACTTCGTCCATGAACAAGTCGTATATTATCAAAGGTAACAATTTCTCCTGAAAAAATATATTATTAATGAGGATTACTATACCATGACTGTTCCACTATTACAAGAAACAATGACGCATTTTCTCACCGGGTCTGGTTTTCAGTTGTACCATATTCTTTTGGTCGTAAAGGGCTTTTGTAAAAATTGCATTAGCCTTATACCAAGAGATGACGTCTTCCAATGGAACATTAAAGTGTGAATCCCTTTGCCATTGATTGTAATTGACTCGAGCAAATTGACCCAATTTATCTTCACTGCAAATTATAAATAAGATAATATTATCTCAAGTGGTCACACTGGAAATAATAAACAATCATATATTATTATTATTTGGCTACCAAATAACAGGTGCTCGATAAAGAGTGTGAAATGCATCCTTTTTCTCTTCTCCAATATCTGACCAGTCCACAGGCACTGTTGATAATGTTTTGTAGATATCTGGTTGGGTTTCTTTCAACAACTGACTGAGATACAAGCAGTCTACAAATTGGTTCTCTCCACCTTCTGTTGTTTGCTCCATGCAGTGAAGCATATTTACCTGATTCAAATGTGGCATATTAAAAAATATAGGCACTTACTGCTAATGTAAATGAAAATTAGTATTACTTGTACTTGAAACTATATCTTACCCCTGGTTTGTAATCATAATATGGCATATCTGTATGCATTTGCAGGGGTACAGCAAGATATGCCAAATTAGTTGTATCAGGCTTATTTCGTACCACAAATTCTTCGCTTCAAGAAAAAAAGTTGATTATTAGAAAAGATATTCAAATAAATGGCATATTTGGCTGAATAAAATGAACATTTATAGTCTTAACTTGTACTATTGAATAAAAGGGCTCATTTTACTTTGAAATAAAAATGAGACTGATGAGGAAATATTTATACCCCCTAAGAAGAACTTCTGGCCATATGAACTCACATTTATGTTCATGATCATAGATGTACCCAAGATTTTCCTCAGCAGGAGAGGAGAGAGAGAATTAAAAATAATAATAATAATAATAATAATAATAATAATAATAATAATAATAATAATAATAATAATAATAACCATATCAATAGCACTAACAATAATAAAATAAATGTAAATATTTAAAATGATTAAAATTTTTTGACATAAAAGTTAACTTGTTTTATGATCAAAATTATCAGTAATATGAAATAAGTGTTATTTTAAATTAACAAATCTAAATATGAAGTAGAAATATAAATAATTAGTTATAATGTAATCCTCAATAAATTTGGAGATGTTTAAATAGTGTTAGATTCGTAAAATATAATTGATGATATAAGTTACGGAAGTATGATTCATGAAAGTTTGTTAATGAAAAAAATTGTAAACAAATTTTTAATAACCTATAAACTTTTTAATGTGAAAAGTCAGTAAAATTATGTTCTGGATTGACAAAGTATTAATCTGTATCACAAGGGTACAAAGTATCCAAGCTTAATAGTGGGTAAGTAAATCACACAAAAAAATCTAATAGTGGTAGGAGTATGCATTTTGTTAGCAATACAAAAAAAATAAAATCTCTAGTTTGTTTATTAATACAAATGTTTTCTATAACTCTGGAACAAAAATGTCTAGTTTTCAAAAGATGCTAACTTCTAAGCTAACTAACTAAGCTTTTATTTGAGACTATTATTCAATATTCAACCATTTATAGTTTAAATGTTGGGAAGAGATTCTGGAGCTCAAGAAATGTGTGCAGATGGCATTAAAGCCCTGAAGAAGACAGCGATATGTTGGTCGAAATGTCGGTACCTTAGTCTTCGACATGGCGTCACCGAGATAGCCCAGATCAGATGGTACCTAACCCCCACACCTCACATACAGTTTTTACTATTTTTTGATGAAATAAATCAAAAAACATACCCATAATGAGTTTGTTTGATAAATCCAACCCGATTAGCTAACTTCTGTAGTTGGTCCTCTCTGCTAGGTGTGCCTTCTATAATTGCAATCCCAAATACTGCTAGGCTCTCAAGCCACTGCAACAATTTTTCATCACTGAAAAGAAAGATTGTTTTCATTTTTGCATTCCTCAAAATATAATTTTATAGTGATAATTGCATTCACCTTTCTATGAGGTTGCAGTACTGAAATCTTTTAAGAACCTGTGAAAAATTTGCAGCATTCCAAGGAACTTGGGTTAATCGATAAACTTGTGTTAACCATTTCTTTTGAGTAGCAGGTACAAACTCTCTCTCTTGCAGCCATTTCAGTGAATATTGACTTTCATGCTCATCAGACCATGTTATATTCACTAAATCATTGCTTCTCTAAACATTAAAGTGCTTTAAAAATAAAATGAAGTGAAAATATTACTTTGCTGCTCAGAACATAAAATTCAAAACTTACAGAGTATGATTTTGGATGGACAGAAGTATCAAAATATTTCCAATCAATAGTACGAGATTGCATTTGCGGGTTGAAACATGTTTTGCATTGGCAATTATCACGTAGCCACAACCACGGATATTTCATATAATTGCCATTTTCATTTACTACATGTATCATTTCATTTTCAGAGAATACTTTTTCTTCATTCTGTATTTTAGATATCTGAAATTAGAAATTGTTGGTATTACATCATAATTAGCATTGTATTGTACCATTTTGTTACCACTTCACTTTTCTGTGCACTAACATAACATTGAGGTGTGGCACTAAAACTCTTCGTCTGATAGACTTGAGACGTCAGAAGTGCTCTTTTAACTCTTGTAGGTGCAAGTTTTAATTGTTGAACAATTTGAATGATTCCAACACCAGCAGCTCTCATTTTATTAACTCTGAAAATATAGAGAATATAATATATCTTCCAAACACATTTAGTTAGATAGATATTCTCTTAGCATTAATTATATTGAAACATCACTTTGTAATTAATATATTTGTTAACAAACTTTTTTAATGATCAAAATTTTGTCATGGAGATTGGCTTGTCCTGTACCATGAGATAGTCTGAAATATTTGGTAACACATCAGATTCTCTTTGACCTTTGACATCACTTTCTCATTTTGATAATGGGTACATCTACTTGAGTCCTAAACAAGAATAGTACTTTACAAAAATGTATATTATAGGTTCCTATTGTTGCTCATGTTTGGCATGGTTTGAGATTTAATGTTTGGTACTGAAATTTGAAAATGGTGTTCATAATCCTGCATCTGAAAATGGTCTCATTATATACAATGTATCATTTGTATCATTCATCTATTATGTAAATCAAATTATTTTGCATGTAAACATGCTGAGAAAAAAAAATTAAATGAAAAAAGAAAAAAAAAGCCTTTTTTTTCATATAGATTTGACTTCCAGAGTAATAATTATTCTAAAATGTAATTTATTTTTCAATTAATTTATATTTTCCTTCGTGTTTGGAATGTCATTCCAATGC
The DNA here is from genome assembly GCA_038098605.1 of Gryllus longicercus. Lineage (NCBI taxonomy): Eukaryota > Metazoa > Arthropoda > Insecta > Orthoptera > Gryllidae > Gryllus > Gryllus longicercus. The sequence continues at coordinate 104,844 of JAZDUA010000064.1, read as the reverse complement.
CAGGGTTAACCAGCAACATTTTTTATTGTTATTTCCAATCGTTAACAGATTGTTTCCATTTGTCATTTTGGAATTTATACCGCTTCCTATACAGAACACACCATACAAAGATCAAAGCTAAAAAAGTCTACATTTTTTTAGAATGCGTGATAATTTATTCACTCCAGTCAATTATTCAATGCCAAAATAGGCCCTAAACTTGTCATGCAATAAATATTTTCTGCAACTTGTGTGTCTGTTGTTTCGAGTAGTGCCAACGCATTGACAACGAGCTTCCGTTGTTTACGTCTGTAATTTTCACGTCGAACTCGGCCCCCCTCCGATTCAGGTCGCCAACGTCGGCAACTTGCTGTCTCCGTGTCCCGTCTCTTGCTGTCGCCGGGAAGGAGGCGTGGACAGGACAGCTGCTGAGTTTCTTGTAACACTAAACGTGTGAGAAGAAGAGTGTTTAATCTTATAATCGGATAAAACTTAACGTGTTCGTTTAATAGTGCTGAAAATGGCTATCAAAGGAAGAAAATCGTCTAGTAAAAATCCACCAATTTTAAGTCATGAATTTGTCATTCAGAATCATGCCGATATTGTGTCGTGCATTGCTATGGTTTTTGTTATTGGACTTATGATTCAAGTGAGTTATGTTTTTGTATATGTACTGCATATTATATTGTAAATATGTCAAATGAGGAGCAAACTTTTAATGAGAGATAGTTTTTTATTTGTTATTTTTCACCTATCCAGCTGTTACGTTTTGTACAGGTTCCTTTTAAAAACACACAAGTGAGAAAGAGTAAAAATATTTAATTACATTCAATGCAAACGTATTCAGAAAAAAATATATATAAAATTATGTTTTCATACTTTCCCATTCTATTTCAGGTTGGGACAGCCCAACATAATTGTCTTGTGACTAGAGTAATTTCTTATTCTTTCTTTTAGGTAACATCTCCCTTTGCATATATGTTTATCGCTGTACATCATAATGTGACAAAGGAACCAGAAGCTACACTACCAGAAAATGCAGATGTCACCTACTACACATATGGATGGAAAGACATCTGTGCAGTTTTCTTTTACTACTTGATATGCATTGTTATGCATGCCATTATCCAAGAATATGTTCTTGATGTAAGTTGACTAGCTTTCTGCTATAAAATACATCTATTCTTGGAAGTTGAATACCATGAGAGGTCATTTTCAAATTTTTTTGTAGTGAAGACAAACATCTTTCAAGTGGTATGTTAGAACCTTGAATAAAAATAATTTGCAGAAAGATTTAAATATTCCGTAAATATAAAAATAAAATTGTTCAGAAAGCTTTATTTTATATAAAGCTATGACAGTATTGTTACATAGAATTTCTGCTAAGTCTTTTACTACAAATGATAAGGGGAGAGATAATGATGATTGATGAGTTTTTCAGAAAACGTAACTAATCCGCAGAACACTGCCAGGACCATATGTCTTACCTTGCCTTTCCCCATTTTCCATAGTGATTATTGTACAATCTTTTGTTATGTAATGACATTTAACATATCATTGAATGTGCTATTGTTCTTGACTTCATTCAAAAAAACAATTATGTTTAAGATTCAGCTATTAGCTTTCAGACTACATAGTTTTTTAGCCTAATTATTACCTTGCATGGTCTTCTTTTCTTGGTGAGCACCATATGTCTCATCTCATTTTACATTACTTCTTCAATTATTAAATTATTTCATGATGCCTACTGTTTTGTACCCTCACTTTTTCTAATATTTGTAATTGTTGGAAAATGTTTGTTGGGTTTAATATATCTTTCAAGTAATGAAATATTTCAATGAACATGTAACGCAAGGAGATAATTTCAAATTAGAAAACCAGTAACTTCAAAAGAGCCTAACGAAACTCTAGAGAATACTTTAGTTAAAACAGTAAACATTTTGGAAGGGATTAGAAAAAAGATTTTTCTTTATCTCTGATAATTCTTACTTATTTTCAACTCTACGGTAACTAAATTTATGATTATGCACTCCGGGTAAGATTGAACCATATAGTTAATCATCTCTGAAAGGTCTGAAATATGTGTTACGACAGTATTCCCCAACTATCAGAAATCTTAGAACACAATTTGAACTTTCACTCATTTTATTTTAGGAGAGTAAAAAAGTCATTGAATTTTTTAGTGGTAAATAATTAATATCAAATGTCAAGCAAAATCAAGTGTCGAAAGTAAGTTTTTTTTAAATTCACCAATGGGACAATCTTATAAAAGCTTTGCTTGTTCAGTTTTGTAAAGAAATACTCCTTTTTAAAAACTTACATTTATGTTTTGACTTCATAAACACAAGAACATATGTTTTCTATTTTCTTCAGAAAATTAGTCGCAAACTTCATCTTTCAAAGGTGAAGCACAGCAAATTTAATGAATCGGGTCAACTGTTGGTGTTTTATGTTATGTCTGTGCTGTGGGGTGGTGATGTTATTTTCAGGTAATTGGTTGCATATTATTATTGCAAACATTGTTGGAATGCTGTATTAATTAATAAACCGTTTATTGTATTTTTTTATTTTCTGTTTCAGAGAGAATTATTTACTTGATATTTCTTCATTATGGGAAGGTTATCCTCATCACCAAATGGTTTTCATGTCCAAGTTTTTCTTTATTGTGCAACTTGCTTATTGGTTACATTGCTATCCAGAATTGTATTTCCAAAAAATTAAAAGAGAAGAAATGCCTGCTCGCATACAATATGCAACTTTAGCCCTTTTTTATGTTCTGGCTTCTTACTTGTTGAAGTAAGTAGTTAATGTGTAGTTTTCATTACACTGCCGCATTGCTTTCATTAGTCTGTCTAAATCTTTAAAAGAAGAAGATGAACATACTTCTGGAATTGCATAATTTATTTAAAAATGAACCCAAACCAAGCATTTAAGTGTAAGAAATTGCTATGATTCTATTAAATTCTTTTTAAATAAAAAAATAATTCATTTAAATTGATTTGTAGGTTATTTTTTTGGTAGAAAACGTTTTACATAAATGTGAAATACAAAAGTCATTCATGATCTCAATTTATATGGAAGTCTTGCAGTTGTATACAGCTCATTATAACAATGTAGTACAATGTATGGATAAATTTATTGATATTTTTTTGTGGTGTAATCAGTGTTTTTTTTTTTACAGTTTTACTCGTGTTGGTATTTGTTTATTAGTTTTGCACTACGCATCAGAAGGATTGTTCCATGCTGCCCGTCTCCTTTACTTTGCTGACAAGGCTGAAAATGGAAGTAAAAGTATGTTGTTGTTTTTTATTTTTTTTATTTTATTTTATTTATTTATTTATTTATTTTTAACATTTTCCATGGAATGCAAATTTATGAAAAACTTTATTTGTAGTGGGATATCACTTGGCCAATGTGGTATTTGTTTGGGTCCGACTTGGATCCATCATCTTATCGGTGCTCACATTCTGGTATGGATTATCACTCAGTGAGAATCAGGGTTTGGATTTGACCACTGGAAACTTCAACACTCAAGCTATCAGGTATGGTATACTAAAGTATCAGTCCATACCTTCAAATACTTAAGTAATGTTATTGAAGTATTTTCTAAACAGAAAATAAATTACTTTTTTACTGATTTATGACATAGCTTATTATATGGTTATTTAATAAGATCACCTATTTATCAAAGAAGAAGTGCCTTAATTTTTTTTATAGCTCCTATTCTGTAACATTGTAATCATTGTATGTTTTTAGAATAAGTGCCCTTGGTGCTGTGTTTGGTCTCCAAGCATGGTTGATGTGGAATTTCATTACATTCCACTTAAAAAGAAGGCGGGAACTCACTGCAGCTCAACCTGCTGTTCGCAAGCCACGTCAAGATAAGAAATCTGCTTCCAAAAAGAAGAAGGATGAATCTAAAAGTATGTAGTCAGACTGATGTCGCATTTTTATAAAATCATTAGGAGTAATTTTTTTGAGAGTAGTAGTGTATTTACGATAAAAGGAATTTCTTTTTAAGCTTGTTCTAATATACTTCAGTAACATTTTGTGTAATACATTTGAGTGCAGACACAATTTGATGATATGGCATGGAGCATTTAATTTTGTTACCTTTATTCTTGTGGATTTTCTAAGTCATTTTGTAGTTTATGAAGATTGTTGTAGAAATAGGATCAGTCTTAATTTAGTAGAGTGAGCGAAGAGTTGTAATAAATTGACAGTGATGTGTATGAAAACAGTATTTTATTATGAAAAGATTAAATATTCTTTAAGTATTGTAGCTAATGGAGATGTTTGTATAAATGATTTTATAATTTCTAACTACTCCTCTCCCTCCCCCCTTATTTTTTTCTTTCTTTTTTCTCTCTATTTTTTTCATTTATGCACAAATATAAGCATTCAGATTGGCTGTTTTGTTACTAAAAGTGTTCTTAGTGACTAGTTAATTGGTTTTAGCACACTGAATGTTTTGTTATTTGAGAGCATAGGCTTAAATAATAATGTTTTGTTATTGATTACAATAACTGCATCTTCTTCTGCAAAAGTAGGATTGATGTTGCTTCGAAAAAATGTATGTAATCTTTATGTTTAGTGCTAATAGATGTGCGAATTAGAATTCAGTTGCCATGCAATCATTATACAATTTCTTCAAGACTACATTTCCTTAATTTCTTTTCATCATGAACACCATGAAATAGTCTTTCCTTTCTCCTGACAATAAATGTAACGTTTTGCTAAAGCAGACTGAAGTTCGAATTTTGATGTACCAAAACTTACAAATGTTAATTTTTTATATATCTGGTGCTGGCAGTCAGTTGTTAAAAATAATTTATAATAAAAATTGCATTCAGAAAATTTGTACTTCTGAATTTCCCCCCCAGTTTTTATATGATAATTAAAATAATTTGTAAATAGTTAAATCTCAAAGATGGAATAAATAAACTCTTTGAATTCTAAAAAATATTTCTGATTTTTATTTCAAATCTTAAGTTTCCTGAATATTCTGTTGATATTCTTTCAATAACTAAAAACATGTATATGCTAGGTGCTACAGTTAAATTTTAGATTTTTTTTTTTCCCTTATAGAAAATTAGTTACATTTATTTTGGTGAATTATTGCTTTTACTTTTTCTGCGTTTCCAAGGTCGTTGCTCCTTCTGGAGTTCGTATTATACAGCTATTTTGTTCGACCTCTAAGAATCAAGGAACTCTTGTTATCACAATGGAGATGAGAGATGACTTTTCCATTCTTTGCCATAAAAATGCCTTACTCATCAGCTTACATTTATATAATCTGTACATTCTTTTGGTTTGAGATAGCCATATTATTTTGTAACTGTTTAAAGCTGTCCTTATTCAGTGTTAATGTGATCCTTCCATTTTTAATTTGTATGTTTTGTATTTTCCAGTTATTTTCTTTGTTATTAATAGTATCGTGTTTATAATGCATTTCTTCTGAATGTTTTGCTTGGAAACAGGATTCTATTATTATTATTTCCCGCAATTCTTAGTTTGTTCTTAACGAACTGCTCTTTCTGTCCTTTTGTAGACAAACGTAACATTGAGGATGATGAACTACCAGAGGTAGATCAAAACACGAAGAAATCTCTGAGATCTCGTGCTACTGGTAAAAGCAAATGAGTCACAAACATTTCATGAGAAGCATTATGAAAAACATACTTTATTTTATCTTCTCATCTCAACTTCACATCTTATGAATCTGTGAACATTTTTTCATTCAGAAGATATTATTCTTCGGTATTTTCATGACTACTCAGTAATATATTGAGATAATCTTGTAACTCGTGGACTTGTGGACCAGAAAATATACTGACTTTTTTAAAAAAGTGTTTTGTATTTCTTCTTGCCGTTGTTCAAGTATGAGAATGCCTCCTTTTTTCTTGTTCCTTTGCCTTTTCAGAAAACAACATCCATTGACATTTTATATTGATATAGTGTGAATAAATGTAACATTAATTGACCAATGTTGTTGAAATATGAATCGAATTTACAGAAATATGGTAAGTTATTTCAACTTAACTTAAATTTAAGAACTTTAACACCTTCATAAAACAATGTGTTATCTTCAATTGCATCTTAGGATTAAACTTGCAAAAGTAGAATTCATATGTACATTCGTTTTGTGTACTAATGCAAAATATGTCAGCTATAAGTTTGCAGTCAATTTCTGGCTAGCAATTTCGTAAGAAATTTGTTTCAATTGATTAATGTGCTTTTTCTTATTGACATACAAGTCAATTACAAATGTTTCAGAGAACAGTTTTTCATGAAGCGCTAATTGATAACACAAAGATGTTTATAAGGTACTAATATTAAAAGAAGTTATTTTATTTTGGTTTAAATTCCATTTTTGAACTAACAATTAACTTGATTGGATTTAGATTCATTTGATTAGTTTGGTGAAAAGAGGACTGTATAGCTTGAACATTACAACCAATGTAATTTTGTAAAATCAACTTCTAGAGAAATTTCCCTTGGGCGTGTTCCATCTCTTTTCTTCTTCTATCATGTTTAATGACATTGATATTAATAATGTGCATGTAGTTCATAGCTTTCACCACTAGAAATGAGCGTAATGTGTAAGCCCCTGCAAGTGTCTTGAATATCTTTTGGTGACCAAATTATTGAAATAAAATCTCTTCTGGACTAAGATGTGGGGTCTCAAACATTTTAAACCACATTTACAATCTTTACCTATCTTTCTACAATGATTACTTCTTTAGAATTTATGAAACTTTGTCCGTGTAACCTAGGTTTCTTATTAACATTCCTTTTTCTAAATTTTGGATTAATCTTTCTACCTTAATGTTCTTCCTCTAAATTAATGTTTCTAAACAAAAACAAAATTATGTCCTTCCTAGATAAAAATATATTTGCAAAACTGTTTTAAAAAAACATTAAAACTAGACTACTCAGCAACATAGCCTTTGGAAATTTCACATGGCTCACAGTCTCAACCAATGCATGTCTCATTTCTGCAATGTATTATTCTTTTAATTGACATACAGCAAGAAGGTCAAAAGCAAAGAAGTTACCCTTTTGCTCAATGAAAGCTAAAGCTAAAAGGAAGGAAATTTGATGGACCTAGTAATTAGACAAAAAGGCATACTAAGAATTGTAAAGTAGGAAACTGGAGGATGAGGCTTGTGTGAATGTGAGGGTTAGAGCGGTAGAAAGAGTGCTTGACATCTGTGCAGCAATGCTATTTCGAAAACAACGTAGTTTTCTTACATTTTCTTTCTGTGTCCAAAGACTTTTTTGCGCCCGCTGCCAATGACATTGTCGATAACTCTTGATTATACACACGTCCCTGTTTCCAGATTTAAAAAACGTTTTTGAGAAATGAAGAGATAATTCTAGTTATAACAAATTTATTTTTTAATACGCATTGCGCGAAACGCGGTTTCTAGCGCTTGTTTTCATCAACTTATTGCGCATTCTGCTAAACAGCTAATTTTTACTTTCTGATATACATGCGTTTATACGGAGTAAAATACATAGTATAGGAAAAGTTACGTAATGCTTTGCGAAAAAACAGCTGACTTTTGGGAGAAAATAATTCATTACTAGGCTCTGATGATAAAAAAATGAATAAATCCAATTGCCAAATTAAGAAAAAAAAATCTGCTAACATGGGATGTAATCAGAATCCCTGTTTCGTGGGTCCTTGATGCCGAAAAACCAATTGACGACAAAACGCCCGTCAGTCTGTGAACACCTCTAGCGCCTCAACCGTACGTACGATTTTTTCCAAAACGGATATTCCCGATCGATCTGGCTCCACTTGAGGCGCCGCGATTTTGAAAAATGTTTTTCAAAATTTGGGGGTTCTTTAATGAAGGATATCTTCAAAATATTCTCAAAAGCTGCTCCAATTTTTTTGTTTAAATTTCTGGTAAGAATAGAGTAAAATACTCTTATCAAGGTGGCTTAGGTTCGATTTTCACTGTTAACTCTGAATTTTTGAAAATTGCAAAAGTTTGAATTTTTACGGCGTCTTCCTACAACTATAAAATGTAAGATAGATATTTTTCCTTCAAGTAAAATTTATTCTCCTTAGTGAATTCTTTCATTAAGGTCATGTACGTTTTTTTTTGCAAAATTTAGTCGTTTTTGCGCAATATGTGCAACTTAAAAAAATTGCAAAAACTAGATTTTCTCAAAAACGGATCCAAATTTCTTCTTTAAACTTTTGGTAGGGATATACACTCTGTACGATAACATAAACGCCATATTGCTTTATTCTTTTATTGTTTTTCAAAATTACAAAAATGCATTTTTTTAAACTTCTCTCTCATGTCATTAGTATTAACATCAAAGACAATTTGTTCCACTCATGTGCTTATAAGAATGGGTGCTTTATATAATGTTAGATAACGTTTCTCGAAAACTCAACCGTTTTCTGTTCAAGTTAGCTCAAAATTCCGCATTTTCAAACACACTTAAAGGCCATTTTTTCAAAAACCGCTCCAAATTTTTTCTTCAAACTTTTCGAAAGTATAGTGCTAACTACGCTGTTTAAGACGACAAAATTAATTGTGCCGTATTCTTTTGTTTTTTTCAAAAATTATACAAATGTAGTTTTTTAAATCTCTCTCAAGCCTTTAATATGCACATTTCCTGCGATTTGTAAACACTGTTATATTTGTGACTGGAAATGCTTGAAATGATTATATAAAGTTTTTCGGAAATTCAATAATTTTCTGTGAAAAGAGGTTCAAATTTTGCATTTACAGTAGCGCTTAAACGCCATTTTCTTAAAAACAGCCCCGAATTTTTCAAAGAAAATTTTCATTTAGGGGAGGTTTTACTGTTTTTTAATATTCTTAAAATAATATTTCAGTTGTACTATTATGAAACCGAAAAAGTTAATAAAATTTTAAATAATGTACTTGGGCAGCGATAGATGACAGATGGCAAGAACACGTGGCAAGTTTGAATACCTGGCCAAGACCAAAGGAAATAGAAAACTAATACTGGAAAGTCTATGCCATTGTGTAACACCACTAGGTTCAGTGTGCGAAACATCGCGAAGCGTATGCGAAACATCTGCAACGATTCGCAATTTTCTTTCTTCTTGACGTCTTTGTTTATTATTTACAAACAATAGTGTAAGGACACAGACTGGAATTAATTTACTTTTGTACAAGTAGTTATTTGATATTTGATTTATAATCCTTTGCTTGCATTGCGTTTATTTACTTGACCTTTTGCTCTTGGCGTGTTAAAAATAGTATACGAATACGTACCCGAGGTGATTCCCGCACTCGTCTCTTTTTCGTCCTCGCTACGTTCGGACATGGTGCAAGATATTTCTTACACCGTGGCTCGGACGACAAAATCGACTCGTGCGTGAATCACCTGTTTCACGCACTTGTTACATAATACCTAAAATAAGTAATACCTGTCTTAAAAATCATGAATATTTAAGTGCACCGGAAGAAGATACAGGTGCTTCAATTCTCGTTACTCATACGGGAGCCTGTGATAGAGTACACTAAGTTATTCACGTGTGCCAAAGAAAATAATGTGAACCCTATTAAAATTTTTGAAAAATTAAGTATTTTGTCATTGGTTAATTTTTTGCATAAAGGTAGTCAAAATATTACATTAAATATTTAGAAGGGCAAGCGAGGAGCAGTGGATTGCAGGTAATGGTTTTGCTTGCCGCACTACTTACCTTAATAGACTCAGTTTTAATTTAATAAATCTATGATGTACTCTTCTCTCTGTCGAAGGACCACCACGCAGGACGCGTAGATGCCGTTGTGCTTACCTGAAATAGCTTTCTGAAATGGACTAGCAATAGGAGCTACAGAGAAAGGAAATGTTTAAGATGTGCATTTCACTTTGACTTTAATATAATAACGTGAACTGAGATTCATAAATTACGAATGTAATAATTGGCTGTTGAATGATGATTAATCAGGATATCAATTATGTTTAAACTTGAGTGAAACATTTAACATTTGAATCAGCTGATCACTCAATAAATTACTAAAGGTGATCTAATTGTTTTCATTAGAATTCAGACAATTGGAACAAATTATGTGAAACCGCTAACACGTACATAGCAAAACAATGCAGTTAGGTTGAAACCAACGAGCTAGATTATACTATTTTTTTTATTACATAGAGTGGCTGTCCTTATAGTTTCAGCGCTCTGGCGGAGGCTCGCCGAAGAAGTGGCCGCCATGTTTTTTGAAGTCAAAAATGCTCTCCTGGCCCAGTGGCGAAGTCGCTCGCCTTCACCACTGAGGTTCGATCCCCTTAGAATCCTATGTGAAATTTGTTACGACAAAACGAGTTAGCACGCTTCACAGGGGCTAGTCCAATCCCTATATAGCGTCCTAAACCTTACCCTTATTCCTCCCCAATTCTGGCGCAGATCCCACGAAGCCCAAGTTGTCAATAAGGAACTGTGCAAGCTGGTGGTGGCTCCGTAATGTGTGCTGTTTTCACATGGAATGGACTGGGTCCTCTGGACCATCTGTACCGATCATTGTCTGGAATTGGTTATGTTGAGCTACTTGAAGACCATTTGCAGCTAGTCAGGGACTGCATGTTTCCAAACAACGATGGAATTTTTATGGTTGACAATGCGCCAAGTCAACGGGCCACAGTTGTTCGCGATTGGTTTGAAGGACATTCTGGACAATTCGAGCGAATGCCCACCGAGATCGCCCGATATGAATTCCATCGAACATTTACGGGACATGATCGTGAGGTCAGTTTGTGCACAAAATTATGCACCAGCAACACTTTCGTAATTATGGAGGCTATAGAGGTAGCATGGCTCAAGATTTCTGCAGGAGACTTCCGACTTGTTGAATCCATGACACGAGTTGCTGCACTTCTCTGGCCAAAAGAAGATGGGGAAACGATATGAGTAGGAAAATAGAACGTGCTACTACGTGCTTGTAGTACTACTAGTTTCCCTTGTGCTTTATTTTTCTTGCTCGTACTGAACAACATAAATATTGGGATGTTCACTTAAACTGCGTTATTTTTCTGTTTGTAAAACAACTGTTGCTTTTGAATAAAACGAAATTGAGTATTATCTATAGTGAAACTTGCATTATTCAGAAATGCAATTATCTGGGCTCTGTTTCGTAATTTATTAAGTGAATAAATCGAAAAATCTTCGAGTAAAATTACAATCTTGATATGATTTAATTAATTTAAACAATTGATTCAGAAATGAACTTTGTATTTATCAGTGGAAAACGGAACAATTAGTAAAGAAATACTAAATAAAAACAAATAAACTATAACCTGTTTCTGCTCATAAAATGTTAATAAGTACGAAATTGATGTACAATTCTTAATATCTACACTGTAAATAATAAATTATTTCCTCATTTCTTCTTAAATTCACTTTAATTAACACAACTGAACCAATGTTACGATTTCCGTTTTTATCGCCCCCCCCCCCGTCATTACTCCAGGTAATGGAGGTACTACTGAATTTTCTTTCATACTTGGAAATAAATACTTACCTTTACATAACTACAACTATTAAAAAAAAATAGATATAAAGGACCTATGTCAATATTAAGATGAGCCATACCAGCCATGAGCCATATCAAGTCTCCCTCTATTTGTAAATGTTCATATCTCGATTTCCACCATGGTGCTTATTACCTCATAATCTTCACAAACGCGAATACGACAAATGGAAACAAGATAAGCCATGACTGAAATCGAGTTTCAACTGTCGTGAAGAGGGTGAAGACCATGACCAAAAGACATGAGTGAACCCGTGGTGGAAACGGTTGGGTTCTTGCGTATCTCATTTGGCTTCAGAAAATAAGCTTCAGGCACCACTTTGCATCATAATATTAGCGGGAATTTTAAATGCCAAAATTATCACAAGGCATTGAAACAGAAACAAAAGCACTTGTTTTTAAATTATTGCGTCTTTTATTTTCCGCAGCATTAATTTAAATTTAAAAATAAATATCCACTAAGAACATGTTGTATTAGCCCCAGAAGACCTAAGGATTGTATGTTTCTTTATCAATACATAACTTTCACTTTAATACTTATTTTTTAGTATTTACACACGTATACGCGAGAAAGTGAAAAGCTGAGGCCGCCACTATGACAAGCTCCGCTTGCAACTGTAATATCGTAATGTTCGTTTTTCGCGCGCTCTTTTTCCAGAGTGACATGAGCAAAGAATTTTCATGGTTGTGTCCTTGGCAGACTATTTAAATGGCAGATCATAGGTCGTTTGGGTTAATAATCTGAAGTTCATGCTTAGCCAAGCAATACAATAATACTTGGATTCGTGATCAGCTGTGGGAGTTGTGCTCGTTCAAATCATCCTCAAGGTAAACCTAACCGTGGATGTTTCTCATGCATTGTCCTCTTTTCAATACTGTTGTTACGTGATATATCCTTTCATTCACAGATGTTCGCGTGCAGAACAAGTGTATCATCCAAAGCTAGTCATGTTAGGATACGTCAGATGGCAATATGTTTTTCTAGAGCAATGTCGTCCGAACCAGCCGATGATGTGTTATTTCAATCAGCCCAAGATAAAGGCATAATTGTTCTCAACAGGCCAAAAGCTTTAAATGCACTTAACCTAAGTATGTGTGAGAAAATATTTCCTGTTATGAAAAAGTGGGAGAAAGAAAAAAGTATGGTTATAATTAAAGGAGCTGGAGAGAAAGCTTTCTGTGCTGGTGGAGATGTGAGAGCTATTGCAGCAGCAGCATTAAAAGGTGATACTTGTGTAGGTAAGAACTTCTTTCGCTGTGAATATACATTGAACAATCTCATTGGTACTTACCAGATTCCATATGTGGCGCTGATTCATGGCATCACAATGGGTGGTGGAGTTGGACTTTCTGTGCATGGAACATATCAAGTTGCAACAGAAACAACTCTTTTTGCCATGCCAGAAACTGCTATTGGTTTGTTTCCTGATGTGGGTGGAAGTTTCTTTCTCCCTCGTCTCGGCGGAAAATTAGGGCTTTTCCTGGCTTTATCTGGCCATAGATTAAAAGGAAATGATGTTGTGAAAGCTGGTATTGCATCTCACTTTTGTGATAGTTCTAAATTGCCTGAATTGGAAAAGGCCTTAATTTGTTGTACAGATCCCCAAAACAATGCTGTTAAGATTCTTGATGAATTTTCCAAGAAAAGTTCTGGCAATAAAGGTGACTTTAGCCTTGCTCCTTATCTAAAGCAAATTGATCAGTGTTTCTCAGCATCGTGTGTTGAAGAAATCTTTCAGAAGCTAGAGAAAGATGGATCCGAATGGGCTGTGAAATTGTTGGACTCGTTAAAACAAATGTCTCCTACATCCATGAAAATTTCACACAGAGAATTGCAAGAGGGTGCCTGCATGAATTTGCAAGAATGTTTGATTATGGAATATCGTCTAGGTTGTCATGCTTGTGAAGGTCATGATTTCATTGAAGGTAAATATATATGATTTAAGTGATAAGAATGTACTTCAAGTTCTGAATGTAAATTGAATTTGTTCTATAAATGCTTACAGGTGTTAAAGCTCTTTTGATTGACAAGGGTCGTAAACCAGAATGGAAACCATCTACCCTGGAAGAAGTTACACCAGACATACTTGATAAGGCATTTGCTTCTTTACCACCAAGTGAAGAGTTGCAGTTATAGTGTATATTCTGAAGTCAGTGAATATATTAAATAATATGACTTAAATTTGTAGTTTTATAACAGAGCACTTTGTATGTAAATGTGCAAATTGAGTTGTTTCATAAAATAAATCCTTAATTTCGATGATTGAAGGGGAAAACATACAAAACAAAAGTTGGTGTTTGAAATGTGGCACTAGAAAATACACATTTCTGCAGAAATTCTGACTTTTAACTTTCATTCATTCAAAAAGAAAAGTTATTTTGCATTACTCTGAAAGGTTTTGAAATTACATAACTTGAAATAGTGATGTAATAGTTTCATGGAGTTGTGGTCAGATCCATTGCCTTCCATTACTGGGACCAGGGTACAATAATTCATGCTGATCATGTGGAATTTGTGATAGACAAACAGCACTAAGTTGTTTCAGGGTGCTCCGATCCATGCTTCTCGGTTCCCCATTTCTCCATCTTCTTTCAGTGTTTCATCAACACCTTCATATCAGATCATTACACTCACCCCAAAAAAAGGTGAAAGGCTTTGATAAAGGAATCGTAATGCAGTAGGTAAAGTTCCACTAAAGTGTAGATAATCGTTGATAGTGATGATTCCGAAATATCTTCTAGTAAATACTTTAACTATTAAATAGTGTCAAAATGTATATTTTTTTAGTGGGCTCTTTTTGTCAAATTTTGATATTGCCAACAACTACTGACAGAAAACGAATACTTTGTTTTTGTGCCCATTTATCTATTTTCAGATCTTTGTAAGTAGCATTTAATGTTAAGAATGCTGAAGAATATTGTTAGGCATTTAAAATTGTACCTGCAGAGATGTTTGGATTTTTCTTTTAGGTTTTTTGTATACATGTCAGTGTTGGGTTTTCCCTTGATGTTTCCTTTTCTACTGAATTTTTTATAATAGTTATTTCAAAACAAACAAATTCAACTAACAAGTAAAATTATTAAAAATAGTTCATCAATAAAAATTTATTTCCAGTTGCTAATATTATAATTTCCTTGATAATATTGGAATATATTTTATTGAAAGTGTTGTAAATTGATATTTGTTATTTAATTTGAATTTGAAGTATTAAACACATTAGTTTTCTTATACCTTGCAGAATTGTGATCTGAAATTTGAATTTGTATTTGAGAAGATTGAAGAAAACCTTATTTTCAGAATTATTGGAAAAACACAAACAATTCAAGACTTCTAAGATAATTTTTGTGTATTCTACAAATTTTTATTTTTAAAACATTGTGCTAGAACTGATGTTCGGGTTTTCAGTGCCTATAGCAAAATTAATTATTGCTGCTCTGATAAAGGCATGAGAGATATTTTATAAAAATTACATTCGTATAATTTTGGAAAAAACAAATGAATACAGCAAAATTAATTTTATGTCATCTTAAACAGTGCAATTAGTTCTATCTGTTATGAACATTTGAAGAAAATATTTGGAACCGGTTTTGAGAAAAAATTAAAATACAGATTTTTCCTTCCCATAAAATTTGATCTTCATAGGGTGTTCTTACATTATGGTCATGCACATTTTTAAAAATTTTAGTAGTTTTCGTGTAATATTGCCAGCAATATGTGCAATTTTAAAAAATTACAAAAACCGCTCAAAATTTTTTGTTCAACTTTTGGTATGAGATCCCATATTACTCTTTTGTTTTTTCAAAAATTACAAAAATGTTTTTTTTTACTTGTGTTTAACATTGATTATATTTATATTAGCAGTGATTTGTTCACGTTATTATATTTATGAGCACATGTGCTTTAAATAATGTTGTATAAAGTTTCTCGAAAGCTCAACCGTTTTCTGTGAAAACTAGCTCAAAATTTCACATTTTCAGAGCACTCGACCATTTTCTCAAAAAAACATCCAAATTTTTTCTATAAACTTTTTGAATGGTTGGACTAGTTGCACTCTTTAATATGAAGTAAAGTTCATTTTGAGGTATTTTCAAAAATTACACATATGCACTTTTTTGAAAGATCTCTCACCCCATTAATATGCGTTTCCAGCAATTTGTAAACACTATTTGTGAGTACTTCCAAATGTCTCCAATCGAAGTTTTTTGAAAACTCGAAACATTTTCTGGGAAAATGTGCTTTAAATTTCGAATTTACAGAAGCGTTTAAGCGCCATTTTCTTAAAAAACGGCTGCAAAATTTTCAAAGAAACTTGCAACTAACGGCTAGGTTTTACTGTTCTTTAATATTAATACTTAACCTTTATAAAGTATAACCTATCTATTATTAGAAAACCGAAAAATTAAGAAAATTTTAAAATAAAAATGCACTTTGGGGCGGCAATAGATGCAGCTGGCAAGTGGCTAGTTCGCAAAGCTAGCAGAGACCAAAGGAAATAGAAAACTATTACGGGAAAATCTGTCATCATGTAGCACCGCTAGATTTTTTAATTTAGCCACAGGATTTATCGACTTTTTTGTTATCAGAGCCCGACTGATTTTTTTTCTGTCGAAAATCCACCGAAATTTACCAAGTATTTACTCTGTATATACGTACGTATACGAGAAAATAATAATGGCTACACTTGCATTAACACATATTAGTTTTAAAATTAAAAGTTTGCTAATTGTGCTTTTTCCTTATGTAATTCTGCGGGAAATCGTTTTCGAGATTTCAACGGAAATACGCGTTTTGGGGTCCCCTTATACCGAAAAAGTTTCTCAAAACGTTTGTGCGTCTGTCCGTTGGTCTGTGAACACAACTAGCGCCTAAACCATGCATAAGAATTTTTCGAAATTGAAGAAACCCCTGTCCGTTTGGTTGGAGTTGAAGCTTTGAGATTTTGAAAAACATACTTTAAAATTTGGGGGTAACTTACATAAAGCCTCTGGTACATTTTCAAAATTTTCTCAGAAACGGCTCAAAATGTTTTCTTGTAAGAAAAGAGTAAAACATGTTTATAAATGTGACATAGGTCCGATTTTCAGAGTTAACTGAAGTTTTGAAAATTTCAAAAAATTGAATTATTTCCGGTTGTCTTCCTAAAACTACAATTAGAAACTACATACAAAAATACATACAAAGAGATTTCAAATATTTTATAATTTTTAGAACAATTTCGATTAAAATAGGGGCAACATTAAAAAATAATAATTTTTGTGATTGTCTCAAACGGATTATTTCAACGGCTCAAATTGACGTGATTATCTCAAACGGCTTTAAATTTTTTCTTAAAACTTTTTGTTCGAATAGTGCTGATTGTACTTATGATCTTATAAATCACGTTTTCATGTATTCGTTTGATTTTCCAAACAGGACACATTTAATCTTTTTAAATATCTCCCACGTCGTTGAAATTGATATTACAGATGTATTTCATTGTTCAATACGCTTGTTAACACATAAGCTTCGAAGTATCTCTAATGATGGTTTTTGAAAAATCCATGAAAAATCCATTTCATTAATAAAATTGATGAAAAGATCATTGATAAAAAGCATTTAAGAATATGGGAACTAAAAGTGTCGAATTTTCGGAAACGTTCAAACCAATTTTTCTCAAAACTATGGGATATTACCCCGAAATTCCCCATAGGAAAAGAGTTCAATTCTGTGCGATATTCCGAAAGCTTGATTACGACAGATATTTAGTGCTCGAAAAAACAAAAAATTCCGAAATATGTTGGTTTTTTGATCGCCTACAGAATAAAGTATGTATTGCACAGAAATGAACAGTTAACCATCGCGTCAATTGAAAAGTTATCTAAATATCTCTCTTCTAACATGTCAAATGTTTGTATAACTCGCGCAACTTTTCTTGAACGATGACCTTCATCCCCCTCCCTTGTGCAATAAACAGTTGAAGGCAAAAGCTCGCAGCGGGCATCGATGACAACCTTCCAAGCATTAAAACTTAGTTGGCCCGAAACAGAAGCTAGTCAAAGCCAGTTGCTTTCATAGTGCAGAACCCCTGTTCAGATTTATTGTCAATATCGAAAGAAATAGCTGAGTCAGGTTCAGGTCCTTCAAGGGAGTCACCTAAAACTCCCGCAAAAGTGAAGCACAAGATGCAGTTTTGACTTTCATTTCATAGACGTTGGCATTACTTAAAATACTCTAGTGGCCGACTTTGTAACTAATACCCCCACTCCACCCGAAATCGTCAATCCATCGTTCAAGAAAAGTTGCCCGAGTAATGTATACTTCCGCAAATGTGATTTTTTTTCCGCTCAAGAATTTGGTATATGTTGGTTGTCATGACAAGAATTTGTTATTAACAATCGTTTATTTTTAATTATACAGAGAATATGACATCAAGTTTGAGAAAATTTTATTTAATAAAAAAATTAATGAGTGGAATACTGTTAAAAAAACACTGGTATAATTGTCATAGTGCACTACTTACGTAGTAATTGTATTTCAAGTATACGAGTACATTAGTTGAAATCGTTTTATTACTGCAATAGATTCGTGTAATGTTTTTGGTTACGAACCAAAATATTGCAATTCTTCTCGTACCTACGTCATTACTTAAATTCTAAAATGTCTAAAGAAAATACGATAAAAGATACGAGGTTGAGATATGTAAGAAAACGACGATGGCGGCTCACTGAATGACGATGCAATATTTTGCGTACATCATTTTAAATTGTTTGTAGATAAGTTTCCGATTAGTGAAAGTATTGGTTTCCTACGAGAAAGTCTGTGCCATTCTGTAGCACCACTAGTTATAATAAGCTACGAGTCTCCTCAGCTTCGATTCCATGGGTCATTAAGTGCCGGGGAAGCAGCTGTGTATATGATCTGCATCCCCATGAGGTAGTATGTTTGGCGTTGAAGTCGTTTATGGCTATCATAAAAGTCGGGTTTGAGAACAATGTTTAAGCGAGTTTGCTTTGGGAGGGGAATGTTAGGAGGCTTATATGCTGCGACTAATTGATTGGAGTACTGTGTGACTGATGAAGAGCTATTGCTATATTTTCAAGCCCAGGAGTGATACGGTGACATAGGATCATGTCGAATCCGTTTGGTAATGAAAATTGCTACTCCTCCGATCGCGGTTCGAAGAGATCTGACAGTCGAAATGGTCTGTAAGTCAGGTAAACCGAGAACGATGTCTAGTAAAGTGACCTTATTTTGAAATTATAAAAACGGGATATTTTAGTTTTTGACGCAACGATAAAATGAGCAAAAGAGGATTTTAAACACTATTTTATCACAAATAATTATGTTTGGAAATTAAGATTAAATAAATGAATTTATATATACATTATACATATACATACACGTATAACTTTCATGATGAAGTAACATTCAATTCATGCCAACCAAAGAATCCCTTAGAAAGGAACATTAGAATTTTAAAAAAATATACGCTTTTTTTAAATTTGCACTTTCATTCATTACGAAGTAGGTGGGTATTTCTCAATTAACATTGCATACTAAGTCACACAGAAACTCAAAAGCAGAAATATCGGATTATTGAATTTCTCCATAACGATATTGTTCGCGATAAAGCATATACAAGTCGAAACGTCAACAAAGCTCCAATTATCTTCCTAGAAATCACAACACTTTATACACTCATATTACATGGTACAATAACTTGTAGAATTTTTTATAAAAAAATGCAATCGAACGGAATATATAATGATAAATGTAATATTGTTGACGGCATTTTATGTTGACAAGTCATTGTCATGGATGTGGTGCAAGAGCTATTTGGATTTCTATTGGAGCTATTTGGATTGGATAAATGTAACTTCAATTAACTTCTCCCCATAGCACGTCACACCCAGATTTTACCTGTTTTTGACATAAATACATTTGTTAGTTGGTTAGGGAAATGAGGGCTTTCATTACTTGGTTTATTATTTCTGAGATTATTGGTTTCTTGTGTGTTATTTCTGCATGTAGGGAGCTGATATGAGGTTAGAGGGAGGGTTTCGAGGAAGAGGAGGGGTAAGGCACGTTGGGGAGCGTTTCTAAGACAGAATTATTGGTACCAGACTCTTCCTTCTAGTGACTAGAGGGGAGTGAAGGAAAGCAAAAGGGGGGAGTCGTCTTCTTAGCTGCTTGTGAATATAGTTAGATGAACTTTGTCTGAACGCTTCTTGCCTTTTTTCAAATATCTGAAGTTGCATGATGACGGTAAATGTGCTTCATTACAATTTACACATCTTACACATTTAGGAGTTTAATACAGTAATTTTGTGTGTATTCGAAGTCCTGCCATATTTTACAATAAATGAAATAGGGCGTTTGAATTCAATTATTACCACCATGGCACTAAAAAGTCTATTGATGTTAAATATTTTTTTCAAAGGCTGACCTGTCATTCCTAAGATTGCACGTAATGGCATTGGAGATTTTTCAAATCTTAGAACGCGGGTTACTTTGATGTTCTGTATATTAGCCTAGTAAAGTTCATCAGCAATTTCGCTTTCTTCTTAATCGGCACTCCGCGGATCACTGCACCAAAGTTATTGACTGATGGGTCTCTGAGCGTGTGATACTAGCACTTATATTGGGCGAAGAGTGCATAGTTTTTCTGAAAACCCGTATTGAGATGATATTGTAAACTTTTGGATGGTAAAATTATCTCCAAGTAACTTATTACCGAGTTATTTATAGTATGAGTTCTTTCTGGTTGGTTATTTCATGAATAAATATGGGGTTGGCGCTTTAGGGTCGGGGATTTTCTTCAGCGGAATTTTTCAGTCTCACGCCCGAATGGGGGAAATCTGTTCTTGATTGGTTCACTTATTTCGCAGTGGGGAGAATTAGCCTTGTGTTTGGTGCCGTTTCCCTTAAGGTTGCTGAGACTGTTTTCTTGGGCCTTTCCTTAGAGCTTGGGCGTTGCTGTTAACAGTTGACTCATGGAAGAATTGACACTGCGGAGACATCTGGGACGGGATGCCCCCTAGGGGTCTTTAGATTTGGGCAGCACTGTGATACATTTTTGAATGCAGTAGAATTCACCATTGCACTGAGTAAGTTGGGCTAAACACAAGTCGACACTGACTGACTGCTCTTCGCGCAGCAGTGCAAACACCTCTCCGGTCGGCGGAATCTAACTGTAAGTAAATGTAACTTTCGGCGCTAACTGAGCTGCACGGCGCGGAGCGAACCACACACTACGGCTGTCGATGAGAATGATTGTTATTTTAAAAAAGGATTATGAAATATAGCAGTAACACGTTTTATTTTCCTTTACGTAAACTTTTTGTTTCGAATTTTAGAATAATAAATCGTATTTACAAGGAAAACAACCATTTTTATTGTGGATTTCGAACCCAAATTCTCCTGACAAGTAATCACAAGTTCTTGTTGTTTTCTTTCAATGCATTTGGAGTTTAATTGGGCTTATTTATTTTTTAACTTTCTTTGTACTACTACGTAGGAATAAAAAAGTTACAGAATGCTGCAGGAGAAGTGCTTTCTGTGGGATCTTGATACCGAAATATTACTTTACGTATCAAGGGCGCGAATCACCTAGCGTCCTTGTTGCGTATACTATTTTTTAACATGCTGTGAGCGAAACGCCTTGCGTAAATAATAAACAAAGTCGTCAAGATAAAAAACAATTGCAAATCGTTATATTTGTTTCGTACACGTTCGCGATGTTTAGAACACTCATAGAGGAGAGATAGAGATATCTCTACTCTATGAGAACACTGAAAAGATTAGCTGTTTCGCACACGGAACAAACAAGCACGAGAAAATGCGCTTCGCCATCAGAAAAAAGCACGAGAAACCGCGTTTCGCGCACGGTGTGTGAAAACAGTGTTTGACAGTCATTAGTAAAAGCTGTTACTTTTTGGCCACGCACTAGGTGTAAAAGTTCAATTTTAGCACTAGTGCTAAAAGCGAGACGATGCTCATATGTTCAGACAAAACAGTGTGACCGCAACAAAGTGAACAAAATTCATTCTTTCGGTCCGCATCACTATTACAGACCTTGGCGACATAACTAATCGTACAGATTTGTAATCTTAAATTAAAATAAAATTAAAGTAAGACTGTCTAAAAATTAGTGTATGGCACAAAAAGTAAAAGTGATTTTATTTTGTTCATAGGATTGCGCCTCTCGGCGAATCGGCCTCGTGTCGCAAACTTTCCTAGTTCAAAATACAATGCCGCTTTTACCAATCGTATAATAAATAACCGTCTTTCTCAGCACGTTTGTACATTAGCGGTCTAGGAGTTGCGAATTGCAAATTGTTTCCGAACAACATCAATATTTTGCCTCTTCAAAGTCTTAAAATCTTTCTTAAATGAAGGCTAACTAGCATGTAGAGTACGAACGATTTGCAAGCAACTGTTTTTTAAGTTTTGTATGTGACAACTTTTATTTTGATAACAATTGTTCAGGACTAGTACTATTAACTATAAGCAAAGGGCCTTGTATTTTGCTGTGTAGTATGGATCTCTGTGACTAGGCATTCTCGCTTTTAAGGTAAGTGAATAGAATGGCCATGCCACTGAACATTACGCGGAAATGCGTCATCACTGTTATAATTTCCGCCACAGTCCTACTTAGAATTACAGAAGCTACGATGTAAGCAAATAAAGATACGTGATGAAGGCTGTGAAATTATTTCCTTTGCGGAGAGAGGAGACATCACGGTGACCCGCAAGCAATGTGCTCTTGTCGGGGGCGCCTGTAAGGGAGCGTAAGAAAATGATTGAAGGATAAAATGAGGAATGATAGACTTAAGGGTTAATAATAACGGTAGACTTTCGTAAACTCTTTGATGCATTTACATGATAATTTTAAGTAGACTTCTCTTCGTCACCTGATGAGCCGCTACTTCTCTGTTGATGGTAGGCCTTGTTGAAATCGAACGTGCACGTGCGAAGGACATGCGCACCTTCATACAGCGATGAATTTCAATTCTCATTCGGTGCCTACATACTGCGCAACACTTAGCTGCGAGATTTTACTCGCTACTTGAACGGTGTATTTGCAATACCACTTCACACTCCCAGCGCAAGCAGATTCGCAAAACTCGGAAAATACAGCTCTCAATCAGTACACCAAAATTTTCTCCCATGGCGGCGTGCTATCTGATCTTTAGTGACAGATTTCTCGTTTCCATTTGATTGACCTTTGTAACATTCGTGCATGTATTTTCTGTTAATCACATTTCATCAGATCTAAGTTTACTGCCGTGAAAATAATTGTAAATTCTGGCCTTGCATTATGGTTTTCACAGTATGTGCTGGATGCACGCGTTATGAGCAGGGTCACTCTTGTAAATTTGCCAATATCGAAACGCTTATATTCGTATTATAGCAGGCCGTACAATCTCACAAGTTCACTGAATAATACGACATAATCGCCGAATGTCATGTTATTCATTGAGGTATTCTTTTGATTTTTGGAAAATTACACAAATGTATTTTTTTTACTTTCCCGTATACGTACGTATATACGGAGTAATCTACTTAGTACAGGAAAAGTTATGTAAATTTGCGAAAATGGATTGCGAGATTTCAACGGAAATACACGTTTTGGTGTAATAGAATAGCGCAACACTTAGCTGCGAGATTTTACACGCTACTTGAACGGTGTATTTGCAATACCACTTCACACTCCCAGCGCAAGCAGATTCGCAAAACTCGGAAAATACAGCTCTCAATCAGTAAACCAAAATTTTCTCCCAATCTTTTCAAAACGTCCCTCCGTGAACACTGCTAAGGCCTAAACCATGCAAAGGATGTTTTCCAAATTGAAGAAACCCCAGTCTATCTCTAGTCGAAATTTTGAGATTTTGAAAAACCTTCTTCAAAATTTGGGGATACTTTACACGACGCCTTCCGGACCTTTTCAAAATAATCTCAAAATGGGCTCCAAATATGGTGATTAAATTTCTTCTAAGAATGGAGTAACATACAGTTACAAAAGTGGCATACGTCCGATATTCACGGTTTGCTCTGAATTTTCGAACATTTCAAAAATTAGAATTTTGTTCGGTGTCTTCTACAACTACAAAATTGAAGATAGAGATTTTTCTTTCAAATGAAATTTATTGTCCATAATTAGTTCATTTATTAAAGTCATGTACATATTTTTGAAAATTTTAGTAGTCTTCGCGCAATATTGCGTGCAGTATGTGCATTTTTTAAAAAAAAATCACAAACGTTTTTCAAAAACGGCTCCAAATTTTGTCTTTAAACTTTTGGTAAGGATGGTGCTAAATGCACTCTATAAGATATAAAAGCTATATTGCTCTATCCTTTTGATTTTTTAAAAATTACAAAAATGTAATTATTTAAAGTTTCTCGAAAACTCAACCGTTTTCTGTAAAAACTGACTCAAAATTCCGCATTTTCAGAAACTCTCAAACGCAATATTCTCAAAGCGGCTCAAATTTTTCTTCAAACTTTTCGAAGGATACTGCTAATTACATTGTTTACTATTATGTAAAGTTAATTTCGAAAATTACGCAAATATAATTTATTTGAAAGATTTCTCATGCTGAATATGCATCTTTCCAGCGATTTATAAACACTATTGTGTATGTGTGATAAAATGCTTCAAATGACTTCTCATGAACTTTCGAAATTCTATAAACAAATACGTGGAAAAGAGTTTCGAATTTACAGTATGGCTTAAAGGCCGTATTATTTATAAACGGCTGCAAATTTTTCAAAGAAAATTGCCATTTGTTCTTTAATATTCTTAAAATAATATTTCCTTTCTACTATTAGGAAACAAAAATTAATAACATTTAAAAAAAAATACTTTGGGCGGCGATAGATGGCGTTTGGCAAGAGTATATGGCAAGTTCGTACAGCTAGCCAAGACCAAAGGAAATAGAAAATGAATACGGGAAAGTTTGTGCCATCCTGTAACACCACTAGTTTAAAATATCTCTCACGTCGTTAATATTTGCATCACTGGGCATATTTTTACATCACTGTATTTGTAAACACAAGAGCTTCAAATTATTTTCAATAAAGTTTCTCGAAATATCAAAAGTTTTGTATGAAAATAGCTGGAATAGGCAAGACGTATTTTCAGAAACTCTCAAATACCATGTTGTCAAAAATTGCTCCACATTTTTCAATGAGAATTTACATATAAGACGCAATATAATTCTTCTATAACAGGTGTTTTCAAACTGAGCGACCTGACTCCCAGGGGCTTCGCAATGATTTATTAAAAATTATCTTTAGATTTTATTTACTTCAATACTTGTATCTTTTATGTCCACAAAATAATTTTGTACTATTATAGTATATGTTATTTGTAAAATATGATTTACTTTACTAATTAATTATGGATTAATTGAACCTGGCAAGTCCTTTACCATTGACCTTGTGGCTCCTTTAGTATCGGCCAGTGACGGCTCGTACCTGTTCGCATGTGCACACCCAAATTAATTCATTGTATTTTCTCTTAAACATCTGTAAACAAGATGGGAATTAAGCCCTGTCAGAGTGTTTCCGAAACATGGAATTTCAAATCACGCTCCGTTCGGAAGCAGCGATTGACAGTCCGCCACCAGAACCTTTCGTGAAAGCCAGCCGGCGCACACTCGCGATTTGCGAACGAGTAGAGCGCGTCGAAGGCTGCAGCGGGGCTGGAGGAGAAAGGAGGAACCTCAGT
Organism: Gryllus longicercus; assembly: GCA_038098605.1. Classification (NCBI taxonomy): domain Eukaryota; kingdom Metazoa; phylum Arthropoda; class Insecta; order Orthoptera; family Gryllidae; genus Gryllus; species Gryllus longicercus. The sequence continues at coordinate 79,622 of JAZDUA010000064.1, read as the reverse complement.
GGCTGAATGGACGGAAGGATCATTTGGCTGAGTGTGCGATTGCCACTGCGTCTACGCAGTGGTTATGCCAGCTAATGCCTTGACATATCTCGAAGATATAACAGTCAGCTAGCACAAGGTTATACTAGAATACTTGTGATATTGAAGGAAGGAAGTGTGAGATGTCTCTCCACTGGAAAGAGCTATCACTCCTTCCAGTAAAAGTTCTTCATTAGCGCGCGAAATGCGAACGCATTGCTGTGCAGTGTAGCAGTCATAATAATTGTGTTAATTTAATATTATAAGCACATTCTCTTATATTGTAAAGTGAGTTGCAATTACAAATCCATTTCGAATTAATGAAAACTCAAATGCATTTTAAACGTATGTAGTTGGCTACTTTTTTTTTTAATGCGTTTTGAAAAACTGAAATTAAAAGTGTTTGTTTTCGTCAAGCATGAAGAAAAATTTGTTGAAAAGAAACAGCGTTGAATTGACTTCGTGTTTCGTCACAAGGTGCAGACGGCAAATTACAAGGTGGTTCAAATATGACCGGGACTGATTTTTTTTCAATACCCCGACATACGCATTAACTGCGCCGCCTGGAGAGAATCTAGCCACAACCCCCCACCTCCCTCCTTTGCAGGTTAGAACCTGTTCAGTCGCGTCTGGGTCTTGCTAGAACGATGAGTGAACAAAAGGTGCCGCGGTGCGTGGAACAACGCATTATCATCAAATTTCTCGTTGGAGAAAACGTTCAACCGTCGGAAATTTTGCAGAGACTCAAAAAACAGTACAGGGAAGAGTGCCTCTCACGGACCCGTGTGTTTGAATGGTGTAAGTGTTTCAGAGAGGGACGAGAGCGCGTTGAGAATGAACCTCATAATCGTCGGCCGCGAACATCCATAACCCCAACAAACATTGATCGTGTTAATGCGGTTATTTGTGAGAACAGGCGCATCACTATCAAAGAAGTTGCATCAGTAATTGGCATCAGTGTGGGTAGTGTAGAAGACATGATAAAAAAACACCTAAAATATAGAAAAGTGAATGCTAGGTGGGTTACACGCACTTTGACGGACGAGAACAAATTGATGCGCATGCAAGCTGCCAGTGTTCTTCTAATGCGGTTTGAAAATGAAGGAGATGCATTTTTGAAGTCCATTGTAACCACTGATGAAACGTGGGTTCACTATTTTATTCCTGAGTCCCAGCAGGCATCACGTGAATGGCGACACGCCTCTTCTCCAAAACCCAAGAGAGCGCGGAAGATCCGTTCGGCGGGAAAAGTGATGGCAACATTTTTTTGGGACTGGATGGGTGTTATCCATGTAGACTTTCTTACAGAAGGTAACACCATCAATGCAGCTTATTATTCAGCACTTTTGGAAACAGAAATCAAAGAAAAGATCCGATCCAAACGGAAGAGAGGTGGGAAACGGGTAGCATTCCTTCAAGACAATGCACGGCCTCATACTGCTAAAACAACCATGGCAACCATCAGCAAATTGAAGTGGGACCTTCTACCACATCCGCCGTACAGTCCAGATTTGGCCCCAAGTGATTTTTACCTTTTTGGACAGCTTAAATCACATTTGCAAGGCATGCGATTTGCGGATAATGACGCAGTCATCCACAGTGTTCGGGAGTGGATATGCCGACAACCAAAAGACTTTTATGAAAAGGGCATTAGGATGCTCCCAGGACGTTGGAAAAAATGTATAGAATCTGGAGGGGAGTACTTTGAAGAATGACATGTACAAATAAATTTTTGCTAATAAAGTATTTCGTAAAAAAAATCAGTCCCGGTCATATTTGAACCACCTTGTATCTAGATTGTTTTGAGAATTCGGCAACTTGTACTTCTTGCCTAAAATTTGTATAGCGAGCATTTTGAAAATACTTTATAGCAAAAGTTCGAGTAAAAAAATTGAATGAACGTGCACAACACCCTGCAAAAACTGTTCTTGAACGTGCTGAATAGTTATGCGGTAATCAGACTCTAGAAATAAATATTTCGGAGGTGGTCCTTGCCGAGCAAAGTCGAAGCAAGTGTTGTGAACAGAAATGCGGGCAACCTTTATTGCTGATGAAAGATATCGTTCAGCATACTATAAGACTTCGTAAAATGGAACGGAACACTAGACCAAAGAATAAACGCAGTAAAAGACCTTAAAAGGTACGATGCCTGTACCAGAGAGTATATATCTCCCAGTGCCTGTACTGCACTGGGGGAGCACGACACCAAAGAGAGCGCTCAATGGTCGCTCTTTGATTTCAACACGATTTCGAATACACCTATCGCTGCAATATCTTGAATATTGAACGTCATTAAATAGAAAGTGATTACGAATATACCTAACATATTATATGCAGTTTTTCGATAATCTGGTGGTTATGCAAGCGTTCATCGAGAGCACGAACCACCACTGATGATTTTTTCTCTCAATCATACGAACAGTATCGCAGTGGAGGCGAGTTTACTTGATATTTATTTGTCTTTTGAATTCTGGTTTTCAACATTGTTTGGTGAAATAATTCACGACTGTTTTATGTGGATTGTTGGTAGCGTTCTGTTGTTCCCGACACGTGATTAATGCAATTACTATGACGCAGAACAGAGTATAATAGGTAATACCACGAGAGATTCTGAGTTTATTGATAAATTCACGAGACACCGTGGATTGATCTTATTTCACGAATGTATATAGTATGTAGTTCATAGTAAATCTTAATATCAACTACTTTAAGAATTAACATCAGTAAAAAATCCTTTCAAATATAAGATTATCCGCGCACGTTTTCTTGAGACCTCACTTCGCTAGTTGCGAGAGGAGTGGGGAGTTAAGTTATTTTGACAAAAATTAATTTGTCATATTTGTAGTTCCTTTTTCAATGCAAAATAGTTTCATTACACGGGAACAAACATTTTGGGTATCATATTTTGCCTACAACGCTAGTTTCTATCATTTATTTTCCATTCAACCAATGTTGGCAAAGGTGTGAGGGTAGATATTCCGGGGCTCAAGAAAACGTGAGCGTATAATACCTTATTCTAGGAACCTTGAGAAGATACAGTTGCATCGGCCGTGATGCCAAGGCCCAATGTACAAATTTGCCAGTGTGAAATCAGAGCATCACGTGAATAATACAAAACATTTATTTCTTTAATTAATCACATTTTTTAGAATAATCAGTAACTCACAAATAAAACAAACATACGTATGTACAAACATATGTAACACCTCAATTAATAATTTATATATTAATTAAAAGAACTCTTGAAATATGCATTGTTGAAATTATACATAAGTAGTGAACTTTTATTTGTAGAGCTGAACTTGTGGTTCCTGAATTGCGTATTTTTTCCAGAATTGAAGAATGGTGTTCCTCATTTAATTGCAGATACGGTTTTAAAAAGGATGCATTCGCATGACCCGCTATTTTAATAGCGTCTTGTTCTTGTATTCCAACGTGGGTTATGTGATATTATTATCAAGTGACGTGAATGGTTAATAATGTTTTTATGTATGTTATCCAAACCAGCTTTTTGAGCAGAAATATTGGTCCATTTAGAAATTTCCAACTGACCAAGAGGACAAGTACAACAAGTTAGATTTGAGGTAAAAGGATGAGTGAGAAAGAGATGATTCGTTTCCACTTGCTTACCTCGTTTCTCCATCAACAATTTGTAAAGACTTGTCGGACACCTATACAGGTAATTTTCTCGGCTGTATTGTACTGCATACAAGTGCACGTTGCGACATACTCTCTGGTTGCGACGATAAAATTGCATGGGTATAATGCCTCTGACAGAGAGTATTGGATTGGACGAGACAGATTATTCATATGTTTCATTGTTCAACATTTCATGACTGAAATAATCATGCTTAGGAATTTTTTATATAAACAACATACGGGCATTTAATTATGTATGTACAGTCTTGTATACACTACAAAGTCTACGAGCAGTCACTCTTGAATACCCTACAAAATCTAAACTCGGGACTGTAATAATTACTCGTTAATAATGAGGAAAAGTTTTATGATATTCGTTGTTAATACTACAATAATCAGTATACTATAGAAGGTAATACGACAGGTACATCTATCAGCTTTGCGCCTTATATAAGCCTTACATAACGCATACTTCTTTTGTGTTAGAAATGTTTAACAGAACTGGTTTCATTCCTAATTCATTACATTATAATTTTATTCTTACTTTACTTATTTTATTCTTACTTGAACTGGCGGTAAAGAGCATTCCAAAATAATATGACTGGGGAGTCGGTTGATGTAGAATTAAAAATATTATTACTTTCATTTTAATTTTATTAAAATATCATGTTAAAAAATTATGCTTTCTGGCAACCAGCTCTCCTTAATCGGAATTAATTAATTTTAAGGAACAAGGAATCATCTACTTCGATCCAAACTAGGCAATGAAACACAGAGAAATAATTATTTGTATCACTGATCATAAACAGCAATTCATTGTGCTCGTAAGAGTGTTTTGCGATAAGTCAGGAACTCAGATTACTGAGCCATGATAAGTGTTAAACATGTTCAGTTGAAGTGAAGATAAAAAAGACTTGTTTCTGTGCCTTCCATTATCTCAGACGTATGAAGAAATGGGGCATCGGGGAGCAATATAAGGCGAGTAAGAATGAAGGATCGATAGCGCCGAAGTCCGTTTACCTTGATCACACACCCCTAAAATCTTTTTTACCAAACTTGAGAATGAATACTAAATGATAATAAATTAAAATTAGAATTTATCAACATTACATAATATTGTTAACAAAATGCTAGTTATTTTTTAACAACATAATGTCTTCTTAATCGCACTGGAATATATAATCATTTATTAGAACATAATAGTTATAAAAGAAGGTTTTAAAAAATAATTTAAAAAGCCTAAAAGTTCATATTTAAATTCGACCGTCATGATTTTGCAAATAGTGCGGCAAGGTATTTTTCGCTATGGAGTGCTCTATAATATTTATTATTCTCTCTCCAGTTATTCCTAAAGAGATCAAAATCACTTTTAAACATCACACACTGCTCAACCCACGAACGTTCTTTGGATGAAAAAATAACGTCTCACTATTCCCACTATCAGATTCTTAAGGGATAATGAGAATTTCATTTTCAATTCTTAATACATCGACTATTGACGTATTGTAAATAAGTTTATGTTGTCAGCTACTTACGTTTGTCATATATTGCACAAATTTTTCGATATATATATATATATATATATATATATATATATATATATATATATAGAAACCCATAATATGTGTTTCATTACACTAATTAAATCATTAGTGTAAGAAATCAATAGCTATTTTGGACTGCGCGGTGCGTGCGCCGGGCGCTGCGAGCAGCGGGCAGTCAGCGACGGTTGCCACCGCCACCGGTGCCCGCCGGGAGGCCAGCGTGAGAATTTCGGTTAGAAGCGGGGCAGCGAGCACGTGTAAGCAGCCGTTGGGACAGGAGCCGTGCCGCCCGTCGATGAAGGACGTGGCCGGCGTGCTCCCGGCCGGGAGCAGTCGTTAGGAGAATCGCGAGGAGAACAGACGTTAGCGGAGCGGCGAAGAGTTCGGACGTGTGGCGAAAATCTCGCCGGTAGTGCATGGACAAAGAGAACATGCGGTGTTGTTAATGAACTACTAACGACTGGAACATAGTAGACCCGTGAATAAGACATTGAAAGTATCAGTAGAATATAAGATTCGCGTTGATAGAACATTCGATCGCGTTCGTGTTAGTTAGCGCAGTGGAAACCTTACCGAAACTGTGTGGCACGGAACTAGAACCAGCCCGCATTATAGGTGCAGGTTGAGTGATTAAATCCATCGACGGAAGGTGATTCGAGAGAAGTGCAACGCCGCGGTATCAAGATCCGAGTCGGGGAGGAGCCGCAAGGTCACCAGCCCAGGACGACCGCTACGCCATCAGCTGCCGACGGCCCGCGGCCGCTGTAGAGGTCGGCAACCCTGTCGATGCGAGCTGTTCAATGAACATCAAAGGTATTTGATCGGGGCCCCGAAGGTATAATAAATGTCTGTTATAATAAATCTTGGTACCAAGGCAGAGTATATAAAGATTGTCAGATCATGTAATTAACAAATGTGATTTGCAAATAAATCTTGTTCATGATTGTATTTCCATTTTTGATTAGCTTCCCCAATATTATACCAACTTATCCAGGGACCCATTCACGGAAAAGATACCCTCCTTTAGTATTATATATCGCAGTGAAATACCCGGCATCACCAGGTATGTCACAGCTGGCGCCCGAACAGATGGAAAGCGTGTAGTTAAGAAATGTGGCCTTAGGAAAGTTGGTAAAATATTGGAAAGCATTGTGCATGTATTGGATGTATAATAATGCAGATTAAAGATAATAGGCAGGCAATGTACAGGTTATTATTATAGGGAACAAAAAGTAACAGTACATGTATTAGCAAAGCATGCATAAGTCATGTAAGCATAAGGTATATTTGATAATTACAGAAATTTTGTTGTGTAATTAATTGTGGGCAGATATAGGAAATTAGTTGAGAGCAACCAGTATAAAATTAATACAACAGTTACTGGGTTTATGAAAGTTACTCATGCACATATTGCAAATGATATAAGGTAATAGAATTTCAAATTTTGTAAAACATGTTAATAATGCTTGAATTAGTTGGCAGCTTGTAATAACATGGAAATCAAAGAATTTGGAAGCAGTAATAATTCTTGTGGAAATATAAGGGTGGTTAATATTATTATATAAATTGTGCACATTACTTGCTGGGAATGTTCATTCAGCAGTGCATTATCCATTGGTGATGGTAAAGTTTGTGGAATTCAATGGAAAGGATACTAGGTTGGGGAATGTATAGCAGTATTGTGAATGTATATTGTTAATATTCATATGGTACTATTGAGGAAAATTTATGGAGAAGATATGACATGTAATTGTGAGTGATTATTGTGTACATAATATAGCAATAATTGTGTTGAGAAGTAATTTCAAGTTAACAGTGGATTTATTAAAATTTGAGAGTATTGTTGTAACAATGTTAATAAGTTTGTCAGCGACATATATGTAGTCAAGTGGCAATAATATTACTGATTGTAGAGAATATGTTTATTGTGTTCTTGTGGTGAGTGAGGGTGTGTTCATCATTAATCTGCAGCTGAAATATTAGTGCATTACAACAGCTATAAAGAGTATACAGTGCTGTGGCGGGCATAGTAAATCCATAGGATAACTGTTGTACCGTTGTTAGGTGAGGCAAAAGGAAAATTTGTGCGAGTATTTTAGCGAAGTGAGGATCGAACGGATAGCTCAAAGCAACAGAATGAAGGCGCAAAATGTAGTGCTGGACCGGGAGGAGAAGGCGGATGAAGTAAGGGAGATAGATGTAGGAATCGATAATAGCATTTCATTGGAAATCAGGGATAGTGGAATTGGAAGCAGGTTGGATGATACGCCGGGGGATAATTTCAATAAAGAAGTGAAAATCACGTCAACACCGATGAACCAGGCAGCAGGAAACCCAAGTCAGGGGGGTGGAATATTTACCGATTCAGAAATGCAGCTGATGAATAAGATGTGGGAAGACCTAGAGAGGAAACCAGATGATTGCAAAAGATTCCTGGAGGAATTGATGATGAAGATGTTCGAACAACAGAGCAAGATGATTGAAGAATGGCATAGGAAGTCGATGGAAAGACTGGATAAGCATGGGGAAGAAATGAGAAGAATCACAGAAGAACGGAATAGGAAGTTCATCGAAAGACTGGATAGGCATGGGGAAGAAATGAGAACAATATGGGAAAAACCGTATGGGAAAGTGGATGAACAGAGCAGGAAATTAGACGAACAGAAAAAATCCGAGGAGGAACAGAATAGGAAGGCGGAGGAACGGAATAGAAAACTAATAGAAGAACAGAACGGGAAGGTGGTTGAAGAACAGATTAAGAAGCCGCCAGAAGAAATGAGAAGAATCACAGAAGAACGGAATAGGAAGCTCATCGAAATATGCGAAAAACCGTATGGGAAAGCGGAGGAACTGGATAGGAAAGATGAGGTGCTAAAATTTAAATCATACCATCAAGTAGATGCTAGGGTTGCGGTAGCAGATAGAAGCGAGGGGATGACGAACCAAATTCATGAAGAAATCAAGACAGCGGAGGGCAAAACGGTGGAGGTCCAAATCGAGGCCGAGGAGGATGTTTATAAAGTGGAGGTGAAAACGGAAGAATTGAAGCTAATAATGGAAGAAGAAGTGGAAATGAAAATAGAAGAAATGGAGCGTATAATAGAAGAAGAAATCGTGGAAAATATACAAGGGTGCGAAGAGAAAATAGTACAAGAAGAGTTTAAACAGGAAGAAGACGGGAAAATGTCGCCAAGTGTCAAGAGTGGGGTGACACCAATTATGCCTCCAAAGTCGATGAAATCTCCGGGAGATGGGACGGAAAACCCTCATATAGTTATGCGAGCAGAAGAACGGCACCTAGCATCAAACAACATATTGGAAGGATACAAGATCCAGTTATCACACCCGATTTTAGAAGAGAACGCCAGGACATGGGCAGAGAATTTTGGCATATTTCCGAAATTTTTGAAGGAATTTGAAGACAAGATTTCCGTACGAAAGCGGAGCGAAGAAACCCAAATAAACATCAAGAGCGACCAGAGGAATAGCCATTACAACTACATCACGGGAAGTCGTAGTGAATACAGAACGAAGAGCATTATGGAACCAACAACATTATTTGCTCTTACAAAATATCAAGGAATTAGTTGCATGTCAACGCGACAGTATCCTGTCACCGTGCAGAGCCTACTGGGCAGAGCAGATCATACCGATTTAGGAAGGGGTTTGAAGATATTGGAGAGGTACGAAGTCACCTTTGCAGATGCCCCGAAGTATGGGAATGAAGGAGATGTAGACAGGGCAAGAATGGAGCGAAGTCAGGGGCGAGGGAAGAGTGATGGCATGGTCAACCATTGGTACAAACGCAGAAGAGGTCGCAGCTGGAAATGGGATGATACCTATCAAGATGTGTTCAACACGCTGGAAGCTATGTCCTACAACTGTGAGTTAGGAAATCAATGTCAGCAAAATGGAGATGAATCGTCGCACAAGAGACAAGACATAGTAGGACACTACAAGCTTCAGATCGGAAACCTGGTTCAACATGTATGGAAAATAGTGAAGTGTAAATAAGTGTAATCTTAGTGTTAATCTAAACAATCAAGTGTTAATTCGATTTTAAGTTATAAGTGCATATAGGGCGTCGGGCAATATGCAAGAGAGTGCAACCATCGGCAGTGACGATGTTACTAGTGTGAATTTTTCCAGAAGCGGGAAAAATTCAAAAAAAGAAAAGGGGGGGTGATGAAACCCATAATATGTGTTTCATTACACTAATTAAATCATTAGTGTAAGAAATCAATAGCTATTTTGGACTGCGCGGTGCGTGCGCCGGGCGCTGCGAGCAGCGGGCAGTCAGCGACGGTTGCCACCGCCACCGGTGCCCGCCGGGAGGCCAGCGTGAGAATTTCGGTTAGAAGCGGGGCAGCGAGCACGTGTAAGCAGCCGTTGGGACAGGAGCCGTGCCGCCCGTCGATGAAGGACGTGGCCGGCGTGCTCCCGGCCGGGAGCAGTCGTTAGGAGAATCGCGAGGAGAACAGACGTTAGCGGAGCGGCGAAGAGTTCGGACGTGTGGCGAAAATCTCGCCGGTAGTGCATGGACAAAGAGAACATGCGGTGTTGTTAATGAACTACTAACGACTGGAACATAGTAGACCCGTGAATAAGACATTGAAAGTATCAGTAGAATATAAGATTCGCGTTGATAGAACATTCGATCGCGTTCGTGTTAGTTAGCGCAGTGGAAACCTTACCGAAACCGTGTGGCACGGAACTAGAACCAGCCCGCATTATAGGTGCAGGTTGAGTGATTAAATCCATCGACGGAAGGTGATTCGAGAGAAGTGCAACGCCGCGGTATCAAGATCCGAGTCGGGGAGGAGCCGCAAGGTCACCAGCCCAGGACGACCGCTACGCCATCAGCTGCCGACGGCCCGCGGCCGCTGTAGAGGTCGGCAACCCTGTCGATGCGAGCTGTTCAATGAACATCAAAGGTATTTGATCGGGGCCCCGAAGGTATAATAAATGTCTGTTATAATAAATCTTGGTACCAAGGCAGAGTATATAAAGATTGTCAGATCATGTAATTAACAAATGTGATTTGCAAATAAATCTTGTTCATGATTGTATTTCCATTTTTGATTAGCTTCCCCAATATTATACCAACTTATCCAGGGACCCATTCACGGAAAAGATACCCTCCTTTAGTATTATATATCGCAGTGAAATACCCGGCATCACCAGGTATGTCACAATATATATATATATATATATATATATATATATATATATATATATATATATATTTCAGAGTCTAATTTGGTATCCACTTTTTGTTGCTCACTGGTCTCACTTTTCCCCTACTTTAAATAACTTATGAATTTTCTTCAAAACTCAAACGTTCTGGGTGAAAATGAGCTTCAAAATGCGCATTTTTAGAAACGTTCAAACGATTTATTCTCAAAAATGGCTCAACATTTTTGAACGAAAATTTCCATATAGAACGAGGTTTTATTCTTCTATAAAATTCTTAGTCATGTTTCACCTCTAACATTAGGGGCCGAAAAATTGAAAAAAAAAAAAAAAAAAAAGTAGAAAAATGCAGTTTGGGCGGTGATAGACGGAAGCTGAGAGGAGGGTGGGGCAAAACCGAAAATTTGTAAGTCGTGAAGGCCGAAGGTAGGAATTTCGTTGCTCCAATAGGGAAATGCGTGGTGAAACGTCATCTGAGGCATCAGATGACGTTTCAGGTAGTGACGTTTCATGAAGGTCAAGGTAGGTAAAGAAGTCTTGTGTAAACAGAAATTTACAACTGACACAGTGGAACTTGAAACTACACTCCTTGTCTCTAGCTGACCTTAGAAGCTTCCCACCAACAGTATGATTCTTGTTTGTGACATATCTACTCTGGTGACTTCATGTCACCATACCGTACTTCACTTGCTCCAGACACCGCTTGTCGAATGTCAAATATACCCGGCTAAAGTACGAAGCATGCATCTACACTGTTCTAGTTCGGAATGTATCCACCTATTTTAAATGTGAAAATAAATCGGCATATTTGCGAATTAGCCAGGTTCATTCATCACGACCAATAGGCAAAAACCGGGGATTTCTCAAGCTCTTCGACTGCACCGGGGCGCACTTCCGTCTCGCGCCAATTCCCTGCTGTTTATGGATGTGACATCGATGTCGATTTTTAAAAATAGAGCTAGTGGTGCTACAACAGCACATACTACCTCGTACTTTAAATTTGCAGGACCACGCGAACGTGCAACTGTACCCACCGAGGCCCAGTCATATTTTCTCGGGAGTAAGTGCACGTGACTATTTTTTGGGAAGGGGGGAGGAAGATCACTTCCATGCTGAATCCGTTTTTCCACCCAAGGTTGTTAGCGCTAGGGGATGAGGTATGAATGATGATGATGAAGGATAAATGGACAATTACAAACTTACAGACACACACACACACACACACACACAAACATCCATGTCCCGGACGGGATTTGAATTCACGACCCTTCAGACACGAGGCAGCTACGACTATTCAACCTTAAGCGACCTGGGCTATCCGGGCAGGCAGTACATGGTTATTATTAATTTCTTACTTTATTTTCAGTTAAATCGTAATTGTAAATTAATGAACTCGATCATTGTCAAATAAAATTTTGTTGCGCACGAATTTGTTCTAGAGGTTACCGCACCAGCTTTAAAACATCAATGTTTGAAAAAAGATTGTTTTTGGTCGATGTGTTATTGACATGGATGTTTCATGTTGAACATCGATGTTGCAGTTTCATCACTACTGCTATTACCTATTGGAAGTTGGCTATCATAGACCTGGATTTATAATAATGGCACCAGAGTTTATAATTGGCTATTTCATAGCGGTTAATACCGTTCGCGGTATATCTTCCCCTAAGTGTTGGTGACAGTGTTAGGCATTCCGTGCACCTTCCTGGGGCGCCACTGCAGGTCACCGTGTTTGCACATACGCCCGGTAGGTTTCCCTCGTTATCGTAAATAATGATAACGTAACGCTCACTTCAAGGTCCGTGAATTATCCTTACGTCAGGGTCGAACAGTTCCTCTTGTGTAATTCAGGAAGGTTCATTGAGATAGCTGAACTACTTAATGGAACAACATTGTCGATGTGAATGTTGTTTTGAGGTTCGGGAAAGTGCTTTTTGCATGAAAATATGTTAATTTGAAAAGGATTTAACATAACAATGATTGACATTGATAATTATTCCTTTTCAGTATCCTATAGCAATCATATGGGTGGTGTCTGATTTACAGAATATAAAAAAACTGGCGTTTTAATTCAGTTTATTTAACTAGCGGTGTTATAACAGTGAATATTATCTTAGATTATTTACAACTTTTTCAACTTTCGAATATTCCTGCCATTTATTAGGCAACCCTTTTTTACCTGTGAAAATTCACTTTTATGATTTTGGGAATATTTCATTCACAAACTGAATATCGAAAACGTAAGAAAATATCGCACACAAAACTTTGATGTTAAAAAGCGATGTTTTACTTTCTTGCGCTTACTTTGTAAGGAGAAAATTTATGTAATCGGCAAAACGACAATTTTTTGGCAGAAAAACTTACTGCCGAGCCCTGGTAACGAAAAAGAGGTCTGGAAAATACTAAAGAAAATAATTGGAGTGATTTTTGAGAAATAAAAAAATATTAAATTTTTGAAATTGCCAATATTTCGCGCCAAATTACACCAAAACGACTCATGATTTCAAAAAATTGAACATAAACTTGTTTAAAGGTCCGTCTTTAAGGAACAGGTTTCAATAATGAAAAAAGTCTATCTTCAATATTATATTTGTGGGAAGACGCCATCCAAAAAATTACAATTTTTCAATTGTAAAAAAAAAATACTGAGATTTTGACTAATATGCTAATATTCACTTAAGCGTCCTTTACTCTATTTGAAGACAAAGTTCGGTCAATAACGGTGTCATTTTTGAGAACATTTTGAAAATATTTTTTAGGCTCTATCTTAAGTACCCTTAATAATAAAAGTATTCGTTTGAATCTTCCTCTAGTTCATTGAGATCGATCGGGGAAAATGGATTTTGAAGAAAACCGGCTGCGCGGTTTAGGCGCTAGCGTTGACCACAGACAGGCGTTTTGCCGTCAATCGATTTTTCGGTAACAAGGATCCACAAAACACGGATTCTGGCTATACTACGACTACGTCTTTAGATAAGGTCATTTACAACCTTTGAAAAAAATATTTGCTTATATTACCACGAAGGAAAGGCAGCTGTCATTATTGCCTTCTGTTATCATGCGGCGTTACAACAATGGGTTACAAGCAACAATGACCGCTTATCTATTCGTTTTCACGTTTAACACAATTGAAGGATGCAATGTGAAATGAAATAACATAAATGTAATTAATGATAATGATGATGATGATGATAATAATAATAATAATAATAATAATAATAATAATAATAATAATAAAATGAAATATAAAATAATATACAAATTCTAACTTACGTAACACCCAACTTCATTCTAGTCTGCTTAGGTCATTTCTTTAGATTTTTTGGAGAAAATAAGGGATAGAAGTTCTCACCTTCAAAGGAAAATTGTTTTTATTTCACACCATTGAAGATATGTTTGGAATGTTGTCGTCAGTGCTCGCTGCGAGCTTTTGCCTTTAACTGTTTGTTGTGCCAGAGAGGGGGAAGCAATGTCATCGCTCAAGAAATGTTGTTCGAGTAATAGTATAATTGTAATGTTATTAAATTAAGTCGCAAAAATATGCTACCAGACAATGACTGCTGTTACGGACGCGACGACAATGAGGGAGCGCTATGGGCAACAAATTATGTTGGGCGTTAATTGATTAAAACTATCAAGCCGTCAAATAACAGAAGTTTCTTACACGAGAAATTTTATAAGGAAAGCGGGGAAAGGATCGGCGTCATTCACGTTTTGTAGTATAAATATTGGAGCACGAATTTCACGATTCGTACGTTACTTTACTTAGTTCTAGTTTAGGATATGCACATTCATTCTTTTTACTTTCTCGCGGTTAAGAAAAGAAAGTTATGTAATACAGAGCGAAAGACGGCGAATCTTCGGGAGGAAAACTCTTATTACAGGGCCCTGGTAACGAAAAGGTGGATAAATCCAGTTGTTCGAGGCTGCTTCACTTATTTGAGGTTTATTAATTGGCAAGCGGAGCAGTCTTCGAATCCCTTTGTTAGCATGCAGGTTTCACATAAACAAAGTATAGCACAAACAACTTTATTCTTAGTCACACTTCACTGGCATTAATTTTCACCACACAATTTGTGAATGGAGAGAAATTTCACTGTTGCACTGCTCTTGGAGACCATTACTTAGTGCACTCAATCACTACAGCGCAACACAAATTTTTCATTCGATAACTTCTTTCTTGAAGTCCCAAGAAGCTGGTAGTTTAGTGATCTTGGAGTCTCTGGTTTGGCTTAGCCCGCGAAAGCGGGCGGATGGTACTTTTGGCTGCTTTTCCGTAGATTATGCGTCTCTGTAAGCCGCAAGTTCGTATCCGCTGCTCGAGAGGACCATGTCGAAAGTACTCAGATCTTGTCCGTAGATCTGTGGTTAGATATCCAGCTCGAAGGACCGTGTTCGAGGCTGCTCCAATTATTTGCGGTTTAGTGAACTGTATTGATTGACAGATTTATTAATTGTCAAGCGGAGCAATCTTCGAATCCCTTTGATATCATGCTGGTTACGGGATGTATTTCCGGTTTCACAGAAACAAAATATTGCACAAACAAGTTTATGCTTAGTCACACTTCACTGGCATTAATACCTGAATATACGGTGCAATTCTTTCATGTGTTACACAGTTCAGTGCAGTGAAAACCTAACACAGCGATGTTCCTCACGGAACATAAAAAAAAAAAAAAAACGTGAAGTTGGTGCATCGTTCTAATCTGAGGTGGCATGCTCAATGCCGTGTTCAATTCAGGTTGCGACACAAACTAATAGTTGAGTTTGCACAATTATTTGTTGCTCATTACAAGACTTCGAAACTTAAAAGACTATGACTTACGTCAGAATTTACGTGCAAAAACTCATGTCTTACTCAGAGCGCTGTGGACACGAATCACATACGTGTGTTTCGCATGATCTCTGCCGATCTGATTTTTGTAGGCGGCGGTTACATCGTCAAAATTCTCTGCGCATCAGAGGATGCAGACTACGGAACCTACTACCGATTAGCGTTTGGAATAGATTCGAGAACCTTCTGGAACAGAAGATTCGTTAGGTTCGGTTAATAACAGTTGCCTCAGCTTGGCGTGATCGGACGCGTAGAAATTCCGAGAAGCGTCGTCGCTCGCCGGCGCGATTATCAGACTGGCGAGAGGCGCCCACGCATCCGGTTGCTGTAACGTTTTGCACCAGCAACTGATTCTGTCTCGCCAAGCATATGAAATGAAATGTAATTTTCTGTTTTGCTTTCCGTCAGTCTGTCCATGGATGAATACTGTGTTATGTTAATCAATGGTCTATCTGTGAACAACGTTAGCCGCTGAACCGTTCAGCCGATTTTCTCCAAAATATGTATTCCCTAATCGATTTGGCAGATGTCGTGGCTCCTTGAATTTGAAATCAATATTTTAATTTCGGGGAGTACTTTATATGAAGCCCATGGGACATTAAAAAATGGCGCCATCGATTTTGATTAACTTTTGTAGTTGGATAGTATGAAGGACGTCCAAGAGAATGGTGAAGGTCTCATGTTGGTTAAAAGCTCTGATTTACGAAACTTACAAAAGTTCAAACATTTTCGGCGTCTTCCTACAACTAAAATATTTAAGATAGAAATTTTTTCCCTAATAAAATCTTTTCGTTAAAGATAGTTTTTGAAATAAAGTCGTGTACATTTTTGTGAATATTTTTCACGTGTTTTTGCGTGAAATAGAGGCAATTTTTAATTCTGTTTAAACATTTTTTCTCAAAAACTGCTTCATCGTTTTTGATGAAATTTTGTTGGTGAATAGTCTGAAGGACGTATAAGAAAATGATGCAGGTCTTATGTGGGTTAAAAACTCTGATTTTTCGAAAATTGAAAATTTTGTTGGCGTCTTCCTACAAGTACAATTATGAAGATACACATTTTATTAATTGATATATTGAGTTTTTTGGAATAATTGGGCGTCAAATTTAGTCGTCTGCTCTGAAAACCCTCGCTTCTTAACCAAAATTTAATAATAATATTTTATACCCATTTTTTAAATATAACGTCCACTGTAGTTTCATGGAATTACTAACCATCAATAACCAGTTGTTATGGTTATCAATACTGGGTTTATAAGTTATCTGTGTACTCCTATTTAGTATTTTTTGTGTGGCATGATTTATTAAAAATAAGTTTTTTTTAAAAAAAATTTACAATTCAAGTTTTTGTGATCATACAAAAACTGAAAAACCTAGCCTTAAAACATAAAATAAGTGAAAATATACACAGATGCAATAGGTAATTTTAAATGTTTTGAGGCACGTGGGTGCTACATAAGTTAGAATTTATTCATTATTTCATATTTCATTTTAATATTATTTTATTATATTTAAGTTACATCATTTTAAATTGCGTCCTTTCATTGTATTAAATGTGAAAACGAATAGATGAGCGGTCATTGTTGGTTGTTACGCCGCATAAATATCAAAGTTAAATAATGTCGGCTAAATTTGTTTGGGGTTAGTAAAAATGAATCCAATATTAGTAGAACATTACAATACGATAGTGTTTAGTAATTACTATTATATATTTTTCGATCTACTTGTTTGCCTTGTCAACCCTACCAGTATCGTATTGTTAAATTAATTTTAATTATTTTACTTTCATGCATTCTGCTTATTTTTCGCAACAAATGTTTTACGATTTCAAATGAGTTTTACAAACAATAATTCGGAGAAAAATTGTGGCATAAATAGCATTACTTGACCATTACTAATGACGAGAAAGTACGTGCTGATTTAGCGCCACTAGTTATTAGAGAAGCTATTATATATATTATTCATTCATTAAATTGTGATTGCTTTATTTGACCCGTTTAATTTATATCTTTCCTCTTTCGCGAATACTTTTTTCTTAGCTGAAAAGCTGCTTGCGGTTAGTATGCAAAAGCGTCGCTAGTCCAAAGGAAAGGGAAACACTGAGATTGAACTCGCCAAGTTATTTTCGTCTATTCGAATCTCGGTTGGCTCGACAACGCGTCTTTCTGCCCAACGTGGCCATGGACGAATAACCATGGTCACTGTGGCCATGGTGTTAATCTATGACGTACATCGCCGGGTTGGATCACGACTGTTGCCATCACCGAGCCACGTGCTGTTCTTACCAATGGGCAGCGAGACTTTCTCGCCAGTCATCTATAATTGAATTTGGAACTGCACTTGTTTCGGCGTAGCATTACGTAGGTGCGGCAAGGGCGAGATATGAATGGAGAGCTGTCAATATTTTCAACCTATAATTAAGTTATGTGATCTATCGTTCGTGAATCTAAAAGTAGGTCTTTCCTTTCACTGAGAACTTTGTTTCCTATATATTTATGAAAAAATATCTTAAGCAAAATAACCAAAATAATTGCTTGTTTGATAAATGTGCAGCAGTCCATCAAACACTGGCCAAATTGAGTTTTTCCCCTCTTTTAAAAAAATTCTTGATGGTCACCAAATTTTATAAAAAAATTGTTTAAAATGATTTCATAATTCTGAATGTTACAAGCACAAATATGTAATAATTTTGTGACCATTTTTGCAAACAGTTCAAAAATCACCAGTATAGATTAGGAACATTAGGGCATAAAATTCCCATTTATGCTTTCCCTTTCCAGCATTTGAAAATGAATAAATTATAACTTCGTATAACCGAAAATGTTCAATAATTTAAGGTCTCAAGATATCACACTAAATCAGTGTTCATGTAGTTTGAAATGGTTCATAGAAATGAGATTGACTGTATAATAATATAGAGGAAATCGCAGTAAGTAAATTGCTGTTCTCATTCCATATCTAAGAAATCACATTAGTTATTAATAGAAATGCAGATATTTACTTGACAATTTACAGGTTGGGATTCATTAATAGGAATAGGATAGATTATGGTTAGTTGATATGAATAGTAAAGTGGCTGTCATTCAATGAACAAATGAATGAAATGGAAAAATTGTTATTAAGTAACTACCTGGTTGACTAGCAGACGCTGGATCCTAAGCACCGGTACCACTAAGCACATTCTTAAGGCATCTGTGCCTAGGACACAGCATCTCCTGGCCATCCAAATAGTGAATGCCTTTGCTCTTACTTAATAAGTTTCCTAGTCATGTCGATCATGATACATAAAGGACTGTCCCAATTCAACCATTCAAAAAAAATTAAATGTTAAATTTTCACACAACTAAGCTTAGCAAATGCTATATGATTTATGTTCAAACCTAACAGACACAAATTATTCATTCCCAATAATATACAAAACATCCCAATTCATGTTTTGTAATTCGTGACACATTTCTCAAGGAAGACTTTTAGCAAATGGTGTAAAAACCATCAATTTTGAGTTTAGAACCATATCACTGAGGCCTATTGTGGAACAACTAAAAGTATTAATTAAACAGTAAAACATTTTTTTTTTTTTTGAATTTCTAACATTGTCATATAGATTGTTAGTATTAAATGTAATGTTAATGGAACATGTATAAATGCTTACAGTTTGTAACTTGTACAATAAGCTGGGACAAATGCCATCTCCAATTTATTTGTTGTTAAAACATTATTTACACAAGGAATAGAATATATGGAGCTGACAAATATAAACACACATCCATGTATAAAATAACAATCCATGATATCGTAAAAATTCTCATTATGACAAGAGCATTTTATTACTGAAATTGGACATACATTACGCAACATGTGAGAGAGTATAAATATGTGCTTTGATGATTAAAACTATTTCACATTGTGAAAGGTCAGCTCTTTTCTAAAAATAATTTAAAGTAGAACACATGACCCTAAGATATGTGAATCTAGCAACATTAGCTACAAGACATACTGATGCCTACTGCAAGCATTTCACTTAAAGAGAGCACTACTTCTTGAGTTCACAGCACTTGGAACTTATTTAGCTGTTTTGGTTTCAGACGTACTCTTTCAAATTGCTCACTAGCACATGTTCACAACGCTTCTGAATAGGTTTCATCAGTTCCATTACACAGTAAAAGTAGGAAAAGTGGGACATCTACAAAGGCTACTTTGGAATTCTGGTATTAAGGTATTAAAAAAAATTGCTAACACTCATTTTTACATGGACTTGAATCACATAACAATTTATTTTCATATACAAAAAAAAACAACCCTCTTCTGTCCTGTGAATCTAAGCAAGTTAAAACTGGGTGAATTTCAGGAATTTCCACTTCACTTTGACAGATGCACTCATTGCTTGAGATACATTTGATTTCATCAATGGAATTCACGCCTAGGACTGGGTTGTATTTCACAAATTGCCAAGCAATTTCTAGAAAAGTTATGTCAGTAAATGTTCTACCTCAGAGGGAGATGCTGTTCTCATATCTGAAGGAATTTCAACAAAGTACCAGAAAGGAGAAATTTGTATAACAGACTTTTAAAAACCAAGAATGAGTATTACATAAAATGTGAACTACAAGACAGACATAGCAGAACAGCACATTTCAAATGGGTAAATCTGTGAAGCTTATGCAGAGATGCAAGAGCTGTTTTTACAAAATTCCTAAATATACCTGACCTCAACAGCAATTATACACTGTTGGTATGTTTTCCACATCACACAATTCGTACAAAGAGCATCATGTTAAAGGTCAGCACCACATCAGTCAATGTATTGAGCGAGCCACCGGAAACCTTCACCATAACCTTGTCGCTTCAGGACGGAACACATGAACAACTCCAAAGGACGTCCTGGAAGTTCTGATCGTGGTACTTTCCCCTGGAATGAAAGAAAGCATTTCATAAATATCTAATACCAACAAAATAATAAACTCTATTATGTTGCAAAGCTACATTCAACAATATTCATTAGGGTACCAAGTAGCCCAAAATTAGGAATTTTTACAAAATTGAACAAAATGTTGAAAGATTTACTAATCATTTTGAAAAAGTTTGTGTTATAGCTACAGAAAACAAACTTAAGTCATACACACTTTTGACTCAAAAGTAAAGTGCTAGAAAAATACAATTTGAAGTTCATAGAAAATTACACTATATGATATTACCTTTCCAGTAGTTTGGTTATAGAGTTCAAAGAAAGTTCTCAGTTCATCTTCAGATGCAGCGCCAGGACGATCAATTTTGTTGCCTAAAACGAGAACTGGACAGTTGCTCAGCTGTTCGTCTGACAGAAGAGAGTCCAGCTCAGCCTTGCTCTCAACGAAACGGCCTCTATCACAAGCATCAACCAGAAACACAATAGCATCTACAGCTGGGAAATAGTCTTTCCAAACACGTCTCGCTGGAAAACAAAACAATTATAATTATGATTTTTAGAAGCCCAAGTGCAAGATCTAGCTCTACTGAACATATCTCTTACCTTGATGATGGCCACCTAAATCAAATGTGGTGAATCGCATATTTCCTATTGATAGTTCCTCTGAAGCTGTAACAAGAACAATCATAGAATATTATTATTTATCAATTTAAATTCAGTTACTCAAACCTTATTTATTCTACTACATGTTCACAAACACTTTTTTTACAATAAAATTTCTTGTGGTCAAAAAGTTAAGATACCAATTTTTCATACTTCAAACATACAATATTTACACAATTTTATGCAAATTGAGAAAAAACAATTTATACAGAAAAATGCAAACCACACAGTTGCTATTAAGAGCATAGGCATTGGTTCTTTCATTAAAAGGATTTATCTTACTTGGATGCAGGGTTGGTACATGCTGAGCTAATCGATCATCCTTGAGCATGTGTAGTAGAGTGGTTTTGCCTGCATTATCCAGCCCCAAGAAGAGCAGCTTCCCTGATTTTTTCCATAAGCCTGTGAAAAGCCAAATACATGCATAAACAAACTATATATTTAACTTACATGAATATGGCACAGGATCGATGAAACCATCCTGTACCAATGCTTCCATTAACGTTTTCTTTCCAGCTCCTCCCACTCCCAAAAATGCGTATCTACCTTTTGGGGCATTCCAACCTTTTAATAGAAATAATAAAAACAATTGTTTCTTTACTATGGGCCTCAACATTTTTTTTTGTTACATGCATGCGGTGAGTAAAAGACATGCAACACTTTAACAAAAATCATTAAGTCATTTGGAATTTAACAACCTAAAGTTATATCTAACATCCCTTAATTGAGTGGATAATAATTAACATTTTGAAATTGTTTCTATGGAAAAATTATAATAATCTTTCTTATTAAGTGAAGTATGGTTAATTAGTTCTTATTAACAACTTAACTGTTGCTTCACTAGTACTTTCAATCTGAGAATGGATTAGTTAGAATTGTAAAGTTATTACATTCCATTATACTTAATCTACACCTATTACTACAAGTCAGCAGGACAGTGAAAAGTTTTGTCAGCCATTGATATAACATTCAAGAATGAACTGGTACTTTTCGTTTGAACTTAAAACATTAACATTTCTATTAAACAAATAATAAAAAAAGCATTGGCCATCTTAATAAATGAACAGAGAACTTTAATGAGTACAACTTAATACGTGACACACCAAGTCGGTCTTCTGAATATCCTATTACATCCTACATATAAAAATAGTCAAGCAGATTTAATAGCATAAATTTCCATTTTTGAAAGCCAACCCTTATAAAACATACATACTAAATCCTTTATTTAATCATTTGAAATTATGTTTAAGCCTTTAAAACGATTTTTTTTCCAGAGATTAAAATAATACATGTGAACATCAATATAAAAAAGATTTTATGAGATTAATCTACTAACATAACACAAATTCAACTTTTATACTATGACTTACCTAAGTATCCTAGAACACCTGTGAACCAATCCCATAGAAACATGTCGTGAACTGTAACAAAAGCACCAAAACTATTTTAGTCACTAGTAAATTATTTCACTGTGAGCAGCCTACTATAGACTTAGCTACAGGTTATGACTCAGCTTCTTTAAACAATTTTCCCATGCGCCGTGGGAAGATATTTAAAAGTCCTTGAATGACTTTTATATTCCAAGTTATTTTAAACGGTTTTTACAAAGAAAGTATGCTCAGAAACGTAAAGAGCGATAGACAAAAAGCACCATATGAACAAAAATGTGTCTCCAGTACTGTCGCTCACGATACCTCTTGAACGGCAACGAGGCTATTCAACATATTTTCTATCTTTCACGACGTCGAAATACTTCCAGTAATCTAAAACAACAATTCCGTTCATTTAGTGACATAATAATCATACCTTAATGACGGCAAATTGGAGCAAGCTGCAGAAAAACACCAAAATAATGCTCGCAGTTCACGAACTGCTCGCTGTGAGAGAGACGAGACGTCAATTATATTCTCTCTGGCCACTCTCTGGCAGACGAGACGTCAGCCCGAAACAGTTGGCAAGCAGTCGACGTCATGTATCGAATATCCGGTTTGTGAACCTTTCGCTTGACAAGGGAAGAAATGAACGTACGCGCTGGGGCTGTCGTAAACACTTGTAAAGTTTAGGCAATTTTTTTTCTATAGTGATCAGCGGTGAACTAGATATGCAAATGACCATGTTTAGATTTCAGTTGTCTACGCAGTTCTTTTAATATATTCCTTTCAACACATCAATGTTCTACGATGAAGAGCGACGTGAATATGCTTTCAGTCGTTGCATTAAATCTTTGCACCAATGCGCTACGGTATTCGAAGGTTTTGCATCTGATATTATCAATCACACATGGTAAATGTAGGTATTAGCATCAAAAGTTTCTGGAAAGAAAATCTTTGTCACAAGACGGCTTTACATCCTATAAGCGCTATAACTTGAAGAAATGTTAATACAAACTCAACCGCAATATTTGGATCTGCAATATTTGTTTATCAACACCATAAAATTTCAAAGCGTATGTAGTGAGCCATTTTATTTTTTTATAATTTCAACGCTAGACTCTGCAGGACGACGACACGAAAGGAGGCCAGATGCTAGACTGACATACGAAACGAAAATAAAAATATAATATGACAGGACGTATTTAAGTTTTCCTTTTGAAGTTTATTTTAAGCTCATTAATTTTATGTCGTCGACATTTTTGCAGTAATCAATATGTTGATTACCAAACTCTCACATGAAAGAAACTTATGAAATGTCCTGGAAACCTCCAAAGAGAACTTTGTGAGTAAGGTTTTCAAATTCTCTTTACAGGCAGTGCTATATTATATTATTCATTACAAAATTTTGTTTTCTTTAGACAAAATGTTCCTAAAGTGAAACTGACTTACGGTCATCCTCTTCCTGAAAACGTTGATGATGCAACTCCAGTAAATGATATTGTTGGTGCTGAACAATCACATTTTCAATTTTCAAGAAATGGTGCCTGGTCGTATTCTAATTTTAATTCCACATTACCTGTGGCATCACAAACATTGGAAGAAAGTTATCTGGATAGATTTAACAAAATTTCAGAGTAAGATATAATTATAATAGTGCTTAGGAGTAAGTGTATTATGTCAGTTTGTAGAACATTATATGAACGTTTAATCACAAATTTACACTATTTTCTCTCATTTAAATTCTTTTGGTATATTATTCTCTCTTGTTGGAGAAATGTCAGTATTAGGCTGTAATTTTTCATGTTTAATTTTTCATTCAATTATCTCTGAATTTTCCAATTTAGTTTTGTTATTGTAGTTAATGATTTTTATTGTTTGGATGATTTCTTTATACTGTTGAGGGAAAAGTAATGTTAGGAGACTAGTCTGAAATTTTGCATAGTAAATACACTCTTATGTTATAACTTAATTAAGCTTGAATTATAAAAGGTAATAAATTTGCAAGAAATTTCATGCTCTATTCTTCAAAAAGAAAAATACTTATTTAGTAAGTTCTTTATGTACAGAACTAACAAAGCACTGGTTACACAATTCCTTTTGAAAATAGTTCGAATGTTTCCTCATTCATGACATGTGTATGTACAATGTAAAGATCTTTATTTGGCCAATGTGAATCAGATCATTAGATTCCCGTTCTGCAGAGAAGTTCTGCACCTCTTGAGGTAGACAGCTGTGCTTGTCACCACAAATTTAGGGGCACAAGGCAGTTCAGCATTTCTTTAAGTGCATTTCTATTTTTTTTTTTAGTATGTGCCTTTATTTCCTATTTGACTCTGCTTTTTATTGTAATTATTATTTCTTCTTTTAGCTAAAATGGGACATCATCAGAGTTTCATTTTCATATGTATTTTGAATTAGTTAAATAATGTAAAACTTTGATAAGTTTGTGTTTTGTATTTAATTACATCAATTCCCTCAAATTAAACTGGTTTCCATTCTCAAAATTTACGTTTAAATAATTAGTTTTCAGTTTTTTTCTCATTGAAATTTTCAGTTTAATTCCTATCCAGAATTGTAACTTCTATTTCCTTCAACATCTAGATTTGACCAGGAGGATGATTCTGATTTGGAACAAACACTATTCTCTGAGTTTGGTGGTACAGATGGATCCAGTTTGGACAACAGTAGTGCTAGTTTTTTGTCATGGGCTGATGTAAGTATGAATTTTATAAATTCTTACCATTGTCTACTGTAATGACTGCTTTTATTAGTCAGTCATGGTGGCATCCTCGGTATATTCATGGAGTTCTTGAACATTTGCATAATAATTTTTCAGAGAATAAAATATGGGTCTGGGAATTATAATTAGAATTTAATGGCTGTGTGCATGGGCGTAAGAATATTTGCTTACGTTCACGTACTCACCCTTAAAAGATCCTGAGGCAAAATTTATAAAATTATTCTCTGTATTCTCATGGTAGCAAGATGATTATGTCACATGGAGCATGATAAGAGATAATAGCCAAAATCTGTAGCACATTTGCCATTGCAAATAGTTTTCTTTCTAAGAGGGTGAATATTTTTGGTTATCAAATTTTGTTAAACGCCTGCTATTTTGCTACATGTTTATAATTCAACTTACTATAGTGTAATAGGGAAGATAGGAATTCTGGAGCTCAGAAACCTTGCACAGATTACACTTCTCTGCCATGTCATAAAGAGTTTTTAGCTAATTTTTGACAAAATAACTAACTAAATTAAACACGTTTTCCCGCTTGTATGTTCATATTTTCAAGTTCCAGCCCCAATTCCACCAAATTATTCGTTTGCACGTTCAACATTCCCGCTTAGCAATTTCAAAGCTGGTTCAGCGTTTGTGGGTAACTTGTTCCGGGCGTTTTCCGGTGCATCAGCGCCATCTTCAATGTGTTCCGTTCGCTGGTACTTGTGGGTACCACTTTCACTTTGATTCAAGAGCTGGAGAAACGTGTTTCGTTGTACCCAACGAGTTAGAGATCTCTTGTATCTCTAACTCGTTGGTTGTACCCCATAGAGGAGAGATATATCTCTACTCTGTGCTGTACCCTCCTCGTCATCGCCATGTTGCCACGCGTTACGTACTTCTTTCATGTGATATTCTCAGAACCAGTGGCGTAACCAGAAGCGTAACGAAATAAGTGCGGGCCCGCCCTCAAAACTTTTACGGGCCCCCCTTTTAAAGTGTATAGCAAACACAAGTAGTGTTAGCCCCTTAAGTAATAAAAACATCCCTTAAAATATGCCTTTTTTTACCTGGGCCCACCCGCATTGCGGGTCCGAACGTTACGCCACTGGGCTGTTGTGTTTGCTGTACACTTTTATAAAGGGGGCCCAGACAAAAAATTGGCGGGCGGGCACATACTCATTTCGTTACGCTACTGCTCAGATCGCTATTTTTTCTGGTGTGTGTTTTTGTAAAGTACATTCGACGCTGTATAGAAAAGAAAGGCAAGACAAATTACCAATGAAGAGAAACGGGACATTATCCTAGAACTGAGGTGAACAATGCAATTTTGAAGCAATGAGAGGAGAGAATTCTGAAGAGAGAGAAAAAAATCAATTTTTTAAACCTGTATGTGCGTTAATGTGCGTTACTTTAAGTGCTTTTTTTTATTTGTTGTAATTTAGTTTTATTTAATGTAATTTATGAGAAACTTAGTTCATCTCATGGATATTTGCGTGTTATTTACGAAAACATTAGTTTTCTGTATTATGGTAGTTTTGTAGACGGAAATGTGGAATGTAAGTACTCTAAATTGAGCATTTTACGTTAGCACGTTTTCCCGCTTACAACGTTCAAGATTTTCAGTCCCTTGAAAAACGAACCAACGAGATTCCACTGTTAATACACGTGGTATCAACCTCCCAAAAATTAAGTATAAAAAATCTATTAATGAATTATTATAATAAATGAATACATTATAATAAAAATATATACTATATTTGCACATGGCATTTATTTATATTATTATAGAATTATTATAAAAATGAATACATTATAATAAAAATATATACTATATTTGCACATGGCATTTATTTATAGTATATTAAAAATCGTATGAAATTCAGAATAATTGAAATTAAATTTTTAAATAATTATCTAAAATGAAGTAAAACTAATTATCAGATGCATGTTTTTTTTAATATAAAAAACACCTTCCGAGATTTAAGAGCGGCAAACTTATCTATATTTTCATCAAATTCTATAATTTTTAAATAATTTGTTAATTATAAACATGTTTTTATTTCCAGAACACCACGCAGACAAGCAAGGGTAGTTTCGCAAATAAATGGGACACCCAGAAATAAACGCCATCCAATATATTCCATTATGAATACATTTGAAACAACGCATTCATTACCTTGTATGCATTATACAAATGTTTTATTTTCTATTCGGTTCAAACAATTAATTTTTAAATGTAATATTATTTATGTTAATCACTTTACTATTCGTAAGAACGTATTATATAACAAATAATGGCTCTCAGTGGCGAAGTCGCTTGCCTTTCACCACTGAGGTTCCGGGATCGATTCCCGTAGAACCTCATGTGAAATTTGTTTCAAAAAAACGAGTTTGCATGCTTAACATGCTCCAACCCCTGTGAAGTGACCGAAACCCTACCTATATCCTAATTCCTTCCCAATTCTGGCTACTGGGTAGTGACGCAGGAGGGCGGACGCGGAAATGCTACCTGGCGGTCCTCTTGACAACTGACTGCGACGAGACCTGATATTAAATGACAGATAATGTTAATGGAGGATTACTCCTATAAATAGCCCAAGCGAAAAGCGCTCAACGCACTCCGGGGCTTGGAGACGCGTTACGTCAATTCAGAGGCGCCAATTAAAAAAAAAAAATCTTGGTCCTGCAGTATTACATTCTTTAAACACAAAAATAAATAAATACGCAAAAAAATTTAGACGTAAACAACATAACGAATTACACTGGCCTCAGTTCGTTCGTAATTTCTAATTTAATCATTAATTCCAAAAATTTCGTTGTGACGCAAAGGAAAAACTGGAGTCTTGAAGTGCAGTACAGATTAGCCGAAGTTATTACAAGTGTGTCAAAGTGTGGTGATCGTGGAATCCAAATATATATGTTTTCAAGTGACTTGTTTCCGATTTAATTGATCCAATGATTGTCTCTAATTAAAAGATACGAAAAATAAATAACAACTAAATAGGCAATCGATAAACATTAATAAGTGATATAATAGCCCATTTTTATTTTGCATTTTATAACTTAAAGAAGTCGGCAACACCGCGCATATCCATCAAGATAAATCTTTGAAATTAGAATTGTCTTGAGGCCCTGAAAGAAATGCTCAAATTAATAAATATTCCAAGTTAATCATCTGAATATTACTTTGGAATTGTTTTTCATATAATTTGTTCAGTTTTCTTCATGGCCCATAGTGATGTGAAACATATATATTTCATTAATATCAACCAGAAATAACACCAAAACTACTCATTTTTAAAAACAACTCGTACATGACCTTTTTAAAGAGCTAATTTTATCCAACAGATTTTGCCTGAAGCAAAAATTTCTATCTTTGATTTTGTAGTTTTGAATTTTCTTTTCACAATTTTCGAAGAGAAAAGGTAGCATTACCTGCAATTAAATTAATAGCAATATTGGCAATTAAATTAATTTTGTAACTATAAACATAAACCTTCATTAATTTTCATTTATTGTTAGGAAATTGAAGTACAAGGAGCAGCAAAAACTAGAGAATTATTTGAAGAATTGGAAATGGCATTATATGGTGAAGAGCCTGCTAAGGTGAAAGATGAAGAGCTTTCAAGTGAATGTATGGCCTGGAAAAGCAGTCACATTTATTTAAGGTTTTGTATGAAAGCAATGTATATTTTTGAGGAAATGAGGATGGTTATAATTGTTGTGGAATATAAAAAAATTGGATATGACTGAGTGTCACAAAGGCTACGAAACTGAATTATGTGTATACCATATTTACCTGAATATAAGACAACCCCTTTATTTGAGAAGACCTCTTGAAATTAAAAATAAAAACAAAAGAGAGAGACTAATTCTTACTATTCAGTCAAAATAAAATTGCAAATTGTTTAGAAAATTGTCTTACTAATGAAAATATTGAAAACATCGCTTGATCTTTCAATATTTTCTGGTTTCTTAAAACAATCACCATCATGTTTTTTGCTACTGCCGTCTTCATGTTCACATTTACCATTGTTTCTTTATTTTTGATCCTACTCCCATTCCATGTCGTTCCCTGATTTTTAAGCTTCCCTGTAAGTTTTGCATATGGAATTTGGGTTCGTCTTTCATCTCACTCCATCTACATTTCCTTATGAAATGCTAGATTTTGTTTCTGCCTCACTCTTATTTAGGCCTCTTTTCTTCTTACAGTGCTTTCATATTCTTTCACAAAACATACTCAAAATGAATATCGTGTCATGTTCGCGTAATAACTGCGAACTCGTTTATCTCTGGTTCACGGGTATTACTGAGTGAATGAAAAGTTTCCAAGTTATAGAAAATTTTTGCTCAAGGAATTTTGTTTTATCATTCAGTCTCTGTAGTTGGATGGAGAATACGAACTTGTATTGATGTGAATTCTTTCATTTCCATCTGTTGCAAAAGCACATATTTGCACTTGGTGGGCGTTGAACAAAGAGTCTGTGTGGACTTGTGTCAATCAGGGTTTTGTGTAACAAACACTGCAACGATTTTTACTCTTTTTCAGGTTGCATTTACCTTACCACCAAGCCATTTGTTTGAGATTCTCTCATGTTTCAGCACGTTCATTTTTGAACAAAATTTTTGGTTTGGATTGCCTAACAAATTTGCTGTGAATACCAAAAATGTACCCACAAATATAATTATGTAGTATTGTTGATACCCATGATATTTAGCGCATTTGCAACTTATTACTTCCTGGGCATTCAAGTTTCTTGACATGGAAAGTCAAAAAACTTGAATGTAAACCCTAACCAACTACGTTTCATCTCCGAATACAAGGAGACCCCATGTTTTTCGAATCCGATATTTAGGGAAAAAGAACGTCTTATATTCGGATAAATACAGTATATTACTTTCTGGAAATTTTTTAAATATGATTCCCATCTGGAACATTAGTACATTGGGAAACTAAAAAAACACAGTATTCTGGAAGGAAGGAAATTATGGGAAATAAAAGTGTACTATATTATCTGTCACCAGAAAGTATAGTGGATTCAAGAATATTTGGATGGCAATCTAGGGATATATTTCTCTTGAATTCTTGTAAGATAAGTTTTAAAAAATGAAAAGAATGGAATTCTTGTATGAATTAATGCATTACTTTTTTAGATTTTTATTGTAATTCATTTTTCAAGCAGAGGGAATGAGACTAAATTTTGGTTGTTTCAGAGTAATAGGAAAACAGCCTTCTTTTGTTGACTCAACGTCAGTTCATCTACAAGAATTGGTAAATGAATACGGTGGAGATAACGAAGAAGTTATTGCTAGTCATGGGTTTGTTGAAGATTTCTTGAAAATTGAAACCTCTGCTGAGAGTGGTGATTCTTTATCTACTCCCAGTTCTGACCAAAGTGGAAATCTGACTGAAAAAGTAAAAACGACTGCTCTGGAACAACTTACGTTTCATGCTCTATCAGAAGCTCTAAAGTCATTTGAGCGAGACCAATGCAGGGAGTATGCAGAGGTCAGGCAGAACATGGTCACTCCACCAGCTGAAGATGCTGTTTCAACTTTAGCAAATCTTAGTGAAGATTTAGGTCGAGCTTTACAAATATCTGGTAGATCCATTCATCGATCTCCAAGAACATTGAATTCAGAAATGGGAAAGAAAATGCATATATCTGGTGATCAAACTGAACCTAGTGTTCAACCAAAACGATTTTTATCAAACATCAATGTCATACCAGAAGACAAAATTTATATTACACCTGAAAATTCATTTGCAGTTTTAGGATTTCCAAAACCTTTAAATTCAGATTTTTTTAACACTAAAACAAAAATGTTGGAAAAGAGAGGATTTCATAGTGCTGCCGATAGAAAAAGACCTGGAATATTGGATAGAAGATTTAGCTGTATAAGTCCAGAGTATGATAAACTGTTAAAGCCATCTCATGAAAATGAAGATAATATGGAAAATTCATCAGTTATTGTGAATTCAAAACAAATCTCAGCTCCAAATACTCCACTGAAATTATTACGTCATTTAACATTGCCACCTATTCAGAATTTAAATTCTTTCAATAAGGTATGAAACTCTGAAAGAAAATGGAAACATGTATTGAAGTGATACATTATTTTGGAACATTCGTAATTTTTTTTCCCTTTTTTCTTTTCTTTTCAGATATCAGAAAATTCCCACGAAAAATGTCAATCATCTCTGACACACATCAGGCGCATATTTGTGAAAAATAAGGTACATTAATTTTTATATAACTTTTATATTATTTGTTTATGAAGGAACATAAATGGTTTCATGGTTTTCACCTCTTATAATTGTAAATAATTTTAATATCATTATTATTATTATTATTATTATTATTATTATTATTATTATTATTATTATTATTATTATTATTATTATTACCATTATCTGTGAAGAATGTTTGTGAACAATTCTTATTTTCTTGAATATTATGTACTTACATGGAAAAAAAAAAATTTAATGCTGCAGCAGAATGTGGAAATTTTTCAATAGGAAAACGTGTATTGTGAATTTCTGATATTGAAGAAGTAGATAAATCTTCCACCTATGAAATTTGTCTTCCTCATGATTGTATTCAGAATCCATGTTTTATCAGTAGTTTATACTAAAAAGTTGGTATACCACAAAATGTCTGTCTCTGTCTTTCTGAGTGTGGTTAACCCATTTCTTCCTGAGCATTGAAATACTAAATTTATTTCAAAACTTGATTTACTTTTTTGTACAGCAAAATAACACACTGCTGTGCTATAAATTCAAATAGATCATTGGAAAAATAGACTAAAGAGCTCAGGAGATTGAGCATAATCAATAAACATTGGTCTGAGCACAGATGACTCATTTCCATTTACTTTATTCCTTATTTTGTTTTTATTTGAAAGTTCTTTCTACAACCATAATCATTAATTTGTATTTTGCTTCATTTTCATTTTGTGGCCATGCTGACGTGCTGCTGATATAAAAACATTCAGATATTTGTATATAATCACTCTTATTCTTATCATCAGTTCTTCTTGTGCGGGTAGCTGTGTGCCCGTCAAATTGTATGTCCCACCAAGATCTTCATCGGCACTGCCCTTTGCTGTCTGCCCTAATGTCAGGAGGACCAAAAATATACGACAAAGCTATTAGCATTTTCTTATACTTCCAAATTTTTATTAGTAGCCAAAATTTTGTTAGTAGTAAGTTTCTTGAAAAAAGAAA